>CP125850.1:41991699-43241699 GCA_030408175.1 Trifolium repens | reverse complement strand
ATTAACTTTGAGTGTTGTCATATTGATGAAGTTTGGGGGGTTAGGGTTTGCTATCAAATAGGGATTAGAACACTAATCATCATAAACCAACTTCTCGATAAAGCTTCTGATCATCTTTGCCTTCAGATTCGTCTTTGCTCAAGCTTGATGTAGGATGCATTGGAGTGTTCATGGGTTTGCAATCTTCCAAATTGAATTTCTTCAGAAGATCATTTTTATATTTTGATTGATGAATGAATGTTCCTTTCTTCGTTTGATTTACTTGGATTCCTAGAAAGAACTTCAATTCTCCCATCATGCTCATCTCAAATTCATCCTGCATAAGCTTGGAAAAATTCTTGCACAAAGTGACATTAGTTGATCCAAAAATGATTTCATCAACATAAATTTGAATGATCAAAATGTCTTTCTTTAGTGTCTTTCTGAATAGTGTATTATCAACTTGACCTTTCTCAAAACCATTGTTTACTAAGAAAGTGCTCAGTCTCTCATACCAAGCTATGGGAGCTTGTTTGAGTCCATAGAGTGATTTCTTGAGTTTGAACACATGGCCTGGATTTGATAAATCTTCTAATCCAGGAGGTTGTTTGACATATACTTCTTCAGAAATAACACCATTAAGAAATGCACTTTTTACATCCATTTGATAGAGAGTGATACCATTATTAACTGCATAAGATAAAAGTAACCTGATTAATTGCTTCCAGTCTAGCTACTGGAGCATATGTCTCAGTAAAGTCAATTCCTTCTTGTTGACTATACCCTTGTGCAACAAGTCTTGCTTTGTTTCTGGTTACTTCACCTTGTTCGTTCAGTTTGTTTCTCTATACCCATTTTGTTCCAATAATGTTCTTGTGCTTAGGCTTGGGTACCAGATCCCATACATCATTCCTCTTGAATTGATTTAACTCTTCTTCCATAGCAACGATCCAAGCATCATCTGAGAGAGCTTCATTTGTAGTTTTTGGTTCAATCAAGGATACTAATCCAAACAATGATTCTTCATCTCTGAAGTTTGACCTTGTTTTTCTAGGACTATTCTTGTTTCCAAGGATGAGCTCTTCAGGATGTGAAGATTTCTACTTGAAAGTGTTTCTTGGAATATCAGTTGCTTCAGAGTTATCATCATTAGTTTGATGTTCTTGAGCAGCATCAGAAGATGTTTCTTCTTGAATTTCAGAGTCTTCTACAGTCTCTATGTAGTTGTCATACTCTGGAGCTTCATCTTCTGAGTCAGCAGATCCTGATAAATCTATAACAGGCTCTGACTTTTTATCATCAGGCTCTTTATCATCAAACTTTACGTGCATTGATTCTTCCACTGTATTAGTTTCAAAATTATACACTCTGTATGACTTAGAGCGTTCAGAGTATCCAATGAAGATACCCTTACAGGCTTTAGAGTCAAATTTCTTAAGATGGACTTTATTATTCAGAATGTAACATGTACAGCCAAATTGATGAAAATAAGAAAGATTGGGTTTTCTTCCTCTAAAGAGTTCATATGTTGTTTTGTTCAAAATAGGTCTTATATAGATTCTATTCTGAATATAACAAGCAGTGTTAACAGCTTCTGCCCTAAAGAATTTTGCAAATTATTTTCATGCATCATGGTGCGTGCCATTTCTTGTAAAGATCTATTCTTTCTTTCTACAACTCCATTTTGTTGTGGAGTTCTAGGAGAAGAGAATTCATGGAGAATTCCATGTTCTTCACAAAAATTTTCAAAAGGTTCATTTTCAAATTCACCACCATGATCACTTCTTACTTTTAAAATCTTGGAATCCTTTTCATTTTGAATTTGGGTACAGAAGATGCTGAACACCTCATATGTTTCATCTTTAGTTCTTAGAAAATTTAACTCAAGTCCATCTACTATAATCATCCACTATGACTAATCCATACTTCTTACCATTGATTGAAGCAGTGCTAACTGGTCCAAAAAGACCAATATGTAAGAGTTCTAAAGGTCTAGAAGTAGATACAATGTTTTTATTTTTAAAAGAACTTTTGACAATCTTTCCTTTTTGACGAGAACCACAGAGTGAGTTTGAGTGATATTTAATTTTTGGAAGACCTCTGACAAGATTGTCCTTGCTAAGCTTGGAGATTAATCTCCAGTTAGCATGACCCAATCTTTTGTGCCAGATCCATTTTTCATCACTCAGTGTCAAAAGACAAATCACTTGTTGTTCCTTTAAATCTGAAAAAATGACTTTATAAACATTGCCTTTTCTATTACCTTTAAAAACAATGGATTGGTCAGAGTTTCTAATTACAGTACATGAATCCTTATTTAACATGACATCATAATTACTATCACATAATTGACTTATGCTAAGTAAATTATGATGTAGTCCATCTACTAACCAAACATCAGAAATAGACAAAGAAGAATTACCAACTGTACCTATACCAATTATCTTTCCCTTCTGGTTGCCACCAAATCCTACTGTTCCTCCCTCTTGTTGATTCAGGGTGTGGAACAAGAGCTTGTCTCCTGTCATGTGACGTGAGCAACCATTGTCTAGATACCATGTGCTTTCATTTCTTCTTTGGGTGCATACCTGCAGCATACACTATTTTAGATTTTGGTACCGATATTCTGATGGTTGGACTTACTCCCTTTTTCCTATTTGGCATGATCGGTGTATAACATAGTTATTCAGATTATTGTTCGGGAGTGACTTTTCCTTGTTGTAGTAATACCTTACTATTACACTATGTCTATTAAAGTTTCCCTACATTAATAACCAAGGTACCTACGAGAACCTACCGTCGATGTGTCACATACCCTAATTACTAAGTAAGTTGTTTATAAACATGCATTATTATCTTCACCAATTAACCTCTAGGTCCTAGTATCGGGCTGTTCATCTTCTAAGTGCTCAGTTCACACCTAGTTCATGATTCCTCCTCTAACCGCTCAGTTCACGACTAGTTCAGGATGTTACTGTCTCTATACACCTAGCGTTATTTACTACTAGTTCCGGACCATATTAAGTCAAAACCTAATATCAATTCTATGGGCACTCCCGCTTATCCGGCCAGATTACGAGATAGTTTATTAAAGTGCAAGAAAGTAAATAACAAACATAATACTAAATATCATTTATTATAACTTAGACTCAACCACAGCCTCCAAATATTCATAGGGGAGTTCATCTTCTCCACCATAACCTAAGGCATACTTACAAAATACTACATATTTAAATTACAAGAATTATAACCTAAATACAAAAGCCTAAAGAAAACATACCTTGCTGAGTTAGTTTTCCCGTAAGGGGGGAAAACTATGCCCAATAGAGCTCCTCTGAACCTCTCCTTATAGTATAGAATGTTCTACTATTTCTGAATGATTTAAACAATGAATGGGAGGCTCTATTTATAGTTTTCGTAATGGGCCTCAACAAGGCATCGCACTGCGATGGAGTCATCGTACTGCGATGTGAATATTCAGTTCAATTTTATAACTGATCCTGTGCATTTCATCAGCTTGGTCGCCAAGTTATGTCATCGTGCTGCGATGTGCTATATCGTGCTGCGATGAACAACTTTTCTTCAGATTTATTTCTTCTGTTTTCTTGGCAAGCAAGCAGCTCCCATCGTGGCATGATGGGAAACATCGTGCTGCGATGGAATGCTCATTTTCTTCACTTTTTGGGCTTTTTCTTGTCTTTTGGCATCTTGGACTCTGTCTTGATGCTTTTTCCTGCTTTTGTAGGTTTTCCTTCGTATTTGGGCCTTTCTTGGTCATTTTACTACTAATAATTATACTAAAAATACCATAGAAATTACTGTCATCACCCTCCTTTCATTGTTTAAATCATTCAGAAATAATAGAACATTCTCTACTATAAGGAGAGGTTCAGATGAGCTCTATTGGGCATAGTTTTCTCCCCTTACGGGAAAACTAACTCAGCAAGGTATGTTTTCTTTAGGCTTTTATGTTTAGGTTATAATTTATTTGTAATTTAAATATGTAGTCTTTTGTAATAGATGCCTTAGGTTGTGGGGGAGAAGATGATCTCCCCTATGAATATTTGGAGTTTGTGATTGAGTCAAAGTTATAATAAATGTTATTCAGTATTATGTTTGTTATTTACTTTCTTGCACTTTGTTAGTGTTTTCAACCTGTGAAGTTGATTTTGTTTTAGGGTTGGCTTCATTTGTTAAAATAAGCCTTTGGACCAGATGTGGTGACTGATGTGCACACATATGGTACCTGAACTGAATGACCCTAAAAACGCGCTTTCATTATTTGCGTGTGATCTTTTGAAAAAGATTTGTTTTGAAACAAACATATCCACGCTAGCTTGCGCACCAAGGAACGAGCTGAAAGATTGAAAAAGATTCAGAAAAGATTTAAAAAGGCCGGTTTGTTACTAGAAGATTCAAAAAGATTTAAAACAAACATATCTTTTGTAAAAGATTAAGTTTGTTTCTTGGAATTACGATGGCCAGCTTTCAGGATCTCGTTCTATATAAAGGAAGACTGAAGACTTGTTTTACTCACTGAATTTAGAATTATATTTCCTAAGTCTTTAGATATTCAGTCTTTGTCCCTTTTGTTTCTTGTTTCCACTGAGACTTGAAACTAGGGTTGTATTTAGCTCTTAAGCTTTTAAGCACAGAGTTGTTCCTTTTCTTAGTTCTAGTTTGAAACAAGATTTGGACTTTGAATCACTCAAAGCTTTGAAGGACGAGTTTGTTCTTTAGGTTAGTAGTGCGTCTCCATCATTGAGTTTGTAAAAATCCTTGTGAGGAGCAAGGTCTTTGTGAGGAGCAAGGTAAAGTCCTTGTGAGGAGCAAGGCAGGTTAAAATCCTTGTGAGGAGCAAGGTATGATAGCTAGGAAGTAACTAGGGGTTGTCATATCTTGTGGGGAGCAAGATAGAATTAGCACGGGTAGTGTCTAAGTGGTAAGTTGTAAACTGGGATTGTTTAGCTTTGAATTGGAACTATCATCGTGGATTCATTCCTGGATTGGTATCCCCCAAACGTAAGTGAGTTGCACTGAACTGGGTTAACAAACTCATTGTGTTCTTTATCCTCTGCACTTTATTTTTCCTTGTTCATCAAGTTATCGTATGTTTATGATGTCGGCACATTAGGCAACACATCGTATACCTAAACCCTAACGTGCTCCACATCACGCTGCACATCTGTAACTTGCTACCGGAATTTTCAATTTGCATCAGAGCAGACACCTTGTTCTGCATTAGGGTGAGCTACAGGGATGATACTTTCCGGAACTATGGACAAGGACGGGTCTTTGGTCAGCAAACCACTTCTTCTGGATGGCACAAACTATGACTATTGGAAGTCACGCATGGCTGTTTTCTTGAAATCCATTGATAGTAGAACTTGGACTGTAGTGCTAAAAGGTTGGGAACATCCCAAAGTCAAGGATGCTAATGGAGCTGATACAAAAGTACTCAAACTAGAAGAAGATTGGACTCCAGCAGAAGACACACTAGCTCTTGGCAACAATAAAGCTTTAAATGCATTATTCAATGGAGTGGACAATTACATGCTCAGACTCATCAAACAATGTACTGTTGCCAAAGATGCTTGGGAGATACTCAAGACAACCCATGAAGGAACCTCCAAGGTAAAAAGCTCAAGACTTCAACTTCTTCACTCAAAATTTGAAAATCTCATAATGAAAGAAGAAGAGACCATCTATGACTTTCATATGAGTGTTCTTGACCTAGCAAACTCCTTTGATTCCTTGGGAGAAAGGCTTGAACTAACAATGTTTGTCACCAGAAAGGGGGGGTTTGAATTGTGACCTTTTAAAAATTTTGCTGCAATACTAAATCAAAGGTAAGTAACAAAGTGAAATCACACAATTTGTTGGAGATCAATCTCCTAAGATGTATGGGCAGAAATAAAAGTGATATGTGTGATTAGTGTTTGCTTAAAGTAAAGAGTAGGCAAAGAAGAAAACAAACACAAGGAATTTATCCTGGTTCATCCCTTAATGATATGGGCTACTTCCAGTCCCCACTTTGAGTGAGATTTTCCACTATAATCTAGACCAAGATTACAACAAATTTTTCCCTTAACCTTAACCAAGGCCAAGTAACAAAATCAGTTATCACCAACTGATTTTCCACTCAATCAATTCTCAACTAATTGACTTGAGCTAGATCTCTCAAAGATATGAAATGATTTTGGATCTTACAAGCTTATACCAACCTAAACTAGTTTTATATGCTCAAAATAAATTACACTCAAGATACTCAATGAATTAAGATCCTAGATACTAGAAAGCTTTGGAGTATGAGTGAAAAAGGAGAGCTTTAAGATTGCTTAGTGAAATGTGAATCAATGCTTTTGATTGCTTGAAAACTCTTGCTCTTCCTTGTAGCCAACCTTGCTATTTATAGATGAAGACGTTCCTCTGATATTTGAACTTCTAATATGATAGTTGGAGGTGTGAAATAGCCGTTGTCAAATGGGCAAAACAGTCCATTCAAATTTGTCCTTTTTAGGTAAGCCTAGAGACCATTCTTCTTATGGTCTCTGCTAAATGGATTTGAAGGAATATCAAGCATATTCTGTTTGCCAACTGTAATGAGCTGTTTCTGATGTTATAACCGTTGTAGATTAATAGCCCATGTGTGGAAATAGCTTGTGGATAAGAATGTAGCTTGTAGCCAAAATCTGGGAGACCTTTCTCCTGTCTGTTGGAGACCATTCTCCTGTATGTTGGAGACCAAGGCTTCTTGCATGAGAAAAGAAGCAAACGGTTTTGCTGAGTTGTTGCAAGCTGTTTGACAATTGTAGAAGACTTCAACAAGGCCTAGCATAGCCACTATTCATGAGTCCTTGCAAGGACAAGTTAATAGTAAAGTTTGAACACTTGTTATGACAAAGTGAAGCTTCTCTTTCATAGGCTTGTACTTGCAAATAGTATTTCAGTCCTTTGCTGAGTTCTTTATCTAATTCTCATTGGTCTAGATTTTTCTTTAATGATGATATTGGAGAACATAAGACCTTGTCAATAATTTGTGAGCTTTTACTTCCTTAAAAGCACTTAAATGAGTAAGCTCAAGGATCAAAATTATTCCTTGCCTTAAAAGATTTATTCCAAACTGTTGTGATACTATATTTAAGTCTTGTATAAAGTTCATCCTTGTCCCATATGAAGTTGACTTAAATAAGTGCTTATCCAATGAATACGTGAGTCTAGGAGACCATTCAGAGACCGTTCTCCAGACAAAAACTTGCTTATCTATTTCTTGTGATTAAAACATAATGATATTGAATCTTTGCATCTGTCTTATATTAAATCACTCAAAAGCACTTGTTAGATCATATAATAATCAGAATACAATTAAAACTTAATTAAGGATGTTTTGTTATCTTTAAAACATCAAAATAGGATTTTGTCTCAACAAGGCAATCTGATGAGAAGTTGGTAAGAAAAATCCTCAGATCTTTGCCAAAGAAGTTTGACATGAAGGTCACAGCTATTGAAGAAGCTCAAGATATTGCAAGCATGAAAGTAGAAGAAGTAGTAGGCTCTCTTCAAACCTTTTAGATGAACTTCAGTGAAAAAGTTGAGAAGAAAGGAAAAACATAGCCTTTACCTCCAACACTGACAGTAAGGAAGCTGATGACGACCTTGACACCAGAGAAGATCTCTCAGAAGAAATAGTGCTGCTTGGAAAACAATTTAACAAAATTCTGAAGAGAGTAGATAGAAAACCAAGGAGGAATGTGCAGCACATTCAGCCCAACATCAGCAAACAAGGGAACACCTCAGCAAAATCCATGACAGATGAAGACAAGGGTGTTCAATGTTTTGAATGTGAGGGTTATGGTCATGTTAGAACTGAATGTGCAAAATATTTGAAAAGACAGAATAAGGGTTTAGTAGTAACTTGGTCAGATGAAGAGAACTCTAACCATTTTTGAGCTCCTTCGGGATCATGACCTCCCTTGAATTCCTTTGGATTGTTCCTAAGAAATCTTTCCAACCTCATTTCATCCTCATTCCCCATACGATTCTCTTGGGCAACCCTTTCGGCCATCCTAGCTGCCGCTTCTTGTGTTAAAGCATTAGCCATAAAGGTTATCGCATCCGCCATAGCTCTTTGCGCCATCACCTAAACAACCAACCAAAAGAAATCCAACCTTACGTTAGACTAAGGGTACTAAAAGTGTTCACTATACTCAAGCACCTATGGGTATACTAACCTACTTGATCCGATATGGACCGACCTTGCTCTGATACCAAAATGTAACGCTCCTAATCGATTCGCATGCAATAATTAATGTAAATCATTCAACATACAAATCATCAAGAACATTACTTAATACAAGATACTAATAGCATGCATAGAATAACTTAACCACAACGGAAGCATATAAAATTCTCATCAAATAACTCATAATAATTAAATCCAAGCATGCATGTCATAAATCATATTACAACTTCAATTAGGTACTTCCACAAATAAAGTCCCATAACATAATTCAAAATAATCCAACAAGTAATTAAAAATAAGATAAATAAGTAGCAAGGTCATACATAAATCTCAATCAAACGAGGATCCTAATACTAGTCTAAGCAAGGTTACAAGTATCAGAGCAATTCTAGACAACTAAGCACCTAGAATTCTCCTACTCCCCTCCTTACCAAGCTATGCTAGTCCTCCGAGCTAAACTCCAAAACAACGGGATCACTCCTCAAGTGGAGAATCTGGACCCAAACCATTACACATACACAAAAATAGAGAGTTAGCTATAATTCAAGTTCATAATAATAAGCATAGCATACACTTATATTATGTAAGCAATTATATCATAAAATAAATCATACGCATATCATATAGAGTTAACAATATATAACATCATGGTTCATCATGCTCATCAACAAAACCAAGATATTCAAGTAAAACTCGCATAA
The DNA here is from genome assembly GCA_030408175.1 of Trifolium repens. Classification (NCBI taxonomy): domain Eukaryota; kingdom Viridiplantae; phylum Streptophyta; class Magnoliopsida; order Fabales; family Fabaceae; genus Trifolium; species Trifolium repens. The sequence goes on along the minus strand of CP125850.1, from coordinate 43,232,777 downwards.
CTCAACATTCACAAAATTACATTGGAATGCAACACAAATAACAAATATCAAGTATAGTGCACAATCTCCTAATGCAACTAATGAAAACACATAATGTATGTCACCTAGACATCCCTAATGCATGTGGTACCCGCATCAAATTAGGATAAACATATATCCATCGCATCAAGTCAGTTTTAAGTCATGGGGGACATCGCATCAAGTTGACTCATGAATGCATGAATGTACACATACCATTAAATGATGATACCCTAAACAACTATTCATGAATAATAGGCCGCTCAACCCTATTACTCCTTCTCAATTCGCATCAAATTCACATCATCATATCATCATTAAGGCATACATTCAAGCAAGATACAACACACTTAACATCTTAGCTAATCATGGCTCATCATCCGATTTCAATCAATTACATACATACAAGCATTTCATCATCATAATAACTCAAGATTCAATCAATCCAAATCAATAACATGTTATAAGACCAAATCTAACCATGTTATAAGCTCATAATCATCATGCAACATCAAGAAAATTCTCAAAATTAAGGTATGTTCGCTAAGCGAACATCTAGCGAGCCCTAGCGAAGGAGATACAGACTGTAACCCCCATCTGGCGAATCCTGGCGAGCTACTCGCTACTGCTCGCTACTGCTCGCTAAGCGAACAGATGAATTTCTGGGTTTCTAGCAAGAACAGCATGAGTCGCTTGGCGAAGAGCTAGCGAGCGTACCCAGAATTCGTGCTCTGTTCGCGGGTTGGACATAAAATCACATAAAAATCACGAATTTCATGTTATAAACCCTTAAAGCTATCACATTTAAGCATACATATCATATATACACTTAAAAGTACAAGTTCTAACATCATCAAACATCATTTCAAGTAGAAAGTAGAGATTTTTCCTAATTTTATTCAAAACCCATTTTCAAATATCAATAACAACAATTCTCATATAACACATGAAATTGATGATTGAAATAGCAATTAGGATCATGTAATAACATAGTAACATCATGCAATAGCACAGAAATTCATTAAATCACATTCCCTTGATCCCATAACCCACCAAAGAGATGAGAGGGTTTGGGTGTGGAGAATAGTCATCTCCCCCCTCTTTGATCATCTCACAAGAATTATAAACTACTCTCTAACCTTGGAATTGTTGAAATTCTGATTCTTCTCCTTCTCTAAAGCTTTCTCTAATCTTCCCCTCTACCTCCTTCTCTTCAACTTTCTCTTTCTACCTCATTCTATTTTCTTAAGTTATGAGCACTCTCTCACTATTCTCATAACTCTAACCTAATCCTAGCTTAACCAAAGACAATAATATCCCTCTTACTAATTTAGGCCCATTAACACTCAAGCCCAATTCTTATCATTATAATTCTAAAACTTATCTTATTCAAAGCACTACTCTTTCCCAAAATAGCCTTAGTTCTTAATTAATTACTAACTCACTATAAAATACTATAAAAAGGCTAATCAACTCTAATTAAAAATAAAATAAATAAATACGGGTGTTGCAAAGGACAAGAAAGAATGGAAGCCAAGAGTCAAAGAAACTGCTCACATAGCTCATACATCCCTCAGAGCCTCATCAAGAGAAGATTGGTACTTTGATAGTGGCTGCTCCAAGCATATGACAGGTGTAGAAAAATACTTGAGAGACATTAAGTCATATACCAACAGCTATGTGACCTTTGGTGATGGAGCTAAAGGGAATATCAAGGGAATTGGAGACTTCACAACAGTGGTTTACCAAAACTTGATGATGTTTTGCTTGTGAAAGGGTTAAAGGCAAACTTGATCAGCATAAGTCAACTCTGTGATCAAGGACTTAAAGTTGATTTTACAAAGAATGAATGCCTTGTAACCACTGACAAAGGAGAGCTGTTGATGAAAGGAGAAAGGTCAAAAGACAATTGCTACTTATGGATTCCTCCAGAAACAGCTCATTCTACTACATGCCTTGTGAGTCAAAAGGCTGAAGCAAAACTATGGCACCAAAAGCTTGGGCACCTGCACTTAAGAGGAATGATGAGACTCATCTCCAAAGAAGCAATCAGAGGACTACCAAAGCTTACCATTGAAGAAAAGGATATCTATGGAGAGTGTCAGATAGGCAAGCATATCCAGATGTCACACCCAATGTTGCCACATCAGGGAACATCTAAAGTTTTAGAACTCCTTCACATGGACTTGATGAGACCCATGCAAGTTGAAAGTCTTGGTGGAAGTAGGTATGCCTTTGTTGTTGTGGATGATTTTTCCAGATACAGTTGGATAAGCTTCCTCAAAGAAAAATCAGACACATTTGAAGAGTTCAAAGATTTGTGCACAAGACTTCAAAGGGAGAAAGACAGCTCAATCATCAGAATTAGAAGTGATCATGGCAAGGAATTTCAAAACTCAAGATTTGCAGAGTTTTGCTCAACTGAAGGGATATCACATGAGTTTTCATCTCCAATCACACCACAACAAAATGGGGTTGTTGAAAGGAAGAACAGAACCATACAAGAAGCAGCAAGGGTCATGCTACATGCAAAGAAACTACCTTACTAATTCTGGGCAGAGGCAATGAACACAACATGCTATGTTCATAATCATGTTACACTAAGAGCAGGCACCTCTACCACTCTGTATGAGATCTGGAAAGGAAGAAAACCCAATGTCAAATACTTCCATGTCTTTGGAAGCAAATGTTACATCTTGGCTGACAAAGAACAAAGAAGAAAGCTAGACCCCAAGAGTGATGAAGGGATTTTTCTTGGCTACTCCACAAACAGCAAAGCCTACAGAGTCTTCAACAACAGGACCAGAACAATGATGGAAACAATCATTGTTGTTGTCATTGACTATCCTGATGAGAAAGTACATGATGAGGTACCAGATGCGGGCACATCAGACCCCCTACCTGAAGACTCTGAAGTTGAAGAAAATTCTGAGAAAGCAGATCAAGAGCCAGATCAAGGTCAGACAAGCAAGGGACATTTCATCAGAATACAGAAGAATCATCCTAAAGAGCTCATCATAGGAAATCCAGAATTACCAGTCATGACTAGGTCAAGGGAGGTAATCTCCAATGCTTGCTTTGTATCCACCATAGAACCAAAGAATGTCAAGGAAGCCTTGACAGATGAATGTTGGATTAATGCAATGCATGAAGAGTTGAACGAGTTCAAGACTAATGAGGTGTCGGACTTAGTTCCAAAACCTGATGGGGTCAACATCATAGGCACCAAGTGGGTATATGGGAACAAGTATGATGAAAGTGATGTTGTCACAAGGAACAAGGCAAGGCTTGTAGCACAAGGATACTCTCAGATTGAAGGAGTAGACTTTGATGAAACCTTTGCTCCAGTAGCTCGTCTTGAGTCTATAAGGTTACTTCTAGGAGTAGCATGCAGTTTGAAGTTCAAGCTTTTTCAAATGGATGTAAAAAGTGCCTTCCTCAATGGGTACTTAAATCAAGAAGTGTATGTAGCACAACCAAAGGGATTTGTTGATCCTAATCTCCCAGATCATGTCTATAGATTGAAGAAAGCTTTGTATGGATTGAAGCAAGCTCCTAGAGCTTGGTATGAAAGGCTAACCAAGTTTCTTCTACAACAAGGGTACAAAAAGGGTGAAACAGACAAGACCTTGTTTGCGAAACAAGAAAAAGGAAAGCTCATGATAGCACAAATCTATGTAGATGATATTGTGTTTGGTGGCATGACAGATGCTCTGGTGAAACAATTTGTGCATCAAATGCAATTTGAATTTGAGATAAGCCTTGTAGGTGAACTAACCTATTTTCTTGGTCTACAAGTAAAGCAAATGGAAGACACAATATTCATCTCTCAAAGCAAATATGCCAAGAATATTGTGAAGAAGTTTGGAATGGAGAGTGCAACACACAAGAGAACTCCTGCAACAACTCATATTAAACTCACCAAGGATGAGAAAGGTGTCAGTGTTGATCAAAGCCTATACAGAAGCATCATTGGCAGTCTACTTTACCTCACAGCAAGTAGGCCTGATACCTCCTTTGCAGTTGGTGTATGTGCTAGATACCAAGCTGAGCCTAAGATGAGTCGTCTCACACAACTCAAGAGAATTCTGAAGTATGTGAATGGCACAAGTGACTATGGTATTATGTACTCTCATGGTGAAGACTCAAGGTTGACAGGGTATTGTGATGCTGACTGGGCAGGCAGTGCAGATGATAGGAAGAGTACCTCAGGTGGATGTTTCTTTCTGGGCAACAACCTAATTTCATGGTTCAGCAAGAAACAGAATTGTGTAGCTCTTTCAACAGCAGAAGCTGAGTATATCGTAGCAGGAAGCAGTTGTTCTCAATTGCTTTGGATGAAGCAGACGCTGAGTGTGTACAATGTGGAGCAAGATGTGCTGACATTATACTGTGACAATATGAGGGCTATAAATATTTCCAAGAATCCTATCCAACATAGTAGGACTAAGAACATTGATATTCGTCACCATTTTATCAAGGATCTAGTTGAAGACAAGGTTGTGACCTTAGAGTATGTAGCCACAAACAATCAACTGGCTGACATTTTTACAAAGGCTTTGGATGCAAGTAAGTTTGAGACATTAAGAGGCAAACTTGGTATTTGCCTTCTTGATGATCAATAGCAACCTTGTTATTGAAGCGTGCAACGGAGACCTGCCTATTACTTCCGTTTGTTTATGCACGCTATCCAAAGGCAGTCATCACAGGTTTTTCTCAATTTCATATATCAAGACTATTCCACCTTTCATACTGTGATGAAGAACTATGTAGAAGATCCTGATGTAGAGCTCAATGTGGTCCACATTGTAGCCTCTAAGAAGAAGTGAAGAATCCTATCCAGAGCTGAAGACTACAAATTATGCTATCTGCAAAAGCATTACTGAAGGCAGAGTCAAAGAATGACCTTTTTGGTATATCTGGTATAGGGTGAGTAGATTATGTGCAAAACAACTCAAAGCATTTAAGTTTGTAAGCATATGGCATAATCATAATCATAATCATAGCAATATGGATGATTCATTGTGCTTAGTCATGATCATAGAAATATGGATGACTTTTATGTTTAGAATCACGGTCATAGAAATATGGGTGATTCGAGTCACAGTCAAAGCAATATGGGTGACTTAGTTACAGTCATAGAAATATGGGTAACTTGTAAATGCTTCACTATGAAGGCACATATAGCAACCATGAAAAGTGAAGACTACAAGACTATGGATTGCTAGACTATATGGATTTTGTGAAGACAAATACTGAAGAAATTAAAGACTACTGAAGCATATCTTTTTTTTTTTTGAAGACCTTGGTCATGTGTTGGTGCTTAGAACATTTTTCAAAAATCCATCTACTTAGTAAATTGCACAAATTAATGGCCCCATTATTTTTTATTACTCATTCTGATCTTAACTTTTTGTCAATATTATGGCTAAAAAGGGGGAGAAAAGATAAGTAGTATATCCAGGGGAGTAAGAGGTAAGGTAGTGTAATATGTTTACTCTGGTACATGATACCAGATGGGTGCACATCGTTGAAGACAGAACACTGTTGGAGTAAGCCCTAGAGGCCAATACTTTAGTGCTTTATTTATTAATAATAATAGGCATTTCTTTATTATGTTTGTAACGTTCAAAATAATGAAGTCCCTAGAATAGAAAGTCCGTTTAATATTAAGTGTGACTTAATCATGAGATTACATTAAACATAAAGACGCTATTCTTAAAGTATCCATAGTCGAGCTTTAAAGTGAAAAGGGATAACCTTAAAGCATAAAGACTATTATGACGATAGACTGATGATCGCATCTCATGGATCATGGGATAAGGAGTTATCAAGTCTTGACATAGGTATAAGAAATATTATGAGTAATATTTATACCGGATTGACCCGCTATGAGAGTACTACATGCAAAGTTATGCAAAGTGTCATAAGTTACTCTCATGGTGATAATGGTGTAAACCGCCCTTAGACCTGAAACCACTTTGTACCCTAGATGTGGAGTCAAGTACTTTGTTGCTGATCTAACGTTGTCCGTAACAGGATAACCATAAAGGCAGTTGATGGGTACTTCACAAAGCATGCTGAGGGACAGTAGTGACCTAGATGGAATTTGCCAATCCTGCATAACAGGATAAATGTCATGGGCCCAATATTGAACTGGACAAAGATGACACCAAGTATGCTTTGTGTTCAATATAGACATAAAGGGCAAAGGGGTAATTATACACGCATATATTATCACTAAAGGTTATGTTATGATCACATGTTAATTTCTCATAACATGGGTAGCAATGATGTGTTGTTAGATACCGCTCATTGTTTATTATATTAAATAAAGGATTTAATATAATTGCCAACGTTATGGAAAACTACAAGGGTCACACACATAAGGACAGTCTAATATTGAGATAATTAAGGAACACCGTAAGGTACGGTGTATGTGCAATGTGATAAGGGTATCACGGTAATTTAAACGAGCAAGAACACCATAGGTTATGGTGGGAGGGCGCGCACATGAGTACTACCACCCATGGGGGGCGCGCGCCCTAGTTTTGTTTCTTGTTGGGCTTTGCCCAATAAGAGATATCTTGGTGCACAAGACAAGAGTTGTCTTGATGCACAAGACAAGAAATATCTATAAATAGAGACCTCTTGTCATTGCTCAATACACAACAAAAGGCACAAGAATATTTTAGAATTGAAAATCCTAAAATAATTCTCTCTCTCTCAATATTCTTGCATAGCCTTCAAAACATAAAGGGCTAGCACTCTATTGAAGGTGACTATCCGTGTGGACTAGTTAGAGGCGTCGGTGATCTTCATCAACGCTCGTGATCGTCTTGTTCGTGATTCAAAGGTTCTTCCCTACAAGAGATCGTGATTCAAAGGTTTTTCCCATCAAGAGGTAAAATCCCTAAAACACATATCATGCCCAATTCGTAAGGATCAAACTAAGGAAAATTTTTGAATTCCGCTGCTTAAAATAATGCTATTTTCCTTTAGTGGTATCAGAGCCACTTACGAATCCATGATCTGATGTTTGTTTAGTTCATGTATTTTGTTTTAATTTGATTAAAACACCTAATTAAGATTAAAATCGAGTAATTAAAATTTGGCATCTATTTGTGTAAAATTTGATGATTGACATTGAAACGGCTTCGGAATCCAACAATTGTATGGTGAAGCAGCGATATGTTAATTGTCATAAGTTTATACAAATAAGAATGATCAAGACTTATATGTGATATAAGTGATCGTGATGCAAAGCGGTGTATTTGATGCATCGTTCATAATTTCGTTCATTAAAACATATTATGAAAGTTATTTGATATTGAAGCGATTCATGTTCATTTGCTTTGGAATCCGACATTAGTATGGTGAAGCAATGACATGTTAATCAATCATATTGAATTTCGGCCATGAAAGGTTTTGACGGCACGAAATTGCTGCATTAGGATTCGCGGAAAAACAAGGGTTGTTTACGTGTCTGCGCTAGGCGCAGAGTATGCTGCGCTAGGCGCAGATGGCAGAATAAAAATTGGTTTTCAGCTGCAGACCTGCGCTAGGCGCAGGGTAGGGTGCGCTGGGCGCAGATGACAGCAGCCAATTTTTTATCGTTCGCCAAAATTTTAATTTTATTAATCTACAAGACTTAATCTGATAATAATAAAATATGTGTTTATTATTGTGTTTTTGTGATTATTGGTTATGGCCTTAGTTTACTCTTTTGTTTTAATTTGGGATTTTAACTACGGCCTGCGTGTCGTGCCTCTCTCTGAATTTCTTGATGTAACTTCTTTTCTCATCTTACTCCCTCGTATGTAAAACGAGTATTCTTTGATGTAACATTATAATATAATTACAAGAGGAACAAAGGAGGACAGCCATGAAGATGATGCTTGGAGAAGTAGATCATCGTTAGGCTAGTTTAGGGTTCTCTCATTGGCTTGAGAGGACACTTGCGTTAGGAGGCCATAACCATATCATTTTATATTATTGTATGTATGTATGTTGATGCATGTGAGAGCGTTTAATATGTTAAACAAGCCGGTGAGATCAAACAATTAAATATCCCTCAAAAGACACATAAGAGATTAATAAAGAAAATGTAGGTTCGCCCACCGCGGAGTGCATTCTCTTTAATAATAAAATATGTGAATATTGAGTTTACGCTTTCCAAGCTTTAGAACTCATCAAGACTAGTATCGAACTATGTAGGTTCGCCCACCGCGAAGTGCATACTCTATATTGGTTGTGCGATGGGATAATTGTAATATCCAACTTCTAAAGTAAGGGTCAAACTTAACTTAACAAATATAATGAGATTATATGAGTTTAAGAAGCAATGGTTGGGAATAATTCATAAGATGAATTAGAATAAGGAGTTATTCACCCAAATGATATACTCAAGAATTGTATGAGATACAATTGGAAGGAGTTCCTACCTAAATAACTAAGTCTTGTGTAATCCGCCCACCGTGGACTTAAGACAAAGTGAAATATGGATCTTGACCCACTAGAAAATCTTCCAACGGGATTTTCCGAATCAAATGGTGAGGGTCATTTGTTTTGAATAAAATAGTGGAAGCATTTTAATAAAAGTCCTTATTAAAAATTATACAAATATCTTACATATCTTTGTAATTTAAACTTTATACAATATAAATTATATTGTCCTTATGAAGGACAAGAATCTTAGAAAAGAGTTTCTGAATTGGTACACAAATTGAGAATTGTTCTCAAACGCAAGAAGAACTATAAGCTATTGAACTATACTCTATAAAAGTACCTACTATAAACTAGATTGGAAAATGATGCTTGTCAGAAGCATCAAGTTGACATCTAGATATAGAATATTTCATACTTTTAAAAGAAATGATGAGATCATTTAAAACGAGTTCTTTTGAAAGAACGACAAAGTATGATAGACCAAAGAGTTGGTCATAGGTTCAATCAAATAAATTTTAGTGGATAGATATGGTCAAAATTATTATATCTATCGAAAAATTATTGAATTGAATGAGAAATAATTTGCACTGTCAAAGAATAGAGATATGATATAAATGAGATTTATACTCCTCTTATTTGAATATGTGTAAGACCCATAATTCTACTGTATCGTACGCAAGTTATAAGCGTAAGTAGTGGATAAGAGTTTTTAAGGTTTCTGTAAGATTAGTTTCATAAGTATCGTGTAATAACAGCGTTTGTAATATCCCACATTCTAATTCCCTTAATTAATTTTAATTAGAGAAGGTCTAATGAGATTAAAATTAAGTGAGACGTTTAATTAAATTAAGTCATGGTAGGTAAGGAAATTGTGTGTAGGTATTAGTAAAATTCCACTGAGACTAAGCCACATAACCAATGCCTTACTACTATACTTAAAATTAATTAGTTTGAAAAGAATTCAAAACTTCCCTCCTATGACTCACACCTATGACTCATATCCACTCTCACCTAAGGGCAACACCTCACTAGCAAAGGTGTGAGTCACTTTTCCACTACCTTGCATTTCTACCACTCCATGCAAGGAGGATCAACTCAATTTTCTAGTCTCCTTTACTGAAAATTCAGCAAGGATCTCTTCCTCATTTCCTCTCTCTCTCACGTTACAACAACAACTTAGCAACAAGCCAAAATTCCATTCAAGCACCCTTCACATGCAAATGCTTCCAAAACTCATCAAACTCCTAACCTTCACATGTAGAAAACAAGCCAAAACATGTTCTGAATCCATTCCTTACTTTTATTCACGAGCTCAATCAATCCACTAACCTCCAACATCTCAAGTTACCACAAAACCCATTTCCAATTATATTGCATGCATGAGCTTCATAGAACAAAACCAATTCTGATTCCTTCCATGGCCTAACCCCTATATATATACCCTCTCAACTCAGAAACAAATCATCAAACAAACCAACTCTGAAACACTCCTAAATTCGTAGAGCAAAAATCAAGGGTTTCAAGAGTTCAAGTTCCAAATCGTGCTCTGGGGTTCGTGGGGCTTATTAGGAACTTGCAGTACCTGTTTCTGGAAGCTCAGAAGTTAGATTGAAAGCTTCAAACAGGTGGGTTCTTAAGTTTAGTTAGTTAGATTTCCCAAATTACATAACTTTGCATGTTAACTTAAGATTAGGGAAATTGTTGTGTGAGAGGAATTAGCTCCCAAATTCCTCTCCATTCTGTTCTATATTATATACATTGTGTAATGGCATGACTTAGAATGAGGATTGTAGGTGTTAAAACTGTTAAAATGTGATTTTTCGTAAAACAGGGCAGGTTCTGAGTGAACTCGCCACAGCGAGCTCAGGGCGAGCAATCATGGCGAGCTGGGTTCTTCAGGCTGATGAACCTCGCCCTGGCGAGTAACAACTCGCCGAGGCGAGCGGAATTGGTTCAGGACCTATAATCTCGCCATGGCGAGCTTCCCTTCGCCACAGCGAGCTTACACAGAACATGACCTGTAACAACTCGCCCTGGCGAGTGACAACTCGCCAGGCGAGCTTGACAGTACAGCAGCTTTTTTTGATTTTTGTAAATTACCTTCAACACTCGTTTTAGATCCTCATCTAAGTTGAATACACTTGCAGTAGCACAATTATATAATGTTATACAGTATGTTAATCACAGATAAACTTAGGGTATAACTTAGGGAATTTAGAAATGCATGTTCCCCGGGATTTGGTAAACTCATGGTAGTAACAACTCAATTTAGAATCAGTCAATTAAGAGCGAATTATATCGCATTATGGACTCCCAATGGGACAATCCGTTAGGTTATGACTATGTGAGCTTTATGCCGTGACCGAATCGGTTGACGGATATGGCAGGCCTCTGAGACCTGCTCACCTCAGAGTGTCCTAGTGTTAAAATGAATAAGATATGCTTTTGTGTTACACTTTTATTATGCTTATGATTTATGATAAAATGTTAGTATGTATGACTGATTAGGATTCCCCGTTGTAGTCACCTTAGGAGGGTAGTAGGACTCACTGAGGCTTAGTAGTCTCACCCCACTCCAAACCAATTTTTTTTAGGTAGACAGGTTAACCGGAGCAAGGACCAGGACGGAGCTGATGATTGGAGCTGAGCTTGATTCATCAGACTTGAAGATTGTAGTCTTCATCTTTGTTTTAGTCTTATTCTGTTTATCTTAAAACCTTATTGATTCCGCTGTATTTTTATTCATCGGTTACATTGTATCTGAAACAAGTTGTATCTTGTTTAATTAAATTCAGAAATTCATTTGTACTCAGATTCCATTATGTATGTCTCGACTAAATATTCTAGGTATTTTAGTTGGGGCGTTATAATTGGTATCAGAGCAGGTCGATTCAGTATCGGACCTTGCCATGAGTCAGAACAATTCCTTCCTAAACAATACAGACCCTTTGGATCTGGACTGTTTACGCTGAAACTGTCACGTGCTGAGCCTGATCAACTCAGTATTGTGTATGGTAGGCAGTGTATTATGGTTTAGAACTGAAGTGAACTCTGAAATTCCAGCGTTAACATCGTAGTGAAACGCAATCGAGGAGCTGTCACTGGAGGAAAACCTTATAAGTGGATTTTGGGACAGTGGCAGTTGGTGCCACAGAAGTAAGTCGCGTAACACAAGACATGAGTTCAGTTGTAGATTGAAAGGAAGTGAGTATATCCTTAAGACTGAAGTGCGCAGTGCGCAACAGCATTCCACTGACACAGTGTGTCAGGTGAATTTCCTGAGCCTAGAATTACCCTACCCTATTAGGAGCTAAGTCCAACCAAGTTTAGGAGTCCATCAACAATCTATACCAGTAGGCAGTCAATCAATCCAGTTAATACTTGGGAATTATGAGTGATGTGCTAAAGTAGAAGTTGGAGACCACATAATAATCTTTCCCCAATTCTGTCTTACTCGCTTAGCGAGTAATCACTCGCTGTAGTGAGTTTAGCAGGCTATTGCTGTTACAAGTTTCTGCCTCACTCCCTGTCCAGCTGTTTTAACCTTAATGATAAGTCTCCAACCCTTACATGATCTTACCATCTTATCTACCGGGTTTTAGCACAAGTGAGAAAGATTCATCGATATTAGGAGAAACTTAGCCAGACCTCATACCTGTTCAATTAATTTGAAATCCCTATTTAGCTAAGCCTATCCCAAGATTATCAAACCTTAAGGTTCTCAATGGAACGAGGACGTACTTCCTTATGGAAAACCAACACTTGAAATAGGAATTAGTAAACCAAGCCTGTTGCTAAATGTCTAATTATCCAGAGTAAGTGAGAAGCTCCTATATGTTTAGAAGTTAGGTAGCCTTAGGTAAACTCCCTTAACTCTTAGAAGTCCATACCTGAATTGGACCAACGAAGATTCAGCCTTGACTAATCACAACATTTAGACTTTCCTTTTAGTGGTACCACATCCAACGTGACACACTAAGTATTAGCACATATATAAGTAACTAGAATAAGCAAACTTAGTATAGTGGACCTGACGTACATCATTATAACAGGAATCAAATAAGGACTTAAGCAACATTTAGCAGTAGAGGTTTAAAATCCAAACTTTCTCCATAAACCACTAGTCGCCTAGTGCGAGACAGGAACCCTTAGGTACCCAGAAGTTTGACAGATAGTAAATCTCTAGTAACCATACAAGCCACCAAGCTAATCTATAGAACGTTATCATCAAACAATTAGAAGTTAACAACAGAACCTTACCAAGTAGGTTTAACATGCCTTGCATCAAAAACTAGAAATCCCCTTTCTGGAAATACCGTACCTAAGGATACACATTAGATATCATTACCCTATGTTCCTAGATTAGAAACTCAATATAGTTAACCTGTTAGATATCTCAGCAAAAGAGACTTCAAGATGAACCACATAAGTTAAGAGAAACCAAGAATAGAACACAAGCACATCCCAATACTCCTTCCATGTCATTTTATTAGATTATCCTCTAGAACACCTACATCTTGTATTCTCTTACCGTGAACCTATTAAGTAAACACTTAAGATTATTCTTTCAGATATCAGTGACTTGGATTAACCTATCATTGATTACCAGTAGTCGCGTCAGATTAAGTTTAGTTGGTATAACCGTTAAGTATTACCGTTAGCACTACTAGTTGCCGAGTCGATCCGTAATTACCTTGTCATTATATAGCTTAGAGACCGGAAGCTCAGTTTCATATTGGGATTGACCTTTTTCTAAACGTATTCAAACCTCCGAACCAGTTAGTTGAGAAATCAGTAGTGATGGTTAAATCATACATGGGAGTTGCCATCCAGTCATCATTAGATTTGTAGTATGTAGTAGAAATCTGCTAGCTAACCAGTTCAAGGCTTAGACTCAATCAGCCGTCTCTATCAAAGCTTTAGTATCAAACCGTAGGAGACATGTCCTGAAGAATGTAACGTCTGAGAGACCGTACTAGAGACAATAAACACCTAGATCAGTCTTCCAGCCATATATATATACATATTACTTACCCAGGGAAAGGAGAATTAAGTGTAAGTTAATTCCACCAGACATCAACAACCTCAACTATTTCAGCACCTGTCAGCTGAGAGATTATCAAACAGAGTTAAACCTCCCTGTGAGACTTAGCTAGCTAGAAGCCTGAGTAAAGACTTTATTGTCCTAGCCTGAAAGAAATAGGAAGTAGAACTGTAGAGTATAGGTCTGAACCCAGAAGGAGACCAATCATCAGTTACCCTTGTATACTCGGACCTTCATTTAGCCGTCGAGTCGAGCCGAGCAATGTTCTATTCCACGTCCGTAGCCCTTGGAACACTATGAACGTGTATTCACCCTAACTTGTCTGAAGTAACGCATCAGACGCATATGATTCCTTGTGTTTAAAGCTGCCTGTCAATCAAGTACGTCACGCAAATCCTAATCAGATGCAGCTACCCAAACTTACCGATGTCAGCCAGCCGCGCGGATTTCGTAAAGCATCACTCTCAAGTAGTCTTACTCTATGTTTTCAGTCTTTCAGCTAAGCTGTTAAGCAACTCCTTCGTATTCGTGGAAATCAGTTGCTCCTTAGGATCCACGAATAGCTTCCAATTCAACTCTCGGTTGTTAATTGGTCGGTTAAGTGATAACCTCATCTGTTCTGACATAAATGACGTCGCTCAGTGTCAGCAAGTCATTTGGACTTCGTACAATTCAAACCATGTAACCGGTGTTCTCAACTTAGTTGGTTGACCGTATTCGTCGGAACCTTCCAGCCAAATTCAGAGTTAAGATCATAGTTAATTCCAATTCTGAGAAATTCAGTCGCTCTAACGACACCAGTATTGAGAATCCGAGCCTTTAAATTCCTTCCAAAACTCATGATTAGACTATCGTGTTGATTTATAGTGTCTCTGCCGTATGTTCGACCATTCAGCCTTGTCTATCGTAACCTTGTGAGACTAAGTGTTAAGCCTGAGTAACTTGACCCGGATACTCCGATTCTAAGCCTAGACCTCTTCAGCCAGTTCACCTGAGTGAATGAATTAATTACTCATTAGAGTAATGATTCATGTTAAACGAATTTGTACTGTTATCATAAGGATACGTCGGTTAGTTCAGCCTACCGTCTTAAGCTTTGCCAACCTTTTCAGCCTGAGTAATACAAGAGCAAATCCAGAGTGTTCAAATTAGCCAAGTATGGAACCCGACCGATTAGACAAGCCTCGTGCAATACATATCAGCGAAGGACCTTGAACGAGAATGACCCTAACTCCAAGAGATGATCTGAACCTAAGTGCATACGCATGTTGGAAGTACAACTTGATCACTGTGTTGGGCCAGGATGGATTAAATTGTAAGTGAGATTTTATCGGACAACTATAGGTTCGTCTGCGGGCGAGTCTGACTCGTTTGCAGAAGAGTCGGTAGTGTTTAGACAATTTTCCACTCGTTTTATATTTAAACCGATCCTGGAGTAGTAGACGACACCGTGGTACAGATGTACAGACGACGTGTTATGCATGAAGGTGATCGGAAAGGAAAAACGTCTGTAGAAGGACTGATCTGAATGATGCCCATCAGAGCGCGCAGTTTTGACCCCTAGTTAAGTGTGTACCAACCGAGCAGATACCGACCTTCTAAGACAGTGAGGTACTGGGAAACGATGTTGATCGTAGTAAAAGAAGCTTAACCGTAGTAGAAGTAGAAGAGTATGAGACTAAACTAAGATAGCATGGCGCTGCTAGAAGGTGACATTGAGTACTCGAATCAGAATGCACAACACTGGAACCTTTAAGAATGTAAGGATAACCTTTGGCCAGTAACCCCTGAGAGAGGAAGTTTTATTCCAAAGGATTGGACCTTATCAGATCCTTCGACGCGTCGGTCCTGTAGCCTATCAGTTAGCTCTTCCTCCATCTATGTCAGGGTTACACGACGTGTTTCATGTATCTCAATTACGGAAGTATATTCCTAATCCTTATCAGCCAGTGGAACTTGAACAAATCGATCTCCAGCCAGATCTAACTTATCAGCCGGATCCAGTTCGGATTGTTGAACGTGATGCTAAAATACTTCGGAACAAGAGGATTCCAATTGTCAAAGTTGAATGGGCTCAGTCTCCTGACGGTGAATTCACTTGGGAACTGGAGTCAGACATGCGGAGAAGTTACCCGTACTTGTTTTCGAGGTAAATTTCTTAATTTCGAGGACGAAATTTCTTTAAGGGGGGTAGGTTGTAATATCCCACATTCTAATTCCCTTAATTAATTTTAATTAGAGAAGGTCTAATGAGATTAAAATTAAGTGAGACGTTTAATTAAATTAAGTCATGGTAGGTAAGGAAATTGTGTGTAGGTATTAGTAAAATTCCACTGAGACTAAGCCACATAACCAATGCCTTACTACTATACTTAAAATTAATTAGTTTGAAAAGAATTCAAAACTTCCCTCCTATGACTCACACCTATGACTCATATCCACTCTCACCTAAGGGCAACACCTCACTAGCAAAGGTGTGAGTCACTTTTCCACTACCTTGCATTTCTACCACTCCATGCAAGGAGGATCAACTCAATCCTCTAGTCTCCTTTACTGAAAATTCAGCAAGGATCTCTTCCTCATTTCCTCTCTCTCTCACGTTACAACAACAACTTAGCAACAAGCCAAAATTCCATTCAAGCACCCTTCACATGCAAATGCTTCCAAAACTCATCAAACTCCTAACCTTCACATGTAGAAAACAAGCCAAAACATGTTCTGAATCCATTCCTTACTTTTATTCACGAGCTCAATCAATCCACTAACCTCCAACATCTCAAGTTTCCACAAAACCCATTTCCAATTATATTGCATGCATGAGCTTCATAGAACAAAACCAATTCTGATTCCTTCCATGGCCTAACCCCTATATATATACCCTCTCAACTCAGAAACAAATCATCAAACAAACCAACTCTGAAACACTCCTAAATTCGTAGAGCAAAAATCAAGGGTTTCAAGAGTTCAAGTTCCAAATCGTGCTCTGGGGTTCGTGGGGCTTATTAGGAACTTGCAGTACCTGTTTCTGGAAGCTCAGAAGTTAGATTGAAAGCTTCAAACAGGTGGGTTCTTAAGTTTAGTTAGTTAGATTTCCCAAATTACATAACTTTGCATGTTAACTTAAGATTAGGGAAATTGTTGTGTGAGAGGAATTAGCTCCCAAATTCCTCTCCATTCTGTTCTATATTATATACATTGTGTAATGGCATGACTTAGAATGAGGATTGTAGGTGTTAAAACTGTTAAAATGTGATTTTTCGTAAAACAGGGCAGGTTCTGAGTGAACTCGCCACAGCGAGCTCAGGGCGAGCAATCATGGCGAGCTGGGTTCTTCAGGCTGATGAACCTCGCCCTGGCGAGTAACAACTCGCCGAGGCGAGCGGAATTGGTTCAGGACCTATAATCTCGCCATGGCGAGCTTCCCTTCGCCACAGCGAGCTTACACAGAACATGACCTGTAACAACTCGCCCTGGCGAGTGACAACTCGCCAGGCGAGCTTGACAGTACAGCAGCTTTTTTTGATTTTTGTAAATTACCTTCAACACTCGTTTTAGATCCTCATCTAAGTTGAATACACTTGCAGTAGCACAATTATATAATGTTATACAGTATGTTAATCACAGATAAACTTAGGGTATAACTTAGGGAATTTAGAAATGCATGTTCCCCGGGATTTGGTAAACTCATGGTAGTAACAACTCAATTTAGAATCAGTCAATTAAGAGCGAATTATATCGCATTATGGACTCCCAATGGGACAATCCGTTAGGTTATGACTATGTGAGCTTTATGCCGTGACCGAATCGGTTGACGGATATGGCAGGCCTCTGAGACCTGCTCACCTCAGAGTGTCCTAGTGTTAAAATGAATAAGATATGCTTTTGTGTTACACTTTTATTATGCTTATGATTTATGATAAAATGTTAGTATGTATGACTGATTAGGATTCCCCGGTGTAGTCACCTTAGGAGGGTAGTAGGACTCACTGAGGCTTAGTAGTCTCACCCCACTCCAAACCAATTTTTTTTAGGTAGACAGGTTAACCGGAGCAAGGACCAGGACGGAGCTGATGATTGGAGCTGAGCTTGATTCATCAGACTTGAAGATTGTAGTCTTCATCTTTGTTTTAGTCTTATTCTGTTTATCTTAAAACCTTATTGATTCCGCTGTATTTTTATTCATCGGTTACATTGTATCTGAAACAAGTTGTATCTTGTTTAATTAAATTCAGAAATTCATTTGTACTCAGATTCCATTATGTATGTCTCGACTAAATATTCTAGGTATTTTAGTTGGGGCGTTATAGCGTTTTGCTGAGTTGGAACTGGTTTTGGATTTGTATACTATTTAAGCTCAGGCTTTTGGTTCTTAGTCCTCTTTTATATACGAGAACGTTCCTGTGAATTCAGAATTTAGAGTTTCGACTTTCTCCGTTTATTGGAAAAACGAGTAGAAAACTGTAACCGCTTCTTAAAATTTTACGGTTTCTGTTTTCCGTCGAATTTTAATTGGAGACTTTATATATCGGCGTAAGTTGGAATCTAGTTTCAGAATATTTTTGAGAGCTAAGGAAATAAATTTCAGTCGGAGAATAAAGTTTAGCGATAATATTTGGAAATGTTTTACGACGAACAATCACCTCGTGAGTTTTATATTTTTTTCGCAAGATAGACCGTCGACGGAGTACGACTCGTCTGCGAGCGCAAGAGAAATATCTTGGATATTTTCAAAAAGGTAATGATTACTTTGTTTTGATCCAAGGGCTAGGGTTTAGCCTTGCAAAAGTTAGTTTGATCCAAGGGCCTAGATTTCACAAGAGTGGTTTATTAGTAAGGAGGTTTATCTTTGTTTGGACTTAGAAGCAAAACAAAAAAATTACTCACTCCTCTCTTCTCTCATTCGGCCGCCCTCTCACTCACTCACTCATCTCTTCTAAAAATTCATTTTTCTCATCTTTTCAAGCTTGGATCTTTGGCATACTTAGGAATCACTTGCTCATTAAGGTAACTAACCTCTTTCATTTCTATTCTTGCCATGAAATTCT
This sequence comes from Trifolium repens, assembly GCA_030408175.1. Classification (NCBI taxonomy): domain Eukaryota; kingdom Viridiplantae; phylum Streptophyta; class Magnoliopsida; order Fabales; family Fabaceae; genus Trifolium; species Trifolium repens. Next base: position 43,214,222 of record CP125850.1, on the reverse strand, counting down.
CTTGGATTTTTAAGTTTCACAATTTTGTTCTTGAGTAGAAAAATGTTAGAATTTAGTTTTGTTTCCATAGATGTGTTCATAAGAGTTGTTAGTACACATGAGTGAAAAATGAGTTGATTTCTATGGTTAAATCTTGTTTTCACAAAGTTTTGAAGAAAAAAATTGAAATAGATCAAAAACTTTGATTGTGTTGTAAGATTTTGGTTTTGAAGTTAGATTGGAGCTTTTAAACAAAATGGATTGTTGAATATGAATTTTGTTTCGAAAAATAAGAAAAAAAAATTTCTCGTGTTCTTGAGCGACTCGAAGAACGCAATTTAGAAAAATTTTATTTCGAGTTTCAAAAAGAGTCGGGTATACGATCGAATATCGTTACGAGCTAACAAATGTGGTTAGGGTTTCAAATGAAGAAAAATTGTGTAGGATTGCCCTTTTGCCTCATTTGGCCGTGGCAATCATATGGGGTTCGAGGAATCGAATTTCGAAAATTGTTTAGAGGCAAATTGTTTCCCATGATCATTGTTTAATTGTTTGATTGGTTATGGGATGTTTTGTAAAGAAAAATGATTTCTTGCCTTAAGAAAAACTTATTTGAGATTTTTCGAAAATTTGCGATTCGACTCGATAATTTCTAAATCGCTTTGATAAGTGCTAGTTAGGTATTATGGGATATTACCATGCATTTAGAAGTGAAAATTTTTGAATGGAAGGGTGTTTTGAAAGAAATTGGCCATGGCCTTCTCTTGTGTGGGGGAGAAATTTCAAAAAATTTCTAAGTCCACAATTGTGTGAAAATTTTGTATGTGTTGGATAATCCTAGTTTTGAAGAAAAATGAGTATAGGAAAGGATGTTAGGAAGAAAAAAATGTGTAACTTGTAACGCAAGAAAACTTCGATTTTTCATAGAAATATTTTTGAAAAGTTTTAGTTGTGTTTCAAATGGTCTTGTTGTGTGAGAAACAAGTCCTTGAGGTGGAGAAATCCAAAATGGTTTTAGTTTATGATTTGAAAACAAAATGAATTTCGTGTTATAAAAATAGTGCAATTTACTTCGTGAATTTTTAAACACTATGAGAATAACCTGAAATCCTTGAGGGATAGCTTTAGGAAGTACCTTAGACCCCTCTGGAGCTTTGAGAGCGAGTTTCGTTTCGTTAGGTTAAACGAGGAGTATTTTATTGATGTTACGCTACATTTATTTTAGGTAGCGCGTGTTGTAGTTTTTCGCGGAATTAAAGTAACGAAAAGCTTGCTAAGGTAAGGGCACCTTTACTTTTCCGTCTAATATATGTATGCCTGGTTCTGGATTGTTGTGAATGTTTGGCATGATTATATTATGTATTCTCGTGATGAGAAGGTGTTTTGTATCGCATGTGTGATTTACATATGTTTGAGAATATGTGTATGAATATGTGATTGGCGTGCATATGATTTTGAAAATATATGTACATATTATGATTGTTTTACATACGCTTGAGAGGAATGTATTTTGTTGCATTAGCATATAAGGGGAATCGTATGCTCATGCATTCATAGTACGTGGTTATCGGGAATGGACCACAGGGTGCGACGACCAGTGATTGGTGTCCTCCTTTTTGAGTTTGGTGTTGTCCGTGTGACTCACCCGGTGTTATCCCACCGTGATTGTTTTGGTATTGAGTGCGTGACTCTACCTGGTGTTATCCCACCACTAGTAGGAGGTGTTATCCCACCCGAGCCTACGACCTTCTGCAGAGGATTATTCCGGAATAATCATGCATGTGAAAAAGACCCGGTTAGGGTGATCACAATCATTTAGAGTCTGCATTGATAGGCTGGTGTGCATTTCGATACTGTGTGCAAGTATATGAACTGCTAAGTGTTTATTCGCTTTTAAATTTACATGCTATTTGCTGTTGTGTTATGTGTGGTGACCCTTGCATTCATTCATTTGCGGGCTCCTCCCACCCAGACGATGGATCACCCTTTGTTACCGGTGCTCGCGAGAGAGACGGTGACGAGGTGGGACTTTCTTGATCGCCTGCTTCTGCCTGCCTGGAGCCTCGACCCAGCTTCCGGTACGGCTAGTTACCACGGGCGCGTTAGGATTACTACTTTTCCTGGTACCCGTCAGGTTCATCAGTGTCTGATATGGCAGACTCCACCTTTCTCCATACCTCTACCAGTACTGCTCAGTGCATTGTGGACGGTTCCTGGGGGACCCCTGCCAGGGGCGCCAGACACACCAGAGGGTGGTGGATCGGTCATTGGAGAGACCCCCACAGATGGACTAGTCACTTCTTCTTCCTCCTCCATGGGCAGTTGGGGTGATGGGGCTTTACCCGACTTCTTAGGGGAGCCGGATGATGTTCTTCAGGAGGCAGCGGCTGCTGCAGGGGATGGATCCATTGGAGGATCCGGAGTACCTCACTTGGTATCTCCCACTTCTACCTTGAGCTTGGTCCTGTTATCGAGCGATACGGACGACTTCTGATGCCGTTGTGCATGTTAGGACTAGGACCACTGACTTAGAGTAGTATTCTTTTGGACAGGCCTTGTTGGCCGGTGACTGGTAGCATGTTGTGTAGTAGGTTCTAACGTTTTTGGATGACTGTACTCTATACTCTTACGCTTTGGATGAGCCTCTTTTGGTGTCGACTGTAGTATTTCCTAGTCACGACTACCTTGTATATTTGTCGTGAACTAGATGTTATGTTTTGGATATGTAACTATTCAGGTACACACTTTGCTTATGAGAAGCACTATTATATGCTATAGTTCTGTTGTATGAATAATGTCGGCTCTTGTAAAATATTTTCCGCGCACTCTGTCTCGTGTTTAAAAAAGAAAAAAAAAAAATTAATGCCTATAACGCCCCAACTAAAATACCTAGAATATTTAGTCGAGACATACATAAAAGGATCTGAGTACAAATAAGTTTCTGATTAAAATAAACAAGATACAACTTATTTCAGATACAAAGTAAATAACGGATAAAATACAGCGGAAGTTGCTAGTATTCTGAGTAAACACGATAATAAACTAAAAGGAAAGACGAAGAAATAAAATCTTCAAGGCGGACAATCCAAGCTCAGCTCCAACTGTCGGCCTCCTACCTGGTCCTTGCTCCGAATATCCTGTTTACCTAAAAAAAATTGTTTGGAGTGGGGTGAGACTACTAAGCCTCAGTGAGTTCTACTACCCTCCTAGAGGTGACTACACCGGGGGCACCTAATCAGTCGTATCATACTAATCATAACATAACCATAACAGCAATAAGTAAAGGTGTATCACAGATTAATTAACTCTTATTCATTTTAAACACAAGGACACTCTGAGGTGAGCAGGTCTCAGAGGCCTGCCATATCCGTCAACCGATTCGGTCACGGCATGCAGCTCACAAAAACATAACCTGATGGAGTATCCCATTGGGAGTCCATAATGCGATATAATAAATCGCTCATAAGTGACTAACACTAAATTCTGTTCTTACTACCATAATTCCCAAAATCCCGGGGAGCATACAATCCTAATTAATTTCTAGGTTATGCCCTACAGATTATCTGTGCTTAACATGCTATTCGACATTATGTCAATCACATCAATGCAAGTTATCTGGCTCTGATGAGGGTATAAAGCGAGTGTATAAGGTTTCAAAAATAATTATGAAATTATAGGCCTTTCTGTTCAAGCTCGCTCTGGCGAGTCACTAGCTCGCTATGGCGAGATTATAGGTCCTGACCTAAATCAACTCGCTGTGGCGAGCAGTAGCTCGCCATGGCGAGTTTTATCAGCCCAGAACCCAGCTCGCCATGAATGCTCGCCAACTACTCGCTGGAGCGAGTTCATGCAGAACTGCCCTGTTTTTACAGAATTTATGATTTTTCAACTAACACCTACAACCCTCATTTTAGACAGTGCATCAACATATATTAACATAATATAGAATAGAATGGAGAGGAATTTGGGATTTAATCCCTCTCACACAACATTTCCTAAAATCCTAGATTAACATGCAATTTATTTAATTTAGGGGAAACTAGCTAAATTAGCCTAAAGAACCCACCTGATACGATGCTTATACTGATACCAATGCTCAGCAACAGCCTCTAATTCTTCTGCAATGGAACTCACTTGAACCCCAACTTGTGTTCTTGAACAAAATGGAAAAGGAAAGGATTAATGGGTGATTGAATGATTGCTAAGATTAAGGAAATGAACTAGCCAATACCAGGCTGTGAAGGGTAAAGGAAATGTTAAGAATAACTTACCAAGGGTTGAGAAACTAGACTCAAGGAACAGAAGAACACATGCAGCAGCTTTGAGCTGTACTGATAAGCTCGCTGCGGCGAGTAATCCCGCTCGCTAAGCGAGTGTTGCGATTGACAGAGAAATTGGTCTGTTGGTCACTTGCAGCAAAACCCACCCTCCATCCTTGGTTCTAAACATACTTCCAGTTACCCACGAAGGTTAAACACCCACATGCAACACCATCACAACAAGGGTTTAGGATTGAGCCTTTAAGGTGTAAGTTTAGAAAAGAGAAAGCTAAGAACCAAACCATACCTTAATCACATGAATTTGGGTGGCTGGTACATAGAAGATTTTTCCCAATTACACATGCAGCACTTCCTGGCTTCACAATCATGTCTTCATAAATTGCATAGAGTGGAAAGGAAGCTCGAAGAGGAGAGGGAGTGGAGTTTGAGAGTTTTCCTTGAATTTCTAGTGTCTTAATTGCATTTGCATGTTGAATTAAAAGTGGGAGATGAAAGTTGTGTTTGTTTCTGTAGTTTACGCAGAGAAGGAGAGAAGGGAAAGTATAGCTTCTTGGTTCTAGTTTCAGGAAGTGAAAGAAAAATGAGGTGGGTGAATGCTTTAGCCCCTTATATAACCCTTTAATGAGCAATTCCCAAAATGCCCTTCTACTCACTACTAATTTAGTGATTCTTCATAACTATCTATTTCTAATTAGTAGTGTCATTTCTTAAATTCAAATTTTGGGATGTTACAATCTACCCTCCTTAAAGAAATTTCGTCCTCGAAATTCAAACTTCTCTATTCCACATCAGGGTAGGTTGTTTATGCCCGCATACGAAACTACACTTCGTCTATTCTCCAGTTAATAGCATTCAATCCCTTGGAATAAAACTTTCCTCTCTTCGGTTACCGGTCAAAGATTATTCTCGCATTCTCAAAGGTTTTGCGTTGCGCACTCTGATTATCACTGTTACCTCCTGACAGTGTCGCTACTATCTTAATTCCGTCTCATACTCCTCTACTTCTATTACGGTTATGCTTCTTTCACTTCTAGTGACATAGTTCCAAACACCTTACTGTCTTAGAAGGTCGGTATCTGGCTTGGTTGATACACTTGTCTTGGGGTTAAAACTGAGGGTTCGTAAGGGTACAATTCAGGTTCGTCCTTCTACAGAGGTTCTTCCTTTCCGATTACCTTAATGCATAACACGTCGTATGTACATCTGTACCACGGTGTCGTCTATTATTCCAGGATCGATTTAAATATAAAACGAGTGGAAAATTGTCTAAACACTACTGATTCTTCTGCCAACGAGTCAGACTCGTTCGAAGACGAACCTATAGTTGTCCAATAAAATCCCACCTACAATTTAATCCACCCTGGCCCAACACAGTGATCAAGTTGTACTTCCAACATGCGTATGCACTTAGGTTCAGATCCTCTCTTGAAGTTAAGGGTCGTTCTCGTTCGAGGTCTTTCGCTGACAAGTATTGCGCGAGGCCTGCCTAATCGGTCGGGTTTGATTAACATGAAACATTACTCTAATGAGTAATTTAATTCTTCCACTTATGTGAACTGGCTGAAGAAGTCTAGGCTTAGAGTCGGAGTATCCGGGTCAAGTTACTCAGGCTTAACACTCAGTCTCACAAGGTTACGATAGATAAGACTGAATGGTCGGATAACTAGCGGAGACACTTGAGATCAACACGCTAATCTAACATGAGTTTAGGAAAGAATCGAAAAGCTTGGATTCCCAATACTGGTGTCGTTAGAGCGACTGAATCTCTCTGAATTGGAATTAACTCTGAATTTTGCTGAAAGGCTCCGATGAATACGGTTAATCACTAAATTAAGAAATCTGGTTACATGGTTCGAGCATACGGAGTTTAAATGATTTGCTGACACTAAGCGAAGTCATTAGTGTCAGAACAGTTGAGGTTGCTACTTAACAGGTCAACTAACGAGTGAAAGTTGAACTGAAAACTATCCGTGGTTCTTCAGGAGCAACTGATTTCCACGAACACGAAGGAGTTACTTAACGGCATGGCCGAAAGACTGAAAACATTGAGTAAGACCACTTAAGAGTGTTGCTTCACGAAATCCGCGCGACTGACTGACGTCGACAAGTTTGGGTAGCTACATCTGATTTGGATTTGCGTGAAGTACTTGGCTGACAGGCAGTTTAAACACGAGGAGATATATGCGTCTGGAACGTAACCTTGACAAGTTAGCGCGGATACACGTTCATAGTGTTCCATGAACTACGGACGGAGAGTTGAACATTGCTCGGTTCGAATCAAAGACTAAAAGAGGGTCCAAGTATAAAAAGGTAACTGTTGTTTGGTCTCCTTCTGAGTTCAAACTTATATTCTACAAATTCTCTCTTCTATTTCTCTCAGGCTGGGACACTAAGTCTTTACTCAAGTCTTTGGCTGGAAAAAAATCTCACAGGAAGGTTTACTCTACTTGATAATCTCTCAGCTGACAGGTGCTGGAATAGTTAAGGTTGTTGGTGTCTAATGGGAACTAACTTACACTTAATTCTCCTTTTTCCTGGGTAAGTAATATATATCTATCTAAAAGACTGGCCTAGGAGATTGATGTCGCTAATAGGGTCTCTCATTTGTTTTACTCATCCGAACGTGTTTCCTACGGTTTGGCACTAAAGCATTAATAAAGGTGGCTGGTTAAGTCTAATCCTTGAACTGGGTAACTAGTTGTTTTCTAATACGTACTACAAATCTAACGACGACTGAATGGTAGCTCTCATGGTATGGTTTAACTAATACTACTGATTTCCCAACTAACGGGTCCAAAGGTTTGAACTCGTTTACAAAAAGGTCAACCTAATATGAAACTGAGCTTCCGGTCTCTACGCTATTTAATGACAAGGTAGTTACAAGTCAACTCGGCAACTACTTGTGCTAATGGTAATACTTAACAGTTACACTAACTAAACTTAACTTACAAGGTCTGGTGTGACTACTGGTATTCGGTAATAGGCTGGTCCAATTTATTGTTATTTTAATGGTAGTTATCTTAAATGTTTACTTAATGGGATTGCGGTAAAAGAATGCAAAATATAGGTATTCTAAAGGGTAGTCTAATAAGGCGACCTTGAATGGATACTAAAATGTGCTTATGTTCTAGTCCTGGTTTCTCTAACTTGTGTGGTCCATCTTGAAGTCCTTATTGCTGGAAAAATCTAACAGGTTAACTATAGTGGGTTTCCTAATTTAGGAACATAGGAGTGATGGTATCTAACGCGTCATCTTAGGTACGGTATTGTCTAACGAGGATTCCTAGTTTTGATGGGAGGCATGCTTAACTTACGTGATAAGGTGCTATTATCGACTCCTAATCATTCGATGATAATGTTCTAAAGACTAGCTTAGGTGGTTTGTGAGGTTACAAGAGGTTTACTAGCTGTCATTCTAATCAACGTTTGTTTTCTTAAAATTACGGGATTATGTGGGGAGTCTATCTAAACTTTCTTAACATAGGAGAGTTCCTCACTTGCACTGCTTAACTAGATGTTTAGGAAAGACACGGTTATCAATTCCTACTGTTTGAATGTTGTTATCGCCCAATTTTGAATCCTATTACGATAGTATATGTCAGGTCTACTATGCTAGGTTTGTTTATTGTAGTTACATGCATGTGCTAATACTTAGTGCGTCTCGTTGGATATGGTACCACTAAAAGGAAATTCTAATTGTTGAAACTAGTTAAAGTTGCGTCTCCAAAGGTCCAATTCAATTATATGTTTCTAAAAGTTAGTAGAGTTTGTCTAGGGTTACCTAACCCTTTAAACATGTAAGAGTTTCTCACTTACTCTGGATAACTAGACATTTTAGCAAGGGCTCGGTTTATTAATTCCTATCTCAAGTGTTGGTTCTCAAAAAGGGAGTGCGTCCTCGTTCCATTGAGAACATGAAGGTTGGAAAATCTTGGAATAGGCTAGCTAATTAGGGATCTCAAATTAATTGAACAGGTATGAAGTCTAACTAAGTTTTCCTAATACAGATGAATTTTTCTCACTTGTGCTGTTCAACCCTTTATTCTGGAAGAGTTAAGTTCCGGATAGCTTAGTAGGGTCATTGGCTTCCCTCTTCTGGTGTTATGTCCAAATGCATTTCCTCTATGGTCTTTACGCACACGAGGTAGTTAAGAATCACTTACCCTAAGACCAGAAGGTATGATGGTAAGTTTATGAAAGGGCTAGAGACTAACATCAAGGCTAAAACAGTTGGACAGGGAGTGAGGCAGTAACAAGTGGCAGTTACAGTCTGCTAAGCTCGCTGCAGCGAGTGATTACTCGCTAAGCGAGTGTGACAGATTTGAGAAAGGTTATTCTGTGGTTTCCAATTTCTACTTAGTACAACACTCATACTTCCCAAGTATTAACTAGATTGATTGACTGCCTACTGGTATAGATTGTTGATGGATTTCTAAACTTGGTTGGACATAGCTCCTGATAGGGTAGGGTAATTCTAGGCTTAGAAAATTCACCTGACACACTGTGTCAGTGGAATACTGTTGTGCACTGCGCACTTCAGTCTTTAGGGTATACTTACTTTCCTTCAAGCTACAACCTTTACTCCTGTCTTGTGTTACGCAACTTACTCCTGTGGCACCATCTGCCACTGTTCCAAAATCCACGTATAAGATTTTCCTCCAACGACAGCTCTTAGATTGCGCTTCACTACAATGTTAACACGGAAATTTCAGAGTTCACCTCAGTTCTAAACCATAATACACTGCCTATCATACACAATACTGAGTTGATCAGGCTCAGCACGCGATGGTTTCAGCGTAAACAGTCCAAATCCAAAGGGTCTATATTGTTTAGGAAGGAATTGTTCTGACTCATGGCAAGGTCCGATACTAGATCGACCTGCTCTGATACCAATTATAACGCCCCAACTAAAATACCTAGAATATTTAGTCGAGACATACATAAAAGGATCTGAGTACAAATAAGTTTCTGATTAAAATAAACAAGATACAACTTATTTCAGATACAAAGTAAATAACGGATAAAATACAGCGGAAGTTGCTAGTATTTTGAGTAAACACGATAATAAACTAAAAAGCAAGACGAAGAAATAAAATCTTCAAGGCGGACAATCCAAGCTCAGCTCCAACTGTCGGCCTCCTACCTGGTCCTTGCTCCGAATATCCTGTTTACCTAAAAAAAATTGTTTGGAGTGGGGTGAGACTACTAAGCCTCAGTGAGTTCTACTACCCTCCTAGAGGTGACTACACCGGGGGCACCTAATCAGTCGTATCATACTAATCATAACATAACCATAACAGCAATAAGTAAAGGTGTATCACAGATTAATTAACTCTTATTCATTTTAAACACAAGGACACTCTGAGGTGAGCAGGTCTCAGAGGCCTGCCATATCCGTCAACCGATTCGGTCACGGCATGCAGCTCACAAAAACATAACCTGATGGAGTATCCCATTGGGAGTCCATAATGCGATATAATAAATCGCTCATAAGTGACTAACACTAAATTCTGTTCTTACTACCATAATTCCCAAAATCCCGGGGAGCATACAATCCTAATTAATTTCTAGGTTATGCCCTACAGATTATCTGTGCTTAACATGCTATTCGACATTATGTCAATCACATCAATGCAAGTTATCTGGCTCTGATGAGGGTATAAAGCGAGTGTATAAGGTTTCAAAAATAATTATGAAATTATAGGCCTTTCTGTTCAAGCTCGCTCTGGCGAGTCACTAGCTCGCTATGGCGAGATTATAGGTCCTGACCTAAATCAACTCGCTGTGGCGAGCAGTAGCTCGCCATGGCGAGTTTTATCAGCCCAGAACCCAGCTCGCCATGAATGCTCGCCAACTACTCGCTGGAGCGAGTTCATGCAGAACTGCCCTGTTTTTACAGAATTTATGATTTTTCAACTAACACCTACAACCCTCATTTTAGACAGTGCATCAACATATATTAACATAATATAGAATAGAATGGAGAGGAATTTGGGATTTAATCCCTCTCACACAACATTTCCTAAAATCCTAGATTAACATGCAATTTATTTAATTTAGGGGAAACTAGCTAAACTAGCCTAAAGAACCCACCTGATACGATGCTTATACTGATACCAATGCTCAGCAACAGCCTCTAATTCTTCTGCAATGGAACTCACTTGAACCCCAACTTGTGTTCTTGAACAAAATGGAAAAGGAATGGATTAATGGGTGATTGAATGATTGCTAAGATTAAGGAAATGAACTAGCCAATACCAGGCTGTGAAGGGTAAAGGAAATGTTAAGAATAACTTACCAAGGGTTGAGAAACTAGACTCAAGGAACAGAAGAACACATGCAGCAGCTTTGAGCTGTACTGATAAGCTCGCTGCGGCGAGTAATCCCGCTCGCTAAGCGAGTGTTGCGATTGACAGAGAAATTGGTCTGTTGGTCACTTGCAGCAAAACCCACCCTCCATCCTTGGTTCTAAACATACTTCCAGTTACCCACGAAGGTTAAACACCCACATGCAACACCATCACAACAAGGGTTTAGGATTGAGCCTTTAAGGTGTAAGTTTAGAAAAGAGAAAGCTAAGAACCAAACCATACCTTAATCACATGAATTTGGGTGGCTGGTACATAGAAGATTTTTCCCAATTACACATGCAGCACTTCCTGGCTTCACAATCATGTCTTCATAAATTGCATAGAGTGGAAAGGAAGCTCGAAGAGGAGAGGGAGTGGAGTTTGAGAGTTTTCCTTGAATTTCTAGTGTCTTAATTGCATTTGCATGTTGAATTAAAAGTGGGAGATGAAAGTTGTGTTTGTTTCTGTAGTTTACGCAGAGAAGGAGAGAAGGGAAAGTATAGCTTCTTGGTTCTAGTTTCAGGAAGTGAAAGAAAAATGAGGTGGGTGAATGCTTTAGCCCCTTATATAACCCTTTAATGAGCAATTCCCAAAATGCCCTTCTACTCACTACTAATTTAGTGATTCTTCATAACTATCTATTTCTAATTAGTAGTGTCATTTCTTAAATTCAAATTTTGGGATGTTACAATGCCCCTTTTTAGGCTTTGAAAAACGGGGTGTTACAATATGTAACACCCCGATTTTCAAAGCCTAAAAAGGGGCATTAATTTTTATTTATTTTTTTTAAAACAGAACAGAGCTCGCATACAAACTGTGAGAGCCGGCATTAAACATACAAAAGAACTCATTACCATAAGGTGCTTCGACAAGCAAAGTGTATTCCTGAATAATTACAATCCAAGTCTAAGTATTCAAATACTTACAACAAAACAAGTTAGAATCTTAAGCATAAACCCAAAAAGCACGATGTACAACCCACACCGGCGCATAGTCTAACTAAGCTAAAGCTCCAACATCTCACTGGGACCCGGAACAGCCACCGTCGTCACCACGACCTAACCCATCATCTGGGTGGGATGAGCCCGCAAATGAAAGAAAGGGTCACCACAAAATATATAGTATGTATATATATAACCGGTGCGAAAGATTGTACACATAACAATAATTCCACGAACACAAGAGAAAGCTCTTAACCACCAAAGCAATTCCCACCAACGGGTTTATATATATATATAGTACACACCAAGCCTAATGCAGACTTCTACAATGCGTGGTACTAACCCTAGCTACCACAATGCATGAGTTCCGGCACTGTAGGTCGAACCCCTACCAAAACACCAACGAAAACACAAGGTTAAGGTGGATCCACTCCCGCAATCACACCCCATGGTCCACTCCCGCAACCATGTATCGACTCAACAAAATCACAAAGGATTAAGGTGGATCCACTCCCGCAATCACACCTCGTAGTCCACTCCCGCAACCATGTATTGAACTCAACACAACCCTATAAGAATCAGGTGGGTCCACTCCCGCAACCACACCTCGTAGTCCACTCCCGCCACTACGCACTAACAATGCATGAGCATACGATTCCCCATGTATACTAATGCAATGAATACATACCTCTCTAGCATATGTAAACCAAACATAACAACATACATACATATCCAATCATTTGTAACAAACCACAACAAACATACATACATTTCCAATCATATGTATTCACCCACATGTTCATACATACATCTCCAATCATACGTAAAACAACGCACGTATTGTAAACATTTTCTCATCACGAGAATACATAACACATACATGCCAAACACACAAACACGCATCACCGAAAATAACCAACAAACATGTTATAACTCAGTGAAAAGACAAAAATAAAGTGATGCCCTTACCTCGGCATGCTTCCGTTACTCTATTCCGCGAAATTCTACAATTCACGCTACCTAAAATATATGTAGCGTAACATCAATAAAATATTCCTCGTTCATCCTATCGAAACGAAACTTGTTCTCAAAAGTCTAGGGGGGTTTAAGGTACTTTCTAACTCTCTCACCTAGCGATTCCAAGTTCTTCCCAATCCGATAAAAATTCACGAAGTTAAAGACATTATTTTAGTCACACGAAATTCATTTTTGTTTCAAAGCATACAAAGAAACACTAGAGTTATCAACCCAAAAGAGATCAATTTCACACCACATAACATTTTAAAACAAGCCATAACTCTTCAAAATAAATCAACAAAATCAGAGTTTTCTTTCGTCGCAAGTTTCAAGTTTTTCTTACCAAGTAAAAACTCTATACTCATTCTTTTAAAGCCTATGATCATTCACCAATACAAGGATCATTTTCTTATCAACGTGGACTTAGAAAATTTTGAAATCCCATAACCATTTTCCTCCTTTTGGCCACGGCCAAAAATTTCAAAAACACCTAATCACTCAAAATTTTTCAATTCTAAAAGCATGGTACTATCTTATAATACTCTAAAATCATTTATCCGAACAATCCAAATCATTTTAAATCAAACTACACTTTTTGACAATTTTGAATGGATTTTCCTTAAGACAAAAACAACACATTTTCTTCTCCAAACAAACCATATCACAATCATTTCTTTAAAACCATGATTAAGTCCTCCTAAAATGACTTAACAAAATTTGTAAACTCTTCCCTTTCCCCTAAATGGTGCCACGGCCAAAGAGAGAAAAACAAGGCCAACACCAATTTTTTCCATTTCAAAACCCTAACAATCATCTATTAGTTTGCAAAGGCATCTAATTGCTCAATCAACTACTTTGAGAATCGAAACGAAATTTCTTAAAATATGTTCATCGAATCGCTCAAGAACACCAAATAAATTTTTTTCTTATTTTTCAAAACAAAGTTTATATTCAAACATCCATTTTGCCACAAAGCTTAAAACTAACATCAAAAACAAAATCTTAAAACAAAATTCAAGTTTATGATCTTTTCAAAAATTTTCTTCAAAACCCTAACTTAAATTTTGTGAAAACATAAATCAACCATGGGAATCTTCTCATGCTCCACTCAAGTGTACTAATAACTCTCAAGAACACTTCTATGGAACCAAAAACTAATTAAACTAAATTCTAATAATTTTTCTCTCAAGAACACAATCTAACAATTCATCAAATCTTATGAGTTTGTCTAGCTAAGGAAAGGAAGGAAGCTTAGTTACCTTAAAGGAGATGATTCCTTGCAATTTTCCCTTGATCCAACAAGACAAAAATGAGATGATTTGGTGATGGAAAATGAATTTTCTCAAGGTTGGAAGAGAGAAAGAAGAGCCACGGCAAAGAGAGAAAGAATGGAGTGGAGTTTTGTGATTTTTGCTCTTTGATCAAGTGTATATTAATCCCCTCTCATTTTGGTCATGATTAATGTGGACCCTTGGATCAAATAGTGCAAAGTTTTCTAGTTAAACCCTAGCCATTGGATCTAAATAAGTCATGATGACTTTTTGGAATAAATATCTAGATATTTTTACTTTACGCTACTCAGCTCTCGCGTCCGCTCTCGGCGAGTCGCACCTCGCTAACGGAAGGAAATCAGAAAAATATAAAATCTAACAAATAAACGTCCGTCGTAAACCGTTTCCAAATATTATCGCTAAATCTTTTTCCCCGACTGTAATTTTCTTCCTCACCCTCGAAAATTATTCTGACAATATATCCTAACTCACGCCGATATATAAAACTCTCATCTAAATTTCTACGGAATTCAGACATCGTAAAAATTTCCAACAGCGGGTAAAATTCCTACTCGTTTTTCCAAAAACCAGAATAAACCAAAATTCGTTAAACTGAATATACAGTAACCTTCGTATTAACCAAAGAGGATTACAGGACAAAAGTCTGTGCCTTTCCAGCGCACGAGCACCAAACAGGCTCCATTTCAGCAAAAATTCTATTAACGCGACAATACTCACGAAACCGCTCCACCAAAAACCCTAAAAACTTAGCCGACACTAAAGTTCCTTAGAAAAACTGTACAGTGGAATCTTGGGTCTTACATTACTACCCTCCAAAAAGAAGTTTCGTCCTCGAAACTAAAGGTAAGAGTAACAACTCAACTAGTTATTACCATCCCCAACACAACAAAATCCCTCAGGTTTAGGTGTAGCCACACAGATGCTAACACCGGATGAAGTCACACGCATACTCTCACCAACACACTGGGACAACCGTGCACCAACCGCAACTCTCAACGAGTTCACCACTCACAAATTAACCTCACAACGGAGGTTCACAACCTCGAGTTCCTCAAATTTCCTAGGGTCCACACAGAAAATTTCCAAAATCACTTATTTTGCCTCCCCGACATAGCCTAAACCACTAGGTTCACGAGAAGCAGTGACTGGCTACTCTCCAAAAGAAACACCGAAACTTTCTACGCACTACCAAAGCTAGCAAAGCTAGTCAATTCCATTCAACACGATTCCGTCTACTATCAACAATAAATTAAGGACGGCCAGTCCCTCAATTTGTCAATAGATAGTCGACAATCATGATGGTGGTTTAGACCCTCTTTACCCAACTTAAGTGATACTTCATTCCACTTGTGCTCAAGGTCCTCCGAGGCACAATGGTCCAACACTTCCTTCGAGGTTTTCCCACACGTTTCCCTCGATCTCTTACGAATACAAGATTAAAGTCGTAAGACACAACGCTCAACACATGTCGCATAAGCTCTCATGCTTCCACTCTTGAAGTATCTGTGGAGTATCATCCAATAGTAGTACAGTGCCACCACGACAATTACCACCAAAACTATTTCATCCCAAACAAGTTGTCTTCTCTTCTAGAAGATTTTCCCACCTTACCACTATCCATCAGTCCGCGACTTAATGAATATGCCGAACCGTCTGCTCACATACGGATCTATTTCCAATCACAACTTAAATAATACCACCCCCACCTCCGGTTGGTAATTACATTCCTCATAGTCTTGGCACTTGCCAAACTAAACCATCTACTTCTCTTGGACTCCCTTATCCAAATCTCCAATTCCCCAGAATCGGTTCCTTATACGTTAACATTACTTCCAGAATGGCACTTAGACGCATCTCGCGTGCCTTAAACAAACGTTAATCCTCGTAGACGGACATCGTCGGCGCACATCCTCTTCACAACGTATTCTCATTCTATTCCTGAACTCTCCTGAGTTCCTTTTTCTCTTACAATAACATCCTCTCTTACTCAAAAGAGTTGATCACCCTGACCATTCCTAAACACTCCGAACATCACCACTCTCGTCGAGGTACCTACCTTCAAAATAACTCTTAGGGCATTCCTCACATTACTATTGTCTAACCATCCTTGTTGACAACATCCGAATCCCTTATACTTACTCACTACCGATTTCCATCATACCACGTCTCTCTTCATTGTAACCACTATAATGAACCAAAGCTCTACAAGCTTCCATCTACTTGCCATTAGATAATTTCTTATCCTTCTTATTTCCAAAATTAGATGTGAGACAAATCCCTTCGCCAATCTTCAATTGGCATAAGCCACATCCTCAAGGGCTTCTCTCTAAATCCTCATTCTTTTCTAGACCCAGAAACAGATCCACAAACCATTTCATCTCCATCACTCTTTCTCCTCTTTGAAGATGAATTCATCAAATGAAAGACAGCCAAACAATGGAACATTTTCTCTACGAGTTCGGCTAGAAACACCACTAGCCACACTTATTGTTAACACATTCTTTCCATGACTAACCCCCCCTTTACGACTATAACGCCCCAACTAAAATACCTAGAATATTTAGTCGAGACATACATAAAGGGGTCTGAGTACAAATAATTCTCTGATTAAAATAAACAAGATACAACATTGTTTCAGATACAAAGTAAATAACGGATAAAATACAGCGGAAGTTGCTAGTATTCTGAGTAAACACGATAATAAACTAAAAAGCAAGACGAAGAAATAAAATCTTCAAGGCGGACAATCCAAGCTCAGCTCCAACTGTCAGCCTCCTACCTGGTCCTTGCTCCGAATATCCTGTTTACCTAAAAAAAAATTGTTTGGAGTGGGGTGAGACTACTAAGCCTCAGTGAGTCCTACTACCCTCCTAATGGCGACTACGCCGGGGCACCTAAAATCAGTCTTAACATACTAACTTAACTAACATAACATGATAATATAATATAAAGGTGTATCACAGATTATAAAACTCTTATTCATTTTAAACACAAGGACACTCTGAGGTGAGCATGTCTCAGAGGCCTGACATATCCGTCAACCGATTCGGTCACGGCATGAAGCTCACATATACCTAACCTAATGGAGTATCCCATTGGGAGTCCATACTTGCGATATAATAAATCGCCCATAATGACTGACACTAAAATTGTGTTCTTGCTACCATAATTCCCAATATCCCGGGGAGCATACAATCCTAATAATTCTAAGTTATACCCTAAAGATGATCTGTGCCTAACATGTTATTCGACATTATGTCGTTTACGTTAATGCAAATTATCTGACTCTAAAGAGGGAATAAAACGAGTGTTTGAAGTTTCAAGAATAATTGTAAAATGTGGACTATTCTGTACAAGCTCGCTCTGGCGAGTCACCAGCTCGCTATGGCGAGATTATAGGTCCTGACCTAAATCAACTCGCTGTGGCGAGCAGTAGCTCGCCATGGCGAGTTTCATCAGCCCAGAACCCAGCTCGCCAACTACTCGCTGGAGCGAGTTCATGCAGAATTGCCCTGTTTGCAGAAATCATGATATTTCAAACTAACACCTACAACCCTCATTTTAGACAGTGCATTAACAGATAATTAACATAATATAAAATAAAACGGAGAGGAATTTGGGTTCTAATCCCTCTCGCACAACATTTTCCTAAATTCCTAGTGTTATCATGCATAATTAATATTTCAAGGGGACTAGCTACACTATCCTAAGGAACCCACCTGGATAATGAAGCTTTACACTGATCATACCATAGCTCAGCAACAGCCACGAACTCTTACCAACTCACTTGAACCCCATCATGAGTGCTTGATCAAAGGATTGGAAAAGAATGATTAAAAAGGTAAGTTAGAGTTTGAGTAAGGTGTAGAGAACCGAAACTATCCCAATCAATAGCTGAAGAAGGAGTATAAGGGATTAGGAACAACTTACCAAGCTTGAAAAGGATTTCACGAGAGAGAGGCAGCACCTTGCTGCAGGCTGGCAGCAAGCATCAGCAGGGCTCCGCAAGTTCTCGCAGGATGCCGCAGGTCCCCGCAGCAGGTCCTCGCAGGATGCCGCAGGACTCCGCCAGTGCTCCGCAGCACTCCGCCAGGACCACGCAGGCAAGCCAGCTCGCCGTGGCGAGTGCTCCTGCTCGCGAGGCGAGCTGTAGCAGGTTGCATAAAATGCTCTGTAGGCAGCAGCCACGATTTAATCCTTCAACCCATGATTTGTAGTGTTTAATTCGGTCATCCACGAAGAGAAAAAGCATACATGCATCAACCAAAACAGCAAGTATGAGGATCATGGACTTTGAATCTAAAGAGGGGTTTACATGAGTTTGAAGAGGATTGGATTTCTTACCTTAGAAATTCTGAACAAAACCATCAATTCAGAGTTGAATAGAACATGCAATTGGGTAAGATTCTGATGCTTCTGACCTTGGTTTGACCCCACGAGTAATATTGGATATACATTTGAGTTCTAGGGTTGGAAAAGGGAAAAATGGCGTGTGAAGCTTGAAGAGAGTGAAGGTGAGATGAAACTCAGTGCTAGGTTCTGGTTGTATGATTACCATGGATGAGAATTTATGGGTTGAATTTAGAAGGATGCATGTTATGTTGTTGTTGCTCACGAGAGGGAAGAAGAGAAATGGAGATTTTTGCTTCTGACTTGTGAAATGAAGGTATTTGAAGAATAGCCTATGGTCTTGGTATAAATATTCCAATTAAACTTGCTTAGTGTTCAATTCCCATTAAGTCCTTGGTCTTACTAATAAATCCATTCATTTCCTTCATATACCCCCGTTGTATAATAAAAAGGAAATGTACTTCCGTTAAATTCGTCGAATCTTGACTCTAATTAATATTCTTGTATTAATTAAGGCTAGGGTTGTTACAATCTACCCCCCTTAAGGAATTTCGTCCCCGAAATTCGGAACTTCTCCATTCCACAACAGGGTAGGTTGTTTGGGTTTGCATCCGAACTACACTTAGTCTATTCTTCCGTTTAAGGTACACAATTCCTTGGAATAAAACTTTCCTCTTTAAGGCTGTTGGATAGAGGTTATTCTTACATTCTCAACGGTTCTAGAGTTGCGCACTCTGATTTAAAGACTTATTGTCACCTTCTGACAGTGTCGTCTCCATCTTAGTATAGCCTCATACTCCTCCACTTATACTACGGTTATGCTTCTTTCACTACTATCGTCATTGCTTCAGAATACCTCATTGTCTTAGAAGTTCGGTATCTGGCCTGGTTGGTACACACTTAACTTGAAGTCAAAACTTGAGCGTTCGTATGGGTACATTTCGGATTCGTCCTTCTACAGACGTTCTTCCTTTCCGATCACCTTCATGCATAACACGTCGTATGTACATTCGTACCATGATGTCGTCTACTACTCCAGGATCGATTTAAATATAAAACGAGTGGAAAATTGTCTGAACACTACTGATTCTTCTGCTAACGAGTCAGACTCGTCCGCAGACAAACCTATAGTTGTCCGATAAAATTCCACCTACAATTTAATCCATCCTGGCCCAACACAATGGTCAAGTTGCACTTCCAACATGCGTATGCACTTAGGTTCAGATCGTCTCTTGTAGTTAAGAGTCATTCTCGTTGAGGTCCTTCGCGGGTAAGTTTTGCATGAGGCTGGTCCAATTAGTTAGGTTCTAAACTTGGCTAATAGAACACTCTGGATGGCTCTTGTATTACTCAGACTGAAAAGATTGGCAAAACTTAGGACGGTATGCTGAATTAACCGATGGATCCTTATGATAACAGTACGAGTTTGATTAATATGAGTCATTACCCTAATGAGTAATTTAATTCCTTCACTTAAGTGGACTGGCTGAAGAAGTCTAGGCTTGGAGTCGGAGTACCCGGGTCAAATTACTCAGGCTGAACACTCAGTCTCACGAGGTTACGGTAGGCAAGGCTGATAAGTCGAACATACGGCAGAGTCACTAGGATCAACAAGATAATCTACTCATGAATTTGAGAAGGAATCGAAGGGCTGGGATTCCCAATACTGGTGTCGTTAGAGCGACTGATTTTCTCTGAATTGGAATTAACTATGACCTTAGATCTGAATTCGGCTGAAGGGTTCCGACGAATACGGTTAACCAACTAAGTTGGGGATCTGATTACAAGGCTTGAATGTACGAAGTCCTAACGATTTGCTGACACGGAGCGACGTCATTTGTGTCGGAAGAGATGAGGTTGCTACTTAACAGGTTAACTAACGTTCGAGAGTTGAATCGGATACTACCCGTGGTTTTTCAAGAGCAACTAACCTCCACGAATAGGAAGGAAATACCCAACGGCACAGCTGGAGAACTAAAAGCATAGAGTAAGATTATTTAAGAGTGATGCTTCACGACATCAGCGCGACTGACTGACGTCGATAAATCTGAGTAGCTGAATCTGATTTGAATCTGTGTGAAGTACCTGATTGGCAGGTAGTTCTAAACACGTGGAGAGATACAAGTCTGAGACGTAGTTCAGATGGGTTAGGGCGAGTACGCGTTCGTAGTGTTCCAAGAACTACGGACGGGGAATTTGAACATTGTTCGGCTCGAATCAAGGTTAAAAGAAGGCCCAGGCATACAAAGGTAACTGATGATTGATCTCCTTCTGGTTCAGACCTATACTCTACAGTTCTACTTCCTATTTTCCTCAGGCTAGGACAATAAAGTCTTTACTCAAGCTTCTAGCTAGCTAAGTCTTCACAGGGAGGTTTAACTCTGATTGATAATCTCTCAGCTGACAGGTGCTGGGAAAAGTTGAGGTTGTCGGTGACTACCGTCACTAATAGGATGTCTCATTGTTACTCTCCCCAGAACATGTTTCCTACGGTTTGGTACTACAGCATTGATAACGGTGGCATGATTAAATCTAATCCTCGAGCGTGGTAGCTAGTTGGTTTCTAATGCTTATTCCATTCCTAATGGTGACTGAATAGTAACCCTCACACACGGTTTAACTAATGCTACTGATTTCTCATCTAACTGGTTCAGGGATCGAATACATTTAGGAATAGGTTAACCTAATGCAAAACTGAGCTTCCGGTCTCTATGCTATTTCAGGACATGGGAGTTACAAGTCAACTCGGTCACCACTCGTGCTAATGGTGATACCTAATGGTTGCATTAACTAAAATGAATCTACAAGGTCTGGTGCGACTACTGGTAATTAATGATAGGTTAATCCAAGTCACTGACATCTTAAGGAATAGCCTTAGGTGTTCACTTAATAGGTTCACGGTAAAAGAATACAAGATATAGATGTTCTAGAGGATAGTTTAATAAAGTGATCTTGAAGGGATATTTGATATGTGCCTGTATTCTAATCCTGGTTTCTCTAACTTATGTGGTTCATCTAAAAGTCTCTATTGCAAGAATGTCTAACAGGTTATCTATACTGGGTTACTAGTTTGGGATCATCAGGTGATGGTACCTAATATGTCCTCTTAGGTAAGATATTGTTTAAAGGGAAACTCTAGTCTTGATTGGAAGGCATGCTTAGCTTATGTGGCAGGGTTCTATTATTGTCTCCTAGTCGTTCGAGGGTAATGTACTATAGACTAGCTTAGGTGACTTGTGTGGTTACTAGAGATTTACTAACTGTCAACCTAGTCAAAGTTTGGTCCTTAATACTGATGGGGTAGGCATAGTTCTGTCAACTTCTGGGTACCTAAAGGCTCCTGTCTCGCACTAGACGACTAGTGGTTTAGGGAGGAAGTTTGGATCATAAGTATCTACTACTAAATGTTGCTTAAGTCCTTATTTGTTTCTCGTTACGATGATCTATGTCAGGTCCACCATGCTAAGTTCGGTTATTCTAATTGCTTATATGTGCTAATGCTTATCGCGTCTCGTGGATGTGGTACCAATGTAAGGAAACTCTAACTGTGGTGACTAGTTAAGACTGTGTCTCTAATGGTTCAGTTCAATTATAGGTTTCTAGAGTCAAAAGAGTTGGCCCAGGGCTATCTAACCTTTTAATGTATAAGAATTTTCTCACTTACTCGGAATAACTAGACATTTGGTAAAAGGCTTGGTTTACTCATTCCTATCTCAAGTGTTGGTTCTCTATAAAGGTGTGCATCCTCGTTCCATTGAGAACATCAAGGTTGAAAAATCTTAGGATAGGCCGGCTAATTTGGGATCTCAAATTAATTGGATAGGTATGAGGTCTGGCTAAGTTTCTCCTAACATCGATGAATCTTTCTCACTTGTGCTAAAACCCGGTAGGTAAGATGGTAAGGTCCTGTAAGGGTTGGAGGCTTATTATTAAGTTTAAAACAGCTGGACGGGTAGTGAGGCAGAAACTTGTAACAGCAATAGTCTGCTAAACTCGCTACAGCGAGTGGGACAGAATTGGGAAAGATTATTATGTGGTCTGCAACTTCTACCTTAGCACATCACTCATAATTCCTAAGCATTAACTGGATTGATTTGACCGCTTACTGGTATAGATTGCTGAGGGTTTCCTAAACTTGGTTGGACTTAGCTCTTGGTAAGGTATGGTAATTTTAGGCTTAGGAAATTCACCTGACACATTGTGTCAGTGGAATACTGTTGTGCACTGCGCACTTCAGTCTTATTGGTATACTTACTTTCCTTCTAGCTACAACCTTTACTCCGGTCTTAAGTTACGCAACTTGCTCCTGGGGCACCATCTGCCACTGTTCCAAAATCCTCCTATGAGATATTCCTCCGACGACAGCTCCTTGATTGCACTCACTGCGACGTTAACGCTGGAATTTCAGAGTTCACTTCAGTTTCTAAACCATAATACACTGCCTACTATACACAATACTGAGTTGATCAGGCCCAGCACGCGACAGTTTCAGCGTAAACAGTCCAGATCCAAAGGGTCTGTATTGTTTAGGAAAGAATTGTTCTGACTCATGGCGAGGTCCGATACTGGATCGACCTGCTCTGATACCAATTATAACGCCCCAACTAAAATACCTAGAATATTTAGTCGAGACATACATAAAGGGGTCTGAGTACAAATAATTCTCTGATTAAAATAAACAAGATACAACATTGTTTCAGATACAAAGTAAATAACGGATAAAATACAGCGGAAGTTGCTAGTATTCTGAGTAAACACGATAATAAACTAAAAAGCAAGACGAAGAAATAAAATCTTCAAGGCGGACAATCCAAGCTCAGCTCCAACTGTCAGCCTCCTACCTGGTCCTTGCTCCGAATATCCTGTTTACCTAAAAAAAAATTGTTTGGAGTGGGGTGAGACTACTAAGCCTCAGTGAGTCCTACTACCCTCCTAATGGCGACTACGCCGGGGCACCTAAAATCAGTCTTAACATACTAACTTAACTAACATAACATGATAATATAATATAAAGGTGTATCACAGATTATAAAACTCTTATTCATTTTAAACACAAGGACACTCTGAGGTGAGCATGTCTCAGAGGCCTGACATATCCGTCAACCGATTCGGTCACGGCATGAAGCTCACATATACCTAACCTAATGGAGTATCCCATTGGGAGTCCATACTTGCGATATAATAAATCGCCCATAATGACTGACACTAAAATTGTGTTCTTGCTACCATAATTCCCAATATCCCGGGGAGCATACAATCCTAATAATTCTAAGTTATACCCTAAAGATGATCTGTGCCTAACATGTTATTCGACATTATGTCGTTTACGTTAATGCAAATTATCTGACTCTAAAGAGGGAATAAAACGAGTGTTTGAAGTTTCAAGAATAATTGTAAAATGTGGACTATTCTGTACAAGCTCGCTCTGGCGAGTCACCAGCTCGCTATGGCGAGATTATAGGTCCTGACCTAAATCAACTCGCTGTGGCGAGCAGTAGCTCGCCATGGCGAGTTTCATCAGCCCAGAACCCAGCTCGCCAACTACTCGCTGGAGCGAGTTCATGCAGAATTGCCCTGTTTGCAGAAATCATGATATTTCAAACTAACACCTACAACCCTCATTTTAGACAGTGCATTAACAGATAATTAACATAATATAAAATAAAACGGAGAGGAATTTGGGTTCTAATCCCTCTCGCACAACATTTTCCTAAATTCCTAGTGTTATCATGCATAATTAATATTTCAAGGGGACTAGCTACACTATCCTAAGGAACCCACCTGGATAATGAAGCTTTACACTGATCATACCATAGCTCAGCAACAGCCACGAACTCTTACCAACTCACTTGAACCCCATCATGAGTGCTTGATCAAAGGATTGGAAAAGAATGATTAAAAAGGTAAGTTAGAGTTTGAGTAAGGTGTAGAGAACCGAAACTATCCCAATCAATAGCTGAAGAAGGAGTATAAGGGATTAGGAACAACTTACCAAGCTTGAAAAGGATTTCACGAGAGAGAGGCAGCACCTTGCTGCAGGCTGGCAGCAAGCATCAGCAGGGCTCCGCAAGTTCTCGCAGGATGCCGCAGGTCCCCGCAGCAGGTCCTCGCAGGATGCCGCAGGACTCCGTCAGTGCTCCGCAGCACTCCGCCAGGACCACGCAGGCAAGCCAGCTCGCCGTGGCGAGTGCTCCTGCTCGCGAGGCGAGCTGTAGCAGGTTGCATAAAATGCTCTGTAGGCAGCAGCCACGATTTAATCCTTCAACCCATGATTTGTAGTGTTTAATTCGGTCATCCACGAAGAGAAAAAGCATACATGCATCAACCAAAACAGCAAGTATGAGGATCATGGACTTTGAATCTAAAGAGGGGTTTACATGAGTTTGAAGAGGATTGGATTTCTTACCTTAGAAATTCTGAACAAAACCATCAATTCAGAGTTGAATAGAACATGCAATTGGGTAAGATTCTGATGCTTCTGACCTTGGTTTGACCCCACGAGTAATATTGGATATACATTTGAGTTCTAGGGTTGGAAAAGGGAAAAATGGCGTGTGAAGCTTGAAGAGAGTGAAGGTGAGATGAAACTCAGTGCTAGGTTCTGGTTGTATGATTACCATGGATGAGAATTTATGGGTTGAATTTAGAAGGATGCATGTTATGTTGTTGTTGCTCACGAGAGGGAAGAAGAGAAATGGAGATTTTTGCTTCTGACTTGTGAAATGAAGGTATTTGAAGAATAGCCTATGGTCTTGGTATAAATATTCCAATTAAACTTGCTTAGTGTTCAATTCCCATTAAGTCCTTGGTCTTACTAATAAATCCATTCATTTCCTTCATATACCCCCGTTGTATAATAAAAAGGAAATGTACTTCCGTTAAATTCGTCGAATCTTGACTCTAATTAATATTCTTGTATTAATTAAGGCTAGGGTTGTTACAACGACTAACTCATCGATGTCATAACCTCTACAAAACTCCAATCAGGCCTGTATCATCAATCTACTACTTTGCAACTTTCTAGTTCAACAACTGTCTAGAGTTGGTTCCCAAACCACCATGACCAATAACTTGCTAAATCAAAACAACATCTTTAATTTGCCGCACACAATCCAAATACTCTCTTATTTCACATAATTTTGAATCACCACAAGCATACCCTTCTCCGTTCGACCAATCTCAAATCTTCATAACCATCTAAAGCTACAGTATCCTCCAATAACAATAACCAACTTCCCACATACGTTCTCGCTATCCAATCTGACACATCCATTCACTAACTGGATTTATCCATCTCTAACTTCCCTTACGGTGTCAACTAATGTACGTGTCGTAATCAAACACTCCAAATGATTAATTCCTCCAGTTCTTATTAAGTATCTCCTCTCCATTCGATTGGTCCTTCATCATCGTGACTATTCTAAAGTCATAAGGTCTGTTCCCACTAGGGAATCAATTCCCAGATCTCAAGTTCTGACCAATCATATTCTTACATCTATTCACTCATCATTTTCTTATTCACTTCTAACTCGTCCTTAAAAGGTCACTGCAATTCACCTACCAATCGACTCGTCTTACTCATCCATCAAGCCATTAAACATTCATCTCAAATCTTAATGCTCGACTTATCAAAAATATCTACCAACGCACGACACTTTGCTATGATTTTATCCTTAGTACGTTCGATACCCAAATCTAATTCTTGAATTTACTGCTCAAGAACTCTAAAAACTCGTCGTACTATCCATTTAATCCTAATATACAATAAAAGTCCTTCCAACTATCAACTTTCATTGTCTTAGTATTCTTACTAACAGATTCCTTTTCTACTCAAACACGACATTCTTAGAAAATATCCAAAAATTCTCGTCCATAACTTGAATTTATTCAAAACTTGCCCACCTCAACTCTTATGGTATCATAAATTCAAGCTGCTACTTAGTCCTTCAACCATCTTGGTCGATCAAAATCGTTAACTTATATGCGCATCCACACAGGATCTCTACTCAATCTTGACTAATCTCCTCAAACTGCTAAACCAGTTTACTTTCTCTTATGGTTTACTTGCCAATAGTTAACAATTCTAGCTTACACTGCTACAATTATCTGGACATTTCCATAATAAACACCTCTATTATCACCTATCAGTGATATGCAACTCACTTTCAAAGGTTGAACTCCTCGTTCTTTACCTAAATATCTCTCCACTTCCAACTTTATTCAACAATCAATTACCTATCGTTGTATCTCACATCGACATCTACATTTACTATCTCCCGAACTATGTATAGATTGTCACTTATCAACGTGATACTTGGTCTCCTACCTTCAATCATCACAAGATTCATCCTTACTAATCTTAGTTTCGAATCTAATTTATCTCACACACTTGAATTAAACCCTTAAGGTACCCATCGTTTGCGCAACCGTCTTCTAACACCACCAAGTTCACTTACTCTTGACGCGCGATGCACTTTATTTCCAATACAAGTTGCCCCAATGATTATCCAATCATTGTAATTAAATCCAATTGACATCTCGCATGCTCCACCATCCCATAGTGGCTGCGTTCTCTTGAAAACCTAATGACTTCATCAAGTCGCACCCTAACTCACCAGAGCAGATATTCAATATCTTCTTCAAAAGGTCGTCCCAATCCGATCCTTACTTACAATCCTTTATCAGTCGACGTCCACACGTCCATACTCAATACCTTTGAGTGACAACGACACAATGCCACTTTCAATCCATAATATTACTTCCAAGAATCCCTTGTAATCCTTGTTCGCCTCAAGTCAGTCCTCCTCGAACCACTTCGTTTAAGGAATTCAGAGACACTTGACGACTAAATTCGACCAATGCTCGGGGGTTTCACAATTCCACTTACTGAAGCCTCACTCCCTGCATTACCTCAGTAAGACACAAACCAGTGTCTAAGCATATCCCATGCTAGACTCAAAACAACCAACCACATAACCCACAACACAACAAAAACAACCGCTAGAACTAACACAACATCTAGCTATGTTCTAACCGACTCTGGACTAACGACTCAAGTGCACACTTTCCCTTTGAAGATTTAAAGCCGGGCTCTGATACCACAATGTAACACCCCGATTTTCAAAGCCTAAAAAGGGGCATTAATTTTTTTTTTATTTTTTTATTTTTTTTAAAAAACAGAACAGAGCTCGCATACAAACTGTGAGAGCCGGCATTAAACATACAAAAGAACTCATTACCATAAGGTGCTTCGACAAGCAAAGTGTATTCCTGAATAATTACAATCCAAGTCTAAGTATTCAAATACTTACAACAAAACAAGTTAGAATCTTAAGCATAAACCCAAAAAGCACGGTGTACAACCCACACCGGCGCATAGTCTAACTAAGCTAAAGCTCCAACATCTCACTGGGACCCGGAACAGCCACCGTCGTCACTACGACCTAACCCATCATCTGGGTGGGATGAGCCCGCAAATGAAAGAAAGGGTCACCACAAAATATATAGTATGTATATATATAACCGGTGCGAAAGATTGTACACATAACAATAATTCCACGAACACAAGAGAAAGCTCTTAACCACCAAAGCAATTCCCACCAACGGGTTTATATATATATATAGTACACACCAAGCCTAATGCAGACTTCTACAATGCGTGGTACTAACCCTAGCTACCACAATGCATGAGTTCCGGCACTGTAGGTCCAACCCCTACCAAAACACCAACGAAAACACAAGGTTAAGGTGGATCCACTCCCGCAATCACACCCCATGGTCCACTCCCGCAACCATGTATCGACTCAACAAAATCACAAAGGATTAAGGTGGATCCACTCCCGCAATCACACCCCATGGTCCACTCCCGCAACCATGTATTGAACTCAACACAACCCTATAAGAATCAGGTGGGTCCACTCCCGCAACCACACCTCGTAGTCCACTCCCGCCACTACGCACTAACAATGCATGAGCATACGATTCCCCATGTATACTAATGCAATGAATACATACCTCTCTAGCATATGTAAACCAAACATAACAACATACATACATATCCAATCATATGTAACAAACCACAACAAACATACATACATTTCCAATCATATGTATTCACCCACATGTTCATACATACATCTCCAATCATACGTAAAACAACGCACGTATTGTAAACATTTTCTCATCACGAGAATACATAACACATACATGCCAAACACACAAACACGCATCACCGAAAATAACCAACAAACATGTTATAACTCAGTGAAAAGACAAAAATAAAGTGATGCCCTTACCTCGGCAAGCTTCCGTTACTCTATTCCGCGAAATTCTACAATTCACGCTACCTAAAATATATGTAGCGTAACATCAATAAAATATTCCTCGTTCATCCTATCGAAACGAAACTTGTTCTCAAAAGTCTAGGGGGGTTTAAGGTACTTTCTAACTCTCTCACCTAGCGATTCCAAGTTCTTCCCAATCCGATAAAAATTCACGAAGTTAAAGACATTATTTTAGTCACACGAAATTCATTTTTGTTTCAAAGCATACAAAGAAACACTAGAGTTATCAACCCAAAAGAGATCAATTTCACACCACATAACATTTTAAAACAAGCCATAACTCTTCAAAATAAATCAACAAAATCAGAGTTTTCTTTCGTCGCAAGTTTCAAGTTTTTCTTACCAAGTAAAAACTCTATACTCATTCTTTTAAAGCCTATGATCATTCACCAATACAAGGATCATTTTCTTATCAACGTGGACTTAGAAAATTTTGAAATCCCATAACCATTTTCCTCCTTTTGGCCACGGCCAAAAATTTCAAAAACACCTAATCACTCAAAATTTTTCAATTCTAAAAGCATGGTACTATCTTATAATACTCTAAAATCATTTATCCGAACAATCCAAATCATTTTAAATCAAACTACACTTTTTGACAATTTTGAATGGATTTTCCTTAAGACAAAAACAACACATTTTCTTCTCCAAACAAACCATATCACAATCATTTCTTTAAAACCATGATTAAGTCCTCCTAAAATGACTTAACAAAATTTGTAAACTCTTCCCTTTCCCCTAAATGGTGCCACGGCCAAAGAGAGAAAAACAAGGCCAACACCAATTTTTTCCATTTCAAAACCCTAACAATCATCTATTAGTTTGCAAAGGCATCTAATTGCTCAATCAACTACTTTGAGAATCGAAACGAAATTTCTTAAAATATGTTCATCGAATCGCTCAAGAACACCAAATAAATTTTTTTCTTATTTTTCAAAACAAAGTTTATATTCAAACATCCATTTTGCCACAAAGCTTAAAACTAACATCAAAAACAAAATCTTAAAACAAAATTCAAGTTTATGATCTTTTCAAAAATTTTCTTCAAAACCCTAACTTAAATTTTGTGAAAACATAAATCAACCATGGGAATCTTCTCATGCTCCACTCAAGTGTACTAATAACTCTCAAGAACACTTCTATGGAACCAAAAACTAATTAAACTAAATTCTAATAATTTTTCTCTCAAGAACACAATCTAACAATTCATCAAATCTTATGAGTTTGTCTAGCTAAGGAAAGGAAGGAAGCTTAGTTACCTTAAAGGAGATGATTCCTTGCAATTTTCCCTTGATCCAACAAGACAAAAATGAGATGATTTGGTGATGGAAAATGAATTTTCTCAAGGTTGGAAGAGAGAAAGAAGAGCCACGGCAAAGAGAGAAAGAATGGAGTGGAGTTTTGTGATTTTTACTCTTTGATCAAGTGTATATTAATCCCCTCTCATTTTGGTCATGATTAATGTGGACCCTTGGATCAAATAGTGCAAAGTTTTCTAGTTAAACCCTAGCCATTGGATCTAAATAAGTCATGATGACTTTTTGGAATAAATATCTAGATATTTTTACTTTACGCTACTCAGCTCTCGCGTCCGCTCTCGGCGAGTCGCACCTCGCTAACGGAAGGAAATCAGAAAAATATAAAATCTAACAAATAAACGTCCGTCGTAAACCGTTTCCAAATATTATCGCTAAATCTTTTTCCCCGACTGTAATTTTCTTCCTCACCCTCGAAAATTATTCTGACAATATATCCTAACTCACGCCGATATATAAAACTCTCATCTAAATTTCTACGGAATTCAGACATCGTAAAAATTTCCAACAGCGGGTAAAATTCCTACTCGTTTTTCCAAAAACCAGAATAAACCAAAATTCGTTAAACTGAATATACAGTAACCTTCGTATTAACCAAAGAGGATTACAGGACAAAAGTCTGTGCCTTTCCAGCGCACGAGCACCAAACAGGCTCCATTTCAGCAAAAATTCTATTAACGCGACAATACTCACGAAACCGCTCCACCAAAAACCCTAAAAACTTAGCCGACACTAAAGTTCCTTAGAAAAACTGTACAGTGGAATCTTGGGTCTTACAGAATAGAACAATAAAGGTTGCCAAAGGAGAACGGATGTTTCAAATTGGTTGAAATGGGAGTGCCGTAGATAGTTCATGAAAGAGTCAAAATAAAAGAATGAAGTGAGACTTAAATTTTGTACACCTAGTTATAGAAAGTCAAAGTTTCTATTTCTACATCAAGGGTATATGATACACGATGTTGAATCTCTAAAGAGGTGCTTAAAGAATTAGAACATTGACTATAAGTTTAAGTCAAGCTATGTCTAGAATGAAACAAGTTGTTTCATTGACAATAAAAGCTATGCAATGACTTAAAATCAAATTTGAAATAGAATACAAAAATTGTTATTGAGTTCTATTTGGTAATAGAAGTATTAATTAAATACCTTGTATTGACAAGATATGAAAAGTAGCTTTGAATGATAAGACAAGTAGTGGTCCCATCATTTGAGCAAAGTCTTCTACACTAGTGCTCCAAATCAAGTAATGGACTAGGGCTCCATGATCTTGATAAGAACATCTATAACAGTTGTAATAAGAGCCAAATAAGATTTGGACCTTATATGTATATATCAAGAGCATTGTTATTTAGTACAAACATTTGATGTGTTAATTACTTGTTGAAAGTAAATTGACACATGATCTATTTGAACAATATACATGAGATGTATGTCGAGTACTAAACATATTTATATTGAGTATATTTTACTTCATTTACATTGATGATTAAAATCATTAGATGGGGATATGTGTGTGACACAAATTAGAAAATCTTTGAATTTGTCAAGGAGTTCAATAAATGGAGTAAAAGGATATGACTCGACAAAAGTATTTAAGTCATATGAATAAGTCATAGTAATATATACTTAATTAAAGGAGTATAATAAACTAATTTTATCACATCATGTTTGACATGATATAAGATAGTTTAATTATGTCATTGACTCTTATAAATTTATTTGCTTATAATTAATCTTCACCCACAAATAGTTTCCCTTTTTTAAAGTAATCATAAAAACACCATATATATGATATAAAGGTTAGACCACCAAGTTTGTCTTTATGAAAATTTGGAGTAAAAATTTATCAGATAAATTTAATTCCAAAATTGGAAAAATAAATATGTGGAAATATCCTAAAGAATCTAAGGGATACTGGTCTTATATCACTCTTGGGACAAAAGTTGTTTTGTTGCTAGATTTGAAGCATTCCTCTAGTGGGAGTGTGTCTCTAAAAGAAACAGTGGGAGTGATATAGAACTTGAATAAGTTCAAGTACCACAAAATATATTTGTTTGAAAAGGGAACATAAACCGGTTCCTCAAAGTTGTTGAAGGACCATCAGTTTAAGTTGCACAAAATCCTAGATAAATCTAACATATTACATGGGTGAGATGTATGATCTAATCATGACTCAACAAGGTGATATGGTTTTCATGAAAGATGAATCTTTGACTTGGTTAGAGGTCGTAAAAGTCCTAAAATCTGAGAAGTGGCTAAATGCCATGAAATCTTGTACAGAATCCATATACACATACCTTATGGTGATAATGGTATTGTCATCAGGATGAGTAAGACTCATACGATGAAAGTGAGTATTCTTATTGAACACTGATATGGATGGTATTGAGAATACCCTTTAAGATTTGATTGATCATTTTAGGTTTCACGCAAAGTCATAATGGAAGTTATGATGAAATCATAATTGTAATCATAAAGCTTAAAATCTGTTTAAATTCTATTTACTGAATATCGTACTACAAGTTTTAGCTGATGGACAACAAAGATGCATTCCTTAATTGGAGTGACCTCATATATATGTACTAGACATATACGAAGGGTTTTGCTTGATTCAAAGGATGCTAGAAAAGTATACAATTTGTAGCTATCTAATTTTGATTATATCAAAATTCTCAAAAGTTTAATTATTTGTCCCTTATAAATTCGTTTTTCACAA
Source organism: Trifolium repens (assembly GCA_030408175.1). Lineage (NCBI taxonomy): Eukaryota > Viridiplantae > Streptophyta > Magnoliopsida > Fabales > Fabaceae > Trifolium > Trifolium repens. The sequence continues at coordinate 43,181,638 of CP125850.1, read as the reverse complement.
AACTTCAAAAAGGAACAAATAATAAAATCTTGTGCACACAAGGAGGTTAGTGGGAGTAATAATATTAATCTGGTGTTATATGTGGCTGACATATTAATCATCAAAAACCTTTTCTTTTTACATGTGAGACGTGGTTAAGGAAATAACTCTTGATGAAATACTTAGGCAAGAATTCCTAAAGAGTTAGGAATATCCTATGTATTTGGGCAAGGATTCCTAAAGAGTTAGGAATAGCCTATGTACATATATTGACGAAGTGTTCAGACACTTGATGTGTAAAATCATCGCATGTGTCAGAAGATTGGTCTTTGTCTAAAGGACAATAGCATATCTCATTGGATGAGAGAGAGACACGTGAAAATAATCCATATGCTTTGGAAGATGGATTAATCATACACATCATAACATGTACTTAATCAGATACACCATATGCTTGTAGCATATTCAATAAGTACCAAAGTTGAGACTAGTGTTGGACACTAACTGATCTTCAAGAATATCCCTAAGGACCTTAAAAGGAACTAAGGACTATTTCTTGAAATATGTAGGTGTGGGAAATATCATTATAAGGAAGTTATATTGATGGTACTTTCCATACTGATATATTGTATATCATGCCTGAATATAGACATTGTAAGCTATATAGCTTAGTAATATGTTTATTTCAGTTACAGAGGTGGAGTATTTTGGATCGTTTAGCTCTTGATTGAGCTAAAGCTATATTTTCGGTGTTGCAGATTACATTAAATCACATTAGTGATGGTAATGGTTTGATCTTGCAAACAATAACGGAGAATAGATCTCACCGACGATTCATATATATACTTAGACACTTCTATATTTCGATAAAGATCGAAATAGAAAGTTGGATAGATACGTAAGGTACCAACATAGGAAATAGTTCCTAATCCACTAACAAAGGCTCTTGCGCAGTTGAAGCGTGATGGGCATACTAGGTCTATGGGTATTAAGGTAATGCTTGATTGGCTCTAGTGCTAGTGGGAGATTGTTGGAGTAAGCCCTAGAGGCCAATACTTTTGTGCTTTATTTATTAATAATAATAGGCATTTCTTTATTATGTTTGTAACGTTCAAAATAATGAAGTCCCTAGAATAGAAAGTCCGTTTAATATTAAGTGTGACTTAGTCATGAGATTACATTAAATATAAAGACGCTATTCTTAAAGTATCCATAGTCGAGCTTTAAGGTGAAAAGGGATAACCTTAAAGCATAAAGACTATTATAAAGATAGACTGATGATCGCATCTCATGGATCATGGGATAAGGAGTTATCAAGTTTTGACTTAGGTATAAGAAATACTAGGAGTAATATTTATACCGGATTGACCCGCTATGAGAGTACTACATGCAAAGTTATGCAAAGTGTCATAAGTTACTCTCATGGTGATAATGGTGTAAACCGCCCTTAGACCTGAAACCACTTTGTACCCTAGATGTGGAGTCAAGTACTTTGTTGCTGATCTAACGTTGTCCGTAACAGGATAACCATAAAGGCAGTTGATAGGTACTTCACAAAGCATGCTGAGGGACAGTAGTGACCTAGATGGAATTTGCCAATCCTGCATAACAGGATAAATGTCATGGGCCCAATATTGAACTGGACAAAGATGACACCAAGTATGCTTTGTGTTCAATATAGACATAAAGGGCAAAGGGGTAATTATACACGCATATATTATCACTAATGGTTATGTTATGATCACATGTTAATTTCTCATAACTTGGGTAGCAATGATGTGTTGCTAGATACCGCTCATTGTTTATTATATTAAATAAAGGATTTAATATAATTGCCAACGTTATGGAAACCTACAAGGGTCACACACATAAGGACAGTCTAATATTGAGATAATTATGGAACACCGTAAGGTACGGTGTATGTGCAATGTGATAAGGGTATCACGGTAATTTAAACGATCAAGAACACCATAGGTTATGGTGGGAGGGCGCGCACATGAGTACTACCACTCATGGGGGGCGCGCGCCCTAGTTTTGTTTCTTGTTGGGCTTTGCCCAATAAGAGATATCTTGGTGCACAAGACAAGAGTTGTCTTGATGCACAAGACAAGAAATATCTATAAATAGAGACCTCTTGTCATTGCTCAATACACAACAAAAGGCACAAGAATATTTTAGAATTGAAAATCCTAAAATAATTCTCTCTCTCTCAATATTCTTGCATAGCCTTCAAAACATAAAGGGCTAGCACTCTATTGAAGGTGATTGTCCGTGTGGACTAGTTAGAGGCGTCGGTGATCTTCATCAACGCTCGTGATCGTCTTGTTCGTGATTCAAAGGTTCTTTCCTACAAGAGATCGTGATTCAAAGGTTCTTCCCTTCAAGAGGTAAAATCCCTAAAACACATATCATGCCCAATTCGTAAGGATCAAACTAAGGAAAAATTTTGAATTCCGCTGCTTAAAATAACGCTATTTTCCTTCAAACACATCATTGAAGACCGAATGTGCTTGTATTCTGCACATCTTTTGAAGACTTTGAAGACCAGACGAATGAAGACTGATCCGTTGAAGACTGCTGAAGATGGTGCATGAATTTAGAGGGAGTAAAGTATTTTACTGAAGCTGCTGAAGACACTTCCCCTCTTTACTGTGTGCATGATTCATCACCATGCTTGTATGTTGGGAGTTTTATTCTCTCAGAAGATATGAGGCAAGATTCCGCTGCTGCAACGCCTCTGATGTTCTAATGATTCTCTCCAAAGTCTAGTTGGCTGATTCCAAAGGTTATTTTAGCCACAATTTGCCAAAGGGGGAGATTGTTAGTGTTTTCAACCTATGAGGTTGATTTTGTTTTAGGGTTGGCTTCATTTGTTAAAATAAGCCTTTGGACCAGATGTGGTGACTGATGTGCACACATATGGTACCTGAACTGAATGACCCTAAAAACGCGCTTTCATTATTTGCGTGTGATCTTTTGAAAAAGATTTGTTTTGAAACAAACATATCCACGCTAGCTTGCGCGCCAAGGAACGAGCTGAAAGATTGAAAAAGATTCAGAAAAGATTTAAAAAGGTCGGTTTGTTACTAGAAGATTCAAAAAGATTTAAAACAAACATATCTTTTGTAAAAGATTAAGTTTGTTTCTTGGAATTACGATGGCCAGCTTTCAGGATCTCGTTCTATATAAAGGAAGACTGAAGACTTGTTTTACTCACTGAATTTAGAATTATATTTCCTAAGTCTTTAGATATTCAGTCTTTGTCCCTTTTGTTTCTTGTTTCCATTGAGACTTGAAACTAGGGTTGTATTTAGCTCTTAAGCTTTTAAGCACAGAGTTATTCCTTTTCTTGGTTCTAGTTTGAAACAAGATTTGGACTTTGAATCACTCTAAGCTTTGAAGCACGAGTTGGTTCTTTAGGTTAGGAGTGCGTCTCCATCATTGAGTTTGTAAAGTCCTTGTGAGGAGCAAGGCCGGTTAAAATCCTTGTGAGGAGCAAGGTCCTTGTGAGGAGCATGGTAGGATAGCTAGGAAGTGACTAGGGGTTGTCATATCTTGTGAGGAGCAATGTAGAATTAACACGGGTAGTGTCTAAGTGATAAGTTATAAACTGGGATTGTTTAGCTTTGAATTGGAACTATCATAGTGGATTCATTCCTGGATTGGTATCCCCCAGACGTAAGTTAGTTTCACTGAACTGGGTTAACAAACTCATTGTGTTCTTTATCCTCTGCACTTTATTTTTCCTTGTTCATCAAGTTATCGTATGTTTATGATGTCAGCACATTAGGCAACACATCGTATACCTAAACCCTAACGTGCTCCACATCATGCTGCACATCTGTAACTTGCTACCGAAATTTTCACACTTTAATAACATATCTCGTAATCTGGCCGGATAAGCGGGAGCGATCATAGAATTGATATTAGGTATTTACTTAATATGGTCTGGAACTAGTAGTAAATAATGCTAGGTGTATAGAGACGGTAACATCCTGAACTAGTCGCGAACTGAGTGGTTAGAGGAGGAATCATGCATTAGGTGTTAACTGAGCACTTAGAAGATGAATAGCCCGATACTTGGATCTAGAGGCATTGGATGGGTGAAGGTAATAATGCATGTGTAATAAACAACTCACTTAGTAATTAGTGTATGTGACACATCGAGGTTAGGTACCTTAGTTATTAACGTAGGAGAACTTTAATATACATAGAGTAACAGTAAGGTGTTGCTACAATAAAGGAAAAGTCACCGCCGAACAATAATCTGATTAACTATGTTATACACCGTTCATGCCAAATATGAAGAAGGGAGGGAGTCCAACCACCATACCTATCCTCTATATTTCTGAATCTTTATATCTATTTAGTTATTTATATTTTCTGCAATGCATTACGCTCTTTTTCTATAAAACCTTTTTCCAAAACCCAAAGCGAATGCAAATATACAAACTTAAATAACACTAGCGAAGCTTCCGCACGATCCCTGTGGATACGAACTCATTCTAGACATCTAGAGTGTGAATTATTACTCGACGACAGACTGGTGCACTTGCCAGGATGCAATCAAGTTTTTGGCGCCGTTGCCGGGGATTGTGTTTATAAAGCATCTGTAGATTTATTTAAGTTTTTCAAAAATTTTAAAAATACAAAAAAATTTAAAAATCAAAAATCGTGTTGATGATTGTGGATTTTGATCTGTGAAAATTCTGGCTAAGGATAAGTCAAGGTCTCCGAGCGATCCGTTGTGATCCACCTCACTTACCTGGGAATTTTCATAGTGACAAAGACACATGAGACAAACCAAAAAAAATGTAAAGTTTTATCATTATCTTCTCCAGTGCTACTGAAGGTATTCATTTGTTGTGCTTGATAACAGGTATCCTGGAGTTTAAGTACGATCCTGAACCAGAAAGAATGCTAAGGAAAAGAAGGCAAGCACTAAAGCTCGCACAATCCAGTAATCTCAACACCGAAGGAGAGCCTACCACCAAAGCCTTGGGGTAAGAGCAAAGAGTTACAATGGGAGATTACTGCAAGATGACTGCTGGTATGAAGGGTAATGTTTTTACAGGTTTGCGGGAGAACCAGTTCGACAGACGTGCCAACAATGATCCGTAGGATCATCTGTCAAAGTTTTCAGAGACATGTCAGATCCAGAAAGTGACGGAAAACGTTACGGAGGATCAGAAGAAGCTGCGTTTGTTTGCTTTTTCTCTTACAGGTCCGGCTAAAGATTGGCTTCAATGTTTGCCAAGGGGAACGATTGCAACATGGAAGGAGCTTGAAGACAAGTTCCTGGAAAGATTCTTCACACACACACACTATTCTAGAAGAGGAAGTCAGAGATCATAAGTTTCAAACAACATGAATCTGAAACTCTGTGCGAGACTTATGAACGTTTCAAGCTGCTTATGAGAAGGTGTCCGAACTACAACATTAGTGCCATGGAACAGATGCAACTATTCACTGCTGGTATGAAGATGCAACATCACATGATACTAGATGCCTCAGCTAGTGGGTCTATCAAAGTAAAGACCTATGCAGAGACTAAGGATCTGGTTGAGCAGATGTGCCAGAATGAATACAACATGAGCCATGATCGGAACGAGAAGACTCCTGGAATTCTTAAGGTGGACCAGGAGATTGCCTACAAAGTAGACATCGAGTTATTGAGGAGGCAACTTGCTGATAAAGAGAAAGCAGTGAAGTATGAGTGAGAGAGCAGAGAGGGAGGAGTTATGTTTATGTTTGTGAAAGAGAAAGGAAGGAATGAAATGAATAAGGGTTTGAGACTTGGTTGTTTTTATAACATGCATTTCATGTTTAATTCCTACTTTGCCCCTCTATTTATCACCAATATAACTTGTGTTCTTTAATTATCCCTTTACATTTGTTCTCTTAATTCCAATTAATTTCCAATGATCAACTCCAATTAACATTCTTCTATTAATTAAAAATTGGAATGTTACAGCGTTCAACACTAAATAAAATCTAAACTAAACTTCATAATGAGCCATTTTGATAGCCAATGAAACAAGACATGCAATCATTTTAAGAAAATCGTAGGTAATAAGTTTGTTATTGTCTTTGTGTGCGCGCAAGAATGATTTTAATAAGGGCAAACAATATGTGATACCTCATGTCTTGCCTTACACCCTATTTCTCAATGCTTTCTAGCATTTGGTCCACGCAACTTTCTCTCTTTAATCATGTTTTGTCATTTAAGATGTTACAATCACATTGAACTTTAAAACAAGAACACAAGTTTTTTAGGTCAAATAGTCAATCCATGTGTCTTTGACTACTTATGATGTCTTTCCATGAGTCTCGTAAGACTTTTTAATCCTTAAAAACATATGACAAACTTGTCTACAATATCTTGTTCAACTGATATTCTCATTCATCTATATGAGTAATTCTAAGGGTTCTCTCATATAGAGTAATTCTAAGGGTTCTCTTTTAAAGAAAACATAAAGGTTTAGATTTGAGAAAAAATGAGGAAAAAAATCTAACGGATTCTCTCTCTCTAAATCTATTTTCCTTACAATTGAAGCACCGACTGCAATTGTAGAGAACCCAATAACCTTAAATGTAGTGATTTTCATACACCTCAATCCTCTTGGCCCCCCATGTGGGGGGGTGGTTACTCTGCCATCATTGTGGGTGTGAACAAAGTTGTGGAAAGTTGGACAACCTGGTCTTTTATTTTTAAGGGTTAATAGGCTTTTACGGTTTACCCCCTACAAAGTAGGTGAGTTTTGCGTTACCCCCTGTAATTTTTTTTTAAAGATTCCCCCCTTGCAAACTGAAGATTCTCTGCATTTGCCCCCTAAACAACCAACTGTACATGGAATCTTTATTTTTGATGACGTGGAATGCGTGTGTGGATGCTGACTGGACGAAGATGATGACGTGGCATGTTGAGTTGACAATTTTTAATTTTTTCCATTTATTTTAATTCCACTTATATTATTATTAATTAACAATTATATAAAAAATAGAAACATGATAAAAAAAATAAAAAAATAAATACTACAAAAAGAACAAGAAGAACAAGAACATCATCATCATCAACATCACCTAATTTCTTACGACTAAAATTCGAAAAACAAAATTGTGACTAAAATGAAAAATTCTTCACCCACAAACGTTCTTCTTGTCAATATAATCACCACCACCACTACAAGAAAATCCATCACACCTCTTTATTTTCTTCAACTTCCTTCATCATAAACCAAATTCCACACAATCAACAAAATCTTCTTACCCAAATTTCCCTCAAATTTCACATATTATTAACAACCCTAAATTATTTGTTTTCTATAATCACACAGAATTCGCACAAGCTGGACTCTAAAGACCCCACACCCTGTAGCATAAACGCAACAATCAGATAAGAAGAATGTTTGAGTTTTCCAGATCTAGGATTTTTTCGACAGCAATGAATGTTCGAGAAATAAGAAACGGGTTTCAATGTTTGAGTTTTCTGCTTTATATCTCTTTCGTATGAGTTTCTCGGCGAAGATCTCGTCGGAGAAGATGACCGGAGGCGGCGGAGGTGCGGCAAAGATCTCGTCGGAGAAGAATGAAGAACCTCGGCAACAGTAACTCAAACATGGTTGTGAGAGGAAGAATGTGAAATGGAAGCCTATGATGGAAAGGAAGATCACGTTGTTGTTGTTGTTGTTTAACTCAGTTTGGTGGAAGTGAGTTTGTGAGAAGAATTTCTTTTGGTCGAAGAATATGAAACAAGAACACCGTTCTTTTTGGTTTTATCCCTTTGTTTAATTTATTTTTTTAAAAAGTTAAAAATTAAATTAGTTTAATAATGTGAATAAATGAAATTTTTTGTACGATACACAAGATCTAGGATGTTGCTTGCAATTGGTTTTGTAGCTTCTCCAGCTTGTATTTTGTTTTGGTCTTTAAGTTTGCTTTTGTGGGTCAGTGGTTTGGTGAGGATTATGATCTGTTGGATTGTTGTGGTTTTAATGAAAGATTTGGAGACCAATTTAATTTTTGGGTTTGTGCTATGAAGGTTTAAATTTATGGATTGAGAAAGAAGAAAATCCATCATCAACTTGTTTGTGTTCTTATGGATAAAGAAAGAAGAAGATCTTGTTCTTATTTAAAAGAAGATTTTGAAGAATATGATAAAGGATGAAGATGAAGAAAATATATGAAGAAGAGAGAGATATTAAATGGAGGTGGTGATGATAATGATGTTGAGAGAGATGATGAATGTTTGTTTGTTTTCTCGATCCAATCCCTTTTTTCCTTTTTTTTTATTTTTAATTTTTAAAAGCCTATTAATTCTTTTTTAGATATGTTTTTTAATTAATAAAAATTTGGAGAAATAAAAAAAAGTAAGGTGGAAAAAAATTTTGTTTTTTTTTTTAAAATATTTTTTAAAAGTTAATTATACAGTCATGTGCCACGTGGCAAAAAAAAATTTAAAAAATCAACGTAGAGGTGACACATGGAGATTCTGTGCCATGTTGTGCAGCCAGGGGGGAATCACATAGAATCTTCAATATGCAAGGGGGGAATCTCAAAAATAAAATATTACAAGGGGGTATTACAAAACACCCTTACTTTGCAGGGGGTAAAAGCTATTTAACCCTATTTTTAAAGGAAGATGTCAATATTAGACCCCTCTCTGTCTCACATTCCGCCACAATTTTATGTAAAATTTTTTATTAACTTTAATGTGATTTCTCTTTTAATGTTTGAAATAATGATGTATATTTATCGTCTAACATGTATGATGAAATTTTTCTTTCTAGTTTGTTTCCTGTAAAACATTAATTCAAACTCTTGAACTGGAAACCCCCCATTTTAGATTCTATAACTTGAAAACCCAAGAAACACACTTCGAGTACTCGAACACGAGCATGGTGTTTTGGGGATTTCAAGAGAACGTTATGTTAATCCACGAGAGACTATTGGACTACGATAATTGAGAACATTATGACTGATTAATGACAGAAAATCATATGATGTTTTTAGTATGTATTTAGGTTATTGAATGAAATATTTAGTAGTTTCAACACCAAAAATGAAGAAAATACGCAGATACCACCGTACCACGATGGAATGCATCGTCCCACGATGCTAGGAGATTAATTTGAAGCAAATTTGCAAAATTTTAGGAGAAAATCTAATCCCATCGTACCACGATGGAAGGCATCGTGCCACGATGTATCCTTGTGAGACATCGTGCCACGATGGTGCGTGAAGTCCAAGCCTGAGAAACCTATAAATAGAGCCTTTCTCCACCCCATTTCAGCACAATTCAGAATCACAACATAGTTCACAGTTGGCGAGAAAGAAGCAACACTCCAATGGAGCAAGGGAGTACGAGCTCTCAACGAAAGGTCTACCTCCCACCATAGGGATAGCTTCATTAGCAAGGCTAAGGTTAATTTTCGATGTAATTTTCTAAACCCTTTTGTTTCGATAATTATTAGTATGATTAGCTAATTCTTTTAGTTATGTGATGACAAAAATTTCTACGGTATTTTTAGTATTATTATTAGTAGTAAAATGACCAAGACAGGCCCAAATACGAAGGAAAACCTACAAAAGCAAGAAAAAGCATCAAGACAGAGTCCAAGATGCAAAAAGACAGGAAAAAGCCCAAAAAGTGAAGAAAATCAGCATTCCATCGCAGCACGATGGTTCCCATCGTGCCACGATGGGAGCTGCTTGTTCGCCAAGAAATCAGAAGCAATAAATCTGAAGAAAATCTTTGCATCGCAGCACGATGGAGTATATCGCAGCACGATGTAGTAACTTGGCGCCCAAGCTGATGAAATGCACAGGATCAGTTATAAAATTAAACTGGATCTTCACATCGCACTGCGATGAGCTTATCGCAGTGCGATGCCTTGCTGAGGCCCATTACGAAAACTATAAATAGAGCCTCCCTTTCTTTGTTTTATTCATTCAGAAATAGTAGAACACTCTCTACTATAAGGAGAGGTTCAGAGGAGCTCTATTGGGCATAGTTTTCTCCCCTTACGGGAAAACTAACTCAGCAAGGTATGTTTTCTTTAGGCTTTTGTATTTAGGTTATAATTCTTGTAATTTAAATATGTAGTCTTTATAATTTATGCCTTATGTTGTGGTGGAGAAGATGAACTCCCCTATGAATATTTGGTGTATGTGATTGAGTCTAAGATATAATAAATAATATTTAAAGTATTATGTTTGTTATTTACTTTCGCGCACTTTAATAACGTATCTCGTAATCTGGCCGGATAAGCGGGAGCGCCCATAGAATTGATATCAAGTTTTGACTTGGTATGGTCCGGAACTCGCAGTAAATAATGCTAGGTGAATAGAGACGGTAACATCCTGAACTAATCGTGAACTGAGCGGTTAGAGGAGGAATCCTGCACTAGGTGTGATCTGAGCACTTAGAAGATGAACAGCCCGATACTAGGACCTAGAGGTTAATTGGTGAAGGTTATAATGCATGTTTATAAACAACTCACTTAGTAATTAGGGTATGTGACACATCGAGGTTAGGGTCTCGTAGGTACCTTAGTTGTTAATGTAGGGTGAACTTTAATAAACATTGTGTAATAGTAAGGTATTACTACAACAAGGATAATTTACCGCCGAACTTAATCTAAGTAACTATGTTATACACCGGTCATGCCAAATATGAAGAAGGGAGGGAGTCCAACCACCATACCTAGGCTCTATATTTCTTGAATCTATGTTTATACATTCTGTTATTTATATTTCTGTAACGTATTACGCTATTTTTATAAAACCTTTTCCAAAAACCAAAGCGAATGCAAACTATCACAAACTTAAATAACGCTAGTAAAGCTTCGGCACGATCCCTGTGGATACGAACTCATTCTCTACACTAGAGTGTGAATTATTACTCGACGACAGACTGTTGCACTTGCCAGACCCTAGTCACTCAAGTAGATGACGTCCCCTAGAAATATTCGACGATCGACTAGTACACTAGCCAGACCGTAATTACTGATCCAACGAAAACTCCTAATGTGCTTTCAAACTGCAACACAACTGAAGTTTTTCATCGTGTGGGTGGTAATTAATTAGGCCGCTTTGTAGGTGTGAACAAGAGAGTTTCATTTGCCCTCATCTGTCCTCAAAAATTGAAAGATTAGTTGCCTCATCTTTTTTTATAGAGGAAAAATGTTGGACCAAAATTATTTGTTGATCTCTCTAAATAGTTTTGATGATAACAAAGTATTAAAATTGGTTATGCTAATTGATCTTTAACTGTGCAGGATTAATGGATAAAAATTTACACGTGCACTTAACATATTTAAAGAGCATAACACATCCAAGAGAAGCTGGAAGCTCAAAACTCGACTCTGAAGATCTCATCAAAATCTGAAGTCGGTCTCTAGAAGCATCCAATTATGGAAGACCACAGTCTGGAAGTATTAGACTCTGGACAACAGACTTTGGGTGAGTCAAACTTCAAAAGCATAGACCTTTAAGAGACAAGAAAGCTTCCAAAAAGGTTTGACTTCTTAAGAGGATATAGTAGAAAGGTAGTTGTCTTGTCAGCAAGGCATGCATGTAACACCCTAATCCCTTATATATAATTACTTAACTTAAAATAATAAATACATAAAGCATTAAGGCATACAATTTAATAAAGACATGCATGCATCATTAGAGGAATAATAATTTAAAACATGAGGTATCATACTTCAACTTAAGTTCTAGGAAATTGGACATACAAGTCTCAACTTATCCATACAACCAAATATGGATATAAAATTGTAGCATAGTTTGAAGAACATAAAACAAACACGCTCAAAACATCCGAATAAGAAAAATATCTACCCGACTCGATGGTACAAAATATCAGAGCATCTACTTATTACAAACCAACTAATAGATAAGTCTAACTAGGAGAAGCATAGAGAGTAACTCCTCACCACTAGTAACAACTAACCAAGTAACAATTGTACACAACAACACTTAACAAGTAACAAATAGGAATGCACAAATTCCTAATGCATCTAATGTCATCATTAATGTTATGTCACCCTAGACACAATTAAATGCATGTGGTACCCGCTCAAATTAGGATAGAATTATATCCATTCGCATCAAGTCAGTTTTAAGTTATGGGGGACCTCACTCAATTTGACTCATGCATGCATGTATGTACATATACTACTTATGATGATACTCTTACACATCTACTCATGAATACTAGGATATATCAACCTAATATTCCTTCTCAAGTTCTCATCAAAACATCTCAACACATCATCATCATAGTTATACGTAAAAGCACACATATCACATAGCAATAATAATAGTATCCTAAGTTATATTCTAATGTTAATATACATAATCGTCATGGATAATCAATCATAAGCAACATCATAACTCAATCCATTATTCAAGACCCAATTTATAATCATATACACCATTTAATAATCATAGTATAAGCAAATATATCATATTTCTCAAGAAAAGACAAGTTTCAGGGCTGATAAGCTCGCCGAGCGAGCTCAGGGCAAGCTAACAGCGAGCGAAGCTACTGGGCTAACTCGCTGACTAGGGTCTGGCAGGTGCACTAGTCTGTCGTCGAGTAATAATCCAGAATCTATGAGTAGAATGATAGTTTGCATTCGCTTTGGGTTTTTGGAAAAGGTTTTTATAAAATAAGCGTAATGCTTGCAGAAATATAAATGCGGAATGTATAAATATAATAAATTCAAGAAATATAGAGGCTAGGTATGGTGGTTGGACTCCCTCCCTTCTTCATATTTGGCATGGCCGGTGTATAACACAGTTATTTAGATTATGTTCGGCGGTGAATTATCCTTGTTGTAGTAATACCTTACTATTACACTATGTTTATTAAAGTTTCCCTACGTTAACAACTAAGGTACCTACGAGAGCCTAACCTCGATGTGTCACATACCCTAATTACTAAGTAAGTTGGTTATGAACATGCATTATAACCTTCACCAATTAACCTCTAGGTCCTAGTATCGGGCTGTTCATCTTCTAATGATCAGATCACACCTAGTGCATGATTCCTCCTCTAACCACTCAGTTCACGACTAGTTCAGGATGTTACCGTCTCTATTCACCTAGCATTATTTACTATGAGTTCCGGACTATACCAACTCAAAACCTGATATCAATTCTATAGGCGTTCCCGCTTATCCGGCCAGATTACGAGATACGTTATTAAAGTGCGCGAATGTAAATAACAAACATAATACGTTAAATATCATTTATTATAACTTAGACTCAATCACAGATTCCAAATATTCATAAGGTAGTTCATCTTCTCCACCACAACCTAAGGCATAAATTATAAAGACTACATATTTAAATTACAAGAATCATAACCTAAATTCAAAAGCCTAAAGAAAACATACCTTGCTGAGTTAGTTTTCCCGTAAGGGGAGAAAACTATGCCCAATAGAGCTCCTTTGAACCTCTCCTTATAGTAGAGAGTGTTCTACTATTTCTGAATGAATTTAACAATGAATGGGAGGCTCTATTTATAGTTTTCGTAATGGGCCTCAGCAAGGCATCGCCGTACGATGAAGCCATCGTGCTGCGATGTGAAGATTTAGTCCAGTTTTAAAAATGATCCTGTGCATTTCATCAGCTTGGGCGCCAAGTTACTCCATCGTGCTGCGTTGTGATGCATCGTAGCACGATGGGAAGATTTAGTTTAGAATTATAAGTAATCATGTGCGTTTCATCAGCTTGGTCGCCAAGTAAGGTCATCGTGCTACGATGACATGTTTCGTGCTACGATGAACAGATTTTCTTCATATTTATTTCTGTTGATGTCTTGGCCAGCAAGCAGCTTCCATCGTGGCACGATGGAAGCCATCGTGCTACGATGAACAACACAAATCTTCACATTTTGGGCTTTTTCTTTTCTTTTTGTATTTTTTGCTTTGTCTTGATGCTTTTCTTCGATTCTGTAGGTTATTCTTCGTATTTGGGTCTGTCTTGGTCAATTTATTACTAATATAACTACCTAAAATACTATAGAAATTCCTGTAATCACAACAACAAACTTAAACTGTTGTTTGTCCTCAAGTAACATGCTGTCAGACAAGATCGTTAGCTAGTTAAGAGACAAACAAAAATGATAGGCATTTCACTACCTTGCATATTATTTCAGCAATGGTACCGCTGATTCTTACTGAAGGAAAATAGCGTTATTTTATGCAGCGGAATTCAAAAATTTTCCTTGGTTTGATCCTTACGAATTGGGCATGATATGTGTTTTAGGGTTTTTACCTCTTGAAGGGAAGAACCTTTGAATCACGATCTCTTGTAGGGAAGAACCTTTGAATCACGAACAAGACGATCACGAGCGTTGATGAAGATCACCGATGCCTCTAACTAGTCCACACGGACAGTCACCTTCAGTAGAGTGCTAGCCCTTTATGTTTGAAGGCTATGCAAGAATATTGAAAGAGAGAGAGAATTATTTTAGGATTTTCAATTCTAAAATATTCTTGTGCTTTTTGTTGTGTATTGAGCAATGACAAGAGGTCTCTATTTATAGATATTTCTTGTCTTGTGCATCAAGACAACTCTTGTCTTGTGCACCAAGATATTTCTTATTGGGCAAAGCCCAACAAGAAACAAAACTAGGGCGCGCGCCCCCCATGAGTGGTAGTACTCATGTGCGCGCCCTCCCACCATAACCTATGGTGTTCTTGCTCGTTTTAATTACCGTGATACCCTTATCACATTGCACATACACCGTACCTTACAGTGTTCCTTAATTATCTCAATATTAGATTGTCCTTATGTGTGTGACCCTTGTAGGTTTCCATAACGTTGGGAATTATATTAAATCCTTTATTTAATATAATAAACAATGAGCGGTATCTAGCAACACATCATTGCTACCCAAGTTATGAGAAATTAACATGTGATCATAACATAACCTTTAGTGATAATATATGCGTATATAATTACCCATTTGCCCTCTATGTCTATATTGAACACAAAGCATACTTGGTGTCATCTTTGTCCAGTTCAATATTGGGCCCATGACATTTATCCTGTTATGCAGGATTGGCAAATTCCATCTAGGTCACTACTGTCCCTCAGCATGCTTTGTGAAGTACCCATCAACTGCGTTTATGGTTATCCTGTTACGGACAACGTTAGATCAGAAACAAAGTACTTGACTCCATATCTAGGGTACAGAGTGGTTTCAGGTCTAAGGGCAGTTTACACCATTATCACCATGAGAGTAACTTATGACACTTTGCATAACTTTGCATGTAGTACTCTCATAGCAGGTCAATTCGGTATAAATATTACTCCTAATATTTCTTATACCTATGTCAAGACTTGATAACTCCTTATCCCATGATCCATGAGATGCGATCATCAGTCTATCTTCATAATAGTCTTTATGCTTTAAGGTTATCCCTTTTCACCTTAAAGCTCGACTATGGATACTTTAAAAATGGCGTCTTTATGTTTAATGTAATCTCATGATTAAGTCACACTTAATATTAAACGGACTTTCTATTCTAGGGACTTCATTATTTTGAACATTACAAACATAATAAAGAAATGCCTATTATTATTAATAAATAAAGCACTAATGTATTGGCCTCTAGGGCTTACTCCAACAATCTCCCACTAGCACTAGAGTCAATCAAGCTTTACCTTTATACCCATAGACCTAGTATGCCCATCACGCTTCAACTGCGCAAGAGCCTTTGTTAGTGGATTAGGAACTGTTTCCTATGTTGGTACCTTACGTATCTATCCAAATTTCTATTTCGATCTTTATCGAAATATAGAAGTGTCTAAGTATATATATGAATCGTCTGTGAGATATATTCTCCGTTATTGTTTGCAAGATCAAACCATTACCATCACCAATGTGATTTAATGTAATTTGCAACACCGGAAATATAGCTTTAGCTCAATCATGAGCTAAACGATCCAAAATACTCCACCTCTGTAACTGAAATAAACATATTACTAACCTATATAGCTTACAATGTCTATATTCAGGCATGATATACAATATATCAGTATGGAAACTACCATCAATATAACTTCCTTATAATGATATTTCCCACACCTTGATATTTCAAGAAATGGTCCTTAGATCTTTTTAAGGTCCTTAGGGATATTCTTGAAGATCAGTTAGTGTCCAACACTAGTCTCAATTTTGGTACTTATTGAATATGCTACAAGCATATGGTGTATCTGATTAAGTACATATTATGATGTGTATGATTAATCCATCTTCCAAAGCATAAGGATTATTTTCACGTGTCTCTCTCTCATCCAATGAGATATGCTATTATCCTTTAGACAAAGACCAATCTTCTGACACATGCGATGATTTTACACATCAAGTGTCTGAACACTTCATCAATATATGTACATAGGCTATTCCTAACTCTTTAGGAATCCTTGCCCAAATACATAGGATATTCCTAACTCTTTAGGAATTCTTGCCTAAGTATTTCATCAAGAGTTATTTCCTTAACCATGTCTCACATGTAAAAGGAAAAGGTTTTTGATGATTAATATGTCAGCCATATATAACACCATATTAATATTATTACTCCCACTAACCTCCTTGTGTGCACAAGATTTTATTATTTGTTACTTTTTGAAGTTTTGTGAAAAACGAATTTATAAGGGACAAATAATTAAACTTCTGAGAATTTTGATATAATCAAAATTAGATAGCTACAAATTGTATACTTTTCTAGCATCCTTTGAATTAAGCAAAACCCTTCGTATATGTCTAGTATATATATATGAGGTCACTCCAATTAAGGAATGCATCTTTGTTGTCCATCTGCTAAAACTTGTAGTACAATATTCAGTAAATAGAATTTAAACAGATTTTAAGCTTTATGATTACAATTATGATTTCATCATAACTTGCATTATGACTTTGCGTGAAACCTTAAATGATCAATCAAATCTTAAAGGGTATTCTCAATACCATCCATATCAGTGTTCAATAAGAATACTCACTTTCATCGTATGAGTCTTACTCATCCTGATGACAATACCATTATCACCATAAGGTATGTGTATACGGATTCTGTACAAGATTTCATGGCATTTAGCCACTTCTCAGATTTTAGGCCTTTTACGACCTCTTACCAAGTCAAAGATTTATCTTTCATGAAAACCATATCACCTTGTTGAGTCATGATTAGATCATACATCTCACCCATGTAATATGTTAGATTTATCTAGGATTTTGTGCAACTTAAACTGATGGTCCTTCAACAACTTTGAGGAACTGGTTTATGTTCCCTTTTCAAACAAATATATTTTGTGGTACTTGAACTTATTCAAGTTCTATATCACTCCCACTGTTTCTTTTAGAGACACACTCCCACTAGAGGAATGCTTCAAATCTAGCAACAAAACAACTTTTGTCCAGAGTGTTATAAGACCAGTATCCCTTAGATTCTTTAGGATATTTCCACATATTTATTCTTCCAATTTTGGAATTAAATTTATCTGATAAATTTTTAGTCCAAATTTTCATAAAGACAAACTTGGTGGTCTAACCTTTATATCATATATATGGTGTTTTTATGATTACTTTAAAAAAGGGAAACTATTTGTGGGTGAAGATTAATTATAAGCAAATAAATTTCTAAGAGTCAATGACATAATTAAACTATCCTATATCATGTCAAACATGATGTGATAAAATTAGTTTATTATACTCCTTTAATTAAGTATTTATTAGTATGACTTATTCATATGACTTAAATACTTTTGTCGAGTCATATCCTTTTATTCCATTTATCGAACTCCTTGACAAATTCAAAGATTTTCTAATTTGTGCCACACACATATCCCCATCTAATGATTTTAATCATCAATGTAAATGAAGTAAAATATACTCAATATAAATATGTTTAGTACTCGACATACATCTCATGTATATTGTTCAAATAGATCATGTGTCAATTTACTTTCACCAAGTAATTAACACATCAAATGTTTGTACTAAATAACAATGCTCTTGATATATACATATAAGGTCCAAATCTTATTTGGCTCTTATTACAACTGTTATAGATGTTCTTATCAAGATCATGGAGCCTTAGTCCATTACTTGATTTGGAGCACTAGTATAGAAGACTTTGCTCAAATGATGGGAGCACTACTTGTCTTATCATTCAAAGCTACTTTTCATATCTTGTCAATACATGGTATTTAATTAATACTTCTATTACCAAATAGAACTCAATAACAATTTTTGTATTCTATTTCAAATTTGATTTTAAGTCATGGCATAGCTTTTATTGTCAATGAAACAACTTGTTTCATTCTAGACATAGCTTGACTTAAACTTATAGTCAATGTTCTAATTCTTTAAGCACCTCTTTAGAGATTCAACATCGTGTATCATATACCCTTGATGTAGAAATAGAAACTTTGACTTTCTATAACTAGGTGTACAAAATTGAAATCTCACTTCATTCTTTTATTTTGACTCTTTTATGAACTATCTACGGCACTCCCATTTCAACCAATTTGAAACATCCGTTCTCCTTTGGCAACCTTTATTGTTCTATTCAAATAAGAGGAGTATAAATCTCATTTATATCATATCTCTATTCTTTGACAGTGCAAATTATTTCTCATTCAATTCAACAATTTTTCGATAGATATAATAATTTTGACCATATCTATCCACTAAAATTGATTTGATTGAACCTATGACCAACTCTTTGGTCTATTGAGAAATTCTATCATACTTTGTCGTTCTTTCAAAAGAACTCGTTTTAAATGATCTCATCATTTCTTTTAAAAGTATGAAATATTCTATATCTAGATGTCAACTTGATGCTTCTGACAAGCATCTTTTTCCAATCTAGTTTATAGTAGGTACTTTTATAGAGTATAGTTCAATAGCTTATAGTTCTTCTTGCGTTTGAGAACAATTCTCAATTTGTGTACCAATTCAGAAACTCTTTTCTGAGATTCTTGTTCTTCATAAGGACAATATAATTTATATTGTATAAAGTTTTAATTACAAAGATATGTAAGATATTTGTATAATTTTTAATAAGGACTTTTATAAAAATGCTTCCACTATTTTATTCAAAACAAATGACCCTCACCATTTGATTCGGAAAATCCCGTTGGAAGATTTTCTAGTGGGTCAAGATCCATATTTCACTTTGTCTTAAGTCCGCGGTGGGCGGATTACACAAGACTTAGTTATTTAGGTAGGAACTCCTTCCAATTGTATCTCATACAATTCTTGAATATATCAATTGCGTGAATAACTCCTTATTCTAATTCATCTTATGAATTATTCCCAACCATTGCTTCTTAAACTCATATAATCTCATTATATTTGTTAAGTTAAGTTTGACCCTTACTTTAGAAGTTGGATATTACAATTATCCCATCCCACCTTACCAATATAGAGTATGCACTTCGCGGTGGGCGAACCTACATAGTTCGATACTAGTCTTGATGAGTTCTAAAGCTTGAAAGCGTAAACTTAATATTCACATATTTTATTATTAAGGAGAATGCACTCCGCGGTGGGCGAACCTACATTTTCTTTATTAATCTCTCATGTGTCTTTTGAGGGATATTTAATTGTTTGATCTCACCGGCTTGTTTAACATATTAAACGCTCTCACATGCATCAACATACATACATACAATAATATAAAATGATATGGTTATGGCCTTCTAACGCAAGTGTCCTCTCAAGCCAATGAGAGAACCCTAAACTAGCCTAACGATGATCTACTTCTCCAAGCATCATCTTCATGGTTGTCCTCCTTTGTTCCTCTTGTAATTCTATTATAATGTTACATCAAAGAATACTCGTTTTACATACGAGGGAGTAAGATGAGAAAAGAAGTTACATCAAGAAATTCATAGAGAGGCACGACACGCAGGCCGTATTTAAAATCCCAAATTAAAACAAAAGAGTAAACTAAGGCCATAACCAATCATCACAAAAACACAATAATAAACACATATTTTATTATTATCAGATTAAGTCCTGTAGATTAATAAAATTAAAATTTTGGCGAACGATGAAAAATAGGCTGCTGTCATCTGCGCCCAGCGCAACCTGCCCTGCGCCTAACGCAGGTCTGCAGCTGAAAACCAATTTTCATTCTGCCATCTGCGCCTAGCGCAGCATACCCTGCGCCTAGCGCATGCACGTAAACAACCCTTGTTTTTCCGCGAATCCCAATGCAGCAATTTCGTGCCGTCAAAACTTTTCATGACCGAAATTCAATATGATTGATTAACATGTCATTGCTTCACCATACTAATGTCGGATTCCAAAGAAAATGAACATGAATCGCTTCAATATCAAATAACTTTCATAATATGTTTTAATGAACGAAATTATGAACGATGCATCAAATACACCGCTTTGCATCACGATCACTTATATCACATATAAGTCTTGATCATTCTTATTTGTATAAACTTATGACGATTAACATATCGCTGCTTCACCATACAATTGTCGGATTCCGAAGCCGTTTCAATGTCAATCATCAAATTTTACACAAATAGATGCCAAATTTTAATTACTCGATTTTAATCTTAATTAGGTGTTTTAATCAAATTAAAACAAAATACATGAACTAAACAAACATCAGATCATGGATTCGTAAGTGACTCTGATACCACTTAAGGAAAATAGCGTTATTTTAAGCAGCGGAATTCAAAAAATTTCCTTAGTTTGATCCTTACGAATTGGGCATGATATGTGTTTTTGGGTTTTTACCTCTTGAAGGGAAGAACCTTTGAATGACGATCTCTTGTAGGGAAGAACCTTTGAATCACGAACAAGACGATCACGAGCGTTAATGAAGATCACCGACGCCTCTAACTAGTCCACACGGACAGTCGCCTTCAATAGAGTGCTAGCCCTTTATGTTTGAAGGCTATGCAAGAATATTGAGAGAGAGAGAATTATTTTAGGATTTTCAATTCTAAAATATTCTTGTGCTAATTTTGTTGTGTATTGAGCAATGACAAGAGTTCTCTATTTATAGATATTACTTGTCTTATGCATCAAGACAACTCTTGTCTTGTGCACCAAGATATCTCTTATTGGGCAAAGCCCAACAAGAAACAAAACTAGGGCGCGCGCCCCCCATGAGTGGTAGTACTCATGTGCGCGCCCTCCCACCATAACCTATGGTGTTCTTGCTCGTTTTAATTACCGTGATACACTTATCACATTGCACATACACCGTACCTTACGGTGTTCCTTAATTATCTCAATATTAGACTGTCCTTATGTGTGTGACCCTTGTAGGTTTCCATAACGTTGGCAATTATATTAAATCCTTTATTTAATATAATAAACAATGAGCGGTATCTAGCAACACATCATTGCTACCCAAGTTATTAGAAATTAACATGTGATCATAACATAACCTTTAGTGATAATATATGCGTGTATAATTACCCCTTTGCCATTTATGTCTATATTGAACACAAAGCATACTTGGTGTCATCTTTGTCCAGTTCAATATTGGGCCCATGACATTTATCCTGTTATGCAGGATTGGCAAATTCCATCTAGGTCACTACTGTTCCTCAGCATGCTTTGTAAAGTACCCATCAACTGCCTTTATGGTTATCCTGTTACGGACAACGTTAGATCAGCAACAAAGTACTTGACTCCACATCTAGGGTACAGAGTGGTTTCAGGTCTAAGGGCGGTTTACACCATTATCACCATGAGAGTAACTTATGACACTTTGCATAACTTTGCATGCAGTACTCTCATAGCGGGTCAATCCGGTATAAATATTACTCCTAATATTTCTTATACCTATGTCAAGACTTGATAACTCCTTATCCCATGATCCATGAGATGTGATCATCAGTCTATCTCCATAATAGTCTTTATGCTTTAAGGTTATCCCTTTTCACCTTAAAGCTCGACTATGGATACTTTAAAAATAGCGTCTTTATGTTTAATGTAATCTCATGATTAAGTCACACTTAATATTAAACGGACTTTCTATTCTAGGGACTTCATTATTTTGAACGTTACAAACATAATAAAGAAATGCCTATTATTATTAATAAATAAAGCACTAAAGTATTGGCCTCTAGGGCTTACTCCAACACTTACCGCAGCGTTCATGCTCAGTCCTGCTAGGTTCAGGAGACATTCATAGTAGCGAGTCGGACAAATGCCTGCAAGAGTCCGTGTTCAACCTTTTCTATCTCTCTCACATTTTCGCTCGAAATTGAAAGGGTAACTCTCAATCATCGTACAACCTGCCATTTTACCATAGGCTTGCAAGAATTCTAAGCAATCGGTCAGAATTTAATAAGCATGCATATTTAGAGGTCTTTTCAGGGTTATAACGTGGCTAGGGTCAAGGTAGGACATTTTTAGGATATGTAGGCTAAACTTGGAGTTAAGTTCTACTTTGTTTCCTTTTTGTGTACGCAACCTTATTCCTTAGGGTGCCTTTTTGTGTTGGTATCAGAGATTAAGAACCGGATGTATCTTTGTATGGTTATTTTCTATCACTATTTTTGCCCTTTGGCTCTTTCTTTTTTCTTTCATCATTTTTTTTTGAAGAGACCTACTTTTTTAGGGAATTTTAGATGTTTTCCCGTCTCTTTTTTATTTATTTTATTTTTCTTTTGTAGTGATAGTTCTCTGTATACCCACCCCAAACTTAAGATGTTGCGAGTTCCATGAGCAACCCCAAACTTTGTTGTTGCCAAGACTAGAGAACTGTTACCTAACTCCAAAGAGGGTAATTTATTTGTTTTTCTGGTCTATGGGCTTATATTGTGGTTTGTCACTGAAACAAAAGGGATAATTTTTTACGGCTCAAAGTTGGCTAGCAAAGGATATAATAATTATAAGGGTGGCTTGAAAAGGCTCTGGGTTATAACAAACAATTGCCTCAATGCATATAACTTAAATTAACCAGTCAGCAGAGAATTAAAGCAAGTTCTACAAAATAAACAAGTGTACGGTACTCTCATAGTAGATCGAAAGAAATTGGTGATACAGTGGAAATATTTGGCTCAAATTCTCACATGGCTTATGTATCTGAAGGCGTGAACACTTGTCTCGTAGACACCAACTTCATCACTCGTCTCATTGTCTCCCGAACTTTCGCACTTCGGAGCAATCGCCTTTGGTATTTGTGTGACGGCGTGAAATTCGGATCATCAAAATTCATAACTTACTTTGCTGCAAACAGTTATTCAATTTTTTATAAGCTTTAAAGGGCTGGTTACAGATGAAAGACGACATACTGGAATTCTTTAGCAAACTTTATTAAATTGAAAAACATTACTGAAATGGAAATTACTGAAATGAAAATACTTAAATATAAAATACTTATCCTTAGGTTGCCTCCCAAGTAGCGCTTGTTTAGCGTCTCATTAGCTTGACGCATTTCCTCCATTACAGAGGATAGGTTCGCATGTCTCTCTCTTCTGTAGGAGCTTCCGCCTTAGCTCCTCCCTTTTTCTTGCTCTTTTCGTACTTCTCTGGGTTATGTTGTTCTTTGAAGGTAGCAAAGCAGAGTCGTCCATCATCTTTTGAAGATATTGTTTTCATGATGGACTTCCCCTTGCCTTCTGGTGGATATTCCTTTTCTTCTCTTGATGTACCAACCCAAATGTTCTTCTTTCTTTCAGCAGCAGGCTTCTTCAGAGGTGGCGTATTAACCCCAAACTTAGATCTTTTGGCCACGTTTCGGTTTCTTCCACATGCTTTGACCTATGATGCTTGGATATCCACTTCAATAGTTAGCCTCTTCAATTTATCAGTTAGCCCCTCGAGTACCTCCTCTTCCTGAGCGGACTCTATCTGTAGCTGCGCCATTTCATCCTTACCTCCTCTATCTCTATCCTCACATGTTCTTCTTGAGCTGGAGTCGATGGTGTAGCTTCTCTCTCCCTCCACTCGAGTTTGTAGCATTCATCCTTCTTTGTCTTGGAAGTCTTGATGGTTCTTACCTCATCTCCACTCCTTATATCCATCTCAGCAAGCTCCACATCAATGACTGCCCTCCTGGTTGCAAAGAAGGGTCTTCCAAGAATTATAGGATGATCTTCGTCTTCTTCGATATCCAGGATCATGAAGTTTACTGGAAATACTAGGTATTTGACTTTCACAAAGACATCCTATATTGTGCTACCCTAGTGAATGGTTGACTGATTTGCCAATATGAGTTCTCGTGTTGTCCCTGCAGTAGGTGCTTTGAGCTTGAACTTGTCTGCCAGAGATAATGGCATTACATTCACACTTGAGCCCACATCACATAATGCATTGACTCCTGTTTCCCCAATCTGACAGAATATGGTGACGGTTGTGGCAGTTGTGGTATCCTTGCTAAGCTTTCTCTGTATTCTTTCAGCTCACCTGTTAACTCGTCATAGGCTTCTTCTAATGTCATTCCTAGCGCTTTGAACCACTCTTTGAACTCCATCAGCTCCTCTTCACTGTGCTCGCGCTCTGTCTTCTGATCTTTCAGCGCTTTGCACTCATTCTTTGGATTATCCACTGTGTTACCTGCAATATCTTTTGAAACATGAGTACTTACCAGCTTCGAGAGTTGACCAATCTAGGTTTCAAGATTTTTATCGTCGCCCCTTGGTTGGCTAGTGTAGTCTGGATGTTTTCAAAGTTTGTCTTGCTCATGTTAGCAAACTTATTGAGTAACTCTTCCAACGGAGATGACTTTCTTGGTTGAGGTGCAGCTTGAGCTTGGTTCCCTGTCTGGTCCCAGCGTAGTTGTTTCCCATATACTTAACCTGCTCTTCACCCCCTCTTGGAAACCAATGCCCATTAGGGTGATCTTCTAGGCAGAAGTCGTAAACTCCTTCTACCTGCTTTACACTAGCTTCATCACCGCTTTCTCTTTATCAGCGAGTTGCCTCTTCAGTAACTCGATCTCTACCTTGTAGGCAATCTCATGGTCCACCTTTAAAATTCCAGGAGTTTTATCATTTCGATCGTGGCTCATGTTGTATTCATTCTAGCACATCTGCTCCACCAGATCCTTAGTTTCTACATATGTCTTGACTTTGATAGACCCACCAGCTGAGGCAACTAGTATCATGCGATGCTGCATCTTCATACCAGCCGTGAATAATTGCATATGCTCTATGGCACTAATGATGTGAATAGTTGAAGCGTTCGTAAGCCTCGCACAACGTCTCTGATTCATGATGCATCAAGCTTAGGATTTCAGATTTCCTTTTCTGGAATAGTGTGTGTGAAGAATCTTTCTAGGAAATTGTCTTCGAGCTTCTTCCATGTTGCAATTGATCCCCTTGGCAAACATTGAAGCCAATCTTTAGCTAGACCTGTAAGAGAAAAAGCAAACAAACACAGCTTCTTCTGGTCCTCCGTGACGTTCTCCGGCACCTTCTGAATCTGACAGGTTTCAGAAAATTTTGACAGATGATCCCAAGGATCATTGTTGGTGCGCCCGTCGAACTGATTATTGTCAGTCCTCTTGCAGGGTTTGCGGGTTGAAACCCTAGTGAGATCTGATCATTGTCAGTCTTCTTGCAGTAATCTCCCATTGTAACTCTTTGGTCGTCCCCCATGGCTTTGGTGGTAGGCTCTTCTAGCTTTAGTGCTTGCAGTCTTTTCCTTAGTGTTCTTTCTGGTTCATGATTGTACTTAAAATCTAGGGTACTTGTTATCAAGCACAACAAATGAATACCTTCAGTAGCACTGGAAAAGATAGTGATAAAACTTTTTTTTGGTCTGTCTCATGTGTCCTTGTCACTATGAAAATTCCCAGGTAAGTGAGGTGGATCACAAGGATCGCTTAAATACCAAGACTTTGCCTTAGCCTAGAACTTTCACAGATCAAAAACCGCAATCATCAACAATTTTTTTATTTTTTTTTTATTTTTTTGTATTTATTTATTTTTTTGACAAACTTAAATAAATCTAACAACGCCTTGTAAACACAATCCCCGGCAACGGCGCCAAAAATTTGATTGCATTCTGGAAAGTGCACCAGTCTATCGTCGAGTAATAATTCACACTATAGGTGTCTAGAATGAGTTCGTATCCACAGGGATCGTGCCAAAGTATCATTAGCGTTATTTAAGCTTGTTGTTTTGCATTCGATTTGGGGTTTTGGAAAAAGATTTTATCAAAATAAAGCGGAATGCTTGCAGAAAATATAAAGATAAATGATTCAAGAAATATAGAGGATAGGTATGGTGGTTGGACTCGCTCCCATCTTCATATTTGGCATAATCGGTGTATAACATAGTGTTTCAGATTATTATTCGGCAGTGACTTATTCTTGTTATGGTAATACCTAACTATTATCCTATGTATATGATGTTTCCCTACGTTAATAACTAAGGTACCTACGAGAGTCTAACCTCGATGTGTCACATACCCTAATTACTAGGTGAGTTGTTCATTATACATGCATTATATTCTTCATCCATCCAATGCCTCTAGGTCCTAGTTTCGGGCTATTCAGCTTCTAAGTGCTCAGTTCACACATAGTTCCTGATTCCTCCTCTAATTGCTCAGTTCACAACTAGTTCAGAATGTTACCGTCTCTATTCACCTAGCATATTTACTACTAAGTTCCGAATAAATATTAAAGTAAACTCTAATATTTATTCTATGGGCGCTCCCGCTTATCCGTCCAGATTACGAGAATGCGTTGTTAAAGTGCGAGAAAGTAAATAACAAACATTATACTGAAATACGATTTATTATAACTTTGACTCAATTACAGACTCCAAATATTCATAGGGGAGTTCATCTTCTCCACGACAACCTAAGGCATCTATTACAAAAGACTAAACATTTAAATTACAAGAACCTAAATATAAAAGCCTAAAGAAAACATACCTTGCTGAGATAACTTTCCCGTAAGGGGAGAAAACTATGCCCTTAGAGCTCCTCTGAACACCTCCTTAATAGTAGAGAATGTTCTACTATTTCTGAATGAAAAATAATGAGGAATTTGAGCTCTATTTATACTTTTCGTATTGGGCCTTGATGATAGGAATTTCTACGGTATTTTTAGTATTAGTATGAGTAGTAAAATGACCAAGACAAAGAAAAGCTAAGAAAAGCATCAAGACCGAGTCCAAGATGCCAAAAGACAAGAAAAAGCCCAAAAAGTGGAGAAATTGAGCATTCCATCGTAGCACGATGACTCCCATCGTGCCACGATGGGAGCTGCTTGCTGGCCAAGAAAACAGAAGAATAAATCTGAAGAAAATCTGTTCATTGCAGCATGATGGAGTATATCGCAGCACGATGACTTAACTTGGCGCCCAAGTTGATTAAATGGACAGGATCAGTTATAAAATTGAACTAAATCTTCACATCGTACCACAATGGTTCCATCGCAGTACGATGCCTTGCTGAGGCCCATTACGAAAACTATAAATAGAGCCTCCCTGTTATTGTTTAAATCATTCCGAAATAGTACAATACTCTCTACTATAAGAGAGGTTCAGAGGAGCTTTATTGGGCATAGTTTTCTCCTCTTACGGGAAAACTAACTCAGCAAGGTATGTTTTATTTAGGCTTTTATGTTTAGGTTATAATTTCTTTATTGTAATTTAAATATGTAGTCTTTGTAATAATGCCTTAGGTTGTGGTGGAGAAGATGAACTCCCCTATGAATATTTGGAGTCTGTGATTGAGTCTAAGTTATAATAAATGTTATTTAATATTATGTTTGTTATTTACTTTCTTGCACTTTAATAACGTATCTCGTAATCTCGCCGGATAAGCGGGAGCGCCCTTAGAATTGATATTAGGTTCTTACTTAAAATGGTCCGGAACTAGCAGTAAATAATGCTAGGTGTATAGAGACGGTAACATCCTGAACTAGTCGTGAACTGAGCGGTTAGAGGAAGAATAATGAACTACGTGTGAACTGAGCACTTAGAAGATGAACAGCCCGATACAAGGATCTAGAGGTTAATTGGTGAAGATAATAATGCATGTGTATAAACAACTCACTTAGTATATTTGTAACAGTATAAACAACCCTACTATTATTTGTATATTTTGCATTCGATGTGTCACAAACCCTAATTAGTGAACACTTAGAAGAAGAACAGCCCGATACTAGGATCTAGAGGTTAATTGGTGAAGATAATAATGCATCCCGATACTAGGATCTAGAGGTTAATGATGCAAGCATTACGCTATTTTTATAAACACCTTTTTCCAAAACCTAAAGCGAATGCAAAATATACAAACTTAAATAATGCTAACGAAGCTTCGGCACGATCCCTGTGGATACAAACTCATTCTAGACAACTAGAGTGTGGATTATTACTCCACGACAGACTGGTGCACTTGCCAGACCGTAGTCAGGCCTCAACAAGCCATCGTGCTGCGATGGGTCCATCGTAGCACGATGGGAAGATTTAGTTCTGAATTATAACTAATCATGTGCGTTTCATCAGCTTGGTCGCCAAGTAAGGTCATCATGCTACGATGACATGTATCTTGCTACGATGAACAAATTTTCTTCAGATTTATTTCTGTTGATGTCTTGGCCAGCAAGCAGCTTCCATCGTGGCACGATGGAAGCCATCGTGCTACGATGAACAACACAAATCTTCATATTTTTGGCTTTTTCTTGTCTTTTTGAATTATTTGCTTTGTCTTGATGCTTTTCTTCGATTCTGTAGGTTATTCTTCGTATTTGGGCCTGTCTTGGTCAATTTATTATTAATATAACTACCTAAAATACAATAGAAATTCCTGTCATCACTCACATAATAAAATATCAGAGTACGAGGAACTCTTTAAGATGGCATATAATTACCATTTAATTTAATGAGTATAACAGTTCTAACCAATATATCCCCCCCAAGGTATCCTAAAACATGTTACTCAGATATATAAATATACGTCTCTTTCTCTGACCATATAATCTATCTAATACTATTAAATATGTTCATGAAATCCAAGTTGCATTCGGACATAAAACGAGTGATTTAAGAGTTTTCTAAAATTATGCAGGTTCTGACCTGCTACACTCGCTACGGCGAGCTCAACCTCGCCACGACGAGTTAAGTGCTGTCTGACCTGTAACACTCGCCACGGCGAGTCTGGAACTCGCCTGGCGAGTTATACAGGACAACAACACTCGATGTGGCGACCAGACGCTCGCTGCGGCGAGTTTCGCAAAGTAGACCCCTGTTTTCTGCAGAAATACGATTTTCATAGTTTTTCACCTACAATCTCCATGCAACTTGTTTAAACATGTTTTATAATGTAGAATAGATTATATAGGGGCAAGAATTGAGATTTATTCTTGCTCTTTCATTAATTTGATTCTTAAAACCTATGTTTGCATGCATATTTCATATTTGGGGATTTCTAGGCTTTCTTAAATAATCTAAGGTTAAGAACTTAAGTACCCACCTGATTGAAGCTTTAACAGAGCTAAAATGGTGACAGAAACTGCAGCTAACTCTTGCTTTCCTTGACTCAAAACTGACCCCTTTTTGTTCAAAACTCCAAGTGTAAGAATTTTTCTATTTCCTTAGCTTTAATACATCACCCACAACACCAAAAGCTCAATGTCACATACATGCATGGCAAAAACAGTTTGAAATGAGAGGGAAGGCACAAATTTGAGGTTTAAGGAAGAATTAAGTCACGGAACTTACCCATTAATGTTCCTAAGTGATTGGAGGAAGGAATGAAGCTCTTGCATGTTGGTTATTGAACATGAATTGATGAAGATGAGTGGATGATGATGAGTTACGGTGGAAAGGAGAAAGAGGAAGAACAGTGTTGTTGTTGCTTCCTTGCGTGAGAGAGAGAACGAAAATAGGAAAAATAGCTTGTCTTGGTCTCAAGTGTTATTATATAGGAATTACAAAGCAATGAGGGGTGTTGGACTAAGAGGGAGGTTTGGTGAGAAAGGAAAAGTGAGTGGGGGAATTGGTTTAATTTCACTTAAGTCTTGATAACATAGTGTAGTTGGTGGAGTTGGTTTGTCAACTAGGAGTAATTTTTCTTGTTCCTAAATATCTCTTAATTTCCAATTAAGCTCTAAGAATTGAATCTAATTAATATTCTTTTATTAATTAAAGTTAGGATGTTACAAAGTTGTTGGCAGGTAAAATGAATGTCATGGTCAGTCATATATATAGGGAAGGTAATGACATAGTTGATTGTCTTGCGAATTTAGGTACCAATACCGAAATATTTTTTTTGGAGCCTCCTGTTTGTATTGTTAATAGCTTGCATAGAAATAAACTTGGTTTACCAAATTTTAGGTTCACTTCTTTCTAAGAGGGTTTAGTTTGCCCCCCCCCCCCCCCCCTCGTGCCTTTTGTATCTGCTTGTCTATGTTAATGAAATTTTTGTGGTTGTAGCACCTTAGCTACTCTAGTTTATTAAAATTTTTGTGGTTGTAGCACCTTAGCTACTCTAGTTTATTAAAATTTTTGTGGTTGTAGCACCTTAGCTACTCTAGTTTATTTTGAAATCCTTGTCTATGTTAAAATAATTAAATAAATAAATAATCACACAAAATGTAATTATTAAAATACGGTTGTTACAGTGCATGTACCTTTTCCCAAATGGTATAGACAATATCTTCAAGGTCAAAAATATTGGAACACCTATTAACCATTTTGCAAAGGATTTCAAAATCACTTTGCAGAAAAGTTCAACAACTTTCTGTGAGTTCCAAAACGTCAAGCAAGCTTCTCAACGAATACAATTCTTCAATGACTCTACTTCTACTGCCTATAAATAGAGAAGATCAGTTGAAGAATAAACAAGACTTACCAGCATCTGAACGTGCTAACTCTATCATACCACCCTTACGCTTATTCCACCACAATTTATGTAATTTTTTCGTCTACTTTTTAGTGCAATTGTGTAATTATTTTGTTTATGTTTGATGTAATATTTTGCTTTGTGGTGAAATTTTGGTTCCTATATAACATCAGTTCGAAGGAGAACTTAGCAAGAAGAGGATTACTTTTGCGGATATGAAAGTATATGTAGATGGTTGCAGGGTTGCCGAAACCTCCAATCACTTATTTTTGTTGTTTGTTTAGGTGATCATGTTCAATTTTGAGAAGCGCTTTCATGCTTTGTTTTGGTCGTTTTCCAATGTAAAATTTTAAGAAGCGTTTTCATGCTTTGTTTTGGTCGTTTTTCAATGTGAATTTTGCGTACTTCTAACACACCTTGTGTTTAACGTGTTTTAAATATATTCATTGGTGAATTCTTCAGGACACATCTTATTTAGATATGTACCGATGCACCTGCTGAGGGAGAAATAGTGTTTCTTAATTTGTGCATTTTAAACACTATTGGTGGAAAAACATTTGAGGGATTAAGGAGTTGATTTGAGGGTAGGTAGGTGGTTCAGAGGGGAACCTTTTTTGTAACACCCCGTTTTTCAAAGCCTAAAAAGGGCATTATTTATTTATTTTTTTTTTTTTAAAACACAAGACAGAGTGCGCGGAAAATATTTTACAAGAGCCGGCGTTATTCATACAACAGAACTATAGCATATAATAGTGCTTCTCATAAGCAAAGTGTGTACCTGAATATTTACATAACCAAAACATAACATCTAGACCACGACAAATATACAAAGTAGTCGTGACTAGGAATACTATAGCCAACACCAAAAGAGGCTCATCCAAAGCGTAAGAGTTTAGAGTACAGTCATCCAAAAACATTAGAACCTACTACAAAACATACTACCAGTCACCGGCCAACAAGGCCTGTCCAAAAGAATACTACTCTAAGTCAGTGGTCCTAGTCCTAACATGCACAACGGCATCAGGAGTCGTCCGTATCGCTCGATAACAGGACCAAGCTCAAAGTAGAAGTGGGAGATACCAAGTGAGGTACTCCGAATCCTCCAATGGATCCATCTCCTGCAGCAGTCGCTGCCTCCTGAAGAACATCATCCGGCTCCCCTAAAATGTCGGGTAAAGCCCCATCACCCCAACTACCCATAGAGGAGGAAAAAGTAGTAACTAGACCATCTGTGGGGGTCTCTCCAATGACCGATCCACCACCCTCTGGTGTATCTGGCGCCCCTGGCAGTGGTTCCCCAGGAACTGTCCACAATGTACTGAGCAGCACTGGTAGAGGTATGGTGAAAGGCGGAGTCTGCCATATCAGACACTGATGAACCTGACGGGTACCAAGAAAAGTAGTAATCCTAACGCGCCCGTGGTAACTAGCCGTGCCGGAAGCTGGGTCGAGGCTCCAGGCAGGCAGAAGCAGGCGATCAAGGAAGTCCCACCTCGTCACCGTCTCTCTCGTGAGCATCAGTAACAAAGGGTGATTCATCGTCTGGGTGGGAGGAGCCCGCAAATGAAAGAATGCAAGGGTCACCACACATAACACAACAACAAATAGCATGTACATATATAACAGCGAATAAACACTTAGCAGTTCATATACTTGCACACAGTATCGAAATGCACACCAGCCTATCAATGCAGACTCTAAATGATTGTGATCACCCTAGCCGGGTCTATTTCACATGCATGAATTCCGGAATTTTACCTCTCCGCAGAGAGTCGTAGGTCCAACCCCTACTATACCCTTTCAGGGCGTCAATACAATCCTCGCGGATTAGAGTGGATCCATTCCCGATAATCGCACCCCGTGGTCCATTCCCGATAACCACGTATTGGACTCAATAAATCCCGCAGGATTAAGGTGGATCCATTCCCGATAATCACACCCCGTGGTCCGTTCCCGATAACCACTACTATGAATGCATGAGCATACGCTTCCCCATATATGCTAATGCACATCATACATAATATTCGAACATTATCAAATGAACCAAATATTCATACATATATTTCGCAAAATCATATGTAATATCGCATGTATTCTAAACACAGTCTCATCACGAGAATACATAATACAATTGTCAAACAATCACACAGTCCATAACCAAGCATACAATTATTTGACAGAAGGTAAAGGTGCCCTTACCTTAGCAAGCTTTTGTTACGTTAATTCCTCGAAAAACTACAACACGCGCTACCTAAAATAAATGCAGCGTAACATCAATAAAATATTCCTCGTTTATCCTAACGAAACGAAACTCGCTCTCAAAACTCCAGAGGGGTCTAAGGTACTTTCTAAAGCCATCCCTCAAGGATTTCAGGTTATTCTCATAGTGTTTAAAAATTCCCGAAGTAAATTGCACTATTTTTATAACACGAAATTCATTTTGTTTTCAAATCATAAACTAAAACCATTTTGGATTTCTCCACCTCAAGGACTTGTTTCACACACAACAAGACCATTTGAAACACAACTAAGACTTTTCAAAAATATTTTTATGAAAAATCGAAGTTTTCTTGCGTTACAAGTTACACATTTTTTTCTTCCTAAAAATCTTTCCTATACTCATTTTTCTTCAAAACTAGGATTATCCAACACACACAAAATTTTCATACCATTGTGGACTTAGAAAAATTTTGGAATTTCTCCCCCACACAAGAGAGAGGCCTCGGCCATTTTTTAAGAAAACCCCCTTCCATTCAAAATTTTTCACTTCTAAGTGCATGGTAATATCTCATAATACCTAACTAGCACTTATCAAAGCGATTTAGAAATCATCGAGTCGAATCGCAAATTTTCGAAAAATCTCAATTAAGTTTTCCTTAAGGCAAGAAATTATTTTTCTTTACAAAACATCCCATAACCTATCAAACACTCAAACAAAGGTCATGGGAAACAATTTGCCTCAAAACAATTTTCGAAAACTCGATTCCTCGACCATAAATGATTGCCACGGCCCAAAAGAGGCAAAATGGCAATCCTACACAATTTTTCTTCATTTGAAACCCTAACCACATTTGGTTAGCTTGTAACGATATTCAATCGTATACCCGACTCTTTTTGAAACTCGAAATAAAATTTTTCTAAATTGCGTTCTTCGAGTCGCTCAAGAACACGAAAAATATTTTTTCTTATTTTTCGAAACAAAGTTCATATTCAACAATCCATTTTGTTTAAAAGCTCAATTCTAACTTCAAAACCAAAATCTTACAACACAAATCAAATTTATGATCCTTTTCAATTTTTTTCTCAAAACCCTTACTAGAAAATTTGAAAAATCAAGATTAAACCATAGAATCAATTCATGCTTTCAATCATGTGCACTAACAATCCTTAAGAACACATCTATGGAAACAAAATTAAATTCTAACAATTTTCTACTCAAGAACAAAATTGTGAAACTTCAAAAATTCATGAGTTTTCAAGAGAAATAAGGGATGGAAGAGGTCTAATTACCTCAAGATGAAGAAGATGATCCAAGAGCTTGATGTTCCTAGCACAAATCCAAGCAAGTTCTTGAGAGGAAGTGAAAATTTTTGAGTTGGTTAGGGTGAGAAATGGGGTTCGGCCGAGCAAGGCAAGGGGGAGGGAGTATTTATCATTTTTTGTTCCAAGACAAAACTTAAACCTCCTTACTATTCACCCCAAAGTCTTAGACATTCTAGGCCATTGGATCAAGATCACTTTTGCAAGACAAAACCCTAGCCAATGGATCAAAAAAAAACTCATGATTGCTTTTGAACAAATATCTCCTTTTCGCCACTCAGCTCGTCGCGTTTGCTCTCGGCGAGTCGCGCCTCGCTAACGGACGAAAATCTCAAAAACAGAAAATCTCACAAATAAATGTCCGTCGTAAACCATTTCCAAATATTATCGCTAAATTTCATTCTCCGACTGAAATTTATTTCCTTAGCTCCCAAAAATATTCTGACACTAGATTCCAACTTACGCCGATATATAAAGTCTCCACTTAAATTTTGACGGAAAACAGAAACCGTAAAATTTTAAGAAGCGGGCACAGTTTTCTACTCGTTTTTCCAATAAACGGAGAAAGTCGAAACTCTAAATTCTGAATTCACAGGAACGTTCTCGTATACAAAAGAGGACTAAAAACCAAAAGCCTGAGCTTAAATAGTACACGAGTCCAAAACCAGTTCCAACTCAGCAAAACGCTGTTATTACACGATACTTAAGAAACTAATCTTACAGAAAACCCTAAAAACTCTTATCTACTACTTACGCTTATAACTTGCGTACAGTACAGTAGAATTATGGGTCTTACATTACTTCCCCCCTAAAAGAAGTTTCGTCCTCGAAACTTAGACATCGCTAAATAACTCGGGGTATTGCTCTTTCATCTTGCTTTCAAGCTCCCAAGTCGCATCTCCCGTAGCTTCATTCCATATTATCTTGACTAAGGGTATCTCCTTGGTCCTTAGACGTTTCATCTTTCTATCCGCAATCTTAACTGGCGGAACTTCAAATGACAAGTTCTCTTTCAGCTGAATGTCATCTGGCGTGATCACATGTGACGGGTCAGGAACATACTTCCTTAACTGAGACACATCATGAATCTGGGACAGTATCGGTGGCAATGCAATCCGATAGGCTACCTTTCCTATCCTTTCCGTAATCTGATACGGTCCAATAAATCTCGGAGTCAACTTTCTTGCTTTTATTGCCCTTCCAACGCCAGTAGTTGGAGTAACTCGGAGAAATACATGTTCTCCTGCCTCAAATTCTAAGGGTCTACGACGCCTATCTGCGTAACTCTTCTGACGATCCTGGGCGACCTTCATTCTTGCCCGTATCTTCCGGACCTTGTCCGTAGTCTGTTGCACCATTTCCGGTCCTACAATCATACTTTCTCCATCTTGGTACCAACACAATGGAGTTTGACACCTTCTCCCATAAAGAGCCTCATACGGAGCCATTCCAATGCTCGTGTGGAAACTGTTGTTGTAGGTGAACTCTATTAGTGGTAACACATCGTCCCAACTTCCTCTATCATCTAGCACACATGCCCTCAACAAATCCTCCAAAGATTGATTCGTTCTTTCGGTCTGTCCGTCTGTCTGCGGATGGTAAGCCGAACTTAATCTCAACTTCGTCCCTAAAGCCTCATGTAGAGTTCTCCAAAAATGTGAAGTAAATTTTGGGTCTCGATCTGAAACAATGCTTGACGGTATACCATGGAGTCTTACTATCTCAGCCACGTAGATGTTTGTTAACTTTTCTGCAGTGTCGGTAATCCTGACAGGCAGAAAATGAGCGGACTTCGTCAATCGATCTACTATCACCCAAATAGAATCATGCTTCCGTCTTGTCTTGGGTAAACCAGTGATGAAATCCATAGATATGCTATTCCACTTCCACTCTGGTATATCCAACGATTGCAGCATTCCTGCAGGTTTCTGATGTTCCACCTTAGCTTTCTGACACGTCAAACACGATGCCACATACTCTGCCACATGTCTCTTCATACCCGGCCACCAATAGTCTAGCCTCAAATCCTGATACATCTTGGTAGCTCCAGGATGTATACTCAGTTTACTCTTATGCGCTTCCTCTAGAACCGTATTCCTCAAGTTCTTAGCGTCGGGTACGCACACTCTCCCATTGCATCTCAAAATATTATCTGATCCCACCTTGAACTCTGTGGTGGTTCCTCTATCTATCAAAGCTCTCTTTTCCATAAGTAGACTGTCATTCTGACAACTAGCAATGTCTTCCATCAACCCGTTCGAAATCGTAATCATACCGAGTCTCAAATTCCCAGGCGCAAACTCTACTTCAAGATGTAGATCTCGAAACTCTTCTAATAACTCTTGCTGACTAGCCATCTGAGCTGAGCATACCGATACACTTCTTCTACTCAAAGCATCAGCTACCACATTAGCCTTTCCAGGATGGTACTGTAACGTGAAATCAAAATCCTTCAGTGTTTCCATCCACCTCCTCTGCCTCATATTCAACTCTTTCTGGTCGAACAGATATTTCAGACTTTTGTGATCACTGAAAACGACAAAAGTACATCCATAAAGATAATGTCTCCAAATCTTCAACGCAAAAACTACTGCAGCAAGTTCTAGATCATGAGTGGGGTAGTTCCTTTCGTGGTTCTTCAACTGTCTGGACGCATAAGCTACTGCCCTCTTATGGTGCATCAACACACATCCGAGTCCCTGATGCGACGCATCACAATAAACTTCATACGGTTCGTCCGACTGGGGTAGAACTAACACCGGTGAGGTCGTCAATCGCTCTTTCAGCAACTGAAAACTAGCTTCACACTTCTCTGTCCAAGCAAATGGTTGATCTTTCCTCGTAAGTTGTGTCATTGGTGCCACAATCTTAGCGAAACCCTCTATAAATCTCCGATAATATCCAGCTAAACCCACAAAACTTCGTATATCCGTAACAGTTTGCGGTTGTTTCCATGCAAGTACGGTTTCAATCTTTGCTGGATCCACAGATATTCCCTCTTCTGAGATAACGTGACCCAGAAAATTTACCGTTTTCATCCAGAATTCACACTTTGACGGGTTTGCATACAACTTTCTGTCACGCAGAACTTGCAAAACCAAGCGGAGATGCTCTTCGTGTTCCTCTTCATCCTTCGAATAAATGAGTATATCGTCGATGAACACCACCACAAACTTGTCTAGGAACGTATGGAAGATCCTATTCATGTAATCCATAAAAATCGCGGGTGCATTCGTCACTCCAAACGGCATCACTAGATACTCATAGTGTCCATAGCGTGAACGAAACGCTGTTTTCTGAACATCTTCTTCTCTTACTCTTATCTGATGATATCCGGACTTCAAGTCAATCTTTGAAAACACAGACGCACCCTTTAACTGGTCCATTAAATCATCAATCCGTGGCAAAGGATATCGGTTCTTAATAGTAACCTTGTTGAGTTTCCGATAATCCACACATAAACGTGACCGTCCGTCCTTCTTTTTCACCAATAAGACTGGCGCTCCCCACGGAGACACACTTGGTCTAATAATATCCTTTTCTAACAAGTCCTCTATCTGACTCTTCAATTCCACCAACTCAGCTGGGGCCATCCGATAAGGTGGTTCCGAGATTGGTCCCGTTCCTGGATGTAAGTCGATAAAGAATTCCACTTCTCTGATCGGAGGAAATCCCGGAATCTCTAACGGAAAAACATCCTGAAATTGTTGAACTACGCGCAACTCCTCTATATGCACGTCTGAAGTCACTCCTATAAAAGCAAGTGAAATAATTTCTGGCTCTCCATTCCTCATGGTTACTGTAAGCCGGTTCGCCGACAAGTACCTCTGTACTCCTGGTTCGGGGAAAAAGACCATCTTACGAGCACAGTCTAAAATAACATAGTGATACGACAGCCAATCCATCCCAAGAATGATCTCGAGTGACTGAAGGGGTAGACAGATCAGATTAATCAAAAACTCTCTATTCTGAATCATCACTAAACAATGCAAACATGCTGTATTAACCACAAGATCCTTTGCAGGAGTAGAAACATTCAAATCAAAAGGCAGCGGAGAAACAATCAATTTCATACGATTTGCACAATCCACAGATATGAAAGAATGGGTTGCCCCGGTATCTATCAATGCAGTTAAAGTGTTACCTGCAATCTGACAATTCTCATGTATGGCGTTACTAGCCTCGCCACTTACTTCCGTGCCCATACAGTAGACACGTCCCCTAGCAGTGGGTTTGGCTCCCTGCGTCACATTCACAGATGGTTCAGCCTTCTGAGCCTTGCAATCCCTAGCCACGTGACCTGGCTTCTTACAATTATAACAGATAATCCCGGGCTCCGCGTTCCTACAGTCGTTCGCATAATGTCCTTCCTTCCCACACTTGAAACAACTCTGTTTCGTCGCATTCGGATTCCCTTGATTCACCGAGCGATCCTGCCCTTTGTTATTCTGGGGGCGGTTGTAAGGCTTATTTCCTCGCCTTCCACGGTTCTGAGCCTGATTACTTGGACGACTAGGTCCCCCAGCAGTAGAATTCATATTGCGATTCACTCGCTTATTCTTCATGTCCTCAATTTCCTGACACTTCTCAACCAACACTTGGAAATTCCGGATTCCCAATGGTATCACCGAATCCTGTAACTCATACCTCAGCCCTTCTTGGAAACGGCGACACATATAAGTCTCATCTATGCCATCCCTGAAGAAACGGAAAAACCTTGACAGTGATTCAAATTTCTTAGCATAAACTTCAACATTCATACTTCCCTGACGCAACCTCAGGAATTCCTCTCCATATCTTTCTCTGGCGGTCTCTGGAAAGTACTTGGCCAAAAACTTTCTCTTAAAACTCACCCAGTTAATTTCCTCGTGAGCGGCCTCCATCATAAGACTAGTACTCTTCCACCAATATTCAGAGCCTCCCGACAACTGGTATGTGGCCAGAGTCACCCTTTCGCCCTCGGGGCAGTGGATTGCTCCGAAGATCTTTTCCATCGCCTGAAGCCATAAGTCAGCAGCATCAGGACCTCCCTCTCCGTTATACTTCGGAGGACTCTGATGGTTAAAACTAGTGAGAACTCGAGATCCAGCAGCGAGAATCTCTCTTTCCAATTCTCTTAGAAATCTTATACCATAAGTCAATAACATCAACACACCAAAACAATGGTCACTCAGAACTAATCCGACTCTAGTTCTAACTCGACTGACAACTCTTACGACACACTTTTCCCTTGATGATCTAAAGCCGGGCTCTGATACCAACAATGTAACACCCCATTTTTCAAAGCCTAAAAAGGGCATTATTTATTTATTTATTTTTTTTTAAAACACAAGACAGAGTGCGCGGAAAATATTTTACAAGAGCCGGCGTTATTCATACAACAGAACTATAGCATATAATAGTGCTTCTCATAAGCAAAGTGTGTACCTGAATATTTACATAACCAAAACATAACATCTAGACCACGACAAATATACAAAGTAGTCGTGACTAGGAATACTATAGCCAACACCAAAAGAGGCTCATCCAAAGCGTAAGAGTTTAGAGTACAGTCATCCAAAAACATTAGAACCTACTACAAAACATACTACCAGTCACCGGCCAACAAGGCCTGTCCAAAAGAATACTACTCTAAGTCAGTGGTCCTAGTCCTAACATGCACAACGGCATCAGGAGTCGTCTGTATCGCTCGATAACAGGACCAAGCTCAAAGTAGAAGTGGGAGATACCAAGTGAGGTACTCCGAATCCTCCAATGGATCCATCTCCTGCAGCAGTCGCTGCCTCCTGAAGAACATCATCCGGCTCCCCTAAAATGTCGGGTAAAGCCCCATCACCCCAACTACCCATAGAGGAGGAAAAAGTAGTAACTAGACCATCTGTGGGGGTCTCTCCAATGACCGATCCACCACCCTCTGGTGTATCTGGCGCCCCTGGCAGTGGTTCCCCAGGAACTGTCCACAATGTACTGAGCAGCACTGGTAGATGTATGGTGAAAGGCGGAGTCTGCCATATCAGACACTGATGAACCTGACGGGTACCAAGAAAAGTAGTAATCCTAACGCGCCCGTGGTAACTAGCCGTGCCGGAAGCTGGGTCGAGGCTCCAGGCAGGCAGAAGCAGGCGATCAAGGAAGTCCCACCTCGTCACCGTCTCTCTCGTGAGCATCGGTAACAAAGGGTGATTCATCGTCTGGGTGGGAGGAGCCCGCAAATGAAAGAATGCAAGGGTCACCACACATAACACAACAACAAATAGCATGTACATATATAACAGCGAATAAACACTTAGCAGTTCATATACTTGCACACAGTATCAAAATGCACACCAGCCTATCAATGCAGACTCTAAATGATTGTGATCACCCTAGCCGGGTCTATTTCACATGCATGAATTCCGGAATTTTACCTCTCCGCAGAGAGTCGTAGGTCCAACCCCTACTATACCCTTTCAGGGCGTCAATACAATCCCGATAATCGCACCCCGTGGTCCATTCCCGATAACCACGTATTGGACTCAATAAATCCCGCAGGATTAAGGTGGATCCATTCCCGATAATCACACCCCGTGGTCCGTTCCCGATAACCACTACTATGAATGCATGAGCATACGCTTCCCCATATATGCTAATGCACATCATACATAATATTCGAACATTATCAAATGAACCAAATATTCATACATATATTTCGCAAAATCATATGTAATATCGCATGTATTCTAAACACAGTCTCATCACGAGAATACATAATACAATTGTCAAACAATCACACAGTCCATAACCAAGCATACAATTATTTGACAGAAGGTAAAGGTGCCCTTACCTTAGCAAGCTTTTGTTACGTTAATTCCTCGAAAAACTACAACACGCGCTACCTAAAATAAATGCAGCGTAACATCAATAAAATATTCCTCGTTTATCCTAACGAAACGAAACTCGCTCTCAAACCTCCAGAGGGGTCTAAGGTACTTTCTAAAGCCATCCCTCAAGGATTTCAGGTTATTCTCATAGTGTTTAAAAATTCCCGAAGTAAATTGCACTATTTTTATAACACGAAATTCATTTTGTTTTCAAATCATAAACTAAAACCATTTTGGATTTCTCCACCTCAAGGACTTGTTTCACACACAACAAGACCATTTGAAACACAACTAAGACTTTTCAAAAATATTTTTATGAAAAATCGAAGTTTTCTTGCGTTACAAGTTACACATTTTTTTCTTCCTAAAAATCTTTCCTATACTCATTTTTCTTCAAAACTAGGATTATCCAACACACACAAAATTTTCATACCATTGTGGACTTAGAAAAATTTTGGAATTTCTCCCCCACACAAGAGAGAGGCCTCGGCCATTTTTTAAGAAAACCCCCTTCCATTCAAAATTTTTCACTTCTAAGTGCATGGTAATATCTCATAATACCTAACTAGCACTTATCAAAGCGATTTAGAAATCATCGAGTCGAATCGCAAATTTTCGAAAAATCTCAATTAAGTTTTCCTTAAGGCAAGAAATTATTTTTCTTTACAAAACATCCCATAACCTATCAAACACTCAAACAAAGGTCATGGGAAACAATTTGCCTCAAAACAATTTTCGAAAACTCGATTCCTCGACCATAAATGATTGCCACGGCCCAAAAGAGGCAAAATGGCAATCCTACACAATTTTTCTTCATTTGAAACCCTAACCACATTTGGTTAGCTTGTAACGATATTCAATCGTATACCCGACTCTTTTTGAAACTCGAAATAAAATTTTTCTAAATTGCGTTCTTCGAGTCGCTCAAGAACACGAAAAATATTTTTTCTTATTTTTCGAAACAAAGTTCATATTCAACAATCCATTTTGTTTAAAAGCTCAATTCTAACTTCAAAACCAAAATCTTACAACACAAATCAAATTTATGATCCTTTTCAATTTTTTTCTCAAAACCCTTACTAGAAAATTTGAAAAATCAAGATTAAACCATAGAATCAATTCATGCTTTCAATCATGTGCACTAACAATCCTTAAGAACACATCTATGGAAACAAAATTAAATTCTAACAATTTTCTACTCAAGAACAAAATTGTGAAACTTCAAAAATTCATGAGTTTTCAAGAGAAATAAGGGATGGAAGAGGTCTAATTACCTCAAGATGAAGAAGATGATCCAAGAGCTTGATGTTCCTAGCACAAATCCAAGCAAGTTCTTGAGAGGAAGTGAAAATTTTTGAGTTGGTTAGGGTGAGAAATGGGGTTCGGCCGAGCAAGGCAAGGGGGAGGGAGTATTTATCATTTTTTGTTCCAAGACAAAACTTAAACCTCCTTACTATTCACCCCAAAGTCTTAGACATTCTAGGCCATTGGATCAAGATCACTTTTGCAAGACAAAACCCTAGCCAATGGATCAAAAAAAAACTCATGATTGCTTTTGAACAAATATCTCCTTTTCGCCACTCAGCTCGTCGCGTTTGCTCTCGGCGAGTCGCGCCTCGCTAACGGACGAAAATCTCAAAAACAGAAAATCTCACAAATAAATGTCCGTCGTAAACCATTTCCAAATATTATCGCTAAATTTCATTCTCCGACTGAAATTTATTTCCTTAGCTCCCAAAAATATTCTGACACTAGATTCCAACTTACGCCGATATATAAAGTCTCCACTTAAATTTTGACGGAAAACAGAAACCGTAAAATTTTAAGAAGCGGGCACAGTTTTCTACTCGTTTTTCCAATAAACGGAGAAAGTCGAAACTCTAAATTCTGAATTCACAGGAACGTTCTCGTATACAAAAGAGGACTAAAAACCAAAAGCCTGAGCTTAAATAGTACACGAGTCCAAAACCAGTTCCAACTCAGCAAAACGCTGTTATTACACGATACTTAAGAAACTAATCTTACAGAAAACCCTAAAAACTCTTATCTACTACTTACGCTTATAACTTGCGTACAGTACAGTAGAATTATGGGTCTTACATTTTTGCATTTGTTTTGGTCATTTTTTTTCTATGTTAATTTTGTATACTTAGTAGTATTATGCACACTTTGTGCTTAACCGATTTTTAATATATTTATTTAGCTTCGTAAAAGAATAATAAATATTTAATGCAAAAATTATTGAAAGCCAAAAACAATTTTTACTCAATCAAACTTAGTAATATCTAAAACAATAACAATTTAAAAGCACAAAATAATCATGTTAAGGCTAAGCCACACATGATGACTAACAAACACATAAGAAATAAAAATATGTGAAGATTACACCATAATCACTTATGATTGTGTCTTCACCTAAACCCAAATAGCATATAACACTAAATTATCACGAAATTAAAAACTGAGACAGATCTACCACATAAGATATGCAAAACACACACACACAACACACATCACACACACACACACACAAACACGACTTCATTAATTTAAGGAAGCATATTAGGCCAAAATCCATTTTGAAGATTTGCATCAAGAAGATGACCAAATGAAATTGCATCATCCCCATTTCCATTCAGCATCAAGTCCATATCCATTTGTCTTTGCAGGATGTCAGCATCATTCATAGTCAACACAGTATGACCATGATCCACCCTCATAGTTAGTTCTTCATTGTTCGTTGTTGTTGGTGGTGCCGCCGGCGGTGGTGGTGCCATTTGAAGTTGGCCTGGAGTTGGAGCAGACATTATTTCACTTTGCCCAATATTATTATTGCCAGCTTCCAATCTTCTATCTATGTCCCTTAAATTTTGGTCAATCATCCGATAAAGAACATTTGATTCATCTATTGATATAGTTTCGCGCATAATTCTATTATATGGAATAGAATTATACATGAGCACTCTCATCTCGTTCTCCATATTTTCTCTCCTCAGTTTCATAAGTTGCTCTTGGGCTTTGGAAACTCTTTGTTTCAAAAAATCCTCTTGATTCAATTTGTTCCTATTCTGCTCAAATTCAGTCAGTGATCTGAATTTTGCGAGCACAT
Organism: Trifolium repens; assembly: GCA_030408175.1. Classification (NCBI taxonomy): domain Eukaryota; kingdom Viridiplantae; phylum Streptophyta; class Magnoliopsida; order Fabales; family Fabaceae; genus Trifolium; species Trifolium repens. Next base: position 43,137,336 of record CP125850.1, on the reverse strand, counting down.
TTTGGACTCCCAAAGGGGATGGCCAAATATCAGGTTGTGGCTCAAAAGGACCATATATTATGGCACATGCTTCAATTCCGCACAGAGTGCTTATTTCATCAACCTTCTTCAATAGATTCATTTTTCTTTTCTTATATGATGCTTTTCTAGTAGCATCATTAACAATGAAAGCAAGTTTCACCTTTTTTCTAGCCATGGTGTAGTTACTAAAGTAAAGGTTAAAGAAAAATAAAAGAAGAATAGGTTATTGTTGTGATTTTTGGTTGTGAGTAATGTATGTTATTTTGTATATATATATATATAGACTATGCCATATGCTTTCGTTAATCTATAGATGGTATTTGATATATGCGTGAATAATATCCAACTGGCATACTTAGCTGTAAAATATCACTTTATTGTCAATCCATCTATGTAAGATCTAAAAAATCAAGTGCTTTTATGACATTTAATGTGTAAAATTTTAGATATTAATCACTTTATAGTAAATAATTTAATTGACTTTTTTATGGTAATATAAATAATTTAATTGAGGTAGTTGTAAAATGGTTTGAATATGTACCAAAACTTTTTTTTTTTTTTACGGAATGTACCAAAACTATTATCCTCTATGAATGCATGAACATAGACATATATACTGTTAATATGAATTAAGTTTATCCTCAATGTTTAGATATTTATCACATTATAGTAAATAATTTAATTGATTATTTTATGGTAATATAAATAATTTAATTGATGTAGTTGTTAGAGGGTTTTAAAATGTACCAAAACTATTATATATCCTCTATGGATGCATGAACATAGACATATATACTTTTAATATGAATTAAATTTATCATTAGTTAAGTTTTAGATATTTATCACTTTATAGTAAATAATTTAATTGATTATGTTATGGTAATATAAATAATTTAATTGATGTGGCCGTGAGAGAAGTTGAATTTCTATAAAAAATATTCATTACTTTATAGTAAATAATTTAATTGATTTTTTATAGTAATATAAATAATTTAATTGATTTAGTTGTGAGAGGTCGGGTTTGAATATGTACCAAAACTATCATCCTCTATGGATGCATGAACATAGACAGATACATTCTTAATATAAATTAAGTTTATCATTAATTTTTAGATATTTATCACTTTATAGTAAATAATTTAATTGATTATTTTATGGTAATATAAATAATTTAATTGAAGTGCTTATGAGAGAGTTGGAATTTCTATAAAAAATATATTTTCTATAAATGCATGAACATATAGATAGATAGATAAATAGATATAATTTTAATATATGATTTTAGTTTAATATTAATTTTTAGATATTTATCAATATATTGTCATTCCATCCATATAAATATTGAAAATTAAGTGTTTTTATGATATTTTACATATAGTTAACATAAATAATTTAAGGAATACATTTTTCTTTTTTCCTTTTTTTTTCTTTCTAAATAATCTTGAATTACACCCGCCTTCCCTCTTATGTTAAAAAATATCCATCTTAATCCATTTATGCTTAAATAAAGGTGTAAATTACACTCTCACTATCTGAGAGAAGCTTACATTTTATTCTCCTCCCTTCTCATATTAAAACCTACTTTTATCTTTCAATAATAAATACTCCATTTTAATATAATTAAACTTTTAATTCATATATTTTTAATATTTTTTATTCACATTATTTACATATATTATTAAATGGTGTCATAAACTTTGAAGTTATAAAAAATAAAATAAAATAATTGGAAAACATACTAAAACCAATTAAAAAGTTATTTTAAATTAAATTTTATATTCTAAAATAATGAAATTAATAATAAATATTTGAAGAAAGGAAAATTACTCTATTTAATATAGGTTAAACTGCACATTTGGTCCCTTACATTTATTTTAGGTTTCAATCAGGTCTCTTACATTTTAAAAGTTTCAATTTAGTCCAATAAAAGAAAAGAGAGTGCATATTTTAATATAGGAGAGGAGAGAAATTCACTCTATTTGATTGATTTTATTTTTTGGTAATATAAATAAGGCTTAATTCATAATTTGGTCCCTTATGTTTATTTTAGCTCTCAATTTGGTCCCTTATGTGTTAAAAGGTTCACGTTAGTCCCTTATGTTTTGAACGTTACCATTAATTGGTCCCTTCTGTCAATTTTTTTTTAACGCTATTATTTTTTAAACATGGCTAACGGAAACGCCACATGGACAGACACATGGAAATTTTAACACATAATTCATAATTTGGTCCCTTATGTTTATTTTAGCTCTCAATTTGGTCCCTTATGTTTTAAAAGGTTCACTTTAGTCCCTTATGTTTTGAACATTACTATTAATTGGTCCCTTCCGTCAATTTTTTTTTTTAACGCCGATATTTTTTGACACGAAGCTAACAGAAACGCTATTTTGGCAACACTTGGACTTTTTTGTAAGTTTTCCCAACCTAAATTAATATCATGGTGCTAATATTTACCAAATCATTGCAACCCTAATTTAGTTAAAGTGTGACTGGGTGTAAGACCCCTAATTTTAATGTATCTTTTATGTGAGGAATTTCGAAATTTGATTTTCTTGGTTTTTGAAAAACGAGTAGAAATTATACCCGCTGTTTGAAAATTTTACAGTTTCCGATTTCCGTCAAAATTTAAATGGAGACTTTATATATCGACTGTGATGTGAATTTGATCTCAATATATTTTTCCGAGCTAAGGAGCGAAAATTTATTTGGAATAAAATTTATTCAAAGGTTTGTGAATTATTTTAATTAAAAGGTTTATGGTAGAATTTTTCTGTTTCCGTAAAGTTTATCGGTACACGAGATACGACTCGTTTATGAGCGAGTGATGGGACACTAGTCATGAAAATATCTAGATATTTATTAGAGATTGCTTTATGACCAAGTTTGAATGAGTGGCTAGGATTTGATCACGGTTTAAGTGATATTTTGATCCAGTGGCTACCATGCCTTATGACCATTACTTAAGGAGACTTTTGGTCTTATAGATGTGGACTTCGGAAAATCACAAAACACTTCCTTCTCTCTTGGCCGTGGAGCTCCATTTCTTTTTCATTCCTTCACAAAATTTTAATCCTTCACCATTTTCTTTGATTGAGAGCTTGTTGGAATCCTAGAAATTGCAAGGATCATCTCCTCTTGAGGTAACTAGCCATTTCCCTTCTTTTGGTTGGTTCAAATTTTTAGGGTTTATGGTTTTGTGAATTCTGTTCTTAAGAAAAAATTCTTAGAACTTGGTTTTAATTGGTTTTTGTGAAGGTGTGAAAAACACAAGAAGAGAGAGGGGGGGGGGGGTTGAATTGTGTTTTGGGTAGTTTGAAAATTTCTTCTAAGTTATAAAACTTATCAGAGTTTGCAGCGGTTTAGAAAAACAAAACACACTCAAACAATAACTAAGAAAGAGTAAGAGAGTGAGAGAAAGATGGAGACAGAGATTTTATACTGGTTCCTCTCACAAATCGAGAGTACGTCCAGTCCCCTTGCACTTCCAAGGGAGTTCACTAATAATCACGAAAGATTACAATGCTCCAGCACACAGGCAAGAGACTTTCAATGCTCAAGTAACACATACAAGAGACTTTCAATGCTCAAGTACACACGCAAGAGACTTCAAACAAATTACAAGAAAAACAGAGTATATGAACACTGATATACAAATCAATGTTCAGTAAGAATAAATAAATACAACTCAATAACAAGACTTAACTTAGAATCCTAACAAAAGAAATCTAAGGTTCAACTACTGTATGATTCAGAAGCTGAAGCTTGAGTCTTGGATATTCAAATGAGTTCAAGTTGTATTCAAGTTGTTTTTGTGCAAAGGATGATTTTGGCAGAGTAACAGCTCGTTCAAAATTGTTCAATAATGTTGTGCACAAAAAATTCAATTCCACTCCTATTTATAGTAGAGGGTGGAGCGTCTTGAATTTGAATCTGTTGTAGTGAGATTTCACCAGCTGGAAGAGTACGATCTTTTAACCATATCAAGCAACCTTTCTGTATGAACAAACTTGGGAATAAGATTCGTCCAAATCCGGTAATAAGTTCGTACAATAGTACTAACGTCACTATTCTGAAGATAAGGTTGATTCTCCAGCTTTTGGGTATAACGCCCCAACTAAAATATCTAGAATATTTAGTCAAGACATAAATAACTGAATCTGAGTACCGTAATTTAAACAGGATAGATAACTGAATTACAATATTCTTCACCGATAAATGATAAGTTATACAACACAGCGGAAAAGAATAAGATTATGATACACAGATAATACTGAAAGCAACAAGAAAACTAAAGTCTTCTAGTCTGACAATCCAAGCTCAGCTCCAACTGTCAGTCTCCCGCCTGGTCCTTGCTCCGAATAACCTGTCTACCTAAAAAAATTGATTTGGAGTGGGGTGAAACTACTAAGCCTCAGTGAGTCCTACTACCCTCCTAATGGCGACTACGCCGGAGGAACCTAGATAGTGTAATAATCTAAGTTCAACTGATTTACATATAAATGTATTAATCATTAAAATAAATAAGGTGTAACACAAAGTTATTATCTTGTCAAATTACTCTTCAAAGGTCACCCAAGGCAAGCCGGTCTCAGGTATCTGACTCTGCGTACTACCGAAACAGAGGCTCGGATTCCGACGTTGGCTCACATAATAAATAATAGAAGTCAGAGGAGTTCTATTAACATGGCATAATGCCATTTAATTCAATAAGTTTAGACAGTTCTAACCAATATATCCCACCCTGGGTATCCTAAGCATGTTACTGATACGTATAAATAAACATACTATTCTCTGACTATATAATCAATTTAACACTATTAAACATATTCATGAAAGCCAAGTTGCATTCGGACATAAAACGAGCGATTTGAGAATTTTTCAAAATATACAGGTTCTCACCTGCTGATCTTGCCATGGCGAGAATTTCACTTGCCATGGCGAGATTTCGTGTCCTGCTCAACTTGCCATGGCGAGTATTTCACTCGCCATGGCGAAAATTCGTGTCAGGACCTGTAATTCTCGCCATGGCGAGCCAAAAACTCACATGGCGAGCCATACAGAGCACAAACCTTCGCCACGGCGAGAAATATGCCTGCCATGGCGAGCCATAGCAGTAAAACCCCTGTTTCTGCAAAAGATGTGATTTTTCTCAATTTTCACCTACAATCTCCATGCAACTTGTTACAAACATGTTTTATAATGTAAAATAGATTATATAGGAGCAAGAATTGGGATTTATCCTTGCTCTTTCATAAACTAATTCCTAAAACCCTAAGTTTGCATGCAATGACATATTTGGGGAAAATCTAAGCTCTAACAAATTTCTATGGTTAAGAACCTATAGGACCCACCTGGAATGAAGCTTTTACACTGGTTCTAGGCCCTGCTATAGCCACGAACTCCATACTTCAGATCTGACTCTTTCGTGAAATTCCCCAATTTTATGAACTTACTAAATTCCTTGGTTTACCAAACATCAGAAGCTCTCAACTTCTCCTCATACACATGCAAGATAATATAGATTGGGAATTAGAGTGGAATCACGAAACTGAAAGAGAAAGAAAGGAAGGGTTAAGTTGAAACTCACCTCTTGGAAAGTTTAGAACCTAGTGAGTTTAATGTTGGATTTGCATGTGGGTTTAATGGTGGTCTGATGATGTTGCAGTGATGATAATGATGCTGATACGAGTGAGAGATAGGATGAAGGCTCTTGCATTTGATCTTGGATTCAAGGCATACTCACATGCAAGCTCACTCGTTGATTCCAGGAGAGTCTTGGTGAGGAAGAGTGTTGTTGTTGCTTGTTTGTTTTGCGTGGAATGAGAGGAAGATGGGATAGTGTTTACTGATTTTGTTTTGCCTCTTGCATGTGTTTAAATAGAGAAACACAAGGCAATGAGGGGTGTTGGAGTAATGTGGAGGGGGCGTGAGAGAAGGCAAGAGTGAGTGGAGGTTGAATTTAATTTTCTCTTGTGACATGACAATTGCTAGTGTAATTGTATACTTGATTTGGTTAAATTGAAAATAACTCCCCTAATTTCCAATAATTGCATCTTATTTAATTCTCTTCTATCAAATAAAATTTAGGATGTTACAATCTACCCTCCTTAAAGAAATTTCGTCCTCGAAATTCAAAACTCCTTCCTTCACTTCAGGGTAGATCATCTACATCTGCATCCAATTTCAAGACTTCGCACATTCACCGGTCAAATACATTTTAGTTGCTTGGAATAAAACTTTCCTCTCTCAAGAGTTACTGCCTTCGATCCACACACTTAACCACACTTCCAACAGTCCTCAGGCTGCGCACTCTGATTCGAACACTTATTGTCACCTTCTGACAGCGTCACTACCATATCCGTCTGTAATCCCTGAACACATTCTTACGCCTACTTGTCTTTTTCATCTCTCCTCCACCTATTACGATTAAACTTATTCCATTCCCAACGGTATTAATTGCCATTTCAACTGGCTTAGGAGGTCGGTATCTGGCCTGGTCCGGTACTCACAAAAACTGGTGGCGATGCTAATTAACTAACCGAAGGGTAAAAGCTTGAGTATTCCTATTGGCAATTTTCAAGATCTTTCTCGTTTCGGGACACTAACATGCATAACATGTCAATTGTACTGCTGTACCACGTGTTGTCTAAATACTCCAGAATCGATCGAAATATAAAACGAGTGGAAAATCGTCTAAACACTACTGATTCTTCTACCAACGAGTTAGACTCGTCCGCAGACGAACCTATAGTTGTCCGATAAAATCCCACATACAATTTAACCCATTCTGGCACAACACGATGATCGAGTTGTACATCTAACATGCAGATGCTCTTGGATTCAAATTATCTCTCAAGGCTGATGGTTAATCTGGTTTGAAGTCCTTCACTGGTAACTAATGTAGGGGACTGAGCTAAACAGTCGAGTTCTAGACTTGGCTAGTTGAACACTTAAGATTTGAACTTGTACTGCTGAGGCTGGACTGAATTGTCTGGCTTAAGATAACTTACTGAACTAACTAACGAATCACTAAGGATAGGAAACGGTTTCCCAAAAAGAACGGTATATTTCTCTAACGAGCGACTAAACTTATATTTACCTAACTGATTGGTGGTAACTAAACTTGAAGTTGAAAAAATTCTGGTCAAGGTTTCCGGGTTAAGTGCCTGATCTCACAAGGTTAAGAACACGAAGCTTAAAGGTTTGAATCTTCAGCACTGATTTTCACTTGCAGAGCTTAAGTCCACTGAATTAGAAATGATTCGAACTTATTTCTGAATTCGGCTGATAAGGCTACGAAGAGATGGATGACTAATTATATTGAAGAACTGATTACCAGGTTCGAGTGCACGTAGTTTAACTGATTTGCTGGTGCGGAGGTAAGTCATTTGCCTCAGAACAGTTGAGAATGTTGATTAACAGATCTACTAACGAGTGATAGATTGAATTTGAAACTATTCGTGGGTTTCTCAAGAGTGACCGACTTCAACGAATATGATGGAGTTACTAACGACAAAACTGAAAGACTGAAGGCATTGAATAAGGTTACTTAGGAGTAACGTTCTACACAATCTGTGTGACTGACTGACGATGAATTTGGAAAATTGTATCCTAACTGAATTTGTGCGTAGTACTTGACTGACAAGTATTTAAAACACGGAAATAATTTTACCCATCTGAAGCATAATCAGACAAGTTAGAGAGTTCACACGTCCATGATTTTCCATAACCCGTGAATGTCAAATTGAGCATTGCTCGGTTCAAAATAATGGCTGGATGAGAATTCTTATGAATGAAAGGGCAATAGAAGGTTTGTCTCCTACTTGGTTCAGACTATATCCCATGATTCTATTTCTTCGGTCAGTCCTCTCCGGTTAGGACAACTAAGTTTTCACTCAAGCTCCTTGCTGACATGCTCTTACAGTAAGGTTTAACTTGTTTATTATAGGTTCTTAGCTGAAAGATTTTGGAATATGTGAGATTTTCAGGTGGCTAATTGAAGCTAAAACTTAAACTTGTTTACTTGTGTCAAAGTTTCTAACATGAAAATAACGAAAAGCTAGTTAAGGCGGTTGGTGTCACTAATAGTAGCTTCTATTTACTAATCTCATTAGGTTGCGTCTTCTGCTCTCTGGTACTAAGGTAGTGGTAGAAAATGGCTGGTCAAAACTAATTCTCAACTGGGTAACTAATTGGTGTACTATACTGAGTTACTAGGCTAATGATAACTTAATGTCAACTCTCATTGTACGGGTATCTAATCCTACTTATTCCTTAGGTAATTAGTTCAAGGTATGATTTCGTGTAGTGGATGGTAAACTAATATGGAACTGAATTGCCGATCTCTAAACTATCTAATAATAAGGCTCAACAGATCGAGTTTTGGTGGTTGGTTGTGGTATAGGTAATACTTAACTGTCTTTCTAATTAGGACTTATTCTACGTTGGTCTGGTGTAATTACCGGTATGAAGTGGTGTGCTGCCCCTATTTACTGGCATCTATAGATATCTTCACAAGTGTAAACCTACTGGGTTTGTGGTAATAGAATGTTAAGGTTCAGGTGCTTAGGTGAATTGGTACTAATATTGGCTTCTAACCTATTAAATACTAACATTCCATTAACCGACTTAGGTGACTAATGGTGCTAAAATTACTTACTAACTGCTATTCAATCAAACTTAACCTATGATGGTTCGGTGTGGTTCTGGTATAAGTTGGTAAGAAACTCTATTTTATTGGCATCATAATTAGCATCGTAAAGGTTAAGTTAATAGTTTGCGGTATGGGAATATTAAGGTATAATCGTTCTAATTGAACTATTCCTATAGAGTTATCTAATTGTCTGATACAGCTGAGTTGGCCTCCTATAGTAACTAAGTGATGGTACTTAATATGTCTGTCCAATTGTCGGGTATAATAACATTGGAATTTCTAAATGGTGTACTAATAACTTGGGATTTCGGGAATAAGGTATAAATATCGAGTAATAATCACGAGGCGGACTGGGTGTTATTACCGGTGTAGTTACAAAATTACTCCGTGATGACGTCCCTCGGAACAATTGGTGTTATAAGAAAGGAAGTCCTAAAGGTTACACTAATTAAAAGTTAAGTCTTAGTAATATGACAGAAATATTGTTAAGCATTGAAAGGTGGAAGTAATTGAATTAAGGCATACTAGTGGGTAGTCTAACAAGGTGACTTGAAGGGGTATTGGAATGTGCTTGTGTTCTAACTTGGTTTCTCTAGTCTGGGTAGTTCGATTTGAATCTCTATAACCAAGGTATCTATGTGGCTCACTACGTTGGATTGCTGATTTAGGAACATAATAATGGTTGAACTTAAATGCGTCTTCTCGGGTACGGTATTGCTAATAAAGGATCCTAATCACTAGACTAGTTAAAACTGAATTGCTAGTGGTTGAGTTTAATTATTGGTTCCTATTATAAAGAGTGTACTCGTTCCATTGAGAACATTAAGGTTTGATAATCTAGGAATAGTCTAGTCGGGTTGGAAATCTCAAAAATTAACGGGACATGTATGATGTCTAACTAAGTTTTCCTAACACAGGTGCACATCTCGACTGCAAGGTCTAATAGGTTTGGGTAGTCTAACTAATTGTTGTTAGGAATAACAAACTTGGCTGAATTTAGGCTCTCAGTAGAATATGATTACTTATAGGTTTAGAAAATTTAGCTGACACACAGTGTCAGTGGAATACTATTATTTACTACACATATCAGTATAAGGGAACACTTGCATTCCTTCAAGCTACAACTCTACTCCTGACTTGTTACGTCTCAAGCTTAGTATATTTACCAGACTGCGCTTACTCCGTATGAGTTTGTTAACTGCTTCTTACATCCCCCAGATTTACTTCTCATTCTTGTGGAACCACCTGCCACTATTTCCAATATCCGGTTATGAGAACTTCCCTCCTACGACTGCTCCTCGATTGCATCTTCACTACGATCTTAACACTGGAATTTCAGAGTCCACTTCAGTTCTCAACCATAATACCCTGCCTACCATACACAATACTGAGCTGATCAGACTCCGCATGTGATGGTTTCAACGTAAACAGTCCAGATCCAAGGGTCTGTATTACTTAGGAAAGGATTGAAATGACTCATGGCAAGGCCCGATACTGGATCGACCTGCTCTAATACCAATTATAACGCCCAAACTAAAATATCTAGAATATTTAGAAAAGACATAAATAACTGAATCTGAGTACAGTAATTTAAACAGGATAGATAATTGAATTACAATACTTCACCGATAAATGATAAGTTATACAACACAGCGGAAAAGAATAAGATTCTGATACACAGATAATACTGAAAGCAAGAAGAAAACTAAAGTCTTCTAGTCTGACAATCCATGCTCAGCTCCAACTGTCAGTCTCCCGCCTGGTCCTTGCTCCGAATAACCTGTCTACCTAAAAAAATTGATTTGGAGTGGGGTGAGACTACTAAGCCGCAGTGAGTCCTACTACCCTCCTAATGGCGACTACGCCGGAGGAACCTAGATAGTGTAATAATCTAAGTTCAACTGACTTACATATAAATGTATTAATCATTAAAATAAATAAGGTGTAACACAAAGTTATTATCTTGTCAAATTACTCTTCAAAGGTCACCCAAGGCAAGCCGGTCTCAGGTGTCTGACTCTGCGTACTACCAAAACAGAGGCTCGGATTCCGACGTTGGCTCACATAATAAATAATAGAAGTCAGAGGAGTTCTATTAACATGGCATAATGCCATTTAATTCAATAAGTTTAGACAGTTTTAACCAATATATCCCACCCTGGGTATCCTAAGCATGTTACTGATACGTATAAATAAACATACTATTCTCTGACTATATAATCAATTTAACACTATTAAACATATTCATGAAAGCCAAGTTGCATTCGGACATAAAACGAGTGATTTGAGAATTTTTCAAAATATACAGGTTCTGACCTGCTGATCTTGCCATGGCGAGAATTTCACTTGCCATGGCGAGATTTCGTGTCCTGCTCAACTTGCCATGGCGAGAATTTCACTCGCCATGGCGAAAATTCGTGTCAGGACCTGTAATTCTCGCCATGGCGAGCCAAAAACTCGCATGGCGAGCCATACAGAGCACAAACCTTCGCCACGGCGAGAAATATGCCTGCCATGGCGAGCCATAGCAGTAAAACCCCTGTTTCTGCAAAAGATGTGATTTTTCTCAATTTTCACCTACAATCTCCATGCAACTTTTTACAAACATGTTTTATAATGTAAAATAGATTATATAGGAGCAAGAATTGGGATTTATCCTTGCTCTTTCATAAACTAATTCCTAAAACCCTAAGTTTGCATGCAATGACATATTTGGGGAAAATCTAAGCTCTAACAAATTTCTATGGTTAAGAACCTATAGGACCCACCTGGAATGAAGCTTTTACACTGGTTCTAGGCCCTGCTACAGCCACGAACTCCATACTTCAGATCTGACTCTTTTGTGAAATTCCCCAATTTTATGAACTTACTAAATTCCTTGGTTTACCAAACATCAGAAGCTCTCAACTTCTCCTCATACACATGCAAGATAATATAGATTGGGAATTAGAGTGGAATCACGAAACTGAAAGAGAAAGAAAGGAAGGGTTAAGTTGAAACTCACCTCTTGGAAAGTTTAGAACCTAGTGAGTTTAATGTTTGATTTGCATGTGGGTTTAATGGTGGTCTGATGATGTTGCAGTGATGATAATGATGCTGATACGAGTGAGAGATAGGATGAAGGCTCTTGCATTTGATCTTGGATTCAAGGCATACTCACATGCAAGCTCACTCCTTGATTCCAGGAGAGTCTTGGTGAGGAAGAGTGTTGTTGTTGCTTGTTTGTTTTGCGTTGAATGAGAGGAAGATGGGATAGTGTTTACTGATTCTGTTTTGCCTCTTGCATGTGTTTAAATAGAGAAACACAAGGCAATGGGGGGTGTTGGAGTAATGTGGAGGGGGCGTGAGAGAAGGCAAGAGTGAGTGGAGGTTGAATTTAATTTTCTCTTGTGACATGACAATTGCTAGTGTAATTGTATACTTGATTTGGTTAAATTGAAAATAACTCCCCTAATTTCCAATAATTGCATCTTATTTAATTCTCTTCTATCAAATAAAATTTAGGATGTTACATTGGGTTGTCAGAAGATGATGAATTTCAATCATTGTAGCAGAGAATGTTCTTCTGACAAAAACGGCTTTCACTGCATGTATCAGAACATGATGTATTAAAAAACGTAGCTTCTGATATCGTAGCTTCTGATATGTAGCTTATGACGCGACTTGACCTTGCATCTTCTGATGAGAATGTTCTGGTCAGAATTTGCTTCCCATTTCAGAGCTTCATAAGTACTCAAAGTGAATATAAAATTTTAGCTTATATATCTGCACACTTGGAGTGAATAATTAGTATACCCTATTGTATATTAATACCTTTGTTATCATCAAAACTTAATTGAATCATGTCAGAACCTCTTTTGTTCCGACAATCTCCCATTTTTTGATTGATGACAAACCAAGTATTAATTTACAATGGTTGTTGATTAATTATATCATGTTTCTCTCAGGTTTATGAGTTTTGCAAGCTCCCCCTGAGTTCAACAATGATTAATTAAATCAGTTTAAAAATTTTTATTTGAATTTTGAACTAGACTTATGCACTTGACTATCAGAGGCTAGGTTTGCAAGCTCTCCCCCTAAGTCTGATACTTATAAAAGAAAATTGCACTCTTCTCTTATATGTACCATGTATAATAAGTTCAGATTTCAAATAGAAATTTTCCTTCATATATAAATCAAAACATAAAAATTTGATAAATAAAATTTTGGCTTCAGGTTTAGCGTTCCACAAATTAATATACTCTTACTCCCCCTTTTGTCATTAAACAAAAAGATAAACGAAAAACCGACAAGAAATAAATGCCAAGTTAGAAAAAAATGGTCAAAGGGAGTTTTTCAAGACAGTCAATGTTTAAGAAAGTGGTTACAACTAAATCAATTAAATGACTTGTCGTAAAAACCATAAACATGTCTATTTTGAAGTCCTATATAAAGACCATCAACCTTTGTCATTTCACTCAACACTTCCATTGCATGTTGAAAAACAACGATGGATAAGGATGGAAGAGTGATCAAAAGTAAGAAATCACAGGAGAGGAAGAAGAAGAAAGTGAAGATTCACCAAGACTCAGAGTCTAAGAAGAATCCTCAGAAGATGAAAGCATCAACCTCTGCTCCTGTCAGAGCCAATTATCAAACAAGATCCAAGACCAAACAACAGGAGTCATCTTCTGAGTCAGAATATGAATGGGATTCTGACTTGAAAGAATTCTTGAGTACATATGTTCCTCCTAGGGAAGAATACCCGTCCTCACCTTCTGATTCTCACCAGCTAGATTTAGAACTAGCTGTTTCTGATGTAGAATCCAAGTGAAAAGTTCTCTGTATACCCACCCCAAACTTAGATGTTGCTAGTTCCATGAGCAACCCAAAACTTTTTTTGTTGCCAAGACTTTTGAGAACTATTACCTTAACTCCAAAGAGGTTAATTTCATTGTTTTTCTGGTCTATAGGCTTGTAATGTGGTTTGTCACAGAAACAAAAGGGATAATTTTTTTATGGCTCAAAATTGGCTAGCAAAGGATAATAATATATAAAGGGTGGCTTGAAAAGGCTCTGGGTTATAACAAACAATTGTCTCAATGCATATAATATCAAATTAACCAGTCAGCAGAGAATTAGAGCACGGTACTCTCATAGTAATTCGAAAGAAAGTAGTAATATCGTTTGGAAATATTTGGCTCAAATCTTCACATGGCTTAGGTATATCTGAAAGTTTGAATACTTATCTCAATAAACATCAGCTTCATCACTCGTCTCTCTGTCTCCTGAACTTCGCACTTTGGAGCAATCACCTTTGGTTTTTTGTATGAAGGTGTGAAATTTGGCTCATCAAAATTTATAACTCATTTCGCCGCAATCTTCCCTAAAACAGTTAGTCATGCACTAGATAACAAACAGCAAAAAAAATATTTAATTTTTTTGTAAGTTTGAATAAGGGTTAAATAGATGAAAATGGCATGCGGAATTCTTGGCATACTTTATTGAATTGAAAACACTGAATTGAAAATACTGAATTGAAAATACTGAAATATAAATACTCATCCTTGGGTTGCCTCCCAAGCAGCGCTTGTTTAGCCTCTCATTAGCTTGAGGCATTTCCTCCATTACAGAGGATAGGTTCGCATATCTCTCTATTTATGCTTCTTTGTTCCAGCTTGAAGCACTGGCCATCTTCCTTTCACATTGATCACAATCAAGGCAGGACCAAGTCTGCTTTACCATACCCTCAACTATCCGGTTGGCGACTTATTTACCGGTGCAGTTTCATAGAACGCGGTGATTTCACCCCAAACTTATATTTGTGCATGTCTCTCTTTTTTGCGCTTTCTTCTTGAGGAAGAAATTTATCTTCATAGGTGATTTTGCAGCTTGATTCTCCTGATTGAAGTAGTTCTTCCCTGATGGCCTTTCTCTCTTTTCTTTATCATCTTCGCCAATGGTTCATGTGTTTCCGAACCATTCCTATAACAGCCCCTTTTATTCTCTTACTTCCTGTGGAAGCTCTAGTCAAATGATCCACCTGACCATTGGCTTATTGATGCAGCTCTCCCTCTTGCAATTTATTCCATCTATCATCATTTTGAGAGTTTTCCTGTGAGAATGTTGTCTTTAGTTGCCTGTTGCCAGCCTCTGTGATTCCTAGTGTCTTGAGTACCTGTCTGCATGCACTTTAAACAAAATACCTCAGTAGCACTGGGATAAATATTTTTCTAAAACTATTTTTGGTTTGTCTCATGTGTCTTTGTCACTATGAAAATTCCCAGGTAAGTGAGGTAGATCACAACGGATCGCTCGGAGACCTTGACTTATCGTTAGCCAGAATTTTCACAGATTAAAATCCACAATCATCAACAAGATTTTTGATTTTTTAATTTTTTTGTATTTTTGAAATTTTTTGACAAACTTAAATAAATCTAGTAATGCTTTGTAAACACAATCCCCGACAACGGCGCCAAAAAATTGAATGCAGGTCTGGCAAATGCACCAGTCTGTCGTCGAGTAATAATCACACACTAGGTGTCTAGAATGAGTTCGTATCCACAGGGATCGTGCCGAAGCTTCACTAGCGTTATTTAAGTTCGTGATAGTTTGCATTCGATTTGGTTTTTGAAAAAGGTTTTATAAAAAGAAGAGTAATGCTTGCATAAATATAAATAAACAGAATGTATAAATATAGATTCAAGAAATATAGAGGATAGGTATGGTGGTTGCTCCCTTCATCCTATTTGGCAGGATCGGTGTATAACATAGTTACTCAGATTATGTTCGGCGGTGAATTTTTCTTGTTGTAGTAATACCTTACTATTACACTATGTCTATTAAAGTTTCCCTACATTAATAACTAAGGTACCTACGAGAGCCTAACCTCGATGTGTCACATACCCTAATTACTAAGTGAGTTGTTTATAAACATGCATTATTATCTTCACCAATTAACCTCTAGGTCCTAGTATCGGGCTGTTCATCTTCTAAGTGCTCAGTTCACACCTAGTTCATGATTTCTCCTCTAACCGCTCAGTTCACGACTAGTTCAGGATGTTACCGTCTCTATACACCTAGCATTATTTACTACTAGTTCCGGACCATATTAAGTCAAAACCTAATATCAATTCTATGGGCGCTCCCGCTTATCCGGCCAGATTACGAGATACGTTATTAAAGTGCAAGAAAGTAAATAACAAACATAATTACTAAATATCATGTATTATAACTTAGACTCAACCACAAACTCCAAATATTCATAGGGGAGAAATCATAACCTAAACATCATGTATTATAACTTAGACTCAACCACAAAATTACTAAATATCATGTATTATAACTTAGACTCAACCACAAACTCTAAATATCATCGTCTCCACTACAACCTAAGGCATAATTACAAAAGACTACATATTTAAATTACAATAAAGAAATCATAACCTAAACATAAAACCCTAAAGAAAACATACCTTGCTGAGTTAGTTTTCCCGTAAGAGGAGAAAACTATGCCCAATAGAGTTGCTCTGAACCTCTCCTTATAGTAGAGAGTGTTCTACTATTTGTGAATGATTTAAACAATGAATGGGAGGCTCTGATAACTCATATTTTGTGAGTATAATTAGGCCCTTGACACTTGATTTATTGCCTGCTAATATGGTTTGCATTCAATGTTTAGGTTTATTTTAATGCTTTTATGAGTCTAATATGTATTTAGGAATAAAATGTAAATTTATCATGAAAAGAGTAGTTCTGGTGTCATCTGGTGTCAAGACAGACCACTGGGTCATCTAAAAGGTCTAAGAGCCAATATAAAGATATAATCAGAGTCAAGATTACCAGTCCGTACAACTATGAATGACGGCTAGTCAGTCAAGTCAGCAAATGCCGCCACGTCAGAAGAAGATGATGAGAATGAGCGCTAATGCGAGGAAAGACAGTTGGCAGATTTCCCATGTGCAATTGTACTATCATCATACTAATCATTTGAGGGAATATGCTTTATTCCTTTGGACTGTCTTATCCTCAATAAGGAAGGCCCAGGATCCAAGACAAGTGCTATAAAAAGGAGCCTTAAACCCTAAAGTTAGGGAGCTCAGCCGTTGTGAAGAAGAACAGAAAACCTAAGTGTGCCGCCGCTGCTTGCTGATTACCGGAGTCGTGACTGTTGCCGATACTGGAGCTTGAGACATCTTCTCTAGTGCCGTCACGGTTATAGGTTTACCTTTAGAATTCATTTTAATGTGTAAGCTTATTATTCTGGTTGTTATGGTTTCTAAGCTCACCATGAGCTAAACTCTTGATGTTGAAATTATGTGAAGTTCAATGAAAGTTTAATGTTATTCATGTGATGTGATGTGTGTATGTTTACTCTTTTAGTTCATCTGATATTTTGTCATATATTTGCATCTAGGATTGATCACCTTAGATTTGAATACAAGTTTGTTGTTAAGAGACATCTAATAATAAACGGACTTAATGAACTAATATGGTTAAGTGAGATATAGACATATATTCTCTACCTAGGCTTAGACATAAGCTAGGGCCATAGTAAGAACACAACCACGGATTTCTGAACTGCAATGAAGTAAGTTTGACCTATACATAGGACCCATCTTATCACACATTGTATAATTTAACGTTGTAGAAATACACCACAAGGCAATAGTTGCTTACAGGAGTCTTGCCTTCACTTATCACATCACACACCTGCATTAAACCGGATTTGAATGAATCATAGTTTCAACATACTTTCGTAACTGTTTTCTCAAAACCCTAATTTAATCATTCTTGCTGTTACCCAAAAATTGCTACTTTTATTTATTTATTGTTAATCACTCATTAGCATAAAACTGTTTGGGTTGTTATTGGAACAAAATTCCCTTATCACAATCCCTGTGGGATTTTTCTTATTACTTGATGCAAACATGACTGTGTATACTTGCACATTGCTTTTAAATACAACTATCAAACAAGTGAACAAGTTTTTGGCGCCGTTGCCGGGGATTGTGCGGTTTTAAGTTCCATAGTTATTCATTTAGTTTTTAGCTTATTTGAGATTTAATTTGTTTCTGTCAATTGGTGTCAAGATAGGTGTGTAGACTTTTTGTATGCGCAGGCTGTTATCACCAGAATTCAGACCAGATCCTGAGATTGAAAGAACATTCAGAATCTTAAGAAGGAATAGAGGAGTGAATACTCAAGTTGGTGTGAATATAGCTGAAGAAGAAGGGTTTCATAGCTCAGATTCGGAAGAATAAATGGCTGAAGCTGAGGAAGTGCCAATAGCCATGCCTGATGTTATCGGCATAGCAAATGATAGGACAAGGAACATAAGGGATTATACTGTGTTTGATCCAAATGCCATGAACACTGGGATAGTCAGACCAGAGATCACAGCTGCTCAGTTCGAGTTTAAACCTATGATGTTTCAAATGTTGCAAACTATTGGGCAATTCTCTGGAGCAGCTACCGATGATCCTCACCTACACTTGAAGCAATTCTTAGAGGTTACTAGTAACTTCAAAATTTCTGGGATTACTGATGATGCTTTCAGATTGAGGCTATTCCCTTACTCATTGAGGGATAGAGCCAAAAGTTGGCTTAACTCACTAGAGCCCAACTCCATTGCTACTTGGAATGCTTTAGCTGAGAAGTTCCTAGCCAAATACTTCCCTCCAGTCAAGAATGCTAAGATGAGGAATGAGATTACTTCTTTCAGACAAGGAGAGGATGAGTCACTATTTGATGCTTGGGAGAGATACAAAGAGATGTTGAGACAATGTCCACACCATGGTATTCCAGTTTGTATTCAGCTTGAAACATTTTACAATGGTTTGACACCTTCATCAAGGAATATGTTAGATGCATCATCTAGAGGAGCTTTATTGTCCAAGTCATACACAGAAGGATTTGATCTTATAGAGATCATAACAGCAAATACATATCAGTGGCCTACAATCAGAGCAACCCCTGCTCCTAACACTTCAAAGAGACCAGCTGGTGTGCATGAAGTCAGTGAAACTATAGCTCTAGCTGCTCAAGTTGCACAAATCCACAACATGATGAAAAATCTGCTGATGCCACCTACTTTGCCTACGGTTGCCTCTGAGCCAGTCAATGTAGTGTCAGACTCAGCAGAAGTAGCTTGTGTTTACTGTGGTGGAGCTCACTTGTATGAAGAATGTTCTGCAAATCCTGTCTCTGCCAACTATGTGAATAATTTCAACAAAAACAAAAACCCATATAGTGAGCGCTATATTCCTGGCTGGAGGAATCATCTTAACTTCTTTTGGGCTAATGCTCAGAATCAACAAAAAGCACTTGTTGTATCTCCAAGTTTCTCTGCACAGAATAACAGTCAACTGGAGGCAATACTGAATAGCTTCATGCAAGAAACAAAGAATTTCACAACAGAGGCAAAAAACCAAATCTTATCCCAAGGAGTTAGTGGAAGTTTGCCCAGCACTACTGAAGCACCTGCCTCTACTTCAAAGGATAAAGGAAAAGAAACTTGCAAGGTCATTACCTAGAGAAGTGGGACAGAGTATGAAGGGCCTAACATGGGGACTATTGTTAATGAAGAAGCTCAAGAGAGATTAGCTAAAGATTCAACTGTCACTTTGGCAAGTCAACAGTTATCCCCTGCTGCTACCTCAAAGAAGTCAAGTCCAGATAAGGCACAAGAGTCACCAGCCGTCAAGACTCCTGCTGCCACTGAAACAGCTGCACCGAGCAGCCCTATTCTAGTAAGAGAAAGACCACCTCCACCTTTTCCTCAGAGGCTAAGAAGAGTCAAAGAGGAGAAGCAATTTGACAAGTTCATAGAAACCATGAAGCAGTTACACATCAACATTCCACACATTGAAGCTATTCAGCAGATGCCTAATTATTCCAAGTTCATGAAGGATGTGTTAACTAAAAGAAGGAGGATTGGTGAATTTGAGACTGTTGCACTCACTCAAGAGTGTAGTCAGATGGTTCAAGGAAGGATCCCACCTAAACTGAAAGATCCAGGGTCCTTTACTATTCCTTCTACCATAGAAGATGTTTATGTTGGAAGAGCACTTTGTGATTTAGGTACTAGTATCAATCTTATGCCACTATCTATTTTCAAGAAGCTGGGCATTGGTGCTGCAAGGCCTACAACAGTTACTCTCCAACTAGCAGATAGAAGTCTATGCTACCCTCAAGGGAAGATTGAAGATGTGTTGGTCAAGGTTGACAAGTTTGTCTTCCCTGCTGATTTTATAATTATGGACTTCAATGCAGATGATGATACCCCAATACTTTTGGGAAGACCATTTCTTGCCACAGGAAAAACCATGATAGATGTGGAGAAAGGAGAACTCACCATGAGAGTCAATGCCGAAGAAGTCACTTTCAATGTGCTACAGAAGATGTGGAAGATGTTTCATTATTACAATGCTGGGATTCTCTGGTTCAGAAGCAATTTAACAAGAGTCAAGACCCTTTGGTGAAAGAATTAGCTCTATGTGAAGAAAATGAATTGGTATGTGATGAAGATATTGGTAAAGATTCAACTCAGCCCAAAAATCTACAATGGGTTGACGGATATGAAGTTCTAGAGATGCCACCAGATATGAAAAAAGTGAACATTTCATCAGCGATGAAACCACCTACTTTGGAGCTGAAGCAATTGCCAACTCATTTGAAGTATGCATTCCTGGAGTCAAGTCATCAGTTTCCTGTCATTGTTGCTGCTGAGTTGACAAATGGCTGGATTCGAAGCACAAAAAGGCCATAGCTTGGCAAATGGCTGACATCAAATGGATAAGTCCCACTGTTTGTATGAACAGAATTCTCTTGGAAGACAATGTTAAGAACAGTGTGGAATGTCAGAGAAGGCTTAATCCCATAATGAAGGAAGTGGTAAAGAAAGAAATTATCAAATGGTTAGATGCTGGTATTATTTATCCCATTTCTAATAGCATGTGGGTGAGTCTGGTCCAATGTGTACCAAAGAAAGGAGGCGTTACAGTGGTTGCCAATGAGAAGAATGAATTAATTCCAGCAAGGGCTGTAACTGGATGGAGAATCTGCATGGATTATAGAAAGTTGAACAAGGCTACAATGAAGGATCATTTTCCTTTGCCTTTTATAGATCAGATGTTGGATAGATTGGCTGGTAAAAAATTCTATTATTTCTTGGACGGTTATTCTGGTTACAACCAAATATCTATAGCTCTTGAAGACCAAGAAAAGACCACATTTACTTGTCCCTATGGTACCTTTTCCTTTAGGAGGATGCCATTTGGGCTATGTAATGCTCCAGCCACATTTCATAGATGCATGATGGCACTGTTCTCTGAATTGATTGAGTCTGCATGGAAGTTTTTATGGATGATTTTTCAGTCTTTGGAGAATCATTCCAAGAATGTCTTAAGAACTTGGAGCTAGTGCTGATCAGATGTTAGGAAAGCAATTTGGTTCTCAACTGGGAAATATGTCACTTTAAGGTTAAGGAAGGTATTGTCTTGAGGCACAGAATTTCAAAGAAAGGGTTAGAAGTGGATCAAGCCAAGGTAGAAGTTATTGAGAAATTGCCTCCCCCCACTAATGTAAAAGGAGTAAGAAGTTTCTTAGGCCATGCTGGTTTTTTTAGAAGGTTTATCAAGGATTTTTCCAAGATTACAAAGCTCCTATGTCAACTGCTGCAGCATGATGTGCCATTCAACTTTACTAAGGATTACATAAGAGCTTTTGAACTTCTAAAAACAGCTTTAGTCACGGCACCAGTTATCATTTCTCCTGACTGGTTAAAGCCATTTGAACTTATGTGTGACGCTAGTGACTATGTTGTTGGAGCTGTTTTGGGGCAGAGGCATGATAAGGTTTTTCACTCAATCTACAATGCAAGTAGAACTCTCAATGAAGCTCAACTCAACTATACAACAACTGAGAAGGAACTATTGGCAGTGGTGTTTGCATTTGACAAGTTCACATCTTATTTGGTTGGGACCAAGGTAGTGGTGTATACTGATCATTCAGCTATCAAGTACCTAATTGCAAAGAAGGATGCCAAGCCAAGATTGATCAGATGGGTTTTGCTTCTACAAGAATTTGATCTCGAGATCCGAGACAAGAAGGGAGTAGAGAACCAAGTAGCAGATCACCTGTCAAGACTCCCTGATGAAGTCCAGAGTCAAGACAGGTATGTGATTAAGGAAGAATTTCCAGGTGAGCAACTGTTAGCGATAACATGAGCCAATACTCCTTGGTATGCTGACATTGTCAACTATTTGGTTAGCCACATTGTTCCCCCAGAACTTAACTTCCAATAAAGAAAAAGATTTTTACATAAATAAATTTAGGGAATATTTCTGGGATGAACCTTTTCTTTATAAAAAGTGTGCTGACCAAATGTTGCGCAAGTGTTTAGATGACCAACAGGCAAGACAGGTGTTGACAAATTGCCACTCTGCACCTTATGGTGGACATTTTGGAAGCACCAGGACTGCTGCAAAGATAGTACAATCTGGATATTACTAGCCTACAATTTTTAAAGATGCTTATGATTTTGTGAAACAATGTGATAGATGCCAAAGAATGGGTAATGTCTCCAGTAGACAGGAGATGCCTCTTACAAACATTTTAGAAATTGAATTATTTGATGTTTGGGGCATTGACTTCATGGGGCCATTTCCCAATTCTTTTGGCAATCTATATATTCTTGTTGTTGTGGATTATGTTTCCAAGTGGGTGGAAGCCATAGCTTCCCCCCACTAATGATGCAAGAGTGGTAACCAACTTTTTAAAGAAAAACATCTTTACCCGATTTGGCACTCCAAGAGCCATCATCAGTGATGAAGGTTCTCATTTTTGCAATAAAGTTTTTGAGGAGTTGATGGCCAAATACGGGGTAAGACACAAGGTTGCCACTGCTTATCATCCCTAGTCAAGTGGGCAAGCAGAGCTATCCAATAGAGAAATAAAGAGGATTTTAGAAAAAATGGTAGACCCTTCTAGAAAGAATTGGTCTAAGCTCCTGGATGATGCTCTGTGGGCCTACAGGACTGCTTTTAAAACACCTATAGGAATGTCCCCATTCAGATTAGTCTTTGGCAAAGCTTGCCACCTACCAATTGAACTTCAATGTAAAGCCTTTTGGGCCACAAAGAAATTGAATTTTGGATTATGAGGCAACTGGTAGGGCAAGACTATTGCAGCTAAATGAGTTGGAGGAACATAGGTTGTTTTCCTATGAAAATGCTGAGCTATACAAAGCTAGAACCAAAGCTTGGCATGATAAAAAGATTCAAAGATGAGATTTAATTGAGGGACAACAAGTTTTACTTTTTAATTCAAGATTGAAATTGTTCCCTGGTAAGTTGAAGTCAAGATGGTCAGGCCCATTCAAACTATTAAAAATTTATCCATATGGAGCTGTTGACCTTCTTGATGAAGGAACTGGACATGAATTCAAAGTCAATGGACAACGAGTGAAACATTATTGGGGTGATGACTCAAGGATGAGGGTCACCACCACCTTTGATGAGCCTTGATTATGTGGAGATAAGTCTGGCTGAGGACTTCCAAAATCAAGCGCTACTGGGAGGCAGCCCAGGTTACTAATGTAAATAGTTTTTGTTTTGTTTGTGTAGATAAATTTTGTTTCAGAAAAGGCAAGATATCTAAAGGCAAGGCTGTTGTGCAAAGCTGTCAAGGTTATGGTTGACTTACACTAATTTGGTGCGAATCTATAAGCCCCATGTGTCTTGTCAATGGATTTTCTAAACTCCGGAGTTGAAGAGTTCGTGGAAAATAGCTGTCAATACGCCAGACACGCGCTTTTGACATCTGTCCGATAATTACTGATTTGTCAGGCAAGTGGAAACCACGCGCCAGCGTGACCACTCCTTATCTTTGGAGTAAACGGTTGTGTAACCGCTACAGCCCACTACTTTTTTTACTGCCATCATTGCCTATACCATTACTTAGCCTAGTTATTTTTGCAACGGATCCTTATTAGATTTTGATCAGATTTTTAAACTTCCCCATTACTCTATATAATGCCCCTCTTTCAACCCTAAAACACTTTTACTTTACTTAATCCTAATTTCTGAAAATCAACACCGTACTTCACCTTCTTCTCCAAACATTCAACTTCTAAATTTCCCCAAACACTTTCCTCAAATCACCATGACCAAGAAAGCCACAACCATGTCACCCGTTAACTCTGCTTCTGATTCCGACTATGACACGTTTGTCAACGTCGATGTTGAAACCCGTTTTTCCACCTACATCTCATCCAAATCATTCTTTACAGAGCGAGGGTTTGTCTTTAGCATGGATGATGCTAACCCTATGATCCCCGAGGAAATCTCTACCATTATCAATGGTCTCGGATGGAAGAAGCTAGTCAAATAACCTCAGTCCTACAATGCTCAAATGGTGAAGGAATTATATGCTAACCTGACCAACCCAAGTCAAAAGAGGAGGGAAGTAGTTGTTCGATGCAAAAGAGTTTTGTACTCTGAAGCCAATATCAACCGCTTCTTTGGTATCAAGGATGAGGAGGATCAATACGAAGCTACTCTAGCTTCCTTGACGGATGAAGAGCTTACTGATGTTATGAAGAGTTTAACTGTGGAAGGAACGGAGTGGAATCATAAGAATGGGGTGAATGAATGGTTTATCAAGAGAATGAGTTTGAAGCCGGTGATGAGAGTTTGGTACCAGTTTTTGAAGCACTCAATCCTACCAACAACACACAATGAAACAATCAACAAGGCTAGGTTGGTGCTACTGCATTGCATCACTTGCATGCAACATGTCAATGTTGGAAAAATCATCTCCCAAGAGATCATAACTTGCTCGCAAAAGAAGGAAGGTATGCTATACTTCCCATGTTTGATCTCTGGGCTGTGTAAGAAGCAATTGGTACCCCAGGATGGGAAGGATGAAATGCTAAAGCCAACGGGAGGTTTTGATGCAAGAGCCATATAGACTTTGAATGAAGGGCAATACAGGGAGGAAGCCAAGACTGCAGTTGTCTGCTGCTGAGGCTAAGGTGCCTGCTGCTGCTAGCTCGCCAGAAGTCATGGCTGAGCTAGGCAGGATAAGGTAGGAAGCACAGATCTTTTATGCATGGCACAACAAGTTCACTACCTGGTTGGAAACACAACTTCTCTACTGTCTGCCTATAGACAAGAAGTTTGTATCTATGTGTTTACTGTGAAATTTGGTAAACAACGCTAGTTTGATTATTACAAGAGAGACCAACTAGTAAATCTCGGGACACAGTGCTTTTGTTTATATTTTCAAAGTGAATAGTATTCATTATTGTTCTTATGTTCATAAATTGTTGTTTTTATGTCTTTATATATAACTTGAATTGCAAGAAAGAATGCTTATTCAATTGAATAAACAGAAAGAAAGATTTAGTCGAAAGTAAAAGACAATTGGAATAAATGAAAGGCTGTAAATTGCATTCAAATGTAAATGATTACAGAATGATAATGGTTCACACTACATACATTTTCCTTCGATCACTCGTTTCTCGCGTTGACATGGATACTTTGAGTTTTCTGTGGATTTCGTATAATGATTGTGACCCCTTTTTCGATCATAGAACTAAACTATTTATAGACACTAATTCCTAACTGCTAATAACGCCTAAACAACTACAGAGAGGACGCGTGTCTTTGACACGTATTTTGAATTTGAATCCCTTCTTATCTTCTGATTTAGCCGTTGTATCCATCGAAGTCGAAGTAGTAACGCTTTCCTTGAATATTTTGCTAAGTCCACGCTTTGATTTTGCACTACTGAGCGCTTCGACCCTACTGAAGCTTCGACCCAATCGAAAGGATCCTGGAGAATACGCAGTTTTAAAGAGAAATGTTCAGTAATAGAACATTTATTATATGTTCATGCATGATTAATCATTAAATTCATTGGTTCTGAAAACCACACATATTTAATGACTTTTAAAAATAACTATATAATTAACCATAATTATTTTAATCATGTATTTAGAACATATTTTCACTTAATAAAAATATGGGCTAACAAATTGCCCCCAAATGCCTGTTTCGATCGAGTTGGTCGAACGAGAAAGGAAAAGGCATTTTTTGAACCCACGTGCTTGACACTGTTACCAATGACGGCGCTTATGTCACGTACAGGAGTAACTGTCACCTTGATCCCCACAATCCATCATTGTTCCTAGGTTTTAGCATAGTGGGTGACGTGGCACACGTAGAAGCTGAAGAGAAACTATTTGAATATTTTTTTTTTTAATTTATTTTTTTAGCCAAACACGTTTCCCTATAAATAGTAACCAAGAGACAAAGGAACACTTTTTATCAACTTCCAAACTCATAAGCTTTACGCAAAACACTGTTCTTCTTTGATTTTTCCACTAATTTGAACTTCAATCAAGAAGAAATCTGAGATTCTAAACCAGTACGTTGATTCTATTCTTGATTCCGCTTCGATTCATCCTAGTTTTAACCAAAATACTTCAATCTTTGCAGATTCTACCAAAAAACCCTTTCCTTTTTCTTAAACTTTCAAACACTGTTCATTAATGGCTTCCAACCAAGACTATGAAGTTCTAGTTGCTGGGAAGTGGAAAGACTTAATAGTGCTCGAACACGGTGAAGAAGTGGTTCCTGAGCCCTCTGGCGCTGAGGCTGAGAGGAAGGTTTGGAATACTCAGATCATGATCCCCTTCTCTGTGAAGATAGTAGACTACGCTTTCTGTGGACCTTATCCACCACACTCTGAGATCATATCAAAAGAGGTAAATGATATTTTCCCTTTTCATGTTACCTGTGGCCCTAGGATATTTGAGTCTGATCCTTACAATTTTGGGTATTTGAAAAATTCCCTTAAGTTATTTAGAGCTGCTCCCTATGTTGCCCATAAGGACTATATCCCTTGGCTAAATAGGGTCGAAAAGGATTTCAAAGATACTTGGGAGAGTTATGGGATATACCCTTTGATCCAGTTCTCATAGCAGCGCTTCATTTTTATGAAAAGTCCACAAACACTTTTCAGTTTAAATGTGACATGTTAACCCCCACTTTGCTAGATGTAGATGCTATCACAGGCCTTAGGCCTAATGGTGATCACTTCGACCCTACCAAAGCTGGTGACAAGATCGAGCTTAATTACAAAGAAAACACCTTCTCTAAGTATATTGCAGAGAACATGGGTAAGGAGGGGGAGTGTAACACCCCGATTTTTCAAAGCCTAAAAAGGGGCATTATTTTTTATTTTTTTTTTAAAACAAACAACAAAGTTGCGCATAAAATATTTTACAGTGAGCCGACATTAAATTTACAAACGAACCCATATATAATATATAGTGCATCCGAGACGCAAAGTATTCACCTGAACAATTTACAATCCACAAGTCTAAGTACTCAAAGTACAAGTGCAACAAAACAAGTTAGAATCCTATGCCTAACCAAAAAGCACGATGTACAACCACACCGGCGCAGAGTCTAATTCTAAACTATAGCTCCAACACGAGTTCACTGGGGCCCTGAGCAGCCACCGTCGTCACCACGACCTAGCCCAACATCTGGGTGGGATGAGCCCCCAAATGAAAAGTTGCAAGGGTCACCACACATAACACAACAGCAAATAACATGTATATATAAATGCGAATAAACACTTAGCAGTTCATGTACTTGCACACAGTATAGACCTAGCCCAACATCTGGGTGGGATGAGCCCGCAAATGAAAAGTTGCAAGGGTCACCACACATAACACAACAGCAAATAGCATGTATATATAAAAGCGAATAAACACTTAGCAGTTCATGTACTTGCACACAGTATAGAAATGCACACCAGCCTATCAATGCAGACTCTAAATGATTGTGATCACCCTACCCGGGTCTTTTTCACATGCATGAATTATTCCGGAATAAACCTCGCTGCAGAAGGTCGTAGGCTCAGGTGGGATAACACCTCATACTAGTGGTGGGATAACACCAGGTAGAGTCACTCAGACAATACCAAAACAATCACGGTGGGATAACACCGGGTGAGTCACACGGACAACACCAAACTCAAAAAGGAGGACACCAATCACTGGTCGTCGCACCCCGTGGTCCATTCCCGATAACCACTTACTATGAATGCATGAGCATACGATTCCCCTTATATGCTAATGCAACAAATACATACCTCTCAAGTGTATGTAAACCAATCATAATATGTACATATATTTTCAAAATCATATGCACGCCAATCACATATTCATACATATATTCTCAAACATATGTAAACCACACATGCGATACAAAACACCTTCTCATCACGAGAATACATAATATAATCATGCCAAACATTCACACAATCCAAAACCAAGCATACACATATAAGACGGAAAAATAAAGGTGCCCTTACCTCAGCAAGCTTTCCTTAATCTCTTTCTCGTCTAAACTATTATACGCGCTACCTAAAAGTTAAGCAGCGTACAATCAGTAAAATACTCCTCGATTATCCTATCGAAACGAAACTTGCTCTCAAAGCTCCAGAGGGGTCTAAAGTACTTCCTAAAGCTATCCCTCAATGATTTCAGGTTATTCTCATAGTGTTTAAAAATTCACGAAGTTAATTGTACTATTTTTATAACACAAAAATCATTTTGTTTTCAAATCATAAACTAAAACCATTTTGGATTTTCCACTTCAAGGACTTGTTTCACACACAACAAAACCATTTGAAACCCAACTAAAACTTTTCAAAAATATTTTTATGAAAAATCGAAGTTTTCTTGCGTTACAAGTTACACATTTTTTTCTTCCTAACAACCTTTCCTATACTCATTTTTCTTCAAAACTAAGATTATCCAACACATACACAATTTTCACACAATTGTGGACTTAGAAAAAATTTTGGAATTTCTCCCTTACCACTAAAAAGGCCACGGCCAAAATTTTGAAAAACACCCTCCCACACAAAATTTTTCACTTCTAAATGCATGGTAATATCCCATAATACCTAACTAGCACTTATCAAAACGATTTAGAAATTATAGAGTCGAATCGCAAATTTCGAGAAATCTCAAATAAGGTTTTTCTTAAGGCAAGTGATCATTTTCTTTTCAAAACATCCCATAACCAATCAAACAATTAAACAATGATCATGGGAAGCTATTTGCCTCTAAACAATTTTCGAAATTCGATTCCTCGAACCCTATATGGGTGCCACGGCCATTGAGGCAAAAAGGGCAACCCTACACATTTTTTTTATTTGAAACCCTAGCCCACTTTCATTAGTTTGTAACGATATTCGATCGTGTACCCGACTCCTTTTGAAACTCGAAATAAATTTTTTTTCTAAATTATGTTCTTCGAGTCGCTCAAGAACACGAGAATAATTTTTTTCTTATTTTTCAAAACAAATTTCATAATCACCAATCCATTTTGTCACAAAGCTTAAAACTAACTTCAAAAACCAAAATCATACAACACAATCATAGATATGATCATTTTAAGGAATTTTTTTTTCAAACCCTTACCAACAAAATTGTGAAACTTGAAATCACCATGAGAATCACTTACATGCTTCACTAATGTATCCTACATAACACTCTTCAACACTACTATGGAACCCAAAACTAATTAAAACTAATTTCTAAAATTTTTCTCTCAAGAACATAATTTTCATAACTTAATCTATGAGGAATTTAACCAACAATAGGAAGGGAATAGACTTAGTTACCTTAGAGGAGATGATCCTAGCAATTTTCTCTTGATCCAACAAAACAAGAATGAGTTGATTTGGTGAAGAATTGCAAAATTTCAATGGTGGAATGACCAAAGAAAAACTCACGGCCAAGGAGAGAAAGAAGAAGTGAATTTGTGATTTTTGTCTAAGTCACAATGAGACCAAAAGTCTCCTTAAGTAATGGTCTTGCTACTTGTGAGCCATTGGATCAAATAGTGAAAGTTCTAAGACTTAATCCTAGCCATCCACCTCTTCACAAAATATCTAGATATTTCCTATGTGATCTTATCCTCCCACTAGCTCGCGCTTAAACGAGTCGCATGTAATATCCCAACTCCTAAATTATCTAACTAATTTTAATTAGAAGTGGTCTAATAAAATTAGTAATCTTTTAGAGAAGGTTAATTAATTAAATAGTGGAATTAAGCGTATTATGTGTATGAGTTAGTAATTTTAATCAATTTAAACTACACAATTAATACCTTACTACTACTCTTAAGACTAATTAACTTCAAGAATTCAAACTCCCTCCCAATCTCTTCTCCCTCGTGATCTCTCTCCCTCCCTCATGTGACTCACAAATCCACCCACAAGACTTTGCCTTGCTAGCCAACACATCACTAAACATGGTGACTCATGCTACCACTACATATTAAACCACTATTATCACATGCAAACAAACTTTCCCATTCATTTTCTGAACTGCAAGAATTCAGTATCACACTCCTTCTTCTTCCTCTCTCCTCACGCCATTACCATCACCACCAACATCCAAAATTCTCAATTTTCTCTAAACACAAGAGTTTGGAAGCATTCTATCACATGCAATCCTTCACACCTTCAAATAACCAGAGATTCCTTATGCATGATTCAGTTCTGAAACATTGAAACCATCACTGCCCCAAAGTACCACATGACATAAACCAACAACACACACACCCATCTTCATTGTTGAACAACCAATGGCAATGCATGCATATCCAAACCTTAGCCAAACTATCTCTGTCTCAGCTAACCTCAAACTACTATAAATAACCCTCCATTTCAGCTGAATTGATCATCAAACACAACTCAAAATTCGTAGAGCACAACTAAGGGGTTTTCAAGTGTCAAATTCCAAATTCTGTTCTGGGGTTCGTGGGGCACTAAAGGAGGTTGCAGTAGCTGCTATAAGAGCCCAGAAGCAAGGTTTAAAGCTTCAATCAGGTGGGTTCTTAAGTTTAGTTAGTTAGATTTCCCAAATTACAAAACTTTGCATGTTAACTTAAGATTAGGGAAATTGTTGTGTGAGAGGAATTAGCTCCCAAATTCCTCTCCATTCTGTTCTATATTATATACATTGTGTAATGGCATGACTTAGAATGAGGATTGTAGGTGTTAAAACTGTTAAAATGTGATTTTTCGTGAAACAGGGCAGGTTCTGAGTGAACTCGCCACAGCGAGCTCAGGGCGAGCAATCATGGCGAGCTGGGTTCTCCAGGCTGATGAACCTCGCCCTGGCGAGTAACAACTCGCCGAGGCGAGCGGAATTGGTTCAGAACCTATAATTTCGCCATGGCGAGCTTCCCTTCGCCACAGCGAGCTTACACAGAACATGACCTGTAACAACTCGCCCTGGCGAGTGACAACTCGCCAGGCGAGCTTGACAGTACAGCAGCTTTTTCTGTTTTTTTGTAAATTACCTTCAACACTCGTTTTAGATCCTCAACTAAGTTGAATACGCTTGCAGTAGCACAATTATATAATGTTATACAGTATGTTAATCACAGATAAACTTAGGGTATAACTTAGGGAATTTAGAAATGCATGTACCCCGGGATTTGGTAAACTCATGGTAGTAACAACTCAATTTAGAATCAGTCAATTAAGAGCGAATTGTATCGCACTATGGACTCCCAATGGGATAATCCATTAGGTTATGACTATGTGAGCTTCATGCCGTGACCGAATCGGTTGACGGATATGGCAGGCCTCTGAGACCTGCTCACCTCAGAGTGTCCTAGTGTTAAAATGAATAAGATATGCTTTGTGTCACACCTTTATTTATGCTTATGATTTATGATAATATGTTAGTATGTATGACTGATTAGGATTCCCCGGTGTAGTCACCTTAGGAGGGTAGTAGGACTCACTGAGGCTTAGTAGTCTCACCCCACTCCAAACAATTTTTTTCAGATAAACAGGTTGGCTAAGGTATGCTTGTTGGTGTGCTAGTAGCTGTGCTTGGAAGATTTGCATTTGTTCTTGCTTTCCTTTATTCCGTATCTTGTTGTATTTCAGTAATCCTTTGTTGTACCGTTGAACTTATGTTTTTGCTTCCGTTGTATCTTTATCCGTGTTGTACTTAGCACCTGCGTGTGCTTGAATTTTCTCATGTAATAATAATGCACTCGTTATCAATAATAATAATCCACTGATATTCTAGATATTTCATGTGGGGAGTTATAATTGGTATCAGAGCAGGTCGATTCAGATCGTGCCAGAGTTCATTAGTATTACTATCCGAATCCCAGTATTTGTCTGGATTTCTAACATCTGTTCTAGATGTCATGTCATTTTAAGCCTAGCTAACTTGACTTGATATTGGCAGTTAGAGCACTATGTCAGGAGCAAGACGAGGACCTGGAAGGCCTAGAAGGAACGTTGCTGATGATGATGATGAACCTGAGATGTACGGAGATGCTAATGCGAACATGTGGGCTGAAATGATGCATCAGCAGCAGCAGTTCCAAGCTCAGCAGGCCCAGCAGCACCAAGAATTCATGAATATGTTTCAACAACATATGAACAATCCTCCCCCTCAGCAGCAAGGATCTAGCGCTGCATTCAGAGAGTTCTGCCGAATGAGTCCGCCCGAGCTCTACGGAGAATACAATCCAGCGAAAGCCAGGGAATGGATTCAACGAATGAGCGGAATCCTTGAATCAATGGATTGCACTGAAGTTGACAAAGTAACATTCGTCTCCCGCTTCTTTAGGGGCGACGCGTGTCACTGGTGGGATGGAACCAAGGCGTATATGGAGGCCAGTCAGATGGAGATGAATTGGGAAAATTTCCGACGTCTGTTCGTTGGACATTATATCCCAGAGAGCTACCAATTCCAGATGGAACGTGAATTGACGGAGCTAAAGCAGGGAAGTATGTCAGTAGCGGAGTATACCATGAAGTTTAGTGAACTGGTCAGATATGTGATGGATGGAAATGATGCTCCCTCAGAATCCTGGAAAATGAAGAAATATCGGTTCGGGCTGAGAGCTGATATAGCCCACGATGTCTCTATGCAGCACATCACTACTTTTGGTGATCTGGTGCAGAAGAGCTATCATGCGGAGGCAGATCTTGGTAACATTCATAAGGAGCGTAGCGAAGCAGTTCAGAAAAGGAAGGATTCTGGAAAGTTAAACCTGCAAGTGAGAACCAAGGGCACCACAAGCAAAGGGAAACAGAGTTATTCCCAGCGCTCACCGAGAAACTGTGCTGAATGTGGTTTCCCTCACAGTGGAGAATGCATGAAAGGGAAGAACATGTGTTACTATTGTAAGCAGCCGGGCCACTACAAGCATGAATGCCCTAAGCTGAAGAGACAGGGAGATCCCAGCGGTGCCTCAAAAAGCAAAGGTCGGGTATACTCACTTGACGGTGAGAATGTCAAATCTAATAATGCTTTGATTATGGATGTATGCATGTTAGGACAATCTGAAGTTTTAGTCTTGTTTGATTGTGGAGCTACTAATTCCTTTATAGCCGTTGACTGTGTTCAGCGACTTCAACTACCCTCTGTGCCTTTAATTTCCCCTATGACTGTGGCTGTTGCCACAGGAGGCAAGGTTACTTCTAAACGTGTTTGTCAGAATTGTCCCGTTCTTGTGGGCAGTAAAGTCTATAACATAGATTTGATCTGTCTACCCTTGAAAGATATTGACGTAGTCCTAGGCATGGATTGGCTTTCCGCCAATACTGTGTACATTGGATGTGCTGAAAAGAATCTCTTCATTCCAACCGAAACTTCACCAGAAAGTAGAGCTCTTACCGCTTTACTCCAGAATACTCATCAGATGATTCAGTACTTAGGTGCCAGTACTAAGGGTTTCAGTGTCCTGTTCACCATCGATCCGGAGCCCAGTTTGTATCCTAGTGATATTCCAGTTGTTAGTGAGTTTTTAGACGTCTTTCCAGATGACATCATGAATTTACCTCCCGAAAGGGAAGTGGAGTTTTCCATCGATCTAGTTCCTGGTTCCCAGCCGATCTCAGTTGCCCCGTATAGGATGTCTCCCTTAGAGCTTCGTGAACTGAAATCTCAACTTGAAGAGTTGCTTCAGAAACACTTTATCCGACCCAGTGTCTCACCTTGGGGAGCACCGGTGTTACTCGTAAAGAAGAAAGATGGTACGATGCGCTTGTGCATTGATTATCGTCAACTCAACAAGGTCACAATCAAGAACAAGTATCCCTTACCAAGAATTGATGACCTTCTAGATCAACTCAGAGGTGCTACTATCTTCTCCAAGATTGATCTTCGTTCTGGATATCATCAGATCCGTATCAAGTCCTCGGATGTTTCTAAGACAGCATTCAGGACTCGCTATGGACATTATGAATTCTTGGTCATGCCGTTCGGTCTGACTAATGCCCCAGCCATTTTTATGGACTACATGAATCGGATTTTCCAGCCGTACCTTGATCAGTTTGTTGTTATCTTCATTGATGACATCCTGATCTATTCTAAAGATTCACAGGAGCATGCGGAGCACCTGAGAATTGTGTTGAGCATCCTTAGAGAGAAGCAACTGTACGCCAAGTTCAGCAAGTGTGAATTTTGGTTATCTGAAGTTAAATTCTTGGGTCATGTCATATCGCAAGGCGGTGTGTCTGTTGATCCATCTAAGGTAGAAGCAGTGTTGAATTGGGAACGACCCAGAAGTGTTACCGAAGTCAGAAGTTTCCTTGGTTTGGCAGGCTATTACCGGAGATTCATCTTAGGGTTTTCGGAGATTGCTCTGCCATTAACTCGTCTAACCAGAAAGGGTGCAGACTTTGATTGGGATACTGCGTGTGAATGGAGTTTCAGAACCCTTAAGGAAAAGCTAACCACAGCACCAGTATTAGTAATTCCTGACCCAACCCGCAAGTATGTGGTATACTGTGACGCGTCCAACAAGGGACTTGGATGTGTGTTGATGCAAGATGGAGCGGTTGTAGCGTATGCATCAAGGCAGCTAAAACCTCATGAGCAGAATTATCCTACCCATGACTTGGAGTTAGCAGCCATTATCTTTGCACTCAAAATCTGGAGGCATCATCTGTATGGAGTGCAGTTTGATCTGTTCAGTGATCACAAGAGTCTGAAGTACTTGTTTGATCGAAAGGAGTTGAATATGAGGCAGCGACGTTGGATGGAGTACCTCAAAGATTTTGATTTCAACCTCAACTACCATCCAGGAAAGGCCAATGTGGTGGCAGATGCCTTGAGCAGGAAAACATTGTATGCATCGGAGTTGCTAATGCAACAGTGCGGTTTGTATGAGAAGTTCAGGGATCTCAATCTGAATGTGATATATCGTAAGAGCGGTATTCGCATCAACAGAATCGAAGTGTCCTGTGAGTTACGCCCAAGTATTGTGCAGGCTCAGCAGAATGATGTAGAGTTACAGAAGAGAGTGAACCATCCGGAGTTCTCAGTAGCCACGGACGGTGCTATTCTCTATGAAGGCAGACTTTGTGTACCTCAGAATGATAAGTTGAAGCGGTTGATTCTAGAAGAGGCACACAAGAGTGGATTTTCAATTCACCCTGGATCCACCAAGATGTATCATGATTTGAAGGAGAACTATTGGTGGCCTAACATGAAGGCAGAGATTGCTGAATTCGTGTCCAGGTGTATTGTTTGTCAACAGGTGAAGATTGAACATCAGAAACCTGGAGGACCGTTACAACCGTTGGATATTCCAGAGTGGAAATGGGAACACATCACTATGGACTTTGTAGGAGGACTGCCACGTAACCAGAGAGGGCAAGATTCGATCTGGGTAATCGTGGACCGGTTGACTAAATCAGCTCATTTCATTCCAGTAAAATCCACCTACAAGGCCCCGCAATATGCAGCCATCTTCATGGAGCAGATTGTAAGGCTGCACGGTGTACCTTTGAGTATCGTGTCGGATAGAGACCCGATTTTCACTTCAAGGTTTTGGAAAGCATTTCAGAATGCGATGGGTACTCGGTTGAAGATGAGTACATCGCATCATCCTCAGACTGATGGTCAGTCAGAAAGGACTATTCAGACCCTTGAGGATATGCTTCGAGCTTGTGTATTAGAAGATGGTGGTTCGTGGAGTAATCACTTACACCTAATAGAGTTCGCATACAATAACAGTTACCATGCCAGTATCGGTATGGCACCTTATGAAGCTTTGTATGGCAGGAAGTGTAGGACCCCGTTGTGTTGGACAGAAGTTGGTGATCGTAGTTTCTTGGGACCAGATATTGTCCAAGAGACCACGTTAAAGATCAAGTCCATTCGGGATAAGCTGAAAGTTGCTCAGAGTCGGCAAAAGAGTTACGCCGACAAGAGAAGGAGATTCTTGGAATTTCAGGAAGGTGATCATGTGTTCTTGAGAGTTACTCCTAAGTTGGGTTTACGAGGTGTATTCAAAACTAAGAAGCTCTGTCCAAGATTCATTGGACCTTATCAGATCCTTCGACGCGTCGGTCCTGTAGCCTATCAGTTAGCTCTTCCTCCATCTATGTCAGGGTTGCACGACGTGTTTCATGTGTCTCAGCTACGCAAATACATTCCTGATCCTTATCAGCCAGTGGAACTTGAACAAATCGATCTCCAGCCAGATCTAACCTATCAGCCGGATCCTGTTCGGATTGTTGAACGTGATGCTAAAATACTTCGGAACAAGAGGATTCCAATTGTCAAAGTTGAATGGGCTCAGTCTCCTGACGGTGAATTCACGTGGGAACTGGAGTCGGACATGCGAAAGAGTTATCCTTATCTGTTTTCGAGGTAAATTTCTTAATTTCGAGGACGAAATTTCTTTAAGGGGGGTAGGTTGTAATATCCCAACTCCTAAATTATCTAACTAATTTTAATTAGAAGTGGTCTAATAAAATTAGTAATCTTTTAGAGAAGGTTAATTAATTAAATAGTGGAATTAAGCGTATTATGTGTATGAGTTAGTAATTTTAATCAATTTAAACTACACAATTAATACCTTACTACTACTCTTAAGACTAATTAACTTCAAGAATTCAAACTCCCTCCCAATCTCTTCTCCCTCGTGATCTCTCTCCCTCCCTCATGTGACTCACAAATCCACCCACAAGACTTTGCCTTGCTAGCCAACACATCACTAAACATGGTGACTCATGCTACCACTACATATTAAACCACTATTATCACATGCAAACAAACTTTCCCATTCATTTTCTGAACTGCAAGAATTCAGTATCACACTCCTTCTTCTTCCTCTCTCCTCACGCCATTACCATCACCACCAACATCCAAAATTCTCAATTTTCTCTAAACACAAGAGTTTGGAAGCATTCTATCACATGCAATCCTTCACACCTTCAAATAACCAGAGATTCCTTATGCATGATTCAGTTCTGAAACATTGAAACCATCACTGCCCCAAAGTACCACATGACATAAACCAACAACACACACACCCATCTTCATTGTTGAACAACCAATGGCAATGCATGCATATCCAAACCTTAGCCAAACTATCTCTGTCTCAGCTAACCTCAAACTACTATAAATAACCCTCCATTTCAGCTGAATTGATCATCAAACACAACTCAAAATTCGTAGAGCACAACTAAGGGGTTTTCAAGTGTCAAATTCCAAATTCTGTTCTGGGGTTCGTGGGGCACTAAAGGAGGTTGCAGTAGCTGCTATAGGAGCCCAGAAGCAAGGTTTAAAGCTTCAATCAGGTGGGTTCTTAAGTTTAGTTAGTTAGATTTCCCAAATTACAAAACTTTGCATGTTAACTTAAGATTAGGGAAATTGTTGTGTGAGAGGAATTAGCTCCCAAATTCCTCTCCATTCTGTTCTATATTATATACATTGTGTAATGGCATGACTTAGAATGAGGATTGTAGGTGTTAAAACTGTTAAAATGTGATTTTTCGTGAAACAGGGCAGGTTCTGAGTGAACTCGCCACAGCGAGCTCAGGGCGAGCAATCATGGCGAGCTGGGTTCTCCAGGCTGATGAACCTCGCCCTGGCGAGTAACAACTCGCCGAGGCGAGCGGAATTGGTTCAGAACCTATAATTTCGCCATGGCGAGCTTCCCTTCGCCACAGCGAGCTTACACAGAACATGACCTGTAACAACTCGCCCTGGCGAGTGACAACTCGCCAGGCGAGCTTGACAGTACAGCAGCTTTTTCTGTTTTTTTGTAAATTACCTTCAACACTCGTTTTAGATCCTCAACTAAGTTGAATACGCTTGCAGTAGCACAATTATATAATGTTATACAGTATGTTAATCACAGATAAACTTAGGGTATAACTTAGGGAATTTAGAAATGCATGTACCCCGGGATTTGGTAAACTCATGGTAGTAACAACTCAATTTAGAATCAGTCAATTAAGAGCGAATTGTATCGCACTATGGACTCCCAATGGGATAATCCATTAGGTTATGACTATGTGAGCTTCATGCCGTGACCGAATCGGTTGACGGATATGGCAGGCCTCTGAGACCTGCTCACCTCAGAGTGTCCTAGTGTTAAAATGAATAAGATATGCTTTGTGTCACACCTTTATTTATGCTTATGATTTATGATAATATGTTAGTATGTATGACTGATTAGGATTCCCCGGTGTAGTCACCTTAGGAGGGTAGTAGGACTCACTGAGGCTTAGTAGTCTCACCCCACTCCAAACAATTTTTTTCAGATAAACAGGTTGGCTAAGGTATGCTTGTTGGTGTGCTAGTAGCTGTGCTTGGAAGATTTGCATTTGTTCTTGCTTTCCTTTATTCCGTATCTTGTTGTATTTCAGTAATCCTTTGTTGTACCGTTGAACTTATGTTTTTGCTTCCGTTGTATCTTTATCCGTGTTGTACTTAGCACCTGCGTGTGCTTGAATTTTCTCATGTAATAATAATGCACTCGTTATCAATAATAATAATCCACTGATATTCTAGATATTTCATGTGGGGTGTTATATCGCACCTCGCTAACGGATGAAAATCGCAAAAATAGAAAAGCTACGGAACAAACATACGTCGTAAACCGCTTCTAAAAATTATCGCTAAAACTTTTTCCTCGACTGTGATTTTCTTCCTCACCCTCGAAAAATAATCTGAAGATATATCCTAACTCGCGCAGATATATAAAACTTCCACCCGAAATCCTACTGAATTCAGAACCAGTAAAATTTCACAACAGCGGGTAAAATCTTGCTCGTTTTTTCCAAAGATGAGAATAACCCAAAACTCGGATTTCTGGCTACACATAAACCTTCTTATACTCAAAAGAAGACTACGACCCAAAAGTCTGTGCCTTTCCAGCGCACGAGCACAAAACAGGCTCCATTTCAGCAAAAATTCCATTAATGCGACGATACTCACAAGACCGCTCCACCAAAAACCCTAAAAACTTAGCCGACACTAAAGTTCCTTAGAAAAACTGTACAGTGGAATCTTGGGTCTTACAGGGAGGAAGTGTCACATGAGGAGCATGTGGCCTTCTTGACATTATGGTTATCCCATTTTGTTTTCTGCTCGAAGTCTCTTCAAGTGGCAAGAATGTTCATTCCCATGGCGCAACAGATAAACGAAGGTAGGCTCTTCAGCCTTGGGCGCTTACTGTTGGCAAGCTTGTACGAGGCCATGGGCAATGCTAGTGATGCGATCAAGGCATCAAAGGATGGGTCGAAGTTCTCTGTTGCTGGACCGTTATGGTTATTACAACTTTGGCTGAATGCCACGTTTGAGACGGAGTTAGGGTTGATAGTGCCTTCTGACTATCAACAAGAAGTGGATTCAAGAGAGGTCGAAGGGCAAAGGTTGGTTAGGTTAGCCCCTCGATCTCTAGATCACGATACTAGGAGACTCTTCTTAAAGCACATGAAGATGTTTCTGAACTTTGACAAGTTTCTTCCACGCCATGCTCCTTTTGTTGAGCGTAAGTATGGGGCTGCATGGTTTATTGAAGATTTCCCTGCATTCGACCCAGATAATGAAGATGAAGTGAATGAGGTCTGGAGGGCGTATTTGGAGCAAACAGTGCTCTCCTGCAGGATTGGGGCAAATGCCAACCAATATGGGTTAGTTGGTTATCAACCCAATTGTGTTGCTAGGCAATTTGGCATGTCCCAAATGAGGCCTAAGAGTTTCTTTGAGAAGCTGGATCGACTGGTGTTAGGTACAGGTATCACTGAGAAGACTTACAGGAAATATCTTAGGATGATAGATACCTACGAGCTCGCCTTCAAACCTTTCGAGTTCAAACCTTCTTTCTACTGCACTGATGGCTTCAGCAAGTGGTGGAATGATTATTACTCGCGCCATTCGATTGGCACTGCAGAGCACTTGCTAGGAATGGTAGATAGTGGCTTTATAGTGCCAGCTTTGGGAAAGAAAATCAATGTCTCAGGTCGAGGTAGAGAATCTTACCCTTCATGCTTTATATTTTTACCCTTCGTACCTTTTATATCAACTAATGTAATATTTTTAGGCAAAGGTGTGAAGAAGGATGCTGGGTCCTCTCAAACTTCGATCGAAGTAAAGAAACCCACAGGCATCAAGATCAAATCAGAGGTCGAAACCTATAAGCCAAAGGTAACTTAATTCTGTGTTTTGCATACTTTCTCCTTTTACTTTGAATATCTGCCTTTAACTTGTTTGTTTAAATTTTCAGAGTGGAAAAAGGAAAGGCAGCAATGAGACTATGTCTGCAAGTTCGAAACGGTCGAAAGACACAATTGTTGTAGAGATAAAGGTAAAAGCCAGCATTTTCTACATCAATTTATTTTGGCTTTCTTTCTAAACAGTTCATTTTTTTACTAAATTTTGACACATTTTGTCATTCATCATGTTGACATTTCAGGATGATGATGATGAAGAGGGAGAGGAAATCCCTCTAGCTAGGAAAAGGAAGCAGCCATCTTCTTCGATCTCGCATCATAACGAAGGAGAACCCTCTACTAAAGAGGTTAAGGAGGATAAGGCTGAACCAGCCTTAAAGAAAAAGAAGAACCCAGAAACTGCCACTCAAGGGACCCCAAAGAAGGATCAAGGGGCAAAAGAAGAAAAGAGGAAGAAGAAAAATAATGAAGATCCCAGGCCAAAGGCCAATGTGAGGGAGAACTCAGCTGCCAAAAGGACTAAAGTGCACAAGGCACTCAAAATCTCCAGTGATAGTGGTGAGATCCACAAATCCCAAGACACACTTGCAACAGCGAAGGAAAATGTGATCGAAAAGGATCAACATATGGAAGTTGCATAAGACAACATTCCTGGGACTAAGGATGATCCTAAGCCACAATCAGAATCA
Source organism: Trifolium repens (assembly GCA_030408175.1). Taxonomy (NCBI): domain Eukaryota; kingdom Viridiplantae; phylum Streptophyta; class Magnoliopsida; order Fabales; family Fabaceae; genus Trifolium; species Trifolium repens. Next base: position 43,096,446 of record CP125850.1, on the reverse strand, counting down.
TTAATCAAAGATCAAGATGTTACCGATGAGATGAAGCAGGATGGCACGCAGAAGGGTGGAGATGCCCCCAAGGCTGAGAAGGAAAGTGACTCCCTCACTGGTCCTGAGGTCGAAGCTAAAGAGGTATACTTTGCTTTATTTTTCTAACTTTAACTTTTCCTATTATCCTTTAGTCTTAATTGATTTTTCTTTGTGTTTTACAGGATAAGTCGAAGGAGAATCCTACTGAAGAGGATAGACAGCCAATCTTCAAAGAGACACAAATTGAAAAGAAAGATGATGACAATTAGGACTCTCAAGATGATGGCAAGGTCGACACAGGGCACTTCAATGAAGGAAAAATGGGAGGAGGAGGACCTGAAGTTAACACTGAGGGTGATGGCACTCAAGTTTTGCCCACCACTTCAAGTATAAAATACCCAATACCCAGTATTTCCACAACATCAGGTCAAGCTAGTTCGACCCAAGAATCCCTGCATGATTCTGATGCTATGCCTGAAGCTGAAGCTGGTGGTCCAGACCTAGTCTCTGTTTCTTCGACCTCGAGGCTCTCTACAAGTCTAGGTGTGCAAGAGGAGGAGTTTACTAACATGCAGAAGTCTGACCCCGCTGGTACCCTCAAGCTCTTGCTCCCAAAAAGACAAAGCCAACAAACCACTTCGAGTGAGCATGCCACTAGTGACTCTGCGCCTTCAAACTCAGATATAGATTTAAGGGTGCGCCAAGACTCTCTGCTGCTGAAGCTTACCACAACCTTTGTCCATGGAGATGTGCTAAAGCAAATCGAAGAGCAACCTGCCTGTGCTTATAGCCTTTTAGCATTTTTGAAGAAGTTCCATAACCCCCTGACTAATGAAGACACTCTAGGGAAGGTTATCCAACTGAGCTCAATCGTTGATCAATACGCTAAAGCAATACAAAAAATATCTGACAATGATACAAGGCTAAGTACTCAACATCAAGCCAAAGCCATGTTCTTTGAACGAGCTCAAAAAGCACAGGCTGAAGTAGATAAGCTATCTCTTCAACTGGTCGAAGGCAACCCAGAGCTTAAAGAATGCGACAAGAATATTGCTCACTATAAGGGGCAAATTAAGCTCTTGGAAGAACAGATTGTTGGGTATAGGCGCAAAATCATTGATGAAGAAACCAAAAGAGCTCGAATCGAACAAGAAGCCAATACTTCGACTCAAGAGCTGATTGATGCGCAAGGTAGAGAAGGACTTCAAGCTTTCAGTTCACCAGAAGTTGTTGCTGAAGAGTTCAAGTCTTTGGAGAGCTCAAATCTCGTGGTCGAAAAGGAGCTGGCCACTTTGAAAAGAATCTATGCTGATTGCACTAGGGACTTGTAATTTTCTTAGTTTATTGCCCTTTCGAACAATTGCTGGTATTCGATCCTGTTTGGATTTTTATTTGTAACTTTTGAACAAAGTCCATATTTTGTGGCAACCTTTAAATTTTAATTGACATTTTGCTTTTATGTTTAAGTATTATTCTGTGCTTATTTTTACTTCGAGTAATATAGGTTTATATTTTTTCAAATATTTTCCATTTATACCCAAAGTACGTTTTTCAAGAGTTAATTCTTCAATTTCGTAAGCACCATTTGAATAAACTTGAACAATCTTAAATGGTCCTTCCCAATTTGGGGACCACTTGCCTAAGAATCTATCTTTCTTATCCATAGGCAAAATTACTTTCCAAACTAATTCTCCAATACTAAAAGACTTAGACTTAACTTTTTTATTTTAAGCCTTAGATACTCTTTCTTTTTGTTTTGTTAAAACTTCCAAGGCATTAAGTCTTTCTTCATCTAAATCAACTAATTCATCTGACATCATTTGGTAATAATGGTCTAAAGGTATTTCCATTTGTCTTTGTACCCTTGCTGACTGCAAATGTATTTCGACTGGTAACACAGCATCATGACCATAAGTCAGTCGAAAAGGGGTAGTATTAGTTGATTCTTTAGGAGAATTCCTGCAAGCCCATAATACTTGGTCTAGAGTTTTATGCCAATTTCTTGGCTTTTGGGCTATATGTTTCTTTACTAAATTAATAATAATCTTATTGGCTGCTTTGACTTGACCATTTGCTTGTGCATAATATGGTGTTGAAGTTAAGAGTCTAAAGCCAATTTCTTGGGCAAATTCCTGCATCTTTCGTCCAGTGAAAACTGAACCTTGATCAGTTGTAATTGTTTCAGGAATTCCAAACCTATAGATTATATGATTTTGTATGAAATTAATTACTGCCTCTTGATCAACATTTGGCAAAGAAATGGCTTCTATCCATTTTGTGAAATAATCTATTCCAACTAAAATATAACGTTGATTCTTTGATGAAGCAGGTTTAATTTCGCCAATCAGGTCTAGAGCCCAACCCCTAAAGGGTCATGGTTTTACTATTGAATGCAGTTCACTTGCATGCACATGCTGAATTCCTGAATGCCTTTGGCATTCTTGGCAACCCTTGGCATATTTTATACAATGTTTTAGCATAGAAGGCTAATACAGACCTTGTCGAAACAAAAGCCATTTCATCTTATGTCCTGCTTGATGAGAACCACAAGTACCACTATGAACATCAGTGATTGCTATATATGCTTCTGTTTCATTAAGGCATTTTAATAAAATTCCTTCAGAAGTCTTTTTGAAGAGATCATTTTCAAAAATTATATAGCTTAAAGCCCTATATTTTATCTTTCGATCCACATTTCCTGTTGGATTCCTAAGATAATCCACTATAGGCTTTCTCCAATCATTATCTGACAAGTTGTCAATGGCAAAAATTTGAAAATTTTCAAGGGGATTTTCCATCTCACCATTGATTTGTGGTATAGTATCTGCCCCCACAAGTTTTGGCATTGACAATTGTTTAGAAATTGGTTCCTGTAAAACCATTTTCTCTTTGATTTCGATCAATTGTGTCAATTTTTCTTTTGACATCTTGTATCCTGAAGCAATTTGAGCTAAGTCATTTGCTTCTTGATTTTCTAATCGAGGTACATGTTCAATATCTACATGATCGAAACAATCTAACAAAGAACTAGCTATAGCAAAGTATTTTGTTAAGTGTTCTTTAACACATTTGTATTCTTGTGTTAATTGTTTCAATACCAATTCAGAATCACCTCTTATCTTAACGTTCTTTGCCCCTAAGTCTTTTAATATTTCTAAACCTGTAATTAAAGCCTCATACTCAGCTTCGTTATTAGAGCAAAGTCCGTTTATTTTGTATTTAAACTTAGTTGGAACTTTAGTAGGTGAAATTATTAGAATTCCAATTCCAGTTCCATGTTTATGTTTGGATCCGTCAAAATAGAGAATCCAAGGTTGAATATCCACATAATCTTGTGGCATTTCGACCAGAGAATGATCCACTATAAAATCAGCCACAATTTGACCTTTAACAGCCTTTAAAGGTTTATAAGTCAATGAATATTCAGTTAATGCTAATGCCCATTTTCCAATTCTACTATGTAATATAGGTTTAGTTAGCATATGTTTAATAACATCGAAATGGGAATAGACATAAACATCAATAGGCTTTATATGATGCTTGAGTTTTGTACAAGAGAAATATAAACAGAGACAAAGTTTTTCTATGGCAGTATATCTAGTTTCTGCATCATTTAAAACTTTACTAAGGTAATAAACTGCATTTTCTACGCCATTATCATCTTCTTGAGCCAACATGCTTCCTATTGTCTTATCAGACGCAGCAATATACAACTTCATAGCTTTATTTCTACTAGGAGGCATTAAAACTGGAGGCTTTATTAAATATTCTTTAATGTCATCAAAAGCCTTTTGACGCTCCTCATTCCATTTGAATGGATCATCTTTCTTGAGTCGAAGCAGTGGTGAGAAAGCCTGAGCTTTTCCACTTAGATTCGAAATGAATCTCCTCAAGTTGATTTTTCCCAGCAGAGATTGAAGTTGCTTTTTGGTCGAAGAAGGCTTTGTCTCTAAGATAGCCTTTGTCTTGTTTTGGTTTATCTCGATGCCTTTTTTATGCACCACAAAACCAAGAAAATCTCCTGCATGCACACAAAAAGCACATTTTAATGGATTCATTTTTAATCCATGTTTCCTCATTCTTTCAAAAGATTGCCTAAGATATAGCAAATGGCTATCTTCAGAAGAGGATTTAATGATGATGTCATCAATATAAACTTGCATGAATGTATCTATGAAATCATGAAACATAGAATTCATTGCCCTTTGATAAGTGGCACCAGCATTCTTTAATCCAAAGGGCATAACAACCCATTCATAAGTGCCCAAAGCACCAGGGCATCTGAATGCTGTCTTAGATACATCTTCTTCAGCAATAAATATTTGGTTATAACCAGAATAACCATCTAACATGCTCAATAATTCGAAACTTGATGCGGAATCTATTAACATTTCTGCCATAGGCATGGCATATTCATCTTTAGGTGTAGCATTGTTTAAGTCCCTAAAATCTATGCATACTCTAAGTGTACCATTCTTTTTAATAACAGGAACTATATTTGCTAACCATTCTACATACCTGGCTGCTCTGATGAATTTACTCTTCAGCAGCCTTTCGATCTCTTCCTTGATCTTGGACATGATTTCTGGTGCAAACCTTCTTGGCAATTGCTTCACTGGTTTCTTACCTGCCTTGATTGGTAGCTTAAGTTCGACCATTTCTCTACTGAGTCCAGGCATCTCATCATAATCCCAAGCAAAACAATCACTAAATTCCTTGAGAAGTAGAACCAATTTTCCTTTCAAATCTGGACTAATATTAGCACTAATGTAAGTTGGCCTTTTTACTGAGCCATTTCCAATGTCAATTTCCTCCAAAGGATCTTGTGCTTGCATCTTTGGAGCCTCATTTAGTGGATCTCTTTCGAACCCCAAGGGTTCTTCATCATAGATGCAATCAAGTCTTTGGGTTTGTGGCATATGAGTGCCATTACTTTCGACCTTGGCTTCTGTAGCCATATTTTGGTGAACATCAGCTTCCAAAGCCGTATTTAATCTATTTTCGGCCATATAAGCTGTAATTTTGGCCCATGCATTGGACTCAGTCATAGTAATCTTCATATATATTCCACCCAGATGGTGGTATAACTCCATCTTCTGAGGATGCAACATCTATTTCCTCTCGTTCCCATATGAAGCCTTGGGTTGGGTGGAGTTTGACAGAATGAATCACATTATCAGAAGGTGTGAAAGTATTCTCTCTATCATAGCATGGCGCAATATTCGCCAAATTCTTGTCAAAGGTTTGCTTAGTTATGGTGTCTACCTCTGACATATAGAAACTCTGATCAGCTTCTATATTTTCTACACAACCATCTTCCCTCCAAAGTATCAACTTCTGGTGAAGGGTCGAAGGAACAGCTACCACTCCATGAATCCACTCTCTTCCTAAAAGTAGGTTGAAGTTTGCTTTGGATTCAACTACCAAGAACAAAGTTGGTAGTTATGCTGCCCACTGCAACATCTACTTGAATTGCCCCCCTGGAATATCCTGTTTTGCCTTCATAGTTCGACAAAACAATATTGTGGGTTGACAAGTCACAGTCATATTTGCCAATTTTTGGCAGCATGGACAAAGGCATCAAATTAACAGCAGTGCCTCCATCTATCAGTACTTTGTTAATTCCAACCCCTTCAACTTTTGCTCTGATGAAAAGAGGTTTGAGATGGTTTTTCATGCCTAAGTCTGGCCTTTCGAATGTAGCCTGTTGCTCTTCGATGCAGCCATTATTCATGACATAGTAACATATTGGCTTTGGATCAGCCATATCTAATTGCTCGAAATCAGTTTCGAGTTCAGTTACTTCTGACTGAACATCATACTCTGATGGCAATATGGAAACCACACATATCACATCAAAGTCTGGCTCAGAATCCAGCAGATCATCATCTTCCATTTTGTTTTCATCTACAGGAGGAAGGATTCTTTCTTTTGCTGGCCTTCTAGCCACTTCCTTGTATTGGCTTGTTTGAGAATTTTTTGTAGCCAATTTCTTCTGGCGTTGGAATCTACGCCATTGAGTTCTTGTCATTGGATGCTTACCCTTATAATTGTTTCTATAAGAGTATTTATTAACATCCTCTGAGTAGCTTAGTTTGGTACCACTGGAGCCACCAACTTCCATTGCACCTTTGTTGAATTTTATGGTTCCTTGGTGCATCCAATGCTCCACAGGGATCGAACCAGATGGACGGAAAGTAGGTCTTCAATCAACTTGAAGCATGTTATTTGGTCGAGTTAAGATACCCTTTCCTTTGTCCTGATGTTGTTTTGGCTTTGCCCCCTGCCTGTTTGCTACAATTTGGAACTTCATAAGGCCTGCAGTAGCCTCTTTATCACAAACAGCGCTGCAACGGGCACAAAGCATCACCCCTTTGTTCTCCAGTTTGCATCTGTTCAGAAAGTCAATTAAATCCTCTTCAGCACGAGGATAAACTACCTTCATCTTCTCGAAGTACTCCTCTTCAGGGATTTTTTCTACCTGTACTTCTGCAATCTCCATGGCTTCGACCATCATTATAGCCTGTGGTTCAGCATAGAGAGTGTCAGCGTTTTGTGAAGGCTCAGCATCCGGCTTTGTAGCTTTGGGTTTTTCACCAAATTTGAGTCTTCCCTCATTCAAAGCCTTTTGGACCAAGTCCCTAAAAAGTACACACTGTGAGGTTCTATGTCCAAGAAAATTATGATATTTACAATAACCTCTTTTCTTTCTCATATCTAATGGAGGTATTTTAACACCTTTTGGAACCACTATCTGGCCATCAGTAACCAATAAATCAAAAATCTCATCACATTTTGTTATATCAAAAGTGTAAATTTTTGAAACATATTTATCATTTTTTGGTTCAACAGGATTTTTCCCATTTGAAGGTTTTAGAAGTTTACAAGTATAAGGGGGACCGGGTTTTAATTCTGCTAAGTCTATTTCCCCTTGTTAAACATCTTCATAAGAGATATCATATTCTTGGTCACTATCATGTGTTTCCACATAAGCAACTTTTTCTTTTTTATGATACTTAGAATTTCTAGCCTTTTCTGCCTTCAAGCGTTCGACCTGTCGAACCCTATCAGCCAATTGGGCCATATCTCTTAGATGTTGAGTGTCTAACTTCTTTCTGATCGAATAGTCTAAGCCACCAGTAGCCATTTCGACCAATTCATGTTCAGGCACCTGAGTGAAACATCTAGCCTTAAGTAAGCGGAATCTATTCAAGTAATCATCCACAGACTCAGGAGTTTTACGCCTAACACTTGCTAATTCTTTGAGACTTATTTTAGATTGTCCCATGTAGAATTGTTCGTGGAACACTCTCTCTAATTGATTCCAATTGAAAATTGAATGTGGAGGGAGAGTAGTAAACCATGTAAAAGCATTTTTTGTTAGAGAATTTGGAAAATACTTCATTCTTAAATTCTCATTATTAGCTAGATCTCCTGCCTCAGTCAAATATCTTGCTATATGTTCAACAGTAGATTCGCTAGTATCACCAGCAAATTTGGTAAATTTTGGGATTTTATAACCCCTTGGTAATTCTGTTTGAAGTACATATTCAGATAAGGTAGATACAAAGTGAGGCCTATGCATGCCTATGTTCAAACCATTCTGTGCCAGGATGGTTTCGACCAGGTTTGCTATGTTATTTTGTCCAGCAAAGTTATTGTTTTGGACATTTCTAACTACATCATCAGCATTTTGGTTCCTATTTACCAAGACAATTTCAGGATTTGGTTCGACCTGATGCAAAACCCGTGGCTGCATTTGTTGTTCGACCACTGGTACAGGCTGTTGGACTTGGTTTACAGGATTAGCCATGTTAATTGGTGCAGGCACAATGGCATTATTTGGTGCTTGTGCAATTTGCAAAGGCACTACATTTTGAATTTGGGGCACTTGTTGATTAGGGACTTAAGGAGCCCCAAAGAAATCAGCAATTCTCCCTATTTGATTGGCCAACAATTGGTAACTCTGATTTGTATTTTGTATTAATGGGTTAAATACTGTACCAATTTGTTGTGTTAACATATTGACCATGTCATGATTGCTTTCATCCATTTGTTGCCTCAAAGCATTCAAGGCAGCATTGGTTAATGAAGGGTTAACGTTTCGAGTAGCAGAACCAGAGACTATCTGATTATTAGGAACAAACACGCCTGGTGCTGACTCTGTGAATAATGATGCACTTGTTTGCAAACCCTGCATCATACTGGTAGCCATACCATATGGGTAATTCCTACTGGTGCCTTGACCCACATATTGGGAAAAAGGCAATGAGAAAGTAAGTAGACGAACCAGCGCCACCCCCATTAACATTTGACCTATTTGGAGAGAAATTTCCCTCCATAGCATGAGACAGCGTCAAAATGGGTTCTGTAGTGGTCGAAGGTACCACTGTAGACGTTGGCATTGTCATTGTGGCACTTACCACAGTAGATGTTGGGGCAGAAAATGTTGCCCTCGAGGCGTTGGGTATAATCTCACTTATCACGGGAGAGACTATAGCCTCAGAACCGCTCGAAACGGTTGATGCGTTCGAACCGTTATTATTATTGTTTCCGTTTGGATTTTCCATGTTTTGTCTTGGGTTATTTCTGGGTGGTGGTCTAACCATTTCAGGGAGTGATTTCCCGTTTCTTAAAAGCATACACTACACACAAGACTTTTTGGAAACAAATTAAAATACAGAACAAATTCAATACACTTAAATTTTGAAGAAATTTAAACGCAAAGCACACAGTCCCACTGGGCGTGCCAATTTGTTTACTGTGAAATTTGGTAAACAACGCTAGTTTGATTATTACAAGAGAGACCAACTAGTAAATCTCGGGACACAGTGCTTTTGTTTATATTTTCAAAGTGAATAGTATTCATTATTGTTCTTATGTTCATAAATTGTTGTTTTTATGTCTTTATATATAATTTGAATTGCAAGAAAGAATGCTTATTCAATTGAGTAAACAGAAAGAAAGATTTAGTCGAAAGTAAAAGACAATTGGAATAAATGAAAGGCTGTAAATTGCATTCAAATGTAAATGATTACAGAATGATAATGGTTCACACTACATACATTTTCCTTCGATCACTCGTTTCTCGCGTTGAAATGGATACTTTGAGTTTTCTGTGGATTTTGTATAATGATTGTGACCCCTTTTTCGATCACAGAACTAAACTATTTATAGACACTAATTCCTAACTGCTAATAACGCCTAAACAACTACAGAGAGGACGCGTGTCTTTGACACGTATTTTGAATTTGAATCCCTTCTTATCTTCTGATTTAGCCGTTGTATCCATCGAAGTCGAAGTAGTAACGCTTTCCTTGAATATTTCGCTAAGTCCGCGCTTTGATTTTGCACTACTGAGCGCTTCGACCCTACTGAAGCTTCGACCCAATCGAAAGGATCCTGGAGAATACGCAGTTTTAAAGAGAAATGTTCAGTAATAGAACATTTATTATATGTTCATGCATGATTAATCATTAAATTCATTGGTTCTGAAAACCACACATATTTAATGACTTTTAAAAATAACTATATAATTAAACATAATTATTTTAATCATGTATTTAGAACATATTTTCACTTAGTAAAAATATGGGCTAACACTATGCCCCTGTTTCCCGTGGAGCTTTTACCTGAAGATGAGCATTTTGAAGACCTTCAGCCAGAGCAGCCAACTACTGATAAGGTTGAACCCTCTGCTAAGGGTGAGAAAAGGAAGAAGAGGAAGTCAAAGAGTGAAAGGAAGAAGAAAGCTGAGAAAATGAAGGTTGAGGAGAAGGAAGTTGAAGAGGAACACCATGTCAATTCTGAGGCAAAGCAGCAATCGTCTGTTGTTGGGTCACAACAACGCTTGCCTGAAGTTGACCAACACTCAGAGGCAAAGACAAGTACTGATAAGCCTGAACCAAGTCAAGAGGTGCTGCAAGATAAGGATGTTGTTGAGGAGGAGGTTACCCAAAATGAGGATGATGGGAGTGAGAAATATATTGCTGAGGAGGATCTTTTGTATGGGAAGAATCCTAATGAGGAGGAGAAAGTTTCAGAAGAGAAGGACGAGAATGAAGAAAGGCCAGAAGGACAAGGCCAAATTATGAGGAAGAAAAGAACTACAAAGCGCAAAGCTGTGCCACAGGCAACTGCTGACATGCCTGTGGGTACCGATCCTGAGCCAACTATCTCAGCACATGTGGAGGAAGACAAGGCTGATGAGGGGGTTTCCAACGTCGTTGGCCCCAAGAAGAAGAAGCAGAAAGTCCCACCTACTGCTGTGAGGAGGAGCAATAGGCCTCGTGCCTAAGTGGTATCTGTCTTACCTTAGCTTTTATTTTGTTTTTAATTTTTGTATTGTGTCTGTCTTGTCTGTTGTTGCCTTTCCCTTGTCATAGTGGGGACACTGTTTAGTTTAAGTTTGGGGGAGAGGCATAATAAATTAAGTCTGTTTTGTGTATGTTTGTTAGAGAGTCAGATCACATCTAAGTTGACATGATAAGCATTCTCTTGACATGCAATGGAGTTTTAAGTTCATAAATGGATGTAGTCTAGGATTGGTGAAATTTTTGGAAATTCTTGTTTTTGATGTTTAATTTGATAACCTCTGCACATTAATTTTTGGAAATTCTTGTTTTTAGCTTGGATTTTTGCCTTTTGCTTTTTGTTGGTTGTACCTGTTCTTGAGGAGCTCATAGCATGTCTTATGCTTGATTTTCCTTTTTCATATATATAAAACTTAGCAGTATTAAAAAAAATGACATAGTGAGTTTGTTTTTCAAAACCTCTTATGTAAATAAGAATAAGAATGAGGGGTTCGATTTGTACTTCTTGTTTTGGTTTATGACATGTTCATAAGCTCAGTAATAAAGCAATTAATAGCACTAAGATTGAGTTCATTAAATATAACACATGTAGAATTTCCTTGTACTTCTGTAGTTATTTAGATTGATACCTTGAAATTCTGCTTTTGTGTTGATGGATTTATTTGGTCTTGATTGTTGGTTTTGATGCTTGGATATCAAAATGGGATCTCTAATATGTTCATGGTTTGTGTGTGCAAGTTCTGCTGGTATGTTTGGTTCGTGAGTTAAATCTGAGTCCTAGTTCAAAATGTCACACTACATGTGAGTAATCTTCTCTCTTGGTCTAATACTCTCCGTCTCTTTGCATTTTGTTTTCAAGTACTCATTTCAACTTTAAATTTATACCCTTTTATTTATATGTTATGGTTTGTTGATAAGGTTGATAAGGAACGATGACACTTCCTTTCTATATGGTTATAGAGGTTTGAGAGTTTTAAACCATGACTCTTCCTTTTATTTGTTTGTTGTGGTTATAGGAGTTTGAAGATTTTGAACCATGACACTTCCTTTCATTGTCTCGTTTGTATATATGAACAGGATAATTGAAAATTCTGAAGTATGCTTCTATTAAGGACCAGAAGAACTACTAGCAGTAGCTCTTCACCCTCATCTCACGACCATTCTCTCTCTGGTAATTCTCACCAGTAACTCTCTTTCTCTCTCCCGTTTTTCCAGTAACCCCTTACTCTCAATATGAACCCTTATTACTAAGTTTCAAATTACTATTATGACTTAATCTTTTAGGTTGTAACAATAACTAATAGGTTATACGTGACTAACTACTATTTGATGATGAAGAATGTAGTCTCACAATGCATTTAGCTTTGCTATTGGGATTAAGTCTTAATTATACCTGTTGTGAATTCGACGAATAACTCACACCAATAAAAAACTGATGTGTGGGGCAAGCGAAACAAGCAACCAAATATAAGGACGATAGAGATGATGATGCAATAATCCAAACAATAAACACGGCAAGAAGAGAAGAACACAATAATATTGTTTACCCAGTTTGGTGTTAATTAACCTACGTTTGGGTTACAAGAATTAATCTTAATCCTACCCAAAATCCCGAATCTCTTCTCGTGGCCAAGAGACTCAATTTGACCTAGTCTACCCAAGGTGTATCACAAACCCCTTACATGTTTGCTCTCTTATTTTTCTATGAATAAAACACTCCTTATTTATAGAAAAATATATGCCTACTTATTTTAAAAGACAATCTTCTAAAATAAAACCAAATCTCATATTGTTTTAAATATATCCTATTTAAAACAAACACAATCTATTTTAAAATAAAACAAATCCAAGTCAGAGTATCCTCCAAGAAAATATATTTTCCACAAAAATCTCCACAGATTTTTCCAGGATTTTCTGACTTCTTGTTACCGAGATTTTAAGGCATATCCAACAATACCAATTGTGTTTGATAGTTTAATTGTTTTGTTTATGATCTTATCTTTGTTCTTGTTACCGAACAGGTTTTTAATTGGTATGCTATTGTAATGTTTATTGATTTTAAAGGTTTTGATTGGACTATGTAGTAAGAAATGACTTAATTAAGAACTTCCATGTGAGTGTTTTTGCATGTTATAGACTTATAGTTTTCTTGTTAAACATGCAAAGCCTTAGTTTCTACTTTAGTACTTAATTATATGTTTATACGTGGAAAAACTTATATAACTGTCAGCATTTGTGATTTTAATTTCAGGTGTAAGCATGAGGGTGTTATGCTTAATTGTAGTGTTGATTGATATGCCAAGATATATCTACAACAAGAAAGCAGGGATTGTGCATCAAGGAATAAACCAATAAATATTTGCTCTAGAGCATTGCAGGGGTAACTAGTTTACTTAAGTTAATATGTTTGTATTAGAGCATTGCAACTAGTCTTTTAATTTAAGTCATGTAGTCTTAAGTGCTAAACTTACTGGTGATACTAAATATGATCCACTTTATGTTTGTGTTAATAAATGATTCTGTAATTATGATTTTATTTACAAGTTGGAATGAAGTTATGGTTTTATGATATGATATTTTGTATTAAATGATTGTGTATGAAAAAAAATGCAGGATTTCAAAAAAAAAAGTAGCATTATTATAAATAAAAAATTGGAGATTTTACATCTGTGGAAAGTTTGGACAGATTTGAAAACGGATGCTTTTACATCTGAGAAAATGGCACGTCAGATGTAAAAAGTTCAATTTAATTTTAAAAAAAATTGAAACTTGCACCTTTTACATCTGACGGAAATAAGAAACAGATGTAAAACGAGCACCTTTTACATCTGACAGAGTCAGTAGTAAAAAGTGTCCAACTTACTATGACTCGTGCGTTTATGACTGACCGGTGCCAGTTATAAAAGGTGCATTTGGACAGTAGTAAAAAGTGTTTTCTGCACTAGTGACTGCAGATATTTGTTGACCTTAGAATTGATTAGGTAGGTCTTTAGAATATAGAGTCGCTACCCTAAGTTACCTGAGTATGGACTACAATTAAGGGAATGATTTAGCTCATGTTTGGGGGAAAGAGTTAGGAAAAGATTGAATAGGCATGGCTAGATAAAACAATGATGGGGCACTACATAATAATGTATAAAAAAAAAAAAAGAATAAGTCCTTGTGCCCGAAACTGGAAGGACATAATTAAAGGTTCCTGTTACCAAAATGGGGGAACAAATGTTGTGTAGGGTGCTCTATTCGGAGTAATAGGTTGGACTCATTACAAGTGAGATCCCGTCAGGTGAAAAGGTAGAGTAGCACCTAAAGCATAAAAATGAATGAACCTAAGTAGTGTCCCTGAATATAATGATCAAAAAGCCTGCTGAAACATGAAAAGAATGACTCCCCCTCCTTGCTAAAAGCTGAATTCAAACTCTGAAGTGTAGGAAAGAAAAATGGTAGCTTAGTGTCTTGACTGTGTAGATTTAGAGAAAGACTTAGTCATGACTTTGGTTGACAGTAGGAAGCAGTTCACACACACACGCATGGTTGTTAATGATGACTGAAATACAAGAGTTATGCCAATCTTTGAAATACAATCTAAAGCTTGAAGCTTATGCTCTGAATGTGCCATTGTCATGTCAATAGAGTGAGTAGCTTGTTGATTTCTTTGTTTTCTACCGCATTACCTGAGGACAGGCAAAGATTCAAGTTTGGGGGTGTGATAACTCATATTTTGTGAGTATAATTAGGCCCTTGACACTTGATTTATTGCCTGCTAATATGGTTTGCATTCAATGTTTAGGTTTATTTTAATGCTTTTATGAGTCTAGTATGTATTTAGGAATAAAATGTAAATTCATCATGAAAAGAGTAGTTCTGGTGTCATCTGGTGTCAAGACAGACCACTGGGCCATCTAAAAGGTCCAAGAGCCAATGCAAAGAGATAATCAGAGTCAAGACTGCCAGTCCGTACAACAATGAATGGCGGCTAGTCAGTCAAGTCAGCAAATGCCGCCACGTCAGAAGAAGATGATGAGAATGAGCGCTAATGCAAAGAAAGACAGCTGGCAGATTTCCCATGTGCAATTGTACTATCATCGTACTAATCATTTGGGGGAATATGCTTTATTCCTTTGGGTTGTCTTATCCTTAATAGGGAAGGCCCGGGATCCAAGACAAGTGCTATAAAAAGGAGCCTTAAACCCTAAAGTTAGGGAGCTCAGCCGTTGTGAAGAACAAGAGAAAACCTAAGTGTGCCGCCGCTGCTTGCTGATTACCGGAGTCGTGACCGTTGCCGATACTGGAGCTTGAGACATCTTCTCTAGTGTCGTCACGGTTATAGGTTTACCTTTAGAATTCATTTTAATGTGTAAGCTTATTATTCTGGTTGTTATGGTTTCTAAGCTCACCATGAGCTAAACTCTTGATGTTGAAATTATGTGAAGTTCAATGAAAGTTTAATGTTATTCACGTGATGTGATATGTGTATGTTTACTCTTTTAGTTCATTTGATATCTTGTCATATATTTGCATCTAGGATTGATCACCTTAGATTTGAATACAAGTTTGTTGTTAAGAGACATCTAATAATAAACGGACTTAATGAACTAATATGGTTAAGTGAGGTATAGACATATATTCTCTACCTAGGCTTATACATAAGCTAGGGCCATAGTAAGAACACAACCACGTATTTCTGAACTGCAATGAAGTAAGTTTGACCTAGACATAGGACCCATCTTATCACACATTGTATAATTTAACGTTGTAGAAATACACCACAAGGCAAGAGTTGCTTACAAGAGTCTTGCCTTCACTTATCACATCACACACCTGCATTAAACCAGATTTGAATGAATCATAGTTTCAACATACTTTCATAACTGTTTTCTCAAAACCCTAATTTAATCATTCTTGCTGTTACCCAAAATTTGCTACTTTTATTTATTTATTGTTAATCACTCATAAGCATAAAACTGTTTGGATTGCTATTGGAACGAAATTCCCTTATCACAATCCCTGTGGGATCGATACTTTTTCTTATTACTTGCTGCAAACATGACTGTGTATACTTGCACATTGCTTTTAAATACAACTGTCAAACAAGCGAACAGGCTCTATTTAAGTTTTTGTTGTAACGCCCCAAAAATTAGAATTTATTTTATTTATTATTTAGTTGTTGTGGTGTTGATTGACGGAGTTTATTTAATTATTTTGTGCCGGATAATTAAATAATAGTTAAAAAAAAAGAAGTAGAAAATAAATGAAAGAGGTGTTGGGAGTATAGAGGGGGTGTAGATGAGAAAATAGTAGAGATGGTGATAATAGAGAATAAATATCATTTTAATTCTCATTAAACCAATTTAATTGCAATAATGTCATTGTCCCTTGTAATTAATTTAAAAAAAAAAAGGAAGTATAGGAGTAAGTCTGTATACTGAACAAAATAAACAAAAAACAATAGTGTGATATTAGAGAAAGCACATAGGAGAAGAAGAGAAAGGAAGGAAGGGAAGTCTCAAACCTCAATCTTAGGGAAATCACTGCGAAACAAGTAAGGGGGTTTAATTCTTTCGTTTAAAATTATAAGCTTTGAGTTGTATGAATTGATTCATGCTTTTGTTTTGTGTATTATTGTTATGGTTGCTTGTGTTGTTGTGATTTTTGTCCTTGTGATCAATGATATTGTATTATCTGTGATGTTGTCGAATTAGTTCGTAATTGCTGTTGGGTTTAGATGAACTTTTGAGTTCATCAATGGCGTGGGTGTAAGAGTTTGAGAAAACAACAATTTATTTAAATTATGTTTTTCAGTCTAACAAATCACAACCTGAATTTTTATGATGCTTTAAGAATTCTAATCAATTTAAAAATGTTTCTGGAATTTTCCAGAGTAGAAGAACAATGAAATCGAAGTTTTCTGAATGATTTTAATGGAGTTTTCTTTTAAAAAGGAGCGTATGGACCTTGCCATTTTTAACGCGATTCGGTTGCTGATTTTAAAAACTAAGACAAGGTATCTCTCGGAAATTAAAAGACGATAAAAACGATATAAGATTCGTTGTCTTGCGTCGAGTATAGAGGGAGAACGAGTCGGGTCGGTGGGTCGTGTCGAGCGACCCGTTTTGTAGAAACTGGTTGAAGAAGATGAAGTTCTGGGCTTCACCTCACCCATTCGCATACGACGCGCGTGGGGGCGCGTGAGCCCTAATAGAAGCTCCAAATATTTTTATTTGTTTTACAGTTAAATAGGAAATAATTTTCTTGAATTTTTTTGGGATCACTTAGAGATTTTTCTGAGACCTGAAACTATTTTTAGTTAATTAAACGAGGTAAATATACTTTTAAAAATATCAGAAATTAATAAAAGTTTCCCAAAATTTTATATGAAGAATCTTAATTATTTTGGAACATTCTAGTGTACTTCACTCTCTCTGGTTTTATGTCCTCCTAATAACTTGAATTTATTAATTAAATTGATTTAAAATTCGTACGTTTCGTCGGTAAACTAAATCAAGATGATTGGGTTTAGGTGTTCTGTTTAAAAAGGAGTAATAGGCTGCTGTTTTGGAGAGGGGTGAATGATTAATTGAGTTATGGAGTTTTAGTGGTGTTATAATAGAAGTTGCTAATAATTGTTGTGTATCGGTGTTGTTTTAAGTTGTTGCTCGTTGATACTAATTGTGTTGTTTGAATTGTTGTTTTGTTGAATAATGATGTTGAGCTACGTGGTTATAACGATGTTGAGTTATCTATTTTAATGATGTTGGAGTTATGCCAAAATTATGATGTTATAATTGTTGTTGTTGCTTATGAACATTTTTTTTATTGATGTTGTTATAATGATGATGAAGTTGTCTATCGAAGTTGTTAAAAGATGTTGCCTATTGACGTTGCTTATTATAACATGACATGCATGTTGGTGTAAGCCCTAGAGGCCAATGGATTTAGTACTTGTATCGAATTAATTATTAATAATATATTGTTTCTTTTATTAATAATCAAAGGCATTTTCTTTATTATGTTTGTAACGTTCAAAATAATGAAGTCCCTAGAATAGAAAGTCTGTTTAATATTAAGTATGACTTAATCATGAGATTACATTAAACATAAAGACGCTATTCTTAAAGTATCCATAGTCAAGCTTTAAGGTGAAAAGGGATAGCCTTAAAGCATAAAGACTATTATGAAGATAGGCTGATGATCGCATCTCATGGATCATGAGATAAGGAGTTATCAAGTCTTGACATAGGTATAAGAAATATTAGGAGTAATATTTATACCGGATTAACCCGCTATGAGAGTACTACATGCAAAGTTATGCAAAGTGTCATAAGTCACTCTCATGGTGATAATGGTGTAAGCCGCCCTTAGACCTGAATCCACTTTGTACCCTAGATGTGGAGTCAAGTACTTTGTTGCTGATCTAACGTTGTCCGTAACAGGATAACCATAAAGGCAGTTGATAGGTACTTCACAAAGCATGCTGAGGGACAGTAGTGACCAAGATGGAATTTGCCAATCCTGCATAACAGGATAAATGTCATGGGCCCAATATTGAACTGGACAAAGATGACACCAAGTATGCTTTGTGTTCATTATAGACATTAAGGGCAAAGGGGTAATTGTACACGCATATATTATCACTAAAGGTTATGTTTTGATCACATGTTAATTTCTCATTACTTGGGTAGCAATGATGTGTTGCTAGATACCGCTCATTGTTTATTATATTAAATAAAGGATTTAATATAATTGTCAATGTTATGGAAACCTACAAGGGTCACACACATAAGGACAGTCTAATATTGAGATAAAAAGGGAACACCGTAAGGTACGGTGTATGTGCAATGTGATAAGGGTATCACGGTAATTTAAACGAGCAAGAACACCAAAGGTTGTGGTGGGAGGGTGCGCACATGAGAAATATTACTCATGGGGGCGCGCGCCCTAGTAAATTGTTTCTTGTTGGGCTTTGCCCAATAAGAGATATCTTGGTGCCCAAGACAAGAGTTGTCTTAATGCACAAGACAAGAAATATCTATAAATAGAGACCTCTTGTCATAGCTCATTTCAGTTGTTGGTTAGTTGTTGTTGAACACACTAAAAAGCATAAGAATTATTTTAGAGTTAAAATAATTCTCTCTCTCTCTCTCTCAATATTCTTGCATAGCCTTCAAACATAAAGGGCTAGCACTCTATTGAAGGTGACTATTCGTGTGGACTACTAGAGGCGTTGTTCTTCGTCATCAATGCTCGTGATCAATCCGGTTCGTGATTAAAGTATTGATCAGCCACCGTTCGTGAAAGAAAAGAAAAGGATTTTCAACAAGAGGTAAAATCCTAAACACAAACTCATGCTCATTCGTAAGGATCATTAAAGGAAAATTTTTATATTCCGCTGCTTTTCTATTACTATTTTCCTTCAGTGGTATCAGATCCACTTACGAATCCATGATTTGATGTTTGTTTATTTCATGAATTTAGTTTTAATTTGATTAAAACATCTAATGAAGATTAAAATCGAGTAATTAAAATTTGGCATCTATTTGTGTAAAATTGATGATTGACATTGAAACGGCTTCGCAATCCGACAATTGTATGGTGAAGCAGCGATATGTTAATCGTCATAAGTTTATACAAATAAGAATGATCAAGACTTATATGTGATATAAGTGATCGTGATGCAAAGCGGTGTATTTGATGCATCGTTCATAATTTCGTTCAATAAAACAAATTATGAAAGTTATTTGATATTGAATTGATTCATGTTCATTTGCTTTGGTCATATTGAATCATATTGAATTTCGGTCATGATAAGTTTTGACGGCATGAAATTGTTGCATTAGGATTCGCGACAACACAAGGGTTGTGCTGTCAAAAGGCGAAAAACCAAGGGCTGATTGCGTGCCTGCGCAATGGCGCAGGGTATGCTGCGCTATGGCGCACAGACCAGAGAAACCTGCGCTATGGCGTGGGCCAGGCTGCGCTATGGCGCAGAGACCAGAGAGACCTGCGCTATGGCGCGAGGCAGGCTGCACTATGGCGCGGCTGGCATCGTTGAATTTTGATCGTTCGCCAAAATTTTAATTTTAATTAATCTACGCGACTTAAATTGATAATAATAATAAATATGTTTAGTGTTATGTTTTTCTGATGATTGATTATGGCCTTAGTTTACTCCTTTTGTTTTAATTTGGGATTTTAAATACGGCCTGCGTGTCGTGCCTCTCTCTAAATTTCTTGATGTTACTTCTCTTTTCTTCTCACTCCCTCGTATGTAAAACGAGTATTCTTTGATGTAATGTTATAATAGAATTATTAGAGGAACAAAGGAGGACAGCCATGAAGATGATGCTTGGAGAAGTAGATCATCGTTAGGCTAGTTTAGGGTTCTCTCATTGGCTTGAGAGAACACTTGCGTTAAGAGGCCATAATCATATCATCTCATATTATTGTATGTATGTTGATGCATGTGAGAGCGTTTAATATGTTAAACAAGCCGGTGAGATCAAACAATTAAATATCCCTCAAAAGACACATAAGAGATTAATAAAGAAAATGTAGGTTCGCCCACCGCGGAGTGCATTATCTTTAATAATAAAATATGTGGATATTAAGTTTACGCTTTCCAAGTTTTAGAACTCATCAAGACTAGTATCGAACTATGTAGGTTCGCCCACCGCGAAGTGCATATTCTATATTGGTAAGGTGCGATGGGATAATTGTAATATCCAACTTCTAAAGCAAGGGTCAAACTTAACTTAACAAATATAATGTGATTATATGAGTTTAAGAAGCAATGGTTGGGAATAATTCATAAGATGAATTCAAATAAGGAGTTATTCACCCAATTGATATTCAAGAATTGTATGAGATACAATTGGAAGGAGTTCCAACCTAAATAACTAAGTCTTGTGTAATCCGCCCACCGCGGACTTAAGACAAAGTGTGTAAGACCCAAGATTTCACTGTACAGTTTTCCTAAGGAACTTTATTGTTGGCTAAGTTTTTAGGGTTTTTGGTGAAGCGGTTTCGTGAGTATTGTCGCGATAATAGGATTTTTGCTGAAATGGAGTCTGTTTTGTGCTCGTGCGCTGGAAAGGCACATACTTTTGGGTCGTAATCTTCTTTTGAGTATAAGAAGGTGTATGTGTAGTCAGAATAACGAGTTTTGGATTATTCTCACTTTTGGAAAAACGAGTAGGAATTTTACCCGCTGATGTAAAGTTTTACGGCTTCTGAATTCCGTAGAATTTTAGATGGGAGTTTTATATATCGGCGTTGGTCGGAATATGTGTTCAGAATAATTTTTGAGTTTGAGGAAGAAAATTACAGTCGCGGAAAAAGTTTTAGCGATAATTTTTAGAAGCGGTTTACGACGGACGTTTATTCCGTAGTTTTTCTATTTTTGCGATTTTCGTCCGTTAGCGAGGTGCGACTCGTTTAAGCGCGAGCTAGTGGGAGGATAAGATCACATAAGAAATATCTAGATATTTATTTGGAATTGCTTTGTGACCAAGACTTGATCCAAGGGCTAGGATTGGCCTAGAGACTTTGCCTTTTGATCCAATGGCCATGAGTTGGCAAGACCATTTCATTAGTAAGACTTTTGGTCACTTGTGGACTTAAGAAAAATTCACCAAAGACTTTCATTCTTCTTCTCTTGGCCGTGGCTTTCTTTCTCTCTTCCAACCTTGAGCAAAATTCCATTCCTTCACCATTTGCTTGGATTTTGGGCTTGTTGGATCAAAGGGTATTTGTAGAGAATCATCTCCTAAGGTAACTAACCTCTTCTATTCTTTTGTTTGGCTCAAAAACTCTTAGATTTTAGGATTTTGAGGATTATGTTCTTGAGAGAAAAATTCTAGAATTTAGTTTTAATTAGTTTTTGGTTCCATAGAAGTGTACATGAGAGTTAATTAGTACATATGAGTGATGTATGTGTTGATTCCCATGGTTAAATCTTGTTTTCACAAAATTGTTGTTTAAGGGTTTGAAGAAATTTTTTGAAAAGATCATAAACTTGGATTTTGTTTTAAGTTTTTGTTTTTGATGTTAGTTTTGAGCTTTGTGGCAAAATGGATATGTGATTATGAACTTTGTTTTGTAAAATAAGAAAATAAATTATTTGGTGTTCTTGAGGAATTTATGAACAAATTTTAGAAAACTTTTGAGTTGATTCTTAAAGTAGTGTGATTGATCAATTCAATATATTTAAGAACTAGTAGATGATTACTAGGGTTTGTATTGAAAAATTTTAGGTGTTGGCCCTATTTTCCCTAGTTGGCCGTGGCACCATTTAAAGGGGAGAGGGAAGAGTTTTCAAATTTTGTTGAGTCATGTTAGAAGGACTTAATCATGGTTTAGAAGAATGATCAATTATGGTCTTGGTTGGGGAAGAAAATTATATGATTATGCCTTAAGAAAACAAATTTAAAAATTGTCAAAAGTGTGAGTTTGTTTGGATTGGTTTTGATTGTTCGGGTAAATGATTTTAGGGTATTATAGGATATTACCATGTCTTTGGAAGTGGAAAATTTTGAGTGTTGGTGCCATTTCTTTTTTTTTTGGCCGTGGCCTATGTTTATTAAGGGGCCATGAGCTTTCAAAATTTTCTAAGTCCACAATGATAAGAAAATGATCATGATATTGGTGAATGATCATAGGTTTCTAAAAGAATGATCATAGAGTTTTAATTGGAAAGAAAACTTTTATTTTCTTCGGAATATTTTTGAAGAGTTTCTAGTTTGTTTCCAAATGGTTAAGTTTGTGTGAAAATGTTTTCTTGAGGTTGAAAGTGTTAGTAATAGGTTATGCTTTGAAAAACAAAATGAATTTCGTGTGACTAAAATAATGTATTTAACTTCGTGAATTTTTATCGGATTGGGAAGAACTTGGAATCGCTAGGTGAGAGAGTTAGAAAGTACCTTAAACCCCCCTAGACTTTTGAGAACAAGTTTCGTTTCGATAGGATGAACGAGGAATATTTTATTGATGTTACGCTACATATATTTTAGGTAGCGTGAATTGTAGAATTTCGCGGAATAGAGTAACGGAAGCTTGCCGAGGTAAGGGCATCACTTTATTTCTGTCTTTTCAATGAGTTATAACATGTTTGTTGGTTATTTTCGGTGATGCGTGTTTGTGTGTTTGGCATGTATGTGTTATGTATTCTCGTGATGAGAAAGTGTTTACAATACGTGCGTTGTTTTACATATGATTGGAGATGTATGTATGAACATGTGGGTGAATACATATGATTGGAAATGTATGTATGTTTGTTGTGGTTTGTTACATATGATTGGATATGTATGTATGTTGTTATGTTTGGTTTACATATGCTAGAGAGGTATGTATTCATTGCATTAGTATACATGGGGAATCGTATGCTCATGCATTGTTAGTGCGTAGTTGCGGGAGTGGACTACGAGGTGTGGTTGCGGGAGTGGACCCACCTGATTCTTATAGGGTTGTGTTGAGTTCAATACATGGTTGCGGGAGTGGACCATGGGGTGTGATTGCGGGAGTGGATCCACCTTAATCCTTTGTGATTTTGTTGAGTCGATACATGGTTGCGGGAGTGGACCATGGGGTGTGATTGCGGGAGTGGATCCACCTTAACCTTGTGATTTCGTTGGTGTCTTAGTAGGGGTTGGACCTACAGTTCCGGAACTCTTGCATTGTGGTAGCTAGGGTTAGTACCACGCATTGTAGAAGTCTGCATTAGGCTTGGTGTGCATTATATTTATAAACCCGTTGGTGGGAATTGCTTTGGTGGTTAAGAGCTTTCTCTTGTGTTCGTGGAATTATTGTTATGTGTACAATCTTTCGCACCGGTTATATATATATATACTTTTATTTTGTGGTGACCCTTGCAATATTTCATTTGCGGGCTCCTCCCACCCCAGATGATGTTGTAAGTCGCGAGGGCAGCGGCTGCTCAGGGCCCCAGTGAACTCGTGCCGGAGCTATAGTTAGATTTAGACTCTGTGCCGGTGTGGTTGTACATCGTGCCTTTGGGTTAGGCATAGGGTTCTATCTTGGTTTTGTTTTGGGTTGTAGTGCTTGGAGTGTTTTGAATACTTAGACTTGGACTGTAATTATTCAGGAACACTTTTCTTGTCGAAGCACCTTATGGTAATGAGTTCTTTTGTATGTTTAATGCCGGCTCACTGTGAAATATTTTTCCGCGCACTCTGTCTCGTGTTTTAAAAAAAAAAAAAAAGTCCCTACTTTTGGGCCTTTGAAAAACGGGGTGTTACATTGTGGTATCAGAGCCCGGCTTTAAATCTTCAAAGGGAAAGTGTGCACTTGAGTCGTTAGTCCAGAGTCGGTTAGAACATAGCTAGATGTTGTGTTAGTTCTAGCGGTTGTTTTTGTTGTGTTGTGGGTTATGTGGTTGGTTGTTTTGAGTCTAGCATGGGATATGCTTAGACACTGGTTTGTGTCTTACCGAAGTAATGCAGGGAGTGAGGCTTCAGTAAGTGGAATTGTGAAACCCCCGAGCATTGGTCGAATTTAGTCGTCAAGTGTCTCTGAATTTCTTAGACGGAGTGGTCCGAGGAGGATTGACTCGAGGTGAACAAGAACTACGAGAGATTCTTGGAAGTAAATCAATGGAAGTAGTATTGCTCGTTGTCACTCAAAGGTACTGAGTATGGACGGGTGAACGTCAATTGAAAAAGGATTGTAAGTAAGGATCGAATTGGGGGACGACCTTTTGAAGAAGATATTGAATATCTGCTCTGGTGAGTTAGGGTGCGACTTGATGAAGTCATTAGGTTTTCAAGAGAACGCAGCCACTATGGGATGGTGGAGCATGCGAGATGTCAATTGGATTTAATTACAATGATTGGATAATCATTGGGGCAACTTGTATTGGAAATAAAGTGCATCGCGCGTCAAGAGTAAGTGAACTTGGTGGTGTTAGAAGACGGTTGCGCGAACGATGGGTACCTTAAGGGTTTAATTCAGGTGTGTGAGATAAATTAGATTCGAAACTAAGATTAGTAAGGATAAATCTTGTGATGATTGAAGGTAGGAGACCAAGTATCACGTTGATAAGTGACAATCTATACATAGTTCGGGAGATAGTAAATGTAGATGTCGATGTGAGATACAACGATAGGTAATTGATTGTTGAATAAAGTTGGAAGTGGAGAGATATTTAGGTAAAGAACGAGGAGTTCAACCTTTGAAAGTTAGTTGCATATCACTGATAGGTGATAATAGAGGTGTTTATTATGGAAATGTCCAGATTATTGTAGCAGTGTAAGCTAGAATTGTTAACTATTGGCAAGTAAACCATAAGAGAAAGTAAACTGGTTTAGCAGTTTGAGGAGATTAGTCAAGATTGAGTAGAGATCCTGTGTGGATGCGCATATAAGTTAACGATTTTGATCGACCAAGATGGTTGAAGGACTAAGTAGCAGCTTGAATTTATGATACCATAAGAGTTGAGGTGGGCAAGTTTTGAATAAATTCAAGTTATGGACGAGAATTTTTGGATATTTTCTAAGAATGTCGTGTTTGAGTAGAAAAGGAATCCGTTAGTAAGAATACTAAGACAATGAAAGTTGATAGTTGGAAGGACTTTTATTGTATATTAGGATTAAATGGATAGTACGACGAGTTTTTAGAGTTCTTGAGCAGTAAATTCAAGAATTAGATTTGGGTATCGAACGTACTAAGGATAAAATCATAGCAAAGTGTCGTGCGTTGGTAGATATTTTTGATAAGTCGAGCATTAAGATTTGAGATGAATGTTTAATGGCTTGATGGATGAGTAAGACGAGTCGATTGGTAGGTGAATTGCAGTGACCTTTTAAGGACGAGTTAGAAGTGAATAAGAAAATGATGAGTGAATAGATGTAAGAATATGATTGGTCAGAACTTGAGATCTGGGAATTGATTCCCTAGTGGGAACAGACCTTATGACTTTAGAATAGTCACGATGATGAAGGACCAATCGAATGGAGAGGAGATACTTAATAAGAACTGGAGGAATTAATCATTTGGAGCGTTTGATTACGACACGTACATTAGTTGACACCGTAAGGGAAGTTAGAGATGGATAAATCCAGTTAGTGAATGGATGTGTCAGATTGGATAGCGAGAACGTATGTGGGAAGTTGGTTATTGTTTTTGGAGGATACTGTAGCTTTAGATGGTTATGAAGATTTGAGATTGGTCGAACGGAGAAGGGTATGCTTGTGGTGATTCAAAATTATGTGAAATAAGAGAGTATTCGGATTGTGTGCGGCGAATTAAAGATGTTGTTTTGATTTAGCAAGTTATTGGTCATGGTGGTTTGGGAACCAACTCTAGACAGTTGTTGGACTAGAAAGTTGCAAAGTAGTAGATTGATGATACAGGCTTGATTGGAGTTTTGTAGAGGTTATGACATCGATGAGTTAGTCGTAAAGGGAGGTTAGTCATGGAAAGAATGTGCTAACAATAAGTGTGGCTAGTGGTGTTTCTAGCCGAACTCGTAGAGAAAATGTTCCATTGTTTGGTTGTCTTTCATTTGATGAATTCATCTTCAAAGAGGAGAAAGAGTGATGGAGATGAAATGGTTTGTGGATCTATTTCTGGGTCTAGAAAAGAATGAGGATTTAGAGAGAAGCCCTTGAGGATGTGGCTTATGCCAATTGAAGATTGGCGAAGGGATTTGTCTCACATCTAATTTTGGAAATAAGAAGGATAAGAAATTGTCTAATGGCAAGTTGATGGAAGCTTGTAGAGCTTTGGTTCATTGTAGTGGTTACAATGAAGAGAGACGTGGTATGATGGAAATCGGTAGTGAGTAAGTATAAGGGATTCGGATGTTGTCAACACGGGTGGTTAGACAATAGTAATGTGAGGAATGCCCTAAGAGTTATTTTGAAGGTAGGTACCTCGACGAGAGTGGTGATGTTCGGAGTGTTTAGGAATGGTCAGGGTGACCAACTCTTTTGAGTAAGAGAGGATGTTATTGTAAGAGAAAAAGGAACTCAGGAGAGTTCAGGAATAGAATGAGAATACGTTGTGAAGAGGATGTGCGCCGACGATGGCCGTCGACGAGGATAAACGTTTGTTTAAGGCACGCAAGATGTAACACCCCAAAATTTATAAATAGTTATTTATTTAGAATATGGTTTTATTTAGGTGTTTATGTGCTAAGTAAATTATTTGATAGGTTAAAATTTATTTAATTTTAGGGAGACCGGGAGGGTTATTTGAAAAATAGAATTAATTAAGATATATTTTAGAATCATATTTTAGAGATATAATTTTGAGATATATTTTAGGAATTTATTTTGAAAATAAAAGATTAGATTTTTATGA
This sequence comes from Trifolium repens, assembly GCA_030408175.1. Taxonomy (NCBI): domain Eukaryota; kingdom Viridiplantae; phylum Streptophyta; class Magnoliopsida; order Fabales; family Fabaceae; genus Trifolium; species Trifolium repens. The sequence continues at coordinate 43,069,798 of CP125850.1, read as the reverse complement.
AAAATAAGATGAGAGTTTTTAGGAGAAATATATTATAGAAACAACTCCGATAAGGATATCTTTTAGGAAAAGAAACCTAATTAGTTGCTTATAGTTGCTTATAAATAGATTAAAGTGAGAAGAAACTAGGAGAGGAAAACCAAAGAGAAACATGAGAAGGCGTTGGAGAGCTAGGGCATAGCACAAGGGATCACCAACAATAAACCATTAAAGAATTTCTGCATAATCGAGGTAAGGGGGGAGATTGTTCATGCATAGGGGTAGTGTTAACCATAAGAGTAGTTGAGGGGACCTTGCCCTCCTTCCCATTCCCTTTTTATTTTCCCTTTGTCTTTCTCTTTTCTTTTCTTTTTATGTTTTAATTCTTTCATAAGTCTTTTGAATTAAATCTTGTTTCAATTGATGATTTCTCTTGTTTTTAAATGACTATGACTTGTTTTAAAAGTGGTAACTAAAAGAATAATCATGTGTATATACACTTTGAATATGAATCATGTTTTCGGCTATTGAATTTTAATGATCAATTTTATTATTGTTTGGTTATATGTCACGATACCTATGATCACTTGCTTAGAAACCTTATCATATGTGTGCCGTATACATGCTGCAATTAGTGTAGTAAATAAATTGTTCTGGACATGATCCTATATAATGTTGAATTCAAAGATGTTGAATTGATCCTCTAATGTATAGTCTAGCCAATATAATTCAAAGAGGTTTTTAATAAATGACTTTCTATATTTGATAACTGAAGTGTTAAGGAGAACTAGTAAGTTAATTCGGTGTTGATAAATCGGTGTTGATAATTCGGTGTTGATAATTTGGTGTTAATAAATCGGTGTTAAATCAGTACCACATGCATCTAGGAGATCTATAGGTCGCATTGCATTCATTATTTAATTGATTTGAGTTTAATTAAATTACCTTGTGTCAGGGCTGTTTTAAGAAGTCTTAGTTGCTGTCGAGATGAGCCAAGAGCCTAATTAAAATGAATTGAGTGTAATTAGTTGATTAATGTTTAGTTAATTAATTATTAATGATTGAGTCGTTGATTATTGATGTTTTGGAATATGTTAAATACTTTAATTTTATTTAATCAAACATTAGAGGTATATAGTTATGAAGAATATATCGTAGAGTCAATTGTTAGGTGAACTTTAGAATTGGATTCAGTAGGGGTTGAATTAAATTAGTGTTGGACTTATTTGATGTTGAATTAATTGGTGTCGAGCTTATTTGGTGTTGAGTTTCCTTAAGAACTAAATAGTATGGGTGTGTTGAATAATGACGTTGATTTAATATTGTAGCCAGATATGGCAATAAAGTTGTAATACTGTAGCCAGATATGGCAATGAAGTTGTAATACTGTAGCCAGATATGGCAATGAAGGAGTAATACTGTAGCCAAATATGGCAATGAAGGAGTAATGCTGTAGCCAGATATGGCAATGAAGGAGTAAAAATAATATAGCCAGTTATGGCGATGAGTAGTAATAATATATAGCCATAATGGCGACGATGAAGTAATAGCCATAATGGCGACGATGAAGTAATAGCCTTAATGGCGACGATGAAGTAATAATATAGCCATAACGGCGACGATGAAGCAATGTTGTAGTTAGCTACGATGTAGCGATGAAGTAGTAATATTAAATACTAATGAAGTTGTAAATAATGTTGTGATAGTGGTTACATTTATGAGTTGTGTTAGTTTATATGTTTGATCGTCCCACAGGATGATATTTTTGTGTTTATGTTTTTCCCTATTCTTATGTGTTAATACACCGATGCTTGTGTGAATGTATTCTCACCCCTTGCTTTTTGCCTTGTCTGGCTTGGCCCTGCGATTGTAAAATCGTAGTATCTACAGGTTGTCGAGTTTCGAGTTCGAGTCAAAGGAAGCCTGCTCTGATTGTGACACTTGGGAAGAAGTCTTAGACTCTAGGATGTTTTGCTACTTTATTTTTAAAGCTAGTGTATTTTATTATTAAAGAAGTTACTATGTTTCACCTTTATAATAATTTTTAAATAATTTTGATATTGGGTCCAATTTTATAGTTCTTTTATCCGTTGCGTGATGTCTTTAAAAAGGAATTTTTGAAAAAGTCTTTTGAAAATTAAATTATTATTAGTCTCGGGTTCGGGGCGTTACACAAGATGCGTCTAAGTGCCATTTTGGAAGTAATGTTAACGTATAAGGAACCGATTCTGGGGAATTGGAGATTTGGATAAGGGAGTCCAAGAGAAGTAGATGGTTTAGTTTGGCAAGTGCCAAGACTATGAGGAATGTAATTACCAACCGGAGGTGGGGGGTGGTATTATTTAAGTCGTGATTGGAAATAGATCCGTATGTGAGCAGACGGTTCGGCATATTCATTGAGTCGCGGACTGATGGATAGTGGTAAGGTGGGAAAATCTTCTAGAAGAGAAGACAACTTGTTTGGGATGAAATAGTTTTAGTGGCAATTGCCGTGGTGGCACTGTACTACTATTGGATGATACTCCACGGATACTTCAAGAGTGGAAGCATGAGAGCTTATGCGACATGTGTTGAGCGTTGTGTCTTACGACTTTAATCTTGTATTCGTAAGAGATCGAGGGAAACATGTGGAAAAAACCTCGAAGGAAGTGTTGGACCATTGTGCCTCGGAGGACCTTGAGCACAAGTGGAATAAAGTATCACTTAAGTTGGGTAAAGAGGGTCTAAACCACCATCATGATTGTCGACTATCTATTGACAAATTGAGGGACTGGCCGTCCTTAATTTATTGTTGATAGTAGACGGAATCATGTTGACTGGAATTGACTAGTTTTGCTAGCTTTGGTGATGCGCAGAGAGTTTCAGTGTTTCTTTTTGGAGGGTAGCCAGTCACTGCTGCGCGTGAACCTAGTGGTTTAGGCTACGTCGCGGAGGCAAAAGAGGTGACTTTGGAAATTTTGTGTGTGGACCCTAGAAAATTTGAGGAACTCGAGGTTGTGAACCTCTGTTGTGAGGTTAATTTTTGAGTGGTGAACTCGTTGAGAGTTGCGGTTGGTGCACGGGTGTGCCAGTGTGTTGGTGAGAGTATCTGTGTGACTTCACCCGGTGTTAGCATATGTGTGGCTACACCTAATCCTGAGGGATTTTGTTGTGTTGGTGATGGTAATAACTAGTTGAGTTGTTACTCTTACCTTTAGTTTCGAGGACGAAACTTCTTTTTGGAGGGTAGTAATGTAAGACCCAAGATTTCACTGTACAGTTTTCCTAAGGAACTTTATTGTTGGCTAAGTTTTTAGGGTTTTTGGTGAAGCGGTTTCGTGAGTATTGTCGCGATAATAGGATTTTTGCTGAAATGGAGTCTGTTTTGTGCTCGTGCGCTGGAAAGGCACATACTTTTGGGTCGTAATCTTCTTTTGAGTATAAGAAGGTGTATGTGTAGTCAGAATAACGAGTTTTGGATTATTCTCACTTTTGGAAAAACGAGTAGGAATTTTACCCGCTGATGTAAAGTTTTACGGCTTCTGAATTCCGTAGAATTTTAGATGGGAGTTTTATATATCGGCGTTGGTCGGAATATGTGTTCAGAATAATTTTTGAGTTTGAGGAAGAAAATTACAGTCGCGGAAAAAGTTTTAGCGATAATTTTTAGAAGCGGTTTACGACGGACGTTTATTCCGTAGTTTTTCTATTTTTGCGATTTTCGTCCGTTAGCGAGGTGCGACTCGTTTAAGCGCGAGCTAGTGGGAGGATAAGATCACATAAGAAATATCTAGATATTTATTTGGAATTGCTTTGTGACCAAGACTTGATCCAAGGGCTAGGATTGGCCTAGAGACTTTGCCTTTTGATCCAATGGCCATGAGTTGGCAAGACCATTTCATTAGTAAGACTTTTGGTCACTTGTGGACTTAAGAAAAATTCACCAAAGACTTTCATTCTTCTTCTCTTGGCCGTGGCTTTCTTTCTCTCTTCCAACCTTGAGCAAAATTCCATTCCTTCACCATTTGCTTGAATTTTGGGCTTGTTGGATCAAAGGGTATTTGTAGAGAATCATCTCCTAAGGTAACTAACCTCTTCTATTCTTTTGTTTGGCTCAAAAACTCTTAGATTTTAGGATTTTGAGGATTATGTTCTTGAGAGAAAAATTCTAGAATTTAGTTTTAATTAGTTTTTGGTTCCATAGAAGTGTACATGAGAGTTAATTAGTACATATGAGTGATGTATGTGTTGATTCCCATGGTTAAATCTTGTTTTCACAAAATTGTTGTTTAAGGGTTTGAAGAAATTTTTTGAAAAGATCATAAACTTGGATTTTGTTTTAAGTTTTTGTTTTTGATGTTAGTTTTGAGCTTTGTGGCAAAATGGATATGTGATTATGAACTTTGTTTTGTAAAATAAGAAAATAAATTATTTGGTGTTCTTGAGGAATTTATGAACAAATTTTAGAAAACTTTTGAGTTGATTCTTAAAGTAGTGTGATTGATCAATTCAATATATTTAAGAACTAGTAGATGATTACTAGGGTTTGTATTGAAAAATTTTAGGTGTTGGCCCTATTTTCCCTAGTTGGCCGTGGCACCATTTAAAGGGGAGAGGGAAGAGTTTTCAAATTTTGTTGAGTCATGTTAGAAGGACTTAATCATGGTTTAGAAGAATGATCAATTATGGTCTTGGTTGGGGAAGAAAATTATATGATTATGCCTTAAGAAAACAAATTTAAAAATTGTCAAAAGTGTGAGTTTGTTTGGATTGGTTTTGATTGTTCGGGTAAATGATTTTAGGGTATTATAGGATATTACCATGTCTTTGGAAGTGGAAAATTTTGAGTGTTGGTGCCATTTCTTTTTTTTTTGGCCGTGGCCTATGTTTATTAAGGGGCCATGAGCTTTCAAAATTTTCTAAGTCCACAATGATAAGAAAATGATCATGATATTGGTGAATGATCATAGGTTTCTAAAAGAATGATCATAGAGTTTTAATTGGAAAGAAAACTTTTATTTTCTTCGGAATATTTTTGAAGAGTTTCTAGTTTGTTTCCAAATGGTTAAGTTTGTGTGAAAATGTTTTCTTGAGGTTGAAAGTGTTAGTAATAGGTTATGCTTTGAAAAACAAAATGAATTTCGTGTGACTAAAATAATGTCTTTAACTTCGTGAATTTTTATCGGATTGGGAAGAACTTGGAATCGCTAGGTGAGAGAGTTAGAAAGTACCTTAAACCCCCCTAGACTTTTGAGAACAAGTTTCGTTTCGATAGGATGAACGAGGAATATTTTATTGATGTTACGCTACATATATTTTAGGTAGCGTGAATTGTAGAATTTCGCGGAATAGAGTAACGGAAGCTTGCCGAGGTAAGGGCATCACTTTATTTCTGTCTTTTCACTGAGTTATAACATGTTTGTTGGTTATTTTCGGTGATGCGTGTTTGTGTGTTTGGCATGTATGTGTTATGTATTCTCGTGATGAGAAAGTGTTTACAATACGTGCGTTGTTTTACATATGATTGGAGATGTATGTATGAACATGTGGGTGAATACATATGATTGGAAATGTATGTATGTTTGTTGTGGTTTGTTACATATGATTGGATATGTATGTATGTTGTTATGTTTGGTTTACATATGCTAGAGAGGTATGTATTCATTGCATTAGTATACATGGGGAATCGTATGCTCATGCATTGTTAGTGCGTAGTTGCGGGAGTGGACTACGAGGTGTGGTTGCGGGAGTGGACCCACCTGATTCTTATAGGGTTGTGTTGAGTTCAATACATGGTTGCGGGAGTGGACCATGGGGTGTGATTGCGGGAGTGGATCCACCTTAATCCTTTGTGATTTTGTTGAGTCGATACATGGTTGCGGGAGTGGACCATGGGGTGTGATTGCGGGAGTGGATCCACCTTAACCTTGTGATTTCGTTGGTGTCTTAGTAGGGGTTGGACCTACAGTTCCGGAACTCTTGCATTGTGGTAGCTAGGGTTAGTACCACGCATTGTAGAAGTCTGCATTAGGCTTGGTGTGCATTATATTTATAAACCCGTTGGTGGGAATTGCTTTGGTGGTTAAGAGCTTTCTCTTGTGTTCGTGGAATTATTGTTATGTGTACAATCTTTCGCACCGGTTATATATATATATACTTTTATTTTGTGGTGACCCTTGCAATATTTCATTTGCGGGCTCCTCCCACCCCAGATGATGCTGTAGGTCGCGAGGGCAGCGGCTGCTCAGGGCCCCACTGAACTCGTGCCGGAGCTATAGTTAGATTTAGACTCTGTGCCGGTGTGGTTGTACATCGTGCCTTTGGGTTAGGCATAGGGTTCTATCTTGGTTTTGTTTTGGGTTGTAGTGCTTGGAGTGTTTTGAATACTTAGACTTGGACTGTAATTATTCAGGAACACTTTGCTTGTCGAAGCACCTTATGGTAATGAGTTCTTTTGTATGTTTAATGCCGACTCACTGTGAAATATTTTTCCGCGCACTCTGTCTCGTGTTTTAAAAAAAAAAAAAAAAGTGCCTACTTTTGGGCCTTTGAAAAACGGGGTGTTACAAAGTGAAATATGGATCTTGAACAACTAGAAAATCTTCCAACGGGATTTTCCGAATCAAATGATGAGGGTCATTTGTTTTGAGTAAAATAGTGGGAGCATATTTAATTAAAGACCTAATTAAATAAAATGATACTTATATTTTCACTTCTTTATGTAGATAACCATGTCATCAAACAACATTTTGCGATCAATCCTTGACAAAGAAAAATTGAATGGTTCAAATTTTCTTGATTGGCACCGTAATCTGAGGATTGTCCTCAAGCATGATAATAAGCTGTATGCCTTAGAGGAACCTGTTCCTGAGGTGGAGCCTGCTAATAATGCTCCTAGGGCTGAAAAGGATGCTTACAAGAAGCATGTTGAAGATGCTAATGAGGTTGCATGCCTCATGTTAGCTACCATGAATTCTGAGCTGCAGAAGCAACATGAAAACATGAATGCTGTTGAAATGATCGAACACTTGAAAACTCTATATGCGAAGCAAGCCCGTCACGAGAGGTTCGAAGTTTCAAAATCCCTTTTTCAATGCAGGTTAAGTGAGGGATCTCCGGTAGGTCCTCATGTGCTCAAGATGATTGGGTATGTGGGAAACCTCGCAAGGTTAGGATTCCCTCTTGAGAAGGAACTTGCAACTGATCTCATTCTGTAATCGTTGCCGGATAGTTTCAGTCAGTTTATCCTAAACTTCAATATGAATGATTTGGATAAAACTCTTCCTGAATTGCTAAGCATGTTGAGAACTGCCGAGCAAAATCTGAAAACTAAAGGGAAATCCATTCTAATGGTTAGTAATGGAAATAAACATCACAAGAAGCCCAATAAGCAAGGTGGTAAGTGGAAAGGCAAGGGAGTTGCCAAACCAAAACAAACTGCCCCTGCTTTAAAACCTAATGGAGGCATAGCAAAAGAAGGCAATTGTTTCTATTGCGGTAAGACCGGACATTGGAAGAGGAATTGCCCAAAGTACCTGGAAGATAAGAAGAAAGGAATAGCTCCTACAACTTCAGGTATTTTTGTTATAGAAATTAATTTATCTACTTCTACATCATGGGTATTAGATACTGGATGTGGTTCTCACATTTGTACCAATGTGCATGATCTAAAGGAGAGTAGAGAATTGGCAAAAGGTGAAGTGGACCTATGAGTTGGCAATGGAGCAAGAGTTGCTATTTTAGCTGTAGGGACTTATAATTTAGCTTTACCTAGTGGTTTAATAATTCAGTTAAAGAACTGCTATTATGTACCTGCCTTTAGCAGGAATATTATTTCCGTTTCTTGTTTGGACAAGTTTGGTTTTTCATTTATAATAAAGAACAATTGTTGCTCTGTTTATTTGAATGATATATTCTATGCTAGTGCTCAAATGTATAATGGACTATATGTCCTTGATCTTGAAACACCAGTCTATAACATTAATACTAAAAGGATGAAACCTAATGAGTTGAATCCAAGTTACCTTTGGCATTGTCGTTTAGGCCATATAAATGAGAGACGCATCTCCAAACTCCACAAAGATGGACTTTTGGATTCTTTTGATTATGAATCATATGATACATGTAGATCTTGTTTAATTGGAAAGATGACAAAAGCCCCATTCACAGGAAAAGGTGAAAGGGCTAATGATCTATTGGCACTCATACATACTGATGTGTGTGGACCATTGAACATACCTGCTAGAGGTGGTTTTTCATACTTCATAACATTTACCGATGATTTTAGTAGATATGGATATGTGTATCTAATGAAACACAAATCCGAATCCTTTGAAAAGTTCAAAGAATTTAAGAATGAAGTACAAAACCAATTAGGTAAGAATATTAAAACTCTTCGATCAGATCGAGGTGGTGAATATTTAAGCCTAGAATTTAATGACCATCTTAAAGAATGTGGTATAGTATCACAACTAACTCCTCCCGGAACACCACAATGGAATGGTGTATCTGAGAGAAGAAATCGAACCTTGTTAGACATGGTGCGATCCATGATGAGTCATGCGGATCTTCCAAACTCCTTTTGGGGACATGCCCTATTAACAGCAGCTTATACACTTAACCACGTTCCATCCAAAAAGGTTGAAAAGACACCATATGAGATATGGAGTGGAAAGAAACCACATTTGTCTTTCATGAAGATTTGGGGTTGTGAAGTCTATGTAAAGCGCCAAATTACAACTAAACTTGAACCCAAATCTGACAAATGCCTATTTGTAGGATATCCTAAAGAAACAAGAGGATACTACTTTTATAATCCTTCCGAGGGCAAAGTGTTTGTCGCTCGAACTGGAGTCTTCTTGGAAAAGGAATTTATTTCCAAAGGAATCAGTGGGAGGAGTGTGGAACTTGAAGAAACTCAAGAACCACCAAATGTTGGGCAAACTATGGAGGAACAAGAGCAGCAACCACAAGATGTTGTGGAAGAACAACCTGCTCAAGTAGAACAAGTCCAGCGTAGATCAACCAGGGTACGTCACGAACCTGAGAGATATGGGTATCTCATAACTGAGCAAGGTGACGTATTACTCATGGATCAAGATGAGCCTGTAACCTACCAAGAGGCCATAACTGGTCCTGAATCTGAGAAGTGGCTAGAAGCCATGAAATCTGAAATAGATTCCATGTACACAAACCAAGTTTAGAACTTGGTAGAGCCTCCTGTAGGAATCCGTCCTATAGGATGCAAGTGGGTCTTCAAAAAGAAGACTGACATGGATGGTAAAGTACATACCTACAAAGCAAGACTGGTTGCTAAAGGATATAAACAAATTCATGGGGTTGACTATGATGAAACCTTTTCACCAGTTGCAATGCTTAAATCTGTTCGGATTTTACTTGCTATCGTTGCATATCACGATTATGAAATATGGCAAATGGATGTCAAAACTGCTTTCCTTAATGGAAATCTCCTTGAGGATGTGTACATGACACAACCTGAAGGATTTGACATACCAAATGAAGCTCATAAGATATGCAAGTTACAGCGATCAATCTATTGATTGAAGCAAGCTTCCAGAAGCTGGAATCTTCGTTTTGATGAAACTGTAACAAAATACGGATTCATTAAAAATGAAGATGAACCTTGTGTCTACAAGAAGGTTAGTGGGAGCATGATCGTCTTCCTAGTGCTATATGTAGATGACATATTACTAATAGGAAACGATGTCCCTACATTACAACAAGTAAAGACTTGGTTAGGGAAATGCTTTTCTATGAAAGATCTTGGTGAAGCAGCCTATATATTAGGAATAAGAATCTATAGAGATAGATCACGAAAACTGCTTGGCCTAAGTCAGAGTACATATATAGATAAAGTGTTGAGACGCTTTAGCATGCATGATTCCAAGAAGGGACTCATACCAATGCAACATGGAATATGTCTTTCGAAGACACAATCCCCTTCATCTAAAGAAGAAAGGGAACGCATGAATAAGATTCTGTATGCATCAGCAATCAGATCTATTATGTATGCCATGTTATGTACTCGACCAGATGTCTCGTATGCTTTAAGCACAACGAGCAGGTACCAATCTGATCCCGGTGAAGCTCATTGGATAGCTGTCAAGAATATCCTTAAGTACTTGAGAAGAACTAAGGAAACATTCTTGGTATATGGAGGTGAGGAAGAACTTGCGGTTGTAGGGTACACCGATGCTAGCTTCCAAACCGACAAGGATGACTTTAGATCGCAATCTGGTTTCGTGTTTTGCCTAAATGGTGGCGCTGACAGCTGGAAGAGTTCAAAGCAATAGACAATTGCTGATTCTACAACTGAAGCCGAGTATATTGCTGCCTCAAGTGCTGCAAAGGAAGCTGTTTGGATCAAGAAGTTCATAACTGAACTTGAAGTGGTCCCTAGCATTGTTGATCCCATTAGTCTGTATTGTGATAACAATGGTGCAATTGCACAAGCTAAGGAACCTAGATCTCACCAATGATCCAAACACATACTTAGGCGTTTTCATCTTATTCGAGAGATAATAGATAGAGGAGATGTGAAAATATGCAAAGTACCTACACTTGACAACATTGCTGATCCACTAACAAAGCCTCTTGCACAGTTGAAGCATGATGGGCATACTAGGTCTATGGGTATTAAAGTAATGCCAGATTGGCTCTAGTGCTAGTGGGAGATTGTTGGTGTAAGCCCTAGAGGCCAATGGATTTAGTACTTGTATCGAATTAATTATTAATAATATATTGTTTCTTTTATTAATAATCAAAGGCATTTTCTTTATTATGTTTGTAACGTTCAAAATAATGAAGTCCCTAGAATAGAAAGTCTGTTTAATATTAAGTATGACTTAATCATGAGATTACATTAAACATAAAGATGCTATTCTTAAAGTATCCATAGTCAAGCTTTAAGGTGAAAAGGGATAGCCTTAAAGCATAAAGACTATTATGAAGATAGGCTGATGATCGCATCTCATGGACCATGGGATAAGGAGTTATCAAGTCTTGACATAGGTATAAGAAATATTAGGAGTAATATTTATACCGGATTGACCCGCTATGAGAGTACTACATGCAAAGTTATGCAAAGTGTCATAAGTCACTCTCATGGTGATAATGGTGTAAGCCGCCCTTAGACCTGAATCCACTTTGTACCCTAGATGTGGAGTCAAGTACTTTGTTACTGATCTAACGTTATCCGTAACAGGATAACCATAAAGGCAGTTGATGGGTACTTCACAAAGCATGTTGAGGGACAGTAGTGACCTAGATGGAATTTGCCAATCCTGCATAACAGGATAAATGTCATGGGCCCAAAATTGAACTGGACAAAGATGACACCAAGTATGCTTTGTGTTCAATATAGACATTAAGGGCAAAGGGGTAATTGTACACGCATATATTATCACTAAAGGTTATGTTTTGATCACATGTTAATTTCTCATAACTTGGGTAGCAATGATGTGTTGCTAGATACCGCTCATTGTTTATTATATTAAATAAAGGATTTAATATAATTGCCAACGTTATGGAAACCTACAAGGGTCACACACATAAGGACAGTCTAATATTGAGATAAAAAGGGAACACCGTAAGGTACGGTGTATGTGCAACATGATAAGGGTATCACGGTAATTTAAACGAGCAAGAACACCAAAGGTTATGGTGGGAGGGTGCGCACATGAGTAATATTACTCATGGGGACGCGCGCCCTAGTAAATTGTTTCTTGTTGGGCTTTGCCCAATAAGAGATATCTTGGTGCCCAAGACAAGAGTTGTCTTAATGCACAAGACAAGAAATATCTATAAATAGAGACCTCTTGTCATAGCTCATTTCAGTTGTTGGTTAGTTGTTGTTGAACACACTAAAAAGCACAAGAATTATTTTAGAGTTAAAATAATTCTCTCTCTCTCTCTCAATATTCTTGCATAGCCTTCAAACATAAAGGGCTAGCACTCTATTGAAGGTGACTGTTCGTGTGGACTACTAGAGGCGTTGTTCTTCGTCATCAACGCTCGTGATCAATCCGGTTCGTGATTAAAGTATTGATCAGCCACCGTTCATGAAAGAAAAGAAAAGAATTTTCAACAAGAGGTAAAATCCTAAACACAAACTCATGCTCATTCGTAAGGATCATTAAAGGAAAATTTTTATATTCCGCTGCTTTTCTATTACTATTTTCCTTCAATGCATTAATTCATGTGTCCAATGACGTTGCTTATTGAAGTTATATAAGTGATGTTGAAAATGATGTTGCTTAATGAAGTTGAAAATGATGTTGCTTATAATGATGTTGATCCTCCATGATGTAAAACTGGAAAGGACGTTGCTATTGGTACCACATGCATTTAGTGAGTCTAAGCGCATTGCACGCATTTTATTTATTAAAGTTGTGCCTTAATTAAAATAATGAAGTTGTGCCTTATTTAAAATAATGAAGTTGTGTTTCATCTATTGAATGTGTTATTGTGGTGTGTTGTTGCCTACTCGTCCAAGACGGGTTTTTATTTTCTTATTGGATGTTGAATCCTTATACCTTATGATCGAATAACTCACCCCTTCTGGTTTGACCCTACGGCTTGCCACCGTAGATTTTCAGGTAAGTGATCGTGTTTAGCTGAGGTGTATTGACGATGGAGTTATGAAGTCGTCGTTGTTTTCATTCCAGTTAGAGTCACTCTGTTAGGATGTTGTTGGAGGATTTTATATTTCACTTTTGGATTATTATTTTTCGTTGAAGGATTGATGCTATTTATTTTTAAATAAAATAAATACTATGTATGAGACTTTGGAGTTCTCACTTGATGATTTAATTCGACTTCCGCAATAATTTTCTTAATCGGATGTATTGAGGGTGTAGCACTCAATTGTTTTTTTAAATAAAAAAAGAAAAGAAGGACGATGTTTTTACAAATAAAATAAAGGGAGTATAATTGGGTGTTACAAAGTTGGTATCAGAGCAGGTCGGTCTTGTCGGACCAAGTCGTGTTGTTAATAATTTCTAAAAACTTGTGCAGAAATGGCAGGACGTAATGACCAAGCGATTGCAAACATATTGATTACTGTAGCACAAGCTTTTCAGGGAAATCAGAACCAGCAGGGAAGTAATGATGAGCGCAGACTGGATCGGTTCATGAAGCAAGAACCTCCCAAATTTTATGGAGGTCACAAACCTGATGATGCTTACAAATGGTTGCAAGAAATTGAAAGGATATTTCGGGTCATAGAGGCAACCGAGGCGCAGAAGGTGATGATGGCTACTCACCGATTAACTGATGAAGCTGACTTTTGGTGGGGCAATACACGTCAGAGGATGATAGCTGCTGGTACCCTTATGACTTGGAACAACTTTAGGAATGAGTTCCTGGCAAAGTATTTCCCAGCTGATGTAATGACCAAGAAGGAGATTGAGTTCCTAAAATTGGAGCAGGGTAGTATGACTATAGCTGAATATGCAAGGAAGTTTGAAGAACTGTCCCGATTCTGTCCTCACATCAATGCGGCGGGAGCAGAAGGTTCTAAATGTGTCAAGTTTGAGGGCGGTCTGCGCCCAGATATCAGAAAGGCTATTGGTTATCAGGAGATTCGTAACTTTGCTATGCTGGTCAACAAAAGCAGAATTTATGAAGGGGACTCCAAGGATAGTTCAGATTACTACAAGGCTCGAGGAGACAAGAAAAATGCTGGGCGAAACCGTAGCGAGCCGTACGAAGTTCAGAGAGGTGACCGAAGAGACAAGCAGAAGGACAACCCCGGGAAAGAGAAAAGTGGGGGAGGAAACTCTAACCTTCCTCATTGTTTTAGATGTGGTAGCACCAAACAAAAGATAGCAGAGTGCAGGGCTGAGGCTCAGAGGTGTTTCCGATGCGGCCAACCGGGTCATTACACAAATGAATGCACGAATGGTGTGACAAGTTTTAACTGTGGTGAATCTGGACACAAAAGTATCCATTGTGACAAGCCCAACAAGAACAAAGATGTCGCTCCAGCGAAAGGGAGAGTCTTCGCTCTTATGGGCGAGGAGAACTCTGACTCATATCAACAATAATTTTCGGCAGGTAACTAATTTTCGAGGACGAAAATTCTATAAGTGGGGGAGAGTTGTAACGCCCCAAAAATTAGAATTTATTTTATTTTATTATTTAGTTGCTGTGGTGTTGATTGACGATGTTTATTTTGTAAGTGCACCAGTTCATCCTCATGTTTTAATAATTGTCAAAACACATGAAAATAGAGTAGAACATATTTTGGCAACATTACAAATGACTTGACAGCGAAAAACTATTTTTAAACTTTGAAAAATTGATTTTTAGGTATTATGTATCGATACATAATCATGTGTATCGATACAAATGTCCTGAAATTACTTCAGACTGATTTTGTGCATTTTGTATCGATACATATATCACTTGTATCGATACAAATATGGTCTCTCAGAGGCAGAGAGTCACCTGTGTATCGAATCATGCTTGCATGTATCGATACACACCTGTATCTCTCAAAAAACCAGATAGTGCATGATGTATCGAATCATGCTTGCATGATTTGATACATATCAGTCAAGATTTCAAGAAACTGATGTATGTATCGATACACATACGTGTTTGTATCGATACATAGGTCAAAATTTTCATATTTGAACGCTGGTCAAATGGTTTGTATCGATACAAACCATCATTTGTATCGATACATGTCTGTGAACTTTTGCCTAAATTTGCTCAATTCTATTTTCCCTTTTAATAGCAATGTGCTTTGTTATTGTAAAAGAGAGAAAACCTGTGAGAAAGTGAAATATCTTTGATAAACTCTTTGGGATTCAAATTGGGTGAAAAATTTGGATCAAAGGGTTATTCTTCACAAGATCATCATCTTCCATCAAATTGCAATTAATTGAAGAATGAGTATGGGATCATTCGGATAAAGGTTGTACGTTTGATCGATAACGTTCGATACGGCTTGCGGTGAATCAGAGGCGTGATCGAGTTGATTTTTGAAGAAGGTTTGGGTTTTTCTCAAGGATTCAAGATTGTGCGATATCTTGAAGGATCAACAACGAAGAAGCGAGGTACTCAGTTGGACGATCGGTGCGAGGGTTTGCGCACGGTTAGGATCGTTGTATTCAGAGGGAGAAGCTTCATTACTTGTTGAGGTTAATTCGCATAGTTTGCATTAGATTCAATATAGGGTTATTGGAGTCTTTGTAAATTGTGCACTAGTGTTCAAACATTTTTTATCAATATACTCTCAAATATCCCGTTTGGTTATTTGGGGGGAGACGTACCCGGCCGACCGCGAGGACGACACGAAAGCCGGGGAACTCCCTAATCAATCGCTTGTATCTTTCTTTCTTAATCTTTTACTTTACGCAATTGCTTTAATTTTGATTCATTTGAATTTTCGTGTTCGTACATGTGCACTAAAATTCAATTAACACAAATCTTGATTGTGATTGAATTGGCTATATAATTGTGTAACTTGCTTGGGCTGTGATTTGGATCGTTTAATTCGAATATTTTGTACACGATCATTTCTAGTTCGTTATCATCACTCGTTCAAGGCTATACTACTTTTTCAGTGATCAATCGGGTGCAAAGAGACTACCGATCCGGTGGTGCTTCCGCGCGTACCTTTTAAACCAAATAATTTTTTAAAAATCAAAATTGTTTAAAAGGGCCACTTATTAAACCCCCCCCCCCCCCCCCCCCTTCTAAGTGGTAGCCAAGTAGTCTAACAAGTGGTATCACGAGCCCGGTTCAATTTTGTTCACAAAATTCGGTGGATTATGCCAATTATTAGAAAACATGGCTTTTGCACCTAAAGGGGCTTATAATAGGGCACCTATATTCAATGGAGATCATTTTGATTATTGGAAAAGTAGTATGCGCATTCACATCAATTCTTTTGATGGTGAAGTGTGGAATGCTATTGAGACCGATCCGTTTGTTCCGACAATCACCGATCCTAATGGCATTGTCACCAATAAGCCTATGGCACAATGGACGGATGATGATAAGAAAAAGGTCAATTACGATGCAAAGGCACAAAACATACTTATTTCATCCCTTGGGATTGAACAATTTTTCATGTGTCGCATTGTGTATCGGCCAAAGAAATGTGGGATACATTAGTTACTCATTTTGAGGGTACTAATGAGGTCAAAATATCCAAAATAAACACCTTAACACAAGAGTTCAAATTGTTCCATATGCAAGATGGTGAAACCATTGCGGATATGCAACAAAGATTTGTGAAAATTACCAACAAGTTACATGGTCTAGGCAAACCAATCACTATTCAAGATGCTACTAATAAGAAGCGAATGATCTTACAACTTTGAGTCTCACAACCTTATTTGGTAAGCTAACGGAACATGAACAAGTGCTTAATTTGTTGGAAAAGCATGAGAAAGGTGGGAAAAAGGAGAAACACAACGAAAAGGAAAAAGAAAAGGATAAGAGGTCCATTGCTCTAAAGGCCTCCACATCCAAGCCCAAAAAGGGTGAGCAAGTGGAAAGTAGCTCAAGAGAAGACGATTCTGATGATGAGGAAATGGGGCTCTTCGTTCGACGCTATATTAGATATGTGAGAAAGAATGGGATAAGAAATTCTGATGACAATCTTAAGAAGTTTCGGAAAGATAGTGGTTACCGCCGGAAGAGTGATAGTGGTAGATACTCCAAGAAAGGGGCATGCTATGAATGTGGCCAAATTGGTCATTTCAAACCGGATTGCCCTAAATTGAAAAGAAAAGAGAAGGAGTCACCGTCATTCAAAAATGGAAGCAAGGACAAGGGAAAGAAAGCTTATGTTGCATGGGAGAGTAGTATCTCTTCATCTTCTTCATCATCAAGCTATAGCTCAAGTGGTGAAGATGTATTGGCAAAGGTATGCTTGACATCATATGACCGTAAGAAACTTGCTCCTAAAAAGGTAAATCAAAATCCCTCTAGCTCATATACGCTTTTAGAATATCATGAGTTGCAAGTTGCTTTTGAAAAGTTACACAAAGAAACTAAAGAGGCTTTTCAACGACTAAAAGATTTAATGCAAGTTAATAAATACCTTGAGGCAAAAGTTTCGGAAACGGAGCTTGAGTTGAAAGCCCTCAAAGAATCTAGGCTAAACTGTTCATTTGGTCCCTTACGTTTATTTTAGGTTTGAAACAGGTCCCTTACATTTTAAAAGTTTGAATTTGGTCCCTCATGTTATCAACCTTTGTATTAGTTAGTCCCTTCCGTCAAATTTTTCACTAACTTTGTTTGATCCTTACACATGGCTGACAGTTTACACATGTCAAAGTGATTTTGGACACGTGGAATGCCATATAATAAACAAAACCTTCGCAAATAGAAAAAAAATACGACAAAGACCTTTGCAAACACGAACTCTTTTTTTCTATTTGTGAAGGTTATGTTTATTATATAGTTGTCAACGTGTCCAAAATCACTTCCACCTATCCAAACCGTCAGCCACATGTAAGGATCAAATGAAATTAGTGAAAAATTTGACGGAAGGGACTAACTAATGCAAGTGTTAATAACGTGAGGGGCCAAATTCAAACTTTTAAAACGTAAGGGACTTGATTCAAACCTAAAATAAACGTAAGGGACCAGATGAACAGTTTAGCCAAGAATCTATGGTTCAAAAACCTCTTGTGACTTTTGATAGTTTTGGTAACGATAGAACCGGATGTGATGGATGCTTTTACTTATATAGAGACTTGCGAAAGTTACAAGATAAGCTAAAAGAACCATCCAAGCCGGAGATTAATTTTGCGGTTGATCCATCTAAATTCAACAAATCTTTAAAACCTATAAATAAAAAGTATAAATTTGTTGAAAAGGATCCTAAGAAAAGTAATCCTCATATCGTTTGTCATTATTGTTGTAACAAGGGTCATACTATTGCAAAATGCCATGCTCGAAAAACCTTGGTACCAAAAGGCAAATTGCAATGGTTACCCAAGTTAAGCAATAATGTTGCTACTAACCAACTAGGACCCAACATGAGTTGGGGACCTATTTCAAATGTCTAAGTATGTAGGAAAACGTCTTGAAACCATTGACGAAAGACACCGACAACAATGGAGTTCAAGACTTATGAACAAGGAAAATGATGAGAAAAGCTTCAACTCAACACTTACAATGTTGCGGAAATTGATCACTTCCTCCACTTAACACTGAAGGGAAGATTCTATTCTCTACCTTTTCCTTTATATTCTTTTTACTTAGCTTTTGTACACTGGTTCATATACATACAACTTTCACCTTAATATGATATTTGCTTTGATAGTTGTCTAATCCTCCAATTCCAAGAATTTTGCTCAAAAATATTTATAAGTTTTTGAGACTCATACGTCTTAAATGGGGATTTGACAAAAATCATTACAATTGCCATATTAAGTTCATACTTGGTTTGTATATGTTTGTTTTGTTCTTATATGTGACTTTGTGTGCATACATAGACATATATTTTCATATGATTAATTTTGGTACTTTGATTCTTTATGTGAATGGATTATCATGCATATACGGTTTAACATGTGTCCTCATGTTATAATGTGCTTTGGTATTGTTTTTGCTCACATACATAAGTGTGTACCTTGTTGATTATATGTGTTTCATACATACATGTTATTTGGGAGTCATAGAAATTTTTTTTAAAACTTATAAGTTCATGTGTTTTGAGAAAAATTGAAAATAATGCTTTTTGGATCGATACAAATAAACATTGTATGGATACATGTTAGTTATTTTGCAAATTTTCAAAATGAACTGATATGTATCGATACATACGATGGTTGTATCGATACATAGCTCTTCAATTAGGACAGCCACTGTCCCATGTATCGATACATGCTGGCATGCTTCGATACATGTCACAGAAAACTGACTTGTATTGATACAAACACGAGTTTGTATCGATACATATGCGTGAAAACAGCCTTATGTATTAATTTTCATTCATTCATTCATCTAACATCAAAAACTTCTTCTTCTCCACGAGCAAAACCTCAAAAACCCTCATTCCCAAATTCTCAATCTCCCTCAAACTCAACCAAAACTCACAAAACTTGACCCTAAACTACTTCAAATTCATTACCTATTCACATTCCTTCATCAATTTCGTGGTTCAAACTTCATAATCTCTACATTCAAGACAAGGGTTTCTTCAATTTTGGTTTGTGACATTTCTTCAAGTTCTTCATCCAAATTCAAGGTAATTCGTTCTATTTCTCTCTCTCTCTCCTAGAAATGGCACCAAAAATTAAGTCTAGAAGAAGAAAGGATGTAGAAAGTAGCAATGATGTTCCAAATTTTGGACTTAGGGAAGAAGAATTCGTTCACAGGGATTGTGTTGATTCTTATACACAATATTGTAGAACTAGGAGCATTTTGCCTCAGAAATCTGTTAATACTGAAACACTTAGAAATTTGCGTCTCGATGATGTTGCAGAAATTCTTGAAAACAAACAACTTGATACTTTTTGTGATTTGCAAACCAAATATAATGATACTTTGGTTAGGATATTTTATGCTGGGCTACAGGAGAGAAATGGTGCTGAGTTTGAATTTCGTTTGGGACATAAGACTTATAGGTTTAGTGCAAATATGTGGTTTGACTTGTTTGGAATGAGTACCGGTAGTAGGATAACCGGAGAAGATCTTTTGGCCTATACTGAAGTTAGCCAGGTTGATTATGATTCTAATGTTTTCATTTCCTCCATAACTAGAAATGGAAATATTCCGGAAACTATGGGAACCGGTAAATTAACTGTGACCGCTAGAGTGATTTATTGGATTGTAAGTCACATATTGCGTCCTAAGAGTGCAAGTTCTAGAATGGATAAGAAAGACATTGATCTCATGTTTTTGCTAATGGAAGACTGAAAAGTTGACTGGCCACTTTATATTGTGAGTAGAATGTTTGACTTGAGGAACTCTAGCCGTGATCAAAGCTTTGGATATTGTAGTTTGATAGCTAGCATCTTGAAAAAGTTCAAGGTTGGACAAGACCTTCCCATTGAGTATACTACCCTTGGAAGGTTACAAAAATTTAGTGATACTCAAATGGCAAAGATGAATTGGACCTTGAATGTTGACAATGTCTATGTCTACAATGGTCAAGAGGAAGACAATGTAGATCAAGGTGTTGCTCTAAGAGTTAGGAGACAAAGAAGAAATGCTAGGCAAGGTGAAGGTGAGGGTGAAGGACAAGGTGAAGAAGGCGGAAATTGGAATGAAATGATGGGCATGCTAAGGAATATGAGCATGCAACAAACCACCTTCTACAATGAATACACTCTGAACTACCAAACTCAAAATGCTAGAATTGAAGAGTTGTACACCAACACCAATGAACTCCGAACCTATGTGACTACTCGCTTTGATGAGATGCAAGCCCAGATGCATGGCTACTATCAGTCTAACCCTCCTTTTAACTCGAACAACATGGATCAATGATGATAATGATGCTTGACTCTGTTTTTACTGCATTTTATTTCTTTTACCGCATGAACAATTTTATTTTGTTATTTCTTATGACTTCTTATTTCGATATGGTTGTACGGATAATTTTGATGTTGTCATGTTTGGACAACATTCATTTTGGTTTTGTATGACTTATTATGTTGGATAATTTCGTTTGTATGGATAATCATGTGTGTTTATGCATTTGTTGCATTGATTTGTTTATTTCGTCCCATATTTGGATATGTTACTTGATTAAAATGTCGATGTGTTACGATATTCATGCGTTGGTTTTGGTCTGTTATTCTACATTCCATGTTTGTCATGATATTTGGTATTCGTCATTGATATATTTTGGCATATCTTTGTATGTATTTATTTTGATTAGGAAACTTTATCATATAGTGCATTTCGACAAATGTAACTGCACGATATGACTATGGTTAAAATTGTTTGAACTTGATACTTCTAATGAGCTCTCTTCTTCTTTTTGATATTATCAAAGGGGGAGAGATTTGGATTGCACAAGCTAAGGATGAATAGCTAAAGAAGTCTTGAAAATTATCAACAATATCAAACGCATTTATGGCATCAACTCAGGGGGAGCGTGCTTATTGTTAGCCTTGATGTAATTGCGTCTGTATACATATTGCTATTTTATTTGCATATTAGGTATAGGCTTAGTTAGCTTATGCAAAGTTTTGACAATTATCAAAAAGGGGGAGAATGTAAGTGCACCAGTTCATCCTCATGTTTTAATAATTGTCAAAACACATGAAAATAGAGTAGAACATATTTTGGCAACATTACAAATGACTTTGAAGGAAAATAGTAATAATAAAGCAGCGGAATTTAAAAATTTTCCTTTAGAGATCCTTACGAATGGGCATGAGTTTGTGTTTAGGATTTTTACCTCTTGTAGAAAATCCCTTTTTCTTTTCTTTTCACGAACGGTGGCCGGTCAATTCTTTGATCACGAACCGGATTGATCACGAGCGTTGATGACGAAGAACAACGCCTCTATCTAGTCCACACGAACAGGAACCTTCAAGAGAGTGCTAGCTCAAGAGGATGAAGGCCTTTTGTGAGTGGAGGCAAGAAATAAGGATTATGGTTTTCTGTTTCTTAAGAAATCACTTAAGTGTATTTTTCTCAATCACAAAGGTTCTATTTATAGAACCAAGTGTCTTGTGCACCAAGACAAACTATTTGTCATTGGGCCACAATTATACTAAACCCTTTTAATTAAATAAATCTTTTAAGAAACGCACCCCCCATGTGTCACACATGAGTGCTTTTTTTTCATAACAAATTATGATACGCTTATTTAATTACCATGATACCCTTATCATATTTCCTTAATTCTCTGAGGTGCACCGTACCTTATGGTGTTCCAATTTCACACTAGCCTGTTCTTATGTGTGTGACCCTTGTAGGTTTCCATAACGTTGGCAATTATATTAAATCCACTATTTAATATAATAAACAATGAGCGGTATCTAGCAACACATCATTGCTACCCAAGTTATGAGAAATTAACATGTGATCTAAAACACAACCTCTAGTGATAATATCAGTGTGTACAATTACCCCTTTGCCCCTTATGTCTATATTGAACACAAAGCATACTTGGTGTCATCTTTGTCCAGTTCAATATTGGGCCCATGACATTTATCCTGTTATGCAGGATTGGCAAATTCCATCTAGGACACTACTGTCCCTCAGCATGCTTTGTGAAGTACCCATTAACTACCTTTATGGTCATCCTGTTACGGACAACGTTAGATCAGTAACAAAGCACTTGACTCCACATCTAGGGTACATAGTGGTTTCAGGTCTAAGGGCGGCTTACACCATTATCACCATGAGAGTAACTTATGACACTTTGCATAACTTTGCATGTAGTACTCTCATAGCGGGTCAATCCGGTATAAATATTACTCCTAATATTTCTTATACCTATGTCAAGACTTGATAACTCCTTATCCTATGATCCATGAGATGCGATCATCAGTCTATCTTCATAATAGTCTCTATGTTTTATCATTATCCCAATTCATGATAAAACTTGACTACGGATACTTTAAGAATAGTGTCTTTATGTTTAATGTAATCTCATGATTAAGTCACACTTAATATTAAACAGACTTTCTATTCTAGGGACTTTATTATTTTGGACATACAAACATAATAAAGAAAAATGCCTTTTATTATTAATAAAGAAACAATATATTTATTAATAATTTATTCGATACAAGTACTAAAGTCATTGGCTTCTAGGGCTTACACCAACAATCTCCCACTAGCACTAGAGCCAATCTGGCATTACTTTAATACCCATAGACCTAGTGTGCCCATCATGCTTCAACTGCGCAAGAGGCTTTGTTAGTGGATCAGCTATGTTGTCAAGTGTAGGTACTTTGCATATTTTCACATCTCCTCTATCTATTATCTCTCGAATAAGATGGAATCGCCTGAGTATGTGTTTGGATCGTTGGTGAGATCTAGGTTCCTTAGCTTGTGCAATTGCACCATTGTTGTCACAATACAGACTAATGGGATCAACAATGCTAGGGACCACTTCAAGTTCAGATATGAACTTCTTGATCCAAACAGCTTCCTTTGCAGCACTTGAGGCAGCAATGTACTCAGCCTCAGTTGTAGAATTAGCTACTGTCTCTTGCTTTGAACTCTTCCAACTTACAGCGCCACCATTTAAGCAAAACACGAAACCAGATTGCGATCTAAAATCATCCTTGTCGGTTTGGAAGCTAGCATCGGTGTACGCTACAACCGCAAGTTCTTCCTCACCTCCATATACCAAGAATGTTTCCTTAGTTCTTCTCAAGTACTTAAGGATATTCTTGACGGCTATCCAGTGACTCTCACCGGGATCAGATTGGTACATGCTCGTTGCACTCAAAGCATACGAGACATCTGGACGAGTACACAACATGGCATACATAATTGATCCGATTGCTGATGCATACGGTATCTCATTCATGCGTTCCCTTTCTTCTTTAGATGAAGGGCATTGTGTCTTCGAAAGACATATTCCATGTTGCATTGGTATGAATCATTTCTTGGAATTATGCATATTAAAGCGCCTTAGCACTTTATCTATATATGTACTCTGACTTAGCCCAAGCAGTCTTTGTGATCTATCTCTATAGATTCTTATTCCCAATATATAGGCTGCTTCGCCAAGGTCCTTCATAGAAAAGCAATTCCCTAACCAAGTCTTTACTTGTTGTAAGGTAGAGACATCGTTTCCTATTAGTAATATGTCATCTACATATAACACTAAGAAAACGATCATGCTCCCACTAACCTTCTTGTAGACACAAGGTTCATCTTCATTTTTAATGAATCCATATTTTGTTACGGTTTCATCAAAACGAAGATTCCAGCTTCTTGAAGCTTGCTTCAATCCATAGATTGATCGCTGTAGCTTGCATATCTTATGAGCTTCATTTGGTATGTCAAATCCTTCGGGTTGTGTCATGTACACATCCTCAAGGAGATTTCCATTAAGGAAAGCAGTTTTGACATCCATTTGCCATATTTCATAATCATGATATGCTGCGATAGCAAGTAAAATCCGAACAGATTTAAGCATTGCAACTGGTGAAAAGGTTTCATCATAGTCAACACCATGAATTTGGTTATATCCTTTAGCAACCAGTCTTGCTTTGTAGGTATGTACTTTACCATCCATGTCAGTCTTCTTTTTGAAGACCCACTTGCATCCTATAGGACGAATTCCTACAGGAGGCTCTACCAAGTTTCAAACTTGGTTTGTGTACATGGAATCCATTTCAGATTTCATGGCTTCTAGCCACTTCTCAGATTCAGGACCAGTTATGGCCTCTTGGTAGGTTACAGGCTCATCTTGATCCATGAGTAATACGTCACCTTGTTCAGTTATGAGATATCCATATCTCTCAGGTTCGTGACGTATCCTGTTTGACCTACGCTGGACTTGTTCTACTTGAGCAGGTTGTTCTTCCACAACATCTTGTGGTTCCCGCTCATGTTCCTCCACTGTTTGCCCAACAATTGGTGGTTCTTGAATTTCTTCAAGTTCCACACTCCTCCCACTGATTCCTTTGGAAATAAATTCCTTTTCCAGGAAGACACCAGTTCGAGCGACAAACACTTTGCCCTCGGAAGGATTATAAAAGTAGTATCCTCTTGTTTCTTTAGGATATCCTACAAATAGGCATTTGTCAGATTTGGGTTCAAGTTTAGTTGTTATTAGTCGCTTTACATAGACTTCACAACCCCAAACCTTCATGAAAGACAGATGTGGTTTCTTTCCACTCCATATCTCATATGGTGTCTTTTCAACCTTTTTGGATGGAACGTGGTTAAGTGTATAAGCTGCTGTCAATAGGGCATGTCCCCAAAAGGAGTTTGGAAGATCCAATGACTCATCATGGATCGCACCATGTCTAACAAGGTTCGATTTCTTCTCTCAGATACACCATTCCATTGCGGTGTTCCGGGAGGGGTTAGTTGTGATACTATACCACATTCTTTAAGATGGTCATTAAATTCTAGGCTTAAATATTCACCACCTCGATCTGATCGAAGAGTTTTAATATTCTTACCTAATTGGTTTTGTACTTCATTTTTGAATTCCTTGAACTTTTCAAAGGATTCGGATTTGTGTTTCATTAGATACACATATCCATATCTACTTAAGTCATCAGTAAATGTTATGAAGTATGTAAAACCCCCTCTAGCAGGTATGTTCAATGGTCCACATACATCAGTATGTATGAGTGCCAAAAGATCATTAGCCCTTTCACCTTTTCCTTTGAATGGGGCTTTTGTCATCTTTCCAATTAAACAAGATCTACATGTATCATATGATTCATAATCAAAAGAGTCCAAAAGTCCATCTTTATGGAGTTTGGAGATGCGTCTCTCATTTATATGGCCTAAACGACAGTGCCAAAGGTAACTTGGATTCAACTCATTTGGTTTCATCCTTTTAGTATTAATGTTATAGACTGGCGTTTCAAGATCAAGGACATATAGTCCATTATACATTTGAGCATTAGCATAGAATATATCATTTAAATAAATAGAGCAACAATTGTTCTTTATCATAAATGAAAACCCAAACTTGTCCAAACAAGAAACGGAAATAATATTCCTGCTAATGGCAGGTACATAATAGCAGTTCTTTAACTAAATTATTAAACCACTAGGTAAAGATAAATTATAAGTCCCTACGGCTAAAGCAGCAACTCTTGCTCCATTCCCAACTCGTAGGTCCACTTCACCTTTCGCCAATCGTCTACTCTCCTTTAGTTCCTGCACATTAGTACAAATGTGAGAACCACATCCAGTATCTAATACCCATGATGTAGAAGTAGATAAATTTATTTCTATAACAAAAATACCTGAAGTTGTAGGAGCTACTCCTTTCTTCTTATCTTCCAGGTACTTTGGGCAATTCCTCTTCCAATGTCCGGTCTTACCGCAATAGAAACAATTGCCCTCTTTTGCTATGCTCCCACTAGGCTTTAAAGCAGGGGGAGTTTCTTTTGGTTTGGCAACTCCCTTGCCTTTCCATTTACCACCTTGCTTTTTGGGCTTCTTGTGATGCTTATTTCCATTACTAACCATTAGAATGGATTTCCCTTTAGACTTCAGATTTTGCTCGGCAGTTCTTAACATGCTTAGCAATTCAGGAAGAGTCTTATCCAAATCATTCATATTGAAGTTTAGGATAAACTGATTGAAACTATCCGGCAACGATTGCAGAATGAGATCAGTTGCAAGTTCTTTCTCAAGAGGGAATCCTAGCCTTTCAAGGTTTCCCACATACCCAATCATCTTGAGCACATGAGGACCTACCGGAGATCCCTCACTTAACTTGCATTGAAAAAGGGATTTTGAAACTTCGAACCTCTCATGACGGGCTTGCTCCGCATATAGAGTTTTCAAGTGTTCGATCATTTCAAAAGCATTCATGTTTTCATGTTGCTTCTGAAGCTCAGAATTCATGGTAGCCAACATGAGGCATGCAACCTCATTAGCATCATCAACATGCTTCTTGTAAGCATCCTTTTCAGCCCTTGGAGCATTATTAGCTGGCTCATTTTCAGGAACAGGTTCCTCTAAGGCATACAGCTTATTATCATGCTTGAGGACAATCCTCAGATTTCGGTGCCAATCAAGAAAATTTGAACCATTCAACTTTTCTTTGTCAAGGATTGATCGCAAAATGTTGTTTGATGTGTTTGATGACATGGTTATCTACATAAAGAAGTGAAAATATAAGTATCATTTTATTTAATTAGGTCTTTAACTAAACATGCTCCCACTATTTTACTCAAACCAAATGACCCTCATCATTTGATTCGGAAAATCCCGTTGGAAGATTTTCTAGTGGGTCAAGATCCATATTTCACTTTGTCTCAAGTCCGCGGTGGGCGGATTACACAAGACTCAGTTTATTTAGGTAGGAACTCCTTCCAATTGTATCTCATACAACTCTTGAATATATCAATTGGGTGAATAACTCCTTATTCGAATTCATCTTATGAATTATTCCCAATCCTTGCTTCTTAAACTCATATAATCTCATTATATTTGTTAAGTTAAGTTTGACCCTTACTTTAGAAGTTGGATATTACAATTATCCCATCGCACCTTACCAATATAGAGTATGCACTTCGCGGTGGGCGAACCTACATAGCTCGATACTAGTCTTGATGAGTTCTAAAGCTTGGAAAGCGTAAACTTAATATTCACATACTTTATTAATAAACAAAATGTACTCCGCGGTGGGCGAACCCACATTTTCTTTATTAATCTCTTATGTGTCTCTTGAGGGATTTTAATTAATTTGATCTCACCGGCTTGTTTAACATATTAAACGCTCTCACATGCATCAACATACATATAAAACAATAATACAAAATGATATGATTATGGCCTCCTAACGCAAGTGCTCTCTCAAGCCAATGAGAGAACCCTAAACTAGCCTAACGATGATCTACTTCTCCAAGTATCATCTTCATGGCTGTCCTCCTTTGTTCCTATTTTAATTCTATTATTACATCAAAGAATACTCGTTTTACATACGAGGGAGTAAGATGAGAAGAGAAATTACATCAAGAATTTTAGAGAGAGGCACGACACGCAGGCCGTATTTTAAAATCCAAATTAAAAACAAAAGAGTAAACTAAGGCCATAATCAATCATCACAAAACATAATAATAAACATATTTATTATTATTATTAATTCAGGTCGAGTAGATTAATTAAAATTAAAATTTTGGTGAACGATCAAAAATCAACCGATGCCAGCCGCGCCATAGCGCAGCCTGCCCCACGCCATGGCGCAGGTCTCTCTGGTCGCTGCGCCATAGCGCAACCTGCCCTACGCCATAGCGCAGGTCTCTCTGGTCGCTGCGCCATAGCGCAACATACCCTGCGCCATAGCGCATGCACGCAATCAGCATCTCTTTGACAACACAACCCTTGTGTTGTCGCGAATCCTAATGCAATAATTTCATGCCGTTAAAACCTTTTATGACCGAAATTCAATATGATTTATTAACATGTCATTGCTTCACCATACTGATGTCGGATTCCAAAGCAAATGAACATGAATCAATCCAATATCAAATAACTTTCATAATTTGTTTTAATGAACGAAATTATGAACGATGCATCAAATACACCGTTTTGCATCACGATCACTTATATCATATATAAGTGTTGATCAATCTTTTTTGTATAAACCTATGACAATTAACATATCGCTGCTTCACTATACAATTGTCGGATTCCGAAGCCGTTTCAATGTTAACCATCAATTTTCATACAAATAGATGCCAAATTTTAATTGCTCGATTTTAATCTTTATTAGATGTTTTAATCATATTAAAACTGAATTCATGAAATAAACAAACATCAATCTCATGGATTCGTAAGTGGCTCTGATACCACTGAATGAAAATTGTAATAATAAAGCAGCGGAATTTAAAAATTTTCCTTTAGAGATCCTTACGAATGGGCATGAGTTTGTGTTTAGGATTTTTACCTCTTGTAGAAAATCCCTTTTTCTTTTCTTTTCACGAACGGTGGCCGGTCAATTCTTTGATCACGAACCGGATTGATCACGAGCGTTGATGACGAAGAACAACGCCTCTATCTAGTCCACACGAACAGGAACCTTCTAGAGAGTGCTATCTCAAGAGGATGAAGGCCTTTTGTGAGTGGAGGCAAGAAATAAGGATTAGGGTTTTCTGTTTCTTAAGAAATCACTTAAGTGTATTTTTCTCAATCACAAAGGTTCTATTTATAGAACCAAGTGTCTTGTGCACCAAGACAAACTATTTGTCATTGGGCCACAATTATACTAAACCCTTTTAATTAAATAAATCTTTTAAGAAACGCACCCCCCATGTGTCACGTACACATGAGTGCTTTCTTTTCATAACAAATTATGATACGCTTATTTAATTACCATGATACCCTTATCATATTTCCTTAATTCTCTGAGGTGCACCGTACCTTATGTTGTTCCAATTTCACACTAGCTTGTTCTTATGTGTGTGACCCTTGTAGGTTTCCATAACGTTGGCAATTATATTAAATCCACTATTTAATATAATAAACAATGAGCGGTATCTAGCAACACATCGTTGCTACCCAAGTTATGAGAAATTAACATGTGATCTAAAACACAACCTCTAGTGATAATATCAGTGTGTACAATTACCCATTTGCCCCTTATGTCTATATTGAACACAAAGCATACTTGGTGTCATCTTTGTCCAGTTCAATATTGGGCCCATGACATTTATCCTGTTATGCAGGATTGGCAAATTCCATCTAGGACACTACTGTCCCTCAGCATGCTTTGTGAAGTACCCATTAACTGCCTTTATGGTCATCCTGTTACGGACAACGTTAGATCAGTAACAAAGCACTTGACTCCACATCTAGGGTACATAGTGGTTTCAGGTCTAAGGGCGGTTTACACCATTATCACCATGAGAGTAACTTATGACACTTTGCATAACTTTGCATGTAGTACTCTCATAGCGGGTCAATCCGGTATAAATATTACTCCTAATATTTCTTATACCTATGTCAAGACTTGATAACTCCTTATCCTATGATCCATGAGATGCGATCATCCGTCTATCTTCATAATAGTCTCTATGTTTTATCATTATCCCAATTCATGATAAAACTTGACTACGGATACTTTAAGAATAGCGTCTTTATGTTTAATGTAATCTCATGATTAAGTCACACTTAATATTAAACAGACTTTCTATTCTAGGGACTTTATTATTTTGGACATACAAACATAATAAAGAAAAATGCCTTTTATTATTAATAAAGAAACAATATATTTATTAATAATTTATTCGATACAAGTACTAAAGTCATTGGCCTCTAGGGCTTACACCAACAGACTTGACAGCGAAAAACTATTTTTAAACTTTGAAAAATTGATTTTTAGGTATTATGTATCGATAAATAATCATGTGTGTCGATACAAATGTCCTGAAATTACTTCAGACTGATTTTGTGCATTTTGTATCGATACATATATCACTTGTATCGATACAAATATGGTCTCTCAGAGGCAGAGAGTCACCTGTGTATCGAATCATGCTTGCATGTATCGATACACACCTGTATCTCTCAAAAAACCAGATAGTGCATGATGTATCAAATCATGCTTGCATGATTTGATACATATAAGTCAAGATTTCAAGAAACTGATGTATGTATCGATACACATACGTGTTTGTATCGATACATAGGTCAAAATTTTCATATTTGAACGCTGGTCAAAGGGTTTGTATCGATACAAACCATCATTTGTATCGATACATGTCTGTGAACTTTTGCCTAAATTTGCTCAATTCTATTTTCCCTTTAAATAGCAATGTGCTTTGTTATTGTAAAAGAGAGAAAACCTGTGAGAAAGTGAAATAGCTTTGATAAACTCTTTGGGATTCAAATTGGGTGAAAAATTTGGATCAAAGGGTTATTCTTCACAAGATCATCATCTTCTATCAAATTGCAATTAATTGAAGAATGAGTATGGGATCATTCGGATAAAGGTTGTACGTTTGATCGATAACGTTCGATAAGGCTTGCGGTGAATCAGAGGCGTGATCGAGTTGATTTGTGAAGAAGGTTTGGGTTTTTCTCAAGGATTCAAGATTGTGCGATATCTTGAAGGATCAACAACGAAGAAGCGAGGTACTCAGTTGGACGATCGGTGCGAGGGTTTGCGCACGGTTAGGATCGTTGTATTCAGAGGGAGAAGCTTCATTACTTGTTGAGGTTAATTCGCATAGTTTGCATTAGATTCAATATAGGGTTATTGGAGTCTTTGTAAATTGTGCACTAGTGTTCAAACGTTTTTGATCAATATACTCTCAAATAACCCGTTTGGTTATTTGGGGGGAGACGTACCCGGCCGACCGCGAGGACGACACGAAAGCCGGGGAACTCCCTAATCAATCGCTTGTGTCTTTCTTTCTTAATCTTTTACTTTACGCAATTGCTTTAATTTTGATTCAATTGAATTTTCGTGTTCGTACGAGTGCACCAAAATTCAATTGACACATATCTTGATTGTGATTGAATTAGCTATATAATTGTGTAACTTGCTTGGGCTGTGATTTGGATCATTTAATTCGAATATTTTGTACACGATCATTTCTAGTTCGTTATCATCACTCGTTCAAGGCTATACTACTTTTTCAGTGATCAATCGGGTGCAAAGAGACTACCGATCCGGTGGTGCTTCCGCGCGTACCTTTTAAACCAAATAATTTTTTAAAAATCAACATTGTTTAAAAGGGCCACTTATTCAACCCCCCTTCTAAGTGGTAGCCAAGTAGTCTAACATATTTAATTATTTTGTGCCGGATAATTAAATAATAGTTAAAAAAAAAAAGAAGTAGAAAATAAATGAAAGAGGTGTTGGGAGTATAGAGGGCGTGTAGATGAGAAAATAGTAGAGATGGTGATAATAGAGAATAAACATCATTTTAATTCTCATTAAACCAACTTAATTGCAATAATGTCATATATTGTCCCTTGTAATTAATTTTAAAAAAAAAGGAAGTATAGGAGTATGTCTGTATACTGAACAAAATAAACAAAAAAAAATAGTGTGATAATAGAGAAAGCACATAGGAGAAGAAGAGAAAGGAAGGAAGGGAAGTCTCAAACCTCAATCTTAGGGAAATCACTGCGAAACAAGTATGGGGGTTTAATTCTTTCGTTTAAAATTCTAAGCTTTGAGTTGTATGAATTGATTCAAGCTTTTGTTTTGTGTATTATTGTTATGGTTGCTTGTGTTGTTGTGATTTTTGTCCTTGTGATCAATGATATTGTATTATCTGTGATGTTGTCGAATTAATTCATAATTGATGTTGGGTTTAGATGAACTTTTGAGTTCATCAATGGCGTGGGTGTAAGAGTTTGAGAAAACAACAATTTATTTAAATTATGTTTTTGAGTCTAACAAATCACAACCTGAATTTTTATGATGCTTTAAGAATTCTAATCAATTTAAAAACGTTTCTGGAATTTTCCAGAGTAGAAGAACAATGAAATCGAAGTTTTCTGAATGATTTTAATGGAGTTTTTTTTTAAAAAGGAGCGTATGGACCTTGCCATTTTTAACGCGATTCGGTTGCCGATTTTAAAAACTAAGACAAGGTATCTCTCGGAAATTAAAAGACGATTAAAATGGTATAAGATTCGTTGTCTTGCGTCGAGTATAGAGGGAGAACGAGTCGGGTCGTGCGGCCCGTTTTGCAGAAACCGGGTGAAGAAGATGAAGTTTTGGGCTTCACCTCGCCCATTCGCATACGACGCGCGTGGGGGCGCGTGAGCCCTCATAGAAGCTCCAAATGTTTTTATTTGTTTTACAGTTAAATAGGAAATAATTTTCTTGAATTTTTGGGACCACTTAGAGATTTTTCTGAGATCTGAAACTATTTTTAGTTAATTAAACGAGGTAAATATACTTTTAAAAATATCAGAAATTAATAAAAGTTTCCCAAAATTTTATATGAAGAATCTTAATTATTTTGGAACATTCTAGTGTACTTCACTCTCTATGGTTTTATGTCCTCCTAATAACTTGAATTTATTAATTAAATTGATTTAAAATACGTACGTTTCGTCGGTAAACTAAATCAGGATGATTGGGTTAGGTGTTCTGTTTAAAAAGGAGTAATAGGCTGCTGTTTTGGAGAGGGGTGAATGATTAATTGAGTTATGGAGTTTTAGTGGTGTTATAATAGAAGTTGCTAATAATTGTTGTGTATCGGTGTTGTTTTAAGTTGTTGCTCGTTGATACTAATTGTGTTGTTTGAATTGTTGTTTTGTTGAATAATGATGTTGAGCTACGTGGTTATAACGATGTTGAGTTATCTATTTTAATGATGTTGGAGTTATGCCAAAATTATGATGTTATAATTATTGTTGTTGCTTATGAACGTTTTTTTTATTGATGTTGTTATAATGATGATGAAGTTGTCTATCGAAGTTGTTAAAAGATGTTGCCTATTGACGTTGCTTATTATAACATGACATGCATTCATTCATGTGTCCAATGACGTTGCTTATTGAAGTTGTATAAGTGATGTTGAAAATGATGTTGCTTAATGAAGTTGAAAATGATGTTGCTTATAATGATGTTGATCCTCCATGATGTAAAACTGGAAAGGACGTTGCTATTGGTACCACATGCATTTAGTGAGTCTAAGCGCATTGCACGCATTTTATTTATTGAAGTTGTGCCTTAATTAAAATAATGAAGTTGTGCCTTATTTAAAATAATGAAGTTGTGTTTCATCTATTGAATGTGTTCTTGTGGTGTGTTGTTGCCTACTCGTCCAAGACGGGTTTTTATTTTCGTATTGGATGTTGAATCCTTATACCTTATGATCGAATTACTCACCCATTCTGGTTTGACCCTACGGCTTGCCACCGTAGATTTTCAGGTAAGTGATCGTGTTTAGCTAAGGTGTATTGACGATGGAGTTATGAAGTCGTCGTTGTTTTCATTCCAGTTAGAGTCGCTCTGTTAGGATGTTGTTGGGGGATTTTATATTTCACTTTTGGATTATTATTTTTCGTTAAAGGATTGATGCTAGTTATTTAAAAATAAAATAAATACTATGTATGAGACTTTGGAGTTCTCACTTGATGATTTAATTCGACTTCCGCAATAATTTTCTTAATCGGATGTATTGAGGGTGTAGCACTCAATTGTTTTTTTTAAATAAAAAAAAAGGACGATGTTTTTACAAATAAAATAAAGGGAGTATAATTGGGTGTTACATTTGTAATAGGCCTCGGCAAGGGCATCGCAGTGCGATGAAGTCATCGTGCTGCGATGTGAAGATTCAGTTCACTTTTATAATTGATCCTATGCATTTCATCAGCTTGGGCGCCAAGGTATGTCATCGTGTTGCGATGTGCTATATCGTGCTGCGATGAACAAATTTTCTTCAGATTTATTTCTTCTGTTTTCTTGGCCAGCAAGCAGCACCCATCGTGGCACGATGGGAGCCATCGTGCTGCGATGGAATGCTCATTTTCTTCACTTTTTGGGCTTTTTCTTGTCTTTTGGCATCTTGGACTCTGTCTTGATGCTTTTTCCTGCTTTTGTAGGTTTTCCTTCGTATTTTGGCCTGTCTTGGTCATTTTACTACTAATAATAATACTAAAAATACCATAGAAATTCCTGTCATCACAACCCCAAACTTAAATTGTTGCTTGTCCTCAAGTAACATGCTGTCAGACAAGATCGTTAGAAAAATAAGAGATAAATAAAGATGATAGGAATTTCACAACCTTGCTTATATTTCAACAATGGTACCGCTGATTTCTTACCGCAGCGATCATGCTCAGTCCTGCTAGGCTCAGGAGACGTCAATAGTAGCAAATCGGAAAAATGCCAGCAAGAGTCCATGTTCAACTTTTTTCTCTCTCACATTTGTATTTTTCGCTCATAATTGAAAGGG
This sequence comes from Trifolium repens, assembly GCA_030408175.1. Lineage (NCBI taxonomy): Eukaryota > Viridiplantae > Streptophyta > Magnoliopsida > Fabales > Fabaceae > Trifolium > Trifolium repens. The sequence continues at coordinate 43,035,308 of CP125850.1, read as the reverse complement.
TTATCTCACAATCATCGTACAACCTGCCATTTTACCATAGGCTTGCAAGAACTCTAAGCAACCAGTCAAAATTTAATATACATGCATTTTTGGAGGTCTTTTTCAGGGTTATAACGTGGCTTAGGTCAAGGTAGGACATTTTTGGGAATAGTAGGCTAAACATTGGAGTTAAGTTCTACGTTGTTGTTCCTTTTTATGTACGCAACCTTATTCTTTAGGGTGCCTTTTTGTGTTGGTATCGGAGATTAAGAACCAGATGTGTCTTTGTGTGGTTATTTTCTATCACTGTTTTTTCCCTTTGGCTCTTTCTTTTTCCCTTTGGCGCTTTCTTTTTCATTCATTTTTTTTAAGCGATTATTTTTTTTAGGGAATTTTTGATGTTTTCCCGTCTCTTTTCTTTTATTTTTTTCTTTTTGTAGTGATAGTTCTCCGTATACCCACCCCAAAATTAGATGTTGCTAGTTCCATGAGCAACCCCAAACTTGTTTTGTTGCCAAGACTTTTGAGAACTATTACCTTAACTCCAAAGAGGGTAATTTCATTGTTTTTCTGGTCTATAGGCTTATAATGTAGTTTGTCACCAAAACAAAAGGGATAATTTTTTTACGGCACAAAATTGGCTAGCAAAGGATAATAATATATAAAGGGTGGCTTGAAAAGGCTCTGGGTTATAACAAACAATTGCCTCAATGCATATAATATCAAATTAACCAGTCAGCAGAGAATTAGAGCAAGTTCTAGAAAATAAACAAGTGCACGATACTCTCATAGTAATTCGAAAGAAAGTAGTAATACCGTTTGGAAATATTTGGCTCAAATCCTCACATGGCTTAGGTATATCTGAAAGTTTGAACACTTATCTCAAAGACATCAGCTTCATTACTTGTCTCTATGTCTCCCGAACTTCGCACTTAGGAGCAATCACCTTTGGTTTTTTGTATGAAGGTGTGAAATTCGGCTCATCAAAATTTATAACTCATTTCTCCGCAATCTTACCTAAAATAGTTAGTCATGCACTAGATAACAAACAACAAAAATTCTGATTTTGACCTCCAACTCCAAAAATTCGTACAGGGCTTAATACTGGACCAAAATTGGGGAAACTTATGTCAAAACGACCGGAAATTCGTTATCTAACCACAGCAACAAGCGGAATTTAAATTGGAGTTGCGAGGAGAGAGTAATTACGGTTTTATTGAAGGGTCTGTCTCAACTACGAATTCCACAATTATTCTTCCAAGGCTTGAGCTTTTAATCCTAATCTTCTCCTTACACAAAAACAGAGAATGACAAGGATTCCTTTTAAATTAAAATGAATCAATTCCCTTGCATGCAAGTACAAGAACAGAATTTGAACATTTATTAAAAGAAGGAGCAGAGCACAAACAAGAGAAATTGAAGAAGGGTTTGAGTGATTAAACTTACTCTTCTTAAGGGTTGAAACCTAAGGAGCAAAGATTGATTCTTGCATGTGAGATTGGATGAAATTGGTGAAGCTTAAGTAATTGTGTTGATCTTGCCGTGAGAGAGAGAGGGAAAAGTAGATGAGAACATCAATGATTTCTGATTTTCCTCCTTGTATGATGAATCTTTGGTTAGAGTTAAAGTAGTCATGGATATGGGTCATGGAGCTTCTAGTTGTTGTTGAAGGCGTGAGGGTGAAAGGAGAGAATAAGAGAGCAAAGTTCTGACTCTTTGCAGAGATAGTGAATGAATGAATAAATTGTGAGACATTGGGTTTTACAAATAAAAGGGTAATTGTGAGTGGTTGGGGTCCACTTTGTGCTTTGGTTAGAAATTGGCTAGTGGGATAGAAGTGGAATTAACGTGAGAGAGAAGAATATGGAGAGTTTTGGTTCAATTTCTAATCTTTTAGATATGTCCTTATATTATATCATGACATGCCTTTTGTATATCAATTCTATTTGTCCCACCAATTGTCACCAAACACACCTGTGACCTATAATTATTTTCTTCATGCTTGTTCACTTATTTTCCGATTTAAGCTCCAATAATTAACTCTAACCAATATTCTTCTATTAATTAAATGTGAGATGTTACACTTTTTGGGCTTTTTTTTATCTTTTGGCATCTTGGACTCTGTCTTGATGCTTTTTCCTGCTTTTGTATGTTTTCCTTCGTATTTGGGCCTGTCTTGGTCATTTTACTACTAATAATAATACTAAAAATACCATAGAAATTCCTGTCATCACAACCCCAAACTTAAACTGTTGCTTGTCCTCAAGTAACATGCTGTCAGACAAGATCGTTAGAAAAATAAGAGATAAATAAAGATGATAGGAATTTCACAACCTTGCTTATGTTTCAACAATGGTACCGCTGATTTCTTACCGCAGCGATCATGCTCAGTCCTGCTAGGCTCAGGAGACGTCAATAGTAGCAAATCGGACAAATGCCCACAAGAGTCCATGTTCAACTTTTTTCTCTCTCACATTTGTATTTTTCGCTCATAATTAAAAGGGTTATCTCTCAATCATCGTACAACCTGTCATTTTACCATAGGCTTGCAAGAACTCTAAGCAACCAGTCAAAATTTAATATACATGCATATTTGGAGGTCTTTTTCAGGGTTATAACGTGGCTTAGGTCAAGGTAGGACATTTTTGGGAATAGTAGGCTAAACATTGGAGTTAAGTTCTACGTTGTTGTTCCTTTTATGTACGCAACCTTATTCCGTAGGGTGCCTTTTTGTGTTGGTATCAAAGATTAAGAATCGGATGTGTCTTTGTGTGGTTCTTTTCTATCACTGTTTTTGCCCTTTGGCTCTTTCTTTTGCCTTTTGGCCCTTTCATTTTCATTCATTTTTTTGAAGAGACTATTTTTTTTAGGGAATTTTTGATGTTTTCCCGTCTCTTTTCTTTTATTTTTTCCCTTTTGTAGTCATAGTTCTCCGTATACCTAACCCAAACTTAGATGTTCCTAGTTCCATGAGCAACCCCAAACTTGTTTTGTTGCCAAGACTTTTGAGAACTATTACCTAAACTCCAAAGAGGGTAATTTCATTGTTTTTCTGGTCTATAGGCTTGTAATGTGGTTTGTCACCGAAACAAAAGGGATAATTTTTTTACGGCTCAAAATTGGCTAGCAAAGGATAATAATATATAAAGGGTGGCTTGAAAAGGCTCTGGGTTATAACAAACAATTGCCTCAATTCATATAATATCAAATTAACCAGTCAGCAGAGAATTAGAGCAAGTTCTAGAAAATAAACAAGTGCACGGTACTCTCATAGTAATTTGAAAGAAAGTAGTAATACCGTTTGGAAATATTTGGCTCAAATCCTCACATGGCTTAGGTATATCTGAAAGTTTGAACACTTATCTCAAAGACATTAGCTTCATCACTCGTCTCTCTGTCTCCCGAACTTCACACTTCGGAGCAATCACCTTTGGTTTTTTGTCTGAAGGTGTGAAATTCGGCTCATCAAAATTTATAACTCATTTCGCCGCAATCTTACCTAAAACAGTTAGTCATGCACTAGATAATAAACAACAAAACAGTTATTTAATTTTTTTTGTAAGTTTGAATAAGGGTTAAATAGATGAAAATGACATGCGGAATTCTTGGCATACTTTATTGAATTGAAAATACTGAAATATAAATACTCATCCTTGGGTTGCCTCCCAAGCAGCGCTTGTTTAGCCTCTCATTAGCTTGAGGCATTTCCTCCATTACAGAGGATAGGTTTGCATATCTCTCTATTTGTGCTTCTTTGTTCCAGCTTGAAGCACTGGTCATCTTCCTTTCATATTGATCACAATCCAGGCAGGACCAGGTCTGCTTCACCACACCCTCAACTATCCGGTTGGCGACTTATTTACCGGTGCAGTATCATAGAACGCAGTGATTTCACCCCAAACTTATATTCGTGCATGTCTCTCTTTTTTGCGCTTTGTTCTTGAGGAAGAAATTGTTCTTCAGAGGTGATTTTGCAGCTTGATTCTCCTGATTGAAGTAGTTCTTCCCTGATGGCTTTCTCTCTTTTCTTTGTCATCTTCGCCAATGGTTCATGTGTTTCCGAACCACTCCTGTAACAACCCCTTTTATTAGCTTACTTTTTGTGGAAGCTCTAGTCAAATGATCCGCCTGACCATTGACTTTTGTTGCAGCTCTCTTTCTTGCAATTTATTCCATCTCTCATCATTTTGAGAGTTTTCCTGTGAGAATGCTGTCTTTAGTTGGCTGTTGCCAGCCTCAGTGATTCATAGTGTCTTGAGTACCTATCTGCATGCACTTTAAACAAAATACCTCAGTAGCACTGGGATAAATATTTTTGTAAAACTATTTTTGGTTTGTCTCATGTGTCTTTGTCACTATGAAAATTCCCAGGTAAGTGAGGTGGATCACAACAGATCGCTCGGAGACCTTGACTTATCCTTAGCCAGAATTTTCACAGATAAATCCACAATCATCAACAAGATTTTTGATTTTTTCATTTTTTTGTATTTTTGAAAATTTTTGACAAACTTAAATAAATCTAGTAATGCTTTCTAAACACAATCCCCGGCAACGGCGCCAAAAACTTGACTGCAGGTCTGAAAAGTGCACCAGTCTGTCGTCGAGTAATAATTCACACTCTATGTGTCTAGAATGAGTTCGTATCCACAGGGATCGTGCCGAAGCTTCACTAGCGTTATTTAAGTTCGTGATAGTTTGCATTCGCTTTGGTTTTTGAAAAAGGTTTTATAAAAAGAAGTGTAATGCTTGCATAAATATAAATAAACAGAATGTATAAATATAGATTCAAGAAATATAGAGGCTAGGTATGGTGATTGGACTTACTCCCTTCTTCCTATTTGGCATGATCGGTGTATAACATAGTTACTCAGATTATGTTCGGCGGTGAATTTTCCTTGTTGTAGTAATACCTTACTATTACACTATGTCTATTAAAGTTTCCCTACATTAATAACTAAGGTACCTACGAGAGCCTAACCTCGATGTGTCACATACCCTAATTACTAAGTGAGTTGTTTATAAACATGCATTATTATCTTCACCAATTAACCTCTAGGTCCTAGTACCGGGCTATTCATCTTCTAAGTGCTCAGTTCACACCTAGTTCATGATTCCTCCTCTAACCGCTCAGTTCACGACTAGTTCAGGATGTTACCATCTCTATACACCTAGCATTATTTACTACTAGTTCTGGACCATATTAAGTCAAAACCTAATATCAATTCTATGGGCGCTCCCGCTTATCCGACCCGATTACGAGATACGTTATTAAAGTGCAAGAAAGTAAATAACAAACATAATTACTAAATATCATTTAATATAACTTAGACTCAACCACAGACTCCAAATATTCATAGGGGAGTTCATCGTCTCCACCACAACCTAAGGCATAATTACAAAAGACTACATATTTAAATTACAATAAAGAAATCATAACCTAAACATAAAAGCCTAAAGAAAACATACCTTGCTGAGTTAGTATTCCCGTAAGGGGAGAAAACTATGCCCAATAGAGCTCATCTGAACCTCTCCTTATAGTAGAGAGTGTTCTACTATTTCTGAATGATTTAAACAATGAATGGGAGGCTCCATTTATAGTTTTCGTAATGGGCCTCAGCAAGGTCATCGCAGTGCGATGAAGTCATTGTGCTGTGATGTCAAGATTCAGTTCACTTTTATAATTGATCCTGTGCATTTCATCAGCTTGGACGCCAAGGTATGTCATCGTGCTGTGATGTGCTATATCGTGCTGCGATGAACAGATTTTCTTCAGATTTATTTCTTCTGTTTTCTTGGCAAGCAAGCAGCTCCCATCGTGGCACGATGGAAGCCATCGTGCTGCGATTGAATGCTTATCTTCTTCACTTTTTGGGCTTTTTCTTGTCTTTTTGTATCTTGGACTCTGTCTTGATGCTTTTTCCTTCTTTAGTAGGTTTTCCTTCGTATTTGGGCTTGTCTTGGTCATTTTACTACTAATAATAATACTAAAAATACCATAGAAATTCTTGTCATCACAACCCCAAACTTAAACTGTTGTTTGTCCTCAAGTAACATGCTGTCAGACAAGATCATTAGAAAAATAAGAGATAAATAAAGATGATAGGAATTTCACAACCTTGCTTATATTTCAGCAATGGTACCGCTGATTTCTTACCGCAGCGATCATGTTCAGTCCTCCTAGGCTCAGGAGACGTCAATAGTAGCAAATCGGACAAATGCCCGCAAGAGTTCATGTTTAACTTTTTTCTCTCTCTCACATTTGTATTTTTCGCTCATAATTGAAAGGGTTATCTCTCAATCATCGTACAACCTGCCATTTTACCATAGGCTTGCAAGAACTCTAAGAAACCAGTCAAAATTTAATATACATGCATTTATTGAGGTCTTTGTCAGGGTTATAACGCGGCTTAGATCAAGGTAGGACATTTTTGGGAATAGCAGGCTAAACATTGGAGTTAAGTTCTACGTTGTTGTTCCTTTTTATGTACGCAACCTTATTCCTTAGGGTGCCTTTTTGTGTTGGTATCGGAGATTAAGAACAGGATATGTCTTTGTGTGGTTCATTTCTATCACTGTTTTATCCCTTTGGCTCTTTCTTTTGCCCTTTGGCTCTTTTTTTTCATTCATTGTTTCGAAGAGACTACTTTTTTTAGGGAATTTTTTATGTTTTCCCGTCTCTTTTCTTTTATTTTTTTCTTTTTGTAGTGATAGTTCTCCGTATACCCACCCCAAACTTAGATGTTGCTAGTTCCATGAGCAACCCAAACTTGTTTTGTTGCCAAGACTTTTGAGAACTATTTCCTTAACTCCAAAGAGGGTAATTTCATTGTTTTTCTGGTCTATAGGCTTGTAATGTGGTTTGTCAGCAAAACAAAAGGGATAATTTTTTTACGACTCAAAATTGGCTAGCAAAGGATAATAATATATAAAGAGTGGCTTGAAAAGGCTCTGGTTTATAACAAACAATCGCCTCAATGCATATAATATCAAATTAACCAGTCAGCAGAGAATTATAGCAAGTTCTAGAAAATAAACAAGTGCACGGTACTCTAATAGTAATTCGAAAGAAAGTAGTAATACCGTTTGGAAATATTTGGCTCAAATCCTCACATGGCTTAGGTATATCTGAAAGTTTGAACACTTATCTCAAAGACATCAGCTTCATCACTCGTCTCTCTGTCTCCCGAACTTCGCACTTCGGAGCAATCACCTTTGGTTTTTTGTATGAAGGTGTGAAATTCGGCACATCAAAATTTATAACTCATTTCGCCGTAATCTTACCTAAAACAGTTAGTCATGCACTAGATAATAAACAGCAAAACAGTTATTTAATTTTTTTGTAAGTTTGAATAAAGGTTAAATAGATGAAAATGACATGCGGAATTCTTGGCATACTTTATTGAAATGAAAATACTGAATCGAAAATACTGAAATATAAATACTCATCCTTGGGTTTCCTCCCAAGAAGCGCTTGTTTAGCCTCTCATTAGCTTGAGGCATTTCCTCCATTACAGAGGATAGGTTCGCATGTCTCTCTATTTGTGCTTCTTTGTTCCAGCTTGAAGCACTGGCCATCTTCCTTTCATATTGATCACAATCAAGGCAGGACCAGGTCTGCTTCACCATACCCTCAACTATCCGGTTGGCGACTTATTTACCGGTGCAGTTTCATAGAACGCGGTGATTTCACCCCAAACTTATATTTGTGCATGTCTCTCTTTTTTGCGCTTTGTTCTTGAGGAAGAAATTGTTCTTCAGAGGTGATTTTGCAGTTTGATTCTCCTGATTGATTAGTTCTTCCCTGATGGCCTTTTTCTCTTTTCATTGTCATCTTCGCCAATGGGTCTTGTGTTTCCGAAACATTCCTGTAACAGCCCCTTTTATTCTCTTACTTCCTGTGGAAGCTCTAGTCAAATGATTCGCCTGACCATTGACTTTTTGTTGCAGCTCTCTCTCTTGCAATTTATTCCATCTCTCATCATTTTGAGAGTTTTCCTGTCAGAATGCTGTCTTTAGTTGGTTGTTGCCAGCATCTATGATTCCTAGTGTCTTGAGTACCTGTCTGCATGTAGTTTAAACAAAATACCTCAGTAGCACTGGGATAAATATTTTTGTAAAACTATTTTTGGTTTGTCTCATGTGTCTTTGTCACTATGAAAATTCTCAGGTAAGTGAGGTGGATCACAACGGATCGCTCGGGGACCTTGACTTATCCTTAGCCAGAATTTTCATAGATTAAAATCCACAATCATCAAGAAGATTTTTCACTTTTTAATTTTTTTGTATTTTTGAATTTTTTTGACAAACTTAAATAAATCTAGTAATGCTTTGTAAACACAATCCCCGACAACCGAGCCAAAAACTTGACAGCAGGTCTGAAAAGTGCATCAGTCTGTCGTCGAGTAATACTTCACACTCTAGGTGTCTAGAAAGATTTCGTATCCACAGGGATCGTGCCGAAGCTTCACTAGCGTTATTTAAGTTCGTGATAGTTTGCATTCGCTTTTGTTTTTGATAAAGGTTTTATAAAAAGAAGCGTAATGCTTATATAAATATAAATAAACAGAATGTATAAATATAGATTCAAGAAATATAGAGGATAGGTATGGTGATTGGACTTACTCCCTTCTTCCTATTTGGCATGATCGGTGTATAACATAGTTACTCAGATTATGTTCGGCGGTGAATTTTCCTTATTGTAGTAATACCTTACTATTACACTATGTCTATTAAAGTTTCCCTACATTAATAACTAAGGTACCTACGAGAGCCTAACCTCGATGTGTCACATACCCTAATTACTAAGTGAGTTGTTTATAAACATGCATTATTATCTTCACCAATTAACCTCTAGGTCCTAGTACCGGGCTGTTCATCTTCTAAGTGCTCAGTTCACACCTAATTCATGATTCCTCCTCTAACCGCTCAGTTCACGACTAGTTCAGGATGTTACCATCTCTATACACCTAGCATTATTTACTACTAGTTCTGGACCATATTAAGTCAAAACCTAATATCAATTCTATGGGCGCTCCCGCTTATCCGACCCGATTACGAGATACGTTATTAAAGTGCAAGAAAGTAAATAACAAACATAATTACTAAATATCATTTAGTATAACTTAGACTCATCCACAGACTCCAAATATTCATAGGGGAGTTTGTAAGACCCGAGATTTTACTGTACTATTTTTCTAAGGAACTCTAGTGTCGGCTACGAGTTTTAGGGTTTTTAGTAGAAGCGGATTTGTGATTATCGTCACATTAATGAGATTTTTGCTGAAACGGAGCCTGTTTTGTGCTCGTGCGCTGGAAAGGCACAGACTTTTGGGTCGTAGTCCTCTTTTAAGTATGAGGAGATTTCTGTGGTCTTAGAATATCGAGTTTTGGATTATTCTTATTTTTGGAAAAACGAGTAGGATTTTACCCGCGGATGGAAAATCTTACTGCGTCTGTTCTGAGTGAGGTTTCGGATGGGAGTTTTATATATCTGCGCGAGTTAGGTTATGTCCTGAGATTAATTTTCTGAGGTATGGAAGAAAATTACAGTCGCGAAAAAAAGATTCGGCGATAAGTTTTGGAAATGTTTAACGTTGGACGTTCTTTCCGTAAGTTTTACGTTTTTGTGATTTACGTTCGTCGCGTCGCGCGAGAGCTGACCGTATGAGTGTTTCTATGAGATATTGAGTTTTATCTCAAGTGGCTTTGGTTTGGTTTGATCCAATGGCTAGGGTTTTGTCTTGGCAATGTGTTTTTGATCCAATGGTCATGAGCTAGCAAGAGCTTTAGCATAGTAAGGAGGTTTGCTCATTGTGGACTTAGAAACATCACCAAACTATCTCATTCTTTCTCTCTTTCACGTGGAACTCCATTTCTTAACCTTAAACCTTCACAAATTTTCCATTCTTCACCATTTCACTCCATTTCAAGCTTTGGAGCTTTGAGGAAAGTTGTAGAGAATCACTTTCTTGAGGTAACCCTCTCTTCTTATCTCCTAGGTTGGTAGATTTTTAGAGTTGTGAGGTTTTTGGGTTTATGTTCTTAAGAGGGTTTGGTGAGAAAGGTTGTTCTTGCTAGTTCTTGTTTCATGAAAGTTGTTCTTGAGGTTTAGAGAAGCATGTGTAGGCTTTGTTATTTCAATTTTCCATGAGTTGGTGAGAATCTCATGAGAAAAGTTAGGGTTTTGGTTTGGTTATGTATTGATCAATTACATGAGGTTATGTCGAAAGGTTTTGAAAAGAAAAGTTGTCTTTGAACCTTTGGGCGAAAGGGAAATGCGTTGTATGGTTTTGTTTTGGAAAATCCGATGAAAAATATTTGGTGGTTCATGAAAATATTCCTAAGTGTTTTGGGTAGTATTTTGGGGTCAAAATGGTTTAAAACTATGGTGACATGTGGTGTCGCTTTTTACCTTGAAAACACGTTTGAAAATGATTACCGGACGGTTGAGGCCCGTAATAAAACTTGTGCTTGGATTTGGTTTTGATTTTGAAAATGAAAATCAAATAACTTGCACTCGAAGCAACCAACATGCTTTCGGAAATGAGTTGCTTGCTTATGAAAATGGTTTGCTTTTGTGCCTTGAAAAAGTGTTGGGAACTAATAGAATCAAACTAGGCTTGGGTGGAAAAAGGAGGTGTGAGTTGCTGTCTTTTGCTGTCATGACAGTTGAAACTCGCTGGGCGAGTGGTTACTCGCCAGGGCGAGTGTCACAGGTCTTGACAACTCGCCAGGGCGAGCTCCAGAGCGAGTAAGACCAGTACTCTCTGCCTTCACTCGCCACCAACTCGCCAGGGCGAGCTCTGGGAGTTGAGATTTTGGATTTTGATTTCTAAACTTGGTTTTTAACATTCTAATCCCTTTTTATTAATTTATGGAAGTGGTTGGGATTGGAAACGAGTTTTTCGGGTACTCGGAAAGTACGTAGCTTATAACGCAAGAAAACGACCATTTTGCATTTCAATTTATTTAAGACTTTTGACAATTGTTTTGGGTCCTAAAAATGGTACATATAACTCATGGGGGTTGATCAATACGGTAGTTTTCGGTATGGAACCCGAAAGAGGGTTTTTACCTTATAGAACCTTTGGTTTTTGAGGTTTTCGGTTTAGTTTCAATACTATTGGTTGGGGAACAATGTATTGATGGTACGCTGCTTGTTTTAGGAAGCGCGTTGTGTTGTTTGGTCGAGTGGTAAAAATCGGAAGCTTGCCGAGGTAAGGGCTCCACTTTATTTCCGTCTTTTAAAACGGTTTGACATGCTTGGTTTTGCTGTTTATGCAATTGTTGGTGTGTTTGGCATGTCTTTGTGATGTATTCTCGTGATGAGAAAGTGTTTACAATACGTGCGTTGAAATACATATGATTAGATATATATGTATGTTTGTGTGGGTTGTACATATGATTGTGACAATATATGTACGTGTTGCATTAGCATAGATTTGAAGATCGTATGTTCATGCATTGTTAGTAAGTAGTTGCGAGAGGGGACTACGGGGTGCGACTGACAGAGATTGGGTCCACTGGTGTTTATTTTAGTGGGCATAATACGTAGTGTCCGTGATGGGCTACGGGGTGTGATTGACAGAGATTGGGTCCACTCTAATCTTCGTAGTGTCCGAGATGGGCTACGGGATTTTATTGATGTTTCACGGTGTTTATGTGGTTTATAATACGTAGTGTCCGTGATGGGCTACGGGGTGTGATTGACAGAGATTGGGTCCACTCTAATCTTCGTAGTGTCCGAGATGGGCTACGGGATTTTATTATTGTTCTACGGTGTTTTATCAGGTTTCGTAGTGACCGTGATGGGCTACGGGTTTTGTATTTGGTTTGTTAGTAGGGGATGGACCTACGATTCCGAAACTCGTGCATCGTGGTAGCTAGGGTTAGTACCACGCATTGTAGAGGTTGCATTATAGGCTATGTGTGCATTGCTTATATGAACCCGTTGGTGGGAATTGCTTTGGTGGTTAAGAGCTTTCTCTTGTGTTTGTGGAATTATTGTTATGTGTACAATCTTTCGCACCGGTTATATCTATATATATACTTCTATTTTGTGGTGACCCTTTCTTTCATTTGCGGGCTCATCCCACCCAGGTGATGGGTTAGGTCGTGATGACGACGGTGGCAGTTCTAGGCTATAGTAAGCATTTGGTGAAGCTTAGTATAGGTAGACTATGCGCCGGTGTGTTTTGTGCACCGTGCTTTTGGTTAGCATAGGGTTGTCTAACTTGTTTTGTTGTAAGTACTTGATACTTAGACTTGGACTGTAATTATTCAGGAATACACTTTGCTTGTCGAAGCACCTATGGTAATGAGTCTTTTGTATATTTGAATGCCGGCTCATTGAAAAATATTATATGCGCACTCTGAGTGTTAGTTGAGAAAAAAAAAAAATATGCTCTTTTCTGACCGTTGAAAAAACGGGTTGTTACAATTGGTATCAGAGCCCGGCTTTAAATCTTCAAAGGGAGAGTGTATACTTGAGTCGTTAGTCCAGAGTCGGTTAGAACATAACTAGAGTCGTGTTAGTTCTAGTGTTTGTTCTGTGTCGGGTTATGGGTTAGTAATCCGTGGAGTGAGATGTTCTGTTGAGATTCAGAATTGTTTGATTAAGGATCTAATCAAAAGGAATTGGTATGTGCAGGAAAAAGAATGCCTCCGAGAAGGGCACCTGCAGCCCATAGGGCAGATGACAACGAGATGTATCAGATGGCTCATGCCATGAATACGATGGCAGTTGCTGTGACTGCTCAGACCCATGCGAAGGCGCAGAGGGATGTAGAGAAGCGTGAGAGGGAGATCATTGCTGCTGGATCTAGACTTCTCACCAGTTTCAACCATCAGGCTCCTCCTAAGTTTAGTGGGGAGGGAGGTCCTGATGCCGCGGATTTGTGGCTCCAGTCGATGGAGAGGATCTTTGGGGCAATCCATTGCCCGGAAGGAGAAAAAGTGGTGTTAGCTACCTATCAGTTGCAGGGTAGTTCTGAATATTGGTGGGGAAACACCAGGCTCATTATGGGAAATGCTGATGAGGAGGTAAATTGGGAGAACTTCAAGAGGAGGTTCTTAGCTAAGTACTTTCCCGAGACTGCGAGGGAGAGGTACGGAGAGGAATTCCTGCAGCTGCGGCAGGGGGGCATGAAAGTGGAAGCCTATGCCAAAAAGTTTGAATCACTGTCCCGTTACTTCCGCTTCTTTAGGGATGGGATAGATGAGACCTATATGTGTCGTCGCTTCCAGGATGGTTTGAGGTATGAACTGCAAGATGCAGTGGTGCCGTTGGGTATTCGTCAGTTTCAAGTCTTGGTAGAGAAATGCCAAGAGGTGGAGGATATGAGGAAGAAGCGGGAGAACCGCCAGGATGATTTTAGTGTTGGAGGACCTAGTAATTCAAGTGGTCAGAATCCGAGTCCGGGTCAAAATAAGAGGAAGCAAGGGGATATGTCCGGTAACCGTTCCCAAAGTAATAGAGGACCGGGACGCTCTGAGAATCAAGGGACTCGAGGGAGTCGGGATGGAGAGAAACAGACTTGTTACCGATGTGGTCAAGAGGGCCATTATGCAGTTGAGTGTGGAAATAGGGGACCAGGAGCTGTTTGTTTCAACTGTCAAAAGCCGGGTCATTTTGTGAGAAATTGCAAAACCCCAAAAGCCGGGTCGTCGGCGAATGCGGCATGAGGATTGCCAGATTGCAGGTAACACTTTACTGCATTGTTTGTTGTTGTTTGGGGACAACCCACTTTTGCGTGTCTTGGTGTGGGCTTTTGTTTGTTTTGTTACTGTGGTTGTTTTGGAATGTTTCTACTTTGTGGAGGACTTAGTAGTAGTTATAGCATGTTTGCACTGTTAGTGGCAATTTGAGATTTCGCGTTTTGCGTGTAAAGGGTCGGTGGACCTAGTGTCGTTAGATAATGATTGTGCGAATGGTGGATACCTTAAGGGTTAGGGTAAGCGTGTGGGATCTAGTAGATCGACGAGTTAGCCGCGAAGGAATGTTAGTCGTTTGGTAAGAGTCGCTGAGAATGAGTAAGAGAAAAGCACATGATGATGTGGCTTATGTTAATGGAGGACTTGCGGAAAGAATTGCCTCACACCTAGTTGGGAAATCATGGTTGTGCGGGTATAGTACGGATTCAAAAGCACCACCTGAATGGATGTCATGACGGTGCGTGTGTTGTATGTGGAAATAAGAAGGATAAGAATTTGTCTAATGACAAAGTTGTTGGAAGCTATTAGGGCTTTGGTTCATTGTAGTGGTTACAATGAGGAGAGTTGGGTTTGAGTAAGTGAGGGAATTTGAATATTGTCACCACGGAAGGTGGGGCAATCGTGAGGTGAGGGGCTACCTTAAGGTTTATTCTTGAAGGTAGGTATCTCGACGAGAGTGGCGATATTCGGAGTGTTTAGGAATGGTCAGGGTGACCAACTCTTTTGAGTAAGAGAGGATGTTATTGTAAGAGAAAAAGGAACTCAGGAGAGTTCAGGAATAGAATGGAATTACGATGTGAAGAGGATGTGCGCCGATGATGGTAGTCGACGAGGTTAAGCGTTTTGTTTAAGGCACGCGAGATTTATCTAAGTGACGTTTGGAAGTAATAGGAACGCATAAGAAGCCGATTCTGGGAATTGGGGACTTGGATAAAAAGGAGTCCAAGAGAAGTAGATGGTATAGTTTGGCAAGTGTCAAGACTATGAGGAGTGTAATCACCAACTGGAGGTTGGGATTGTTTTATGTGAGTCGTGTTTGGAATGAGACGCGTGGGTGAGCATGCGGTTTCGGCGTATTCATTGAGTTGCGGACTCATGGATATTGGTGAGGTGTGAAGTTCTTCCTAAGAAGAGATAACTTGTTCGGAATGTAATGGTTTTGGTGGTACCTGCCGTGGTGGCATTGTATTACTGTTGAATGATGTTCAACAGAGGTTTCATGAGTGGAATCATGAGAGCTTGAGCGACGTGTTTTGAGTGTTGTGTCTTGCGATTTCGACGTGTATTTGTAAGAGATTGAGGGAAACGTGTGGGACCATTGTGCCTCGGAGGACCTTGAGCACAAGTGGAATGAAGTATCACTTAAGTTGGGTAAAGATGGTCTAGACCACCATCATGACTGTCGACTATTTATTGACAAATTGAGGAACTGATCATCCTTAATCCCTTGTTGATAATAGACGGAGTCGTGTTGACTGGAAATGACTAGTTTTGCCGGCTTTGCTGGTGCGCAGAAAAGTTTCGGTGTTTCTTTTTGGAGGGTAGCCACTCACAACTTCGTGTGAAACTAATGGAGTGGGCTATGCCGCGGAGGCGAAAGGAGGTGACCTTGTGAAATTGTCATGTTGACCTAGGATCCTTGGGGAACTAGAGTGTCTGAACCTTCGTGCTAAAGAAAATTTTTGAGTGGTGAACTCGTTGATAGTTGCGGTTGCTGCACGGTTGTGCCAGTGTGTTAGCATCTGTGTGGCTACACCTAATCCTGAGGGATTTTGTTGTGTTGGTGATGGTAATAATTAGTTGAGTTGTTACTCTTACCTTTAGTTTCGAGGACGAAACTTCTTTTTGGAGGGTAGTAATGTAAGACCCGAGATTTTACTGTACTATTTTTCTAAGGAACTCTAGTGTCGGCTACGAGTTTTAGGGTTTTTAGTAGAAGCGGATTTGTGATTATCGTCACATTAATGAGATTTTTGCTGAAACGGAGCCTGTTTTGTGCTCGTGCGCTGGAAAGGCACAGACTTTTGGGTCGTAGTCCTCTTTTAAGTATGAGGAGATTTCTGTGGTCTTAGAATATCGAGTTTTGGATTATTCTTATTTTTGGAAAAACGAGTAGGATTTTACCCGCGGATGGAAAATCTTACTGCGTCTGTTCTGAGTGAGGTTTCGGATGGGAGTTTTATATATCTGCGCGAGTTAGGTTATGTCCTGAGATTAATTTTCTGAGGTATGGAAGAAAATTACAGTCGCGAAAAAAAGATTCGGCGATAAGTTTTGGAAATGTTTAACGTTGGACGTTCTTTCCGTAAGTTTTACGTTTTTGTGATTTACGTTCGTCGCGTCGCGCGAGAGCTGACCGTATGAGTGTTTCTATGAGATATTGAGTTTTATCTCAAGTGGCTTTGGTTTGGTTTGATCCAATGGCTAGGGTTTTGTCTTGGCAATGTGTTTTTGATCCAATGGTCATGAGCTAGCAAGAGCTTTAGCATAGTAAGGAGGTTTGCTCATTGTGGACTTAGAAACATCACCAAACTATCTCATTCTTTCTCTCTTTCACGTGGAACTCCATTTCTTAACCTTAAACCTTCACAAATTTTCCATTCTTCACCATTTCACTCCATTTCAAGCTTTGGAGCTTTGAGGAAAGTTGTAGAGAATCACTTTCTTGAGGTAACCCTCTCTTCTTATCTCCTAGGTTGGTAGATTTTTAGAGTTGTGAGGTTTTTGGGTTTATGTTCTTAAGAGGGTTTGGTGAGAAAGGTTGTTCTTGCTAGTTCTTGTTTCATGAAAGTTGTTCTTGAGGTTTAGAGAAGCATGTGTAGGCTTTGTTATTTCAATTTTCCATGAGTTGGTGAGAATCTCATGAGAAAAGTTAGGGTTTTGGTTTGGTTATGTATTGATCAATTACATGAGGTTATGTCGAAAGGTTTTGAAAAGAAAAGTTGTCTTTGAACCTTTGGGCGAAAGGGAAATGCGTTGTATGGTTTTGTTTTGGAAAATCCGATGAAAAATATTTGGTGGTTCATGAAAATATTCCTAAGTGTTTTGGGTAGTATTTTGGGGTCAAAATGGTTTAAAACTATGGTGACATGTGGTGTCGCTTTTTACCTTGAAAACACGTTTGAAAATGATTACCGGACGGTTGAGGCCCGTAATAAAACTTGTGCTTGGATTTGGTTTTGATTTTGAAAATGAAAATCAAATAACTTGCACTCGAAGCAACCAACATGCTTTCGGAAATGAGTTGCTTGCTTATGAAAATGGTTTGCTTTTGTGCCTTGAAAAAGTGTTGGGAACTAATAGAATCAAACTAGGCTTGGGTGGAAAAAGGAGGTGTGAGTTGCTGTCTTTTGCTGTCATGACAGTTGAAACTCGCTGGGCGAGTGGTTACTCGCCAGGGCGAGTGTCACAGGTCTTGACAACTCGCCAGGGCGAGCTCCAGAGCGAGTAAGACCAGTACTCTCTGCCTTCACTCGCCACCAACTCGCCAGGGCGAGCTATGGGAGTTGAGATTTTGGATTTTGATTTCTAAACTTGGTTTTTAACATTCTAATCCCTTTTTATTAATTTATGGAAGTGGTTGGGATTGGAAACGAGTTTTTCGGGTACTCGGAAAGTACGTAGCTTATAACGCAAGAAAACGACCATTTTGCATTTCAATTTATTTAAGACTTTTGACAATTGTTTTGGGTCCTAAAAATGGTACATATAACTCATGGGGGTTGATCAATACGGTAGTTTTCGGTATGGAACCCGAAAGAGGGTTTTTACCTTATAGAACCTTTGGTTTTTGAGGTTTTCGGTTTAGTTTCAATACTATTGGTTGGGGAACAATGTATTGATGGTACGCTGCTTGTTTTAGGAAGCGCGTTGTGTTGTTTGGTCGAGTGGTAAAAATCGGAAGCTTGCCGAGGTAAGGGCTCCACTTTATTTCCGTCTTTTAAAACGGTTTGACATGCTTGGTTTTGCTGTTTATGCAATTGTTGGTGTGTTTGGCATGTCTTTGTGATGTATTCTCGTGATGAGAAAGTGTTTACAATACGTGCGTTGAAATACATATGATTAGATATATATGTATGTTTGTGTGGGTTGTACATATGATTGTGACAATATATGTACGTGTTGCATTAGCATAGATTTGAAGATCGTATGTTCATGCATTGTTAGTAAGTAGTTGCGAGAGGGGACTACGGGGTGCGACTGACAGAGATTGGGTCCACTGGTGTTTATTTTAGTGGGCATAATACGTAGTGTCCGTGATGGGCTACGGGGTGTGATTGACAGAGATTGGGTCCACTCTAATCTTCGTAGTGTCCGAGATGGGCTACGGGATTTTATTGATGTTTCACGGTGTTTATGTGGTTTATAATACGTAGTGTCCGTGATGGGCTACGGGGTGTGATTGACAGAGATTGGGTCCACTCTAATCTTCGTAGTGTCCGAGATGGGCTACGGGATTTTATTATTGTTCTACGGTGTTTTATCAGGTTTCGTAGTGACCGTGATGGGCTACGGGTTTTGTATTTGGTTTGTTAGTAGGGGATGGACCTACGATTCCGAAACTCGTGCATCGTGGTAGCTAGGGTTAGTACCACGCATTGTAGAGGTTGCATTATAGGCTATGTGTGCATTGCTTATATGAACCCGTTGGTGGGAATTGCTTTGGTGGTTAAGAGCTTTCTCTTGTGTTTGTGGAATTATTGTTATGTGTACAATCTTTCGCACCGGTTATATCTATATATATACTTCTATTTTGTGGTGACCCTTTCTTTCATTTGCGGGCTCATCCCACCCAGGTGATGGGTTAGGTCGTGATGACGACGGTGGCAGTTCTAGGCTATAGTAAGCATTTGGTGAAGCTTAGTATAGGTAGACTATGCGCCGGTGTGTTTTGTGCACCGTGCTTTTGGTTAGCATAGGGTTGTCTAACTTGTTTTGTTGTAAGTACTTGATACTTAGACTTGGACTGTAATTATTCAGGAATACACTTTGCTTGTCGAAGCACCTATGGTAATGAGTCTTTTGTATATTTGAATGCCGGCTCATTGAAAAATATTATATGCGCACTCTGAGTGTTAGTTGAGAAAAAAAAAAAAAATATGCTCTTTTCTGACCGTTGAAAAAACGGGTTGTTACAGAGTTCATCGTCTCCACCACAACCTAAGGCATAATTACAAAAGACTACATATTTAAATTACAATAAAGAAATCATAACCTAAACATAAAAGCCTAAAGAAAACATACCTTGCTGAGTTAGTATTCCCGTAAGGGGAGAAAACTATGCCCAATAGAGCTCATCTGAACCTCTCCTTATAGTAGAGAGTGTTCTACTATTTCTGAATGATTTAAACAATGAATGGGAGGCTCTATTTATAGTTTTCGTAAGCGAAGCAACTGCCAGGTTCTCCCTTTTTCATTCATTATCGTGAAATCCTTTGATTAAGTTTATTCAGAAATAGTGTTTGAAAGAAGTACGGGGGGTTGGTTTATTTTAAAGCTTATCTTAGAATGAGAGTAGCTTGAGTGACTAGTCAACTGTCCGGCCACCAAGACAACTCAGAGAAGAAAGAAGCAACTGCCAGATTCTCTCCTTTTCATTCTTTAGTTCTTATGAAAAGCCTTTGATTAACTTTATTAAGAAATGATGTCTGAAAGAAAGACGATTATTGGTTTATTTTAGAATTCATTCTAGAATGAGGGCAGCTTGAGCGACTAGTCAACTGTTCGGTCACCAAGACAACTCGGGGAAGAACGAGGCAACTGCCAGGTTCTCCCTTTTTCATCCATTAGTTATTGCAAAAAGTTTTATTATGTTTGATTATGAAAACAAGTCCAAAAGAAAAGAGCAAGAGAACCAGAGCAGACAGAATAGCAGAATACAAGTAATAATAATAATGAAGCAAATCTCAAAATAAGCAAAGTATAAATGCAAATGCATGAATCAATATGATATAAATGGGTAATGCAAATATGCAATACTAAATAATCATGTATGAATCAAATAAATTAAATATAGTGCAAAAATGAAGTTGCGAGCAATTAAATAAACATATGTAAGTATGAATAAACAATCAAACACAAGCAAACATGATTAACCTAAGCTAATTAGGGTTGAACAATTTGTTGTGCAAGGGAAAATGATCCAAAAGTACTTAAAGAAGTAATTTGGATCACTTAAGCACTTATTAAAATAAGCTAAAAGCAACTTAAGCTAAAAAGGACTTATGAAAATAAGTTGGAAAAGCAAAATAAAATTCATATACAGTAACTACTGTATTTAAAATAATGTTGTGCAAAAATTAGGGTCAAATAAGCTAAAGATCTCTTTGAAACCCCAAATAAGCACTTATGCACAAAACAACTTAACTGAGAATCACTTATGAAAATAAGTTGAAAAAAAGTTGTAAAAGTTTGTATACAGTGACTACTGTATATGAATTAATGTTGTGCAAGAATTAGGGACAAATAAGCTAAAGAGCTTAATGTAACCCTAAATAAGCACTTATGCACAAAACAACTTAATTGAAAATTACTTATGGAAATAAGTTGGAAAAGTTTGGAAATGATTTGTGTACAGTGACTACTGTGTTTAAATCAATGTTGTGCAAGAATTAGGATCAAATAAGCTAAAGAGCTCTTTGAAACCCCAAATGAGCACTTATGCACAAAACAACTTAATTGAGAATCACTTATGAAAATAAGTTGAAAAAAATATTGGAAAAAAAATTGTATACAATGACTACTGTATATGAATTGATGTTGTGCAAGAATTAGGGTCAAATAAGCTAAAGAGCTTTTTGAAACCCTAAATAAGCACTTGTGCACAAAACAACTTAATTGAAAATTACTTATGAAAATAAGTTGAAAAAGTTTGGAAATGATTTGTGTACAGTGACTACTGTGTTTAAATCAATGTTGTGCAAGAAGTGGGGTCAAATAAGCTAAAGAGCTCTTTGAAACCCCAAATAAGCACTTATGCACAAAACAACTTAATTGAAAATTACTTATGAAAATAAGTTGGAAAAGTTCAAAAAATGAAGTTAGCATGATATAAGCATAAACAGTGACTTAACAAGCTTAAGCAAGCTAATAAGTCACATAAGTGCTTTTGCAAATAAGCTAAAAAGCACTTAAAATCATAATCAGGGGGGTGCAAATTATGAAGCATAGTAAAAATATGGAGGTGCAGGTAGCAAGTCTGCAGAAAAAAATAAAAGTCAAACAAAACTATTCCTGTACCTCGCAGAAAATGGAGAACACGGTGGAATTCGCGTTACGGAGCGTCAGATCTGCTCATTAATCACTCCAACGCGCGTGATTAAAGATGAAGATCAACGGACGTGACTTAATGATACAATCCAACGCTCCCTGTTGAAACTGGGAACGTGAGGGTGTACGGTGAGTCTTCTTCTTCCTTGATGAAGAACAACAACACGATGGAACCGGCCAATTTCGTGAATCATCAAAAATTGACCAAATCGCGCGAAACGAGACTCTATCTTGCTCGATTTTTCATGGTGGTCATGAATCCATCACTAATTTTTCCAGAAAGTGTCTCGAACTCGAGATATGTGGAGATAAAGTTTGAGTGAAATTTTGGGAAATCACAAATTAAGAAGATTCGAGTTCGATTGATGATTGGAAACGGTTCTTGGGATGAAATAAGGATGAATGGAGTCGAAAAACGATAGAAACAGAGGCTAGAAACTCCTACTCCATTATCACATTTTTGGAGGTTTTTTGAGCTTTGAATCTCTCAAATTATGGGTTAGAGCTTGTGTTTTTTTTATTGTTTTGTGCTACTGGAAGTGTTTGGAAACTTATTTGATGAAGAAATTGAAGTTTGAAGTTGTTTTAATGGATTTTGGATTTTTGAGAAAAATGGAAAAATGGAGCTTTTGGGTGAGATGCTAGCTGCGCCGTTTCTGAGGTTCTTGGCTAACCTAGGGCTCTGAATTTCATGCTTCTATTTATAGGAATGAATTAGGTTAAAGAAATGGTGATTTGTGAGAGTTGTTGAGGGTAAAATGGAAATTGATTCTTTGATGATTTTTGTACTATCCTTTGTTGATTTTTTTTTTGTACCAAGTGATGAGGTGGTGAGAAGGAATGGAACCTTCTATTCCAT
Organism: Trifolium repens; assembly: GCA_030408175.1. NCBI lineage: Eukaryota > Viridiplantae > Streptophyta > Magnoliopsida > Fabales > Fabaceae > Trifolium > Trifolium repens. Next base: position 43,013,488 of record CP125850.1, on the reverse strand, counting down.
GATGAAGTGTCAAATGATTGGGGAAATTTTTGTATCTCTTTTGATTTTTTTTGGAATAAAACAAATTAAAAATAAATATGTCAAGAAATAAAAATATGCATAATGAGATATGATTATGTGAAATATTTATGGATCAAGAATGGAAGAAAAAAGAATTGAAAATTGATTTTTAAAAGGTTTCTTGAAATGCAAGTAACTAATTAAAGATAAATAAATAAAGAAAATGTGAGGGCAAAATGGTAAAATTTTATCTCTTATGATCATGCTAAGCCATAATCATGCAAGAAAAAATAGTTCCATGTGTTTTGTGTCAACATTGATTTTTAAATTGAAAAAAAGATTTTGTTGACTTATTTAAAAAAGTGCAAAAATGCCATGGGGGCAAAATTGGAATAAATAAAAGATATGAGGGGCAAAAGGGTAATAAAAATGTATGGGGCAAAATTAGGGTATGACACAGCGTGATGTGGTGCACGTTTGGGTTTAGGTATACGATGTGTTTCCTAATGTGCCAACATCATAAAAATACGATAACTTGATGAACAAGTAAAATAAAGTGCAGAAGATAAAGAACACAATGAGTTTGTTAACCCAGTTCAGTGCAGCGCACTTACGTCTGGAGGATACCAATCCAGGAATGAATCCACTATGATAGCTCTAATTCAAAGTTAAACTCCCCCGTTTACAACCTCTCGCTTAGACACTACCTTGTGCAAACTCTACCTTGCTCCTCACAAGATATGACTTCCCCCAGTCACTTCCTAGCTATCCTACCTTGCTCCTCACAAGGACCTTGCTCCTCACAAGGACCTTGCTCCTCACAAGGATTTTTACAAACTCAATGATGGAGACGCACTCCTAACCTAAAGAACCAACTCGTGCTTCAAAGCTTTGAGTGATTCAAAGTCCAAATCTTGTTTCAAGCTAGAACCAAGAAAAGGAACAGCTCTGTTGCTTAAAAGCTTTAAGAGCTAAATACAACCCTAAGTTCAAGTCTCAATGGAAACAAGAAACTATAGGGACAAAGACTGAAATCTAAAGACTAGAAAATATTATTCTAAATTCAGTGAGTAAAACTATGTCTTCAGTCTTCTTTATATAGAGCGAGATCCTGAAAGCTGGCCTTTGTATCTTCAAATAACAAACTCAATCTTTTAACAAAAGATATGTTTGTTTTAAATCTTTTTGAATCTTCTAGTAACAAACCGGCCTTTTAAATCTTTTCTGAATCTTTTTCAATCTTTCAGCTCGTTCCTTGGCGCGCAAGCTAGCGTGGATATGTTTGTTTCAAAACAAATCTTTTTCAAAAGATCACACGCAAATAATGAAAGCGCGTTTTTAGGGCATTCAGTTCAGGTACCACATGTGTGCACATCAGTCACCACATCTGGACCAAAGGCTTATTTTAACAAATGAAGCCAACCCTAAAATAAACTCAACCTTACAGGTTGAAAACACTAACAGTTTTGTTTTATATTTCTATATTCCGCTGCTTTATAAATTTGTACGGTAAATGTTGAAGTAGAATAACACTCTTCTAGAGGTAAAAATAAATCAATTTTTATCAAATAAAATTAAAGGAAATTGGAGGGTGTTACACATATCCTCATTCAGAACGTTGACAACCTTTTTCAGAAATAAGAAAAGATACTTTTTTTGTTGCCAACGTTTGAAGTGGAGTCCTTCAAACTTAAACGGTTTCTCAGTAGCGCCTACAACAGAATTGCCAATAACTTCTTCACTAGTCATGATAGTTGTCAGAAACGTCTTAAAATTGTTGTTTTTTATTTTAAAATAAAACGATTTTCAAAAAAATACTAAAAAGAATTATTGGCTGAGTCGCGGATGAATACGCTTTCTTTAAGACGTTTCGCGGCACTACCGATTTCAACGGAAAATACCGAATCAATACTGCACTGTAATGATCGGTCAGAATTACACCTTCTATTGTTTGATGAAAAGAAAAATGAGAGAAATAAAGATGTGTTCTTAGCAATGTGGGACTCAATAGAGCCTTTTTTCAATTCACACTTAGCTTGGTTCAAATACATGTGTCTATCAACATACCAAGTTTCCCTCTAATTTTCTTATCATATTCCAACATGGTATGATACAGATCATGTGCTAATAATATATGATATCTAAAGTGATATCATCTCTAGAGATGTTCTTAATTAAAGGTCAATATCTAATGTGTACTTGAACGTGTAATTATGAACAGAGAGCGGAAGGAGTATTTTTTATGTGTTGAAGTACAGTATCAAAAAAGTCAAGGTTGCAAAAGTAATTAAATTTAAGGAAACAAAAATTAGAACTTGATAACTTGAATGGTGAAGTGCTATAACAATAACTTAATAAGATACTCTTATAAAAAGGAAAAGAAAAAAAAAGAAGTTTAGGAAGTCACTCCAAGAGTGAGAGTAAGGAAAGAAAATCTCAAATAGTCAATAGTGAATAACCCAATTTAAACCTTACTTATATTTTTTACACTTTTAGAATACTCTTTTGATCCGATAAAAAATAGAAAATTGAATTAAACAACAAGTTTGATGCATTCAAGGTAGTTGTGAGAGAAAGAAAAAAATTGTCAAGAGAAAAAAACAAATTTTCAACAAAAAATGACAAAAGAAGTTGTTTTGTGTGATGAACTGCACCAAAATTTGACAGCAGCAAATCCTCTAATCAAACTGATTATGAATTGAACAAAATAATTAATAAGGAACTATAAAAAACAAAAAAACTTCATCCTTCGTTAAAGTAGGAGACAACTTTTTATCCATAATATAACTATAAAACTACAAAAATATTCATTTTAATCCGGCTCTGGTAGGGCTTTGTCTTTTCATATTTTATCCAATATTTACAATCTTACAAATCAAACATACCTTGGAGACCTATTTATAACAGAACATAAACCATCCTCAAATACATATATAAGAATCCAAATTAAATAAATTCCAACCTGCAGGGAAAAAAAAGGAAAAGAAAAGAAGCTATTTATTAAAAAGTACACAAACATATATATGCTATATCTGATTATTGTTCAATGGAAGGTTTCCTCCTCCTAGTGGATAAGTTGGAGCAACAGTTCCAGGCTTAGGAATTGATCCAAGAGGTTGGTTTCCTTGATGATACTGATTAGTTTCTACTATTTGTGGCTCATTATGAACACCAACTGGTTCATTGTGACCATAATAATGTGATTGTTGTTTGGCTCTTAGCTTCTCTGCTGCATGCTCTGCTTTAGCTTCATGTAACTCCATTTTTGCTTTAGCTTCCTTAGCCTTTGCACGCTCATGTGCTATCACTTTCTCTTCCTTTGTTCTTGCCCTTGCTTTCTCTGCCTATATTACCACCATCATCAATAAATTATCACATACCAATTTTTTTTTTGTCAATACAAATAGTTCACACATGTAAATGAAAGTTTCCGAGTTCAATCTCACATTTTATTTAATTATCATTTTTGTCCTATAAGTTCATAATTTTTTATTTTAATCCCTATATTTTTTTTAATTATAAATTAATCCCTATATGCGCAAATAATTTTGATTTTAATATCTCTAAAGCTAAAATACGCAGGAAAATCTGCAGAAAAATTCGTTGGTTTCCTGCGGATTTTAGTTTTAAGGGACTAAAATTAAAAGATTTAAACATACAGTGACTAATTTGTAAAAAAAAAATACAGGGACTAAAATAAAAAAAACGCAAATTTACATAAACAAAAATAATATTTAAGCCTTGAATATATATCGATATCATTGAGATGGATAATTTTAATAGATTCAAAATTAATAAATACTTCAAAAATTATCTATCTCATCAGTATATCAATACATATTCAAATAAAATGTATACCGAAAAATTCACTATATTGCATTTGATAAAATAGGAGACCTTCTCATCTATTTTGGCTTTGTAGATGTCGGCTTGTTCCTTGGCAGCACTAGCCTTGTTTTTCAGTTTCTCCATTGTAGATTGCATTTCCCCGTTTTCTTCTTGTAATTTCTCTATTAATATTCAATATAAAGTTGGAAGTGTTCAACCAACAGGGTACATAAGATGAAGAATTTATATGTATTCTAGACCATGGTAGATTGGATCAAAACAAAAGATAAGGTAATAAATCCAAAATGTTCCACAAGGAATGCAAAGTTTGTACCACTTGTTTATCATGCACAGATGTTCCATCCACTGCCTGCCACGCTCATAGACAAAAATAGAAAAGAATTAGAGAGAGAATTTGATAAAAAATAGTGTATATAAACTACTAGCTCAATTGGCAATGTAAATTGATTTAACAAGTACTTGAATTTTAGAGTATATAGTTCAATTTTCACAAAAGGAAAAAACTACTATGGAGGAGGGAGTAAAGAAGATTGTGAGGTACATCGTCAGAATTGTCTACTAAATATATAGAAAAGGGATCCTAACTATTACAGGTGATATCCGAATAATGGTCTAGTTATATTTCATCCATTGTTAATTTGTATAAGGTGTCATTAAAAATATTTTCTTGCATTGATTTTATTTTACTTTTTTATTATGGTCAAATATTTTATTATTACTTTTTAAAATTTACTTTTTATTTACATGATTCAATTTGGATAATAAACTTGACTCTTATATTAAATATAGTTATAGGTAAAAAAAATTTTGAAGTTAATGTGTTGCTTGTACGTGTGCGGGCATAAATAAAAGAGTTTTTATTAGTCTATAATTATAAATTTCAATAAGGCTTCTTAACAATTTTATAATTATTTAATTTTAAATTGTAAATTTAAAATATTTTGAAGTTGGTAACTTGTAGTATTTCGGATTTAATAAGCTATCTTATATTTTTGCAATAATTAACTATCTTGAATTTTAATGAAAATAATGATGGTGACTTGTTTTAAAAACAATATAGTGCTTTTGAGGGTAAATAAAAGAATTAGTCATAATGTTTAGGATTAAAAATCCAGGATGCTAAAAATATTTCCCTTGAATAATTAGTAAGTTTTTTTCTCAGATTCATTAAGTAACGAATATATCTGATTCGTATTATAGACTATATTTTTTTTATAAGCAAAATATATTATAAGGGGGTAGAGTTACTCAATCCCTTACAATTCAAAACAAGTTATTATATGCTTTGGAGACATACCAAAGGAGCAAGTTATCATTTGCGACCGGACCAACCACTAAACCAAACCCAAGAAATAGCTTTCATGTCATTCAAAAGAGAAAAAACATTTGGTAGGACTCCATTGAAAATCACGTTGTTTCGAAGCTTCCAAATATACCAAGTAATAGCCAACTAAATCAAGTGTCTAACGAGAGTACCTTTTTTATTTATTTAACCATGTCACCAAACAGCAAAAAATGATTCCATCTTTCTACACCGGTTGGCAAACTCTTTCTTAACCATGTATAATATAGTTTCCCACACACCTTTACTAAACATGAAGGAAGAAAAGATGGGAGCAATCCTCTTTCTTTAGAAAACAAAAGATACAAGAAAGATCATGGAGATTAAGCAAAATACCTCTATGATTAAGCATTGTCCTCGTTGGTAATCTTTCTAATAATAATTGCCAACCAAAAACATTTACTTTGATCCGGACATAATTAATCTATAACTTTTCAATAGCAGCCAACACATTAGAATCAAAAGCATCAACATTACGGTATTGTAGTAACAAATTATAACTAAATGTAATGGAAAATATACCAACTGAACCAGACACTCATCGCCACCTATCAGGAATATTCAATTGTAAAGAAAAATCAGCCAACAACTCCATAAGGTCTTCCAACTGTTGTTCTTCACTAGATGACAAATAATCACTCCACTGCCATGATCGCAAAGGAGCCTCACCATTCAAATTCAACTTCTCTGCAATCATATAATATCCTAATACACTTCTTTTACAAAGAGATTATAAAATAAATCGCTAAAAGAGTGATTCCCAAACCATTTAAACTTCCAAAAACTAATGTTATTACCATTGCCAACACAACAACCCACATTTGATTTAAACTAATCATCCTCAATCGCCTTTTCAAAACCTAATTGAGTCCATAACATCCTTGCACCAAATTGAGTTCTTTTCTCCGGTCGAAGATGTATGCCCACTCAACAATTGAATAGGTAAATGGCAATACATGAAATGCAACAAGTCATCCCACACTGATCCACCATCAGATAAAAACCTCCATTTCCATTTACTTAACAACACCACATTAAAAAGTTCTAAATTCTTTACTCGTAATCCACCTTAATCCTTAGGTAAACAAATCTGATCCCATTTAACCCAGCATAATTTCATATCCTCTACTAGACCGAATTAATAAGAGTAATTCGTCCACCACAAGATAATTGATGAGTACTCCAAGTACTTAACTTGTTAGATATATGTATTGTTTGATTTGACTTTTTTAGGTCTTAGAAGATATCTAAAATTTAAAAGCGAAAATAAGAGCTTTTTTAGGTATTAGTTTTGTGCGGCGTTGTGTTAGTCGTCGTTTTATGCGGCATTGCTTTCATGTTTTTACGGTGTTTGCTTGGTTCAGATTGACAGATCTACTTTGATTAATTACAGATTCAATCAATGACAAAGTTATCAACGATGAAGATCCGAAGACATGAGTATTTCGGTAACTTTTATTTTGTCACATTATTTGTAGGCCTGAGCATGCCGTTCTGTGAGTTTATTTGCAGATTCATCCTTTTCGTTTTTAGCGCTATTGAATTTGTGCTTGTATCTGAGATGTATCTATCTATTTGAATTAATGAATATTATGTTTTAGTCAAAAAAAAAGAAAAAAAAAACTAAATCTTTTTGATAATTGTTGTTTTTTTTATTTGGTGGTTTTAGGTCTCTCCTTTTAGGATTGGGTCCAACCGAAATTCCAAAAAATTATACTGTAATAGAATAACATCTAAACAATCCAACCAAAATATTATAGACTAGATATATCTTTTATTCACCTGAAAAAAAAATGGTTGCTTTTATATATGAGAGCTAAGCTAGTCCTTGGAGGAGTTTTGAAGATCGTACACGTGTTGATAAGCAATTGGAAAAGAATCTAACGGTTGGTCGAGAGCGCGCGTGTTAACTCACTCTTGTTATCCCGTAAGTTATGGTTGCGTTTCAGCAAGCAACTTGAACAAGTAGAAAATGGCGCTCCCTCTTCTTCGAATTCCTGGTACTTGTTGTTCAATTCCATTTACTCCCAAGCCACAATCTTTTCCATCCAAAACCCTCCGCAAGATCACGGTGGCTGCAGCGACGGGGCTTCAAACGCCTCTCGAAGTGCCGGACGCAAAAGATTACCAGTATCCAAGTGGTCATGTTCCAACCCATAAGGTTAAAGTCCACGACACAGTACGAGGAATTGTTCACGAGTTCCTCGTACCTGAGGTATGAATATAATCAATCAATTAATTAATTATTTTTTCTTTATTCTTCATTTTGATTACAATTGATTTTTTTTTTTGTCTATTATTTGATTCAAAACGTTAATAATATAATTTTTTTTTTAATGTTAATGTAAGAAGTAATTATAAAATGCAGGATCAGTATATATTACACACTGCTGAGTCGCAGAATATTACCCTTCCTTTCTCATGCAGGCATGGTACTTACTCTTATCCTACTATTTCTTATTCAACTTTCATCCATTAGAGAGATTTTGGATTTTAGATCATTAAATTTAATGGGGTGGTTTCATTATCATGAGATTTTGGATAGTCATCTATAAGGCCTAGATTATCTGACAATGCCGATATTATTAGGCTGAATATCTTCAACCGGGTTTGAACACGACACCCTATGAAACATGGACACAAACACGGACATTGACACTAATAACGATTTGGGGAGTATCGATGTCGGTTACTGATGCGTGTCCAACACCGGGACACACCTAATTTGAGGAGTGTTTGTGCTAATGCTTCATAGGCGACAAGCCTAAGTTATCATATAGGTACAGACTAGGATGTTACAGACAGTACCAAATTTGACAGTTTTATCATACCTGTGGGAGACTTTTTAAAAAATTTCCCATTTAGATGATCCAATATCTCTTCACATATATTATCCTTTATTGTTTTTTTGAAGTTTTTAGAAGCATAATTATCGGAAGCTTATGATGAATGTAAGTCGTATCTTGATTCGATATAAAATTAAATACAATCAAAATGACACTCTAGTGTGTATCTATTATGAACAAAAATCTCATTTTGAGTCCTGATACATTATGATGAATTCCGTTTAATTCAAATGTAGTGTAGCCTGACAATCTCTTTTGTCAGCTTTGTATAGAAAAACACTTTTCTTTTGTCATTTGATTTATGACTTGAGTTTTGAATTGTTTTGAGGTTTGTAGATAATATATTAGCTAATAATTTTATTGTGTCACTTGTTTTTACTCAAAAAAAGGTCATACTTGTATTGGTAATGTATCTTATGATTCATGATTCAAAAAGTTGGTGTTCAAAGATTCACCATTTGATTATCGTTTTGATAGCCATAATTGGAAGAATTTTATGAACATATCATATTTGGTTATGTTTTTCCATCTGTTATTATTAATGTTGTTCCTTATCTACCAATGACAGATTCTATTTTTCCCATGTATAATTGAAGAACAGATGAAATTTTGATTAATATATATTAGTGTAAAATTCATTTTCCCTCCTATTGGGAACCTAGACGATCACAACTTGCCTTTGTAGATCATGTAATACAATTTTTATACTTGTATTGCTGCGGCTCCTGTTTCTGTCTAGATTGATGTCTGTTTGGTTTGTGATGCTGTTGCTAGTTTTCTGATACCATTTGCTTATTTAATATTTGTTTGGCAGGTTGTTGTACTAGTTGTGCTGTTCGTATAAAGAATGGGAAGATTAGACAACCAGAGGCACTTGGGATATCTGCCGAATTAAGAGAGCAGGCACGTACAACTATGTTTATGAATATATTTTTTATTGAAATTGGTCTTTTGACTTGTTAAGTAGTAATCCATGATGATCTGGTGGAAGCCTTTGTATTTGATGTTTTTCCCATCAACCATATTCAACAATGCTAAAGAGAGTATCAAAAATTTTTGCCCATTTTTGTTCTAGTTTTTTAAGAGTAAAAGAAAACAATATACTCTATGCATGTTGGGATAGGATTCTCTATAGTTTTTTTTTTCCTCATATTCCCCCCCACCCCCATCCCGACTGAATCGAGCGCTGAAATTGGACTGGAATCTCATGTGACATGAGAGAATCCTTTCCCATGCTTGTTGCTTCGTTTCTGTTTCGACATGCTAATACTAAACATGTTGGTATGATGTCTAACCTGTCTATAAGTTTACTTCATTCATTTGGCGAGAAAGAGGACATTGAAAATAATAATGTTTTCCTTTATTATTTTCACAACTTGTAGTTGTATTCAAAGCCAAAAGTAACAGTTGCTTGTGACAATAATGAACTACTGATTTTATACCGGCCATTAAATTAAGAGGGTGCTGTTTCTTGTATATTTGTATTCTGGTGTCTATTCTTTTTGAACATTAACTTCACTGAATCACTTGCACTAAAATTTTTAAAAAGTCAAAAGTATAAGCACGGTTGTTTCAGTTCGTTACAGTTATTAATAGAAGAATGAGAATTGTAAAGAGTTTTATGTATTTAAGAGAGAAATTTGGCTACTTTACTCATTTTTGCTGTATATTTCTCTTGTGATTGTATGCATAGTTTGCATTTTGATTTATTGCTCTGTGTTTCGATTCAAGGACCCTTACACAAATGAGTAGATTAGATATATACCTACAACATTCCTCTATGTCCAGCTTACGGATAGTTTGATGACATTTGCTATAAACATTCCTTTTCTACAAATAGTAGTTAACAACCGCAGGGAAAACATTTTATTTGTTGCATTACCATTATTATTGCAAATTTCATTGTCTCGTGTTTCTCAGTTGGACATGTTTATGAGATTTTTATTTCATTTCAGGGTTACGCACTTCTTTGTGTGGGTTTCCCAACCTCTGACGTTGAAGTAGAAACTCAAGATGAAGATGAGGTAACAAGCAACATTGCAATCATAACTTGCACTTTATGTTAACTTTTTGAATATATGTCAAATCAAATCAGCTCGAAGGAAATGTTTTTTACTTTTGATCTTGTTAGTATATATTTTACACAATCTTTAGGATATATACTTGTTTTAACTGAAAGTTTAGGATATATACTGAAATCAATTAGTCATGTAATTGATGAAGCAATCTTAAAAGAACAAAGCTTTCATAGTTCCTATTAAGTTTTCCATTCACAAGACTTAATCTGAGGATCTTGTTTTAGGGAAACTAAGTTCTTAGCGCTTAGAGCAATAGATGTTGTTACTTGTTAGTAATCTTGGAGTATTAATGTGCTTTAGCTTGTTGTACTCACTAGCACTTGACTTGATTATTCTTATATAAATATCTTCTGGGGAAAAAAAATACAACCAAAAGGAAAACTATGGCCTCGGGGAAGAGACACCCAAGGAGTCAGCCGAAAAAATAGAAGACAAATCAAGAGGAATTTCCCACATCACACGCAGCCTCATGCCACAATTAACTCCCATCTTGGCCAGGTAATCTGCAGCAAAGTTTCCCTCACGGAGAGTATGCAGCAGCTCATTATCCCACTCCTGCAGCAACATTTGTTGGATTGCCGCTATCATGTTGCCATGCCTATGGTGCCATTATTTCTGCAAGTGTGATACATGACATACCGAGGCTCCCACAAAAACCTTGAAGATGGCCTATTTAATCCCTAACTAGCCTACCATATCCAGCCAGACCAGAATCCATGAAAACACTCCCATTCACAACCACTCCATTAGAGCGGCCAAAGATCAAAGTTGCTTTCTCCCAGTCACACTGGAATAAATGGTGAAGAATACTCTCAACCCGAGTTTCACAAACGAGGCAAATATCTGAAACCACCATACCCATCCCTTTAACACAGCTCTGGTAGGAATAGCTGCCTGAAAAACTGGCCAAATAAAGAATTGGATATTAACCGGGTGTTTTAAATGCCATATCCGCCTCCAGAGAGTATCCTGAGGGTGAGGAAAACTAGGATCCAATAGCCACATGCACGCATCCTTAGTTGAGTACGTGCCAGATAAAGAGTGCTTCCAACTTCCAAGCCAGGACTCCTTCCAGAAGGAACGACTCGACAACGTACATATTATCCTGCAACGAAAACGGATATTAGTATATAGCATAAAAATTCCACTTATCTATGGCTGTACAAATGTTTTTGATTTGGAAGTGCAGATCATGGATATGGACATGATCCACTTGATTGCAGAGAGGGGAGTTCAGCAACAAAGGAGAATACCAGAAGCTACCTCGACCATCTCCAATGTTGAAACAAAGACCATCTTTGAGAGTCTCTGTAGCTCGACAAAAATTCCAAATCGGGGACCCTTTCTTGGTTGTAGCCTTAAAGAGATTACGCTCCCTAGAGGACAGATCCTTCAACAAACTCACCCAAATTTTATCAGAAGGGTTTAAGTAACTCCCACACCATTTTGCCTAAGAGGGCAGTATTTTTTTGGTGCCTCACCACTCTCACACCAAGGCCTCCATTCTTCTTATGCTTCGTCATTCGTTTCCAACTCACCATGTGTAAACCATTCCCATCTGACCCCTTCCTAATAAAACATGCGGCCACCCTATCAATATAATCCCAAATAGACCGGGGACACAACTGAATGTGTATTCCATAGGTAGGAGAAGCAGAAATGACAGAATTTGCAAGCACATTCCTTCCTGGTTTTTTCAGTACTCTCCCTTTCATGATGTAAGTTTTTGCATTGAACACTGGCCATAACATCCGAGAATTCATGCTGGATAATCCGGCCATGAAACATACAGAAACCCAAATCTCTCTCCAAATTAAAAGTAAACTTGATGTCACTGATCGCCAAGATCTTTGACTTCTCACTCTCAGGGACACCTTTGGAAGCAAAAATAGCAGACCTATGTAAACTGACTTTCATGACACATAGCAAAACCGTTCCAGCAAGTTCCCAATCAAACGAGCTTGAGAAACCTTAGGCGTGGCAAAAAGTAAAACATCATCTGCAAAGAAGAAGTGGGAAGCTTAGGGCCATTCTGAGATAATTAAACAGGCAACCATTTATTGCTATTCACTTCCTTCAGAATCATATTTCCCAATCTCTCCATACAAAGAACAAAAAACAAGGGGAGAGCGGATCACCCTGACGATTGATGAAGACCTCTCACAGGAGAAAAGGCTATATATTAGCCTTGCTCCCATTCCAAAGAAGAGAAATTGAAGTGGAGGTGATATCATTCATGATAAGCGACAATCACCGCCAATCAACTCTATCATAGGATTTCTCTCGATCAGGTTTCTAGACCAAGTTCTCACATCTTCTCTTCTTGGTGCACATCGGATGGACTACCTACTGAAGCACAATTGCATTATCTTGATTCTTGAATGCTCATACCCATTAATGAAACTGCTATGTTAGGGGCTCAAAATACGGGCCAAAATCGGCCTGTGCCTAACAACGAGAACTTTGGAGACAAGCTTGTAAATAATATTACATAGACTTTTAGGTATGAAATCATCGAAGGAGGAGGGATGGTCTCCCTTTTGGATGAGAACAATACGAGTGCTATAACATCAGGGTCATATCTCCCACTCTCAATGGTCGTTTGAACGATTTCCAAACATCATCCCCCACTTCATACCAGAAGATTTTGAAGAAGGCAGGCTCGAATCCGTCCGAACTCGGAGTTTATAGGACTTCATACTTATAAGAGCTTTATAGACCTCTTCCTTTGTGATGGCTTTAGTCAACGAAGCTTTCTCCTCATGAGTAATATGGTAGTCATACCCACCACAGCATCACCAAAACTTTCCTGGTACCCAAAAGCTCCTTGTAGTATTATCGCTTCAGTACATAAAATATCTGGATCAGTGCACCAAACTCTTGGAGAAATATGACGCCCATGAATTTTATTTCTTTTCCGTTTGACAACTGACTAAGCATGGAAAAAGGAGCTATTACAACTTCCAAGCTTGATCCAATTTTCTATGGACTTTTGAAACCAGAGGGTCTCTGCCTGAAAAAGAATACCTTCATAATCCTGCAAAAGCTCTTTTTGAAAAGTAAGAAGTCTCACTTAATCCACTCTTGCTAAAGAATGTTGAATCCTCTTGAGTCTCGCTTCCATTTCAACCACTTTTTCCTAGCAAAGGTATTCCCAAAGTGATATGTATTGAAGCTGATGGGATCATCCCTAACATCCTGCAGCTGTCTGAGCAAATTATCCTCAGTCGTATTCCAAGCATTATCCACCACATTACCTTCAGCATTGGAGACCTAGGCTTTGTTTGCGAGTTTGGAGGGCGAGGGGAGGGGAGGGTTTTGGAGGGAGGGAAATAAAGAGAAAATTAGAGAAATCTTTTACATTTTTTGAGAAAGTATTTTTTATAGAAAATGACAAATAAATACATATGATTAATATATTATGAATTTAAAAATATTATGACAACATTAATTAAATTTGAAGAATTCATATAAACCTTCCAAATCCCCTCCAAACCCTCATCTAATACAATTTTTGAGTTCCTCCAAATTGGGGGGTTTTTGTGTTAGGAAGAAAAATTAACCCTCCAAACTCCTTCCCTCCCAAACTTGTTAATCTTTCCACTTGTTTCTTCCTTTTTAGCCTTTCCTTCCCTTCCCTTCCCCTCCAAACTCGCAAACAAAGCCCTAGGGTCTGCCCTGGAGGAGAGGATTATGATCAGATGTTTTCTCACACCTATCCTTATTGCAATGGTCAAACGGATAAACTTACCCAATATCTAAGCATAATATAACATTTATTACTCCTTATTGCAATGGATATCAGTGAAATCGTTCCCTAATCCTTTTACACCTTGCTTGGAAATTTCCTCAGCATCTTTCCATCAAAGTATTTTCTTTCTTGGGATGAACTTCTAATCATATAACCGGGAAAGTTTTCATATTTAGGAAGCGGGAAGCTTAGTAAGAGTCAACTTGAGGAGAAAAGTTAGAATAGTATGTCATAATATCTTTGTTGTGTCAATGAACATTTCACATATAATATCTTAAACTATCTTGTATTTTTAAGGCTAAATGAAATTACCATCACTTTTGTTATTATATAATGTCACTTTGGTTGTGAATGTAACTTACCCTTGATGCACGCACAGGTATATTGGCTTCAATTTGGACGTTATTTTGCAAGAGGCCCAGTGGTAGGTTCTGTTATAGTATATGACTTTATTTTTTGTGGGAACGAGGTTGTTCATCTTGTCCTTTTGATACTGTGACCTTTTTAACAAGAAAATTACATACAGGAAAGAGACGACTATGCGTTGGAGTTGGCCATGGGTGATGAGTAAGCAGGGTACAAAATCTGACAACCAGCTGAGCAAAGAAAGAAAGTTTTGTTTCCTTCTTTCTTTATCTCTATAGCACCGATACTTCAGGTTAAAGGCATATCTAAGTATTCAAACATGTGTTGGTGTTCGATACTCGTACGTCACTTGATTATATTCAATCATTTTCATTTTCTCAAATTATGATTAGTGTCTACATGTTAGTCTTAGTGTCGTGTTCATTATTTGTGTCTTTATCTGTGTCGGTGCTTCAAAACTCTTATTTTTCCTTGTCTATATATGTATTATCTGCTGTCATTTGTTATCATATGCATTATTATAATTTGCTTAGTATAGAAGATTTAGCATGATTTTGTATCATGTTACAATGTGTTCGATGGGAAAGGAATCTGTCATTCATTTGGACAGGATGCACCTTTACATTGAATTAATGCTGAACCAAACACATACTTATGGATAAGGCATTCTAGTAATTCACGTGACTTTGGTAGGATGAAAGGGTTGGCTGACTTTAAAATGAAAAAAAGAAAGAAACTCATCTTCATCTAGTTATCCTCTCAACAGCCAACAATAAATTAGACAGAAATTAATGATCAATTAATTAATAGAAATAAGACTCTATTTAAAATCTAAAAAAAAAAAAATCTAATGTGCACAAGTAAAATAGTTATGCACTATACATAAATGTGTTTTTCACTATTGGATTAATAAGTTGCGTCTCACGGATAGTGGATGGTCTAACGGATCATGGATGAGACTTTGATATCATCTTAAAATTAAGAGTTGACCTAGCTCAACTTTATTTGGCGTGTAAAGTGAAAATTGTTCTCACTTTTTTTTTTTGACAAAAGAATTGTTCTCACTTATAAACATATATTCATATAATTTTATAACTTACGTGAGATTATTAACATGTACCAATAGTTTAATTTATTGATCCAATGGTGGAAGCTAACTTGTGTATGACACAAAACGTATCTCACTTGTGTATAATAGAAGTAGCCTAAAAATAAATCTTAACTAACTACAAAAGATATTAATAGATCATATATTCTATTGGATTCCCTTAAAAAATATTTCATCCATTTGTAAATTATTGTCATTTTAGAAAGAAAAGGAAAATCTAAATTAACTGTCATTTTTTTAAGATGATTTATTTTTAACATTTTATTTGCACATTAATATTGGATATAAAACTCCCAACATAATAATTTATTTCATCCATTTTGTAAAACTTTTCCCCCAAGATCTATTTCAGGAAAGGGATAATCTGGAACTAAAAGTTGTCAATTATATTCTTTATGGAAATGGAGAATCCATTCGGGAAGAAGATAGTCTAATATTTTATAGAAAAAACTTACTATAAATTCTTACAAAATGTATAAATATAATTATCTCATTATAAAAAATATCTATAGTATCTCTTCTAAAAACAATTTTGGCCCCTCTACCTTGCTTCAACAAAAAAAGAAAGATTGAAATAACAATATATTTTTAGATTTGAGCTCTATGATGAGTATCAAATATTTACTTAGGGCCAGCTGAAGAAGCAAATAATTGCATAAAGATGATGAAATAATGCAGGATCAAAGAATATACCACTGTGGTCCTAAGTTGGATTAATAGAGTCACTCCACAACAAGATGGTGAAATGAAATGTACAACACAGCACTAGACCCCCACTGCCCCACTCCCACGAGTCTTGTTTGTGAAAGAGCTCTTGAATATGAAAAATTGACAGATTGATATATACTTATTGGATTATGCAAACCAAGTTTTTTCTTTTAAACTCAACCATTGTAATGAAGATTGCTAATTGTATGATGCTCTACTCAATTGAACAGAACATGCTTCTCACAAAGTTGGTAATTCTGCATTCTGCTTGGTTCAATGTTTGTTGCAAAAATGAATCATGTTATAAGTTGCATTTACATATTGAGCAATGCATATAATTTATAGGCTGGACTATATTTTTATATTATATTTTTTGTCGATAGACAAAGTGAAAAGTGACAAGAACCACCTAAAATCACACATACACACAACTGTGAGGTCTCGGTTCGAACCTGGGCGAAGGTGTTCAACTTAGCAATATTGACATTGTCAGTTGAATTAGGTCTTACAGACAGCTAAACTCTATAATTAGTCCTTTTAAAAAAAAAAAAATCTGAAATAGTCTTTCATGTTAGAAACATTATTGGCGTAATTGCTCTAAACCCCCCCGCCCCCCCTCAAGTATCGCGGTTGAGTGATTTTGGCCGCCTGCCCACTATTTATTTTGAGCGAATGAATCTTTATGTCTTTATGTTTTCCACCTTTATGATTTGGTTAACCCCTCCCAAATTTGTGTTAAGACATATCATTTATTGACGTGACACTCTAACGGTCATAATTTGACTTTTCTTTAAAATTTAAAAGGTCAAAAATATTAAAACTGTACTTAGATATTTCATACACCCTCACATGTAAGAGTTAATTTTTTAAGTTTTAAAATTTTGAAAAAGTTCAATTTTCGGCTACGGATGTTGTTAAATGTGACTTATTTATTTGTTCAAAAATGGTCCTTACATTTAAAATTTCTTTTAAAATGGTCCTCTAATTTATTTTTATTTGGTCCAACTAGTACTGCTACAAACCACCCTTTAAAATAAATACTGCCACATTTTTTTTTCTCAATACACTTTTTATGATGGAAATTTTTCTGGTGTTCATAGTTTCATTAAAATCTTGTTTGAGACCTCTCAAAAGCTAACAACAAAAGACCCTTGATGTTTTATGGTCAGCAGTGACAGCCACAAGTTGTGATAATATTATTTGCTTTTTAATGTGTTAGCAGCACAGCACAAATTATAGAAATGACTAACAATTAAAGGGACAGTTACAATCAAAAATATCTTGTTAACTTGAAATGACACCAGCCTAGTACTCACAAAACAGTGATTTTCATTTGAACATGACATTTATAAAATGATTGAGTCAAAAATATTCTGTGGAGATCTCAAATGGTAAGTCTGACATAAACAAGGCTGTTGGAGAACAAGGGGCAACATCAATGGACCATGAAGGGTTGTCCAGATCACTATGAATTGATATTTTCAACCACCTAGTGGTTATTAATGTTGAAAACAGAAATTGAGCAATGTTGAATTTGAAAATGACATTAGCTATGTTACACTGCCAAAAATAGTGTTAATGCTTTGTGATTTCATTAAAAGATGTTGCTGTTGGCTCACTGAACCTGTCTGCATTCTGCAATTGCAACATGTTATGTACTGTCTGGCAGAGTGTGTTTCTCACATACCAAAATTTAACCGAATGACACCGACACTCAAGATCAAATGTGTGTCCGATATCTGCCATTTGTCAACATCCAACACCGTTAAGATACTGAGACATGTGTTTACATTCAATCACTTTTATTTTCTTAAGTTATTATAAGTGTCTGTGTCAATATCAGTGTCGTGTCCTTGTTTGAGTCAGTGCTTAATAGATGTTTAACCATCACAAGTATATGTTTTTCTATGAAATTTCTAACCAGAAAATCAATGAAAATGTGTGTCTAGAAAAAGTTATGACCTAATAGTCAAACAAACAAAGGATGAGCTAAGAGCACAGTCATATTCTGCAATGTATATCCAATTTCTGATTAACATGGTTTTAGTCATGCATGTCAAAATCAACAAAGGGAAACCATGGAATAAATAAAGGTTTCCCTTGCTAAAAAAAATCCTCACCTCAATTTCATTCTGAAATATCTATTGAGATTTTGTACTTGGACCCAGATGTTATCTTGTTGAATCAGTCCATTTGACTTCTTTACCCTTTTGCCATACTTAAACATTTTCTATTTCCAAAAGGCAAAAGTATGTGAAAGAAATAAATGGTGGATGGTGCTCCACACATACAAACACAGTGGCAATTTCCTCAACCACTTATTATAATAATAATAATATACAACTTAACAAAAGTAGAGAATAGATTTTACCTTATCCAAAGATGTGAATTTTTCATAGCACTCAGAATCAAGAATCTTATAACAAATAGTTATTAATTCATACACCAATATTCAAACAAAAATATTTAATACAAATCACCATCACGCAAGGGAAAAATAACTCTATACATGTCAAGAAAGTTTTCAAATCTGATTTGCACTCTTTTATTATTCCTTAAGGTGGATATGTAAATAGCAAAAACTAAGGTTTGTAGGGTCTGTAATGACCTTTGCTATTATATAGTATATGATCAATTAGGTGCTGAATTTCTGCTGCTCAGTAGTGCTTGCTGAGGCCTGCATCATCATTCATTAACATTATCAGTATAAATCATTTTTTGCATCACATAATTTCTCTTTTCATTCATTTTAATGTTAAATGTCGATGTTGTTCAATAACTGAACACGACAAATTATAAACCATAATAACGTGTACTCTTTCGGCGAATTTCTCCCCGTGCAACCACGGTTTCACGATACTAGTATTGTGCATATAAATCAATATAAGGAACAAGAAATATATTATACTGACCCCAACTGAGGTGACAAAATTGCAAACTGCACACTTCACGGATCTTGCTCCATATTGGTACATAAGTAGCATCCTGCAGTTACCACAATTGACATGTGCAACCTGATTTGCTGTCACAGTACATAAAAATTAAATTCTTAAAACCACAAAGTAGGGACTCAAAATCACAATATAACTCATAAAAAGAAACATGTTTTTGAAGCTGCCATCATACTCATTTTACACATACAAAATTAATTTATTAACATACAATTCAAGTCAATACCTTCCAAAGCTAGATTGACTGTGTGACAACAAGAGCATTGAACGCTTGTCGCTCCGCGGATGTACATAAGTAAAGTATGGCATCCTCCACAAACTAACTGAGCCATTTCTGTGCCTGTGAATACATCAATGCCTCAAATTTAACTGATGCATGTTCAGTTATCAAAAAATTGTGGTAATGATCACAAATTGAACATTCAGGTAGAAACTTTTGCATCATACCAGGCGGCGGCACTGCTGTGACAGCACTGCAAACAGCACAGCATACAGAAGTAGCTCCAACTGGATACATTAGAAGGTTTCTACAACCAGAACACACAAGTTGACTCTGTCCACCTAACAGCCAAACAACATTTTAACACAAAAAATTAGTTACCAAAATAAATGACTACATGCTAATGTTTTTGTACCATTCAACATATCTTAGTGCATGTTTGGAAACACGGTGAATTTGACGAAATCACGATGACACCGTGATTTTGTAGCTTTTATAAAAGAAAAGTCTCATCTCACTGACTCATCGTGATTTCGTCAAACTCACAATCAATCAAGATATGCACTAAAGACAAGTACAAATCAAGAATTTTACTAAACAAATCTTCATA
Organism: Trifolium repens; assembly: GCA_030408175.1. Taxonomy (NCBI): domain Eukaryota; kingdom Viridiplantae; phylum Streptophyta; class Magnoliopsida; order Fabales; family Fabaceae; genus Trifolium; species Trifolium repens. Next base: position 42,993,659 of record CP125850.1, on the reverse strand, counting down.
TCCAATCCACTATATCTTCCAAATGATGGATTAGAAATTAGAATTCAAATCTCCAAACCATTTCATGAATATAAAGTAATGAGATGAGCAAATAAAGAAGTTAGATACATACCATTTGTTGGAGGTGGTGTATATGGAGCTGGTGGTGGAGTTGGGTAGGGAGCAAGTGGAACTGGCATTATAAAAGAACAAACTCAAAAGTATTATCTTTCTATGCCAAATTCTACAAACAGAAGAAAGCACTTTCACCCATTTTTTCAACTCCTGGAAAATGAAGAAATATGGTAAAAGATTCATTCAAGAGGGAGTAAAAAGTGAAGCAAAAAAATTGTGATTAGTAGAATGAGAAAGAAACCTGTGAAGCAAAAGGGTGGAAGAAAATGAAATCAAAAACCAGATAAAGTAAGAGTCAAAGGAAAAGCTTCCTCCTTGAAATGAAAAACCATGCATGAAGTTGGATGAGTAGAGCCCAGAAAGTTATGAATTTAAGATATACACTGCAACCAAAGTTATTTATTTAATGGAGTTATTATGTGTGATAAAGGGAAGAATTGTATATTATAGTATATAATAATTATAATAATATGATATGATATACTTGTCCAATAGCAAGTGACAACTTTGTTAGAAGTTGCAAGCTACAATGAAGAGAGGGAGAGAGAGAGAGGGGATGGACAGTGGAAAAAAATGGGCTAAAAAGATGCTATTTATGCAAAGGGAAAGAAGCACAACTATTTTTTACTTCATTTTTTGAGTTGAAAAGTAGCTGCTATTGTGTCCTACCCAACAAAAGAATGTAAACTATCTCTAATTACCTATTTGTTAAAATGGGCATCTAATAGGTATCTCTATCGAAACAAAACATAAATAAACTGAGTACACCTATTTAGGTAGTGGTTCTATACAACAAACAATTACATCTTATTTTTATGGGATTCATTTATAATAATGTAAAGTTATTGGTGAGATGTGTAATTGGTGTGACTTATTTAAAACTTTTTAAGATGTATTGAGTTGGAGAGATTTTGTTTTTGTAATGAGTTGGAGGAATTGAGTGTTATGTTAGAATAGAAAATATTTGTTAAGATATATATAAGGTTTATATTAAAGAATTTATTTTAAATTTAAATATATTCACTTGGTTATAAATATCAATGTAATATCATATTATCTATATTTACTAGCGGTTCCATGCCCGTTTGTGTAATTGACATTCTCTATGGTGCTAATATAGATAACTGTTTAATCTTTTTTTTTATTGTGCTTAGTTAATTGATAACTATTTAACCTCTTTTTTTGTTGTGCTTAGTTATTAAGAAGAAATAAAATAAAATTTTACTAAAAAAAATTGTTAGCCTCCTTTTTTGTTGTGATTAGTGATTAAGAAAAAAAATTTACTAAAAAAAACAGAAAAACTACTTTTAAGTGGAAGTTATTTTTCAACATATACAAATATTTGGATAGAATGAAGGGCAAAAGTGGGAATAAGAAAAGTCCACACGAAAGGGGGTATTCTCTTTATATATTAGTATTAGTATTAGTATAGATACCAATATATAAAGAGAATATCCCTTTTGGTATAGACTTTTCTTATTTCCACTTTTGCCCTTCAATCAAAAAAAAAAAACTCACACAGATTCAAATATTTGTATATGTTGAAAAATAACTTCCACACAAAAGTTGATTTTCAGTTTTTTTTTTTTTATTATAGTAAAAAAAATGATTTCTTTTTTTTTTCTTCTTAATAACTAAGCACAATAAAAAGAGGTTAAGTAATTAAGCACAAAAAATAAAAAAGGTTAAGTAGTTATCTACATTGGGCCGCTAATTTTATATATTAATAAAAAAGTATTTTAGGTCATTGACATCAGTATCATTATTATCAACTAGACTATAATACCCGTGCGATGCACGGATTATGTAGAATATTATATGTATAGTTTAATTTCTTATATTAAAAAGTTGAAAATAAAAAATTTAAGAAAATATAGATAAATTGGAACTGAAATTATGCAGTACATATATAATAAAAATGAATAATTAAAATCATAAAAATAATGATAAAATTACATAAAAAACAAACAAAGTGATCTTTATAATGATTCATTGTTAACTACTAAAAATTCAATTGTATTTAAATCTTCACCTTCATTGCCGGTTATTACTACCTTTAATGCAACATATAATTCTCAAGCTTCAACCCGTAATTATTGACAAAACATCTCGACAATTTTCCTTTAGGCTGCATATAAAAGAAAGAAATATGATTTACAATTTAAATTTCAAAGAGGATAAATTCATCTAATTTCTTTTCTTTTTTATCACATAATAGACTACATCTTATTTATTTTTCTTAGAATTGTTATGTGTTTTAAGTAATTGTTGTGTATATACTGCCTCAGTGCAACTTTAATTGATTGCAAAACACATAAAAAATTCTAAAAGGATTATACCCAAAAAAAAAATACTAAAAGTATAGTAAAACGTACATATATTATGGTCAATCAATAAAGTTATATGAAACAAAATGAAACAATGGTCAAATGGATAGCCTTAATTTTCAAATTCCATCTTGATTTGTTTAGAAGATATTCAATTAATAGATAAAAACTCAAGAACATTTGTCAACCAAAACACTTAAAGATTTTTAGAAAGTTAAGTAGAAATAAAATTTGTGAACATATTAGGTGAAATATAATCAATAAAATTATGGCCAATCAATGGCTTAATTAAAAAGATAAATTTGTTTTAAAATTGAAAAGTTGAGTAAGAATAAAACATAAGTTGTTTCACACTTTCTACCTTTGTGCATGGTTGGGTTCAACAAATTGAATAAAGCATTCTATTTAACTTCAAAACTATCGAGGATCTATATTGGTTTCAGCAACCATGTTTAATGTCTGCAATCAACGAATTCATGAATCAACAAATTTATGGACAAAAATATATTAAGATTAAACTGATAAATACGAACAAAACACAACAAATTATATTAGATACATTCAATCTTTTTTCCTCTCAAATAAGAAGAAACGTGTTAACTTTTATATTCCTTAAGAAAAAAATATCCAAAAATCTTATAAATCTTAAATTTTGACATGAAATTAAATTGAAAATATGAAAGCAACAATAGAAAAAAAAATGGAATAATAACCAACTTGATACAAAACACAACAATAAAAAAATTAGAATTCAAACACCTAAAAATATTTATAGGAGTACATACCTTTATAACCGCAAAGTAAAATCTGCTTCAAATAGAAAATATATTAAACTTAAGAAAAATAAAACCCAATTTTTGTTTTTAAATGGAAGAATCAGAATTAATATGAAACACTACAAAAAAAAAAATGGAATCGATACCTATACTTTTCATAAATAAATATATAGAACAACTACATATATATTTTTATTCCATACCTATTGGAATAAAAATCAAATTAAAAAATAATTGAGAATTAATATGGAACACTACAAACTATAATCAGAGTTTAAACACCTAAAATATCTATAACAATCCATACCTTTATAGAATAGAACCCCAAAGTCAAATCTGCATCAATTTTTTTTTTTAAAAAAGTAAATATGTGAAAAAATGTGAAAATAGATGCATAATTTAAGGCTATAATTAATGTGAAAGATACACTATTGGGAGAAAGAAATAAAAAGGGTTTCTATTTATGGTAAAAGATGCATAATTTAAGGCTATAAATAAAATAGATTCTATAGAGACAGAGTATATCCAATCATCAAATGAAAGCATATAATTAGGGATTAGTAGGTAACAAAATTAGGGATTGGTGTGAAATTATTTTATACACACATCCAATCATATATTGACATATCATGTATTGTGTTTTTAAACACATGACGTGTCATATTCATTAATTGATGTGGCAACATAGTATTCAAGTTTTTATCGTAGCCATTGATATAATATTTTTTTCCACGTGTCAAAATCTAAACCATTCATATTAGGGTTAGGGTTTAGGGTGCCTCTAGTTACTCTCGTTTTATTATATTATATTAAGATAATATTTATGTTTCTTATTGTTTTCTTCTATTCTTTTGTCTAAATACCACAAATTCAACATGGTATTAGAGTCATAGTATCCACTTTGAAACACAATTTCGCTTCAACTTTTTTCGAGAAAATTTACTCTTGGTTATTTTTCGCATTACTTTTTTTTCTTCATATAAACCATAATCGTCATTAAGATTTCTTTTTATTTTATTCCACCTTTGTTGTTCTGTTTACTGCCTTTTTTTCTATTCTAACTTTACTCATATGTTACCTATAACACCCCACATGAAATATCTAGAATATCAGTGGATTATTATTATTGACAACGAGTGCATTATTATTACATGAGAAATTCAAGCACACGCAGGTGCTAAGTACAACACGGATAAAGATACAACGGAAGCAAAAACATAAGTTCAACGGTACAACAAATGATTACTGAAATACAACAAGATACGGAATAAAGGAAAGCAAGAACAAATGCGAATCCTCCAAGCACAGCTACTAGCACACCAACAAGCATACCTTAGCCAACCTGTTTATCTGAAAAAAATTGTTTGGAGTGGGGTGAGACTACTAAGCCTCAGTGAGTCCTACTACCCTCCTAAGGTGACTACACCGGGGAAGACCTAATCAGTCATAACATATAATCATAACATAACATAATACATAAGCATAAATAAAGGTGTGTCACAGAAATTAGTCTTATTCATTTTAACCGCAAGGATTCTCCGAGGTGAGCATATCTCGGAGGCCTGCCTTATCCGTCGATCGGACCGATCACGGCATACAGCTCACAATACATATCCTGATGGTTTATCCCATTGGGAGTCCATAAAGCGACATAAATCGCAGCAAACTGACTGATACTAATTTAGTTGAAGTCTACCATAATTTACCAAAGTCCCGGGGAACATGCAAACCTATAAATCTCTAGATTAAGCCCTAAAGGTTATCTGTGATTGACATACTGTGTCACATTACATAAATCATGCTACTGCAGAAAGGTATCACATAGATGAGGATATAAATCGAGTGTTTCAGTTTGGAAAACAGTTTTGAAAACACAGTTCTGTTCTGTCAAACTCGCTCAGCGAGTCATAACTCGCTCCGGCGAGTATTATGGGTATGTCCTGTATCAACTCGCTACGGCGTGTTGCTAGCTCGCCACGGCGAGATTATAGGTCCTGGCCTAAATCAACTCGCTAAGCGCACAAGTGCACGCTGGGGCGAGTTTCATCAGCCCAGAAAACCCAGCTCGCTATGAATGCACGCTTGCAACTCGCTGCAGCGTGTGTACACAGAATATGCCCTGTTTCACGAAAATTCCATTTTTAACAAGTTTTGCACCTACAATCCTCATTCTAAGCTATGCAGTCACATAATATGTATAATATAAGACAGAATGGAGAGGAATTTGGGAGTTAATTCCTTTCACACAACATTTTCCTAATTTTCCTATGTTAACATGCAAAAGTTCATAATTTGGGAAACTAGCTAAACTATCCTAAGAACCCACCTGATTGAAGCTTTAATCTTGCTCCTGGGCTCCTAATACAGCTACTGAAACCTCCTAGATTGCCCCACGAACACAGGACCAGAACTTGGAAACTTGACTCTTTGAAACCCTTATGCTTAGCTCTATGAATTTGAGAAGTGTTTGGTGAATTGATTCTGAGTTTGTGGGAGTATTTATAGTAGTTTGTGGCTGGGTCAACACAGAAATGGGTTTGTCTTGGCCTTAGCTTGCATGTAATCTCATTGGAGGGAAAAAAGTGATGAAATGAGGTTATTGTTCTTTAGCTTCATGTGAGAGATTTGGGAATTGGAAAATAGATAGTGGTTACTGAATTGATTCCTCTTAGGCCTTGCATGTGAGATTTTTCTGAGTAGCAAGGTGTTGTTGTGGGGGAAAGGACAAAAGCTTGAGTTTGAGAAAATTGAGAATTGGAGTTTTGTGGTGTTGTTGTTGTTTGGCTCGTGAGAGAGAGAGATGAGGGGAGGGTTCATGAGTGTTTAATTTTCTGTTTTTGCTGAATAGTGGTGAAGGGAGCAATGTTCCAAAACTTGTCTTGTGGCTTGCATGCATCCTAGGTGAGGTGTAAGCTTGAGAGGAGTAGTAAGACATGAGTGGAAAGATGAGTCACAAGGTGGGAGTGAGTCACGTGAGAGAGGGAGAGATGGGAGGGAGTTTGAATTTTCTTGGTGTTAGTTAAATTATTTAAGAGTAATAGTGTACTAATATGTGGACTAAGTTTAATTAGTACCTCCAATTCTAGCACATAATTCTCTTAGTTCCAAAAATAGTTTAACTAACCTCCTCTAATTAATTTATAAAATTAGGCAAAGCTCTAATTAAAATTAATCAGGTAATTTAGAATGTGGAATATTACAACCTACCCCCCTTAAAGAAATTTCGTCCTCGAAATTAAGAAATTTACCTCGAAAACAAGTATGGATAACTCTTCCGCATGTCGGACTCCAGTTCCCACGTGAATTCACCGTCAGGAGACTGAGCCGATTCAACTTTGACAATAGGAATTCTCTTGTTTCGAAGGATTTTGGCATCACGTTCAACAATCCGAATAGGATCCGGCTGATAGGTTAGATCTGGCTGAAGGTCGATCTGTTCAAGTTCCACTGGCTGATAAGGATCAGGAATGTATTTGCGTAGCTGAGACACATGAAACACGTCATGTAACCCTGACATAGATGGAGGAAGAGCTAACTGATAGGCTACAGGACCGACGCGTCGAAGAATCTGATAAGGTCCAATGAATCTAGGACAGAGCTTCTTAGTTTTGAAAACACCTCGCAAACCCAACTTAGGAGTAACTCTCAAGAACACATGATCACCTTCCTGAAATTCTAAAAACCTTCTTCTCTTGTCGGCATAACTCTTCTGCCGACTCTGAGCAACTTTCAGCTTATCCCGAATAGACTTAATCTTTAATGTGGTCTCCTGGACAATATCTGGTCCCAATAAACTACGATCACCAACTTCCGTCCAACACAACGGGGTCCTACACTTCCTGCCATACAGAGCTTCATATGGTGCCATACCGATACTGGCATGGTAACTGTTATTGTAGGCAAACTCAATTGGATGTAAGTGATTACTCCAAGAACCACCATCTTCTAGTACACATGCACGAAGCATATCCTCAAGGGTCTGAATAGTTCTTTCTGACTGACCATCAGTCTGAGGATGATGTGACGTACTCATCTTCAACCGAGTACCCATCGCAGTCTGGAATGCTTTCCAAAACCTTGAAGTGAATATTGGGTCCCTATCCGACACAATACTCATAGGTACACCATGCAACCTTACAACTTGCTCCATGAATATGGCTGCATATTGAGGGGCCTTGTAGGTGGATTTCACTGGAATAAAGTGAGCCGACTTAGTTAACCTGTCCACGATTACCCAGATCGAATCTTGACCTCTCTGGTTACGTGGTAATCCTCCTACAAAATCCATAGTGATATGTTCCCATTTCCACTCGGGAATATCCAATGGTTGCAACGGTCCTCCCGGTTTCTGATGCTCAATTTTCACCTGCTGACAAACAATACACCTGGACACGAATTCAGCAATTTCTTCCTTCATTTTAGGCCACCAATAGTTCTCCTTCAAATCATGATACATCTTGGTGGATCCAGGGTGAATTGAAAATCCACTCTTGTGTGCCTCTTCCAGAATTAACCTTTTCAATTCATCATCCTGAGGTACACAAAGTCTGCCTTCATAGAGAATAGCACCGTCCGTGGCTACTGAGAACTCCGGATGGTTTACTCCCTTCTGCAACTCTACATCATCCTGCTGAGCCTGCACAATCCTAGGGCGTAACTCACAGGACACTTCAATTCTGTTGATACGAATACCGCTCTTACGATACACCACATTCAGATTGAGATCCATAAACTTCTCATACAGACCGCACTGTTGCATCAACAACTCTGATGCATACAATGTCTTTCTGCTCAGGGCATCTGCCACCACATTAGCCTTTCCTGGGTGGTAATTGAGATTGAAGTCAAAATCCTTAAGATATTCCATCCAACGTCGCTGCCTCATATTCAACTCCTTCTGATCAAACAAGTACTTCAGACTTTTGTGATCACTGAATAGATCAAACTGCACTCCATACAGATGATGTCTCCAGATCTTGAGGGCAAAGATAATGGCTGCTAACTCCAAATCATGGGTAGGATAATTCTGCTCATGAGGTTTTAGCTGCCTGGACGCATATGCCACAACTGCTCCATCTTGCATCAACACACATCCAAGTCCCTTGTTGGACGCATCACAGTATACCACATACTTGCGGGTTGGGTCCGGAATTACTAACACTGGTGCTGTGGTTAGCTTTTCCTTTAAGGTTCTGAAACTCCATTCACAAGCAGCATCCCAATCAAAGGTTGCATCTTTCCTGGTCAGACGGGTTAACGGTAAAGCAATCTCCGAAAATCCTAAGATGAATCTCCGGTAGTAACCTGCCAAACCGAGGAAGCTCCTGACTTCGGTAACACTTCTGGGTCTTTCCCAATTCAACACTGCTTCTACTTTAGATGGGTCAACAGACACACCGCCTTGCGATATGACATGGCCCAAGAACTTAACTTCAGATAGCCAAAATTCACACTTGCTGAACTTGGCGTACAATTGCTTCTCTCTAAGGATGCTCAACACGATTCTCAGGTGCTCCGCATGCTCCTGTGAATCCTTTGAATAGATCAGAATGTCATCAATGAAGATAACAACAAACTGGTCAAGGTACGGCTGGAAAATCCGATTCATGTAGTCCATAAAGATGGCTGGAGCATTTGTCAAACCGAAAGGCATGACCAAGAATTCATAATGTCCATAACGAGTCCTGAATGCTGTCTTGGAAACATCCGAGGATTTGATACGGATTTGATGATAACCAGAACGAAGATCAATCTTGGAAAAGACAGTAGCACCTCTAAGTTGATCCAGGAGGTCATCAATTCTTGGTAAGGGATACTTGTTCTTGATTGTGACCTTGTTGAGTTGACGATAATCAATGCACAGACGCATCGTACCATCTTTCTTTTTGACGAGTAACACCGGTGCTCCCCAAGGTGAGACACTGGGTCGGATAAAGTGTTTCTGAAGCAACTCTTCAAGCTGAGATTTCAGTTCATGAAGCTCTAAAGGGGACATCCTATACGGGGCAACTGAGATTGGCTGGGAACCAGGAACTAGATCGATAGAAAACTCAACTTCCCTTTCAGGAGGTAAATTCATAATATCATCAGGGAAGACATCTAAGAACTCGCTAACAACTGGAATATCACGGGGGCTCAAACTGGGTTCCGGATCGATGGTAAACAGGACACTGAAACACTTAGTACTGGCACCTAAGTACTGGATCATCTGATGAGTGTTTTGAAGAAAAGCAGTGAGTGCTCTACTCTCTGCAGAAGTTTCGGTTGGAATAAACAGATTCTTTTCAGCGCATCCGATGTACACGGTATTGGCGGAAAGCCAATCCATGCCTAGGACTACGTCAATATCCTTCAAGGGTAGACAGATCAAATCTATGTTGTAGACTTTACTGCCCACAAGGACGGGACAATTTTGACAAACACGTTTAGAAGTAACCTTGCCACCTGTAGCAACAGCTACAGTCATTGGGGAAATTAAAGGCACAGAGGGCAATTGCAGTCGCTGAACACAGTCAACGGCTATAAAGGAATTAGTAGCTCCACAATCAAACAAGACTAATACTTCAGACTGTCCTAACATGCATACATCCATAATCAAAGTATTATTAGATCTGACTTTCTCACCGTCAAGTGAAAATAACCGACCTTTGCTTTTGGAAGCGCCGCTGGAATCGCCTTGCCTCCTCAGCTTAGGACATTCATGCTTGTAGTGGCCTGGCTGCTTACAATAGTAACACATGTTCTTTCCCTTCATGCATTCTCCACTGTGAGGGAAACCACATTCGGCACAGTTCCTTGGTGAACGTTGAGAGTAGCTCTGTTTTCCCTTACTGGTATTTCCCTTAGTCCTTACTTGCAGATTGAACTTTCCAGAGTCTCTCCTCTTCTGAACAGCTTCGCCGCGCTCCTTATTAATACTGTTAAGATCTGCCTCAGCATGATAGCTCTTTTGCACCAAATCACCAAAGGTAGTGATATGCTGCATAGAGACGTCATGCGCTATGTCAGCCCTTAAACCAAACCGGTACTTCTTCATCTTCCATGTCTCAGTTGGGGCATCATTGTCGTCCGCCACATAGCGAACCAGATCATTGAACTTCATGGTGTACTCTGACACGGACATACTTCCCTGCTTCAGTTCAGTCAATTCCCGTTCCATCTGAAACTGGTAACTTTCTGGTATATAATGTCCGACAAAGAGGCGCCGGAAATTATCCCAAGTTACTTCCATCTGACTGGCTTCCATGTACGCCTTCGTACCATCCCACCAGTTGCAAGCGTCGCCCCTAAAGAAGCGGGAGACGAACACGACCTTGTCAGCTTCGGTGCAATCCATTGATTCCAGGATCCCACTCATCCTTTGGATCCATTCACGGGCCTTCGCTGGATTGTACTCTCCATAAAATTCTGGCGGGTTCATGCGGCAGAACTCTCTGAATGCAGCGCTTGATCCTTGCTGCGGATGGGGAGGATTGTTCATGTGTTGCTGAAACATGTTCATGAATTCTTGATGCTGCTGGGCCTGCTGGGCTTGGAATTGCTGCTGCTGATGCATCATCTCAGCCCACATGTTTGCATTAGTGTCACCGTACATATCAGGCTCGTCATCATCAGCAACGTTTCTTCTAGGCCTTCCAGGTCCTCGTCTTGCTCCTGACATAATGCTCTAACTGCCAATATCAAGTCAAGTTAGCTAGGCTTAAAGTGACATGACATCTAGAACAGATGTTAGAAATCCAGACAAATACTGGGATTCGGATTAGTAATACTAATGAACTCTGGCACGGTCTGAATCGACCTGCTTTGATACCAATTATAACACCCCACATGAAATATCTAGAATATCAGTGGATTATTATTATTGACAACGAGTGCATTATTATTACATGAGAAATTCAAGCACACGCAGGTGCTAAGTACAACACGGATAAAGATACAACGGAAGCAAAAACATAAGTTCAACGGTACAACAAAGGATTACTGAAATACAACAAGATACGGAATAAAGGAAAGCAAGAACAAATGCAAATCCTCCAAGCACAGCTACTAGCACACCAACAAGCATACCTTAGCCAACCTGTTTATCTGAAAAAAATTGTTTGGAGTGGGGTGAGACTACTAAGCCTCAGTGAGTCCTACTACCCTCCTAAGGTGACTACACCGGGGAAGACCTAATCAGTCATAACATATAATCATAACATAACATAATACATAAGCATAAATAAAGGTGTGTCACAGAAATTAGTCTTATTCATTTTAACCGCAAGGATTCTCCGAGGTGAGCATATCTCGGAGGCCTGCCTTATCCGTCGATCGGACCGATCACGGCATACAGCTCACAATACATATCCTGATGGTTTATCCCATTGGGAGTCCATAAAGCGACATAAATCGCAGCAAACTGACTGATACTAATTTAGTTGAAGTCTACCATAATTTACCAAAGTCCCGGGGAACATGCAAACCTATAAATCTCTAGATTAAGCCCTAAAGGTTATCTGTGATTGACATACTGTGTCACATTACATAAATCATGCTACTGCAGAAAGGTATCACATAGATGAGGATATAAATCGAGTGTTTCAGTTTGGAAAACAGTTTTGAAAACACAGTTCTGTTCTGTCAAACTCGCTCAGCGAGTCATAACTCGCTCCGGCGAGTATTATGGGTATGTCCTGTATCAACTCGCTACGGCGTGTTGCTAGCTCGCCACGGCGAGATTATAGGTCCTGGCCTAAATCAACTCGCTAAGCGCACAAGTGCACGCTGGGGCGAGTTTCATCAGCCCAGAAAACCCAGCTCGCTATGAATGCACGCTTGCAACTCGCTGCAGCGTGTGTACACAGAATATGCCCTGTTTCACGAAAATTCCATTTTTAACAAGTTTTGCACCTACAATCCTCATTCTAAGCTATGCAGTCACATAATATGTATAATATAAGACAGAATGGAGAGGAATTTGGGAGTTAATTCCTTTCACACAACATTTTCCTAATTTTCCTATGTTAACATGCAAAAGTTCATAATTTGGGAAACTAGCTAAACTATCCTAAGAACCCACCTGATTGAAGCTTTAATCTTGCTCCTGGGCTCCTAATACAGCTACTGAAACCTCCTAGATTGCCCCACGAACACAGGACCAGAACTTGGAAACTTGACTCTTTGAAACCCTTATGCTTAGCTCTATGAATTTGAGAAGTGTTTGGTGAATTGATTCTGAGTTTGTGGGAGTATTTATAGTAGTTTGTGGCTGGGTCAACACAGAAATGGGTTTGTCTTGGCCTTAGCTTGCATGTAATCTCATTGGAGGGAAAAAAGTGATGAAATGAGGTTATTGTTCTTTAGCTTCATGTGAGAGATTTGGGAATTGGAAAATAGATAGTGGTTACTGAATTGATTCCTCTTAGGCCTTGCATGTGAGATTTTTCTGAGTAGCAAGGTGTTGTTGTGGGGGAAAGGACAAAAGCTTGAGTTTGAGAAAATTGAGAATTGGAGTTTTGTGGTGTTGTTGTTGTTTGGCTCGTGAGAGAGAGAGATGAGGGGAGGGTTCATGAGTGTTTAATTTTCTGTTTTTGCTGAATAGTGGTGAAGGGAGCAATGTTCCAAAACTTGTCTTGTGGCTTGCATGCATCCTAGGTGAGGTGTAAGCTTGAGAGGAGTAGTAAGACATGAGTGGAAAGATGAGTCACAAGGTGGGAGTGAGTCACGTGAGAGAGGGAGAGATGGGAGGGAGTTTGAATTTTCTTGGTGTTAGTTAAATTATTTAAGAGTAATAGTGTACTAATATGTGGACTAAGTTTAATTAGTACCTCCAATTCTAGCACATAATTCTCTTAGTTCCAAAAATAGTTTAACTAACCTCCTCTAATTAATATATAAAACTAGGCAAAGCTCTAATTAAAATTAATCAGGTAATTTAGAATGTGGAATATTACATTACCCTGACAGGCTGACACATGCAGCTCACATGCCAATTTTCCATGAATCATTTACCTTTAGCCACCTTTTTTTCCAAACTGATCACTAGTCTCTCTTGGTTTGTTTTGATGGTCTAATTTTCCATCTATGATACTTTAATTTGCGGGCATATTTTTACTTAATCTCCTGTTTGTGATACTTTAATTTGTGGGTTCCGATTGTGATACTTTAATCGACGGTTAGTTTTACATAATTTGATATGGATTCATTGCTTCGGCTACTGCTCTACTACTTCTTTGATTGTTGCTTTTCGTTGGCTATGCTATCAATGATTTAACTTTTTAGGATTAATTTTGTAACAAATTCTTCAGGGTTAATTTTGTATCAAGCTTAAAACTTAGTAAGTTTTAGCTTGAGGGGGAGTGTTAGAATGGAAAATATCTGTTAAGATATGCATAAGGTTAATTAAGTTTGTTTATTCTAAGCCCAATAATTAAGAGATTTATTTTAGATTTAAATATATTCACTTGGTTATAAATATTAAGTATCAAGAAAATATCATACTATTTTACATAATAGTAATAAAAAAGTATTTTAGATCATTGACGTCATTATCATCATTATCAATAATATTTATGTTTATTATTGTTTTCTCATATTCTTTTGCCTAAGACTATCAACAATGGTTTTGGAATTAAACCCCAACTTTTTCAGTTCCCAATACTCCACATCATTTTCTCTCTCTTTCGCATAACAATTAAACTATTATTCAACTTTTACTCCTACAAAGGTTTAGTTTAAACCAAATACTCTCTCTTCCAATCGTTAGTTGGTTCAGTGGTGATTGGCGCTGAACTTGGTAGGGAGGACCACGATTCGATCCCCCACAACTGTGATCGGGAGGGGGCTGGAACCACTTGATGCCAGAACTGACCCCCGAACCAGACTCAAATGGTGGTGAAAACCGAAAAAAGGTTTAGTTTAAACCAAATACTCTCTCTTCCAACTCACTTTCATATACCCTACATTTTTGGCTAAACTGTTCATTTGACCCCTTATGTTTATTTTAGGTTTGAATCAGGTCCCTTACATTTTAAAAGTTTGAATTTGGTCCCTCACGTTATCAACATTTGCATTAGTTAGTCCCTTGCGTCAAATTTTTCAATAACTTTGTTTGATCCTTACACATGGCTGACAGTTTACACATGTGGAAGTGATTTGGGACACGTGGAATGCCATATAATAAACAAAACCTTCGCAAATAGAAAAAAAATACGACAAAGACCTTTGCAAACACTAACTCTTTTTTTCTATTTGTGAAGGTTCTGTTTATTATATGGCTGTCAACGTGTCCAAAATCACTTCCACCTATCCAAACCGTCAGCCACGTGTAAGGATAAAACGAAATTAGTGAAAAATTTGATGGAATGGACTAACTAATGCAAACGTTGATAACGTGAGGGACCAAATTCAAACTTTTAAAACGTAAGGGACTTGATTCAAACCTAAAATAAACGTAAGGGACCAAATGAACAGTTTAGCCTACATTTTTTATTCTTTATTTATATTATTTAATTTTGTATAATAATAATAATAATAATTATTGTTTATATATTTTTTTTTAAAAATAATGAATATTTTTAGTCTCTACAAATGAGAAGGAAGTGTAAAAATGAGTTTTTTTTTATGTTGAAAATATATCAAACCATACCTCTATTTATAGAGTTTTAAAAATTATGAATTTTGGTATTAAAAAAATATTGAAAAAAAAGATGTTATGCAATAATTGCCCCATAAAGATTAGGATAAATAAAAATCTACACACCCGATCAAAATATGACACATACATATATGCATTTAAATAAAATAAAAAACAAACCAAATCAAATCGCGTCACGTGTCACACTCTTTCCCATTTTCTTTTTTTCAACCGGTTGAAAAAATTCATCTCCTTTCTCCTCCACCTATTTCAACTCCAAGTTTAAATCTTATCATTGTAACAATTCAACCATTCTTTTGAGGTTTAAACCCCACCATTGTAGCTAGTCTAAATACCATAAATTCAAATTATAAATGAGTGATATGTACTCGTGTAACATAATAAAAAATGAGAAACTTCATTGTGAATGCTTTTAGATCTTTTCATTTACATCTCTCTCCTATTTTTTATTTCTCTTTTAACTTCAATCTCTCTTATTGAAAAAAAAAAAAGTTTAAAAATAATCAAAAGAGAAATTAAGAATAACTTTTCATTTTGATGTTAAAAATGATTTTTCTTTTACAAAATGGTATTCTAAACAAATCTCTAACAAATACTATTAAAATGATAAAAAAAAAAAATTCTTAAAAAAAACCTCCCATAGAGCATAAGCAAAGAGATATAGAGGAGAGTGAATGAAATGATCCAACTTGATTAAAAAAGAGCTGTGATATATACACACACACTCATGAAGGTGTGGAAAAACACAAGAAGGGGGTTGAATTATGTTTTAGGAATTAAAACTTTTTCTCAAACTTAAAGAGTGTAGCAGCGGATTCAAACACAAAACAAAGTAAAGATGATAGAGAGAGAGAGAGAGAGAGAGAGAAAGACACAAGCAATTTATATTGGTTCCTCTCACAAATTGAGAGTACGTCCAGTCCCCTTGCACTTCCAAGGGATTTCACTATAATCTCACAAGATTACAAATGCTCAAGCACACTAGCAAGAGACTTCTCAAATGCTCAAGTTGAAGGGTTTTCCTAGAGATAAATTGTTAAAACTCTTTTAACATCATAGTCTAGAGCGGAATAAACCCGTTGCCATGGACCTTGTAAGCACAATATTTCACTAAAGGATTCATGTGTTTACCTCTTGAAGCGTCGAGGAGATGTCGAAACGATTCCGATTGATCACGAGCAAAGCAAGTGTAGCGATGCATCTACTCGTCCACACGAACAGAATTTCTCCAATGACCGGTGCTAGCCAATTCCAATGGAGATTCAGAGAAAATAGGGTTTAGAGAACGGCGGCTAGGTTTGAGAATTTGATTAAGCATGAAAAACTTCACCACAAGGGTTCTATTTATAGAACCACTTATGTGGTCATCAGGCCAAGCACTTAAATACATTGTACCTTACGGTGGAATGCATTTCTCTATTTTCATAAATTAAATAATAAGTCATACTTAATCATTTAATTACTAATAAGTCCTACTTATTATTTTATAAATAAGTCTTATTTATTTCTCTCATTTATCTGTCCTTTGTGTGTGACCCTGTAGGTTCTCGTAACGTTGGCAATAATAATAAATCACCTATTTAATATTATAAACAGTGAGCGGTATCTAGCAACACATCACTGCTACCCAAGTGACGAGAATGTCATGTGATCTGACAAAAACTTTCCGTGATAACGATCGTGTATATAATTACCCATTTACCCTTTATATCTATATTGAACACAAGGCATAGATCGTGTCATCCTTGTATAGTTCAATATCATGTTTCTTGATTCCAAAATATATTGAGTAACGAATAAGCTCAATATCCCATATTGACTTAGTTCGGCGTGGCCACGCATATTGCAGTCATATTCTATCAAGAGGCCTACAGATATCACTCATGTTATGTAGGAGGGGCAAATTCCATCTAAGTCACTCATGTCCCTCAGCTTGATTTGTGGAGTACCCATCAACCGACTTTATAGTCATCCTGTTACGGACAACGTTTGAACGTCAACTAAGCACTCTACTCCACATCTAGGGTCCATAGTGGTTTCAGGTCGAAGGGTGCTATACACCGCTATCACTATGAGAATATCTTATGACACTTACATAACAAACTATGTAGTATTCTCATGATGGGTCTATCAAGTATAAATATTACTCATAATATTTATACCTATGTAAAGACTTGATATCTCATATCCATAACCCGTGAGATGTGGTTATCAGTCTACTAACATAAAAGTCTCTATGTTTTACTATTATCCTAATTCATAGTAAAGCTTGACTACGGATACTTTAAGAATAGCGTCCTTATATTTAATGGAGTCTCACGATTAAGTCACACTTAATGTTCCATTAAATGGACCAACTATTCTAGGGACTTTATTATTTTGGAAAACAAACATAATAAAGAAATGCCTTATCATATATATTAAATATATAATTCAAAGTCACAATACAAAAGCAAATACTATCAAAATAGATTGGCGTTTAGGGCTTACTCCAACAATCTCCCACTAGCACTAAAGCCAATCAAATGATCATCTAACATTTATCGGTTTAGCGTGAGCATCAAGCAACTTCTGAGCAAGACGATTTATTAGTGGATAAGAAACTATTTCCTTTGTTGGTATCTTACATATCTCCCAAATTTCTCTTCCGATCTCTATCGAAATATAAAAGTGTTTGAGTATATATTTGAATCGTTGGTGAGATCTATTCTCCATTGCTTGCAAGATTTAAACCATTATCATCACTTATGTGATTAATGTGATCTGCAATACCAGAAACATAGTTTTAGCTCAATCATGAGCTAAACGATCCAAATTAAATACTTAACATCTGTAACAGAAATAAACACTTTACGAAGCATATTGTTTTATAGCTTACAGTGCTTACAACTAGACATACAATGCATTGGTCTGGAAACTATCATCATTGTAACTTCTTTACAATGATCTTTCCCATACCTACCTATTTCAAGAGATATTTCTTAGTTACTTTAAGGTTCTTAGGGATATTCTTGTAGGTCAGTTAGTGTCAAACACTAGTTTCAATTTTGGTACATACTGAATATGCTACAAGCATATGGTGTATTTGGTCTTGTACATATTATGATATTAATTGATTGATCCATCTACCAAAGCATATAGATTATTTTCATGTATTTCTTTCTCATCCAATGAGATACAATATTGTCTTTTGGACAAAACCAACCATTTTACACATGCAACAATTTCAACATGAAATTATGCACATTAAATGTTTGAACACTTCGTCAATATATGTACATAAGCTATTCCTAACTCTTTAGGAAGCCTCACCTAAGTGTTTCATCAAGAGTCATTTCCTTATTCATGTCTTACATGTATAAGGAAAATATTTTGATAATTAATATGTCATCCACATATAATACCAGATGAATATAATTACTCCCACTAACCTCCTTATGTGCACAAGATTTATATTTGTCCTTTATTAATTCGTTTTCATAAAACTTCATAAATAAGAACAATTAATTAAACTTCTGAGAACTTGATCTAATCAAAATTAGATTGCTTATGAATCTTACTCATCTTGATGACATAACCATTATCCACATAAGGTATGTGTACATGGATTATGTATAAGATTCCATGGCATTTAGCCACCTCTCAGAATTTAGGTCGTTCACGACCTTTTAATAAGTCAAATATTCATCTTCCATGAAAACCATATCACCTTGTTGAGTAATGATAAAATCATACTTCTCAGCCTTGTGATATGTTAGACTTGTTTAGTCTTTTGTGCAACTCAAACCGTTGGTCCTACAACAATCTTGAGGAACCGGTTCATGTTCCCTTTTAAACGGATATTAATTTTGTGGTACTTGAATTATTCAAGTTCTATATCACTCCCACTGACTCTTTTAGAGATGCATTCCCACTTGAGGAATTCTTCAGTTCTTGCAATAAAACAACTTTTGTCCTAAAGAGTGATGTAGAACAAGTATCCATTAGTTTCCTTAGGGTACGTACTTCTACATTCATCCAATTTGGAACTAATTTTATCTGATAAATTTTTCAATTCAAAATCCGATAAAGACAAACTAGGTACTCTTACCTCCATATCATATATGGTGTCTTTATGATCACTTTTTAAAGAGGAACTAGTTATGGGTGAAGAATAACTATAAGCGGGTGAATTTCTAGAAAGAGTCAATGACATATAATTAAACTATCTTAAATCAAATCATGTTAAACATGATGCGATAAAATAGTCATTATATTCCTTAATTAAGTATTTACCGTTATGACTTATTCATATGATTTTAATACTTTTGTCAAGTTATTTTCTTTACTTCATTGTTGAACTCTTTGACAAATTCAAAGATTTCTAATTTGTGTCACACACATATCCACATCTACTAATTTTATCAATAATAATGTAAATGAAGTAAAATAAATTTAATATATCAAATAAGTTTGTTTAGTTGTGGACATACATCTCATGTATATTGATCAAATAGATCATGTGTCATTTCACTTTCAGTTAGTAATTGACACACCGAATATTTGCACTAAACAACAACGCTCTTGATATATATATATATATAAGGTCCAAATCTTATTTGGTCCTTATCACAACTGTTATAAATAATCTTATCAAGATCATGAACTCAAGTACATTACTTGATTTAGAGCATTAGTATAGAAGAATTTGTTTAAACGTTATAACCAATTATTGTCTTATCATTCAAAACTACAATCCATCTCTTGTCAATACAAGATGTAGAACTGATACTTCTATTACTAGATGGAACTTAATAAATATTATTTGGTTCCATTTCAAGCTCAAATTTAAGTCATAGCATAAGCTCTCATTGTCAATGAAACAATTTGTTTCATTCTAGACACATGTTGACTTAACTCATAGTCAATGACAATGTTATAATTCTTTAAGCCTCTATATTTTGATAAATATGATATTCAACATCTTGTATCATATACATTTGATGCAAAATAGAAACTTTGATTTTCTATAACTCGATGTACAAAATTGAAGTCTTACTTCATTCTTTTATTTTGACTCTTTCAAGAACTATTAACAACATTTCAATCAATGGTTTAACCATCTTGAAATAATTGTTCTCCTTTAGCAATCATGGTTGTTCTATACAAATAAAAGGAACATAATATAAATCTCATTTATATTACATCTCAATTTCTATAAATTATTTCTTATTCAATTCAACAAGTTCTAGTAGATATAGAAAATTCATGTGAAATAAATTTTACTATATATATCCATTAAATTTATTTGATAGAACAGATGACCAACTCTCTGGTCTATTAATAAATCTATTATTTTCATATTTTGCAGCTCTTTTGAAAGATCTCCTTTGAGATCAATGATCACATCATTTCTTCTTCAAAATTACAAGTATGAAATATTCTATATCTAGACGTTCTATTTGATACTTCTGATAAGCATCCTTCTCGAATCTAGTTATAGTAGGTTGCTAGAGTATAGTTCAAGAACTTATAGCTTTTCTCGCATTTGAGAACAATTCTCAATTGTGTACCAATTCAGAAACTCTTTTCTGAAATTTTTGTCCTTCATAAGGACAATATAATTTGTATTGTATTACAGAATTATAATTAGAGATATGTAAAATATTTGTATTATGATTAAATCATTTTAATAAGGACTTTTACTAAAATGCTCCCACTATTTTATTCAAACCAAATGACCCTCTAACATTTGATTCGGAAAATCCCACTGAAATTTTTCTAGTAGGCCGAGATCCATATTTCACTACGTCTTAAGTCAACGTGGGCTGATCCCCAAAACATAGTTATTTAGGTAGGAACTCCTTCCAATTGTATCTCATACAATTCTCGGATCAATTGAGCGAATAACTCTTTATTCAAATTCATCATATGAATTATACCCAATCACTGCTTCTAAACTTCTTTTAACCTTTTAAAATTAGTTTAGTTAAGTTAGACCCAAAGAATAGCAATAGGATAAACGAGTTACCGCACCGCAACTTACTAATGTAGAAAAGTGCACTTCGCGTTGGCAGAACCCACACTTTTCGATACTAGCCTTGAGGGGTGCTATCCTTTGGAAAGCATTTAAACTTAATATTAACACATCTTACTAGTATAGAAAATGCACCTTGCGTTGGCAAAACCTACACTTTCTATATTAGTCTTTATGAGTACTAGAGGGATTTTAATTAAATTTGATCTCACCGCATTTTGTATCTCATACAAACGTCCTTTTAATTTACATGACACTCATGTAAAAATACGTTTAACAATTATATAAAACATACAAGGCATATATAATTAAAACATACATCTCATGCATCACATACATAAAATAAAATAAACTCAGGTAGTATAGTTATGGCCTCCTAAACCGAAAGAATTAAATAACTATTTTATTACAATTCTTTGACTCTCGAGCAAACTTCTCAAGCTACTCCAATGGCATCCTTGTTTGACTTTATCTCCCGTCATCACGAGCAATTTACAATTTACTAATTATTTTAAATAAATAAAATAAATAAATTGTCAGGACACGCAGGCCGTATTTTAAATAAACCACGACACGTAGGTCGTATTTTAAACCAAACAAAATAAAAGGCAAAACACGCCAAGGCCATAACTATACACCTCTAATAATAAATAATTAACTTAATTAAAATTAATCATTAAAATCTCATAAGATCAGAATATCACACGAGACCAAAATGTTGGAACAAAAGAGGTTCTGACATGACTCAATTAAGTTTTGATGATAACAAATGTATTAATATACAATAGGGTATACTAATTATTTACTCCAAGTGTGGAGATATATAATCTAAAATTTTATATTCACTTTGAGTACAATTGAAGCTCTGAAATGGGAAGCAAATTCTGACCAGAACATGCTCATCAGAAGATGCAAGGTCAAGTCGCGTCAGAAGCTACATATCAGAAGCTACGATATCAGAAGCTACGTTTTTTAATACATCATGTTCTGATACATGCAGTGAAAGCCGTTTTGTCAGAAGAACATTCTCTGCTACAATGATTGAAATTCATCATCTTCTGACAACCCAAAAGCTGGAGAATCAACCTTATCTTCAGAATAGTGACGTTAGTACTATTATACGAACTTATTACCGGATTTGGACGAATCTTTATTCCCAAGTTTGTTCATAACAAAGGTTGCTTGATATGGTTAAAAGATCGTACTCTTCCAGCTGGCGAAATCTCACTGCAACGGATTCAAATTCAAGACGCTCCACCCTCTACTATAAATAGGAGTGGAATTGAAGTTTTTGTGTACAACAACATTGAACAATTTTGAACGAGCTGTTACTCTGCCAAAATCATCCTTTGCACAAAAATAACTTGAATACAATTTGAACTCATTTGAATATCCAAGACTCAAGCTTCAGCTTCTGAATCATACAGTAGTTGAACCTTAGATTTCTTTTGATAGGATTCTAAGTTAAGTCTTGTCATTGAGTTGTATTTATTTATTCTTACTGAACATTGATTTGTATATCAGTGTTCATATACTCTGTTTTTCTTGTAAGTTGTTTCAAGTCTCTTGCGTGTGTGCTTGAGCAAAGGAAGTCTCTTGTAAGTGTTACTTGAGTATTGGAAGTCTCTTGCCTGTGTGCTTGAACATTGTAATCTTTTGTGATTATTAGTGAACTCTCTTGTAATTATTGATGTCATTTCAATCCGAGTTAAATCTTTATTATCTATTGTTTTAATTAAACTGGTATTAATTAAATTATCATTTCAATCATAAAAATAACCATTAAATTATATTTCCGAACAATAATGTATATCATCGATAAAATTTCAAATATTTTTTAAATATTGGTCCAAGATGGACTGGTCCATATTAGAATTTTCCATATAAACTATTGTTAAAAACATATTTAACCCTTAAAAAATTAAACTATATGAATTTTACAAAATTTACTGTTGGATTGAAAGTTTATATTATATAAATTATCCATAAAAAAAAATTAAAATGAAAGTCATTTGATATATTATTGAGACCTATCAAGATTAACGGTATTTGATAATAATCCATAAATCGTTAATCTTAATGTCTCTCAATAACATATCAAATTATTTTCAATTTCTCTAAAAAAAATTATATATGGGTGATATACGTGATATAAACTTTCAGTCCAACAGTGAATTTTATAAAATTCGTATTCGTTATAATATTATCTATGAATGGTGCATCATAGACCACTGAAAGAAGTGATCCATATTATAATTTTTTTTTTTTGTTTTTTTACATTCATATGTTATTGAAAATAGTGTAAGATCACAAGCTTCTATGACTTATCGAGATGTAAGTTGGGATGTGAGTTTTTTAAGTGTTGCTAAATGTTGTTGGCCTAGATGGTAATTGGTAAGTATGGCAAGTATAAAATACTTTCCTTTCTTTTCTTTTTTGAGTTAGGTAAGTATATATAAGCTAAAATCTCTTTTTTTCTTTTGCTTTTTATCTCCAATTTAATCTAGTTCAGGGATCAGTTCTAACATCAAGTGGTTTCAATCTCCTTCCATACAAAAGAAATGCGAATTTTGTACACAAAAAAAAACAAGAAATGTGAATTTCTTTATGGGTTAGTTTGTTTGAATTGAATTATTTTTTAGTTTATAAAAATAATTTATATAAATAAATAAACTTTTATATTTATTTAGAAATTTTTACTGATAACAAAAATTTATAAATTATTTTTCTATAAATTATCTTTTTTAAGTGAGTTGACTATTTTTTTCTTTTATACACTATCTTAACAAAGGATTACTTCATTATATATTACTAAAATTTCGTCCTCTAAAAACAAAAGATTAATATATAGACAAAAAAAACAATTGGGGGAATGAAAATCACTGATATATTTCATTAGAAAACAGATTAAATGGACCAACATTATAGACCCAACCCTTATATATAATCCCATCCTCCCTCCACCCCCCTATATGGTATTGGTGGTATTTAATAACAATACAACCAATGTAATGCAAGCACGTGATGAGTTAGCCACACTCCCTGTTCTCTAACCCCTTCATTCCGTCTCAAAATGACTATCCTTTGCACATAAAAAATGTCTCAATTATTTATATTTAAATTTTTTATATAACATTAATTATTTTTTACATTTGTCTTATTTAATAGGGTCATGCTAACTAGTGTTCCCGGGACACTAATTAAGAATATTAAAGAGAGCAAGTTTTACATTGATAATAATATGCTTTATACTTTAAAAAAATGAAATACACAAGTTTCAAGATATTTTTTACCATTTGTAGTTTCTAAACTAGTGTTCTAGAGACACTAGTTGACATTTTTCTATTTAATATTATTCGTACAACTTTCAATTTAACATTTTATTTTGTATTTATAATAATGATAAATATGTTAATTTTAATAATTACAATTTAGTCGATAACTGCATAATTGTTATAAAGAAAGTTAAGTTCAAACTTAATTTTTTATATTTATTTTTTAATGCATGTGAAATTATGAGATACTCCTATATTATTATATTTGTTATTTTTGGAACAAGATAGTACATTAGATGGTATAGAATTAGCCACGTTGACATTGACAAAAGAAGCCAATCGGGGCCGTCAGTTGCTGAGCAGGACGGACCTTGCCAAAGGAGCCAAAGTTATAGTTTGGGTAGAGGTAAGAATAAGCTTAGGTCCAATTAGAGTTTGTCGCGCTTGAGTCTAAGCTGTTAAAAAATTGAAAGTTTGAATTTGGTCTGTGGTCTATCATAAGTTTATTTTTTGCCCAAGTCTGACCTTTTGAACGCCTAATTTGGTATGTTAGCAGTTAATTTGTTTAAAAGCCTATTTCACATGAATATATTAGAATAAATAATTATATTTATTTTTAAAGTACTTATTAACTAATAAACCAACGTTCTTTTGATATTTAACATGATATTTTAAATAATTTAATTATATATGTCATCATATTTCAATTCTAGTTTATAATATAATAATACATTTATATTTTATATATGTGAAAAACTAATGTAGATTAATAAATTTAAATTATTGAAAAAGTTAATAAATTTATAATTTAATCAAAATACAAATTTTAATATATAAATAATAATAATAATAATAATAATAATAATATTAAAAATACTATTCGTATCAACTTAAACAGATCGAATTAATAGGCTAAAAGTCTTTTTTAATAGCCTGCAGCTTGGCCTATTTAACTAAATATACTTATAAAAAAAATCTTAACATACTCTACTTAAATAAATAGGCCGGCCTAACTTGAACTATATAAGTTAAGTTATAATGCCTCGTAGACCGACCTGGTCTATTCTCACTCCCACATATTCCCACTCTAGTTTGTGGTCCCAAATGATGCATAACCTTTTTTGGCAAAACTTAACTTCAAGTGTCACATAATGACACAACCCTTCCCTTCAACAAACAAAAGTAAAAAGGTTCTACATTTATCATTTACTTTTGTGATGATTAGTTTCTATCTAGTTGGTCAATCAAAATTCAAAACCACGATCAACTTATCAGATTGCCCCATTATGTGCCCTCATTCACCTTTTCCTTTTTTTTAACCCATGATGTGTCTGCCTGCTCTATTTCCCTTTTTTTTTACAATATATATTGAAATTTATGTAATCCATTTTTTTTAAATATAAAAAATATTATTTTCAATACAAAATTTATCTTTTTCTATTTCTTTAACTAGTGTCTCAAAGTTTTAGTTAACATAATTCTCAGTATTTTATCGGGCACAAATTTGTTTTTACCATTTGATCAATAAGTCTTACTATTGTATCAAGATATTACATTGCATTTCAATTGATTTAATGGTAAAAATTATTGATTCAATAGTAAAATCAAGTTAGTGTTAATGAAAGATTTATTTCACTTGCGCACCATAGACTTGATTACTGTATACATATGTTGTGTCAAATCTAAGGTTGATTAAGTCTCGCATTAAATAAAAAAGTAGATGTTAAGTACTTTATAAGTAAGAGGACTAATAAATATAATTAAGAAAAATGCATTGAAGTTTTATGTTACAAATAATGTGGTGTTGAAATCACTTATGTTGTTACTCAAGGCTCAATGTAGCATATATCCATGGACCAATCTTCCTGATAAAGATGGTTAGTCTGCGTGTGTGACATTCAAATCCACTTATGTGATTGATCTTGGTGATACCCGAGTTCCCCTCGTACCCGAAAATACAGTGATTTCTCTCTTTTGACTCCATTAATTAATTGTCACAATGTAGTTCAAATCTTCTTAAGATGTGTGATTATATTGGAAAAATCCTTAATTTTTAAGTATTCATTCAATACAATTTTTTTCCTATTTTTGTCTATATCAATCCTTAATCTTTTTATGTGGACTAAATTTGATAACAAGAATAAACTATAGGATTTTTAAAAATATATGAATTATTGTTAAAATTAAAAGCGAGCGAAATGTAAAGATAAAAAATATATTTAACTTGGTCTATCACTATGTCAGTTTTCCGTCAAATATAGGGACTAAATTTGATAACCGGAGAAAACTGAATAGTTTAAAACAAGAAAATATAAAATCAAAAAATAAACTATATTTTTTCTACATTCATATACTATTGAAAATAGTTTAAGATCACAAACTTCTATGACTTATCGATCGTGATGTAAGTTGGGGTGATAGTTTTTTAAGTGTTGCTAAATGTTCTTGGCCTAGATGGTAAGTATAATCAAAAGTAGAAATTAATGCATTGGCATTGTGAGCAATGAGGTTCAAGCTAGTACTACTTCTTTTTAAGGCTAAAATATTAAAAATATATATCAATGATAAAAGTCGTCTCTTGAGTAAAGAGTGTAATATTTTTATCCTTCAAGAATATTTATATGCTATGATATAAAGATAAAAAAATGTTATAAAATAATGCCCAAATTTGTATACAATTCTGATACAATATTCATTGTTTTTATATTATAGGGTTAATAGGTCTTTACCCCCTGCTAAGTGGACGTGTTTTGCGTTACCCCCCTGCTAAAAATTTCTTGAAGATTGCCCCCTTGCAAAGTTTTTTTTTTTGGTTTCCCCCCTTTTCCTCTCTTGGATGCAAGAAATTTTAACTTTTTAAATCGGTTGAATAAAATAACCGATTTAAAAAACATAACTTTTTAAATCGGTTGAACAAAATAACCGATGTAAAAAGTGCACTCAAGGAGGGAAACCAACAAAAAAACCTTTGCAAGGGGGCAATCTTCAAGAAATTTTTAGCAGGGGGTAAGGCAAAACACGCTCACTTAGCAGGGGGGTAAAGACCTATTAACCCTATATTATAGGGTGATATTAAATATGATATCAATTTTTTAATGTTTAAATTACATACTCTAAACACTTTTTATGATCATATGCGATTTGAAAAATTAATTTCTACAATTACGTGAAATATACATACTCTAATATAAATAAGTGGACAAGACAATGTATATATACAATCTTTGTAGATACTATAATGAAAAGCGACAAGTCACGAGTATATATATAAAATAAAAATGTACTAACCAAAAGAAAATCAAAATCAAATTTTCTGAGACTCACAATATAGAAAATTATATTTAAATAAAAAAGTGCAATGCATGCATTGAAATTGAATTGTCAAGATAGGGAAAGAATGAAAAGTTATAATAAAGGTATGGGTAGTGCCTTTAATTTGTGAACTATAGGCAAAATTACAAAAAAAAAAAAAAAAAAAAAAAAAAAAAAAAAAAAGGTCCAAAGATAAGTGTGCAAGAAGTAGAAAAGGGACCACAAACAAAGCTGTACTGTACTAGTAAGTTTTTTCGATTTTTTCCGCGTTCCCAACTTGGATATTCTTCCCAATTATTATTCTAGATGTGTCCAGGGTTTTAAATAAAGGTCCGCGACCGCGAAAACGGCCGCGACAAAACGGTTTTTGCAGGTGCCGATACCGTTACTGTGTATCACCGTTTTTATATTAAAGAACAAATTGTGATTAATTCACACCGCGACGACCGCAATTAGTGTCGTAACACCTGTACCGACCGAAATCGCGAAAATCTTTACGTAACCGAGACGCGACCGCGACCGTTTTTTAAAACCTTGGATGTGTCCTTCAATTATTCATCTCTATACTTTCCATATAAGCACCCACTTCCTTTGCACATTCATTGAATATTTTTCAATTAAATTGTTGAGATAATGTCTTTAATCTTGAGCTTTGGATGATGACTCAAGGAAGTTGAAATTAAATTTCAAGTGTTGCTCACATGTTTATTGAGACTTGTGACTTGTAATTGATTTCAAATTTAACATAATCATATTGTACATATTGGATGATTTAATTTGAATATATGATACTAAAAAACAAAAAAGTTTACCAATATAGGGTGTTGGGCGCCAAGTGCTAGCTCTTTTGCAGAGCTAGCTTGGGAGCTAGGCACCCTGTGTTGCGCATGCCAGCGGTGGTAGACGTTATGTGTCTTTAGGCATTAAGCGTTTATTGGCCAACGTTTTTCTTGTACATATGTAATTTTGTCATGGTTTTGGATTTTAATGGTTTTTTTATGGGTTTGATTAGAGACATGTTACATGTCTAAGACATGATAGTAAATGAATAAAATTTTATCACATATTGTTGCGACTCTTGATGAAGAGTTTTTTTCAAATAAAATGTTGTCTCAAAAGTACATACCCCCAAAAAGAAAACAATATTTTTGAATGATACCAAAGTGATCATCATTTTCACCCATTTTCTATTACTAAATCATAATTCACTTCTTTATAATGCATGACAACAAAAATAAGAATTTTTTACACAATTTTTCTATAGTTAATGCAAAATAATAAAACAAAAATTGATAGTGGAATTCAGCCAGTATTGCCTACATCTCCAGGCTTTGCAACACACCATCTATTGAAAAGGAGAAATTTACACAATTTTTACACACTCTCAATCTCTCACACTACCCACTTTTCAATTACACCTCAAAAATTTCACTAACTAGAAATTTTTCTACCGGTCTCTTGAAACTCTCTTCAAGTAGTAATTTATCTATTACTGTTGAAATAATTCTCCCTTCATCCATAGCTTTCTATTTGTTAGAAAAGTGTAAACGCTCAAAGAGATGTTCAACTTTATTTCTTGTTTCCTGGGAGGTGTGGTGGGAGAGATGATAACTTAAATACCACTTTGAATTTGGTGCAAGACTCTTAACATTGCCACTTTGAAATTTTTCTATAGCTTTCACTCTATCGGAACTGAACTGATGGTAGTTTTTCTTTTTCGACAGCTTCACTCACCTATCAGTATTCGGTAGAGCACCTTAATCCACTTTTCATGACCTAGCTCTTAATGAAAACATCAATTGTTAGGAGTTAAGCACATAAGAAGAGCTTAACGTAAAAGACTAGTTCAATTAGTAGAAGAACCTTATGGTTTAAATACCACATTAAACACCTTGAAATATTCGATGTGAGACTAATATGTGGATTATTTTTTTGGGGGTACAACTAACTTGTGGGCTGCCGTTAAAAAAAAGAAAAGAACTACATTTACATAAAGATAATAAAATTACAAATCCTATACATTGTTCTGAAGCAAATATTTTGGGATCATATTAACATTTGAAACTTCAAATAATAATAAAAATTTACAGTTATATTTTATTTTATCTTATTTTCAAGTAGTCTAGTGGCTAGAAATACCACCCTTGAGATGGATAAGTGAGATAATTGGAGTTCGAAACCCAACCCCCTACATATATAATACAATATCACTACCAATTGAATTAAGCTCACGAAATATTATTATATTATTTGCCACAAAAACTAATTTCACATTTATTTTGTGATATGTATACTAATACCACTGTACTTGTATTGTAGTAAGAAGAACTTTCAAAATGAATGTGTCCTTGTCAGCATGTCACCATGTCAAGCCAAAGTTGATAATGAAAATGAATTCATTAATTGTTCAGTTTATGAGGTCAAAATAAACCTCATGTGATTTATCCTTAACAGTAGATGATTAAATGGACAAAGTGTTTATTTGGAAGATTAGCCCCTACTGCCTGATCCATATATATCTAATAATCTTATCCTTAAATCAAATCAATGCATTATGTCTTAACTATTGAACAAGTAGAGGACAATAAATAATAAATTTGTAGCAAATGTAATGTCAGAACCATATAAGATATACATCCCAATGCCAAATGAATAGTACCATACCAAAATAAATTTGGAATTTATCGTTAAGCAAAGAGACAAACTATTATTAATTGATGTGGGGGAAGCTAAGCATGCGGCAGGGAAATTGAACTTAAATAAATTAATTGAAAAATTTCATTCAAAATGTAAACAGGAGTTAACCTTTGAGGCTAATATTTTTTTGGTCCACCAATTTGAAAACTGATGATAATGACCTCACAAAATAATCACAATAAGATATCTAGACTAAACGTTTTAGCTAATGGTCATGCCACATCGATACAGCTCTTTGAATGCGATGTCAAAGTTTAAGGAACTCAACTTGAAAGTGAAGCCTTAGCCACTTATAAACTTCAGCCATAGCATTTAGATATTCATATAGAACTCGTAACAGTAGTTCAAGTTCTAACAAGTTGTTTGACTGAATTATTGTTAGGAATATCACATCAAGTATATTCAATGTGGTAAATTCATACGGCTCTGCCTCCTATTAGGCTAAACTTATGAGTTGAGTTCTCATGTGAAGTCTAATAATTCTAAAGTTCGAAATTATAAAGTTCGAACTTGAAAAATATTAGGAAAAATCTGCCTCCACTTATACCTCATACCCCTACAAAATACCTAAATTACCCTTCATCTCAATAAATACTTCGTTTTTTTAGCTAATTGATGAGATTCAAGGAGTTTGTAGAGGTAGGAGGTACATGTGGGGGTCAAAGGAGATTTTTCAAAGTATTATTAATATCTGGTGCATGTTATTTTACTTAGCCCAAAATTCAGATGAGCCCATAATAATCCAGTAAAGTTTAGGACCTTTGGTGGATAGGTTTGGGATCAGGGTCCTCTACAGTTTAATTTAATTAAGAAAATAAATAAAGAACTGCTGAAGATTTTAACCATAAAATTTTACACAGTACATATCTCTCAATATCTTTTGAGTTAAAATATTAAAAGCTAATCTGATATAAAAAATAAATAAATTTAATCTTTTGATCATAATTGCAAGTTGTGCAGTTTCTATTTTCAAACTGCAGATGATCAAATGAGCGAGACATATGATGAGCTGATCTTCTGATGGCATAGAGAAGGTTCATACATATTATTTTGAAACATCTTATATACATGAGAAGAGAGAAATGATCTACATTCATTCAACGTCAACATCTACATCTTAATCTGTGATCGCCCATCTATGTCATAGAAAAATAGTTTAAACTGATCTCAACAAGAGCAGTTAACACCTAAAGTTCTGAGATCAGTTTATGCACTTGGCAACACAATATTGGCCATGCTACCGGGTTTTTTTCCTTTCCATTTTTTGGTTACTGGTAGGATCCCAGAACAGGGTCAGATAACATGAAGAGTCGTCATTCTTCATCATTCTCGTTGTCTGGATACACCACAGAAACATAGTGGCCAACTGTTTTGGATGTGAGGCCAGGGAACCTATGAGGTTTTCCTGGCCGAGGGTCAATCTTAATAAATGGCCATCTCATGATTTCGGCAGCTTCACACTCTTCCCATCCATCTCCAATTACACAAAAGCGAACGTTGGGATGGTTGAAACGCTCCTTGATCCATCGGAAACATTGAACTTTCCCCACATCCCAAGAGCTATACACTGAAACGAGATAATACAATACATCCTTTTTATTGGCAACTAACACAGACTCATTTTCAAGACCGAACTCTTCACTGCATTATAATATGATTATTACTAGTTTTCAAAGGGTGAAAAGATAATGGTTTTTGGCATAATAAATCTATTCTGTCACATTGAATTTGAAGTAATCAGAAGAACAAGGAAAAATGCTCACCATTTTCATGTGTTATTGAGCTGTCCAGATGAAAGAGCAAGCATTTTACAAGAGATGGTATCAACGATCCAGATGTCACTAAAACATTTACATGCTGACGCTTTGCATTGGTTGAGTCAGTGCTTGTGTTAGCATAAGCAATTGAAGATACCGCATCTTTATTTTGACCAGAACACTCCTTCAAAAAGGTCCGTGCTATAATAAATAAAACAAGAAAGTTATAACTAAAACAGGTCATGCAACAAAAGATAATATAAATGAATTGTCATAACATACCTGATGAAAGCCATTTGTCAGTATATTCATCAGTTTTTTCATACAAATCATCCCATACTTTTATTGTCTCGTGATCTAAAATATTATGTAAGCCCTGAAACAAGTAGAGAGAATATTAAGTTTACCCTCAGATTAAGCTACTGATGAAGAAACTTGCAGATAAAGTAAACATGTCTGGGTACACCATAACTCTTTTAAGTCTCTCTAGATTAGATTATCGCTTCATGAAATCTACCAAGCTTCAGTCATCAGACAACAAATTACCATTTTTCAGCTATAAACTAAGGCTCGTGAGATTGTCTTAAAACTGTAGTCTAAAAGTATATTATGATTTATGAGCATTTGTTGAAGCTTTAAAGCTCTCTTCTGTCAATTTTTACTTGCAACTATCGTTGATCTTTAACGCCAGAATTTAAGTATTTAATTTAGCAGTACCCAATATAGTTGTATATCCTTTACTATACTTTCAATATGGATACTCAATCAATTTTTTAGAAGCTTGCTATGCCTTGATGAATTGTCAACGCTTTCCTATTTTGAAAGAAGATAATATGAAGGGAGGTGCAGCAGTATTTGAAATCTTCTATTAAGATATTATTAATATCTCACGATCTCAGCAAAATATACTAAAGACAAGATATAGTAAAAAATAACTTCACCATAGATAGCACAGGCACAAAAAATTATGTAAACAGCATTAAATAATAGTTTCAAACAATGTTATATCTAAAACACATACTAGAAAGATACATCATGCATCACATAATACCATATACAATCCATAAACATTTAATAAAATATTAGCCCTAAGTTATGGAAAGAAAAGGCAAGCCAGTTGCAAGTTTTACTACTCATTTTCAGAATGTTCATTATAAAATATTAGCCCAAAGTTTGCAACCATTTACATTCAGAGTAGGCTTACAAAAAACACTCCAATAACTATGTTTTATAAGCTTCAGTTTAACCTCTATGAAGTTTGCGACAATCAATCAAGTCTTGCAAAGTTCAAAAATTTGTTTCGAAATCACTATCAGCCATATGCATTACAATTATGTTTTTCTAGAGACTGGAATCAATATAGCATATAAGTAAAAGAGAGTCATGTTGTAGAAACTTATATTTTGAAACAAGGTTCGTAAAATACTATGGATTACCAAACCATCCCATCAAGAAAACACAATGCGAAGTACAGTAACAGATAAATGCATCAATTTTAAAAGGATTTAATAAATACTTAACAATTCAAAAAGTAATATTCTACGTTATAGACTTATAGCAATGGCATTGAAAATCTGTCATTAGTTATGTGTTGCAGAAATTTTACCTGCAAGTATTTTTGGGATATAATTCGATGCCTGTATGCAATTTTTCTTTTGTTGGCATCATCATGTGGGGGGCCTAATTCATCTTGGTTGAAGTCGTAATCAGATAGGTCCCTCCCATCATCATATTTGGACAGAACATCAAGAAATGGCTGATTGTAATTTTCAATCTGCAGCACAGAAACCCCACCCAAAACTAACTCTCCACAACTAAAAACAAACCATCGAAAATATTTGAACAAAAAAGTCAAATTTTACTTGTTCGTAGAAGAAATGATCATCGCACACTTTCAAAATGAGATTTTCCCACATCTTCCCGAGCTCAACACCTTTCTGCACATCCTTCAGACCGTTGAAAGCCTCAGCATATGATGATTTCAGCAAAGAGTTGAGCAGTATAAGGGTCTCATCCATGTCCCACACATAGACATCCAGCCTCGGATGGATGTTGTCAATTGAAGAAACTTGTTTTTCCTCATCAGTCATCCCAGATGCAGCAGCCATTCCAGCATGTACTCAAGGAACTAACCTAGCGGTGCCCTACAGAAAAATATCATAATTCAATGCACAATGTTACGTCACTAAACACATTTTTACCACCCGATATTGACATCATTATCCGGTGTTGTCAAATGTATATCACAAATAATAGCAGTTTGTTCAAATTCCACTATGCAACAGTGCTATAATCGCTATTGGACAACATGTTGTACTAAATAGCGTATCATAGAACAATAATGATTTGTTCAAACTCCACTATACTAAATGCTATAGTGAACGCTATAGCCGCTATTCAACAAACATAACACTGTAATTATCAATAATACACGAGAATACAATACAAGTACAACACATAAATTACCTTAGAATTCCCACTTATTAGAAAACTAAAACGAGAAACTAATTAGGATTTAGAACAAATGAAAACTGGTAAAGCATTACTCATTAATTTAATTGCTGAACAAACTTAAGCAAACCTCGGCTGAATTTAATGAATCACTATGAAATGATCAAAATTTAAACACGTAACGAATCATTCAATGGTGTAAAAATTAAGCTTATGATGAATTCAGAAATCTTAATCAATAGAATTAGAGTGTTACATTAATTATAATAATCAAAACTTTATGAGATTCGAATCAGCGTATAAAGTACAAAAATGAATAGTAAAAACAGGTTTATGATAGAAAAAGTTGAAGATATAGAAAATTAGCTACCTTAGCTTTTGGTTAACGTTGCAGAGAAGAACGATGAAGCTGCGTTGTGAAAGTGATTGTGAAGAAGAAGAGTATAACACTATTTTCTTCAACAATTTCAATCTCAGTTACAATTACTTTTTATTTTTCCTTAATTTCTTATTTTATTTTTTAGTGGGCCGAATCAGTAGCCCGTCTATTTATGGCCCATTATTATAGCAATGTCTCAACAACAAAAATTAGAATTTATTTTGGTGCCCTCTCCACTCTTCTTGCTCCCTGCTCGTTTTTAATTTTATCATTTTGCTGCTTAAGTAGCGGTTTTTGTAAAAATGAAAAAATTTATAAACCACTATTTGCTACGAAACTATATAATCGAGTTAGCTCGTGACCCAAATAAACTGAATTACTTATAGCTCAAGTTCGGTTCATTTGGAATCAATTGTCGAATCGAGTTTCGAACTTTATTCGAGTTGGTTCGGTTCATTGTCAGCCCTACCTGTAACCCAAGCTTGGCCTGTAGCCTGAGTCTGGTCTTTTGAAAGACTGATATGATCTGTTAGCTTGTTTAAAAACCTATTTTACATGAACATATTTAATTAAATAATTATATTTATTTTTAAATATACTTATGAACTAATAAATCAATTAGGTTAAACTTCCTTTTGATATTTTACATGATATTTTAGAGAATTTGACTATATATAACATCATGTTCCAATTCTAAATTATAATAATACATTTATATATGTGAAAAATTAATGTAAGTTAATAAACTTAAACCACTAAAAAAGTTAATAGATTTATAATTTAATAAAAGTGCAATTTTTTAATATATATTCATATTTATATAAATATGCCGGTCTAATAGTTTAAATTGTTTTTCTAATAACCTGAAGTCTGATCTTTTTATCTAAATAGACTTATTAAAAAGTTTTGATCTACTCTATTTTAAAAAATAGGTTGGTCTGGTCCAAGCCTGTGTAGGCTAGGCCATAGGGTTTTATAGGTTAACCTGATCACCACACAATTTTTTTAGATAAATAAAACAACAAGTCATTGAAAATCTAATATGCACAAAGCAAAAATATCGAGGTTTGAACTAGTTATCGACAAAATAATAGTAAATAATTAGTCTGCATGTCCCTTAAAGACTTTTTTGATTTCACTTTGGTCCCTTAAAGAAAGTAAGTTCCACTTTAGTTCCTTATTGATATCTTCGGCAGTCAATATGGTTCTTTTCATCCATTTTTTCTCAGAAACTGTTAACTTCTGTACATGTAGTAAAATATGTTGTTACGTGGCATATGTACTAAAGTTAACGGTTTTTGGAAAAAATGGATGAAAATAACCATATTGACTGATGGAGATATCAATAAGAACCAAGTGGAACTTATTTTCTTTAAGGGACTAAAGTGAAACAAAAAAAGTCTTTAAGGGACTTACTAACTAATTAATTACTATGTTTTTAGTAATGATGTTCACTATGCTTCAAGTGGAATGAATGATTGAATATGTTGATCAAGAAAATTCTTGAAAGCCGCCCTATATACGCCCATGACTTTTTCTTGGCTGACACGATAATTCCATAGTTTACACCCAACGTTTTACAACAACGCCTTCTTCCCTTCTTCCTTTTTCTAATCTATATTTCATCAATCATGACATGAAACTAAGCCTAGGTGATTTTATTATCATTAACCGTTAACAAAAATAAAATTTGATTTATTTTAGTCAATCTATCTATGATAAAAATATGAAACAAAGATATGCAGACCATGGATGCTGACGTGTTTGGTTTGATCTAAATGAGATTGGTTTAAGGATTAACAAATTCCTT
Organism: Trifolium repens; assembly: GCA_030408175.1. Lineage (NCBI taxonomy): Eukaryota > Viridiplantae > Streptophyta > Magnoliopsida > Fabales > Fabaceae > Trifolium > Trifolium repens. Next base: position 42,957,107 of record CP125850.1, on the reverse strand, counting down.
GTCATTTGTCAACAACTATGACCGGCTTCTGATTAAGACAAGGTTTTTTCCCTATTAAATTAATGTTTATCCTTTAATTTCTTAAGTTGTCATTAGCAATAGTAACGTACCACTACACAACAAAGTTGATAATAAACTATAGTATGATTTATTTAAGTGTCTTCCCTAAATAATGTATTAAGGTGTTTGTTAAGAGATCAAAAAATATAAGTGTTGAAATTGAAAAATGAATACACAACTTCTAAATATAATATCTATATATTATATTCTTTAGCAAATGAATACTCGTTACTATCTAACATAGACACTTTTAATTAAAAGTGTGTTCGATGTCAAAGACATGTAATTATGATTAACTCTTTCATTTTCTTCAATTATTATCAGTATTAACGTGTTAGTGTTATATTTGTGTTTGTGTCAGTGTTTCATAGTCTGTTATCATTTGTCTTTGTTTAATAATTTTATTTGAAAATGAGTAAGTGGACGGCTCAACTGGTTTAAGTTAAAAATTAAAAATATTTAGGTATAAAATGATTAATGAAGCAAAAAGAAATACTAATATTAACAACTACTTATTAACTTTAGCTATTTAAATTTTTTTTATATGACAAGAACAATATAAAATCAAAGTAATAAACAAACAATCATATTATATACACATGATTAACAGCAAATCAAATGTTAATTACAAGCACTCATTTACCAAGGCAAGCCCAAAATTTGTCTAGAAAAAACAGGAATAACAAAGTGTTCCAAACATATGCAATGGATGAAGTATATAATTTGAGCCTTAGGAAACCAAGAATTAACATGGTTTTGCTAAAACCTTATTCCTGCTGAGGACCACATATGGAACAAAGCCAAAAACAAAATCCCTTCTTTTTCTTCTTTAATGACAAGACTTTTGCATCCCTATTGGTGACATAATTAGCCATATACTGCACAACTTCCTGGTAACAATGAACAAAACTTGAGTAAATAAAGCCCTTAAAGAATAGAAACAAAACAAAAGTTATAAGAGCTTAATTTTGATACACCATTAGTATTAGAAGTTTTATATCGTCAACAAATTATATCTGCGATTTTAGAACTAGTTATAATTAAAGTCAAATATTTTTAATGATTTGACGATTATGATTGATAGGTGCACGAATTAAATGCAATTTATACTACGTCAAAATGTTTATATTTACCCGAGCACCCAACTTGACAACTTCTTTTGGTGGCACCTCAAGAGGAGTTACATCAGCCCGAAAAACGCGCAACTTAGACAAAAACCTAAAAGACTCGGGCAAAGTTTTTATCTGATCATCACTTATATCCAACTCCTCAAGCATTTCAAGGTTTCCAATTGATGTTGGCAATGTTCTTAAGTCAGCAAAATTCTTTCCCAAGTTTAGTTTCTTCAAACTAACCGCAAAACACAGATTCTCCGGTACGAATTCTAGTTCGTTAAAACTAACATCAAGTTCCTCCAGATTAATCAAATTACCAATTGTTGTAGGTAACTTCTTGATTCTATTGTAGTGCAAAGTGAGAATCTCTAAACATTCAAGTTTCCCAATTGCCTCAGGAAGTGCCTTGAGTTCATTGAAATCTAGCTTCAAAACACTAAGTGAAGTGCAATTCCCAATTGTGAAAGGTAGTTCCTCAAGCCTATTTGTCTCAACATTTAATCTCTTTAAACTGATTAAACTCCCAATTTTATCAGGTAATTGTACAAAATCATTTGTACTCAAGTCAAGTTCAACGAGATTCGTCAAGTCTCCGAAACTAGCAGGAAGTGATTTTAATTTATTGGCATGTAAGTCAAGTTCAATAAGGTTTATCAATTCACCAAATGAGTTTGGAAGATTTATGAGTTGGTTTGAATGAAGATCAAGCTTTGTTAAAGCCTTAAGACCTATAATTGTTGTTGGAAGAGCCATGATTCTGTTTTCAGATAGGTCTATTTGAGTAACATCAGATAATTTCCCTATTGATAATGGCAACCATTCCATTTGATCCACCAATTTTCCTCTAAGTTCAAGGGTTGTGTCTTTATTATTAGCACAATTTTCAATCACAGTGGCCACTTTCATAAGACTCAATTTCTCAATGCTTCCATCTCCTACAAAATTAAAGTCAAATCAAAGAAATTATCATTTGTTTTTCTCTTGTTTGGATAAACAACTTAATGTAAGAGTTTATATAAGCGCTTATCATATACTAAGTGTTTATGTATAGACTATTTCTATAACAAAAAATAAAATAAAGTCAAACTGTTTTCATATAAGCTATAAGTTATTTTCATAAATTATCTTGAAGAGCTTATCGAAATAAGTTGAAAACAACTTATAGACATGTCATATAAGTTGTTTGCATAAACGCTCCCATACACTCTTAGTAATACTTATGTCAATAGATAAGCTCAAATAAGGCAAATGAAACAAATACTACGGCCCGTTTAGATTGTCTTAATTTTGAGTTTATGAAGAATAGCTTATGTAAATAAATAAGCTTTTATGTATAAGTTCTCAGTAACGAAAATTGTATATTTGTAAGCAATTTTTTCATAAACTACCTTGATAAACTTATGAATAATACATAAAAACATATTTATTTGCATAAACGGTTTTGCATAAAGTTCAAAAATAAGTCAATCTACACAATTGAAATTCATGATATTAATAATTTATTATCCAAGTAAAATTATTGAAACTAACCTGTAAACAAAAACGGCTTGTGCACTACGGAACCTTTTTCATCTTCAAAATCTTCACTCTTTTGTAATTCTTCCTCTTCCTCAACAGCTTCTAAAGTAGGAAGTTTCTTTTTCTTTGTATTTGTATTTGTATCCTCATCAGGAGAAACCAATTCAGAAGCTCTTTGAATAAGATCACCAAAAGTTTGAAACATCTTATCAAGTTGAAGAAGGTGAATAGCTTCTTTTCTTTGTTGATGACTTTGAAACAGGACCATGGTTTTCTTGAGTTGTTGAAGAACATAGAAAAGATCATCAGAAACATCTTGTGGTGGTTTTTGTGTTGATATGTCTTGTAGTTTTGTTTGTTCCAAGTTGTTAAGGGTGTCAAGAGTTGATGTAGCAGCTTCTATTTCTTCTATGGAAGGTCTAGGTGGAAGTGATGAATATATTTGAGTTATTTCTTGTATTGTGTCTAGAGATGCATGTGAAGGTGGTTTTGAATAAGGTTTGGTGACCATAATTGTAGATATGGTGGAAGAAGGAGGAGAAGTTTGATGTGGCTATGTACAAATAGTTGAAGAAATGAATGAAAGAAGGTTGGAAGAAAGAAAGTCAAATTGGAAATGATAAAGGACAGAAAATCTTGTGAGTGTGTTGTGAAAAACAGAGAAATGGGTGCAATATACACTAATTAATTAAGATTTGGTTTGGCCCTTGTCTATGTTGCTTTGTTAAAGACAGTGGAGACAACTAATAAGCCCTAGATAAATGGCTTAATTACACTTTCAATCTCCTATTTATTTATTAAATAAATTAGATTTTTATTTGAAGATTATTTATTTTTGGTCTTTTTATTAGATTTTATATTTAAAAATTATAATTTAACATATTTTAAATGATATGGTACACTGTCAAAAATCATATGATATACAATTTGATGTTATAGAATTATTAAGGTTGGTTAATTATTTACATTTTACTAATTAAATTATAAAAGTGAGTGCAAATAAAGGGATTAAAACTATAATTAAGTCTAGATAAATTGCTAGATAGAGTTTGGAAGTTGTTCAACAAGGGTACTCTAAACACAGTTTATTTTAAAATACATTAATATTTAAATATGATATGATATTGAATTTTGCCTACATAGTAGTAATATTCACTTAGATTTCGGATACTAGAGTGTTCATCTTGTTTATCCGGAAACAATATAGGTTATCATTCATTGTCAAAAAAAAAGCATAGGTTACTTTTACATAATAATAATTGTATGTAGTTTATCCAGGCCCGGCCTCCACACAAGTGAAAAGTGTGTGACAACATCGGGCCTCAAAATTTTCGGGACCTTGAGTCAAAATTGTGAGACCATATAATAATAATAGTTATATATTGTATATTGTTTGTCGCGGTGATTTTTGGATATCAAATTATTGATTAGATTTGACTCACAATTTTATGGTTCACCACCGAACTTTTATTTTTTCAAGGAAAAGGGAAAAAATTCGAAATAACCCTATTTTTATGAGATTAAAGGTTCGGGGGTTGGTTACGTTAAGGGAAGGTATTAGCACCCTAAATGTCTATAGTACTCTATAGGAACCTCTTGTTTTTATGAAAGAAGATTGGAAGAAAGAAAGTCAAATTGGAAATGATAAAGGACAAAAAATCTTGTGAGTGTGTTGTGAAAAATAGAGAAATGGGTGCAATATACACTAATTAATTAAGATTTGGTTTGGCCCTTATCTATGTTGTTTTGTTAAAGACAATGGAGACAACTAATAAGCCCTAGATAAATGGCTTAATTACACTTTCAATCTCCTATTTATTTATTAAATAAATTAGATTTTTATTTGAAGATTATTTATTTTTGGTCTTTTTATTAGATTTTATATTTAAAAATTATAATTTAACATATTTTAAATGATATGGTACACTGTCAAAAATCATATGATATACAATTTGATGTTATAGAATTATTAAGGTTTGTTAATTATTTACATTTTACTAATTAAATTATAAAAGTGATTATATTTTTAAATTGAAACTGAAGTTTTTAATAATATTTTTATAATTTCATGACCTTTTGAACTTAATATCGTCAGATTGTATGTCACATAATTTAAAATATGTTAAATCACCATTTTTAAGTACAAAAATTTAATAGAGGAACAAAAGTTGAGTGATCTTAAAAAGAGAGACCAATTTTGTAAGTGAGTGAAAATAAAGGGATTAAAACTATAATTAAGTCTAGATAAATTGCTAGATAGAGTTTGGAAGTTGGTACTCTAAAGACAAAGTTTATTTTAAAATACATTAATATCTAAATATGATATGATATTGAATTTTGCCTACATAGTACTAATATTCACTTAGATTTCGGATACTAGAGTGTTCATCTTGTTTATGCGGAAACAACATAGGTTATCTTTCATTGTCAAATAAAAAACATACGTTACCTTTACATAATAATAATTGTATGTAGTTTATCCAGACCCGACCTCCACACAAGTGAAAAGTGTGTGAGAACATCGGGCCTCAAAATTTTTGGGGCCTTGAGTCAAAATTTTGAGATCCTATAATAATAATTATATATTGATGATATTCAGAAAATACCATATATGTATCGGTAGATTAATTTTGGGACTCTATAAAAATTAGTGGGTATAAAAGTTTTTTTTTGTTACAATATTAAATACCACCAAAGTTTTTTTTTTTTAATATAAGTTATGAATGAATAAAATAAAATTGAAATTATCTTTTATGCCTAAATCATGTAAGTGACAATCATTTACCACATTTTGAAAACCACATAAGCTAAGGAAGGAGCATAATCAGACCCCCTTTCTTCAATTATGCACCATGAATCGTTTGACATACTTCCTACATAATGAAGTAAGTCCCAAAATTTGTGTCTTCTCCTCGAGTCATAATAACCATAAAAGAGATCATAAAGACTATTTGAGAATAATGGGTGATGGAGAAGTTAATTGAATGACATCGCATAACAACGAGACCTTCACTTCTACCAAATACCAATTCTATCAATCAGAAAATAATGATAATGATCGAAGCCAATTTTGTAAAATAAATTCAAAATAATAAGAATAATAATAATATTCAATTTGCTGCGTCAAAAAAATAATAATATTCAAATTGTAGACACAAACAAAATTTTAAAATACAAACCAACCTTAACATTTTGTAGGCTCCCTGAAGGCCAGGGAACCGGGAAAAATGATTTAATGGCTTGACTTGATTTGCATTGGACATCCTCCATAGGGTCGAGAATGCAAAAAGGATTAGTTATTTATAACATCACATGCTCTGAAGCTCCGATACTCTAAAATTGGTGAAGTATCGTGTCCGATACGCACCCGATACCGATACTCTTCCGATGGGACGTATCGGAAGAGTATCGGTTAAATATTTATTTTTAAATAAAAAAATAATATCCGATACGCGTCCGATACTTCCCGATACTCGTATCGGAAAAGTATCGGTTAAATATTTATTTTTAAATAAAAAATAATATCCGATAGAATCCGTGTTTCCTAGTGAATGTCAAACTATTATGTTGTTACACGGGTAACTAACAATGTCTTTTTTTGGATAGTACTAATGATGTTGTATAATACTTAACTTAAGATGTATAACTTAAAATGTACTGGTGATCATTATTTTTTAGAACAATATTAATGAAACACAAATACTTAACTTAGTATTAATGATTTTAATTTATTATAATTAGTATTTTTTGTCTTTGTCACTGTTCTGAAGTTACTATGATGTCCTACTATATAACAGGTTGTTTAAGTATTTGGGTTTGTCCCAAAATTTTAGTATAAGAATGAATGTTTTATGTTTTTAATTGGTCAGCTGCAGGACCTATATAATTGTTTGATATTGCTACAATATGAACTTGTTGAAGAGGCTTGATGTCATGACTATTATATGTCTTTAGTTAGGACTGATGAACCCTTGTATGTTGAGCCTCAAACTGTTTTGCTCTTCTGCAAGCTAATTGGCTTGTGTGTACTCTTTGTACAATGAACTATTGACGTTTATAATAATAATAATTATAATAATTTTTTGTCTTTCAAAAAAAAATTATCATTATTAATATTATGTGCATTTATATATTTAATTTAAAATTAATTTTTAAATAACGTATCGCGCCAGTATCGGATATGAATTTTTTAAAATTTTCACGTATCGGCGTATCGGTATCGTATCGTATCCATATCGTGTCGCGTATCGGGCCTTCATAGATCACATGCATTGATAGTGTGACCTTGGAAATTAGGATTAGTTGGTTCTCGTTAACTGCCTCAAATTTCTCAATGTATATATACTTTTGCGGTAGAGTGTCACCTTGACGTGGTGGAAGTCATCTTTTTTGGTACAATCTTCAGTGTACATTTATTAGAGCATCCACAATGGAGCTCTCTATTTTTGAGTACTTAAATGTACACATTACTTTTTAACTGGGTCTCATGTGTACATATCATTTAGAAATTTTTAAGCACTCAATTCTTCCAACCAAGTACTTCTTTCAAAAGTTCTTATTGGATCCCGTTAATAACTCTACATCATTTATAATTGGTTGATAGTTTTTAATTATGGTGGAAAAAAAAAATGATAAGAACTGTAGAGAGAAAGTGCTTAAATAAGAATATGTACTTATATAAGTACAGTACCATTTATTTTTGCTCCAATGAAGGTACTTAATAGGTACTAGTTCTTAAATCATAAATGGTACAATAATATTCTCATTATTATTCTCTAAATGATTGAACCCTTCACTACTGGCAATAATAACGACATCATGATTGTTGCTTGATTGAGCATTAAATTCGAATTTCTCAATAAATCTACAAGCACTGTTTTGGTAGGCACCATCAATACCTTTCTGTTATTAAATTGATTTTCACCGTTTTTGTAATGATTGATTCAAAAGACCGGGATTTCCAATCATTAACTTCCTCGCGCAGCCACCATGCGCCACCGCTACCATTGTTTCTCCGCATTTTTTGTCGCAGCTCTGACCCCCTGTTAAGGCTTCTATCATCATGTTGAATAGAGTAAATCTTGTCCCAACAATCTTCAATGTTGCCAAACTTCCCGCATAAGTTTCCCAAACTTTCATACTTGAAACTTGAACACATGTCACTCGCCTTCTTGTATATAAGAAAATTTTCAAAAAAACTCTTCTTTTAAGAAAGTACTACCTCCGTCCCAAATTATAAGACCCATTTTGACTACTGCACGTTCGCCAATGCACAATTTTGATCGCTAATATCTTTAATTGTGTATTAGTAAAAATTATAAAAATTTGATATCTTGAAAATACTCTTCAAGACGAATCAAACAATATCTTATATGCTAATATTTACATCTATAAATTATGAAAAAAATACGGTCAAAGCAAGATACATGAATAGTGTCATTTAGTCAAAATGGGTCTTATAATTTGGGACGGAGGTAGTAGTTAAAATACATTAACCGAGGAGAAAAAACACATTATACCTTCTTGGAAAATGTAAAACATTGCATTTATTGGTTGAAATTGGAATAATGTCATAAAACTTAATAATTGAAGTAGACTTTTGCTTATATTTAAGACTTTAAATTTTTTTATTTTGTTTCTTATATATTAGACCGGAGGGAGTATAACACAAATTCTCATGAAGGTTCTCATATAGTTGGAATTGCTAATTGACATCGTACTCTAGAAATGACGCAAAATTGAGGCAAACTTGTTTAAAATTCTATTTTTTTCAAAGATTTGTCAACAAAAAAAAAATAGATGGCTGTCGAAGTACATGAACCTTGTTTGAGAACTCGATGCAAGTACAAGTGATGGAAATTATAGATTAAATTCACCATAAATTCATCTAAATCATAAATCTGAATCTCCCAGTCTCAAACTTTCAAACATAATTAAAATTTGAAGAAAAATATTATTTGCAGTATTTTACATCCAATTAATTTTTAGTTTCTCTCTTTTTGAAAAAAGAACAACAACAACAACGACGACAAAGAGGATATGTGTGATTGTGAATTGTTGCAAAGATAGAGGTTTTCAAATTTTCTTTCAGATCTAAAGATTCTTCTTTTCCAGATGAAATTATAATTGAAATTCCAATTGAAATTATAATAGATTTTTTTTATTTAATTAGCAAATCATTGCTAGATTGGATGAAGTCGAAGGAGTGATGCTATGTCAAAAAACGCAGATGAGAATGGGGAAAAGGGGATGGCAGTAGGGATTGTGTGTGGAAAAATCCACATGTTCTCAAATTTATTTCTAACGCATCTAAACCTTTAATTATCATTGTAATAAATCTGATGGTGTATAATCATTGAGAGCTCTATGCACTGGATCCAAAAATTCGTATATATATCGGTGGATTCTAAGGTGAGGGCTGTATTAGGTTCCTTACCGGTGGACAACTTTGTACAATCATTGAGAGCTATTAGATTAATCAACGTCACATATGCTACTATACATTGGATCACAATTTTTTCTTTTTGAATCAACTACTTTTTTCCTCTTAACGTTAGTAGGGGAAAAGTTCGCCGTTGTACACAACTTTTCCCACCTTCTCGGTCGTCGCCGATGAACAATCCCGGTTCTCTTCCAACAATCACTTCTTATTTTTTTCAAAGTTGAAGCAAATTATAGATTAAATTCAACATAAATTCATCTAAATCATAAATCTGAATCTCCCAGTCTCAACTTTCAAACATAATTAAAATTTGAAGAAAAATATTATTTGTAGTATTTTACATCCAATTAATTTTTAGTTTCTCTCTTTTTGAAAAAAGAACAACAACAACAACGACGACAAAGAGGAAATGTGTGATTGTGAATTGTTGCAAAGATAGAGGTTTTCAAGTTTTCTTTCAAATCTAAAGATTCTTCTTTTTCAGATTAAATTATAATTGAAATTCCAATTTAAATTATAATAGATTTTTTTTTTATTTAATTAGCAAATCATTGCTAGATTGGACGACATCGAAGGAATGATGCTATGTCAAAAAATGCATATGAGAATGGGAGAAAAGGGGATATGTCAGTAGGGATTGTGTGTGGAAAAATTCTCATGTTCTCAATTTTATTTCTAACGCATTTAAACCTTTAATTATTTTTGTAATAAATCTGATGGTATATATAAGTGGTCCACCGGTAAATTAGTTGTTTGATGATTCACTTAGATGCCACTATTTATAGGCGGATTCTACGGTGAGCGAGTGTCTCATATCTCTCACCGTAGGCAAGTAAACAAATACCATTAGATTAAGTAGTCTATATATCTTATTGTATGCTGCCTACATCATAATATTTCAACTTAACAAAATCATTCTCAAAAATGGAAAGTATCGTATTCGATATGTATTTGATACCGATACTTGCCAATATCTTCCGATATTCATATCGAACAATTTATTATTATTTAAAAATAAATAAATGATCGATATGTGTCGTAAGATACATGTATCAGAAAATAATCGGGTAATTAATATTCTTTGATGATGGAAATGAAGGAGAGAATATGATACAATTCGTGTTTCTTTAAGTAGTGAATGTTAAAATATGATGTTCTTTATGGATAATCGACTATGTCTTTTTTAGATAGTACTGCGATGTTTTTTTGGATAATACTTTGTTTTACGTGTTTTTTGTTTTGACGTGATTTTGAATAATACTAATTATGTTACTTAACTTAAAATATGTAATTATTAATTGTTGCTTGTTTGCTTATTTTGAGTAATTTGAATATTAATCTATTATCATTATCGATTTTAGTTATGTTATATGTTGTGTATATATTTAATTTTAAAAAAAAGGCTTAATTCATACTTTGGTCCCTTATGTTTATTTTGAAGTAGCAAAAGTTTTTCACAAGAAAGGGGGGTTTGAATTGTGAACCTTTAAAAATTACCTATTAAAATTTAATAGAGAAACACTATGGAAGAACAAACGTTAGAACGTTCTCAGAACGTTTGGTTAGTTGTATGTAAATAAACTAGAGAACGTTCTCGGATCAATCTCAAGAGATAAAGTAAATTAAAAGATAAGTGATATGTGTGATCTGTGTGCACAATTTTAAAGAGAGTAAGGAAGAGAGAAAAATACACAAGCAGTTTTATACTGGTTCACCCCTTTAACAATGGGTTACGTCCAGTCCTCACGCTCCAGTGAGTTTTTCTACTATAAGATGCTACCGATCTCAAGTTACAATTTCTTCCTTTGATCTTATACCCAAGATCAATAAAATCCTTTAAGCCCTACAAGCTTAAAGATACCCCAGCCCTCCAGGCTAGTAAGGGTATACCACTCAAACAATACAGCCCTATTGACTTGAGTAAACCTTTTACAAAGATGATAGATTTGTTCCAAGCTTTTACAAAACTCACTACGTGAGAAGCTTTAGAGAAAAGTAGAAACTCTCAAACACTCAGTGTATATACTAATCCTAGTATTGAATTACAGATCTGGAGTGAAAGAGATCAAAAGAGAGCTTTAAGATTTCTTGTATGATAAAAACAAGTGATGATCAAATTGTAGTGAAAGCTCATATTCTTCAAAGGTCACCAAAGGGCTCTATTTATAGCAGAGGCTTGTACTTGAAGCTTGGTGACGAAATATGTCCGTTTGTAACGGATACTTGTTCAAAAATGACAGCTCATTAGTTGTTGTTGTTTAAGCATTCAAACTGAAAGAATGATCTGGGAATGTTCTTGAGCCGGATTCATATGATTCTTTCAAAGGAGCGTGGAAATGAGCTTGCAGTGAGCTGTAAAGTGTCCTTTCACACTACATTCTCCAAGGGTTGCCATTAGGCATCTTTAGGCATGCGTTTATCCAGCTGTTCTTGGGCTAGATGGTAGACTTAACAAGAACATCATTCTTCTATAACGTTCTGAGAACGTTCTCCATTCTGGGCGAACATGAACTTTGATTCTTCAAAGAAGCTTTGATCCTTATCTTGATGGATAGCTGTGAGGTATCAGAAACACAGTTGTATTGTCCTTTTAAGCACTATTCATGTTGTCCTTGTGTGGTACTTCTTGTCATAAAAGTGATCATGAACATTGGAGAATGTTCATAAAATGATCAACAGAAGGACATGCTATCTTTTAGTTGCAAATGAGTTGGCATAACCTCATAGGTCTATGAATCTCCTGTCTTCAAAGGCATTGGACAGCATAACTTCATTGTCTTGCATTAAAAACATAAACACATGCTTGTTCTTCAAAACTTGTCCAAAAGGGAAAGTCACACATTTCATTCTAAATATTCCTTGCCTTATTTGTCATGAATGCTGTTGTGATCTTGTGAGTTAATACCAAGAGAAAAGTGCTCATTTGTCTTGAACATAGTTGACTTAGAAAAATAAGTACTTTGTCTTTGAAGTTTGTTCTTGAGCGAAACACAGAGAATGTTCTTGGAACATTCTTGCAGCTTTTGTTCTTTAAACGAAATTGATTAAATAATGATATGAAAAGCTTGATTAATCCTGGCTTGATTAAAACACTCAAGAGCACTTGTTAGATAACAATATGATCAGAATTTCTTAAAATATAATTAAGATGTTTGTAATCTTTAAAACATCAAATTGGGATTTTGCCTCAACAGTCTCCCCCTTTTTGATGATGACAAACTTCTTGAATTATGTTTTTAAAGTAATTCTGATTTAGATAAATTTAGTACAGGATTTTGTGAAAAATGTCTTTGATTGAACTTATCAAAAACTCCCCCTCAATTCAAGCATTCAAGATTTAAAAGATAAAGAATTGAGAAAACACATAATTGAGTCAAACATAATTTCATTAATCATAAGGCTCACCAAGTGAGAATCCAAACACGGTTTAAGGAACATGATTAATACAAAAAGACTCAAAGGAAATTAAAAACCTAGTTTAGATTTTAAACATAGCAAGAGAAGTTCCTATTAGCAAAAAGAACTTCCCAAAATATCTAGTCCTCTAACTAGGAAATAAGCATAATTAAACAAGCAGCAAGCAACAAACAACAACATTTTTTCAAAAGACTAGTACTCCCCCTAAATTACCCTCAGAACATTCTCCCCCTTTTGGCAGCATTAAAAAGGGTGATCACTTAGGCACGGTAGGGCTAGAGTCATCAGAAGAGGTAGTATCATCATGTGGTAGTGGAAATTCTGGGATATGTGGAGGAGGGTTAAGTGGTGGTGGAGGAATGTTCATGGCAGGGCAAACATTTGCAATCAACCAATTCCTTAAAGTTTGATGCTCAATCATGAGATGCATGAGCATGTTGTTTTGGATTGTCATTCCATCAAGAATCCTTTCAACATTTTTCTTTGTTCTAGACACATCCTTTTCCATTTTGGTTCTCTTTGCAGGCCTCTGATCAGAGGTACCTTCTCCAGCAAGTTTCACATTTGGTTCAAAACCAACATGTGTGTTAATAGCATCAGTATCAGCAGCATTTGCAGAAGAACAAAATGAATCAAGAGTGCCAAAGGCAGTGGGTAGTGATGGAAGTGAACTAGTAGTAAAAATGGGTTGAGTAAATTATGGAAAGAGTGGAACATTGTTATCAAAGCTTTTGAAAAATTCTGAACTTTTGAAAGTATCAAGACTTCCTTGAGATGAAGTCATGAGTGGTGAAAAGAGAGTGTTATTGTGGGGTGAGGTAGTAGAAAGAAAACCTTGAAGTTCCTTACCAGCTCTTGGAGGTGCAGTGGCTCTAAATCCATGGGAGAATGGAGTGCCAAAGTGAAGAGAGGTACTGATGTGAGAGGGAATTGAATCAGAGATGTTTCCAACATTTGTTCCTGCACTATTACCAGTCTGGAGAGTGTTCTCAGGTTGCTCTCCCAGTGCATCAGCAAGGATATTCAATCCTTCTTCTTTCTCAAACTCAGCTCTCTTTCTTTTACCCAAATCAGAAGTATCTTCAGAGACCAGGTTCATCTTCATGTGATGAATGTTTTTGAACTTGAATGAAGTACAAGAGTTTTCAACTCTTTGATCTGTTTCATCAACTTTGAAAATCCTAAAAATTTTGGTCAAAATCATTGCATAGGGCAGGGTTACCTTTTTTATTCCAGAGTTAGCAACATGAATCATGTGCTGAATGATTATGTAGGGAAGGTTCAGTTTGATTCCTTTAGACAAGTGATGCATGATGAGCAAATCATTTTCAGTCACTTTGTCCAAACTACCCGTCCTAGGGAAAATGCAATGTTGACAGAAATTGTGCAGCAGCTTGTATTCTTGCTTCAGCATTGAGGATGGTGGTTTTTCCCTTTGAGCCCCTTGTTCATTGAACATTTCCAAAATTAAGGCATCTTTGCTCAGACCTAAGCCGGTGTACCAATTTTCTCCATAGGCTTCAACTCCTTCAACCTTTAATCCAAGTATATCTCCAATCACAGTTGGGTCAAGTTGAATTTCAATTCCTTTGATATACGAGGTTATTTCTCTTTTAGCCAAATCCACCTTAGCATTGAAATAAAATGCTTGAACAAGCAGTGGAAAGATAGACTCGTTGATTTTGAAAAAGCTAGTCCACCCTAGAGGTTCAGTGTACTTCAAAAGATTAATTCCTCCTTTAGCTAGATCATCAAACTCATAAATTCTACCAGCAGCAACCGGCTTCACTTTCCAAAATGTTTCGAAACGTTCTTCATCATCAGGGTGAATGAGAGGAATTTCAAGCATTTTTGCTCTTGGCTTTTTGTTGACAGACATTGTTTTCGCCTTTGGTTTGGGGGTTTTTGTAACAGAATGATATTTTTTGATAGGAGCAGGGGATGGTTTTGATTTTGGTTTTGGTGGAAGTGATTTTGATGAGGTAACGGGTTCAAGTTCATCAACAACATGAGTTTCTTCATGATGATCTGAGAGAGTGTTCTCAGAATCAATTTCATCATCATCGATGACATGCATAGTGGTGTCCTTCACGATCTTTCTCCCTGTTCCAATTCCGGATAAAATCCTTGCCGATCGTCTAATTTGAGAAGAACCTCGAGATTTGGTTTGGGATTTGGTTCGAGATTTTCTGACAATGATGGGTGGTGTATCAGCTTGGCTAGGAACAACCATGGTAGGAATTGGGGTTACCATTCCTTCAGAGTGAATGGTTTGATTTTGGGTGAGTTGAATATTAATTTCTGGTTCGGAGGAATCATTCTCAGAAGAATCTGGGTTGGTGGAAGATGGAAAGACGGTTGAAATGGGTTCAACGTCTTCAGGTTCAGATTGGGGATTTTGAGTTGGAGAGGGATTCTGGGTTGAAATGGGAGAATCATCAACAACATTTTGGTTCAGATTTTCCTGAGTTGGGGTTTTTTCAACAGTGTTTGTGTCTTTTGGGGGTGATGGTGGTTTGTGAGGGGAAGGAGATGGAGTAGGTGATGGAGTGCGAATTCTAGTACCTTTTCCTTTGGTTCGAGCCATTGTTGATGGTTGAATGAAAATGAGATTCGCTTGAGAATTGTAGGAAGAAGAAGAACGGTTTGAGAAAATGTGATGATGGAGGTTAGTATTTGATGATCAGAGTTAGATGTGGGGAAACGTGAGAGAGTAGGCTTAGGTGTACTTAGGAATAGTAATTGTGTACTTGTGTTGAGTGGTTAGTTTGAGAGAGAGAGTGATGAGAGTGGGAGAAGGTAACCGTTGAGAGACATTAGGGAGAGCCAATCCTAAATTTTTTACTTTTTTTAAAAATTAATTAATTAGTCAAAATGAACACGGAAACAACATAACCACATATTCAAACATTCAAACATATATCAAACAGAAGATTATTCTCAGGATGTTCTCTATGGCAAACATAAAATATAACATTCAATTTTGATTGAGATTTTTGATGATTTTCAATTTTTATTTGATGAAATTAAAACGATCCTCAACCAATGGCTTAGTAAAAATATCAGCAAGCTGATTTTCAGTATCAACAAACACCAAAGAAATATCCTTTTTGTTAACATGATCACGAATAAAATGATGTTTGATTTCAATGTGTTTAGATCTTGAATGTTGAATAGGATTTTTTGATAAATTAATTGCACTGGTATTATCACAAAAAATTTGAACATTTGTGTACCTTAAAGAGAAGTCTTCAAGTTGGTTTTTGATCCATATTACTTGAGAACAACAGTTTGATGCAGAGACATATTCTGCTTCAGTAGTTGAAAGTGCAATGGTATTTTGTTTTCTACAACACCAACTAACAAGAGCTTCACCAAGGAATTGACATGCTCCACTTGTGCTTTTCCTTTCAATTTTATCTCCAGCGTAATCAGCATCACAATATGCTTGTAGATCAAAATGTGTTCCTTTCTTGTACCACAAGCCAACATTTTGTGTTCCAACCAAATATCTAAAAATTCTTTTTACAGCAATTAAATGTGATTCCTTTGGAGATGATTGAAATCTAGCACATAGTCCTACTGAGAAGACAATATCAGGTCTACTTGCAGTCAAGTAGAGAAGTGATCCAATCATTCCTCTAAATTCTTTTTCTGACACATTTTTGCCACTTTCATCTTTGTCCAAACTAGTTGATGGATGCATAGGAGTTGACATGATCTTTGCTTCATTCATCTTATATTTTTTGAGAAGATCTTTGATGTATTTTTCTTGACAAATAAAAATGCCATCTTCTAGTTGCTTGATTTGTAAGCCAAGAAAAAATCTAAGTTCTCCCATCATGCTCATTTCAAACTCACTTTGCATAAGGTTAGAAAATTCTTCACACATTTTCTCATTAGTAGCACCAAAAATAATATCATCAACATATACTTGGACAATAAGTAAATCATGCTTATGAGTTTTTCTAAAAAGTGTGGTGTCAATTTTTCCTCTAGAAAAATCATTTTCAAGTAAAAAGGTACTCAACCTTTCATACCAAGCTCTTCGAGCTTGTTTAAGTCCATAAAGAGCTTTGGTAAGTTTGAAAACATGATTTGATTTGTTTTGATCAATGAAACCAGGTGGTTGGTGAACATAAACTTCCTCATTTAAAAATCCATTCAAAAATGCACTTTTGACATCCATTTGAAAAAGTTTTATGCATTTATGAGATGCATATGCAAGCAAAATTCTAATGGCTTCTAACCTGGCTACAGGAGCAAATGTTTCATCATAATCAATTCCTTCTTGTTGGTTGTAACCTTGAGCTATTAGCCTAGCTTTGTTTCTAATTACTTTACCATCTTCGTCCAACTTGTTTCTAAACACCCATCTAGTGCCAATGATTGAATGATCCTTTGGCAGTGGTACCAAATTCCATACTTCATTCCTTTCAAATTGTGATAGTTCCTCTTTCATAGCTTCTATCCAAGATTCATCTACAATAGCTTCATCTATAGTTCTGGGTTCCAACTGAGAGATCAGTCCCAGATTGTTCTCTACGATCTGTAGTGATCTTCTAGTTCTTATTCCATCTTCTGTGTTTCCAATGATTTGTTCAGGTGGATGATTAGTAACAGTTTTCCAAGTTCTTGGAAGCATTTGAGGAGTTGATTCTTGGTTGGGTTCAAGATTTTGATTTATTATGAGTTCGTCTTCCTCATCTTCTATTATGTTTGGTTGATCTTCAAACTCATCAAATTTCACATGCATACTTTCTTCCAAGGTTTGAGTTCTTAAGTTATAGATTCTATAAGCCTTTGATGTTAGAGAATATCCTAAGAAGATTCCCTTATCTGACTTTGAATCAAACTTGCCTAGGTTGTCTTTGATATTTAAGATATAGCAAAAACAACCAAATATGTGAAAAATAAGAAATGTTTGGCTTTCTTCCTTTCCAAAGTTCATAGGGTGTTTTGTTTAAAATTTTTCTGATGGTGACTCTATTCAAGATATAGCAAGAAGTATTTATGGCTTCAGCCCAAAAATATTTTTCAACATTTGATTCATTTATCATAGTTCTTGCCATTTCTTGTAAAGTTCTATTTTTCCTTTCCACAACCCCATTTTGTTGAGGTGTTCTTGGACAAGAAAAATTATGAGATATTCCATTAT
Source organism: Trifolium repens (assembly GCA_030408175.1). Taxonomy (NCBI): domain Eukaryota; kingdom Viridiplantae; phylum Streptophyta; class Magnoliopsida; order Fabales; family Fabaceae; genus Trifolium; species Trifolium repens. The sequence goes on along the minus strand of CP125850.1, from coordinate 42,939,397 downwards.
TGTCAAGAAAATTTTCAAAGAGAGAGTTTTCAAATTCTCATCCATGATCACTTCTTATGGACACAATATTTGAACTTTTCTCATTTTGAACTTTTAAACAAAAGGTTTTGAAAGCTTCAAAAGCATCATCTTTATTTTTTAGAAAAAGCACCCAAGTGAACCTAGAGAAATCATCAACAATGACAAAGCCATAATTCTTACCACCAAGACTTGTAGTTTTGACCGGTCCAAATAAGTCAATGTGAAGCATTTCAAGAGGTTTGTTAGTTGAAATAAATTTTTTAGGTTTAAAGCTACTTTTCACTTGTTTTCCTCTTGTGCATGATTCACATACTTTGTCTAGATCAAAACTTATCTTGGGCAATCCATTTACTAGATCAAGTTTTGAAAGTTTTGACATAGTTTTCATACTTACATGACCAACCCTTTTATGCCATGTCCATTTATCTTTTTCAAGAGAAACAAAACATGATTCAATAGGTAGTTCATCTAAATATACTACATAAACATTTTTGATCCTTGATCCAATAAATAAAATTGTTTCACATGAAGATTGCTTAATTTCACATGTGTTAGTTTTGAATATAACTTCAAAGCCATTGTCACATAATTGACTTATGCTTATTAAGTTATGTTCAAGTCCTTCCACATAATGAACATTTTCAATCTTGGCAGAACCAACCTTACCAATGGTTCCTTTACCTTTGATTTGAGCTTTTTCATTATTTCCAAAAGTAACAGATCCACCTTCTTTTTCTTCAAATGTAAGAAAGTTTTTTCTATCTCCCGTCATATGTCTTGAGCAACCACTGTCCAAGTACCATGGCTTTTTCTTGACTGCTAGAAGACATTCCTACATTTGATTTTAATAATATTTTAGGTACCCACAGATTCTTGGGTCCTTGAAGGTTAGTGAAATTTACTCTAGCATGCTTATTTGTAACATTCTGCTGTATTCTTCTATGAGGAGGTTTATAAACCTTCTTTCTGAGATTATTCTGAGAATGTTCTTTGTGAAGTAGAGATTGTTCTCTATCCCTTTTTTTAAAACAAAATCTTTCAAGATGTCATTCCTTGTGACAGAAGGTACATTTGTATTTTTGAATTTTCTTTTGTTTCTGAGGAAGGAAAAGTTTTCATATAGTTTCATTTTTTGAAATGGTCTATATCCAAGACCGGCTTTATCAAATATTCCAAATTGTGATCCCAAGATATTATCAAAAGTTTTTGTAGAGGTAAAGAATTTTCTTAAATCATTTTCTAACTCAGAAACTTTACTTTTTAGTAAAACATTTTCTTCCTTCAGTTTGGAACATTCCAGAATATTCTGATTTTTCCTAATCTCAACAATTTGTTTTGACATATCTTTGTGAGTATTTTGCATATTTTCGAGCATCTTATGTAATATGATGTTCTGTGCTTTATACTCATCTCTTTCTTCATTTGCCTTGGTAACTTCATCCCTAAGTTTACCATTTTTTTGTTTTAGCAATTGAGTATCATATAATAAGTTATCAAACATATGTTCAGTTTTATGACAAGAAGAGCAAGGTTCGGTGTTTACCTCTTCGTTGATGGAGTGTGTCATTAGACATACATTTGCTTGTTGCTCCTCTTTTTCTTCTTCTGATTCTTCATCACTTTCATCCCAGGTAGCCATCATGGATTTCTTTTTGAAGAAGGGCTTCTTTTGATTTGGACATTCATTTTTGTAATGCCCAAATTGATCACATCCATAGCATTTGACTTTGCTAATGTCTGTTTCTTTGGGTCCATTTCTTTTTGGTTGAAACATCTTTTTAAGTTGGTTTCTCCTTTGCATCAACCTTTGGATTCTTCTTGATAGAAACGCCATTTCCTCATTGTCATCTTCTTGAAGTGTTTCATCATTCTCAAAGTTATTTTCAACATTCTGAGAATGTTCTCTGGTTTGAGAGTCTAATGCGATCATCTTCTTTTTGACTGGTTTATCTTCTTGGAGGATTGATTCATGAGCTTTTAATGATCCAATTAGATCTTCAAGCTTCATTTGTGAGATCCTTTGATTCTGTAATTGCAGTTACTATGTGCCTCCAACTCTTTGTTAGACATCTAAGGAGTTTCCTTATCTTTTCATATGTTGTGTATGTCTTTCCCAAAGAGTTTAGCTCATTGATGATGATAGTGAATCTTCCATACATTTGATCTATTGATTCATCTTCTTGCATCTCAAATAGCTCAAATTTTCTTACACCAATATCAATCCTTGTTTCTTTTACACGACTGGTTCCTTCATGATGGATCTCGAGAGTTTCCCACATTTCTTTTGCCGTTTTGCATTGCATGATTCTATCATACTCTTCTCTGCTCATTGCACTTTTAATGAACAGTTTTGCTTTGGTATTTAGGAGTACTCTATCAGCTTCTTGTGTTGACCATTCTCCTTGTGTCTTTGGTGTAGTTGTATCTTTCACCAAAGGTACGTATTCTCCTATTTCAATAACTGACCACATGTTGTTATCTTGTGATCTAAGAAATAGTTCCATTTTATCCTTCCAGTAGTAATAATCATCTCCTTCAAATAGAGGTGGTCTATTTGAGGATCCTCCTTCAGAGATAAACTTTGCGCCTTTAGTCATACTTCCTTCCTAGATCTTTTCCTCTAGCACTTGTTAGATGCTCAACCTTAGAGGCAGAGCTCTGATGCCAATTGAAGTAGCAAAAGTTTTTCACAAGAAAGGGGGGTTTGAATTGTGAACCTTTAAAAATTACCTATTAAAATTTAATAGAGAAACACTATGGAAGAACAAACGTTAGAACGTTCTCAGAACGTTTGGTTAGTTGTATGTAAATAAACTGGAGAACGTTCTCGGATCAATCTCAAGAGATAAAGTAAATTAAAAGATAAGTGATGTGTGTGATCTGTGTGCACAATTTTAAAGAGAGTAAGGAAGAGAGAAAAATACACAAGCAGTTTTATACTGGTTCACCCCTTTAACAATGGGTTACGTCCAGTCCTCACGCTCCAGTGAGTTTTTCTACTATAAGATGCTACCGATCTCAAGTTACAATTTCTTCCTTTGATCTTATACCCAAGATCAATAAAATCCTTTAAGCCCTACAAGCTTAAAGATACCCCAGCCCTCCAGGCTAGTAAGGGTATACCACTCAAACAATACAGCCCTATTGACTTGAGTAAACCTTTTACAAAGATGATAGATTTGTTCCAAGCTTTTACAAAACTCACTACGTGAGAAGCTTTAGAGAAAAGTAGAAACTCTCAAACACTCAGTGTATATACTAATCCTAGTATTGAATTACAGATCTGGAGTGAAAGAGATCAAAAGAGAGCTTTAAGATTGCTTGTATGATAAAAACAAGTGATGATCAAATTGTAGTGAAAGCTCATATTCTTCAAAGGTCACCAAAGGGCTCTATTTATAGCAGAGGCTTGTACTTGAAGCTTGGTGACGAAATATGTCCGCTTGTAACGGATACTTGTTCAAAAATGACAGCTCATTAGTTGTTGTTGTTTAAGAATTCAAACTGAAAGAATGATCTGGGAATGTTCTTGAGCCGGATTCATATGATTCTTTCAAAGGAGCGTGGAAATGAGCTTGCAGTGAGCTGTAAAGTGTCCTTTCACACTACATTCTCCAAGGGTTGCCATTAGGCATCTTTAGGCATGCGTTTATTCAGCTGTTCTTGGGCTAGATGGTAGACTTAACAAGAACATCATTCTTCTATAACGTTCTGAGAACGTTCTCCATTCTGGGCGAACATGAACTTTGATTCTTCAAAGAAGCTTTGATCCTTATCTTGATGGATAGCTGTGAGGTATCAGAAACACAGCTGTATTGTCCTTTTAAGCACTATTCATGTTGTCCTTGTGTGGTACTTCTTGTCATAAAAGTGATCATGAACATTGGAGAATGTTCATAAAATGATCAACAGAAGGACATGCTATCTTTTAGTTGCAAATGAGTTGGCATAACCTCATAGGTCTATGAATCTCCTGTCTTCAAAGGCATTGGACAGCATAACTAAATATTCCTTGCCTTATTTGTCATGAATGCTGTTGTGATCTTGTGAGTTAATACCAAGAGAAAAGTGCTCATTTGTCTTGAACATAGTTGACTTAGAAAAATAAGTACTTTGTCTTTGAAGTTTGTTCTTGAGCGAAACACAGAGAATGTTCTTGGAACATTCTTGCAGCTTTTGTTCTTTAAACGAAATTGATTAAATAATGATATGAAAAGCTTGATTAATCCTGGCTTGATTAAAACACTCAAGAGCACTTGTTAGATAACAATATGATCAGAATTTCTTAAAATATAATTAAGATGTTTGTAATCTTTAAAACATCAAATTGGGATTTTGCCTTAACATATTTTAGCGCTCAATTTGGTCCCTTATCTTTTAAACGTCTCAATTTTGTCCCTTATCTTTTAAAAGTTTCAATTTGGTCCCTTAACTTTTCAGCAAGTCTCAATTTGGTCCATTGTCTTTTCTGCAGTTCTCAATTTGGTCCCTTGTCTTTTAAAATTTTGGACACGTGGCACACTTGGACAGATGACATGTGTCCAAATTTAATGGTAATAGTGAAAATTTTGACGGGAGGGACCAAATTGAGAACTTCAGAAAAAATAAGGGACCAAATTGAGACGTTTAAAAGATAAGGGACCAAATTGAGCACTAAAATAAACATAAGGGACCAAAGTATGAATTAAGCCTTAAAAAAATGTATATCGTGAATTTTCAAAATTTTCTACTAATAAACAAAACTAAATATTAGCTTATAAGATGTTGAATTTGTCTCGATGAATATTTTCAAAATATAAAAATTTTATAATTTTTACTGTTATGCAATTAAAAATATTAATCGTCAAAGTTATGCATCGACATGCGTTAAAAGCTCAACTTTGTCACTCAATGTGGGACGGAGGAAATAACTAATAGTTTATAAGCTTATTTGGTTAAAAAAGACCGATTTGATAACAATTTTTTTAAAAAAACATAACTTATTATTTTACTAGCTTATAGCTTATTTTTCAAATGTTTTTTTCAAGTATCTTATGAGCTTACAGCTTCTAAGTTTACACTTGTCATCTTACTTGAAAAAAATAAAATATTAATTAGACATATCTTTTTTATGTCATTTCATATCTAAAAGCTAATTCAACCGCTAATTTTATCAGACACTATAAATTCAATCAGATAACTTATTCCCTATAATCTAAAAATTAATTTATAAATTATTCGCTATAGATTTTAACATAATTAAAGGAGAGAGAGTCTCAAGCTGTGAAGTCCCGATACTCAAAAAATGGTGACGAATCGTGTCTGATACACGCCCGATACCGATACGCTTCCGATACGTGCCGACATTCGTATCAGAAAAATATCGGTTAAATAATTATTTTTAAATAAAAAATAATACCTGATCCGTGTATGGTACATCCTGATACGCGTATCGAAAAAATATCGGTTAAATCATTATTTTTAAATAAAAAAATAATACCTGATACGTGTCTGATACGAATATTATTTTTTGGATAGTACTTGTGATGGTTTTTTGGATAGTATTAATATTGTCCATTTTGTATAATATTTAACTTAAGATATATAGATTAAGATGTACTGGTGACCATTATTTTTGGGGATAATATTAACTTAAGATGTGGGAGTTTCTAGTATTGATTGACTTTGGCTTATTATGATGCTTTTGTATCAGACCTGTTTGTTTGTATCTTTAGCACTTCTTGTGCTTTTCCTTTGTCAATATAATTTTTTAAAACTATGGTGTCCTGTATATGTTTTCTGCTTTTAATTATTAATATTATTGATTTTAGTCATGCTTATATATTGTGTATTTATATATTTAATTTTAAATTTATTTTTCTAATAACTTATCCCGACAGTATCGGATTAGAAATTTTACTTTTTTTAGCGTATTGATATATCGGTATTGTATCAATATCGTGTCCTGTATCGGAACTTCATAGATCTCTAAAGATGATGGTAAAAGAAGTTGAGCAAGATAGAGAAAAAGAGGAGAGAGAATGAAGATGAAAAATTATAATGTGGTGTAGTGCATGTATTGTAGATTTTAGTGATTGAACGGCTCAGATTTATTATTTGAGTTGCCTATAGTGAGAGATATGCTCAGCTTGCTCACGCTAGCATAAGCCCTATTTATATCATAGTAACCAAAAGAAAAAGAATATCAAGGAATTAATAAGAAAAAAAAGCTGACAATTAATAATATTTATTTTTATATTAAACCTTTAATTCTTAAAGAAAGTTACATAATAATCCAAAATTCAAATGTGTGACTATGTGAGATAAATAAAATTACTTTTATCTAGATATATAAAATATTTTACATCTAAAAAAATAAAATACAACCAATTTTTCCTTTTTTACAATAAAAACCATGAAAGTACCCTATCAAAACCAAAAAAAAAAAACCACCAAAGTTGAAAATAATCAAATACGGAGTATCTAGTATTTTTAATTTTTAACTAGCCGCCAAACGGGCACGTTGTAGCGGGCTGGAAAATCACTTTCATTTTTCATACAATGAAGTCGCCATTGACGTTTATTTATCCCGGAAGGGGAAAGGAAAATATCACGAAAACCTTGGTTTAGGTTCGGGAGTTGGTTATGCGAGAGGAAGGTATTAGCACCCCTCGCATCCATCGTACTCGATGGGAACCATTTATGTGGTTTGGGTTCGTCTGCGCAGGTATGAATTAAATTACTCTATCGTTGGCTAATCTCTACTCCGTTTCCAAATAAATTAAAAGAAAATGTTTTTATTAGTTGAGTTTGACGGTTGTAGGAGCCCGCTCCTACGTATTCCCCGGTGCAATGGGAAACTCAAAACTCACGTAGTTCTGGTAAAAATGTTTGTGTGGTTGGTTGGTTTTAGTGAATAACGTTTATTTCGTATTCCGCTAATACGACATCGCTTGTATGCTCTACTTAGAGGCGTAAGCTGTGTGTGTATCAGAGGAATAGATAAAACGTGTATTCATTGTGAAAGAGTTGAATAACGGATGTTGCTTATTTCGCATTCCGCTGATACAACGACGCTTGTATGCTCTACTTAGAGGCGGAAGCTGTGTATGTGTCAGAGGAATGGATAAAGCGTATATCCATTGTAAAAAAGAAAGTTTGAATGACGGATGTTGCTTATTTCGCATTCCGCTGATACAACGACGCTTGTATGCTCTACTTAGAGGCGTAAGCAGTGTATGTGTCAGAGGAATGGATAAAGCGTATATCCATGTTTTCTGAAAAGAAAGTTTGAGTGTGTTGAGTTAAGTTTTAACGCTTGATTAAGATGAGAACAACTTGCAACCACTAGTCAAATGTCTAGGATCCAAGTCATCCGGAGCGGAAAGAAGCAAATGCTAAGTTCCCCCTTTTTCATCTTTTATATTATGAAAGTCTTGATTTAATTTGATTAAGAAAGTATTCCAAAAGGAAAAGACGAAGGTTGATTTGTTTTATGGTTGGATTAAGATGAGAACAACTTGCGACCACTAGTCAAATGTCTAGGATCCAAGTCATCCGGAGCGGAAAGAAGCAAATGCTAAATTCCCCCTTTTTCATCTTTGTTATTATGAAAATCTTGATTTAATTTGATTAAAAAGAAAGTGTTTCAAAAGGAGAAGACGAAGGTTGGTTAATTTTAGAATTTGATTAGGATGAGAACAACTTGCGACCACTAGTCAAATGTCTAGGATCCAAGTTATCCGGAGCGGAAAGAAGCAAATGCTAAATTCCCCCTTTTTCATCCATTATTTATTGCAAAAAGTTTGATTAAGTTTGATTATGAAAAGTCAAGTTCAAGGATATAAAAATAGTGTGCAAAATTAAATAACAATGACAAATGATATAATAACAATGCGACAATTAAATGTGAATGAATGCAAGTATTCAAATGAAAATGCATGAATCAACATCATATAGTTTAATATGCATGAATGAATCAAGAATGAATGAGAATTGATGATGCATAATTAAATAAAAATGCATAAGCTAAAGTAACGTACAATGAATTAAATAACATAAACATGCTAAATTAAATCAAAGTAAATGAGATGAGTTAGAATGAATTGAAATAAAGCTAAAGAGCTGAAGACAAGCATAAGAAATAAAAATAAGCAATTAATCATAATTAAGCACTTAAGTAAATAAGCTAGAAAAGTGATTAAACAACAAGCTAAGGAAAGCATGAACATAATCTGAAATCAAACATGATATGAGCAAAGCAAAATAGTCCAGTAAGCTAAAAAGCTCAAGCACCAAATAAGTGCTTATGAAAATAAGCTAAAAAGTGATTAAATAAGCTAAAAAGCTAAAGAATAACTTAAAAGCAAAAATAAATGCTCAAATGAGACAAACAGGAATCACACATGATTTAAGCATAACCAAATGGTCCAATAAGCTAAACAGCTTAAGCACCAAATAAGTGCTTATGAAAATAAGCTAAAAAGTGATTAAATAAGCTAAAAAGCTAAAGAATAACTTAAAAGCAAAAATAAAGAACTCAAAAATGGAGAGCAAAATTTAAGCATAACAAAGTGACTAAAATAGCTTAAATAAGCTATTAGTCACTTAAGTGCTTTTGAAAATAAGCTGAAAATCAATTAAAATTAATTTAAGCTGAGGGGGTGCAGAAAGTAAAGGGAGTGGTGCAGATAGTAGATCTGGGCCAGAAAGCCCAGTCCACGTCCAGTCAACAAAAAAACCAAAGGGTCAACCAAAAAGATCTAGCGCGGCGTGTGATTGAGGTACACGGTAAGGATTTTAAAATCTGGGCTGCACGATTGATCTAACGCGCATGTTTTAAACTTGGAGGGAGCCAATGACGTGCTGACACGTCATTACAACAACAACACGGCAGCCATGGATGAAGGTATGAAGCTCCACGGGTTCCAACATCAACAATGCGAAACATCACCAAAATTAACGTTCAAACATACTACGTTGCACGATTTTTCACGTAGATCATGAATATGCCATCAGTTTTCAACGAAACATTACAGAAAGGCAAAAACGAAGTGGATAAAGTTTCCAAATCAAAACACAAACTCACGATTCAGTACAAATTGGAGGAAAACAGCTAACCAGAAAGCATAAGGGTGTGAATATGAGTTGAATGGTGTTAATTTTTACCTGAATCTGTCTCTGAATCACACGATTTGAGCTTGATTTCTTCTTAGCCACCGTGGCCTTCCTTTGCTTCGATTCCTTCACTTTCTTGAGCAGAAAATGGGTGATTCTTGCTTCTGGGACTGTAGTGAACGTGTTTGGATGGATAGTTTCTGAGTTTGAGCTGAGATTTTGAGTTTTGGAATTTTAAAAATGGATGAAAAAAAATGGTGTATGGTTCTCTCTATTGCAGCGCCGTTTTCCTCCTTTTTTCTGCCCTAGGCACTGAAATTGATGCTGCTATTTATAGGATTATGTTTAGGTCAAGTGGCATTGTGATTAGGGAGAATGAGTGAGGGTAATTTTGAGATTGGACTTGATTTTTGTACTATGTTTTTGATCCTCTTATGCCAAACAAAAAAATGGTGATGAGGTGTATTAGGAATAGAAGATTCTAGGCTTATGATGATGTGTCAATGATTGGAGAATTTTTGACATTTCTTTTGATTTTTTCTTTTATCATTTTTTGGAATAAAAACAAATTAAAAATAATACAAAAATAAAATAAATATGTCAAAAATAAAATATGCATGATGAGATATGATTATGTGAAATGTTTATGGATTAGAAATGGAAGGAAAAAGAATTCAAAATTTGATTTTTTAAAGGTTTCTTGTAATGCAAGTAACTAATTAATAAAATAAAATAAAAATAATGGAAGGGCAAAATGGTAAGAATTTTATCTCTTATGATCATGCTAAGCTATAATCATGCAAGAAAAATAATTCCATGTGTTTTTTGCATCAACATTGATTTTTAAATCAAAAAGGGATTTTGTTGACTTTTTAGTCAACATTTTGGCTTTGTTGACTTTTGGTCAAAGTTTTGACTTTGTTGACTTATTTTCTAAAAAATGCAAAAGTGAAAAATATCATGGGGCAAAATTAGGGTATGACAGCTGCCCCTATTTAATTAGCTTAAACCATAAGAATGCGAATAGCCCTGGTATTCGTATTCTTTTGGTGGAAGATAATTAAATACAGAATGCCCTAATTTTGCCAGGAAGTGAATGGTGATGAGATAAGTGGATCGAGTATACCTGTTGTTATTCCTTTTGTGGAACCTGGCGAACTCTAAAGTAGGACTAACCTTAACCAGCCATTAAAGTTGAGGAGATTTTATCCAGCCGCTCCCACTGAAGGTCAATCTGAAGTTGAGGAGATCTTATCCAGCCGCTCTCACTGAAGGTCAATCTGTAGTTGAGTAGATCTTATCCAGCCGCTTCTCACTGAAGGTCAATCTGAAGTTGAGTAGATTTTATCCAGCCGCTTCTCACTGAAGGTCAATCTGAAGTTGAGTAGATCTTATCCAGCCGCTCTCACTGAAGGTCAATCTGAAGTTGAGTAGATTTTATCCAGCCGCTTCTCACTGAAGGTCAATCTGAAGTTGAGTAGATTTTATCCAGCCGCTTCTCACTGAAGGTCAATCTGAAGTTGAGTAGATTTTATCCAGCCGCTTCTCACTGAAGGTCAATCTGAAGTTGAGTAGATCTTATCCAGCCGCTCTCACTGAAGGTCAATCTGTAGTTGAGTAGATCTTATCCAGCCGCTTCTCACTGAAGGTCAATCTGAAGTTGAGTAGATTTTATCCAGCCGCTTCTCACTGAAGGTCAATCTGAAGTTGAGTAGATCTTATCCAGCCGCTCTCACTGAAGGTCAATCTGTAGTTGAGTAGATCTTATCCAGCCGCTTCTCACTGAAGGTCAATCTGAAGTTGAGTAGATTTTATCCAGCCGCTTCTCACTGAAGGTCAATCTGAAGTTGAGTAGATCTTATCCAGCCGCTCTCACTGAAAGTCAATCTGAAGTTGAGTAGATTTTATCCAGCCGCTTCTCACTGAAGGTCAATCTGAAGTTGAGTAGATTTTATCCAGCCGCTTCTCACTGAAGGTCAATCTGAAGTTGAGTAGATTTTATCCAGCCGCTTACACTGAAGGTCAATCTGAAGTTGAGTAGGTGTTTATGCAAACTGCTGTGGTTATCTTTGTAGAAGAAATTTTCCCTGGAGTTTGCAATTCACTGGGGAGGAGATCTTTCAACTGATCTGCTGAGGAAATAACGCACCAACCAAATTGTTGGGGAAAGTCAAGTTGCCTCTTTTGACAACTGGGTGACCAAACTCTGCTATTCCTTGAATAGGAATCTTTGAACCTGCTTTTATTTATGCATGCTTGCAATGAATGCTTGTTAATTGCCTAAAAATGCAAGACTAATGCAGTATTTAATTATGTCCATGATTTGACATGTGGCTTTTTGAATGTTTATTCATGAATGCATGGTGATGCATGAATGCATATGCATGGATGCATGAAGATGCATGAAGTTGGGTTTCATCTCGACACCGAGACATTAGATATTCCTTCCTTGGGGAGAGGGATCCCAGTTGGATGTTGCGTGCCAAACATCCTTCATTTGTGTGGGAGAGGCCACTTGCCTAGTCAGCTCAATATGCTGGGCCAGTCTATTGCATGTTAACAAGATGGGCACTTTACCGTATGCTGCTGATTTTCTTTAATCTTTCTTATTTCAAAATATTTTCGCTTAATTTTCAAAATGCTTTTTACTTTTTCAAAGTTTTAACATTTGTTTATCAGAAAAATAAAAGTATGAAATGTGCAAGAAAATAAAGGGAGGCACAATGAGTAAAAGGAAAATTTTATTGATAGCACAAAACGTGCGAGGAGTTTTTACAATGGAAGCAAATCCCTCAAAGAGGTGACCGCATAATTGAGCTAAGATAAATGGCAATGAAAATAAATGAATTCTATGGAAACATAACAATGCCATCCTTCTCTATGATTTCAGTTTTCAAATCATCTTGTTGAGTGCGAAGTCTCAGATCTTTCTGAAGTTTGCCCCGTGCTCATTTTGATTTTGCAGTCTTATGCCTTTCTATGTTTGTTCTCCCTAATTTTTGCCTGGATTGCTCAGTGCGAGCTACTAATCCACCGGGATACCCATTTTTGCCTAAGCCGCCCCTTCGGGTTTTCAACTTAGCGGGTTCTATTTTCCTTTTTTGATGTCCCTAATTTTTGCCTGGACCGCCTTTTCAGGTTTTCAGCCCACCGGGACGCTCTCTATTGCCTAAGCCGCCCTTTCGGGTTTTCAACTTAGCGAGCTTTTATTTATTTTCTTTTCTTTAGGCATAGTACTTTTTGACTGCATCAGAGTTCACGGGAAGTGGAAACTCTTCACCATCCATTGTAGCTAGTATTAAGGCTCCACCTGAGAAGGCCTTCTTCACTACATATGGTCCTTCATAATTAGGAGTCCACTTTCCACGGATGTCTTTGTGAATTGGCAGTATAGTTTTCAACACCAAGTCCCCTTCCTTGAATTGTCTTGGACGAACTCTCTTATCAAATGCTCTCTTGAGCCTTTGCTGATACAACTGTCCGTGACACAAGGCTGTCATCCTCTTTTCTTCAATGAGATTGAGCTGATCAAACCGAGATCGGACCCATTCCGCTTCTTCTAGCTTAGTCTCCATCAGAACTCTTAATGAGGGGATCTCCACCTCCACTAGTAGCACTGCTTCCATGCCATATACAAGAGAGAAAGAAGTTGCCCCAGTCGAGGTGCGAACTGCCGTTCTGTATCCATGAAGTGCAAATGGGAGCATCTCATGCCAATCCTTGTACGTCTTCACCATTTTCTGTAGAATCTTTTTGATGTTTTTATTTGCTGCTTCTACAGCGCCATTCATCTTGGGTCTATATGGTGAGGAGTTATGGTGCTCAATCTTGAAGCTCTTGCATAGCTCTCTCATAGTTTGATTGTTCAAGTTGCTACCGTTATCAGTGATGATCTTGTTGGGAACTCCATAACGGCAGATTATTTCTTTCTTGATGAACTGAGCCACTACCTGTCTTGTGACGTTGGCGTATGATGCCGCTTCGACCCACTTGGTGAAGTAATCAATAGCCACTAAGATGAAACGATGCCCATTAGAGGCTTTTGGTTCAATCATTCCAATTATATCTATGCCCCACATGGAGAACGGCCATGGTGATGTCAAAACATTCAGAGGAGTTGGGGAGACATGTATCCTATCAGCATAAATCTGGCATTTATGGCACTTCCTGACGTGGTTCAAACAGTCTGTTTCCATGGTCAAACAATAATACCCGGCCCGAAGAATCTTTCTTGCCAAAGCGTGCCCATTCATGTGCGTGCCAAAGGACCCTTCGTGGATTTCTTCAATGAGCGTATCAGCCTCTTTTCTATCCACGCAACGGAGGAGAACCAGATCGTGGTTTCTTTTGTACAATAACTCCCCATCCAAGAAGAAGCCAGACGCTAATCTTCTGAGAGTTTTCTTGTCTCCACTAGATGCCCCCAAGGGATATTCTTGCTTTTGGAGGAAGTTCTTGATATCATAATACCATGGTTTCTCATCTTGCTCCACTTCGGTTGCCAAGCAATATGCCGGCGTCTCACGACGATTGATCTCTATCAAAGGTATATGATTAGGCCAAGTGACCTTGTACATGTGTTGAAGTACAAAAGTAAGTATAGATTTATCGTCTCCACAGGGACTGGTGCGATATCAATACCGTTCAACAATTAATATCGTTTTAAGTATTGAAAAAGATGTTTGTTCATAAAAACTTGTGAAAATAATATAACAAAAGTGCGGTAAAAGATAATAAAATATCAGAGAGATGAGTTTGCTGGGATTAGATTTCATCAACTCATTCATTTGTATTTCCCTAATCAGTTATGCAGATTTTAGCTATTCATCAATATTATCACGTATTGCTCACGTACGTTTCTGTGTCCAGATAACGACGAGGTTCACGTTGTACCTATCAATCCTCGATGTCTCGAGTGATTAATCAATGCAACGGCTATATTGTATTATTTAAACTTCCGATGTCTCGGATAATTTCAACAACACAATATCATTAAGTTCCAATACACAAAGTGAATATTAATCCTAAATCTATGTCTAGAATTTAGGGTTTTAATAAGTGTTCATCTTAGTTCCTTGATTCAAACATTATACGTCTATAAATTCAAATCCAAAGATAAAACATGAAGATTAAAGATGACACTAACATTGATAAATAATCTAAAATCATATAAAACACCATGATCAAAATAAATACATACTAATAGAGTTAATTACATCCAATCCCAACAAAAGAGAGATTAGCTACTCATTTTCATGGTAGCTTTACAAAGATTAAGGATAAAAGAGATGAACAAACTTATCAATGATGATTTCTCAACTATTGTAGTGAATCCACCTTCAAATCCCCTTGAATCTGTCTCCTAGGGTTTCCCTCTGCTTCTGCTACTCTATTACAAGTTATATCACAAGTCTCTCCTCAGAAAAATGACAGCAAGCTCTATTTATACTATTTCTGAAAATTAGAACTCGCTGAGCGAGCTCCAGCTCGCCATGGCGAGTTGACCTTTCTTCACCAGAAGGTTTCTGCCACATCATAAGTGAGTTTTGAACCGCCTTCACTCACCCTGGCGAGTTGTTACTCGCCCTGGCGAGTTGCTGCTCGCTCTGGCGAGTGTATCAGATATCCAATTTGATGCTCTCTGCCTCTACTCGCCCTGCATTCGCTCTGAGCTCGCCCTGGCGAGTTAACTTGCAATTTTTCTTCAAATTTCTGCACAAATGTTGAGATTTAGGGAGACTTAATTGAAATAAATGACTTAAACAAATATGTACATTTAAGTGAGGAAAAACTAAAGAATATCTTACAAAATAGTTAATAAGTGCTTAAAATATATATGTAGTTTTAGCTACTTTTTGGCACTTATCAACTCTCCCCAACTTAAAACTTTGTTTGTCCTCAAACAAAAGTCCAAAATAAACTTTGAAAACATGGCTCAAACATCAGTAATGCATAATTCATTCAAGCTTTGCAATCAATCAACACTTAGGATGTAAATTGTTTCAAGTTTGCATGATTCAATATGTTGCAAGTTCAAAATCACTCAATCATGATTATCAAAGAATCAAAGTATGAATTTGAAATAGTTTCAAAACTCAGTAAGATTTCAAACTTTCCAAACCAACAAGATAATCAACTAGAATCACAATTCTCACAATTGTTTCAACTCAAGGGTGAAGTGTTTCTCTCATTCCAAACAATGTGTTCACAACAAATCAATTCAAACATACATCTCAACATAATCACAAAACATGTTATCAATCATGGATCACTAAGGACTTTCTTAAGCTTGTAATGGGGCTAGGCTACAAGAATTCATTGTTTTTCTTTGGATTCAAAGAGCCTTAAGGATAAGAGAGCATAAACTTTGAGTATCTTCATTACATAAGTTATTCACCTCTCTCACTTTCCCCATTCTTTACTCTTGGTGATTCTTTTGTTTTGACACAATTTCTTTTCATTTATTTTTCTTTGATTTTCAATTGTGTGTCAAATGACTTTCAATATTTTTCTTTTTCTTTTTCAATCACCATTTTCAACTACTTGTTACTTTTCTTAATTTGATCAAATAACCTCTTTCTCCCCAACTTGTTTTCAACCCTACATAAACTCAATGCTCAATCATCCTAAGACAAGGGTCAAGTCATTGTTTTTCTTTATTGTGGTTCAAGGGTTCAAACAAACAAATTTTCAAAATTTTGGCTCAAGGAGGGTAACAAAGGATCACACTCTCACAAGGTAGGTTATTTTAGGCTTAAGTAGTTGCACTCAAATTGAAAACATGGCCTTGATCATTTCCATGACTTCAAACACATCAAGTAATAGCAAGATTCAGTTAAAATCAACAGAGTTAAACACAATTGCCGGCTCTCAGATATATAAACAGTGGAAAGTTCACACAATCTCACCCGGCTAGGTCTATGTGATTCATAATTAATCAATCATGTCAAGAAGGAATGAATGAAATCAAATTGAATCAAGCAACTTAGTTCAAATTCATCCTATTATTCAAAGATAATCACAAACGGTTGATCTCAAACTATAGCATTTGAAAGAAAATCATTCTAATCATGCATTTGCTTTTGATTGATCACAAACCTAGACATTTCATTTCATATGCACATTACCAGTTCAAGGACTTTGTTTGCATAAGAGGCTAAACATGTTCAAAAACTATTATAACATATAAGTAATTAAAATTGCTTTAAATAAAAGACAAGGAAAGAAAATTGGGTTGCCTCCCAACAAGCGCTTCTTTTACGTCACTAGCTGGACGCCTTTTTGGTTAGGGTGGCCAAAATGAGACGGAAAGCACAACATCCGTCTTTTTCCTTTGATTTGGGAGGGACTCCATGAACTTGAAGTAGAGATTATGTGGAGTCCATGTCCTCCCTAATTCTTTCTTGTTGAACAAGGCACAAATTTCATCTATGATCCGATCAATCGCCGCCTTGTTCTTTATCTCCTTCTTTTGCTCACATGATATTTCCTTGTGAAGTAATCCTTCAATTACCTCTGCATCCATCATCACTTCTTCATTATCAACAGTGTCGTCCTCCTCAGTAGATGGAAATTCTTGAGGAATTTCTATTTCGCGTGGTGTCTTTGGTTCCTCAGCTATTTTCTCTACACCACATCCTTTGAACATTGTTTCTTCCTCATGTGTTTCAACACATTCTTCAACACTCTGTCCACATTCTTCATTCTTTGTCAGAGTATCATCTCTCTCTTCATGAGTGGTTTGAGTGTTGGTTTGAATTTCCTTGATTTGGTTTTCAGCCATTTGCTTGAGCTGAATTTCCATATTTTTGCTCCGTGCAAGACTGTTTTTCATATATTGTTGGTGCTGGTCTTGCATCTGTTGCATTTGGCTTATTTGCTGCTGCATTTCCATGAATTTAACCATGGTCTCCTCCAATCTAGCCTCTGGAGTTTGCCCATAATTATCAAGAGGACACTGTTGATACGATTCATACTCATCCGGAGTATAGAAGTTGTTATAATCACGGTCAGTCATGATTTTGTTTGTGATGAGTAACCTGAAAAAGGATTAGCCTAACAAGAAAAATGCTTCTTTGTCTAGCAAAGAAGGATTAGTGCAAGAACTACACAATATAAACAAATATATACAAATACTTAAAAGAATACAAATTGTTGCAATGTTTCAATATCTAAACGCCAGTCCCCGGCAACGGCGCCATTTTGTTGATTGTACAAAAGTAAGTATAGATTTATCGTCTCCACAGGGACTGGTGCGATATCGATGCCGTTCAACAATCAATATAATTCTAAGTAAAGTGATTTGAAAATATTTGTTATGAAAACTTGTGAAAATAAAGTAGTAAGTGCAATAAAAGGAATTATTATCAGAAAGAAAAGTTTGGTGGGATTAGATTTCACCGACCCAATCGCATGTATCATTCGAATCAGTTACACAGGTTCTAGCTATCAATCAATTCTATCACATATCACTCACGTACGTGTCCGTTTCCAGAGCACGATGAGAATCCCGCTATATTCATTAACCCTCGATGTCTCGAGTGATCGATCAATATACCGGCTATATCGTATTGCTCAAACTCCGATGTCTCGGACAATTTAATCAACACAATAGTTTTAAAACTTGATATTTAGAGTGAATATTAAACCTAAATCTATGTCTAGAGTTTAGAGTTTAATAGATGATTGTTCTATGTCTCGGATTCAAAAAGCATACGTCTATACCATTTCAAAACCTAGAATTAAAACATACAGTTCAAGAACAACATCAAAATTGATAACTAAACTAAAAGCATATATAATACCATGATCAAAAGAAATACATACACATAGAGTCAATTACACCTAATCCCAACAAAGAGAGATTAGCTACTCATTTTCATGGTAGCTTTACAAAGATTAAGGATAAAAGAGATGAACAAACTTATCAATGATGATTTCTCAACTATTGTAGTGAATCCACCTTCAAATCCCCTTGAATCTGGCTCCTAGGGTTTTCCTCTGCTTATACTACTCTATTACAAGTTATCTCACAAGTCTCTCTTCAGAAAAATGACAGCAAGCTCTATTTATACTATTTCTGAAAATTAGAACTCGCTGAGCGAGCTCCAGCTCGCCATGGCGAGTTGACCTTTCTTCACCAGAAGGTTTCTGCCACGTCATAAGTGAGTTTTGAACCGCCTTCACTCGCCCTGGCGAGTTGTTACTCGCCCTGGCGAGTTGCTGCTCGCTCTGGCGAGTGTATCAGATATCCAATTTGATGCTCTCTGCCTCTACTCGCCCTGCATTCGCTCTGAGCTCGCCCTGGCGAGTTAACTTGCAATTTTTCTTCAAATTTCTGCACAAATGTTGAGATTTAGGGAGACTTAATTGAAATAAATGACTTAAACAAATATGTACATTTAAGTGAGGAAAAACTAAAGAATATCTTACAAAATAGTTAATAAGTGCTTAAAATATATATGTAGTTTTAGCTACTTTTTGGCACTTATCAACATGGATGAGAGAGTGGCTAGGGCATCAGCCAATTGATTTTCTTCTCTTGGGATATGATGGAAAGTGATCTCATCAAAGTAATCTGCCAATTTTAGGACATGATCTCTGTACGGGATTAAGTTGGGATGACGAGTCTCCCATTCTCCTCGGACTTGATAGATGACTAGCGCAGAATCCCCATACACTTCTAGGATTTTAATTCTCAAGCTGATTGCCCCTTCTAAACCCATGATACACGCCTCGTACTCTGCAATGTTGTTGGTGCAATCAAACAATAGCCTTGCCGTAAGAGGTGTGTAGGTATCCTTAGGAGAGATGATAACTGCCCCTACACCATACCCCAAAGCATTTGAAGCACCATCAAACACAAGCTTCCATCGGGATCCCGGCTCGGGTCCTTCATTCTCATTCATGGGAGGTTTCTCACTTAAAGCCATGATATCCTCATCTGGAAAGTCAAAGCGCACAGGCTGGTAGTCTTCTAAAGGTTGGTGTGCTAAATGTTCTGCTAGCACACTACCTTTGATGGCTTTTTGAGATACATACTGAATATCATACTCAGACAGCAACATTTGCCAACGGGCGATTCTTCCACTCAAGGCAGGCTTTTCAAAGATGTACTTGATGGGGTCCATTTTGGAGATCAACATGGTAGTATGACAGATCATATATTGCCTCAACCGGCGAGTTGCCCAAGTCAAAGCACAACAAGTTTTCTCGAGGAGTGAGTATCTGGTTTCACAGCTGGTAAATTTCTTGCTCAAGTAATACACTGCGTGCTCTTTTCCACCAGTTTCATCTTGCTGACCCAATACACAACCCATGGATCCCTCTAGCACATGCAGGTATAGGATAAGAGGCCTTCCCGCAACTGTGGGTATTAAAATTGGTGGCTCTTGCAAGTACTGCTTGATTTTATCAAATGCCCCTTGGCAATCCTCATTCCATTCAATGACCTGATCCTTTCTTAATAGTTTGAAGATTGGTTCACAAGTTGCTGTGAGATGAGAGATGAACCTGGAAATGTAGTTCAGCCTGCCTAGAAACCCTCGCACTTCTTTTTCTGTCTTTGGCGCGGGCATGTTCTGGATTGCTTTGACTTTATCAGGGTCCACCTCAATTCCCTTCTGGCTGACAATGAAACCTAGTAGCTTTCCTGACTTGACACCAAAGGTGCATTTGTTTGGATTCAAACGCAGTTGATACTTCCTCAACCTTTCAAACAACTTCTGGAGATGTACGAGGTGCTCTTCTTCAGATGAGGATTTGGCGATCATGTCATCCACATACACTTCAATTTCCTTGTGCATCATGTCATGAAACAGGGTGACCATGGCTCGTTGATATGTTGCCCCGGCATTTTTCAACCCAAAAGGCATTACCTTGTAGCAAAAAGTGCCCCATGGTGTTATGAAGGTTGTTTTCTCCATGTCTTCGGGCGCCATTTTGATCTGATTATAACCTGAGAAGCCATCCATGAAAGAAAAGACTGGGAATCGAGCAGTATTGTCTACCAACACGTCAATGTGAGGAAGTGGAAAATCATCTTTTGGGCTTGCCCTATTCAAATCCCGGTAATCTACACACATTCGGACCTTTCCATCCTTCTTTGGCACTGGCACAATATTAGCAATCCATTCGGGGTACTTGGCCACTGCAAGGAATCCTGCATCAAACTGCTTCTTAACTTCCTCTTGTATCTTGAGAGCCATGTCCGGCCTAGTTCTTCTCAACTTTTGTTTGACAGGTGCACATTCAGGCTTGAGCGGAAGCTTGTGTTCAACTATGTTTGTGTCTAACCCCGGCATATCCTGATAGGACCATGCAAAGACGTCCACGTACTCTCGGAGCAGCTTGACCAAACCTTCTTTCACTTCTAACTGTAGGGTAGCACCTATCTTGACTTTTTTCTTGTCCTCTTCAGTCCCCAGATTGATCACATCCACTGGTTCCTGATGAGGTTGGATCATTCTCTGTTCTTGATCCAATAACCGAGCTAACTCCGCTGGAAGTTCATAATCTTCCTCTTCATCATCTTCAGCAAGATTGATCGGGAATCCGAGATCATGAAGATTTACAGCATTGTTATGGTCCAGAGATTCATTTCTGCATGATATATTTTTTGGTTTTTTAGATGAATGCAAAGGTGGTCATGATATGCAAGAAGTTATTGCCATTTTTTATTGTTTTTATCTTTTTAAAACTGAAAAAATAAAGAATAAAATAGGACAAAATATGCACATAAAATACTTTTATTTATTGATAATCATTCATTAAAACAAAGATAAGCCCTTACAAGTTCATCCACATGCCTCGGGCGCGGCAAGGGGAATTTGAAAATAAAGAAAAATTACTTTGAAATAACAAAAACTTGGGGAATCTCAACAGCCTTCCAGTTTGACAGAACGGTGCTTGCAGGGCATTGATTCACCCAATTATGGCCTCCTTGACTGGTCCTTTGATCTTCCAACATATTGATCTGTTCAGCTGATCTAAGCCCAGCACTCGCAAAAACTTCTTCAAGGGGAGTGTTAAAGTCAAAAATCTTCTGCTTCCCCTTAGATGTCTGATAACCCACACCTAGAAAATCCTTCTTCTCATGGGGAAACACCAACTGTCCCCATCCTTGAAGAGCACCCTCCTCCATGGCTTTCCTCAAGCTCTTCCAAGATGTGATGGAGGCCCTTGGTTTATGATTTGCTTGAGAAGTAGTGGCAATCTTCATTGTTTTGAACTGTGCGGCTAGCATGTCTTCTTCTTCTTGGTCTACCATGGTAACAGTGGCGATTTCCAGAGCTTGGAATTGGGTCTCAGGTACCCCTTCTTCTGTTTCAATGTATCTGAAAGACGACAGGTGACTCACCAAAGCGTCTTCCTCCCCAGAGACAATCACCAACTTGTCGTCCACTATAAACTTGAGTTTTTGGTGCAAAGTTGATGTTACAGCACCGGCGGCGTGAATCCACGGACGCCCCAGCAGGCAACTGTAAGACGGGTTGATATCCATGACTTGAAAAGAGATGTTGAACAAATGCGGTCCGATTACCATTGGTAATTCAATCTCCCCAATGACCTCTCTTTGTGATCCGTCAAAGGCTTTGACGATCATACTACTAGGCTTGAGAACAGGTCCAACAAGGGATAGTTTTAACAAAGTTGATTTGGGCATGACGTTGAGAGAGGATCTCGTGTCCACTAACACTCTTGCAATGGTGTTGTCTTGACACTTCATAGAGATATGGAGAGCTTTGTTATGTGCATACCCCTCAACCGGCAATTCTGCATCTATAAATCCCAAACAACGGCTTGCTGTAATGTTATTACATACCCCATCAAACTGGGCAACTGTAATGTCTTGATTCACGTGGGCCGTTTGCAGAAGCTTCAACAAAGCATTCCTATGTGCCTCTGAACTTATCAATAGGGAAAGCATGGAGATCTTTGATGGAGTTTGGCTGAGCTGATCTACCACTCGATAGTCGCTTCTCTTGATTATCCTGAGAAATTCATCTGAGTCATTCTGAGGGGCTGCCTCTTTGGGTGTTCCCCCCTCAAGAGCCTTGCTTAAGACATTCTCGTTAACTGTTGTAACCGGTCCTCTTGCATTCTCTTGCACTGGCTTTTGAGCAAACACCCTGCCGCTCCGGGTAATACCCCCAGTTCCGTCAATGCTAACTACCACTGGCTCCGGCAGTGTCACAGGTTTCCCTTGTATGGAAGCTGTTGTGTTGTAGACCCAAGGTATGGTTTTAGGGTTGGTGAAAGGAAATGGTGCCGGTGTTTGAATCACCAGTGGCTGTAACTTCTTCTCGGCTCTTTGGTAGATGATCTCTATCGGCTTCATCACCTTTTCATGTTCATGTGGCTCCATCATAGCCACCATGTCCTTCGTATGAGAATAACCAACCTGTACCAATCCCTGATCCATCAGCTCTTGAAGACATTCTTTCATTTTTGTGCAATAGTTTGGATTTTTCTCGCATTCTATGCAATCTGCATGCATGCTTGAGAACTGATCAAAACTGAGCAAGACCTCCCTTACTGAGCTCAAAGGGGTACGCATATCCGACACGTCTTTGATCAAACCTTCGGCGCCCTCTATCATGTTGATTCCTCCCCCAGAGTGGTTGGGCAGAGGGTTTCCTTTGACATTGGGGCCCGCTTCTTTGAATGACAGCAACTTCTGATCAATCAACTTTTGTACTTCATTTTTGAAGGCCCTACAATTTTCAATGGAGTGCCCCTCGGCTCCAGAATGATATTCACAAACGGCACCTTGCTTGTACCACGCAGGGAAAGGTGGATTCATCTGTTTCAAAGTCTTGAGTGTCACCATCTTACTATGAACAAGATATGGCAACAGTTCTTTGTATGACACAGGAATAAGATCAAACACTTTTCTAACTTGTTGCTGAGGTGGAGAAGCTTGTTGTGACTGTGGTTGATATGGGTAACCTTGAGGTGGTGGTGAATACTGAGGCACTTGATATTGTGGCTGTTGTTGATGAGCCGGAGCTGTGTAGGGAATGTATTGAACTGGCATCACTGACTGGTGGTGAGCCACAGCATTGGTGTTTCCTTCTTTCTTTCTTGCAAAGTTATTGGTGGGCTTCTTTGTGTTGTTTGGTGAACTTGCGTTAGTTTGGATTTTGCCGGTTCTGACGCCGCTTTCAATTCTCTCACCAATCCTGACTAGATCGGAGAAGTCAGAGGATACACTACCGATCATCCTCTCAAAATAGACCCCTTGCAAGGTATTAGTGAACATATCTACCAACTCAGTCTCTAGAAGTGGGGGACGGACCTGCGCCGCTAGCTCTCTCCATCTTTGAGCATAGACTTTGAATGACTCCCCCTCCTTCTGGGTCATGTTTTGCAGCTGGGTACGACTAGGAGCCATGTCTAAGTTGTACTGGTATTGTTTAATGAAGGCATTAGCTAGATCTCTCCATGATCGGATGTGATTTCCTTCTAGCTGCATATACCAACTTAAAGATGCCCCTGCCAAGCTATCTTGGAAACAGTGTATCATCAGCTTGTCGTTGTTGGCATAGGACGCCATTTTCCTGCTGTACATTACAAGGTGGTTTCTGGGGCAGCTCAAGCCCTTGTACTTCTCAAACTCCAGTACCTTGAACTTGGCCGGGATCACTAGATCGGGCACTAAACACATGTCTGAAAAGTCCAAAGAGTCACTTCCTCCTTCCATCGTCTTCAAACGATCCTCAATAGCCTTGAATTTCAGTTTTGCTTCCTCTAACTGAGGGATAGACCCATCAAACTTCGACCCACTGTTCTGCATGTCCGGGCCGTGGTACACATCATGAGGGTCTTCCTGAACTTGCTGAACTGTAGTAGGTCGGGGCTGAGTTGAAATTGCCCCGGTTTGAATTCCTGAATTGTTGATGGGAGGAGGAACTGATGTAGCTCCATCTCCAAGAGGTACGTACCCCGGTGGAGTATAACCTGGAGGTAAACCATACACTGGCCACACCATGCTAGCCGGTTCAGTAGTTGCTGTTTCTGTATTTGCCGTTGGGGCTGGTGGCTGATTCTGCGTAGCCAACATTTCCAACACACGGTCCATTTTTGCTGCCAACTGGGAAACTTCTCCCTTCAGCTCACTATGCTGCTCTTGCCAATTTTCCATTACAAAGCTAGAAACACTTCTCGTCCAATGTCGGTGTCGAGGGTACAGCTGTTGAGATGGGAGAACGGCAATAAGATGATGCTTTTTATTATGTATGCAAATGCAGATGCATGTAAATTTTATGTTTTTTTTTCTTTTATTGTTATATTTGATTTTCAAGGGACTGAGAGCACATAAACGACGTAAGCATTTCAGGATATGGCCAAGAGAAATAAAAGATCAAATTATCATTCAAATTCTTTAACAATGTCATTACATAATCATTAAAAAAAACAAGGATACAAAATTCAAAACCCAAAGATGCATTACATAACCAAAATCCTAAGTACAAAAACTAAAGTCTTTTCTTGGCTTTCTTCACAATGTTCTTATATGCCGTCACAACTGCTCGACAATAGCTCACAAACTCTTTGACTCCGCTTGGGACACTAAGCAAGGGGAGTTCCGCTTCAGCTACTCTCAACATTTGGGGCAACTCATCCAAAACTGAGTTAGAAACAAGTAGCATTTTGTGAAAAGCCACCCTCCATCTTGCCATCTCCTGTAGGGACATCTCAATAACCAACTTGTGATGCTTCAAGTCTTTTTTTAAATGCTCAATTTGTTCCGCCACTTGAATCATTTGGTCTTCATGGGCTCTCATGAGCTGAGCTAGACTTTCTTCATATCTCTTCATAGACTCCTTGTCTTTTTGCCTTTCTTGAGAATGAAGCCTTTCCTTCTTTTGCAACTCTAACTCTTTCTCTTGCTTGAGCCTCAGGTAGTCTTGCTTGACTTTCTTCAATTCTTGAGTCCTTTCCTCAAACTTCTTTCTCCATTCCCCTTGGGCGATCATGGCTTTGTTCCCAGTGTCGTACATATCATCATTGGAACGCTTTAAACCTTTGATTTCCTCCTTTAATGCCTTGATGCTCATATCCGAGCTTGTAAGGCCATCCTTGTACTTCTCTTCCCTCTCCTGAGCTTCTTTCACATTCTTTTTGCACTCTTGAATTTCCTCATCCTTCGCGTCCCTTTCTCTTTTGAGGCTCTTCGCTTCCCCTTGGACACTGAAGCACTTGAATTGCAACTCTTCATTCTCTTTCTTAAGTTGTGCAATTTGGCTCTTTAACGCGTCGGCTTCTTCCTTTGAGATGGTGACAAAAGGATCGGGCTCTGACTGTTGAGAAGTGATGGGAGCAGTAATAGTAAAGGGCATTTGAATCTCTAAAACACGCTTCTTTACCCATTGGGTGTAAGCCTCTTTGGCCACACAATTCTTTCTTCCCATCATAGTTTTCTCAATCTTCAACCATGCCTTCTTAACCTTGTTCCACAACTCTTGATTAGCATCCTCGGGCCTTAAGATGAATTCTGTCAACAACACCTTTTTTGGCTCATTTTCCATAGCATAACCCAATTGGCGTGTGCCAAGGATTGGGTTATAGTTGATACAACCTCGGGTTCCAATGAGAGGGACATTGGGGAATCCCTCACATTTGAGAAGCATCTTGGGTGAATCTAGCTTGCGAGAATACCAACGAACACTTTTTTCCGTGAGGGAACTCAACTTTTCCGACCACTTGAGCAACTTGTCATCCACAAAGGGCCCACTTTCTGGCATATGCAACAAGAACCAACTCATGAGTAGAGGAACACAACAAACCACTTGCCCTCCCTTCTTATTACCACGCCTATCACAGAGAGAATAGAGAACATCAGCCAATAAGGTAGGAGCCGGATTTCCTGACAAAAATACCCCAACAGCAGTCATATCAATGAAGTAATCATAACTTGGGAACATCACTAAGCCATAAACCAGAAGAGCCAAGATAGCATTATGGGCCTTCCAATTGCCAACAGATAGTTTCTCTCGTGCTTTAGCCTCCAATGCCCTCTTTGAAAAACCTTCAATATTTCTAAACTCCCGGAGGGGTGAAACTTCCTCTTCCTCAAGATGTAAAGCCTTTGCAATATCTATTTCAGTAGGAATCTCTCTCATATAGCAAGCCCGACCTTCCACACTACGACCCAATAACATTTCAAACTCTTCCAAAGTGGGGAGGAGTTTAAAATCTTGGAACGTGAAACAACGGAGGGGATAGTCAAAAAACTGAGCCAAAGTAGTCAATGCCGTAGTATCAACATCCACATGCAGAAGGTTCAAGACAGATCCATAGTTGGTTTCGAAGTTGGGACGACTGATCGCGGACAAACTCTTCTCCATAGCCAAAAGACCTTCTACTTTCGGAACTTTGAAGTTGAAGTGATGAAAACCCTTTCTTTCAAATGCCATATCCCTTATGCTTATATAGACAATGTTTTTTCAATCCCCTGAAAGTCAAAATCTAATCTTTATGAATTGAAATGTGAATGAGATGCATGCGTGTATGAATGCATGATGTATGAATGTATCATATAGAGCACACAAGGTCACAATGAAGCAGAGGTTCAATTAGTAATTCTGAAGTCAAAAGGCTCAAAGTTACCTGCAACCCATCCCTCTCACATGTTGTTCTAAGTTTAACATGGTTATATCACAGATTACCTCCTTGGAAACGATGCCATTATTACACGGCACACGCGTCCAAAAAGGAATCTCGCGGGTTCTAAACAGAGGGCCCTAGTAACAAGGTTAGGTTCTAGACCGGTAAAAAAGGTCCCTAAGGTCATGGACCCAACAAGAAAACATCAGCGCTCGCTAGTCAAATGTCTAGGAACCCAACATTTTCAAGAGGATCTACCCTAGGCGGAGCGATTATGTCAGCGCTCGCTAGTCAAATGTCTAGGAGCCCAACATAACAACCCCTAACTTAACTTAAGCTTTTCTCAAGCTCGGGTGTAGAGCTGCTCAAAGTAACCACGCCGCAAGGGCAAAAAAGAAAAAAGAAGGAGTAGAAGAAGAGAAACAGCCAGCCAAGCATATAATTGACAGAAAATAAAAGATAGAGTAAGATATTGCAAACCTGGAAATAGCAGACAAATATAACAAACCGCCTAAACTAGGCTTAACTCTCAAGATTCCCCAGTGAAGTCGCCAGCTGTAGCGGGCTGGAAAATCACTTCCATTTTTCATACAATGAAGTCGCCATTGACGTTTATTTATCCCGGAAGGGGAAAGGAAAATATCACGAAAACCTTGGTTTAGGTTCGGGAGTTGGTTATGCGAGAGGAAGGTATTAGCACCCCTCGCATCCATCGTACTCGATGGGAACCATTTATGTGGTTTGGGTTCGTCTGCGCAGGTATGAATTAAATTACTCTATCGTTGGCTAATCTCTACTCCGTTTCCAAATAAATTAAAAGAAAATGTTTTTATTAGTTGAGTTTGACGGTTGTAGGAGCCCGCTCCTACGTATTCCCCGGTGCAATGGGAAACTCAAAACTCACGTAGTTCTGGTAAAAATGTTTGTGTGGTTGGTTGGTTTTAGTGAATAACGTTTATTTCGTATTCCGCTGATACGACATCGCTTGTATGCTCTACTTAGAGGCGTAAGCTGTGTGTGTATCAGAGGAATAGATAAAACGTGTATTCATTGTGAAAGAGTTGAATAACGGATGTTGCTTATTTCGCATTCCGCTGATACAACGACGCTTGTATGCTCTACTTAGAGGCGGAAGCTGTGTATGTGTCAGAGGAATGGATAAAGCGTATATCCATTGTAAAAAAGAAAGTTTGAATGACGGATGTTGCTTATTTCGCATTCCGCTGATACAACGACGCTTGTATGCTCTACTTAGAGGCGTAAGCAGTGTATGTGTCAGAGGAATGGATAAAGCGTATATCCATGTTTTCTGAAAAGAAAGTTTGAGTGTGTTGAGTTAAGTTTTAACGCTTGATTAAGATGAGAACAACTTGCAACCACTAGTCAAATGTCTAGGATCCAAGTCATCCGGAGCGGAAAGAAGCAAATGCTAAGTTCCCCCTTTTTCATCTTTTATATTATGAAAGTCTTGATTTAATTTGATTAAGAAAGTATTCCAAAAGGAAAAGACGAAGGTTGATTTGTTTTAGGGTTGGATTAAGATGAGAACAACTTGCGACCACTAGTCAAATGTCTAGGATCCAAGTCATCCGGAGCGGAAAGAAGCAAATGCTAAATTCCCCCTTTTTCATCTTTGTTATTATGAAAATCTTGATTTAATTTGATTAAAAAGAAAGTGTTTCAAAAGGAGAAGACGAAGGTTGGTTAATTTTAGAATTTGATTAGGATGAGAACAACTTGCGACCACTAGTCAAATGTCTAGGATCCAAGTTATCCGGAGCGGAAAGAAGCAAATGCTAAATTCCCCCTTTTTCATCCATTATTTATTGCAAAAAGTTTGATTAAGTTTGATTATGAAAAGTCAAGTTCAAGGATATAAAAATAGTGTGCAAAATTAAATAACAATGACAAATGATATAATAACAATGCGACAATTAAATGTGAATGAATGCAAGTATTCAAATGAAAATGCATGAATCAACATCATATAGTTTAATATGCATGAATGAATCAAGAATGAATGAGAATTGATGATGCATAATTAAATAAAAATGCATAAGCTAAAGTAACGTACAATGAATTAAATAACATAAACATGCTAAATTAAATCAAAGTAAATGAGATGAGTTAGAATGAATTGAAATAAAGCTAAAGAGCTGAAGACAAGCATAAGAAATAAAAATAAGCAATTAATCATAATTAAGCACTTAAGTAAATAAGCTAAAAAGCTAGAAAAGTGATTAAACAACAAGCTAAGGAAAGCATGAACATAATCTGAAATCAAACATGATATGAGCAAAGCAAAATAGTCCAGTAAGCTAAAAAGCTCAAGCACCAAATAAGTGCTTATGAAAATAAGCTAAAAAGTGATTAAATAAGCTAAAAAGCTAAAGAATAACTTAAAAGCAAAAATAAATTCTCAAATGAGACAAACAGGAATCACACATGATTTAAGCATAACCAAATGGTCCAATAAGCTAAACAGCTTAAGCACCAAATAAGTGCTTATGAAAATAAGCTAAAAAGTGATTAAATAAGCTAAAAAGCTAAAGAATAACTTAAAAGCAAAAATAAAGAACTCAAAAATGGAGAGCAAAATTTAAGCATAACAAAGTGACTAAAATAGCTTAAATAAGCTATTAGTCACTTAACTGCTTTTGAAAATAAGCTGAAAATCAATTAAAATTAATTTAAGCTGAGGGGGTGCAGAAAGTAAAGGGAGTGGTGCAGATAGTAGATCTGGGCCAGAAAGCCCAGTCCACGTCCAGTCAACAAAAAAACCAAAGGGTCAACCAAAAAGATCTAGCGCGGCGTGTGATTGAGGTACACGGTAAGGATTTTAAAATCTGGGCTGCACGATTGATCTAACGCGCATGTTTTAAACTTGGAGGGAGCCAATGACGTGCTGACACGTCATTACAACAACAACACGGCAGCCATGGATGAAGGTATGAAGCTCCACGGGTTCCAACATCAACAATGCGAAACATCACCAAAATTAACGTTCAAACATACTACGTTGCACGATTTTTCACGTAGATCATGAATATGCCATCAGTTTTCAACGAAACATTACAGAAAGGCAAAAACGAAGTGGATAAAGTTTCCAAATCAAAACACAAACTCACGATTCAGTACAAATTGGAGCAAAACAGCTAACCAGAAAGCATAAGGGTGTGAATATGAGTTGAATGGTGTTAATTTTTACCTGAATCTGTCTCTGAATCACACGATTTGAGCTTGATTTCTTCTTAGCCACCGTGGCCTTCCTTTGCTTCGATTCCTTCACTTTCTTGAGCAGAAAATGGGTGATTCTTGCTTCTGGGACTGTAGTGAACGTGTTTGGATGGATAGTTTCTGAGTTTGAGCAGAGATTTTGAGTTTTGGAATTTTAAAAATGGATGAAAAAAAATGGTGTATGGTTCTCTCTATTGCAGCGCCGTTTTCCTCCTTTTTTCTGCCCTAGGCACTGAAATTGATGCTGCTATTTATAGGATTATGTTTAGGTCAAGTGGCATTGTGATTAGGGAGAATGAGTGAGGGTAATTTTGAGATTGGACTTGATTTTTGTACTATGTTTTTGATCCTCTTATGCCAAACAAAAAAATGGTGATGAGGTGTATTAGGAATAGAAGATTCTAGGCTTATGATGATGTGTCAATGATTGGAGAATTTTTGACATTTCTTTTGATTTTTTCTTTTATCATTTTTTGGAATAAAAACAAATTAAAAATAATACAAAAATAAAATAAATATGTCAAAAATAAAATATGCATGATGAGATATGATTATGTGAAATGTTTATGGATTAGAAATGGAAGGAAAAAGAATTCAAAATTTGATTTTTTAAAGGTTTCTTGTAATGCAAGTAACTAATTAATAAAATAAAAAATAAAAATAATGGAAGGGCAAAATGGTAAGAATTTTATCTCTTATGATCATGCTAAGCTATAATCATGCAAGAAAAATAATTCCATGTGTTTTTTGCATCAACATTGATTTTTAAATCAAAAAGGGATTTTGTTGACTTTTTAGTCAACATTTTGGCTTTGTTGACTTTTGGTCAAAGTTTTGACTTTGTTGACTTATTTTCTAAAAAATGCAAAAGTGAAAAATATCATGGGGCAAAATTAGGGTATGACACACGTTCCCGTTTGTGTAATCGATATTCTCTTCATCTTTTTTTATAATCGATATTCTCTATTGTGCAAATATAAATAACTACTTAATCTCTTTTTTCTATTGGACTTAGTTAATTGATAACTACGTAACATCCTTTTTTGTTGTGGTTAGTTATTAAGAAGAAAAATATATTTTTTTTTTAACTATAAAAAAACTGAAAACCTACTTTTATGTGGAAGTTGTGTTTAGTTATTAAGAAGAAAAAAAATATTATTTACTAAAAAAAACTGAAAATTTATTTTTATGTGGAAGTTATTTTTTAAGGGTAAAATAGGAATAATGAAAAAGCCATCCAAAAATTTGTATCCCCTTTATATATTTACTAGCCGTTTGTGTGATCGATATTCTCTTCTTTATTTTTTGTGATCGATATTTTCTACTGTGCAATTATAAATAACTATTTAATCTCCTTTTTTTATTTGACTTAGTTAATTGATAACTACGTAACCTATTTTTTTTTTTTTGTTAGTTATTAAGAAGAAAAAAATATATTTTTTTACTATAAAAAAACTGAAAACCTACTTTTATGTGAAAGTTGTGCTTAGTTGTTAAGAAAAAAAAATTATTTACTAAAAACAACTGAAAATCTATTTTTATGTGGAAGTTATTTTTTAAGGGTAAAATAGGAATAACAAAAAAATCATCCCAAAAATTTGTATTCCCTTTATATATTAGTATAGATATATTAGTATAGATATAAAGTTATGAATTTGTCAAAGAGTTAATATAAAGTTATGAATTTTGGTCAAAAATAAAAATGCAAAGTTATGACTACAATTAATTGTTTTTATTTAAAATTCCCTTTTATGCTTAAAGATATATTTAAAAATAAAATTAAAAATAAAAATCCTTCGAATTTTTAGGAAAAATGTTAGAGACGTCAAGACTCACCGAATGAGCTTCTTCTTCTTCTCATTCTCAGTACTCAAAATTTCATCTTTCTCTCTCTCTGCGCGTTGATTAATTAAGCTTAATCTCTTAACTTTCGATTTCGATCATTTTTTCGATTTTCGAATATCTTCTTCAAAATCATCATCATCCAAATTCGATGGGTTGCACGGTCAGAGAAAAACACATCAGAGCTAATCGCCGACCACGATCTGCGGCGGCGAAAACTGATTCCGATTCTTCCGATAACAAAGATGCAATTTCCAAATCCATTGCTGAGTCTGGTCTCAAACCTTTCAAATACGATATTTCTTCTTCTAACGGTCTTATTCCTCTTCCTAATCCAAACCCTAATTCGGATGAATCTGGTTGGGGTTATTGTACTGAGGAACAATTGGAAGAGATTCTTTTGAAGAATTTGGAATTTGTTTATAATGAAGCTGTTTCAAAGATTGTTGCTTTAGGTTATGAGGAAGATGCTGCTTTGAAAGCTATATTGAGGAATGGTCATTGTTATGGTGGAATGGATGTTTTGACGAATATTTTGCATAATTCTTTAGCGTATTTGAATAGTAACGGTAGTGTTGTTTCTATTGGTGCTGGTTTTGGTGGTGGTGGAGATGGTAGTAATGGGAATTCTGATGAGGCTGAGCTTGTTTTCTCAGATTTGAGGCAGTTAGAGGAATACTCTTTGGCTGGTATGGTTTGTTTGTTGCAACAGGTTAGACCTAATTTGAGTAAAGGTGATGCAATGTGGTGTTTGCTTATGAGTGATCTTCATGTGGGGAAAGCTAGTACTATGGAAATTCCTGTGCCGGGGAGTGGGGGCGCTACTCGCACGCCTGCTATTGTTGAGTCTGGTCAGTCGGGTCGCAGTTCGGTTGGTGTTAGGGCTCCTCCCTTGTGTAGGTTTCATGGAGGGTGGGGATTTGGAAATGGGGATTATCCTGTCAATGGGATATTTTCGTGTGGTCCGGATTTGCAAAGAGAGATTGAATTCCCGAAAAGGTTTGATCTTTCGCCTACGATGAAGGTCTTGTTGAAGAGAAATGTTACAATGTTTGCTGCTGGTTTTAGGGCAAACACCAAACAGCTGCAGACACAGGGGAAGGTGAAGGCCAATGTTCCCGGTGGTCGTAGTGCTGTGTCTGGTTTGGATTCTCCGGTTGTGTCCTCTGGGGCTGAAGTCACGGCTGATCAGTGTGGACATTCTCGGTTTCCTGATAACCAAGATGCTGTGAACTCAGTGCTGAGTAAATTTCGTGACTTGAATCTTGATGAGAATTTGGAGTTTGTGGCAGAGGATCAGAAGGATGAGGTGATAGTAAGTATATTTCACCAGATAAAGGATTTGGAGAAACAAGCTAAGGAGCGAAAAGAATGGGCTCATCAGAAAGCAATGCAAGCGGCAAAGAAGCTAAGCAGTGATTTGACTGAGCTGAAAACGTTACGGATGGATAGAGAGGAAACTCAGAAATTGAAGAAAGGGAAACAAGCACTTGAGGACACAACCATGAAGAGACTCTCAGAGATGGAGAATGCTTTGAGAAAGGCTAGCGGTCAAGTGGACCGTGCAAATGGAGCTGTGAGAAGATTAGAGACTGAGAATGCGGAAATCAGAGCAGAGATGGAGGCTTCCAAATTAAGTGCATCAGAGTCAGTGACAGCTTGCTTAGAAGTTGCGAAAAGGGAGAAAAAATGGTTAAAGAAACTTCTAGCTTGGGAAAAACAGAAAGCTAAGCTGCAAAAGGAGATTTCCAATGAGAAAGAGAAGATATTGGAGGCACAAGAAGTGCTGGCTCAGAATACACAGCGTCGAAAAGAAGCTGAGGTTCTCTCTTCATCCCTTGTTATTTTATTTATACATTATATATTGACAATGTCACACACAAACCACCAAAAGGAAAAGAAAATATGGTTTTGCCTCTAGCATAGGGTGAGTTTATTGACTGAAATTGCATTTTTCATGACAGAATAAAGGTAACATGTTTCAATCATAATATGTGTCGTTAATCTTGTGCATTGAACTCCATGTGGTTGAACTTTACCTGTAGTTTAGGGCTTGGAACAAGTTGGATGCTTGTGTCCTGGACCAAGCCAATGCCTAAACACAGATTAGTCCCACAGTTTTACCCAAAGGAAGTTACATGTTTCAAAATCAGACATCAACATGGCCTAGACTAGTGTGACACAGTTTGCTATTGTCGCATTTAAATTGATTGTTTCGTCATAAAGGGATTATGAGTAATTTAATGCATATCTTTTAATATCCTATAGTTAAGTGTAGTAGTTTATGATTATTAGTTGAAAAAGATGCATTTATGTATTATTTTTCTTCTTTATCCTGCTTGAGGAATGCTATGGACGACTTCTCACACACACACACACACTCTTTCAATCATTGGTCCAAGTCATTATTTTTTTAAATAGCTTTACCGGCTAAGCAAGCAGATAGACCATTTGTTTTTTTATTTCATTCGAACTTTAAAAAGGAAAAGTCATACATGTCCTTCGCTATGACTCTTGTCTCTTGTGATTCCACTTCTGAGAATTAGAAAACACTAGTTTTACACAAACACAACTACCAGATCTCAATGATCCAAACCAATGGTGCTTCTTTACCTATTTGGAGAGGATACCACTACATTAAAAATGGGTTCTTTGTATATTGGGTTTTTTGTAAAAAAAAAAAGGGTTTATAGAAAAATGGGTTCTTTGATTTCCAAAAAAATTGGTTCTCTACTTTCCTCTATTCCTCCCTCCCCCCATCTTTCTCTGTCCATCTCATCTGCTACAAACAATCCCACACCCCAACCAGAAAAAATGTTTTGGAATATGACTTCTTTGTCTGAGTGTTCTCCAACTTCAACACTGTAACAGGTTTTTAACTATTCATTTTCTCTCATTGCCTGATCCGTCTTTGTTTCCCACGAGTTTGCCATGATTGATGACAAATGCATCCTTGCTCGAGCCTGTTGACAGCAATTTGAAGACAAACATTGTTTTTATTTTATAAATATTAAACCAACACTGCAGGTTGCCCGTCACAAGTTTTGTTAGTAATAGAGACATGGACCAATAGTTGAGCAAGTGTCATAAAGAGTGTTAGAGGCTTAGAGCGGTTGTATTTAGCATTCCTCTGTCATAAAGTTTTGTTAGTTTTTCAATTGGTTGTTTTTGGTTTTTGTATTCCTGCTATATATTGCAGGTTGTATTTTTCCAATCTCCTTTTGAGTACCTCATATACTCTTTGGAGCTTTCAATATATATATTTTGCTGTTTCTAAAACAAAATAAAAATGTATCAGCTTGGTGACAAAAAATGAGCCATTATTTCAGCCGGCACATAATTGAAGTTTGTGTCAAGACATGGGTACACGGCACAATACATCAAATTCTATGGCACATTTAAAATTCTAGGTGGTTGAGTGAAGTTTATAATTTAGTATAATGCTTGATGTTTCTTAATAAAGTTTCTTAATGAAGGTATTAACTGCATATTATCTAGATGCGATATTTTCACATAAGTTGGTCTACTGAGTAGTGGTTATACCGGGGAACATTATCTTTTAGGTCATACGTTCGATTTTCTTTGAGCATAAATTGGTATTTTTTAAAAATATCCATTCAATATTGCAAAAAAAAATAAATCCATTCAAGCTCTAGTCCGGTTCATACGGGTTCACTGGTTGTCACAACGTGTTACAACAGTTTGCTTGCATATACAGTTTGCTTGCTTGCCCGCGCCGGACACCGTACCGGTTCCCGGTCTGACCGGTCCAGGTTTTAGAACATCAATTAATACTCAATATGAGGACATTTTCCATGCAATTAAAATCTTATGGCCTATCTTTTTCATGTCTAACAGGTAGAGGTATAATTCTTCTCTTATTTTATGTTATAATAATTTTGTTAAGTACAGGCAATCTAGCGATATATCATGGCAGATTTTGATAAATCTGCTATGAAAACTGTGATGCTATCCTAGTTTCTCTATTAAGGAAATAGAGGCCGCTATTCCAGCTTCGGCCATCAATGTAGCAATAGCTGAAAAAAGAGAATTTAAGGATTTTATGGATAATAAAACTGATAAGTCTGCATGTGTGCTACACGTGACTTATTTTTAAAAAAGAAAAACTCGAGTTATTCAGTATTGCTACTATGTTCACCGTAATAATTAAACCTTTCTGTACTTAAGTTGTGCTCTGCCTCCCTTTCTTCTAATTTGTAATATTCCATACTAAATTAATTTGTAGATTACGTGGTCCCAAATTATCAGGTATGTTACGCTGTCTATTCATGGGTATTTATTTTAGTAGCCATGTGAAAAAAATCGTTTGCTTGCTTCAATTCTTGATGATCCTGGCTTATATTCTAGAGGTGTTTTCTTATTAATAAAGGTGTACTGACATTAGACAAATGCTAATCAATGCCCTAATGGCACTGATTAAGAAATCAAAATAATATTTTTTTCACAGAATAACAAAACCAATGCCCCTGAGAACTGGTTAGCAAGACTCTTGATATTACCACACCTGAATTTACTTTCTGTTCAGTGTATGTGATTCCTTTGATTTTGTTAGCAATGATTTGTCAGTTCAACCAATATGTATCTTACAAATGAGTCCCTGCTGAAAACTGCAGTTTCTGTGAAAAAAAAGCTCTGATCATGTGTTATTTCTAAATCATTTATTTCACACAATAACTAATTACAGGTTAAATGGAAGGAGGAGTTGAAGGGTCAAGAAGATGCCTTGGCACTAGTTGAGGAGGAGCGCCGTGCCAAGGAAGCAGCTGAATCAAACAATAAGAGGGGGTTTGAGGCTTTGCGTCTGAAGATAGACATAGATTTCCAGCGCCACAAGGATGATCTAAGTAGACTTGAGCATGATCTTTCGCGCCTTAAAGCGTCTGTTCAATCTGCTGTGCTGCACCATCAATCAAATACTACACCTATAAGTGACTTTGAAGGTACAAAGCCCCAAAGAGAGACAATTGCTAAGCTGCTTCTGGAATTGGATAGCCTGGAGGATTTATCAGAAAATGAAGTTAGTAACAATAGAGAATGCATTATATGCATGAAAGATGAAGTCTCCATTGTTTTCTTGCCATGTGCTCACCAAGTCATGTGTGCTAAATGCAGCGATGAGTATGGAAAAAAGGGCAAGGTTGCTTGTCCTCGATGCCGAGTTCAAATACAACAGAGAATCCGTGTATTTGGGGCATGTTCTTAGCTTATTTTAAAGATATTTCAATATGACTTGAGTAGGGTAGGTATACCCTATGAGTTTTGCATAAATTTGCACTTAAGGATTGGGACAATTTGTCTCTCTGTTCTCCACATTGTGTTGGAGTTCGTGTTCATAGGCAAGAATTGTTACTATTAATACTTACATCAAAAATAAAAACCAAGACCTTGCATTAGCTTGTTTCGTGGAATGTATGACAACTTGGTTGCTTGCAGTTGCTTTGTTTGAAAATAGGAAATGGGCAACAGTGTCATTTTATTTTAAAAGGTGACCTGTGCCGTTCCATGGCAATTTTGATCCATTTTACTTTTAATCCAAGTATATGGCCTTTTATATGTCTGTGAATATATTGTTTCCGGAAAGATTTTGTTGATTTATATTTGGTTCTGATTGATAAAAATTAAGCAACGGATAAAATAAAATAACGGTAAAATATGTTTTCAGTCCCTAGTTTTACAGCGAGTTTTGGTTTTCGTCCCTTTATTATAAAATCACCATAATGTGGATGTAGTACTAGTAGTAGTTTTAGTTTTTGGAATTGATTACTATGCTAATGCTAGTAGTTTTAGTTTTTGGAATTGATTACTATGCTAATGCTGGCTTACTTGTACGTGTGGAAATGTTTGGTATGATTTAATTTAATTTTTTCCGTTCATTGCTCAGTTAAATTTGTTTGAGAGTGATGTATGAACAATGATTTTGTCAGTGTCATAATTTGGTTGTGTTTTTCAAAATTAAAACACAAAATTAATCAGGATTAAAAAGAGTGATTTTAAAATATAGGGACGAAAATCAAAACTCGCTGTAAAACTAGGGACTAAAAATATATTTTTACTTTTCTCAACATATCTGATAAGGAAAATGGAGCAAGTTCTGGTAAGTGATTTTTACTTTAAATTTATTGTTCAAATCTTTTATACGAATGTATTTAAACATAGATCCCTTTATCTTTAACTTGATTTAGTTATAATCAATTTTTCTCGCTGCAAAACTGATACACTTAAATTGCTTTGCGAAAAAGTGATGGCTACCCCTTTTCCCAAGTGGATAAGAGATTCCTGCCAATTATGCAAGAGAATAAAGGGCATAGAGGCCGGTTTCTCGTGAACAAAGGGCACTGTAATGCGAAGGTATTTGCTTGCTTACACGCGCCTTTCAGAATGCCACTCTGTTCTGTAATAACATATCAGATCGTCGTAATGTAAAACTTTCTTTCTTCTGGCAATATTATTTATATAAAATTTCAAAATGAGTACACATATATTATACAGCCAGCTTTATGTTTTCAGTTAGTGAGTGTGTATTTCAATTGAATTGAGTTTAACATAATACGCATGTCACCGCGACTTCAGCAAAAGAATGTGTGTTTGTGATTTTGTCAAACTCAATGTGATGTTTGATTTGATAGTGAGATTGATGATTACATAGTCTCTAATCTATATGTGTTAAATTGTGATAGAAGAACTATGAACACAACTCAGAAATAATTGATCCTCACTTTTGTCAAAGAGTAAAAAAAAAAGATAAGGAAAAAAAGTACAAGATGTAGTGAAGCCTAATAAAGAATAAAGAATCTGATACAAATATAAAATGATGAAAAAGCAGTAGCCAATACCAGAAAAATGAAAATAACAAGTAGGTGAAATCTAATTAATACTTGAGAAAGTTACTCTCATAGTCTCATTAAAGTGTTGAACACTTTATAATGCAATGCATGTGAACATAAAATGACATCTCTAGTTTCTTTCTCCCTATTCAACAACCATATAAAGTTCATGTCTCTTGTAGAAGGTTAAAAAGTTCTTAGCATCATAATCTAGAATCCTCATTGTCTCACAAAAATATCTCCCCAAATTTTTTATTAAAAATATTTCCAATGTAAAATAGCAAACACCATTTGAGAAACTTCTTTGCTGCTTCCACTATTATCAGTCTAATAAGAAGTAGCCCTTAATTAAGAAATGGTTCCTAAAGTTCATGATGGCCTTGAAATGGATATGTCTAGGAATGAGAATGGCTTAAACATTGAGAAATGGAAGAAACATATGCATGTTTTTGGTGAGAGACTTATAAGGATTCCTTGTTTGGTTTGGAAGATTACTTGGAAAGTGGGATGTGATGATCCAAGAAGGGTAATCCATGCATTCAAAGTAGGTTTATCTCTTACTCTTGTATCATTGCTTTATCTTTTGGAGCCAATCTTTAAAGGGATTGGCCGGAATAATGCTATTTGGGCTGTCATGACCGTCGTTGTGGTTTTCGAGTTCACCGCAGGTATATCTCGTTCCTATCCAAAATCAAATGGTCTTCTTTTGTACTTTGTCATCCTTGATATTGCGAAAAAATACAAATAAATATGATTGGTGCAGCCGCAGTTGTAGTTGCGCTGCTGCCGTTGAAGGTTTCGAAACTATTGATGTTGCGGCTGTAATAGTTGATGGAAACCAAAATTTATAATCACGGTAGAAATTATCAGTATGGTAACATACTTATAGTATAAGGGTGACTTTAATTTGTAAATTCTTTTGATGGCAGGGGCAACTTTATGCAAAGGACTAAATAGAGGATTGGGGACACTATTAGCAGGATTGTTGGCATTTCTTCTTGATTATGTTGCAAATGCATCTGGTCAGATCCTTCAGGCTGTTTTCATCGCAGTTGCGGTTTTTATAATAGGTATACCGTATACATACAAGTAATGTTATTTGAACACCGTATAAAAATACAACCAATACAATTGTCGACGTGACTAAAAGAGAGAACGTATAAATAAATAACAAAACACATAATCATATGTTTATACAGTGTCAGACAACATATTTATTGTCAAAATATCATTTCTCGTATATTTTAAGAAATACTTAATCTCATATGTTTGTGGTGTCGGTGTGAATTTGATGTGTCTGGCAGGATCTGCAGCTACTTATATGAGATTCATTCCTTCTATAAAGAAAAATTATGATTATGGTGTGGTTATTTTTCTCTTAACCTTCAACTTGTTAACTGTTTCGAGTTACCGAGATGATCATGTCTTGAAGATGGCACATGACCGCATCTTCACCATAGCCATCGGCTGTGCCGTGTGTCTCTTGATGAGTCTTTTAGTATTTCCAAATTGGTCAGGCGAAGATCTCCATCATTCCACCGCTTTCAAACTTGAAGGCCTGGCCAAATCTATAGAAGGTATGCAAATTCACAACTCATAGTCACATACATATAGTATCAAAGATTTTACTTTGTATATTAACATTTTATTGTATGCTGTGAAATCTTGTAGCTTGTGTCAATGAATATTTTTATGGAGAAATTGAAGTCTCTGGTGATATAAAGTCGTCTGAAGATCCAATATACAAAGGTTATAAGGCTGTTTTGGATTCAAAATCCACCGACGAAACATTGGTAAGCTAAGCATCCATCTGATTTTGGTTAGTGAAGCTAAGATTTGTTTTTTGACTAAAAGCTGATTTTCATGTGAAACTCTTGTATACACCAGTCACATAAACAAATTATGTGTACTAAGCTAAACAATACTATATGATTCATCATAGTTCAAATTCCCTCGGGGGAAATTGTAAAATAGTCATTAGCGTCACTTTAATTAATAATAATACTAAATGATTCATATATCCTTCATTTTGCAACTCTTTTTGAATAAATAAATGATCACATATCAGTTGCTAATTAGCATAGTGCGCCCAACTTTGTACACCAGCTGTGTAAAAAAATCTCGTATTCTTCAAATGATTGTGTTTCGAATTGTGCAGGCATTACATGCAAGTTGGGAGCCAAGGCATTCTAGGTACTGTCACAAATTTCCATCGCAACAGTATGTAAAAGTTGGAATTGTTCTTCGTCAATTCGGGTATACAGTGGTAGCCCTTCATGGTTGTTTGAGAACAGAAATTCAGGTAACATAACATTTGAGTTCTTAACATAAAATTTGACTCCGAAACAAAAAAGGACACCACACACGATACTGACACATTGACACTGATAGTAATTTGAAAAAATGGAACGATTGAATGTAACTACATGTGTTAGTGTCATGTTGGTATCTCCGTTCTCCCTAATTGATCAACTCTTGTTCTAGTTTCTTTTTCTAGTTTTTTATTTGATATTTTTATTTTCAGACACCGCAATCTGTTCGGGTCCTGTTCAAGGACCCATGCATAAGACTAGCAGCAGAGGTATCAAAAGTACTAATAGAACTTGCCAACAGCATAAGAAGTCGGCGCCATTGCTCACCAGAAATACTCTCTGATCATCTTCATGAAGCACTACAAGACCTCAACACTGCCATAAAATCTCAACCAAGACTCTTCTTAGCCTCCAATGATATCCAAGCTAACAACATACTCACCACCATAACTCCCTCTGATAGAAAAAGCTCACTGTCAAGCGTTAAAACCGATTCTTCAGCTTTGTTAGACTGGAAAACCAAAAGGGTATCTTCAGAACAGACAAAAGAAGCAGACCAAGGTCCTGAGCGTAAGGTGTTGAGAAGCCAGACGAGTAGAATTGCGATAACTAGTCTTGAGTTTTCCGAAGCATTGCCTTTTGCTGCTTTTGCTTCTTTGCTTGTGGAGACGGTGGCGAAACTGGACTTAATAATTGATGAAGTTGAAGAACTTGGAAGGTTGGCTTGTTTCAAAGAGTATAAACCTGGTGATGAGTTTTCTGTTAGTTGTGAGACACCAAGAGTTGATGTGTTGGAGAATCACTTACCTTCTCATGGAGGAGAATGATTTTATGTAGGACCTGCCAACAATGTTAGATGCGATAAAGGTGACTTCGTGGAAATGGGGCTTAAGCAGATTAAATATGCTTCCATGTCTATTCTACTAGTGGTTTTGGGATCCGGGAGATTGTTTGGCTCGTTAATTTGGTTGTCGCGGGTTGTGTTTTGTTGGTCGTTTGTTCTCCCAGTAGGCTTTGGATAGGATAGGCGTGTGTGCCTTCAGCCTTTGAGGTTTTTTAGCTTTTGTTTTGCTTTCTTATTGTAGCCATGTTACTCTTCAAGGCATTTCTTATGCTTTATAGTTTATAATAATATTTGCCTTTAAAAAGAAAAAGGATTATTTTCTATTTTATAAAACTAGTAATAGACCCGTGCTGATGTATTCCCGATGTATTTTCTATTTTATAAAACTAGCACGGAAACATGTTAGATTATGGTTTATCATCAGACTATGTACTAAAGTATTTTTAGACGAGGTTCATTATCTTTCTTTATAATTTAAATTTATATTTCCGTGCACAAAAACATAATTCTCTTGAAATAACTAAGATTTATTTAAGTATTTTTTCATATGTACCCACCAGAGATTGAATGTGTGACAAAATAGTTAAGAGACCTAACCATCTATCGCTCGTGTCATATTTTGTTGGTGTATAAGTGTAAATTAATAGTTCCAAATTGAATGGAAAAGTGGGTCCTCTCACTCATGGAAAGGAATATATGCAAGATATATTTTATGAGGAAATAGGATAAGATGGTGAATTGTATTTTAGTGGTGGAAATGCATTATAGTGTTTACTGTTTAGTTTTGGTCATCTACGGATGGCATCTTGTATTTCAAATTCTCTATCATTCCAAAGATGGAAGACAAGCCCATATTGCTTATTT
Source organism: Trifolium repens (assembly GCA_030408175.1). NCBI lineage: Eukaryota > Viridiplantae > Streptophyta > Magnoliopsida > Fabales > Fabaceae > Trifolium > Trifolium repens. The sequence goes on along the minus strand of CP125850.1, from coordinate 42,896,726 downwards.
GGTTGGAACATAGGCAGAAAAAAAATTGATGATAAACCTCAGATTAAATACCATGATATTGATCTCACTTTCTCAACTTCTCTGGTGAACAAAACATTTTTGAAAGGTATTGCTTCTCTCCTCAAGATTTTAACCATTAAGATTTAAGGTAGTGCCAAAAATTACTATGAAAATGTTGAATCATGTTACTGTTATTATTTAGAAATGTTTTTTAGATGTTAAAATTTGACATTAGACACCGAATTCTGAGTACAATCTATACTGTTATGATTTTATTTTAATTTGTTTTTTTTCAGATTCCGAGCACAATAAACTTAGTTTATTTTAAACAGTGTCGAAATTTTGTGTCTAAATGTCAATATTTCCTACGATTATAGAATGCACCCCTTTGTTTTCTACTTTTTTCTTTGGTTGAGTAAAGAATAACAAAATTGTAGACAAAATAGTTAAAATAAAGAGTAAAATTTCTTTTAAAAAAAGGATTACACCAAAAGTTAGTATCTCTTTATATATATAAAATAGTTTAACTGAACAATAAAATTGAAAGGAAAAAAAAATTACACAAAAATTTGATATGGCCTTTATATGTACTACATGTTATAATTGTTATTATTTCATGTTATCAACCTTAGACTTAACATGTGTATCTAAGATTTTGACATAATTTTGGTCAGGTAAGGAACTAAAATGCTGCTACAGAGCAACAATTGATGGATTTAGTGCAACAAATTTTCACCAATGTTGTGACTTTAAAGGACCATGTGTAATAATAGGCTACACAAACAACTCTTTCAAGTTTGGTGCATTTAATCCTGAAGGATATAGAAGCACAGATGATTACTATGAAACATTTGATGCTTTTCTATTTTATTGGATAGAAAATAAAACTGATCCTATTATTTTGCCTAAGGTTGGTGGAAGTGGTGCAGCTTTGTTTGATTATGCTCGTGGCGGGCCGCAATTTGGAGCTGATGGGCTTCTTATTGGGCCCCCATTAGCTCCGGTTATGGGTGGTTTTGCTGGGCCTGATACTAATTCTGGTGTTGGTGATTTAAGACAAGCTAAGTCTAGATTGGGATTGTCTTATGCTAAAAGGGAAGATGGTAAGGACTCTATTTTTGGTGATGAGTCTAGGGCAAGCATTCAAGAAGTTGAAGTGTTTTGCAGCCCTAAAATTGCAAGCTTATACTAAAACTTCTTAGAGGGTAAGGAGTACTATATTACTTATTAATTTGAATTATCTCTTTTCACGCAATCACGTTAGTTATCAATCTGGACCATTGGATTAAGATAAAATTATTCACGTTTTGATTTTGTATTTTATCATAGTTGAAATGTGAGCAATCAAATCTTAATCCGACAGTATGCATTGTAAGGTAGTGTCAAATGTGCGGTGTTTTATGTACGTCTATAAAGAGACTATGTATCCTCCACGACATCATTAACCACTTGGGCATTTCCACTCATCTTTCACTAGATAGGCCAAGAAATATTATGTGATGTGTACATTTGTACTATAAGTAGTTTTATCTTTCGAGTAAGGCATGTGTGTGTGTGTGTGATGGTTCAGAACAATTTCTAACATTTCGTATTTTGATTTGTTGCAGCCACAAATTCACGCAGTCAAGACATCAATGTCCGTTGAATCAAGACCATATTACTCTATATATAAATATATATATATCTCGCAATGTATAGTACTCATTCTTAAGTCATGCAATGCTCATTATTTATAACCCTAAGACATACATTAAAAGGTGTTGTCTAAGATATCTCTAACAAGAAACAATGCCATACCAAGTAAAATTCCAGTTAACTAGTACCCACATAGTTTTTTCATCAAATCTAATCTCCACTTGTTGCCTTAAAATTAGGCCTTGGTCCTAATTTGGCATGGTAGAAAAAGAGTTACACTGATATTCCTTTTGTTTTCAGATTTTAGAAAGGCTCTAGATAGGAGACAGAGTTAATCTGATCATAAACTTCATAAGGAACATTCCAATTTCCATAATAGTCCATGAAATTTCCCTGACTTGAGTAAGGTGACATGCATCCAATTTGACTTGTATTATCAGAAAATTCAATTTCGCCGTTAAAATTTGAGTATGATAAACTAGGTGAAATTGTTGTATGTTCCAATGATTGTCGTGGCGAGTCACACCTTGGAAAATATTCAGACACTGCATCTTGTACTTGAGTATACTCCTGCGGTAAATGTAGCAAAAAATTTAGTTACATCTCCAAATTATAGGCTATTCAATCTCAATTTTCCTAATTGGTTCCTATGATAATAATTAACAAAATAAAACAATACCTTTGAAGAATCAAGAATCATATCAGGTGAGATCCAGAAGTTTGAAGGATTAGTTTCTATTGATACATTGTTAAACTCAGCAATTGGAGCCATATTTTGTGATCCACTGTCATTATTCTGGTAACTTGTTTGAGAAGTAACATCATTGGAACTTGTTTCTGCCCTCTTGCTCTTCTCATTCTTTTTAATAACTCGACACAAAGCAAAAACACCCTAAAAAACCACACACACACGCGCGTGCATACACACCAAATTAAGGTCAAAACAAATGTAGTTTATTGTATAAAAACTTAATTATTGTATTATTTTTGTACCTTAAAGTCTTGGCTAAAATCATCAGCGAGACGATACTCATGCATGATCCAATTAGTTCTATCCCCTAAAGGGGCCCTTCCAATATAGAAAACAAGTGTTTTGCAGTAACCTGTGATGGTGGATGAAGCACACTCGCACACAATCTCTCTCTCTTTTCCGGTAGCTTTCCAGTACCCAGTTTTGGTAGCTCTATTTGTTCTTGATCCATTTGGGTACTTTCGATCTCGCGGACAATAGAAAAACCATTCTAAATCTCGTTTCGGTAGAAATGATTTATCTGCATTTCACACCTCATGAATTAGGCAGTAAAAATGATTTAGAATAAAAAGATATACTATATTTTCTTATGAGCTAATAGGTTGTGTGTCAAGACTCACAAGTCAAAATTGATACTTCCTTCCTTCGATCATTTTTATAAAAAATAATAGTAACAATCTTGCTTCTGAAATATATAAATTTTACATGTTTATAAATTTTTTAATGAGTAGTCATTGAACTTGATACCTCAGAGTTTACAACACTCACATGCACTGCACACCAACCACTTGTGCTAGACCCTGCGGTACATGTTTTATGTTTATGTATGTTATGATGCAAATGATCGAAATGCAAAATTGAAGATTACCGGGTAACTCCCATGGATCAAATTTGTAAAAATCAATCATTGGGATAACATCAAGCTCAATTTCAAGTCCTTTCACTTTTCTTTTTAGATAGTATCCAATCAGTTCTTCATCGGTTGGACGGAAACGAAAACCTGGTGGCAGTGATGTCTCTGCCATATTATGTTGCAAAGATTCTTACTAGAAGAAAAACTCACTGAATATTGTGAAGTAAGTAACCAAAGCTATAGGCAAGAGAACAAAAAAAATAGATTAATAAGAATTATTGCTAAGTTGCAAGACTATATCTATTAAAGAAATGGAAGATCCAAAAGTAGAAGCTTTTGTCTACAATAGATTTTTGTTCAAGAGTTAAGTGACACTTCCACAAAGTGCATCCATTGAATGCAAGGATCATGGTCCTGAATAAATTATTTGTGTCTTATGGAAGTAATTACACCCCCAATTCCCACCTCCTTTCCTTAATATTAAGTCACTAAAAAGCTGGAACAATACTACCAACTTTTGTCCTCAACTTTGTTTTAATAAAAAAAAATGAGAACAACAAAAAATTTGATCAAAGGATTCCAAAAAGAGGGTAGCATAATTAAAGTTCATAACTTTAGTGTTTTAAAAATCGAACCGGACATTGAACCGACGAGACCTCTGAATGATGGTTCAACCGGTTTAAATCACATTCAATCTAATATAAAAATGGCGATCGAATCGTCAAAATAACATAACTACAATAAATGATGGTTAATTTAAGGTTTAATTGATTAAACTATCAAGTACGGTTTTTAAAAATATTGTAAAATTTAAAATAAAACAAAACACTAGAAAATTTTAGAACAACAGTGTGTTGATGACAAGAAGAGACTATATTGAGGAAAAACATAAGTGATTGATAGTGTGCTATTTATAGCATTTGGAACTTGTAAGTGAACCATAAGCATAAACATAACCAACAGTCCAAAATTGAGCACACCGAAAGATTGAAAATTACATGTCTTGAGTGCATCCAAACCTCCAAAGCAAAATGGTCCACCACTTAAATAAGTTCACACCTACGAACTATAAGTTATATCAATAAAATAAAGTAGATGTGTGTGCCTCAAATTTCATAAAAGTGCATTTCAATTTTCAATGTTTTGTCGTAACACTTCCCCGTCTCTAATTATAAAACATTTTAAAAATATTCTCCTATTTAAACAATTTTGTCGCCCGTTTATCTCTCGATCATATATGCAATTATTCTATATTTATTAATAATATGAAGATAATTTGTAGGAAAAAAAATATCTGTAACTTTTTTTGGAAGTAAATCTAAAATTATAATCCCCTCATCAACTACATCAATGTAACCACTCCAGTCTCCAGATATTATGTTTTAAAAAGAAAGCAATTTGAGTTTGCTTTATTAAGATCTAATAGCTATAGAGGATTCAAGTCCTCAAGCCATTGTGAAAGTAGAAAAATTATTATGAACTAGAGTCTTAAAACAACTCTTTACTTTTCTCATATGAAACACGGACACTTCTCGGATTAGGCGTGTAACATCCCAAAAATTTTATTTAATAGAAGAAAAATAATTAGAGGTGTAATTGAGATAAATTGTGTCAAATTTATTATGATGAAAATAATAAAGTAATTTAATTTGACCAATTAAAGTGAAACACCAAGTCTAGTGGGACCCACGAATTTGGCTATAAATCACTTGAGCACCTTTGGACCAAGACAATTGTCTCTTATTCATTTTCTTCATTACTGAAACACAAAAGTCAGGAAGCAAAACTTCCATTTCCTCTTCTCTCTCTCGAGCCACTCTTTCTCATTTTTCCAACTCCACAAATCTGAAGCATGCAATCCTCTTCCATGAACATCAAATTGTCAACACAAGGAACCTATCTCAGTTTGTTATTCCTATCCCTCCCTCCTCTTTGACCGCAACAACAACAACAAAGGGGTTAATCCCCATTTTCATTTCTCTCTCTGATGGCATGCACAAATCCTTGGCTCAAGCTTTCTAGATGTCAGAGGAACAATTTAGAGGATCAATTAAGGATTGGGACTAAGTATCTAAGGTAAGAAACCTCCACTCCTAATTCTTTGACCATTCCACCCTTTTGTGCTTAGAAGCTCCTGAAGCCATAAATTCTAATTCTTGGGATGCATGTGAGTTCTATAGATTCTGGACAAGGGAGCTGAAGCCTAAGGACTAGGAATCAACGAATTTGGAGCTAAGTTTCTGTTACCCAAGAACTCAAGGTGAGAAAACCCATAAAATTTCCCTTTTGATTCAATCACTCTAATCTTGACCCAAAGTTGGAATTGATCACTGCATGTGTATTTATCTCCTAATTAATGACTCTGAGACGACTGGAAACGTTTGGGTTGTTGTAGAAATGGAAGATTCCGAGCCAAAACGACAGAACTTGTTCTTCGTTCCTGTCGTGCTCGCCCCAGCGAGCTGTTACTCGCCCAGCGAGTTGTTCAGCTGCTGCTACTTGCGTTGCATTCTGTTCGTGCTAAAATTCATACCTGAGGTGAGATAGTCTGGACCACTCATTACTGTTTTAACTACCCTAATTTCTGTAGAACTTACAAAGTGATTCTCTTCTTTCCATTTCCTTGCTCGGAGGCACATTTGGAGTTCTAGTGAAGTTCTGATGCACAAGGCTTTGTGGCTGTAGCTGAGCTTTGATTAAGTGTTAAAGCTTCATTACAGGTGGGTTCTTTAGGATAGTTTAGATAGTTTCCCCAATTTATGAATTTGCATGTGAACTTAGGAAAAATTAGGAAAAGTTGTGTGAGGGGAATTAATCCCAAATTTCCCTCCATTCTGTTTATATATTATGTAAATTATGCTACTGCACTGGTTAAATGAGGATTGTAGGTGCTATTTCTGGAAAACTATGATTTTAGCAAAATTGAGTAATTTCTGCATGAACTCGCCGTAGCGAGTAGACAGCGAGTATTCATGGCGAGCTGGGTTTTGGGCTGATGATACTCGCCGTAGCGAGCTTCTGCTCGCCACAGCGAGTTGAGTTAGGTCAGGACCTATAATCTCGCCATGGCGAGCTTGTGACTCGCCACAGCGAGCTTGTACAGAACTTGTCAATATTTTCTATTTCTCTAACAAACTGCACACGCTCGTTTTATATCCTCATAAGAGCCAGATAGTTTGCAGTACTATAATTAATATAACATCGGACAGAATGTTAATCACAGATAATTGTTAGGGCATAACTTAGAATATTATTATTAGGTTTGTATGCTCCCCGGGTTTTGGGAAATTATGGTAGTAAGAACTAAATTAGTATCAGTCAATCATGAGCGATCTGTTATGTCGCGTTATGGACTCCCAATGGGACAATCCATTAGGATATGATATTTGTGAGCTTCATGCCGTGACCGAATCGGTTGACGGATATGGCAGGCCTCTGAGACCTGCTCACCTCAGAGTGTCCTTGTGTTTAAAATGAATAAGAGTTTATTAATCTGTGATACACCTTTATATTATGCTATTATGTTATGTTAGTAAGTTAGTATGTTACGACTGATTTTAGGATCCCCCGGTGTAGTCACCTCTAGGAGGGTAGTAGGACTCACTGAGGCTTAGTAGTCTCACCCCACTCCAAATCAATTTTTTTAGGTAGACAGGTTTTCTGGAGCAAGGACCAGGATGGAGCTGATGATTGGAGCTGAGCTTGGATCATCGCATTAGACGATTTAGTCTTCCTTTGCTTTAGTTTATCCTGTTATTTCAGAATCTTATTTGTTTCCGCTGTATTCGTTTAAGTTCATCTCTTGATGTAAGAAATTCTTGTAATTCAGTTGTTTAAACTCGTTAATGTTATGTACTCAGTACCATTTATTTATGTCTTAACTAAATATTCTAGATATTTTAGTTGGGGCGTTATAATTGGTATCAGAGCAGGTCGATCCAGTATCGGACCTTGCCATGAGTCATTTCAATCCCTCCCTAAGTGATACAGACCCTTTGGATCTAGACTGTTTACGCTGAAATCATCGCGTGCTGAGCCTGATCAACTCAGTATTGTGTATGGTAGGCAGGGTATTATGGTTTAGGGCTGAAGTGAACTCTGGAATTCCAGCGGTAAATCCGTAGCGAAGCTGCAATCGAAGAACAGTCGCCGAAGAAGGTCCTTATAAGTGAATTTTTGGAGCGATGGCAAATGGTGCCACAGGAGTAAGCGCAGACTGACGGATATATTAATTTTGTGAAGTAAGAAATCAGGAGTAGAGCTGTAGATGAAGTTATGCCAGTATATCCTTATACTGAAATGTGTAATACATAACAGTATCCAACTGACACTGCGTGTCAGATAAACTCCTTGAACCTATGAGTAACCTTATCCTAGCGAGAGCCTAAATCCAGCCAAGTCTGTGGACCAAATCAACACCCAAGAACAGTAGGCAGTAAACCAAAAATTCATCCTAAATTCTAGTCAGCTTAGGATTAGGAGTTATGGTATTGTGCAAAATGGAAGTTTGGGCGAAACACAGAATTATTGCTTCCCACTCTGTCAAACTCGCTTAGCGATTAAACGCGCGCTGCAGCGAGCTTAGCAGGCTGCTGCTACTGCTTGTTGCTGCCTTACCCCCCTGTTCAATTAATTTAATCATGGTGAGTAGCCTCCAGCCTTCTTCCATAATCTCACCATTCCACCCTTCTAGTTTTAGTGTAAGTGATTCTAAACTAAACGGTGTGCATAGGGATTGTTGAGGAGATGCATTGGAGATGATATTGAAGGTTGGATGCAACCAGAAATTAGATTACGTATACCTTTCCTATTAAAGCCAATGACTCGTTGAACTATCAGAAACTTAACCATAACTGATGTAACAATTAGAACCCCTGTAATCTGCATCCGTACCCGAGAGAGCATATTAAGTCCAATCACCTATAGGACTCCGAACCAGTAACTCAACATAGCGAACCTGATGGATGTAATAGAAATTCAACCGAGCCGTTCGTAACAGAGAAACCAAATTAGAAATAAAATCACATTCCTGTGATCTCTCAAGTTACCTTATTAGGCACCCGTTTAGAATACTTTCCCTAAGTATCTCGACCTTTCATCTCGTGTTAGTATTCCTAATTCATCGTTAAGGACTAAACTTCATTTGGCACAACAATTAGGAATTTCCTTTTCAACCACACCAGCCTATAGTAGCAGACCCAGTAAACTCATTAAGTACCTTTACTAACATGTCCCTAGAATAGTAACTTCATGGATTAGCACAAACCGATACTACGTGATTAGGACTTCAAATCAAACAACCTATACTAGCGAATCACATTAGAAGCCAATAATAGAGCCTTGACACATAAGTGTGGACCTTGCCTCACATCAAAATTAAGATTATCCTTAGTGACACCGTCATCCAAATAGGTTTGTTAAGGACCATTAACTCAGGCATCCAAACACTAGCGACCTAGAACTTCTGACCAATTTAATCACCCTGTTAAAAATAAATAAACCTCAGTATCCGTACCTCAATATTTTTCTTATCGCAAAACCTATTAAGTAAACACCTGAGATAACTACCTTTAGATGTCAGCAAATAGGACCGGCCTATCAGAGTATACCAGTAGTCGAACCAGACCCTTGTAGGTTAAGTTTTAATTAGTGTAACAGTTAAGGATTATCGTTAGCACTGTCAGACGCCAAGTCAATCCGTAGTTGCCTTACCATTAGATGGATTAGAGACCGGAAACTCAATTCCATGTTAGATTGACCATTAAATTTACGGACCCTTGCAGTTGAACCGTTTAGCTAAGAAATCAGTTGGATCAGTTAACAGTACGTTCGAAAGTTGTCATCCAGTTACCCTTAGGCTAGTGATTCAATATTGTAGGCCCACTAGCCATCCGGTTTGAGGATTAGGTTTGAACTGCCATACTTTATTACTCTCTTGATGCCAACCAAGCTATAATACCCCCTAAGATAATAACACTAGATGCCAACGGCATAGGGTCAGCATTTTGCGTGGAACTTTCCTTAAGTATATGTGTTAATTATCCAGACTAAGTAACTAAGTTTGACCTTAGTTTTAGCCACTGACACATCTCAGTATATTTGGACCTTCCCGTTAGGAGACTATTAGAAATCAGTTAGACATACCGGTGATAAATCGTCAGTAGGAAATTGAGTGAGAACCCAGTCGTCCTAACCTGAGAGCTCTGGCAGCAGAGATGGAGATGTAGAACATTAGCCTGAATCCAATAGGAAATCAATCTTCAATTACATTTCATTCGTTCTGAAAACCTCTTTCAGCCAGCTCATTGAACCAAACCGTGTTCTAATCTGCGTTCATAAGTCCTGGGACACTATGTACGTGTGTACTCTATACCTTGTCTGATTACGTGTCAGATGAGAAAATTCTTCTCGTGCCTTGAGTGCCTAGTCAATCACATGTTATGCCTAAATTCAATTAGGATTCAAACTTTTCAAATTCCTTGAAGCTAGTTAGTTACATTAATAGGGATTATTGTCACACTTAAGTAACCGCATTAAGTGTTTACCAATTTTCCAGTTGTGTTTTTATTAACAAAGATCTATCTACAGAAGTTAATTATTCTTGAGAAGGTCAAGAATAATTTCAGTTCCATTTCTTACTCGCTCGGTTGATCTGTCAATCAACGTACTTCAAACCACCTCGGCAAAACTTATCTAACTCAGTTTCCACAAATCGGTTAAACTTCGTGCACTCGAATCCAGTAATCTGCTCTTCAATAAAGTTAGTTATCTATCCTTCGTAGCCTTATCAGTCGAATTCAGAATTAAGTTCGAAGTTATTCCCCATCCAGTGGGATTCAGTTGTTCTAGCGAAATCAGGATTTAGGATCCAAACTTGGCAGTCCCATCTTCTGAATTCATGTTAGATTAGCGTGTTAACCTTAAGTACCTCTGCTGAGCGTTTCAACCTTTCTAGATTCATTTCCCGTAATCTCGTGAAGTCTGGTACTGAAGGCCGAGCGCTTGAACCGGAACATTTCAATTCCAAGTCTAATTACTAGTAAGTAATTAGCATAAATGTAAGAGTTAATTACTCGCTTGGAGTAATATACCAATCTCATTTAGAAATCCTTTTCCTACCCTTAGTGATCTGTCAAGGTAATTCAGACAATCGTCCTAAGCTAAACCATTCAATTGAACCTCAGCTCTGCAAGTTTACGTTTCACGTATGCAATCAACCAAGCGGAGAATCGGATTACCATATTCTAGTTTCACATATTAGTTGCCAATAAAGGGAATTCAAACAAGATGGACCTTGACCTTGAGAGATAATCTGAACCTAAATGCATCCGCATGTTGGATGTGCAACTGCGACCACCGTGCTGTACCAGAATAGATTAAAATTGTAGGTGGGATTTCATCGGATAACTATAGATTCGTCTGCTCATGAGTCCAACTCATTGGCAGAAGAATCAGTAGTGTCTAGACGATTTTCCACTCGTTTTAGATTTCAATCAATTCTGGAGTATTTGGACAACACGTGGTACAGGTGTATACTTGACGTGGCATGCATGAAAGCGTTCGGAAAGGGATCGATCCTGGAAAGGAGGAATTAGAATTTGTATTATTAACACTCGAGCTTATACCTTGGGTTTTGGTTTGTACCCAACCAGGCCAGATACCGACATCTAAGTCCGATAAAGTTGGAGTTATATACCAGTGGTAACGGAAGTAGACTGATCATAATTAAGGTGTTCGGAGAATCGTAGACTAAGCTAATGGCAACTCTGTCAGAAGATGACTGTAGGCGATTGGATCAGAGTACGCAGCGCTAGAACCTGGAGAATGTAAGGATAGCCATAGCCAGTAACTTGAGAGGAAAGTTTATTCCAAGGGATTGAATGCTATTAACTGGAGAATAGATGAAGTGTAATTTCGTATGCAGCCTTAAACAACCTACCCTGATGAGGAATGAAGAAGTTTGAATTTCGAGGACGAAATTTCTTTAAGGAGGATAGAATGTAACATCCCAAAAATTTTATTTAATAGAAGAAAAATAATTAGAGGTGTAATTGAGATAAATTGTGTCAAATTTATTATGATGAAAATAATAAAGTAATTTAATTTGACCAATTAAAGTGAAACACCAAGTCTAGTGGGACCCACGAATTTGGCTATAAATCACTTGAGCACCTTTGGACCAAGACAATTGTCTCTTATTCATTTTCTTCATTACTGAAACACAAAAGTCAGGAAGCAAAACTTCCATTTCCTCTTCTCTCTCTCGAGCCACTCTTTCTCATTTTTCCAACTCCACAAATCTGAAGCATGCAATCCTCTTCCATGAACATCAAATTGTCAACACAAGGAACCTATCTCAGTTTGTTATTCCTATCCCTCCCTCCTCTTTGACCGCAACAACAACAACAAAGGGGTTAATCCCCATTTTCATTTCTCTCTCTGATGGCATGCACAAATCCTTGGCTCAAGCTTTCTAGATGTCAGAGGAACAATTTAGAGGATCAATTAAGGATTGGGACTAAGTATCTAAGGTAAGAAACCTCCACTCCTAATTCTTTGACCATTCCACCCTTTTGTGCTTAGAAGCTCCTGAAGCCATAAATTCTAATTCTTGGGATGCATGTGAGTTCTATAGATTCTGGACAAGGGAGCTGAAGCCTAAGGACTAGGAATCAACGAATTTGGAGCTAAGTTTCTGTTACCCAAGAACTCAAGGTGAGAAAACCCATAAAATTTCCCTTTTGATTCAATCACTCTAATCTTGACCCAAAGTTGGAATTGATCACTGCATGTGTATTTATCTCCTAATTAATGACTCTGAGACGACTGGAAACGTTTGGGTTGTTGTAGAAATGGAAGATTCCGAGCCAAAACGACAGAACTTGTTCTTCGTTCCTGTCGTGCTCGCCCCAGCGAGCTGTTACTCGCCCAGCGAGTTGTTCAGCTGCTGCTACTTGCGTTGCATTCTGTTCGTGCTAAAATTCATACCTGAGGTGAGATAGTCTGGACCACTCATTACTGTTTTAACTACCCTAATTTCTGTAGAACTTACAAAGTGATTCTCTTCTTTCCATTTCCTTGCTCGGAGGCACATTTGGAGTTCTAGTGAAGTTCTGATGCACAAGGCTTTGTGGCTGTAGCTGAGCTTTGATTAAGTGTTAAAGCTTCATTACAGGTGGGTTCTTTAGGATAGTTTAGATAGTTTCCCCAATTTATGAATTTGCATGTGAACTTAGGAAAAATTAGGAAAAGTTGTGTGAGGGGAATTAATCCCAAATTTCCCTCCATTCTGTTTATATATTATGTAAATTATGCTACTGCACTGGTTAAATGAGGATTGTAGGTGCTATTTCTGGAAAACTATGATTTTAGCAAAATTGAGTAATTTCTGCATGAACTCGCCGTAGCGAGTAGACAGCGAGTATTCATGGCGAGCTGGGTTTTGGGCTGATGATACTCGCCGTAGCGAGCTTCTGCTCGCCACAGCGAGTTGAGTTAGGTCAGGACCTATAATCTCGCCATGGCGAGCTTGTGACTCGCCACAGCGAGCTTGTACAGAACTTGTCAATATTTTCTATTTCTCTAACAAACTGCACACGCTCGTTTTATATCCTCATAAGAGCCAGATAGTTTGCAGTACTATAATTAATATAACATCGGACAGAATGTTAATCACAGATAATTGTTAGGGCATAACTTAGAATATTATTATTAGGTTTGTATGCTCCCCGGGTTTTGGGAAATTATGGTAGTAAGAACTAAATTAGTATCAGTCAATCATGAGCGATCTGTTATGTCGCGTTATGGACTCCCAATGGGACAATCCATTAGGATATGATATTTGTGAGCTTCATGCCGTGACCGAATCGGTTGACGGATATGGCAGGCCTCTGAGACCTGCTCACCTCAGAGTGTCCTTGTGTTTAAAATGAATAAGAGTTTATTAATCTGTGATACACCTTTATATTATGCTATTATGTTATGTTAGTAAGTTAGTATGTTACGACTGATTTTAGGATCCCCCGGTGTAGTCACCTCTAGGAGGGTAGTAGGACTCACTGAGGCTTAGTAGTCTCACCCCACTCCAAATCAATTTTTTTAGGTAGACAGGTTTTCTGGAGCAAGGACCAGGATGGAGCTGATGATTGGAGCTGAGCTTGGATCATCGCATTAGACGATTTAGTCTTCCTTTGCTTTAGTTTATCCTGTTATTTCAGAATCTTATTTGTTTCCGCTGTATTCGTTTAAGTTCATCTCTTGATGTAAGAAATTCTTGTAATTCAGTTGTTTAAACTCGTTAATGTTATGTACTCAGTACCATTTATTTATGTCTTAACTAAATATTCTAGATATTTTAGTTGGGGCGTTATAAGGCGTGTCTGTGTCCGACATGTGTCCGTGTTAGTGTCCGATACGACACTTATAATTACATTGAATTATGTCATTTTTCCAAATTATTATCGGTATCGCCGTGTCAGTGTCCGTGTCCTGTCTGGTATCCGTATCGGTGTTTGTGCTTCATAGTTTTCTCACATTTTGGACTGATTGTATTCACCCAACTTAATTAGAAAGATGCTTAATTTGATGGTGATATATGATCATACTTACATAATTGGTATGCCTTAAAAGATATAGGAAGATAGAATAAAGAGAAAGTAACCACACTGTCTTTCCGGGTCTTTAATTTTGAATTTGATTTAAATCTATAGTTGTTGCAAAACCTTTTTAAATTCTCACCTAATTATAATTTTGTTTCATTGCATGATTGAGATCGTTTTTTATGTTACACTGACCTACTAATTATGATTAAAATTTTCATAAATTAAAAATGTAAAATATTAATGATTAATTATTAATATATATTAATAATGTAAAATATTTTAATACATGCATTTAAGTAAATCACACTATATTATAACGAAATTATAGCCTTAGGACCAATCGTTAGTTGGTTCAGTGGTGATTGACGTTGAACTTGGTAGGGACGACCACGGTTCGATCCCCCGCAACTACGATCAGTAGGCAGAACTGACCCCCGAACCAGATTCAACTGGTGGTGAAAACCAAAAAATAATTATGGCATTAGTTTTTATAATGTAATGTCTATTTTTTTCAAAGATTCTAACTAAGAAACTCTCTTATCTATACTAATATATAAAGGGGATACAAATTTTTGGGATGACTTTTTCATTATTCCTATTTTACCCTTAAAAAATAACTTCCACATAAAAATAGATTTTCAGTTTTTTTTAGTAAATAATTTTTTTTTCTTCTTAATAACTAAGCACAACTTCTAGGTTTTCAGTTTTTTTATAGTAAAAAAAATAATATTTTATTCTTAATAACTAGCCACAACAAAAAAGGATGTTACGTAGTTATCAATTAACTAACTCAAATAAAAAAATGAGATTAAGTAGTTATTTATATTTGCACAATAGAGAATATCGATCACAAAAAAAGAAGAAGAGAATATCGATCACACAAACGGGCACGGGAACATGTCCGTTTGGCGGCTAGTATATATAAAGTGTACAAAACTGGATTTGAATTACATTCCAAAATATACCACGAGACTTGAATTGGTCTCTTCATTGTGCACGAAAAATAAAAGAGAAGGTTATTGATTGGAGCAATGACCTGGGCTTTGCTTTTCATGGCGCCACCTCTACCGTCGAGTTTCTTCCATTCCACATCATCTTGAATTGGACAAAAACACTTTCTCCATTTTCAATTGAAGTGAAAATGATTGTGAAAAAGACCCGGCTAGGGTGATCACAATCATTTAGAGTCTGCATTGATAGGCTGGTGTGCATTTCAATACTGTGTGCAAGTATATGAACTGCTAAGTGTTTATTCGCTGTTATATATACCTGCTATTTGCCGTTGTGTTATGTGTGGTGACCCTTGCATCCTTTCATTTGCGGGCTCATCCCACCCAGATGTTGGGCTAGGTCGTGGTGACGACGGTGGCTGCTCAGGGCCCCAGTGAACTCGTGTTGGAGCTATAGTTTAGAATTAGACTCTGCGCCGGTGTGGTTGTACATCGTGCTTTTTGGTTAGGCATAGGATTCTAACTTGTTTTGTTGCACTTGTACTTTGAGTACTTAGACTTGTGGATTGTAAATTATTCAGGTGAATACTTTGCGTCTCGGATGCACTATATATTATATATGGGTTCGTTTGTAAATTTAATGTCGGCTCACTGTAAAATATTTTATGCGCAACTTTGTTGTTTGTTTTAAAAAAAAAAAAATAATAATGCCCCTTTTTAGGCTTTGAAAATCGGGGTGTTACAGTTAGGGTTGTAATAGGCATTCATCTGAGTCTGAATGTTGTCAAACCGGGTGGTCACATAGTTTCTGAGGTCGGTAGTGGTGGTGTACAACTCTTCAATTCTTGCATTCTGAGTAGCATAGTTTTGAGTGTACTCATTATAGAAGGTAGTTTGTTGCATGCTCATGTTTCTCATCATTTCCATCATTTCATTCCAGTTACCACCTTCTTCACCTTGTCCCTCACCCTCAGCCTCACCTTGTCTAACATTCCTCCTTGGTCTCCTATCTCTAGGAGCAGCAGCTTGACCCTCATTGTCATCATCCGGACCATGGTACACATACACATTATCCACATTCAAACACCAATTCATTTTGGACATTTGTGTTTCACTAAATTTCTGCATCCTTCCAAGTTTAGTGTACTCAATTGGAAGCTTTTGTCCAATTTTAAATTTCTTCAAAATGCTAGCAATCATGCTACAGTACCCGAAACTTTGATCCCTGCTTGAATTCCTTAGGTCAAACATCCTACTCACAATGTAGAAAGGCCAGTCAACCTTCCCGTCCTCCATAAGCAAGAACATTAAGTCAATGTCCTTCTTATCCATCCTAGAGCTAGCACTTTTTGGACGCAAAATGTGACTCACAATCCAGTAAATCACTCTAGCATTAACATTCAATTTTCCGGTTCCCATGGTTTCCGGAATATTGCCATTTCTAGTGATGGAAGAGATAAAGACATTGGAGTCATAATCCACCTGACTTATTTCAGAATAGGCTAATAGATTCTCCCCAGTTATCCTACTTCCGGTGCTCATCCCAAACAACTCAAACCACAAATCAGCAGTAAACTTATAAGTCTTATTCTTCCAACGGAACTCAAATTCAGCCCCATTTCTTTCCTGTAATCCAGCGTAGAAAATCCTAACCACAGTCTCATTGTATGTTGTTTGTAGGTCACAAAAGCTATCAAGTTGTTCATTCTCAATTATCTCAGCAATATCATTCAAATGTAGATTTCTAAGAGTATCAATATTGACAGATTTTTGAGGAAGTACACTCCTAGTCCTACAATACCTAGTGTAAGTAGCAATGCAATCCTTATGAACATACTCATCTTCTTTGAGACCAAAATTAGAAGTTTCACCTACATCAGTTGCTATAGCCTTATCTGTTCTAGCTTTCTTAGGTGCCATAACAGGAAGATAGAGAAGTAGAACGATTTACCTTACACTTTTGATGAAGAACTTTTTGAAATTTCCACAAACCCAATTTGATGAATTCCTTGAATTGAAGCAAATGAGACTTGGACCACGAAATTAATGATGGAGATTTGAGTGGGTATTGAATTCTGAGTGAATGGGTGTTAATTTTGTGAAATTTGCTTGAGTTTTGAGGGAGTTTGAATATTTTGGGGTGAGGGTTTTGGAGAGAAATCCGTGTGGAGAAGAAGAGATTTTGATGGTTTGATGAATGAATGAGTAAAAATAGACATATAACCTGTTTTTACGATTTTGTATCGATACAAATTCGTGTTTGTATCGATACAAGTCAGTTGTTTTGAAGCATGTATCGAAGCATGTAGCCATGTATCGATACATGAGTAACGTTCTGTCCAAACTGAAGAGCTATGTATCGATACAAGATCATATGTATCGATACATATCAGTTTATTTTGAAAATTTGAAAAATAACTGACATGTATCCATGCAAAATTTATTTGTATCGATCCAAAATGCATAATTTTCAATTTTTCTTCAAACACATGAACTTATAGGTTTTCAAAAACAATTTTTATGACTTTCAAATAACACGTATGTATGAAACACATATAATCACAAAGGTACATGCATATATATGTGAACAGAAGCAATACCAAAGCATATCTTAACACGAGAACACATGTTAAACCACAAATGCATGATAAGGTAATCACATAAATCAATCAAAGTACCAAAATCAATCATATGAGAAATGCATGTCTATGTATGCACACAAAGTCACATAAAAGAAAAAAAAAACATATACATCCTAATATGAACTTAATAAGATAGTAGTAGTGATCTTTGTCAAATCCCCATTTAAGACGTATGAGTCTCAAAAACTTATCAATATTTTTGAGCGAAAATTCTTGGAAATGGAGGATTAGACAACTATCAGAACCAATATCATATTAAGATAGAAATTGTATGTATATGAACCAAGATACAAATGCTAAGTAAAACGTATAAAAGTAAAGTTAAAGAATAGAATCTTCCCTCAAGTGTTTGGTGGAGGAAGTGATCAGTTTCCACACCATGTGTGTGTTGAGTTGAATCTTATCTTGTCACTTTCCTTGTACATGAGTCTTGAACTCCATTGTTGTCGGTGTCTCTTGTCAATGGTTTCAAGACGATTCCCTACATACTTAGACATTTGAAATAGGTCCCCAACTCATGTTGGGTCCTAGTATGTTAGTAGCACCATTATTGTCTAACTTAGGTAACCATTGCAATTTGCCTCTTGGTACCAATACCTTTCTAGCATGACATTTTGCAATAGTATGACCTTTGTCACAACAATAATGACAAACGATATAAGGATTACTTTTCTTATGATCCTTTTCAACAAATTTATACTTTTTATTTTTAGGTTTCAAAGATTTGTTGAATTTAGATGGATCAATCGCAAAAGTAATCTCCGGCTTGGATGACTCTTTTAGCTTATCTTGTAACTTTCGTAAGTCTCTACGTAAGTAAAAGCATCTATCACATCCGGTCCTATCGTTACCATAACTATCAAAAGTCACAAGAGGTTTTTGAATCAAAGACTTTTTTAGGGCTTTCAACTCAAGCTCCGTTTCCGAAACTTTTGCCTCAAGGTATTTATTAACTTCCATTAAACCTTTTAATCGTTGAAAAGCCTCTTTAGTTTCTTTGTGTAATTTTTCAAAAGCAACTTGCAACTCATGATATTCTAAAAGAGTATATGAGCTAGAGGGATTTTGGTTTACCTTTTTGGGAACAAGTTTCTTATGATCATGAGATGTTAAGCACACATTCGCCAACACGTCTTCATCACTAGAGCTAGAGCTTGATGATGGATGAGATGAAGAGCTACCGCTTTCCCATGCTACATAAGCTTTCTTTCCTTTATCCTTGCTTCCCTTTTTGAATGAAGGTGACCCTTTCTCCTTTCTCTTGAGCTTGGGACAATCCGGTTTAAAGTGACTGATTTGTCCACATTCATAACATGCTCCTTTCTTAGAGTACCTAGCATCTTCATTCCTCCGACGGTGACCACTATCTTTTCGATACTTTTTAAGATTCTCATCGGAGTGTTTTATCCCATTCTTTCTCACATACCTATTGTAGCGTCTCACGAAGAGTCCCATTTCCTCATCATCGGAATCATCTTCGCTTGAGCTACTTTCCACATGCTCTACCTTTTTGGACTTTGACTTTGAGGCTTTTAGAGCAATTGTCCTCTTGTCCTTTTCCTTTTCCTTATCCTTGTCATTGTGCTTTCCCTTTTTCTCACTTTTCTCTTGCTTTTCTAACAAGTTTAGTACATGTTCATGTTCCGTAAGCTTGCCAAATAAAGTTGTAAGACTCAAAGTAGTGAGGTCGTTTGCCTCCTTAATCGCGGTGACTTTCGGTTGCCAACACCTACTAAGACATCTTAAAATTTTGTTAGTGGCGTCTTGATTTATGATTGGCTTTCCCAAACCATGTAGCTTGTTGGTTATTTTGATAAATCGTTGTTGCATATCCTCGATGGACTCGCCATCTAGCATATGGAACAACTCAAATTCTTGTGTTAATGTATTAATTTTGGATATCTTTACATCATTGGTACCCTCAAAGTGAGTTACCAATGTGTCCCACATTTCCTTAGCCGATTGACAATGTGACACATGATAGAATTGATCAATCCCAAGGGATGATATTAAAATATTTTGTGCCTTTGCATCGTAATTGACCTTTTTCTTTTCCTCTTCCGTCCATTGTGCCATAGGCTTATTGGTGACAATGCCATGAGCATCGATGATTGTTGGAACAAACGGACCGTTCTCAATAGCATTCCACACTTCACCATCAAAAGAATTGATGTGAATACGCATACTACTTTTCCAATAGTCAAAATGATCTCCATTGAATATAGGAGCCCTATTATACGCCCCTTTAGGTGCAAAAGCCATGTTGTCTAATAATTGGCACAAATTTCCGAATTTTGCAAGCAAAATGAACCGGACTCGTGATACCACTTGTTAGACTACTAGGCTAAACCACTTAGAAGGGGGGCTTGAATAAGTGGCTTCTTTAATCAACGACAATTTTAAAAATTATTTGATTAAAAACAATGCGCGGAAGCACCACCGGATCGGTAGTCTACTTTGCACCTTTTGACCAAAGGAAAGATAGTATCGCCTTGAACGAATTAGGAAAATTACGGAACGATTAATGCAAGATATCCGAATTTAATTTGATTAACAAAAAACAGTCCCAAGCAAGTTTATATGGTTTGATTATCAAATTCAATCACAATCAAGCAAGAACCAATTGAATTTTTGTGAACCAATACGAACAACAAAAATTCAATCAATTAATCAAATTAACGAAATTAACGAAATTAAAAGAGAGAGATAAAGAGAGACACACGATTTGATTAGGGAGTTCCCCGGATTGCGCGTCGTCCACGCGTTTGTCCGAGTACGTCTCCCCCCAAATAACCAAACGGGTTATTTGAGAGTTTATAGATCAAAAACTTGATGAACAAACAATGCACAGTTTACAATTGAAATCTATAATCCTATAGCAAGACAAAATGTAAACTAATGCGAATAACCTTGACACCCAACGGAACTTCACCCTCTGATTCCAACGATTCACCTTGTGCCAAACCGCACCCAATCGTCCAGCTGAGTCCTTCGTTCCTTGTTGTCGAATCCTTCAAGACACGCACGATCTTGAATCACTTGAGAGAAACACTAGAACCTTCAACGCAATTCAACCCGATCACGATTCTGATTCACTGCGAACCGTATCGAACGTTATCACACAATTCTGCAATTTCTATTGAATTGATCCCATACTCAAATCCAATTTTGATTGCAAACTTGATGAAGATGATGAACTTGTGTTGAATCAAACATTTGATATAAATTCTCACTCAATTTGTACCCAAAGCGTTTCCTGATCTTTCACACTAGTTTTCTCTCACTTCTCTTTTACAAAAATTACACACATTGCTATTTAAAGAGAAAATAGAATGAGCAAATTTAGGCATAATTTTTCATACATGTATCGATACAAATGCTTTGACCAACGTTAAAAATTGGAAAAATTGACCTTTGTATCGATACAAATACGGGTGTGTATCGATACAAATATCAGAATCTTGAAATCTTGACTGATATGTATCTAAGCATACAAGCATGCTTCGAATCATCTTGAGTTTTTTGGATTTTGAGAACAAACAGATGTGTATCGATACATGCAAGCATGCTTCGATACACAGGAGCTGTTCTGTCTCTGAGAGACCTCTTTTGTATCGATACAGACCATGTATGTATCGATACAAAATGCTCAAAATCAAGCAGAAGAGATTTCAGGACATTTGTATCGATACACCAATGTATGTATCGATACAAAATACCTAAAAGTCAGTTTTTCAAGGTTTTAGAAAATAGTTCTTTGTTGTCAAGTCATTTGTAATGTTGCCAAAATATGTTCAATCCTATTTTCATGTGTTTTGACAATTATTAAAACATGAGGATGAACTGGTGCACTTACAAGGGGTAGACGACGGTTGGCATGGGACCTTTTACGTGAGGTCAGAGACATGTCTCTTTTGCCGTGGTGTGTGATAGGAGATTTCAATGACCTCCTCTCACAAGATGATAAGAGAGGCTTGCATCCGCATCCGAACTGGTTATGCACAGGTTTCAGAAATGCCATTAATGACTGCGACCTTACCGATATTCAGCTGGAGGGGTACCCGTTTACGTGGATAAAGAGTAGCGGAACTGACCATGTGATTGAGGAAAGGTTGGATAGAGCCTTAGCTTCATCGGATTGGTTGACAAATTTTCCTAACGCTAAACTTCGGAATATTTTGTCTTCTCATTCGGACCATAGTCCTATATTATTACAATGCTCCCCGGTGATTCAACATCATTATAGACATGATTTCCGCTTCGAAAATAGTTGGTTGTTGGAGGAAGATATAGTAGAGGTGGTCAACGATGGGTGGAGCGATGGGATGGGTCTTGATATCACGCGTAAATTGACTCATTGTGCTGTTAAGCTCCAGAAGTGGAGTAGAAGAAAGAGGAGGAGGTTTAAAGATGAAGTGGCGGACCAGGAGTTAAAAATGGAGAGCCTCAGAGGCAAACGTGATTCAGCTAGCACTGCCCGGTACCAAGAAGCTCAACGTCAACATGCCAAAGTCCTGATTCAAGAAGAAGCTTTTTGGAAACAAAGAGCAAAGATGCACTGGTTAAAGGAGGGGGACCTGAATACAAAATTTTTCCATATGTCAGCCACGGCTCGGTCAAAGAGAAAGAGGATTGAGAAGTTACAAAATGAGGAAAACGAGGTTGTCACAGGTCAACAAAATCTTTGTGAAGTGGCACAACGATATTTTCATGATCTTTTTACACCTAAAGGAGGGTCTTTGGAACTGGTCCTATCACTTATTTCACCTAGAGTTTCTGCAACAGATAATGCCAGTCTAGAAGCTCCAATAACGAAAGAAGAAGTTCGCTTTGCTTTGTTTCAAATGCATCCAGACAAGTCCCCAGGTCCGGATGGTTTCAACCCTGCTTTCTATCAGAATTTTTGGGATATGTGTGGTGATGATGTTTTTATAGCTGTCAAGGATTGGTTAGGGAGAGGCTATTTTCCGTCTTCTCTTAATGAAACTAACATTTGCCTCATTCCTAAGAATGATAATCCGAGTTCTATGAAGGATTTCCGACCGATATCTCTTTGCAACGTTCTCTATAAAGTGGTGTCTAAGCTTCTGGCAAATAGATTGAAAGGTGTGTTGAATAAGTTCATCTCTGAAGAGCAGTCAGCTTTTGTGGAAGGAAGGTCCATTATTGATAATGCCCTCATCGCTATTGAAATCATACACTGTTTGAAGAGGCGTACTAAAGGCACAAAAGGGGAGTTGGCGCTTAAAATTGATTTTAGCAAAGCATATGACAAGGTGGAATGGAGTTACCTAAAGGGTGTTCTTGTTAGAATGGGTTTTTCAGATACTTCGATAAAGTGGATGATGTTGTGTGTAAGCTCCGTGAACTATTCGGCTCTAATGAATTTTGAAAAAGTAGGTCTTATTCATCCTGGCAGAGGACTTAGGCAAGGAGACCCTCTTTCTCCTTATCTGTTCATTCTTGTTACTAAAGGCCTTACAGCTCTTATTCACAAAGAGGTCGCTAGGGGCGAGTTACATGGAATCAAAATTTGTAGAGGAGCACCTATTGTATCTCATTTGTTATTTGCAGACGATTGCTTTCTGTTTTGTAGGTCTAATTTATCAGAGACAAATAAGCTCATGGAGATCCTGAAAATTTATGAACTAGCCTCTGGTCAGGAGATTAATTTGTCTAAGTCAGAGGTCTTTTTTAGTCGTAACTTAAGTAGAGCTGCCTAAGAAGATCTTTCCAACATCATGGGAGTCAAACACGTGCTGGGTACCGGTACTTATCTTGGACTTCCGTCCATGGTGGGTAGAAGTAAGAAGGAAACCTTTGCTTATGTTAAAGATCGTATTTGGAAAAGAATCAACGGTTGGAGGAGTAGGCCTTTGTCTCGTGCCGGTAAGGAAGTTATGATTAAGTCCGTTTTACAAGCAATACCGGCTTATATTATGAATATTTATCTTTTACCGGACACTTTGATTGTTGATATAGAAAGGATGATTAATGCCTTTTGGTGGGGTGGAGGAAGCAACAATAGAGGTATCCGGTGGCTTGCGTGGGACAAATTGGCTTGTCCTAAGGAGGAAGGAGGTTTGGGCTTTAGAGATTTCCAAAGTTTTAATAGGGCGATGGTCGCGAAACAAGGATGGAATCTTATGCACAAGCCTACTTCTTTGGTCGCTAGAATGTACAAAGCTAGGTATTTTCCTCATAACTCTTTACTTGATGCGAAACTTGGTAATAATCCTAGCTTTGCTTGGAGAAGCATTTGGAAATCTAGACAAGTGTTGGTGTATGGGTGTAGGTGGCAAATAGGGGACGGGAGAAATATAAGAGTGATGCATGAACCTTGGCTAAGAAGTAGTCAAGGGCGTTGTTTGAGTGCACCGCAAAACAACAATGTGTATAACCTCATGGTCCATCATCTTTTAGCTCCAAATAGAAAAGAATGGGATAGAGAGAAAATTAATTCCCTTTTTCCTAGCGAATTGGTTCGTGATATCCTTTCGGTTCCATTACTACCACTAGTTAGGGAGGATAAGTTGATTTGGAGCGAGGAGAACGATGGAGTTTACTCGGTTAGAACGGGGTATAGGAAGCTCATGAAAGAGAGAAATAGAGGTTATGGGCCGAATAGAGAGGAAGGGTGGAGTAGTATTTGGAAGATTCACGCCCCTCCCAAAGTTAAACATTTGCTATGGAGGATTTGTAGAGATTGTTTACCGACTCGGGTGAGGTTGAGAAGTCGTGGTGTGCAGTGTCCGGAAGAATGCCCGTTATGCTTATCACATGATGAAGATGAGTGGCACTTGTTTTTTAATTGTGGGGCTATTAGAGATGCTTGGAATGCAATGGAACTCTCACATATTATCCAACCGAGACTGCATATGTTTACTAATCCTAAGGACTTAATTTTTGATATTTGTATGCAGGAACCTGACTTTACCGCCAGCAGAACAACCACACTCATGTGGTTTATTTGGCAAAATCGCAATAATATTGTATGGAATGATGGTAATTTCAATGCCCATCAACTTGGTGTTCAAGCTGCAACTTTTTGGAACCAATGGGCTGTGGTTAACGGACTGTTAGAAGAACATCAACAGCGTGATCAACCAAATGCAGCAGCTGCAAGTGTCGTGCAGTGGCAGCAGCCCCCTCACGGGTGCTTAAAATGCAACGTTGATGCGAGTTTCTTCACCGAGGCTGCTTCGACAGGTTGTGGCTGGGTGCTCCGCGACTACAGGGGACATTTTCAACTTGCTGGAACCAATCTAGTGTCATCACCATTTAGTGTCATGGAAGGGGAGGCTATGGCCCTTATAGAAGCAATGGAACAAGTGATTCAAAGAGGCCTCTCTTTTGTCATTTTTGAAAGTGATTCTAAACTCGTGGTGGATGCTATTTCTTCTAGACAAGCCGGAGTTTCTGAGTTTAGTATTTTGATTTCCCATATTCAAAACCTTCTTAGAATTAATAATTACTTTGAGGTCAAGTATGTTAAGCGACAAGCGAATAAGGTTGCCCACTCATTAGCTAGAGCGACCTTTTCTATGTCTAGTCGTGTTGTTTATGATTCGGTCCCTCGTTGTATTGAGACTTATTTACGTAATTAAATTTGTTGAGTTTGTTTCTGTCAAAAAAAAAAAAAAAGACTTAACTTATCAATTTTTATTATTTTTTAATCCACGTGCAAAACTCTAAATGATCAAAGTGTTGGGACGAAGAAAATATAAAATTATGATGTTCCACTCATCATAAATATATCAGAAATAGTGATATATTATTAATAGATTTTTTTTTTTCTGTAATTAGACAATAATAATAATCACATAACTGAGAAAGAATTTGAAGATAGAATATTTGTTTATATGATATTATTTTAACACTATATTTATTGGAAGCTATAAATCAATCTAAACAAATCCTTTCAATTTCAAATTCACACAAAATAACAAAGTAACAACAAACGGCACTGTCAAAAGAACAAAAAACAAACGGCACTCTGTCTCTCTCGTTTCGTTTCTCTTCTCATCGCTTCCCCCAAAACCCTAAACTCATTTAACCAAACTCATCTTTAGCTTGTTCTTTTCCTTCTTCAACCGCACTCACCCGTTTCTTCAACCTCTTTCTCGTTAACGCTTTCAACCGCACGCACCTCTTTCTCGTTAATCTCTTCTCGTTCATCGTTTCTATTTGATTAATTGAGAATGAGAATGATTTTGCTCCACCGAATCAAATTTCTTGTCCGTTCCAAAAGGTACAAACCCTAAATCATGTTTTAATTAATTTCTTGTTTTCTTATAATTTCTTATATTTTAATTATTATTTTTTTGTTTCTTCTGTGCTTAATTCTTGTTTATTCTAGTTGCAAGCTTCACAAATCGAGACATTTTCAACATCTGGCACGCGATGAAGAACGCAGTTTCGGTGTCTTTCACGGCCCACAACTCAGAGCGAGTTTGGTTTCAATCGTCACTGTTTTGCTGATCGCCGCACCACCGGTAACTCGAAATGTTCTTGTTCTTCTGTTTTTATTCTTCTACTTAGTTGGATAATACTTTTGTGGTTGTTCTTAGTATTCCTCCTTTTCAGGAACAAGTTATTGTTTGTGTTAATTTTAATTTTACATGTTGTGAGACTATCTATATACCTTTTATTTTGTTGGTTAGAACCCTCCTGATGTGTGTGTGGAATTGTAAATTGGTAATGAACAAGAGAACAACTGATACTCTTCAACAATCCTATTCTAATGCTCTTGCTAAATTTCATTCATACTTTTCTATTAAATAAAGACTATTTCATTCATAATAATAACTTACCAATTGTTGGTAGAATTGGAAAACAATGATAAGAAATCATTTGATTAGATTTGAGTGTCATTTTGTGTTATCGTATGTATTTTCGTGGCTGAAATGGTTGGTTGGGAGTGTAATCAATGCTTTATCTACAAGTAGACCCTTCTTGCATGTGGCATTCAAAATTATATAATATAGCTTCTAAATTGCAATCCGTAGTGGTAAACCTTGATTTGATTCGTTAGTAGAGTAAATGCATTTTGAATTTTTAATATGTGACGATTTATTTAGGTTGAAGTACTAGTGTTTTATTTTTCAATATTTCATAGTTAGTTTTTTTTATTATTAAATCTATAATATGATCTTTTTGTGTTTTTGAGTTGATTTTTTATTTTGAAGCTGTTTGTTGATCAAAATCATTATACTGCTATGATAAGTTTTTTTTTTCTTCTCTTGAAATTATGTTTACACTTTGTAAATTGTATTTCATGCTATGTTTTTATCCATGTGCTTTTTCTAGGGAAGTGTTTACCCTAACGTGAATGTAGTTGCGATTTCGTTTTATTCTTGTTGTGCTTCTTATTGTTATTCTTGTTGCACTATTGAGGATAGTGATAGAGTTGCTGTAAGATTTATTCTCGTTGTTATTCTTGTTGCAGTATTGAGGACACTAATAGAGTTGCTGAAGAACTACAGTGGGCTGACACAGTTGTCTTAACTTATGCATGTGATCGGCCAGAGACGCTTGAAAATCTTAGTATATTTTTGCTCCCTCATCTTCGCTTTGCAACTTAGAGGTTCTGATTGCTCTTTGTTCTTGTTTTTGCACCTCAAGTACTATATATTCAATTGTAGCTCATTTAGTTCCCGCGTCCTTTTGTGTAAAAACATCTATTAATACACACATTCTTGTATATACATCTGTTAATTGGACAGCTTAATTGAATTCACATCGTGTCTGTATTATTTTATTTTTTCAGAGAATGAATGCTTGACATAGATATTTGAACTTCATGAACAGGTTAAAGTTCCGGTGATAGTGGTTGGTTGTAGGCTTGATCTTCGAGATGAAAATGCACAGGTGAGCTTAGAACAGGTGATGTCACTAATAATGCAACAGTTCCGCGAGATTGAAACTTGCATTGATTGTTCAACATCTAGGCATATCCAGGTATCTTTTATTCATACTATTGCAATCAAATTCCTCCTTTTTTGAAATCTTATTCTAAAGGTTCTACATACAATGATATCTAGATTTTGTTTCATACAGTTGTAATTAAATCTTCTTGTTGAATGAAGGTCCCTGAAGTTTTCTACTATGCACAAAAAGCTGTTCTTCATTCAACTGCCCCATTGTTTGATCAAAAGACACAAACTCTAAAGCCTTGATGTGTGCGGGCTTTGGGGCGGATCTTTATCCTCTGTGACAATGATAGAGATGGTGCCCTAAGCGATGCTGAACTAAATGATTTTCAGGTTAAATTTTTCCTTCTCATGTTAAATTTCAATTTCAATATTGTGACCATAGTAGTTAATCCCGGATCCCGGAGCGGAGCGGCCAGCCCCAAAACTGGGATAGCGGCATCCCGGGGAGCGGGATGGTCGGGATGCTGCTATACTTTTTTTTAATTACATAAATAATAACTATATATAAACATATAATTCTAAAATTAAACAAACATATCAAAATCCATAAAACATTCATAAATCAAAAATTCAAAACACAAATAGTCTTAAACATTTCATCCAAAATAAAGCAAAAGTCAAGTCTCCAACACTTAGATTAATAAAATAAGTAAATAACTAAAAATTAAAACGCTTGTTCATCATCAAAGTCTAAGAACTGAGAATATAGTAAGAATGAAAAAAAAAAAAAAAACAGAGAACAACAGAGCATATAAACTAGAAGAAACAGAACAGAGAACAGTTCAATTGGACAGTTAGAAGAATAAAGAAAAAAGAAAAAAAAAACAGAACAGAACAGACTCACAGAGTCAGAATAAAAAAAAAACTAGAAGAAGAAACAGATGAAGAATAGAAGTATGAACTAACAATAAAAAACAAGAAGAACAAATGAAGAAACTAGAGGAACAGAACAAACAAGAAACTAGAAGAATAGAGAAGAATAAACTAACCTTGATTGGACAAGAAACAAGTTTGATGAAGAGGTGAAGAGGTGAAGCTTAGAGAAGAACCAGAAACATAAACTTGAAGAAGAAACTTGGTTGAAGAGGTGAGAATACGATGAGAATAGGTGAAGCTTAGAGAAGCTTGGTTGAAGAGGTGAGAATAAGATGAAAAACGATGAAGAGGTGACTGAAGAAACTTGGATCGTGTTTCTGAGTCGTTGTAGCGGCTAGGGTTTGTTAACACAACAAATAAAACTTGAAAACCCAAATTTGCCCTTACTAAAATGCATCAAATTTCAAAATTGCCCTTATAATCAAATCCCAGTTTTGACCCGGGATGGGATGAACCGAGACCGCTCCGCACCGATCCACCGGGATATCACCTGTCGCGCCCGAGAAGCCTAGCTGCGCCGCTCCCACAGTTCCCGTAGCGGCAGGACGCCGCTCCGCTCCGGGAGGCCGGGATCTCGCCGGGATCGGCCGGGATTGACTACTCTGATTGTGACTTGCTTATTATCTGAGTATTATAGCATGGCACTTTGTCACTTGATTACATCATGTTATAGTAGGTTAACTTGTCTATAAGATTTGTGAAAATCTAACAAAACTGCCAACTGTCTACAGGTTAAATGTTTCAATGCTCCTTTGCAACCATATGAAATTATTGGTGTAAAGAAGGTTGTGCAAGACAAATTATCTTAAGGCGTGAATGAACGAGGAATTACTTTGACGGGATTTCTATTTCTTCATGTCCTTTTCATAGAAAAAGGGCGTCTTGAGACAACATGGACTGTGCTCAGGAAGTTGGGATATAATGATGAGATTAAGCTTGCAGATGATTTAATTTCACCTTTCAAATACGCTCCTGATCAGGTGTTTTTGAGATGAATTGTGGTCTCGTTGATTATGCTCTTTATTTGTTATACCTGTTTGTGTTCAATTTGTTAACAACTTGGGACTTATATCTTTTCTATTCACATTTTTTTAATGTCTGCAGAGTGTTGAATTGACAAATGAAGCGATTGAGTTCTTGAAGACCACTTTTGATGCATATGAATATGATGCAGATTTTGTATGTTATATGCTTATGACCCTGAATAATTTAACTTTTTCATATTGCTCCCCAATCATTTTCAGACATTTTCTCAACCGACTTTATCGTTGTGCAATTTGCATATTAACCATATCTTTTTCCTTTCTCTAGGATGGGGTGCTTCGTCCCCGTGAACTTGACAAATTGTTTTCTACAGCCCCATAGAGGTAGATTGCTTCCCTCATTTAGATAAGTTTTCTTTATATACATTATTTGGAGACGGTTTTATAATGCTTCTATGACGAATTATTATTCCGTGATGATAATATGAAGTATAGATAACGCTTAAGTCATATGATAATATGATATTGACTATGTCTATTATCTTGGGACGGTTTTATGTTACTTCGATGAAGTGTAAGTTCAAATGCTATTTTGAGATAGATATATGTTGTGTACATGACGCTTAAGGCAAATGATATTGACTATATATATTATTTTGAGAAGGTTTTATGTTGATTACATTATTTTTAGACGGTTTTACGATGCTTCCATGGGTATTACTATTCCGAGATGATAATATGATACATAGATGACACTTAAGCCAAATGATATTGACCATATATTATTTTGGTACGGTTTTTATGTTGGTTTGATGACACTTAATATAAACTCTACGATCGATAAATAGTGCCTCGAAGATCTTCAAGTCTCATAGCTATCGATTGAAAAAAGGTACCTATTTTTATCGATTGTTAAAAACTTTCAATCATATGTCTCAAAGTTAATTTAGACGCCAAAATTTTGAAAGATGTTTTTTCATTCAACCTTCGTCAAAAGAATGAAATTCGTATTGTGAAATTTAAATATTGCCTAAATGACGTTTTGATACCATCTCAAAATTCGTCTTGTGAAATTTAAATGTTGCTTATATGACGCCTGAGTCAAATGGTATTGAATATTTACATTATTTGGAGACAGTTTTATAATGCTTCTATGACGAATTACTATTCTGAGATGATTATATGATCTATAGATGGCGTTTAAGTGAAATGATATTGAGTATATATATTATTTTGGAACTGTTTTATGTTACTTCGATGAAGCTTCAGTCCATATGTTATTTTGAGATAGTTATATTTTGGGTAGATGACGCTTAAGAAAAATGGTATCGACTATATAAATTATTTGGAGACGGTTTTATATTACATCAATGACGAATTACTATTCCGAGATGATTATGTGATGGATAGACGATGTTTAAGTCAAATGATATTGACTATATATATTACTTTGGGACGGTTTTATATTGCTTCTATGACGAATTACTATTCCGAGAAGATAATTTGAAGCATAGATAACTCTTAAGTCAAATGATATTGACTATATATATTATTTTGGGACGGTTTTATGTTGGTTCGACGAAGTTTAAGTTCAAATGCTATTTTGAGATAGTTATATGTCGGGTAGATGACGCTTAAAAAAATGGTATTGACTATATAAATTATTTGGAGACGGTTTTATATTGCATCGATGATGAATTACTATTCAGAGATGATTATATGATGGATAGATGACGCCTAAGTGAAATGATATTGACTATATACATTATTTGGAAACGGTTTTATAATGCTTCTATGACGAATTATTATTCCGTGATGATAATATGAAGTACAGTTAACGCTTAAGTCATATGATATTGACTATGTATATTATTTTGGGACGGTTTTATGTTACTTCGATGAAGTGTAAGTTCAAATGCTATTTTGAGATAGTTATATGTTGTGTACATGACGCTTAAGGCAACTGATTTTGACTATATAAATTATTTGGAGACGGTTTTATGTTACATCAATGACGAATTAATATTCCGAGATGATTATATGATGGATAGATGACGCTTAAGTCAAATTATATTGACTATATATGTTATTTGGGAACGGGTTTATATTGGTTTGATGACACTTAATATAAACTCTACGATCGATAAATAGTGCCTCCAAGTTCTTCAAGTCTCATAGCTATTGGTTAAATAAAAAATGAGATGGTTAAATATTGATACGATTTCGAACCAATATACATTTCAAGGTAAGTTCACTTCATTTTTGTTTCAAGTTTCATTTTAATTTAATATTAAATTTTTAACATGTACTAATTTGTTTTACTTTTTATTAGGTTGGTGTCAGAGTTACAATTGATGTGAGAAAATGAAATTGCAAAGTTTCATCGGATTATTTCGATTGAAAAAAGGTACCTATTTTTATCGATTGTTAAAAACTTTCAATCATATGTCTCAAAGTTAATTTAGACGCCAAAATTTTGAAAGATGTTTTTTCATTCAACCTTCGTCAAAAGAATGAAATTCGTATTGTGAAATTTAAATATTGCCTAAATGACGTTTTGATACCGTCTCAAAATTCGTCTTGTGAAATTTAAATGTTGCTTATATGACGCCTGAGTCAAATGATATTGAATATTTACATTATTTGGAGACAGTTTTATAATGCTTCTATGACGAATTACTATTCTGAGATGATTATATGATCTATAGATGGCGTTTAAGTCAAATGATATTGAGTATATATATTGTTTTGGAATGGTTTTATGTTACTTTGATGAAGCTTCAGTCCAAATGCTATTTTGAGATAGTTATATGTTGGGTAGATGTCGCTTAAAAAAATGGTATCGACTATATAAATTATTTGGAGACGGTTTTATATTACATCGATGATGAATTACTATTCATAGATGATTATATGATGGATAGATGACGCCTAAGTGAAATGATATTCACTATATACATTATTTGGAGACGGTTTTATAATGTTTCTATGACGAATTACTATTCTGAGAAGATAATTTGAAGCATAGATAACGCTTAAGTCAAATGATATTGACTATATATATTATTTTGGGACGGTTTTATGTTGGTTCGATGAAGTTTAGGTTCAAATGCTATTTTGAGATAGTTATATGTCGGGTAGATGACGCTTAAAAAAATGGTATTGACTATATAAAATATTTGGAGACGGTTTTATATTGCATCGATGATGAATTACTATTTAGAGATGATTATATGATGGATAGATGACGCCTAAGTGAAATGATATTCACTATATAAATTATTTGGAGACGGTTTTATAATACTTCTATGACGAATTACTATTCCGAGAAGATAATTTGAAGTATAGATAAAGCTTAAGTCAAATGATATTGACTATATATATTATTTTGGGACGGTTTTATGTTGGTTCGACGAAATTTAAGTTCAAATGCTATTTTGAGATAGTTATATGTCGGGTAGATGACGCTTAAAAAAATGGTATTGACTATATAAATTATTTGGAGACGGTTTTATATTGCATCGATGATGAATTACTATTCAAAGATGATTATATGATGGATAGATGACGCCTAAGTGAAATGATATTGACTATATACATTATTTGGAAACTGTTTTATAATGCTTCTATGACGAATTATTATTCCGTGATGATAATATGAAGCACAGATAACGCTTAAGTCATATAATATTGACTATGTATATTATTTTGGGACGGTTTTATGTTACTTCGATGAAGTGTAAGTTCAAATGCTATTTTGAGATAGTTATATGTTGTGTACATGACGCTTAAGGCAACTGATTTTGACTATATAAATTATTTGGAGACGGTTTTATGTTACATCAATGACGAATTACTATTCCGAGATGATTATATGATGGATAGATGACGCTTAAGTCAAATTATATTGACTATATATGTTATTTGGGAACGGGTTTATATTGGTTTGATGACACTTAATATAAACAATACGATCGATAAATAGTGCCTCCAAGATCTTCAAGTCTCATAGCTATTGGTTGAATAAAAAATGAGATGGTTAAATATTGATTCGATGACGAACCAATATACATTTCAAGGTAAGTTCACTTCATTTTTGTTTCAAGTTTCATTTTAATTTAATATTAAATTTTTAACATGTACTAATTTGTTTTACTTTTTATTAGGTTGGTGTCAGAGTTACAATTGATGTGAGAAAATGAAATTGCAAAGTTTCATCGGATTATTTCGATTGAAAAAAGGTACTTATTTTTATCGATTGTTAAAAACTTTCAATCATATGTCTCAAAGTTAATTTAGACGCCAAAATTTTGAAAGATGTTTTTTCATTCAACCTTCGTCAAAAGAATGAAGTTCGTATTGTGAAATTTAAATATTGCCTAAATGACGTATTGATACCGTCTCAAAATTCGTCTTGTGAAATTTAAATGTTGCTTATATGACGCCTGAGTCAACTGGTATTGAATATTTACATTATTTGGAGACAGTTTTATAATGCTTCTATGACGAATTACTATTCTGAGATGATTATATGATCTATAGATGGCGTTTAAGTCAAATGATATTGAGTATATATATTATTTTGGAACGGTTTTATGTTACTTCGATGAAGCTTCAGTCCAAATGCTATTTTGAGATAGTTATATGTTGGGTAGATGACGCTTAAAAAAATGGTATCGACTATAAAAATTATTTGGAGACGGTTTTATATTGCATCGATGATGAATTACTATTCAGAGATGATTATATGATGGATAGATGAAGCCTAAGTGAAATGATAGTCACTATATACATTATTTGGAGACGGTTTTATAATGTTTCTATGACGAATTACTATTCTGAGAAGATAATTTGAAGCATAGATAACGCTTAAGTCATATGATATTGACTATGTATATTATTTTGGGACGGTGTTATGTTACTTCGATGAAGTGTAACTTCAAATGCTATTTTGAGATAGTTATATGTTGTGTACATGACGCTTAAGGCAACTGATTTTGACTATATAAATTATTTGGAGACGGTTTTATGTTACATCAATGACGAATTAATATTCCGAGATGATTATATGATGGATAGATGACGCTTAAGTCAAATTATATTGACTATATATGTTATTTGGGAACGGGTTTATATTGGTTTGATGACACTTAATATAAACTCTACGATCGATAAATAGTGCCTCCAAGATCTTCAAATCTCATAGCTATTGGTTAAATAAAAAATTAGATGGTTAAATATTGATTCGATGACGAACCAATATACATTTCAAGGTAAGTTCACTTCATTTTTGTTTCAAGTTTCATTTTAATTTAATGTTAAAATTTTAACATGTACTAATTTGTTTTACTTTTTATTAGATTGGTGTCAGAGTTACAATCGATGTGAGAAAATGAAATTGCAAAGTTTTATCGGATTATTTCGATTGAAAAAAGGTACCTATTTTTATCGATTGTTATAAACTTTCAATCATATGTCTCAAAGTTAATTTAGATGCCAAAATTTTGAAAGATGTTTTTTCATTCAACCTTTGTCAAAAGAATGAAATTCGTATTGTGAAATTTAAATATTGCCTAAATGACGTTTTGATACCGTCTCAAAATTCGTCTTGTGAAATTTAAATGTTGCTTATATGACGCCTGAGTCAAATGGTATTGAATATTTACATTATTTGGAGACAGTTTTATAATGCTTCTATGACGAATTACTATTCTGAGATGATTATATGATCTATAGATGGCGTTTAAGTCAAATAATATTGAGTATATATATTATTTTGGAACGGTTTTATGTTACTTCGATGAAGCTTCAGTCCAAATGCTATTTTGAGATAGTTATATGTTGGGTAGATGACGCTTAAAAAAATGGTATCGATTATAAAAATTATTTGGAGACGGTTTTATATTGCATCGATGATGAATTACTATTCAGAGATGATTATATGATGGATAGATGAAGCCTAAGTGAAATGATATTCACTATATACATTATTTGGAGACGGTTTTATAATGTTTCTATGATGAATTACTATTCTGAGAAGATAATTTGAAGCATAGATAACGCTTAAGTCAAATGATATTGACTATATATATTATTTTGGGACGGTTTTATGTTGGTTCGACGAAGTTTAAGTTCAAATGCTATTTTGAGATAGTTATATGTCGGGTAGATGACGCTTAAAAAAGTGGTATTGACTATATAAATTATTTGGAGACGGTTTTATATTACATCGATGATGAATTACTATTCAGAGATGATTATATGATGGATAGATGACGCCTAAGTGAAATGATATTCACTATATATATTATTTGGAGACGGTTTTATAATGCTTCTATGACGAATTACTATTCCGAGAAGATAATTTGAAGCATAGATAACGCTTAAGTCAAATGATATTGACTATATATATTATTTTGGGACGGTTTTATGTTGGTTCGACGAAATTTAAGTTCAAATGCTATTTTGAGATAGTTATATGTCGGGTAGATGACGCTTAAAAAAATGGTATCGACTATAAAAATTATTTGGAGACGGTTTTATATTGCATCGATGATGAATTACTATTCAGAGATGATTATATGATGGATAGATGAAGCCTAAGTGAAATGATAGTCACTATATACATTATTTGGAGACGGTTTTATAATGTTTCTATGACGAATTACTATTCTGAGAAGATAATTTGAAGCATAGATAACGCTTAAGTCATATGATATTGACTATGTATATTATTTTGGGATGGTGTTAAGTTACTTCGATGAAGTGTAACTTCAAATGCTATTTTGAGATAGTTATATGTTGTGTACATGACGCTTAAGGCAACTGATTTTGACTATATAAATTATTTGGAGACGGTTTTATGTTACATCAATGACGAATTAATATTCCGAGATGATTATATGATGGATAGATGACGCTTAAGTCAAATTATATTGACTATATATGTTATTTGGGAACGGGTTTATATTGGTTTGATGACACTTAATATAAACTCTACGATCGATAAATAGTGCCTCCAAGATCTTCAAGTCTCATAGCTATTGGTTAAATAAAAAATTAGATGGTTAAATATTGATTCGATGACGAACCAATATACATTTCAAGGTAAGTTCACTTCGTTTTTGTTTCAAGTTTCATTTT
Source organism: Trifolium repens (assembly GCA_030408175.1). Lineage (NCBI taxonomy): Eukaryota > Viridiplantae > Streptophyta > Magnoliopsida > Fabales > Fabaceae > Trifolium > Trifolium repens. The sequence continues at coordinate 42,860,357 of CP125850.1, read as the reverse complement.
AATTTAATGTTAAAATTTTAACATGTACTAATTTGTTTTACTTTTTATTAGATTGGTGTCAGAGTTACAATCGATGTGAGAAAATGAAATTGCAAAGTTTCATCGGATTATTTCGATTGAAAAAAGGAACCTATTTTTATCGATTGTTAAAAACTTTCAATCATATGTCTCAAAGTTAATTTAGATGCCAAAATTTTGAAAGATGTTTTTTCATTCAACCTTCGTCAAAAGAATGAAATTCGTATTGTGAAATTTAAATATTGCCTAAATGACGTTTTGATACCGTCTCAAAATTCGTGTTGTGAAATTTAAATGTTGCTTATATGACGCCTGAGTCAAATGGTATTGAATATTTACATTATTTGGAGACAGTTTTATAATGCTTCTATGACGAATTACTATTCTGAGATGATTATATGATCTATAGATGGCGTTTAAGTCAAATGATATTGAGTATATATATTATTTTGGAACGGTTTTATGTTACTTCGATGAAGCTTCAGTCCAAATGCTATTTTGAGATAGTTATTTGTTGGGTAGATGACGCTTAAAAAAATGGTATCGACTATAAAAATTATTTGGAGACGGTTTTATATTGCATCGATGATGAATTACTATTCAGAGATGATTATATGATGGATAGATGAAGCCTAAGTGAAATGATAGTCACTATATACATTATTTGGAGACGGTTTTATAATGTTTCTATGACGAATTACTATTCTGAGAAGATAATTTGAAGCATAGATAACGCTTAAGTCATATGATATTGACTATGTATATTATTTTGGGACGGTGTTATGTTACTTCGATGAAGTGTAACTTCAAATGCTATTTTGAGATAGTTATATGTTGTGTACATGACGCTTAAGGCAACTGATTTTGACTATATAAATTATTTGGAGACGGTTTTATGTTACATCAATGACGAATTAATATTCCGAGATGATTATATGATGGATAGATGACGCTTAAGTCAAATTATATTGACTATATATGTTATTTGGGAACGGGTTTATATTGGTTTGATGACACTTAATATAAACTCTACGATCGATAAATAGTGCCTCCAAGATCTTCAAATCTCATAGCTATTGGTTAAATAAAAAATTAGATGGTTAAATATTGATTCGATGACGAACCAATATACATTTCAAGGTAAGTTCACTTCATTTTTGTTTCAAGTTTCATTTTAATTTAATGTTAAAATTTTAACATGTACTAATTTGTTTTACTTTTTATTAGATTGGTGTCAGAGTTACAATCGATGTGAGAAAATGAAATTGCAAAGTTTTATCGGATTATTTCGATTGAAAAAAGGTACCTATTTTTATCGATTGTTATAAACTTTCAATCATATGTCTCAAAGTTAATTTAGATGCCAAAATTTTGAAAGATGTTTTTTCATTCAACCTTTGTCAAAAGAATGAAATTCGTATTGTGAAATTTAAATATTGCCTAAATGACGTTTTGATACCGTCTCAAAATTCGTCTTGTGAAATTTAAATGTTGCTTATATGACGCCTGAGTCAAATGGTATTGAATATTTACATTATTTGGAGACAGTTTTATAATGCTTCTATGACGAATTACTATTCTGAGATGATTATATGATCTATAGATGGCGTTTAAGTCAAATAATATTGAGTATATATATTATTTTGGAACGGTTTTATGTTACTTCGATGAAGCTTCAGTCCAAATGCTATTTTGAGATAGTTATATGTTGGGTAGATGACGCTTAAAAAAATGGTATCGATTATAAAAATTATTTGGAGACGGTTTTATATTGCATCGATGATGAATTACTATTCAGAGATGATTATATGATGGATAGATGAAGCCTAAGTGAAATGATATTCACTATATACATTATTTGGAGACGGTTTTATAATGTTTCTATGATGAATTACTATTCTGAGAAGATAATTTGAAGCATAGATAACGCTTAAGTCAAATGATATTGACTATATATATTATTTTGGGACGGTTTTATGTTGGTTCGACGAAGTTTAAGTTCAAATGCTATTTTGAGATAGTTATATGTCGGGTAGATGACGCTTAAAAAAGTGGTATTGACTATATAAATTATTTGGAGACGGTTTTATATTACATCGATGATGAATTACTATTCAGAGATGATTATATGATGGATAGATGACGCCTAAGTGAAATGATATTCACTATATATATTATTTGGAGACGGTTTTATAATGCTTCTATGACGAATTACTATTCCGAGAAGATAATTTGAAGCATAGATAACGCTTAAGTCAAATGATATTGACTATATATATTATTTTGGGACGGTTTTATGTTGGTTCGACGAAATTTAAGTTCAAATGCTATTTTGAGATAGTTATATGTCGGGTAGATGACGCTTAAAAAAATGGTATCGACTATAAAAATTATTTGGAGACGGTTTTATATTGCATCGATGATGAATTACTATTCAGAGATGATTATATGATGGATAGATGAAGCCTAAGTGAAATGATAGTCACTATATACATTATTTGGAGACGGTTTTATAATGTTTCTATGACGAATTACTATTCTGAGAAGATAATTTGAAGCATAGATAACGCTTAAGTCATATGATATTGACTATGTATATTATTTTGGGATGGTGTTAAGTTACTTCGATGAAGTGTAACTTCAAATGCTATTTTGAGATAGTTATATGTTGTGTACATGACGCTTAAGGCAACTGATTTTGACTATATAAATTATTTGGAGACGGTTTTATGTTACATCAATGACGAATTAATATTCCGAGATGATTATATGATGGATAGATGACGCTTAAGTCAAATTATATTGACTATATATGTTATTTGGGAACGGGTTTATATTGGTTTGATGACACTTAATATAAACTCTACGATCGATAAATAGTGCCTCCAAGATCTTCAAGTCTCATAGCTATTGGTTAAATAAAAAATTAGATGGTTAAATATTGATTCGATGACGAACCAATATACATTTCAAGGTAAGTTCACTTCGTTTTTGTTTCAAGTTTCATTTTAATTTAATGTTAAAATTTTAACATGTACTAATTTGTTTTACTTTTTATTAGATTGGTGTCAGAGTTACAATCGATGTGAGAAAATGAAATTGCAAAGTTTCATCGGATTATTTCGATTGAAAAAAGGAACCTATTTTTATCGATTGTTAAAAACTTTCAATCATATGTCTCAAAGTTAATTTAGATGCCAAAATTTTGAAAGATGTTTTTTCATTCAACCTTCGTCAAAAGAATGAAATTCGTATTGTGAAATTTAAATATTGCCTAAATGACGTTTTGATACCGTCTCAAAATTCGTGTTGTGAAATTTAAATGTTGCTTATATGACGCCTGAGTCAAATGGTATTGAATATTTACATTATTTGGAGACAGTTTTATAATGCTTCTATGACGAATTACTATTCTGAGATGATTATATGATCTATAGATGGCGTTTAAGTCAAATGATATTGAGTATATATATTATTTTGGAACGGTTTTATGTTACTTCGATGAAGCTTCAGTCCAAATGCTATTTTGAGATAGTTATTTGTTGGGTAGATGACGCTTAAAAAAATGGTATCGACTATAAAAATTATTTGGAGACGGTTTTATATTGCATCGATGATGAATTACTATTCAGAGATGATTATATGATGGATAGATGAAGCCTAAGTGAAATGATAGTCACTATATACATTATTTGGAGACGGTTTTATAATGTTTCTATGACGAATTACTATTCTGAGAAGATAATTTGAAGCATAGATAACGCTTAAGTCATATGATATTGACTATGTATATTATTTTGGGACGGTGTTATGTTACTTCGATGAAGTGTAACTTCAAATGCTATTTTGAGATAGTTTTATGTTGTGTACATGACGCTTAAGGCAACTGATTTTGACTATATAAATTATTTGGAGACGGTTTTATGTTACATCAATGACGAATTAATATTCCGAGATGATTATATGATGGATAGATGACGCTTAAGTCAAATTATATTGACTATATATGTTATTTGGGAACGGGTTTATATTGGTTTGATGACACTTAATAGAAACTCTACGATCGATAAATAGTGCCTCCAAGATCTTCAAGTCTCATAGCTATTGGTTAAATAAAAAATTAGATGGTTAAATATTGATTCGATGACGAACCAATATACATTTCAAGGTAAGTTCACTTCATTTTTGTTTCAAGTTTCATTTTAATTTAATGTTAAAATTTTAACATGTACTAATTTGTTTTACTTTTTATTAGATTGGTGTCAGAGTTACAATCGATGTGAGAAAATGAAATTGCAAAGTTTCATCGGATTATTTCGATTGAAAAAAGGTACCTATTTTTATCGATTGTTAAAAACTTTCAATCATATGTCTCAAAGTTAATTTAGATGCCAAAATTTTGAAAGATGTTTTTTCATTCAACCTTCGTCAAAAGAATGAAATTCGTATTGTGAAATTTAAATATTGCCTAAATGACGTTTTGATACCGTCTCAAAATTCGTCTTGTGAAATTTAAATGTTGCTTATATGACGCCTGAGTCAAATGGTATTCAATATTTACATTATTTGGAGACAGTTTTATAATGCTTCTATGACGAATTACTATTCTGAGATGATTATATGATCTATAGATGGCGTTTAAGTCAAATAATATTGAGTATATATATTATTTTGGAACGGTTTTATGTTACTTCGATGAAGCTTCTGTCCAAATGCTATTTTGAGATAGTTATATGTTGGGTAGATGACGCTTAAAAAAATGGTATCGACTATAAAAATTATTTGGAGACGGTTTTATATTGCATCGATGATGAATTACTATTCAGAGATGATTATATGATGGATAGATGAAGCCTAAGTGAAATGATATTCACTATATACATTATTTGGAGACGGTTTTATAATGTTTCTATGACGAATTACTATTCTGAGAAGATAATTTGAAGCATAGATAACGCTTAAGTCAAATGATATTGACTATATATATTATTTTGGGACGGTTTTATGTTGGTTCGACGAAGTTTAAGTTCAAATGCTATTTTGAGATAGTTATATGTCGGGTAGATGACGCTTAAAAAAGTGGTATTGACTATATAAATTATTTGGAGACGGTTTTATATTACATCGATGATGAATTACTATTCAGAGATGATTATATGATGGATAGATGACGCCTAAGTGAAATGATGTTCACTATATATATTATTTGGAGACGGTTTTATAATGCTTCTATGACGAATTACTATTCCGAGAAGATAATTTGAAGCATAGATAACGCTTAAGTCAAATGATATTGACTATATATATTATTTTGGGACGGTTTTATGTTGGTTCGACGAAATTTAAGTTCAAATGCTATTTTGAGATAGTTATATGTCGGGTAGATGACGCTTAAAAAAATGGTATTGACTATATAAATTATTTGGAGACGGTTTTATATTGCATCGATGATGAATTACTATTCAAAGATGATTATATGATGGATAGATGACGCCTAAGTGAAATGATATTGACTATATACATTATTTGGAAACTGTTTTATAATACTTCTATGACGAATTATTATTCCGTGATGATAATATGAAGCACAGATAACGCTTAAGTCATATGATATTGACAATGTATATTATTTTGGGACGGTTTTATGTTACTTCGATGAAGTGTAACTTCAAATGCTATTTTGAGATAGTTATATGTTGTGTACATGACGCTTAAGGCAACTGATTTTGACTATATAAATTATTTGGAGACGGTTTTATGTTACATCAATGACGAATTACTATTCCGAGATGATTATATGATGGATAGATGACGCTTAAGTCAAATTATATTGACTATATATGTTTTTTGGGAACGGGTTTATATTGGTTTGATGACACTTAATATAAACTCTACGATCGATAAATAGTGCCTCCAAGATCTTCAAGTCTCATAGCTATTGGTTAAATAAAAAATTAGATGGTTAAATATTGATTCGATGACGAACCAATATACATTTCAAGGTAAGTTCACTTCATTTTTGTTTCAAGTTTCATTTTAATTTAATGTTAAAATTTTAACATGTACTAATTTGTTTTACTTTTTATTAGATTGGTGTCAGAGTTACAATCGATGTGAGAAAATGAAATTGCAAAGTTTCATCGGATTATTTCGATTGAAAAAAGGTACCTATTTTTATCGATTGTTAAAAACTTTCAATCATATGTCTCAAAGTTAATTTAGATGCCAAAATTTTGAAAGATGTTTTTTCATTCAACCTTCGTCAAAAGAATGAAATTCGTAGTGTGAAATTTAAATATTGCCTAAATGACGTTTTGATACCGTCTCAAAATTCGTCTTGTGAAATTTAAATGTTGCTTATATGACGCCTGAGTCAAATGGTATTGAATATTTACATTATTTGGAGACAGTTTTATAATGCTTCTATGACGAATTACTATTCTGAGATGATTATATGATCTGTAGATGGCGTTTAAGTCAAATGATATTGAGTATATATATTATTTTGGAACGGTTTTATGTTACTTCGATGAAGCTTCAATCCAAATGCTATTTTGAGATAGTTATATGTTGGGTAGATGACGCTTAAAAAAATGGTATCGACTATATAAATTATTTGGAGACGGTTTTATATTGCATCGATGATGAATTACTATTCAGAGATGATTATATGATGGATAGATGACGCCTAAGTGAAATGATATTCACTATATACATTATTTGGAGACGGTTTTATAATGCTTCTATGACGAATTACTATTCCGAGAAGATAATTTGAAGCATAGATAACGCTTAAGTCAAATGATATTGACTATATATATTATTTTGGGACGGTTTTATGTTGGTTCGACGAAGTTTAAGTTCAAATGCTATTTTGAGATAGTTATATGTCGGGTAGATGACGCTTAAAAAAATGGTATTGACTATATAAATTATTTGGAGACGGTTTTATATTGCATCGATGATGAATTACTATTCAGAGATGATTATATGATGGATAGATGACGCCTAAGTGAAATGATATTGACTATATACATTATTTGGAAACTGTTTTATAATGCTTCTATGACGAATTATTATTCCGTGATGATAATATGAAGCACATATAACGCTTAAGTCATATGATATTGACTATGTATATTATTTTGGGACGGTTTTATGTTACTTCGATGAAGTGTAAGTTCAAATGCTATTTTGAGATAGTTATATGTTGTGTACATGACGCTTAAGGCAACTGATTTTGACTATATAAATTATTTGGAGACGGTTTTTTGTTACATCAATGACGAATTACTATTCCGAGATGATTATATGATGGATAGATGACGCTTAAGTCAAATTATATTGACTATATATGTTATTTGGGAACGGGTTTATATTGGTTTGATGACACTTAATATAAACTCTACGATCGATAAATAGTGCCTCCAAGATCTTCAAGTCTCATAGCTATTGGTTAAATAAAAAATGAGATGGTTAAATATTGATTCGATGACGAACCAATATACATTTCAAGGTAAGTTCACTTCATTTTTGTTTCAAGTTTTATTTTAATTTAATGTTAAAATTTTAACATGTACTAATTTGTTTTACTTTTTATTAGATTGGTGTCAGAGTTACAATCGATGTGAGAAAATGAAATTGCAAAGTTTCATCGGATTATTTCGATTGAAAAAAGGTACCTATTTTTATCGATTGTTAAAAACTTTCAATCATATGTCTCAAAGTTAATTAAATGCCAAAATTTTGAAAGATGTTTTTTCATTCAACCTTCGTCAAAAGAATGAAATTCGTATTGTGAAATTTAAATATTGCCTAAATGACGTTTTGATACCGTCTCAAAATTCGTCTTGTGAAATTTAAATGTTGCTTATATGACGCCTGAGTCAAATGGTATTGAATATTTACATTATTTGGAGACAGTTTTATAATGCTTCTATGACAAATTACTATTCTGAGATGATTATATGATCTGTAGATGGCGTTTAAGTCAAATGATATTGAGTATATATATTATTTTGGAACGGTTTTATGTTACTTCGATGAAGCTTCAATCCAAATGCTATTTTGAGATAGTTATATGTTGGGTAGATGACGCTTAAAAAAATGGTATCGACTATATAAATTATTTGGAGACGGTTTTATATTGCATCGATGATGAATTACTATTCAGAGATGATTATATGATGGATAGATGACGCCTAAGTGAAATGATATTCACTATATACATTATTTGGAGACGGTTTTATAATGCTTCTATGACGAATTACTATTCCGAGAAGATAATTTGAAGCATAGATAACGCTTAAGTCAAATGATATTGACTATATATATTATTTTGGGACGGTTTTATGTTGGTTCGACGAAGTTTAAGTTCAAATGCTATTTTGAGATAGTTATATGTCGGGTAGATGACACTTAAAAAAATGGTATTGACTATATAAATTATTTGGAGACGGTTTTATATTGCATCGATGATGAATTACTATTCAGAGATGATTATATGATGGATAGATGACGCCTAAGTGAAATGATATTGACTATATACATTATTTGAAAACTGTTTTATAATGCTTCTATGACGAATTATTATTCCGTGATGATAATATGAAGCACAGATAACGCTTAAGTCATATGATATTGACTATGTATATTATTTTGGGACGGTTTTATGTTACTTCGATGAAGTGTAAGTTCAAATGCTATTTTGAGATAGTTATATGTTGTGTACATGACGCTTAAGGCAACTGATTTTGACTATATAAATTATTTGGAGACGGTTTTTTGTTACATCAATGACGAATTACTATTCCGAGATGATTATATGATGGATAGATGACGCTTAAGTCAAATTATATTGACTATATATGTTATTTGGGAACGGGTTTATATTGGTTTGATGACACTTAATATAAACTCTACGATCGATAAATAGTGCCTCCAAGATCTTCAAGTCTCATAGCTATTGGTTAAATAAAAAATGAGATGGTTAAATATTGATTCGATGACGAACCAATATACATTTCAAGGTAAGTTCACTTCATTTTTGTTTCAAGTTTTATTTTAATTTAATGTTAAAATTTTAACATGTACTAATTTGTTTTACTTTTTATTAGATTGGTGTCAGAGTTACAATCGATGTGAGAAAATGAAATTGCAAAGTTTCATCGGATTATTTCGATTGAAAAAAGGTACCTATTTTTATCGATTGTTAAAAACTTTCAATCATATGTCTCAAAGTTAATTAAATGCCAAAATTTTGAAAGATGTTTTTTCATTCAACCTTCGTCAAAAGAATGAAATTCGTATTGTGAAATTTAAATATTGCCTAAATGACGTTTTGATACCGTCTCAAAATTCGTCTTGTGAAATTTAAATGTTGCTTATATGACGCCTGAGTCAAATGGTATTGAATATTTACATTATTTGGAGACAGTTTTATAATGCTTCTATGACAAATTACTATTCTGAGATGATTATATGATCTGTAGATGGCGTTTAAGTCAAATGATATTGAGTATATATATTATTTTGGAACGGTTTTATGTTACTTCGATGAAGCTTCAATCCAAATGCTATTTTGAGATAGTTATATGTTGGGTAGATGACGCTTAAAAAAATGGTATCGACTATATAAATTATTTGGAGACGGTTTTATATTGCATCGATGATGAATTACTATTCAGAGATGATTATATGATGGATAGATGACGCCTAAGTGAAATGATATTCACTATATACATTATTTGGAGACGGTTTTATAATGCTTCTATGACGAATTACTATTCCGAGAAGATAATTTGAAGCATAGATAACGCTTAAGTCAAATGATATTGACTATATATATTATTTTGGGACGGTTTTATGTTGGTTCGACGAAGTTTAAGTTCAAATGCTATTTTGAGATAGTTATATGTCGGGTAGATGACACTTAAAAAAATGGTATTGACTATATAAATTATTTGGAGACGGTTTTATATTGCATCGATGATGAATTACTATTCAGAGATGATTATATGATGGATAGATGACGCCTAAGTGAAATGATATTGACTATATACATTATTTGAAAACTGTTTTATAATGCTTCTATGACGAATTATTATTCCGTGATGATAATATGAAGCACAGATAACGCTTAAGTCATATGATATTGACTATGTATATTATTTTGGGACGGTTTTATGTTACTTCGATGAAGTGTAAGTTCAAATGCTATTTTGAGATAGTTATATGTTGTGTACATGACGCTTAAGGCAACTGATTTTGACTATATAAATTATTTGGAGACGGTTTTTTGTTACATCAATGACGAATTACTATTCCGAGATGATTATATGATGGATAGATGACGCTTAAGTCAAATTATATTGACTATATATGTTATTTGGGAACGGGTTTATATTGGTTTGATGACACTTAATATAAACTCTACGATCGATAAATAGTGCCTCCAAGATCTTCAAGTCTCATAGCTATTGGTTAAATAAAAAATGAGATGGTTAAATATTGATTCGATGACGAACCAATATACATTTCAAGGTAAGTTCACTTCATTTTTGTTTCAAGTTTCATTTTAATTTAATATTAAATTTTTAACATGTACTAATTTGTTTTACTTTTTATTAGGTTGGTGTCAGAGTTACAATTGATGTGAGAAAATGAAATTGCAAAGTTTCATCGGATTATTACGATTGAAAAAAGGTACCTATTTTTATCGATTGTTAAAAACTTTCAATCATGTGTCTCAAAGTTAATTTAGACGCCAAAATTTTGAAAGATGTTTTTTCATTCAACCTTCTTCAAAAGAATGAAATTCGTATTGTGAAATTTAAATATTGCCTAAATGACGTTTTGATACCGTCTCAAAATTCGTCTTGTGAAATTTAAATGTTGCTTATATGACGCCTGAGTCAAATGGTATTGAATATTTACATTATTTGGAGACAGTTTTATAATGCTTCTATGACGAATTACTATTCTGAGATGATTATATGATCTATAGATGGCGTTTAAGTCAAATGATATTGAGTATATATATTATTTTGGAACAGTTTAATGTTACTTCGATGAAGCTTCAGTCCAAATGCTATTTTGAGATAGTTATATGTTGGGTAGATGACGCTTAAAAAAATGGTATCGACTATAAAAATTATTTGGAGACGGTTTTATATTGCATCGATGATGAATTACTATTCAGAGATGATTATATGATGGATAGATGACGCCTAAGTGAAATGATATTCACTATATACATTATTTGGAGACGGTCTTATAATGTTTCTAAGACGAATTACTATTCTGAGAAGATAATTTGAAGCATAGATAACGCTTAAGTCAAATGATATTGACTATATATATTATTTTGGGACGGTTTTATGTTGGTTCGACGAAGTTTAAGTTCAAATGCTATTTTGAGATAGTTATATGTCGGGTAGATGACGCTTAAAAAAATTGTATTGACTATATAAATTATTTGGAGACGGTTTTATATTGCATCGATGATGAATTACTATTCAGAGATGATTATATGATGGATAGATGAAGCCTAAGTGAAATGATATTCACTAGATACATTATTTGGAGACGGTTTTATAGTGTTTCTATGACGAATTACTATTCTGAGAAGATAATTTGAAGCATAGATAACGCTAAAGTCAAATGATATTGACTATATATATTATTTTGGGACGGTTTTATGTTGGTTCGACGAAGTTTAAGTTCAAATGCTATTTTGAGATAGTTATATGTCGGGTAGATGACGCTTAAAAAAGTGGTATTGACTATATAAATTATTTGGAGACGGTTTTATATTACATCGATGATGATTTACCATTCAGAGATGATTATATGATGGATAGATGACGCCTAAGTGAAATGATATTCACTATATATATTATTTGGAGACGGTTTTATAATGCTTCTATGACGAATTACTATTCCGAGAAGATAATTTGAAGCATAGATAACGCTTAAGTCAAATGATATTGACTATATATATTATTTTGGGACGGTTTTATGTTGGTTCGACGAAATTTAAGTTCAAATGCTATTTTGAGATAGTTATATGTCGGGTAGGTGACGCGTAAAAAAGTGGTATTGACTATATAAATTATTTGGAGACGGTTTTATATTACATCGATGATGAATTACTATTCAGAGATGATTATATGATGGGTAGATGACGCCTAAGTGAAATGATATTCACTATATATATTATTTGGAGACGGTTTTATAATGCTTCTATGACGAATTACTATTCCGAGAAGATAATTTGAAGCATAGATAACGCTTAAGTCAAATGATATTGACTATATATATTATTTTGGGACGGTTTTATGTTGGTTCGACGAAATTTAAGTTCAAATGCTATTTTGAGATAGTTATATGTCGGGTAGATGACGCTTAAAAAAATGGTATTGACTATATAAATTATTTGGAGACGGTTTTATATTGCATCGATGATGAATTACTATTCAAAGATGATTATATGATGGATAGATGACGCCTAAGTGAAATGATATTGACTATATACATTATTTGGAAACTGTTTTATAATACTTCTATGACGAATTATTATTCCGTGATGATAATATGAAGCACAGATAACGCTTAAGTCATATGATATTGACAAGGTATATTATTTTGGGACGGTTTTATGTTACTTCGATGAAGTGTAACTTCAAATGCTATTTTGAGATAGTTATATGTTGTGTACATGACGCTTAAGGCAACTGATTTTGACTATATAAATTATTTGGAGACGGTTTTATGTTACATCAATGACGAATTACTATTCCGAGATGATTATATGATGGATAGATGACGCTTAAGTCAAATTATATTGACTATATATGTTTTTTGGGAACGGGTTTATATTGGTTTGATGACACTTAATATAAACTCTACGATCGATAAATAGTGCCTCCAAGATCTTCAAGTCTCATAGCTATTGGTTAAATAAAAAATTAGATGGTTAAATATTGATTCGATGACGAACCAATATACATTTCAAGGTAAGTTCACTTCATTTTTGTTTCAAGTTTCATTTTAATTTAATGTTAAAATTTTAACATGTACTAATTTGTTTTACTTTTTATTAGATTGGTGTCAGAGTTACAATCGATGTGAGAAAATGAAATTGCAAAGTTTCATCGGATTATTTCGATTGAAAAAAGGTACCTATTTTTATCGATTGTTAAAAACTTTCAATCATATGTCTCAAAGTTAATTTAGATGCCAAAATTTTGAAAGATGTTTTTTCATTCAACCTTCGTCAAAAGAATGAAATTCGTATTGTGAAATTTAAATATTGCCTAAATGACGTTTTGATACCGTCTCAAAATTCGTCTTGTGAAATTTAAATGTTGCTTATATGACGCCTGAGTCAAATGGTATTGAATATTTACATTATTTGGAGACAGTTTTATAATGCTTCTATGACGAATTACTATTCTGAGATGATTATATGATCTATAGATGGCGTTTAAGTCAAATGATATTGAGTATATATATTATTTTGGAACGGTTTTATGTTACTTCGATGAAGCTTCAGTCCAAATGATATTTTGAGATAGTTATATGTTGGGTAGATGACGCTTAAAAAAATGGTATCGACTATAAAAATTATTTGGAGACGGTTTTATATTGCATCGATGATAATTACTATTCAGAGATGATTATATGATGGATAGATGAAGCCTAAGTGAAATGATATTCACTATATACATTATTTGGAGACGGTTTTATAATGTTTCTATGACGAATTACTATTCTGAGAAGATAATTTGAAGCATAGATAACGCTTAAGTCAAATGATATTGACTATATATATTATTTTGGGACGGTTTTATGTTGGTTCGACGAAGTTTAAGTTCAAATGCTATTTTGAGATAGTTATATGTCGGGTAGATGACGCTTAAAAAAGTGGTATTGACTATATAAATTATTTGGAGACGGTTTTATATTACATCGATGATGAATTACTATTCAGAGATGATTATATGATGGGTAGATGACGCCTAAGTGAAATGATATTCACTATATATATTATTTGGAGACGGTTTTATAATGCTTCTATGACGAATTACTATTCCGAGAAGATAATTTGAAGCATAGATAACGCTTAAGTCAAATGATATTGACTATATATATTATTTTGGGACGGTTTTATGTTGGTTCGACGAAATTTAAGTTCAAATGCTATTTTGAGATAGTTATATGTCGGGTAGATGACGCTTAAAAAAATTGTATTGACTATATAAATTATTTGGAGACGGTTTTATATTGCATCGATGATGAATTACTATTCAAAGATGATTATATGATGGATAGATGACGCCTAAGTGAAATGATATTGACTATATACATTATTTGGAAACTGTTTTATAATACTTCTATGACGAATTATTATTCCGTGATGATAATATGAAGCACAGATAACGCTTAATGTAAGACCCATAATTCTACTGTACTGTACGCAAGTTATAAGCGTAAGTAGTAGATAAGAGTTTTTAGGGTTTTCTGTAAGATTAGTTTCTTAAGTATCGTGTAATAACAGCGTTTTGCTGAGTTGGAACTGGTTTTGGACTCGTGTACTATTTAAGCTCAGGCTTTTGGTTTTTAGTCCTCTTTTGTATACGAGAACGTTCCTGTGAATTCAGAATTTAGAGTTTCGACTTTCTCCGTTTTTTGGAAAAACGAGTAGAAAACTGTACCCGCTTCTTAAAATTTTACGGTTTCTGTTTTCCGTCGAATTTTAATTGGAGACTTTATATATCGGCGTAAGTTGGAATCTAGTGTCAGAATATTTTTGGGAGCTAAGGAAATAAATTTCAGTCGGAGAATGAAATTTAGCGATAATATTTGGAAATGGTTTACGACGGACATTTAATTGTGAGATTTTCTGTTTTTGAGATTTTCGTCCGTTAGCGAGGCGCGACTCGCCGAGAGCAAACGCGACGAGCTGAGTGGCGAAAAGGAGATATTTGTTCAAAAGCAATCATGAGTTTTTTTTGATCCATTGGCTAGGGTTTAGCCATGCAAAGGTTAGTTTGATCCAAGGGCTTAGATTTTACAAGAGTGGTTATTAGTAAGGAGGTTTAACTTTGTTTGGACTTAGAAGCAAAAACAAAAAAACTACTCACTCCTCTCTTCTCTCATTCGGCCGCCCACTCCCTCACTCACTCATCTCTTCCAAATTTCATTTTTCCATCCATTCAAGCTTGAATCTTTGGCATACTTAGGAATCACTTGCTTGCTAAGGTAACTAACATCTTCCTTCTCTCATTTCTCATGAAATTCTCTTGAATTTTTGAAGTTTCACAATTTTGTTCTTGAGTAGAAAAATGTTAGAATTTAATTTTGTTTCCATAAATGTGTTCTTAAGGGTTGTTAGTACACATGATTGAAAACATGAGTTGATTCTATGGTTTAATCTTGTTCTTACAAATTTTTAGTAAGGGTTTTGAAGAAAAATTTGAAAAGGATCATAAATTTGATTTGTGTTGTAAGATTTTGGTTTTGAAGTTAGAATTGAGCTTTTAAACAAAATGGATTGTTGAATATGAATTTTGTTTCGAAAAATAAGAAAAAATATTTTTCGTGTTCTTGAGCGACTCGAAGAACGCAATTTAGAAAAATTTTATTTCGAGTTTCAAAAAGAGTCGGGTATACGATCGAATATCGTTACGAGCTAACCAATGTGGTTAGGGTTTCAAATGAGAAAAAAATTGTGTAGGATTGCCATTTTGCCTCATTTGGCCGTGGCAATTATTTATGGTTCGAGGAATCGAGTTTCGAAAATTGTTTAGAGGCAAATTGTTTCCCATGATCATGATTTAAATGTTTGATAAGCTATGGGATGTTTTGTAAAGAAAAATGATTTCTTGCCTTAAGAAAAACTTATTTGAGATTTTTCGAAAATTTGCGATTCGACTCGATAATTTCTAAATCGTTTTGATAAGTGCTAGTTAGGTATTATGGGATATTACCATGCACTTAGAAGTGAAAAATTTTGAATAGAAGGGGGTTTTCTTAAAAATTGGCCGTGGCCTTCTCTCTTGTGTGGGGAGAAATTTCAAAATTTTTCTAAGTCCACAATTGTGTGAAAATTTTGTGTGTGTTGGATAATCCTAGTTTTGAAGAAAAATGAGTATAGGAAAGGTTGTTAGGAAGAAAAAAAATGTGTAACTTGTAACGCAAGAAAACTTCGATTTTTTCATAAAAATACTTTTGAAAAGTTTTAGTTATGTTTCAAATGGTCTTGTTGTGTGTGAAACAAGTCCTTGAGGTGGAGAAATCCAAAATGGTTTTAGTTTTTGATTTGAAAACAAAATGAATTTCGTGTTGTAAAAATAGTGCAATTTACTTCGGGAATTTTTAAACACTTTGAGTATAACCTGAAATTCTTGAGGGATGGCTTTAGAAAGTACCTTAGACCCCTCTGGAGCTTTGAGAGCGAGTTTCGTTTCGTTAGGATAAACGAGGAATATTTTATTGATGTTACGCTGCATTTATTTTAGGTAGCGCGTGTTGTAGTTATTTCGCGGAATTAAAGTAACAAAAGCTTGCTAAGGTAAGGGCACCTTTACTTTCTGTCAAATAATTGTATGCTTGGTTCTGGACTGTGTGATTGTTTGACAATTGTATTATGTATTCTCGTGATGAGACTGTGTTTAAAATACATGCGATATCACATATGATTTTGCGAAATATATGTATGAATATTTGATTCATTTGATAATGTTCGAATATTATTTATGATGTTGCATTAGCATATATGGGGAAGCGTATGCTCATGCATTCATAGTAGTGGTGATCGGAAACGGACCACGGGGTGTGATTATCGGGAATGGATCCACCTTAATCCTGCGGGATTTATTGAGTCCAATACGTGGTTATCGGGAATGGACCACGGGGTGCGATTATCGGGAATGGATCCACTCTAATCCGCTAGGATTGTATTGACGCCCTGAAGGGTATAGTAGGGGTTGGACCTACGACTCTCTGCGGAGAGGTAAAATTCCGGAATTCATGCATGTGAAAAAGACCCGGTTAGGGTGATCACAATCATTTAGAGTCTGCATTGATAGGCTGGTGTGCATTTCGATACTGTGTGCAAGTATATGAACTGCTAAGTGTTTATTCGCTGTTATATATATATACATGCTATTTGTTGTTGTGTTATGTGTGGTGACCCTTGCATTCTTTCATTTGCGGGCTCCTCCCACCCAGACCATGGATCACCCTTTGTTACCGATGCTCACGAGAGAGACGGTGACGAGGTGAGACTTCCTTGATCGCCTGCTTCTGCCTGCCTGGAGCCTCGACCCAGCTTCCGGCACGGCTAGTTACCACGGGCGCGTTAGGATTACTACTTTTCTTGGTACCCGTCAGGTTCATCAGTGTCTGATATGGCAGACTCCGCCTTTCACCATACCTCTACCGGTACTGCTCAGTGCATTGTGGACGGTTCCTGGAGGACCACTGCCAGGGGCGCCAGATACACCAGAGGGTGGTGGATCGGTCATTGGAGAGACCCCCACAGATGGTCTAGTTACTACTTCTTCCTCCTCCATGGGTAGTTGGGGTGATGGGGCTTTACCCGACTTTTTAGGAGAGCCGGATGATGTTCTTCAGGAGGCAGCGACTGCTGCAGGGGATGGATCCATTGGAGGATCCGGAGTACCTCACTTGGTATCTCCCACTTCTACCTTGAGCTTGGTCCTGTTATCGAGCGATACGGACGACTCTTGATGCCGTTGTGCATGTTAGGACTAGGACCACTGACTTAGAGTAGTATTCTTTTGGACAGGCCTTGTTGGCTGGTGACTGGTAGCATGACTTGTAGTAGGTTCTAATGTTTTGGATGACTGTACTCTAAACTCTTACGCTTTGGATGAGCCTCTTTTGGTGTTGGCTATAGTATTCCTAGTCACGACTACTTTGTATATTTGTCGTGGACTAGATGTTATGTTTTGGTTATGTAAATATTCAGGTACACACTTTGCTTATGAGAAGCACTATTATATGCTATAGTTCTGTTGTATGAATAACGCCGGCTCTTGTAAAATATTTTCCGCGCACTCTGTCTTGTGTTTTAAAAAGAAAAAAAAAAAAATGCCCTTTTTAGGCTTTGAATAACGGGGTGTTACATTGTTGGTATCAGAGCCCGGCATTAGATCATCAAGGGAAAAGTGTGTCGTAAGAGTTGTCAGTCGAGTTAGAACTAGAGTTGGATTAGTTCTGAGTGACTATTGTTTTGGTGTGTTGATGTTATTGACTTATGGTATAAGATTTCTAAGAGAATTGGAAAAGAATCTAACCAGAAAGTGGTTGTGCAGGAAAACATGCCTCCAAGACGGGCACCTGTAGCTCCTGGAGCTGATGAGAATCAAATAAACCAGCTGGCTCACTCCATGAATACCATGGCAGCAACTTTGACTGCCCAAGCTCATGCTAAGGCGCAGAGGGACATGGAAAAAAGGGAAAGAGAGATTCTCGCTGCTGGATCTCGAGTTCTCACTAGTTTTAACCATCAGAGTCCTCCGAAGTATAACGGAGAGGGAGGTCCTGATGCTGCTGACTTATGGCTTCAGGCGATGGAAAAGATCTTCGGAGCAATCCACTGCCCCGAGGGCGAAAGGGTGACTCTGGCCACATACCAGTTGTCGGGAGGCTCTGAATATTGGTGGAAGAGTACTAGTCTTATGATGGAGGCCGCTCACGAGGAAATTAACTGGGTGAGTTTTAAGAGAAAGTTTTTGGCCAAGTACTTTCCAGAGACCGCCAGAGAAAGATATGGAGAGGAATTCCTGAGGTTGCGTCAGGGAAGTATGAATGTTGAAGTTTATGCTAAGAAATTTGAATCACTGTCAAGGTTTTTCCGTTTCTTCAGGGATGGCATAGATGAGACTTATATGTGTCGCCGTTTTCAAGACGGGCTGAGGTATGAGTTACAGGATTCAGTGATACCATTGGGAATCCGGAATTTCCAAGTGTTGGTTGAGAAGTGTCAGGAAATTGAGGATATGAAGAATAAGCGAGTGAATCGCAATGTGAATTCTACTGCTGGGGGACCTAGTCGTCCAAGTAATCAGGCTCAGAACCGTGGAAGGCGAGGAAATAAGCCTTACAACCGCCCCCAGAATAACAAAGGGCAGGATCGCTCGGTGAATCAAGGGAATCCGAATGCGGCGAAACAGAGTTGTTTCAAGTGCGGGAAGGAAGGACATTATGCGAACGACTGTAGGAACGCGGAGCCCGGGATTATTTGTTATAATTGTAAGAAGCCAGGTCACGTGGCTAGGGATTGCAAGGCTCAGAAGGCTGAACCATCTGTGAATGTGACGCAGGGAGCCAAACCCACTGCTAGGGGACGTGTCTACTGTATGGGCACGGAAGTGAGTGGCGAGGCTAGTAACGCCATACATGAGAATTGTCAGATTGCAGGTAACACTTTAACTGCATTGATAGATACCGGGGCAACCCATTCTTTCATATCTGTGGATTGTGCAAATCGTATGAAATTGATTGTTTCTCCGCTGCCTTTTGATTTGAATGTTTCTACTCCTGCAAAGGATCTTGTGGTTAATACAGCATGTTTGCATTGTTTAGTGATGATTCAGAATAGAGAGTTTTTGATTAATCTGATCTGTCTACCCCTTCAGTCACTCGAGATCATTCTTGGGATGGATTGGCTGTCGTATCACTATGTTATTTTAGACTGTGCTCGTAAGATGGTCTTTTTCCCCGAACCAGGAGTACAGAGGTACTTGTCGGCGAACCGGCTTACAGTAACCATGAGGAATGGAGAGCCAGAAATTATTTCACTTGCTTTTATAGGAGTGACTTCAGACGTGCATATAGAGGAGTTGCGCGTAGTTCAACAATTCCAGGATGTTTTTCCGTTAGAGATTCCGGGATTTCCTCCGATCAGAGAAGTGGAATTCTTTATCGACTTACATCCAGGAACGGGACCAATCTCGGAATCACCTTATCGGATGGCCCCAGCTGAGTTGGTGGAATTGAAGAGTCAGATAGAGGACTTATTAGAAAAGGGTTTTATTAGACCAAGTGTGTCTCCGTGGGGAGCGCCAGTCTTATTGGTGAAAAAGAAGGACGGACGGTCACGTTTATGTGTGGATTATCGGAAACTCAACAAGGTTACTATTAAGAACCGATATCCTTTGCCACGAATTGATGATTTAATGGACCAGTTAAAGGGTGCGTCTGTGTTTTCAAAGATTGACTTGAAGTCCGGATATCATCAGATAAGAGTAAGAGAAGAAGACGTTCAGAAAACAGCGTTTCGTTCACGCTATGGACACTATGAGTATCTAGTGATGCCGTTTGGAGTGACGAATGCACCCGCAATTTTTATGGATTACATGAATAGGATCTTCCATACGTTCCTAGACAAGTTTGTGGTGGTGTTCATCGACGATATACTCATTTATTCGAAGGATGAAGAGGAACACGAAGAGCATCTCCGTTTGGTTTTGCAAGTTCTGCGTGACAGAAAGTTGTATGCAAACCCGTCAAAGTGTGAATTCTGGATGAAAACGGTAAATTTTCTTGGTCACGTCATCTCAGAAGAGGGAATATCTGTGGATCCAGCAAAGATTGAAACCGTACTTGCATGGAAACAACCGCAAACTGTTACGGATATACGAAGTTTTGTGGGTTTAGCTGGATATTATCGGAGATTTATCGAGGGTTTCGCTAAGATTGTGGCACCAATGACACAACTTACGAGGAAAGATCAACCATTTGCTTGGACAGAGAAGTGTGAAGCTAGTTTTCAGTTGTTGAAAGAGCGATTGACGACCTCACCGGTGTTAGTTCTACCCCAGTCGGACGAACCGTATGAAGTTTATTGTGATGCGTCACATCAGGGACTCGGATGTGTATTGATGCAACACAAGAGGGCAGTGGCTTATGCGTCCAGACAGTTGAAGAACCACGAAAGGAACTACCCCACTCATGATCTAGAACTTGCTGCAGTAGTTTTTGCTTTGAAGATTTGGAGACATTATCTTTATGGATGTACTTTTGTCGTTTTCAGTGATCACAAAAGTCTGAAATATCTATTCGACCAGAAAGAGTTGAATATGAGGCAGAGGAGGTGGATGGAAACACTGAAGGATTTTGATTTCACGTTACAGTACCATCCTGGAAAGGCTAATGTGGTAGCTGACGCTTTGAGTAGAAGAAGTGTATCGGTATGCTCAGCTCAGATGGCTAGTCAGCAAGAGTTATTAGAAGAGTTTCGAGATCTACATCTTGAAGTAGAGTTTGCGCCTGGGAATTTGAGACTCGGTATGATTACGATTTCGAACGGGTTGATGGAAGACATTGCTAGTTGTCAGAATGACAGTCTACTTATGGAAAAGAGAGCTTTGATAGATAGAGGAACCACCACAGAGTTCAAGGTGGGATCAGATAATATTTTGAGATGCAATGGGAGAGTGTGCGTACCCGATGCTAAGAACTTGAGGAATACGGTTCTAGAGGAAGCGCATAAGAGTAAACTGAGTATACATCCTGGAGCTACCAAGATGTATCAGGATTTGAGGCTAGACTATTGGTGGCCGGGTATGAAGAGACATGTGGCAGAGTACGCAGCATCGTGTTTGACGTGTCAGAAAGCTAAGGTGGAACATCAGAAACCTGCAGGAATGCTGCAATCGTTGGATATACCAGAGTGGAAGTGGAATAGCATATCTATGGATTTCATCACTGGTTTACCCAAGACAAGAAGGAAGCATGATTCTATTTGGGTGATAGTGGATCGATTGACGAAGTCCGCTCATTTTCTGCCTGTCAGGATTACCGACACTGCAGAAAAGTTAACAAACATCTACGTGGCTGAGATAGTAAGACTCCATGGTATACCGTCAAGCATTATTTCAGATCGAGACCCAAAATTTACTTCACATTTTTGGAGAACTCTACATGAGGCTTTAGGGACGAAGTTGAGATTAAGTTCGGCTTACCATCCGCAGACAGACGGACAGACCGAAAGAACGAATCAATCTTTGGAGGATTTGTTGAGGGCATGTGTGCTAGATGATAGAGGAAGTTGGGACGATGTGTTACCACTAATAGAGTTCACCTACAACAACAGTTTCCACACGAGCATTGGAATGGCTCCGTATGAGGCTCTTTATGGGAGAAGGTGTCAAACTCCATTGTGTTGGTACCAAGATGGAGAAAGCATGATTGTAGGACCGGAAATGGTGCAACAGACTACGAACAAGGTCCGGAAGATACGGGCAAGAATGAAGGTCGCCCAGGATCGTCAGAAGAGTTACGCAGATAGGCGTCGTAGACCCTTAGAATTTGAGGCAGGAGAACATGTATTTCTCCGAGTTACTCCAACCACTGGCGTTGGAAGGGCAATAAAAGCAAGAAAGTTGACTCCGAAATTTATTGGACCGTATCAAATTACGGAAAGGATAGGAAAGGTAGCCTATCGAATTGCATTGCCACCGATACTGTCCCAGATTCATGATGTGTTCCATGTGTCTCAGTTAAGGAAGTATGTTCCTGACCCGTCACATGTGATCACGCCAGATGACATTCAGTTGAAAGAGAACTTGTCATTTGAAGTTCCGCCAGTTAAGATTGCGGATAGAAAGATGAAACGTCTAAGGACCAAGGAGATACCCTTAGTCAAGATAATATGGAATGAAGCTACGGGGGATGCGACTTGGGAGCTTGAAAGCAAGATGAAAGAGCAATACCCCGAGTTATTTAGCGATGTCTAAGTTTCGAGGACGAAACTTCTTTTAGGGGGGAAGTAATGTAAGACCCATAATTCTACTGTACTGTACGCAAGTTATAAGCGTAAGTAGTAGATAAGAGTTTTTAGGGTTTTCTGTAAGATTAGTTTCTTAAGTATCGTGTAATAACAGCGTTTTGCTGAGTTGGAACTGGTTTTGGACTCGTGTACTATTTAAGCTCAGGCTTTTGGTTTTTAGTCCTCTTTTGTATACGAGAACGTTCCTGTGAATTCAGAATTTAGAGTTTCGACTTTCTCCGTTTTTTGGAAAAACGAGTAGAAAACTGTACCCGCTTCTTAAAATTTTACGGTTTCTGTTTTCCGTCGAATTTTAATTGGAGACTTTATATATCGGCGTAAGTTGGAATCTAGTGTCAGAATATTTTTGGGAGCTAAGGAAATAAATTTCAGTCGGAGAATGAAATTTAGCGATAATATTTGGAAATGGTTTACGACGGACATTTAATTGTGAGATTTTCTGTTTTTGAGATTTTCGTCCGTTAGCGAGGCGCGACTCGCCGAGAGCTAACGCGACGAGCTGAGTGGCGAAAAGGAGATATTTGTTCAAAAGCAATCATGAGTTTTTTTTGATCCATTGGCTAGGGTTTAGCCATGCAAAGGTTAGTTTGATCCAAGGGCTTAGATTTTACAAGAGTGGTTATTAGTAAGGAGGTTTAACTTTGTTTGGACTTAGAAGCAAAAACAAAAAAACTACTCACTCCTCTCTTCTCTCATTCGGCCGCCCACTCCCTCACTCACTCATCTCTTCCAAATTTCATTTTTCCATCCATTCAAGCTTGAATCTTTGGCATACTTAGGAATCACTTGCTTGCTAAGGTAACTAACATCTTCCTTCTCTCATTTCTCATGAAATTCTCTTGAATTTTTGAAGTTTCACAATTTTGTTCTTGAGTAGAAAAATGTTAGAATTTAATTTTGTTTCCATAAATGTGTTCTTAAGGGTTGTTAGTACACATGATTGAAAACATGAGTTGATTCTATGGTTTAATCTTGTTCTTACAAATTTTTAGTAAGGGTTTTGAAGAAAAATTTGAAAAGGATCATAAATTTGATTTGTGTTGTAAGATTTTGGTTTTGAAGTTAGAATTGAGCTTTTAAACAAAATGGATTGTTGAATATGAATTTTGTTTCGAAAAATAAGAAAAAATATTTTTCGTGTTCTTGAGCGACTCGAAGAACGCAATTTAGAAAAATTTTATTTCGAGTTTCAAAAAGAGTCGGGTATACGATCGAATATCGTTACGAGCTAACCAATGTGGTTAGGGTTTCAAATGAGAAAAAAATTGTGTAGGATTGCCATTTTGCCTCATTTGGCCGTGGCAATTATTTATGGTTCGAGGAATCGAGTTTCGAAAATTGTTTAGAGGCAAATTGTTTCCCATGATCATGATTTAAATGTTTGATAAGCTATGGGATGTTTTGTAAAGAAAAATGATTTCTTGCCTTAAGAAAAACTTATTTGAGATTTTTCGAAAATTTGCGATTCGACTCGATAATTTCTAAATCGTTTTGATAAGTGCTAGTTAGGTATTATGGGATATTACCATGCACTTAGAAGTGAAAAATTTTGAATAGAAGGGGGTTTTCTTAAAAATTGGCCGTGGCCTTCTCTCTTGTGTGGGGAGAAATTTCAAAATTTTTCTAAGTCCACAATTGTGTGAAAATTTTGTGTGTGTTGGATAATCCTAGTTTTGAAGAAAAATGAGTATAGGAAAGGTTGTTAGGAAGAAAAAAAAAGTGTAACTTGTAACGCAAGAAAACTTCGATTTTTTCATAAAAATACTTTTGAAAAGTTTTAGTTATGTTTCAAATGGTCTTGTTGTGTGTGAAACAAGTCCTTGAGGTGGAGAAATCCAAAATGGTTTTAGTTTTTGATTTGAAAACAAAATGAATTTCGTGTTGTAAAAATAGTGCAATTTACTTCGGGAATTTTTAAACACTTTGAGTATAACCTGAAATTCTTGAGGGATGGCTTTAGAAAGTACCTTAGACCCCTCTGGAGCTTTGAGAGCGAGTTTCGTTTCGTTAGGATAAACGAGGAATATTTTATTGATGTTACGCTGCATTTATTTTAGGTAGCGCGTGTTGTAGTTATTTCGCGGAATTAAAGTAACAAAAGCTTGCTAAGGTAAGGGCACCTTTACTTTCTGTCAAATAATTGTATGCTTGGTTCTGGACTGTGTGATTGTTTGACAATTGTATTATGTATTCTCGTGATGAGACTGTGTTTAAAATACATGCGATATCACATATGATTTTGCGAAATATATGTATGAATATTTGATTCATTTGATAATGTTCGAATATTATTTATGATGTTGCATTAGCATATATGGGGAAGCGTATGCTCATGCATTCATAGTAGTGGTGATCGGAAACGGACCACGGGGTGTGATTATCGGGAATGGATCCACCTTAATCCTGCGGGATTTATTGAGTCCAATACGTGGTTATCGGGAATGGACCACGGGGTGCGATTATCGGGAATGGATCCACTCTAATCCGCTAGGATTGTATTGACGCCCTGAAGGGTATAGTAGGGGTTGGACCTACGACTCTCTGCGGAGAGGTAAAATTCCGGAATTCATGCATGTGAAAAAGACCCGGTTAGGGTGATCACAATCATTTAGAGTCTGCATTGATAGGCTGGTGTGCATTTCGATACTGTGTGCAAGTATATGAACTACTAAGTGTTTATTCGCTGTTATATATATATACATGCTATTTGTTGTTGTGTTATGTGTGGTGACCCTTGCATTCTTTCATTTGCGGGCTCCTCCCACCCAGACCATGGATCACCCTTTGTTACCGATGCTCACGAGAGAGACGGTGACGAGGTGGGACTTCCTTGATCGCCTGCTTCTGCCTGCCTGGAGCCTCGACCCAGCTTCCGGCACGGCTAGTTACCACGGGCGCGTTAGGATTACTACTTTTCTTGGTACCCGTCAGGTTCATCAGTGTCTGATATGGCAGACTCCGCCTTTCACCATACCTCTACCGGTACTGCTCAGTGCATTGTGGACGGTTCCTGGAGGACCACTGCCAGGGGCGCCAGATACACCAGAGGGTGGTGGATCGGTCATTGGAGAGACCCCCACAGATGGTCTAGTTACTACTTCTTCCTCCTCCATGGGTAGTTGAGGTGATGGGGCTTTACCCGACTTTTTAGGGGAGCCGGATGATGTTCTTCAGGAGGCAGCGACTGCTGCAGGGGATGGATCCATTGGAGGATCCGGAGTACCTCACTTGGTATCTCCCACTTCTACCTTGAGCTTGGTCCTGTTATCGAGCGATACGGACGACTCTTGATGCCGTTGTGCATGTTAGGACTAGGACCACTGACTTAGAGTAGTATTCTTTTGGACAGGCCTTGTTGGCTGGTGACTGGTAGCATGACTTGTAGTAGGTTCTAATGTTTTGGATGACTGTACTCTAAACTCTTACGCTTTGGATGAGCCTCTTTTGGTGTTGGCTATAGTATTCCTAGTCACGACTACTTTGTATATTTGTCGTGGACTAGATGTTATGTTTTGGTTATGTAAATATTCAGGTACACACTTTGCTTATGAGAAGCACTATTATATGCTATAGTTCTGTTGTATGAATAACGCCGGCTCTTGTAAAATATTTTCCGCGCACTCTGTCTTGTGTTTTAAAAAGAAAAAAAAAAAAAATGCCCTTTTTAGGCTTTGAAAAACGGGGTGTTACACTTAAGTCATATGATATTGACAAGGTATATTATTTTGGGACGGTTTTATGTTACTTCGATGAAGTGTAACTTCAAATGCTATTTTGAGATAGTTATATGTTGTGTACATGACGCTTAAGGCAACTGATTTTGACTATATAAATTATTTGGAGACGGTTTTATGTTACATCAATGACGAATTACTATTCCGAGATGATTATATGATGGATAGATGACGCTTAAGTCAAATTATATTGACTATATATGTTTTTTGGGAACGGGTTTATATTGGTTTGATGACACTTAATATAAACTCTACGATCGATAAATAGTGCCTCCAAGATCTTCAAGTCTCATAGCTATTGGTTAAATAAAAAATTAGATGGTTAAATATTGATTCGATGACGAACCAATATACATTTCAAGGTAAGTTCACTTCATTTTTGTTTCAAGTTTCATTTTAATTTAATGTTAAAATTTTAACATGTACTAATTTGTTTTACTTTTTATTAGATTGGTGTCAGAGTTACAATCGATGTGAGAAAATGAAATTACAAAGTTTCATCGGATTATTTCGATTGAAAAAAGGTACCTATTTTTATCGATTGTTAAAAACTTTCAATCATATGTCTCAAAGTTAATTTAGATGCCAAAATTTTGAAAGATGTTTTTTCATTCAACCTTCGTCAAAAGAATGAAATTCGTATTGTGAAATTTAAATATTGCCTAAATGACGTTTTGATACCGTCTCAAAATTCGTCTTGTGAAATTTAAATGTTGCTTATATGACGCCTGAGTCAAATGGTATTGAATATTTACATTATTTGAAGACAGTTTTATAATGCTTCTATGACGAATTACTATTCTGAGATGATTATATGATCTATAGATGGCGTTTAAGTCAAATGATATTGAGTATATATATTATTTTGGAACGGTTTTATGTTACTTCGATGAAGCTTCAGTCCAAATGATATTTTGAGATAGTTATATGTTGGGTAGATGACGCTTAAAAAAATGGTATCGACTATAAAAATTATTTGGAGACGGTTTTATATTGCATCGATGATAATTACTATTCAGAGATGATTATATGATGGATAGATGAAGCCTAAGTGAAATGATATTCACTATATACATTATTTGGAGACGGTTTTATAATGTTTCTATGACGAATTACTATTCTGAGAAGATAATTTGAAGCATAGATAACGCTTAAGTCAAATGATATTGACTATATATATTATTTTGGGACGGTTTTATGTTGGTTCGACGAAGTTTAAGTTCAAATGCTATTTTGAGATAGTTATATGTCGGGTAGATGACGCTTAAAAAAGTGGTATTGACTATATAAATTATTTGGAGACGGTTTTATATTACATCGATGATGAATTACTATTCAGAGATGATTATATGATGGATAGATGACGCCTAAGTGAAATGATATTCACTATATATATTATTTGGAGACGGTTTTATAATGCTTCTATGACGAATTACTATTCCGAGAAGATATTTTGAAGCATAGATAACGCTTAAGTCAAATGATATTGACTATATATATTATTTTGGGACGGTTTTATGTTGGTTCGACGAAATTTAAGTTCAAATGCTATTTTGAGATAGTTATATGTCGGGTAGATGACGCTTAAAAAAATGGTATCGACTATAAAAATTATTTGGAGACGGTTTTATATTGCATCGATGATAATTACTATTCAGAGATGATTATATGATGGATAGATGAAGCCTAAGTGAAATGATATTCTCTATATACATTATTTGGAGACGGTTTTATAATGTTTCTATGACGAATTACTATTCTGAGAAGATAATTTGAGGCATAGATAACGCTTAAGTCAAATGATATTGACTATATATATTATTTTGGGACGGTTTTATGTTGGTTCGACGAAGTTTAAGTTCAAATGCTATTTTGAGATAGTTATATGTCGGGTAGATGACGCTTAAAAAAGTGGTATTGACTATATAAATTATTTGGAGACGGTTTTATATTACATCGATGATGAATTACTATTCAGAGATGATTATATGATGGATAGATGACGCCTAAGTGAAATGATATTCACTATATATATTATTTGGAGACGGTTTTATAATGCTTCTATGACGAATTACTATTCCGAGAAGATAATTTGAAGCATAGATAACGCTTAAGTCAAATGATATTGACTATATATATTATTTTGGGACGGTTTTATGTTGGTTCGACGAAATTTAAGTTCAAATGCTATTTTGAGATAGTTATATGTCGGGTAGATGACGCTTAAAAAAATGGTATTGACTATATAAATTATTTGGAGACGGTTTTAAATTGCATCGATGATGAATTACTATTCAAAGATGATTATATGATGGATAGATGACGCCTAAGTGAAATGATATTGACTATATACATTATTTGGAAACTGTTTTATAATACTTCTATGACGAATTATTATTCCGTGATGATAATATGAAGCACAGATAACGCTTAAGTCATATGATATTGACAATGTATATTATTTTGGGACGGTTTTATGTTACTTCGATGAAGTGTAACTTCAAATGCTATTTTGATATAGTTATATGTTGTGTACATGACGCTTAAGGCAACTGATTTTGACTATATAAATTATTTGGAGACGGTTTTATGTTACATCAATGACGAATTACTATTCCGAGATGATTATATGATGGATAGATGACGCTTAAGTCAAATTATATTGACTATATATGTTTTTTGGGAACGGGTTTATATTGGTTTGATGACACTTAATATAAACTCTATGATCGATAAATAGTGCCTCCAAGATCTTCAAGTCTCATAGCTATTGGTTAAATAAAAAATTAGATGGTTAAATATTGATTCGATGACGAACCAATATACATTTCAAGGTAAGTTCACTTCATTTTTGTTTCAAGTTTCATTTTAATTTAATGTTAAAATTTTAACATGTACTAATTTGTTTTACTTTTTATTAGATTGGTGTCAGAGTTACAATCGATGTGAGAAAATGAAATTGCAAAGTTTCATCGGATTATTTCGATTGAAAAAAGGTACCTATTTTTATCGATTGTTAAAAACTTTCAATCATATGTCTCAAAGTTAATTTAGATGCCAAAATTTTGAAAGATGTTTTTTCATTCAACCTTCGTCAAAAGAATGAAATTCATATTGTGAAATTTAAATATTGCCTAAATGACGTTTTGGTACCGTCTCAAAATTCGTCTTGTGAAATTTAAATGTTGCTTATATGACGCCTGAGTCAAATGGTATTGAATATTTACATTATTTGGAGACAGTTTTATAATGCTTCTATGACGAATTACTATTCTGAGATGATTATATGATCTGTAGATGGCGTTTAAGTCAAATGATATTGAGTATATATATTATTTTGGAACGGTTTTATGTTACTTCGATGAAGCTTCAATCCAAATGCTATTTTGAGATAGTTATATGTTGGGTAGATGACACTTAAAAAAATGGTATCGACTATATAAATTATTTGGAGACGGTTTTATATTGCATCGATGATGAATTACTATTCAGAGATGATTATATGATGGATAGATGACGCCTAAGTGAAATGATATTCACTATATACATTATTTGGAGACGGTTTTATAATGTTTCTATGACGAATTACTATTCTGAGAAGATAATTTGAAGCATAGATAACGCTTAAGTCAAATGATATTGACTATATATATTATTTTGGAACGGTTTAATGTTACTTCGATGAAGCTTCAGTCCAAATGCTATTTTGAGATAGTTATATGTTGGGTAGATGACGCTTAAAAAAATGGTATCGACTATATAAATTATTTGGAGACGGTTTTATATTGCATCGATGATGAATTACTATTCAGAGATGATTATATGATGGATAGATGACGCCTAAGTGAAATGATATTCACTATATACATTATTTGGAGACGGTTTTATAATGTTTCTATGACGAATTACTATTCTGAGAAGATAATTTGAAGCATAGATAACGCTTAAGTCAAATGATATTGACTTTATATATTATTTTGGGACGGTTTTATGTTGGTTCGACGAAGTTTAAGTTCAAATGCTATTTTGAGATAGTTATATGTCGGGTAGATGACGCTTAAAAAAATGGTATTGACTATATAAATTATTTGGAGACGGTTTAATATTGCATCGATGATGAATTACTATTCAGAGATGATTATATGATGGATAGATGACGCCTAAGTGAAATGATATTCACTATATACATTATTTGGAGACGGTTTTATAATGCTTCTATGACGAATTCCTATTCCGAGAAGATAATTTGAAGCATAGATAACGCTTAAGTCAAATGATATTGACTATATATATTATTTTGGGACGGTTTTATGTTGGTTCGACGAAGTTTAAGTTCAAATGCTATTTTGAGATAGTTATATGTCGGGTAGATGACGATTAAAAAAATGGTATTGACTATATAAATTATTTGGAGACGGTTTTATATTGCATCGATGATGAATTACTATTCAGAGATGATTATATGATGGATAGATGAC
Organism: Trifolium repens; assembly: GCA_030408175.1. NCBI lineage: Eukaryota > Viridiplantae > Streptophyta > Magnoliopsida > Fabales > Fabaceae > Trifolium > Trifolium repens. The sequence continues at coordinate 42,829,302 of CP125850.1, read as the reverse complement.
GCCTAAGTGAAATGATATTGACTATATACATTATTTGGAAACTGTTTTATAATGCTTCTATGACGAATTATTATTCCGTGATGATAATATGAAGCACAGATAACGCTTAAGTCATATGATATTGACTATGTATATTATTTTGGGACGGTTTTATGTTACATCAATGACGAATTACTATTCCGAGATGATTATATGATGGATAGATGACGCTTAAGTCAAATTATATTGACTATATATGTTTTTTGGGAACGGGTTTATATTGGTTTGATGACACTTAATATAAACTCTACGATCGATAAATAGTGCCTCCAAGATCTTCAAGTCTCATAGCTATTGGTTAAATAAAAAATTAGATGGTTAAATATTGATTCGATGACGAACCAATATACATTTCAAGGTAAGTTCACTTCATTTTTGTTTCAAGTTTCATTTTAATTTAATATTAAATTTTTAACATGTACTAATTTGTTTTACTTTTTATTAGGTTGGTGTCAGAGTTACAATTGATGTGAGAAAATGAAATTGCAAAGTTTCATCGGATTATTTCGATTGAAAAAAGGTACCTATTTTTATCGATTGTTAAAAACTTTCAATCATGTGTCTCAAAGTTAATTTAGACGCCAAAATTTTGAAAGATGTTTTTTCATTCAACCTTCGTCAAAAGAATGAAATTCGTATTGTGAAATTTAAATATTGCCTAAATGACGTTTTGATACCGTCTCAAAATTCGTCTTGTGAAATTTAAATGTTGCTTATATGACGCCTGAGTCAAATGGTATTGAATATTTACATTATTTGGAGACAGTTTTATAATGCTTCTATGACGAATTACTATTCTGAGATGATTATATGATCTGTAGATGGCGTTTAAGTCAAATGATATTGAGTATATATATTATTTTGGAACGGTTTTATGTTACTTCGATGAAGCTTGAATCCAAATGCTATTTTGAGATAGTTATATGTTGGGTAGATGACGCTTAAAAAAATGGTATCGACTATATAAATTATTTGGAGACGGTTTTATATTGCATCGATGATGAATTACTATTCAGAGATGATTATATGATGGATAGATGACGCCTAAGTGAAATGATATTCACTATATACATTATTTGGAGACGGTTTTATAATGCTTCTATGACGAATTACTATTCCGAGAAGATAATTTGAAGCATAGATAACGCTTAAGTCAAATGATATTGACTATATATATTATTTTGGGACGGTTTTATGTTGGTTCGACGAAGTTTAAGTTCAAATGCTATTTTGAGATAGTTATATGTCGGGTAGATGACGCTTAAAAAAATGGTATTGACTATATAAATTATTTGGAGACGGTTTTATATTGCATCGATGATGAATTACTATTCAGAGATGATTATATGATGGATAGATGACGCCTAAGTGAAATGATATTGACTATATACATTATTTGGAAACTGTTTTATAATGCTTCTATGACGAATTATTATTCCGTGATGATAATATGAAGCACAGATAACGCTTAAGTCATATGATATTGACTATGTATATTATTTTGGGACGGTTTTATGTTACTTCGATGAAGTGTAAGTTCAAATGCTATTTTGAGATAGTTATATGTTGTGTACATGACGCTTAAGGCAACTGATTTTGACTATATAAATTATTTGGAGACGGTTTTTTGTTACATCAATGACGAATTACTATTCCGAGATGATTATATGATGGATAGATGACGCTTAAGGCAAATTATATTGACTATATATGTTATTTGGGAACGGGTTTATATTGGTTTGATGACACTTAATATAAACTCTACGATCGATAAATAGTGTCTCCAAGATCTTCAAGTCTCATAGCTATTGGTTAAATAAAAAATGAGATGGTTAAATATTGATTCGATGACGAACCAATATACATTTCAAGGTAAGTTCACTTCATTTTTGTTTCAAGTTTCATTTTAATTTAATATTAAATTTTTAACATGTACTAATTTGTTTTACTTTTTATTAGGTTGGTGTCAGAGTTACAATTGATGTGAGAAAATGAAATTGCAAAGTTTCATCGGATTATTTCGATTGAAAAAAGGTACCTATTTTTATCGATTGTTAAAAACTCTCAATCATGTGTCTCAAAGTTAATTTAGACGCCAAAATTTTGAAAGATGTTTTTTCGTTCAACCTTCGTCAAAAGAATGAAATTCGTATTGTGAAATTTAAATATTGCCTAAATGACGTTTTGCTACCGTCTCAAAATTCGTCTTGTGAAATTTAAATGTTGCTTATATGACGCCTGAGTCAAATGGTATTGAATATTTACATTATTTGGAGACAATTTTATAATGCTTCTATGACGAATTACTATTCTGAGATGATTATATGATCTATAGATGGCGTTTAAGTCAAATGATATTGAGTATATATATTATTTTGGAACGGTTTAATGTTACTTCGATGAAGCTTCAGTCCAAATGCTATTTTGACATAGTTATATGTTGGGTAGATGACGCTTAAAAAAATGGTATCGACTATATAAATTATTTGGAGACGGTTTTATATTGCATCGATGATGAATTACTATTCAGAGATGATTATATGATGGATAGATGACGCCTAAGTGAAATGATATTCACTATATACATTATTTGGAGACGGTTTTATAATGTTTCTATGACGAATTACTATTCTGAGAAGATAATTTGAAGCATAGATAACGCTTAAGTCAAATGATATTGACTATATATATTATTTTGGGACGGTTTTATGTTGGTTCGACGAAGTTTAAGTTCAAATGCTATTTTGAGATAGTTATATGTCGGGTAGATGACGCTTAAAAAAATGGTATTGACTATATAAATTATTTGGAGACGGTTTTATATTGCATCGATGATGAATTACTATTCAGAGATGATTATATGATGGATAGATGACGCCTAAGTGAAATGATATTCACTATATACATTATTTGGAGACGGTTTTATAATGCTTCTATGACGAATTCCTATTCCGAGAAGATAATTTGAAGCATAGATAACGCTTAAGTCAAATGATATTGACTATATATATTATTTTGGGACGGTTTTATGTTGGTTCGACGAAGTTTAAGTTCAAATGCTATTTTGAGATAGTTATATGTTGGGTAGATGACGCTTAAAAAAATGGTATTGACTATATAAATTATTTGGAGACGGTTTTATATTGCATCGATGATGAATTACTATTCAGAGATGATTATATGATGGATAGATGACGCCTAAGTGAAATGATATTGACTATATACATTATTTGGAAACTGTTTTATAATGCTTCTATGACGAATTATTATTCCGTGATGATAATATGAAGCACAGATAACGCTTAAGTCATATGATATTGACTATGTATATTATTTTGGGACGGTTTTATGTTACTTCGATGAAGTGTAAGTTCAAATGCTATTTTGAGATAGTTATATGTTGTGTACATGACGCTTAAGGCAACTGATTTTGACTATATAAATTATTTGGAGACGGTTTTTTGTTACATCAATGACGAATTACTATTCCGAGATGATTATATGATGGATAGATGACGCTTAAGTCAAATTATATTGACTATATATGTTATTTGGGAACGGGTTTATATTGGTTTGATGACACTTAATATAAACTCTACGATCGATAAATAGTGCCTCCAAGATCTTCAAGTCTCATAGCTATTGGTTAAATAAAAAATGAGATGGTTAAATATTGATTCGATGACGAACCAATATACATTTCAAGGTAAGTTCACTTCATTTTTGTTTCAAGTTTCATTTTAATTTAATATTAAATTTTTAACATGTACTAATTTGTTTTACTTTTTATTAGGTTGGTGTCAGAGTTACAATTGATGTGAGAAAATGAAATTGCAAAGTTTCATCGGATTATATCGATTGAAAAAAGGTACCTATTTTTATCGATTGTTAAAAACTTTCAATCATATGTCTCAAAGTTAATTTAGATGCCAAAATTTTGAAAGATGTTTTTATATTGCCAAAAAATGGTATCGACTATATAAATTATTTGGAGACGGTTTTATATTGCATCGATGATGAATTACTATTCAGAGATGATTATATGATGGATAGATGACGCCTATGTGAAATGATATTCACTATGTACATTATTTGGAGACGGTTTTATAATGCTTCTATGACGAATTACTATTCCGAGAAGATAATTTGAAGCATAGATAAAGCTTAAGTCAAATGATATTGACTATATATATTATTTTGGGACGGTTTTATGTTGGTTCGACGAAATTTAAGTTCAAATGCTATTTTGAGAGTTATATGTCGGGTCGATGACGCTTAAAAAAATGGTATTGACTATATAAATTATTTGGAGACGGTTTTATGTTACATCAATGACGAATTACTATTCCGAGATGATTATATGATGGATAGATGACGCTTAAGTCAAATTATATTGACTATACATGTTATTTGGGAACGAGTTTATATTGGTTTGATGACACTTAATATAAACTCTACGATCGATAAATAGTGCCTCCAAGATCTTCAAGTCTCATAGCTATTGGTTAAATAAAAAATGAGATGGTTAAATATTGATTCGATGACGAACCAATATACATTTCAAGGTAAGTTCACTTCATTTTTGTTTCAAGTTTCATTTTAATTTAATATTAAATTTTTAACATGTACTAATTTGTTTTACTTTTTATTAGGTTGGTGTCAGAGTTACAATTGATGTGAGAAAATGAAATTGCAAAGTTTCATCGGATTATTTCGATTGAAAAAAGGTACTTATTTTTATCGATTGTTAAAAACTTTCAATCATATGTCTCAAAGTTAATTTAGACGCCAAAATTTTGAAAGATGTTTTTTCATTCAACCTTCGTTAAAAGAATGAAATCCGTATTGTGAAATTTAAATATTGCCTAAATGACGTTTTGATACCGTCTCAAAATTCGTCTTGTGAAATTTAACTGTTGCTTATATGACGCCTGAGTCAAATGGTATTGAATATTTACATTATTTGGAGACAGTTTTATAATGCTTCTATGACGAATTACTATTCTGAGATGATTATATGATCTATAGATGACGTTTAAGTCAAATGATATTGAGTATATATATTATTTTGGAACGGTTTTATGTTACTTCGATGAAGCTTCAGTCAAATGTTATTTTGAGATAGTTATATTTTGGGTAGATGACGCTTAAGAAAAATGGTATCGACTATATAAATTATTTGGAGACGGTTTTATATTACATCAATGACGAATTACTATTCCGAGATGATTATATGATGGATAGACGATGTTTAAGTCAAATGATATTGACTATAGATATTACTTTGGGACGGTTTTATATTGCTTCTAAGACGAATTACTATTCCGAGAAGATAATTTGAAGCATAGATAACGGTTAAGTCAAATGATATTGACTATATATATTATTTTGGGACGGTTTTATATTGCTTCTATGACGAATTACTATTCCGAGAAGATAATTTGAACCATAGATAACGCTTAAGTCAAATGATATTGACTATATATATTATATTGGGACGGTTTTATGTTGGTTCGACGAAGTTTAAGTTCAAATGCTATTTTGAGATTGTTATATGTTGGGTTGATGACGCTTAAAAAAATGGTATCGACTATATAAATTATTTGGAGACGGTTTTATATTGCATCGATGATGAATTACTATTCAGAGATGATTATATGATGGATAGATGACGCTTAAGTCAAATTATATTGACTATATATGTTATTTGGGAACGGTTTTATATTGGTTTGATGACACAGAATATAAACTCTACGATCGATAAATAGTGCCTCCAAGATCTTCAAGTCTCATAGCTATTGGTTAAATAAAAAATGAGATGGTTAAATATTGATTCGATGACGAACCAATATACATTTCAAGGTAAGTTCACTTCATTTCTGTTTCCAGTTTCATTTTAATTTAATATTAAATTTTTAACATGTACTAATTTGTTTTACTTTTTATTAGGTTGGTGTCAGAGTTACAATTGATGTGAGAAAATGAAATTGCAAAGTTTCATCGGATTATTTCGATTGAAAAAAGGTACCTATTTTTATCGATTGTTAAAAACTTTCAATCATATGTCTCAAAAGTTAATTTAGACGCCAAAATTTTGAAAGATGTTTTTTCATTCAACCTTCGTCAAAAGAATGAAATTCGTATTGTGAAATTTAAATATTGCCTAAATGACGTTTTGATACCGTCTCAAAATTCGTGTTGTGAAATTTAAATGTTGCTTATATGACGCCTGAGTCAAATAGTATTGAATATTTACATTATTTGGAGACAGTTTTATAATGCTTCTATGACGAATTACTATTCTGAGATGATTATATGATCTATAGATGACGTTTAAGTCAAATGATATTGAGTATATATATTATTTTGGAACGGTTTAATGTTACTTCGATGAAGCTTCAGTCCAAATGTTATTTTGAGATAGTTATATTTTGGGTAGATGACGCTTAAGAAAAATGGTATCGACTATATAAATTATTTGGAGACGGTTTTATATTACATCAATGACGAATTACTATTCCGAGATGATTATATGATGGATAGACGATGTTTAAGTCAAATGATATTGACTATATATATTACTTTGGGACGGTTTTATATTGCTTTCTATGACGAATTACTATTCCGAGAAGATAATTTGAAGCATAGATAACGCTTAAGTCAAATAATATTGACTATATATATTATTTTGGGACGGTTTTATATTGCTTCTATGACGAATTACTATTCCGAGAAGATAATTTGAACCATAGATAACGCTTAAGTCAAATGATATTGACTATATATATTATATTGGGACGGTTTTATGTTGGTTCGACGAAGTTTAAGTTCAAATGCTATTTTGAGATAGTTATATGTTGGGTTGATGACGCTTAAAAAAATGGTATCGACTATATAAATTATTTGGAGACGGTTTTATATTGCATCGATGATGAATTACTATTCAGAGATGATTATATGATGGATAGATGACACTTAAGTCAAATTATATTGACTATATATGTTATTTGGGAACGGTTTTATATTGGTTTGATGACACTGAATATAAACTCTACGATCGATAAATAGTGCCTCCAAGATCTTCAAGTCTCATAGCTATTGGTTAAATAAAAAATGAGATGGTTAAATATTGATTCGATGACGAACCAATATACATTTCAAGGTAAGTTCACTTCATTTCTGTTTCCAGTTTCATTTTAATTTAATATTAAATTTTTAACATGTACTAATTTGTTTTACTTTTTATTAGGTTGGTGTCAGAATTACAATTGATGTAAGAAAATGAAATTGCAAAGTTTCATCGGATTATTTCGATTGAAAAAAGGTACCTATTTTTATCGATTGTTAAAAACTTTCAATCATATGTCTCAAAAGTTAATTTAGACGCCAAAATTTTGAAAGATGTTTTTTCACTCAACCTTCTTCAAAAGAATGAAATTCGTATTGTGAAATTTAAATATTGCCTAAATGACGTTTTGATACCGTCTCAAAATTCGTCTTGTGAAATTTAACTGTTGCTTATATGACGCCTGAGTCAAATGGTATTGAATATTTACATTATTTGGAGACAGTTTTATAATGCTTCTATGACGAATTACTATTCTGAGATGATTATTTGATCTATAGATGGCGTTTAAGTCAAATGATATTGAGTATATATATTATTTTGGAACGGTTTTATGTTACTTCGATGAAGCTTCAGTCCAAATGCTATTTTGAGATAGTTATATGTTGGGTATGAGACGACCTATGTCCCATTAGTGAAATTCGAAATAAGACTTGAAACTTTCTTATAAAAAATGCGGAAAATTTGAAACTTTATAAAATAGAAGACTCAATTATTTAACACACTGCTTCATAAATATATGTTTCAGAACTATTACAAATAGATTCTTGACACAAACTATTAGTCTAGTGGCACTGCCACATAGATGGAACATTATAGAAAAGTTCATAAAGGATATCAAAGAAATGCATAAAAGGACTTCCTAAGTCCGACATGACTGACACTTATACTGACTGTGAAATACCAATACATAATAGTAGCGAAATAATTCGCGTTTATTCAAACCACCAAAATCTTCAATCTTAACTCACTTCCACGTCACTCCATAGCCTCTTCTCCTGGACAGTCGAGGTGTGGGGGAAAGTGTGGAACGTCGTCTGTTCGTCATTGATTAATCCAAAGGTGGAAGACAAAAAGAATACAGGGCTAAGACTACATACAAGTTTGAAAGTGGGGATGGGGTGTAAAATAATAATATATATGTCAAACACAAGTACGCAAACAAACGCATCTCTCTCGCGTAATTATCTAGCTCTTTGTTTTTCTATTCTAATGCATCTATAATCTATATGCTGACTCAGGCCATTAGACGCTATCAAGGATACCTATCCCATTTACCAAGATCAGGTACCACGAGATCACATGCCACCAACGTACTCCCAATTACCAAGAGCTACGCCACCTGACTTCACGTGGAGTCCAGTGTTATAAGTCGATCGTCCCTAAGGAATATCAGGCCAAGATCCCATCTTGCCTCGCATGCGTAAACAATAATCCCCATCGGGATTCTAGGCGACTGATCAACCTCGTACGTCCCATACCGTACGGCAGTGCAAGTCTATATGATCACTCAATCGTCTTATCGTATTTCTTCTTTCCTTCGTTGCAAAATCCTTACCTCTACACAGTAAGTTCAGTTCACACAATGAGTAGTGTATGATTGACTTCCCAGGTAAGAGAGGTAACCGTAAGAGACATGGTCTACCAAGTCTATGCCTAGCCAGAACCCAACCGAATACAACTAATCAAAGTATTTTACTTCCCTTAAGTGACGAGGGTTCGTCCTATTGATTTCTTCTATGTCGTTGACTTCTTTTCCTCGAAAAATAATCTATTGTGTTTCTTATTCTAACAATCACAATCATTCACATATATATAAACATTTAAGCAAATAATCAAATAATGCAAACACAATACAAACTCAAATTATCATAGATCATTCATATGATAGATAATTAAGGCCGGCTTAACCTCGTTTAGTAATTCCAGAAAAATCACTAAAAGAGAATAAGCTCTCCTTAGTTATTTATCGGTTGTAGTGGCTGTCGACACCACTACACATATATATTAAGCTTATTTTATGCTAACCGTCCCAACGTGTACGGAATCTTGCCTGACCTTTAGTTGATGAGTGTTGTTGAAAATCCTCGAGTGTTTCTTCTGAACTTTGGTAAGAACCTAATTTTCGATATTCGTTGAGTCGTAAGAAATTTATAGAATAATTAAAATATAATTTATGCTTAGTTAGATATACTTCGTAAAAGTTTGAAATATTTATTTTAAAATAACTTCCTATATTAATATTAAATTCAAAAGTAAATTAGACTATACTCTAGTTTAGATTTACTAGTTTTAGAAAATTACCGAGACTATAGACCTAATAACATTTTAATTTCATAATAATACTTGAGCATTATAACGGCTTAAAAATAGTAAAATTTATTATTTATTAAGATATTACTTGGACCTTATAAGTTCAAAACTTGGACATCTCAAAAGATTTTAAATAACAAATTTAGAATAACCTTCGTAGATTAATTAAATAAGTTTGAAAATATAATATAAATAAATTGGACATTCCTCCGATATTCTAATAATATTTAAAAAAAGTATTTAGGATTAAGTGGAGAATACCTTAATAAATTTTCGTAATAGAACTTAATATCCGGAAAATATTGGCAGCACAACGGTAGGCTAAACTCGATCGAAACCAAAATTAAAGTGATGGAACCAACTCACAATTTAACTATTGAGAGTTTTTGAGAGGGAGAGTACGTATATATGCATGAAATGAACATATATGTGTGCATGAAAAATGGTAGTGGAACTCCCTATTTATTATACTAGTTTGCAAAGGATAAAAAAAATAGTTTAAATCAAGGCATCCGTTGTTCATTTTTGACAGCTTATGTTTTATCTCTTTTACATGTAACAAGTACACATGTATAGTGCTCTAAATTAGACTTATGGCTCACACTTTTGAAAATGTATAAGAACTTACCGGTTCAACTCAAACTCTATTCATACTCATCAACATAACATGTGTTCAATTTTGACAGCATGTATGTTTATGGTCTACCTTCAAATAGTTACAATTAAGTTAAATGATATTGACTATATATATTACATTGGGACGGTTTTATATTGCTTCTATGACGAATTACTCTTCCGAGAAGATAATTTGAAGCATAAATAACGCTTAAGTCAAATGATATTGACTATATATATTATTTTGGGACGGTTTTATGTTGGTTCGACGAAGTTTAAGTTCAAATTCTATTTTGAGATAGTTATATGTCGGGTAGATGACGCTTAAAAATATGGTATCGACTATATAAATTATCTGGAGACGGTTTTATATTGCATCGATGATGAATTACTATTCAGAGATGATTATATGATGGATAGATGACGCCTAAGTGAAATGATATTGACTATATACATTATTTGGAAACGGTTTTATAACGCTTCTATGACGAATTATTATTCCGTGATGATAATATGAAGTACAGATAACGCTTAAGTCATAAGATATTGACTATGTATATTATTTTGGGACGGTTTTATGTTACTTCGATGAAGTGTAAGTTCAAATGCTATTTTGAGATAGTTATATGTTGTGTACATGACGCTTAAGGCAACTGATTTTGACTATATAAATTATTTGGAGACGGTTTTATGTTACATCAATGACGAATTACTATTCCGAGATGATTATATGATGGATAGATGACGCTTAACTCAAATTATATTGACTATATATGTTTTTTGGGAACGGGTTTATATTGGTTTGATGACACTTAATATAAACTCTACGATCGATAAATAGTGCCTCCAAGATCTTCAAGTCTCATAGCTATTGGTTAAATAAAAAATGAGATGGTTAAATATTGATTCGATGACGAACCAATATACATTTCAAGGTAAGTTCACTTCATTTTTGTTTCAAGTTTCATTTTAATTTAATATTAAATTTTTAACATGTACTAATTTGTTTTACTTTTTATTAGGTTGGTGTCAGAGTTACAATTAATGTGAGAAAATGAAATTGCAAAGTTTCATCGGATTATTTCGATTGAAAAAAGGTACCTATTTTTATCGATTGTTAAAAACTTTCAATCATATGTCTCAAAGTTAATTTAGACGCCAAAATATTGAAAGATGTTTTTTCATTCAACCTTCGTCAAAAGAATGAAATTCGTATTGTGAATTTTAAATATTGCCTAAATGACGTTTTGATACCGTCTCAAAATTCGTCTTGTGAAATTTAAATGTTGCTTATATGACGCCTGAGTCAAATGGTATTGAATATTTACATTATTTGGAGACAGTTTTATAATGCTTCTATGACGAATTACTATTCTGAGATGATTATAAGATCTATAGATGACGTTTAAGTCAAATGATATTGAGTATATATATTATTTTGGAACGGTTTTATGTTACTTCGATGAAGCTTCAGTCCAAATGTTATTTTGAGATAGTTATATTTTGGGTAGATGACGCTTAAGAAAAATGGTATCGACTATATAAATTATTTGGAGACGATTTTATATTACATCAATGACGAATTACTATTCCGAGATGATTATATGATGGATAGACGATGTTTAAGTCAAATGATATTGACCATATATATTACTTTGGGACGGTTTTATATTGTTTCTATGACGAATTACTATTCCGAGAAGATAATTTGAAGCATAGATAATGCTTAAGTCAAATGATATTGACTATATATATTATTTTGGGACGGTTTTATGTTGGTTCGACGAAGTTTAAGTTCAAATTCTATTTTGAGATAGTTATATGTCGGGTAGATGACGCTTAAAAATATGGTATCGACTATATAAATTATCTGGAGACGGTTTTATATTGCATCGATGATGAATTACTATTCAGAGATGATTATATGATGGATAGATGACGCCTAAGTGAAATGATATTGATTATATACATTATTTGGAGACGGTTTTATAATGCTTCTATGACGAATTATTATTCCGTGATGATAATATGAAGCATAGATAACGCTTAAGTCATATGATATTGACTATGTATATTATTTTGGGACGGTTTTATGTTACTTCGATGAAGTGTAAGTTCAAATGCTATTTTGAGATAATTATATGTTGTGTACATGACGCGTAAGACAAATGATTTTGACTATATAAATTATTTGGAAACGGTTTTATGTTACATCAATGACGAATTACTATTCCGGGATGATTATATGATGGATAGATGACGCTTAAGTCAAATTATATTGACTATATATGTTATTTGGGAACGATTTTATATCGGTTTGATGACACTTAATATAAACTATACGATCGATAAATAGTGCCTCCAAGATCTTCAAGTCTCATAGCTATTGGTTAAATAAAAAATGAGATGGTTAAATATTGATTCGATGACGAACCAATATACATTTCAAGGTAAGTTCACTTCATTTTTGTTTCAAGTTTCATTTTAATTTAATATTAAATATTTAACATGTACTAATTTGTTTTATTTTTTATTAGGTTGGTGTCATAGTTACAATTGATGTGAGAAAATGAAATTGCAAAGTTTCATCGGATTATTTCGATTGAAAAAAGGTACCTATTTTTATCGATTGTTAAAAACTTTCAATCATATGTCTCAAAGTTAATTTAGACGCCAAAATTTTGAAAGATGTTTTTTCATTCAACCTTCGTCAAAAGAATGAAATTCGTATTGTGAAATTTAAATATTGCCTAAATGACGTTTTGATACCGTCTCAAAATTCGTGTTGTGAAATTTAAATGTTGCTTATATGACGCCTGAGTCAAATGGTATTGAATATTTACATTATTTGGAGACAGTTTTATGATGCTTCTATGATGAATTACTATTCTGAGATGATTATATGATCTATAGATGACGTTTAAGTCAAATGATATTGAGTATATATATTATTTTGGAACAGATTTATGTTACTTCGATGAAGCTTCAGTCCAGATGTTATTTTGAGATAGTTATATTTTGGGTAGATGACGCTTAAGAAAAATGGTATCGACTATATAAATTATTTGGAGACGGTTTTATATTACATCAATGACGAATTACTATTCCGAGATGATTATATGATGGATAGACGATGTTTAAGTCAAATGATATTGACTATATATATTACTTTGGGACGGTTTTATATTGCTTCTATGACGAATTACTATTCCGAGAAGATAATTTGAAGCATAGATAACGCTTAAGTCAAATGATATTGACTATATATATTATTTTGGGACGGTTTTATGTTGGTTCGACGAAGTTTAAGTTCAAATTCGATTTTGAGATAGTTATATATCGGGTAGATGACGCTTAAAAATATGGTATCGACTATATAAATTATCTGGAGACGGTTTTATATTGCATCGATGATGAATTACTGTTCAGAGATGATTATATGATGGATAGATGATACCTAAGTGAAATGATATTGACTATATACATTATTTGGAGACGGTTTTATAATGCTTCTATGACGAATTATTATTCCGTGATGATAATATGAAGCATAGATAACGCTTAAGTCATATGATATTGACTATGTATATTATTTTGGGACGGTTTTATGTTACTTAGATGAACTGTAAGTTCAAATGCTATTTTGAGATAGTTATATGTTGTGTACATGACGCGTAAGGCAAATGATTTTGACTATATAAATTATTTGGAGACGGTTTTATGTTACATCAATGACGAATTACTATTCCGAGATGATTATATGATGGATAGATGACGCTTAAGTCAAATTATATTGACTATATATGTTATTTGGGAACGGTTTTATATTGGTTTGATGACACTTAATATAAACTCTACGATCGATAAATAGTGCCTCCAAGATCTTCAAGTCTCGTAGCTATTGGCTAAATAAAAAATGAGACGGTTAAATATTGATTCGATGACGAACCAATATACATTTCAAGGTAAGTTCACTTCATTTTTGTTTCAAGTTTCATTTTAATTTAATATTAAATATTTAACATGTACTAATTTGTTTTATTTTTTATTAGGTTGGTGTCATAGTTACAATTGATGTGAGAAAATGAAATTGCAAAGTTTCATCGGATTATTTCGATTGAAAAAAGGTTCCTATTTTTATCGATTGTTAAAAACTTTCAATCATATGTCTCAAAGTTAATTTAGACGCCAAAATTTTGAAAGATGTTTTTTCATTCAACCTTCGTCAAAAGAATGAAATTCGTATTGTGAAATTTAAATATTGCCTAAATGACGTTTTGATACCGTCTCAAAATTCGTATTGTGAAATTTAAATGTTGCTTATATGACGCCTGAGTCAAATGGTATTGAATATTTACATTATTTGGAGACAGTTTTATAATGCTTCTATGACGAATTACTATTCTGAGATGATTATATGATCTATAGATGACGTTTAAGTCAAATGATATTGAGTATATATATTATTTTGGAACGGTTTTATGTTACTTCGATGAAGCTTCGGTCCAAATGATATTGACTATATATATATATGATGGATAGACGATGTTTAAGTCAAATGATATTGACTATATATATATTACTTTGGGACGGTTTTATATTGCTTCTATGACGAATTACTATTCCGAGAAGATAATTTGAAGCATAGATAACGCTTAAGTCAAATGATATTGACTATATATATTATTTTGGGACGGTTTTATGTTACTTCAATGAAGTGTAAGTTCAAATGCTATTTTGAGATAGTTATATGTTGTGTACATGACGCGTAAGGCAAATGATTTTGACTATATAAATTATTTGGAAACGGTTTTATGTTACATCAATGACGAATTACTATTCCGAGATGATTATATGATGGATAGATGACGCTTAAGTCAACTTATATTGACTATATATGTTATTTGGGGACGGTTTTATATTGCTTCTATGACGCTTAAGTCAAATGATATTGACTATATATATTACTTTGAGACAGTTTTATGTTGATTACATTATTTGGAGACGGTTTTACGATGCTTCCATGGGAATTACTATTCCGAGATGATAATATGATACATATAGATGACACTTAAGCCAAATGATATTGACCATATATATTATTTTGGTACGGTTTTTATGTTGGTTTGATGACACTTAATATAAACTCTACGATCGATAAATAGTGCCTCCAAGATCTTCAAGTCTCAAAGCTATTGGTTAAATAAAATATGAGATGGTTAAATATTGTTTCGATAACGAACCAATATACATTTCAAGGTAAGTTCACTTCATTTTTGTTTCAAGTTTCATTTTAATTTAATATTAAATTTTGAACATGTACTAATTTGTTTTATTTTTTATTAGATTGGTGTCAGAGTTACAATTGATGTGAGAAATTGAAATTGCAAAGTTTCATCGGATTATTTTGATTTAAAAAAGGCACCTATTTTTATCGATTGTTAAAAACTTTCAATCATATGTCTTAAAGTAAATTTAGACGCCAAAATTTTAAAAGATGTTTTTTCATTCAACCTTCGTCAAAAGAATGAAATTCGTATTGTGAAATTTAAATATTGCCTAAATGACGTTTTGATACCGTCTTAAAATTCGTGTTGTGAAATTTAAATGTTGCTTATATGACGCCTGAGTCAAATAGTATTGAATATTTACATTATTTGGAGACAGTTTTATAATTCTTCTATGACGAATTACTATTCTGAGATGATTATATGATCTATAGATGACGTTTAAGTCAAATGATATTGAGTATATATATTATTTTGGAAAGGTTTTATGTTACTTCGATGAAGCTTCTGTCCAAATGTTATTTTGAGATAGTTATATTTTAGGTAGATGACGCTTAAGAAAAATGGTATCGACTATATAAATTATTTGGAGACGGTTTTATATTACATCAATGACGAATTACTATTCCGAGATGATTATATTATGGATAGACGATGTTTAAGTCAAATGATATTGACTATATATATTACTTTGGGACGGTTTTATATTGCTTTCTATGACGAATTACTATTCCGAGAAGATAATTTGAAGCATAGATAACGCTTAAGTCAAATAATATTGACTGTATATATTATTTTGGGACGGTTTTATATTGCTTCTATGACGAATTACTATTCCGAGAAGATAATTTGAACCATAGATAACGCTTAAGTCAAATGATATTGTCTATATATATTATTTTGGGACGGTTTTATGTTGGTTCGACGAAGTTTAAGTTCAAATGCTATTTTGAGATAGTTATATGTTGGGTTGATGACGCTTAAAAAAATGGTATCGACTATATAAATTATTTGGAGACGGTTTTATATTGCATCGATGATGAATTACTATTCAGAGATGATTATATGATGGATAGATGACGCTTAAGTCAAATTATATTGACTATATATGTTATTTGGGAACGGTTTTATATTGGTTTGATGACACTGAATATAAACTCTACGATCGATAAATAGTGCCTCCAAGATCTTCAAGTCTCATAGCTATTGGTTAAATAAAAAATGAGATGGTTAAATATTGATTCGATGACGAACCAATATACATTTCAAGGTAAGTTCACTTCATTTTTGTTTCCAGTTTCATTTTAATTTAATATTAAATTTTTAACATGTACTAATTTGTGTTACTTTTTATTAGGTTGGTGTCAGAGTTACAATTGATGTGAGAAAATGAAATTGCAAAGTTTCATCGGATTATTTCGATTGAAAAAAGGTACCTATTTTTATCGATTGTTAAAAACTTTCAATCATATGTCTCAAAAGTTAATTTAGACGCCAAAATTTTGAAAGATGTTTTTTCATTCAACCTTCGTCAAAAGAATGAAATTCGTATTGTGAAATTTAAATATTGCCTAAATGACGTTTTGATACCGTCTCAAAATTCGTCTTGTGAAATTTAACTGTTGCTTATATGACGCCTGAGTCAAATGGTATTGAATATTTACATTATTTGGAGACAGTTTTATAATGCTTCTATGACGAATTACTATTCTGAGATGATTATTTGATCTATAGATGGCGTTTAAGTCAAATGATATTGAGTATATATATTATTTTGGAACGGTTTTATGTTACTTCGATGAAGCTTCAGTCCAAATGCTATTTTGAGATAGTTATATGTTGGGTATGAGACGACCTGTGTCCCATTAGTGAAATTCGAAATAAGACTTGAAACTTTCTTATAAAAAATGCGGAAAATTTGAAACTTTATAAAATAGAAGACTCAATTATTTAACACACTGCTTCATAAATATATGTTTCAGAACTATTACAAATAGATTCTTGACACAAACTATTAGTCTAGTGGCACTGCCACATAGATGGAACATTATAGAAAAGTTCATAAAGGATATCAAAGAAATGCATAAAAGGACTTCCTAAGTCCAACATGACTGACACTTATACTGACTGTGAAATACCAATACATAATAGTAGCGAAATAATTCGCGTTTATTCAAACCACCAAAATCTTCAATCTTAACTCACTTCCACGTCACTCCATAGCCTCTTCTCCTGGACAGTCGAGGTGTGGGGGAAAGTGTGGAACGTCGTCTGTTCGTCATTGATTAATCCAAAGGTGGAAGACAAAAAGAATACAGGGCTAAGACTACATACAAGTTTGAAAGTGGGGATGGGGTGTAAAATAATAATATATATGTCAAACACAAGTACGCAAACAAACGCATCTCTCTCGCGTAATTATCTAGCTCTTTGTTTTTCTATTCTAATGCATCTATAATCTATATGCTGACTCAGGCCATTAGACGCTATCAAGGATACCTATCCCATTTACCAAGATCAGGTACCACGAGATCACATGCCACCAACGTACTCCCAATTACCAAGAGCTACGCCACCTGACTTCACGTGGAGTCCAGTGTTATAAGTCGATCGTCCCTAAGGAATATCAGGCCAAGATCCCATCTTGCCTCGCATGCGTAAACAATAATCCCCATCGGGATTCTAGGCGACTGATCAACCTCGTACGTCCCATACCGTACGACAGTGGACTTTCACATTCCTGAATGCAAGTCTATATGATCACTCAATCGTCTTATCGTATTTCTTCTTTCCTTCGTTGCAAAATCCTTACCTCTACACAGTAAGTTCAGTTCACACAATGAGTAGTGTATGATTGACTTCCCAGGTAAGAGAGGTAACCGTAAGAGACATGGTCTACGAAGTCTATGCCTAGCCAGAACCCAACCGAATACAACTAATCAAAGTATTTTACTTCCCTTAAGTGAAGAGGGTTCGTCCTATTGATTTCTTCTATGTCGTTGACTTCTTTTCCTCGAAAAATAATCTATTGTGTTTCTTATTCTAACAATCACAATCATTCACATATATATAAACATTTAAGCAAATAATCAAATAATGCAAACACAATACAAACTCAAATTATCATAGATCATTCATATGATAGATAATTAAGGCCGGCTTAACCTCGTTTAGTAATTCCAGAAAAATCACTAAAAGAGAATAAGCTCTCCTTAGTTATTTATCGGTTGTAGTGGCTGCCGACACCACTACACATATATATTAAGCTTATTTTACGCTAACCGTCCCAACGTGTACGGAATCTTGCCCGACCTTTAGTTGATGAGTGTTGTTGAAAATCCTCGAGTGTTTCTTCTGAACTTTGGTAAGAACCTAATTTTCGATATTCGTTGAGTCGTAAGAAATTTATAGAATAATTAAAATATAATTTATGCTTAGTTAGATATACTTCGTAAAAGTTTGAAATATTTATTTTAAAATAACTTCCTATATTAATATTAAATTCAAAAGTAAATTAGACTATATTCTAGTTTAGATTTACTAGTTTTAGAAAATTACCGAGACTATAGACCTAATAACATTTTAATTTCATAATAATACTTGAGCATTAGAACGGCTTAAAAATAGTAAAATTTATTATTTATTAAGATATTACTTGGACCTTATAAGTTCAAAACTTGGACATCTCAAAAGATTTTAAATAACAAATTTAGAATAACCTTCGTAGATTAATAAAATAAGTTTGAAAATATAATATAAATAAATTGGACATTCCTCCGATATTCTAATAATATTTAAAAAAAGTATTTAGGATTAAGTGGAGAATACCTTAATAAATTTTCGTAATAGAACTTAATATCCGAAAAATATTGGCAGCACAACGGTAGGCTAAACTCGATCGAAACCAAAATTAAAGTGATGGAACCAACTCACAATTTAACTATTGAGAGTTTTTGAGAGGGAGAGTACGTATATATGCATGAAATGAACATATATGTGTGCATGAAAATTGGTAGTGGAACTCCCTATTTATTATACTAGTTTGCAAAGGATAAAAAAAATAGTTTAAATCAAGGCATCCGTTGTTCATTTTTGACAGCTTATGTTTTATCTCTTTTACATGTAACAAGTACACATGTATAGTGCTCTAAATTAGACTTATGGCTCACACTTTTGAAAATGTATAAAAACTTACCGGTTCAACTCAAACTCTATTCATACTCATCAACATAACATGTGTTCAATTTTGACAGCATGTATGTTTATGGTCTACCTTCAAATAGTTACAATTAAGTCAAATGATATTGACTATATATATTACTTTGGGACGATTTTATATTGCTTCTATGACGAATTACTCTTCCGAGAAGATAATTTGAAGCATAGATAACGCTTAAGTCAAATGATATTGACTATATATATTATTTTGGGACGGTTTTATGTTGGTTCGACGAAGTTTAAGTTCAAATTCTATTTTGAAATAGTTATATATCGGGTAGATGACGCTTAAAAATATGGTATCGACTATATAAATTATCTGGAGACGGTTTTATATTGCATCGATGATGAATTACTATTCAGAGATGATTATATGATGGATAGATGACGCCTAAGTGAAATGATATTGACTATATACATTATTTGTAGACGGTTTTATAATGCTTCTATGACGAATTATTATTCCGTGATGATAATGTCATACCCCAATTTTTGACCTAAGATCCCGTCTCATTTACATTTGTCTTTTTTATCCGGAATATTTTTATGCTCTTTCAAATAAAAATTCGACAGAGAGATATTTTAAAATACCTCATTTTATGAATTTTAGTCCCGGTGTCCTTTTTGTCCATTTTAATATTAGTTCTTTCTTTATTTTTATCTTCACTTTTTTTTAATCTTTTTTATTATTATTATTATTATTATAAAACAAAAAAAATAAAAACAAAGAGAAAGAACAGCACGTGGTGCTGTCTTCCCCCCACCCTTTTTCTTAATTTTCTTTTTTATTTTATTATTATTAGAAAAGAAAGGAATAGTAACAGTAGCAGCAAGCATGCCCTTCTCCCCTATTTTTTGGCTTTTTGACTTTCAACCTTTCCCAAACAAGCTTTAATCTTCATCAATCTCACACTCAATTAAAAAGCAATTCCATTTTCACACTTAATCCAAGTTCTACACTTCAATCCATTGGGTAATTAAAACCCTAATTTTGCTTATAAATTGAATCCCAAAATCAGAACAAGGGGGAGGAAAAAGATAACACAGCCGCAGCAACAGTAACAAACCTCCAAACCCTAGTTTTTCAATATCTCAGAATCAAACAATCTCATAAACACTTCAAAACCCAAAAATCAGTAACAACAACAATCATCAAAATAACAACCAACAACAGTACCAAATCCAAACCAACACCTTCCAACAACAACAACAACACAGTAACAGAAACCACAACACACACAAACACTCGCACACACAGTAAAGAAAACAAAAGAAAATAGTAGAAGAAGGTCGAATCAGAGAGAGTAGAGCAAGAGAGTCTTTTTCGTTTTCCACCGACCACTGTAAGTGAAAATCCGGCCTTTTGGGGTGTTTTTTGAGGTTTTTAGGCCTAGATTTGGGTTTAGAAGGTTTAACAATGGGGGGTTAGTGTTGGAAAATTTTGGTTTTGGGTGAGTTTGGCCGGAGAAGACGGTGGCGCCGCCGCCGGGCGCCTTCTCCGGCGATGAAAGCTTAAAGAGAGAGATGAGAGAACAGTGAGAGAAGAAGGAAGATAAAATGAATGAAAATTCTGGAAAACGTATATATACTCCCTCTGTTACTCCGTGCACCCCCTTTGATTTCTCTGTAAACCCCCCTGTCTGGTTTAGTTTATAGATTATTAATGTTGATTTAAAACTGAAGTTCGCGCGCAGCTCAGTTTGCAACAGAGCGCGTCCTTGAGCAAGAGGTGACGAGTTCGAACCCCTGTGGAGTTTATTTCCACTTTTTTTTCCTTTTTTTTTCTGTTTAGGTTTTTCTTGGGCCTGGTTCGAACCCCTGTGGAGTTTATTTCCACTTTTTTTCCTTTTTTTTTCTGTTTAGGTTTTTCTTGGGCTCTAGGCCCAGATTTGCTATCCATCCCCCCCTGTGTTGCTGTTTGCATCCTTGATTTATTTATTTTTTATCTTTTTAGTATTTATTTGTTTTACTGTATTTAATGTCATTTAATTTATTTATTTGTACATTATTTACATGCTGTATGCTATGTTTAAATATCAAAAATACCAAAAATATGTTATGTCTTTTATTTTGTTTATTATTGTTCAAATATTAAAAATGCAAAAAATATGTATTGTGCGATTTATTTTTGTTTAAGTCCAAAAGGAAGGGGAAATTTTTCGTTAACCTCGCGTTACGATTATTTTTGCGCATAACGCTTAAGTCAAATGATATTGACTATATATATTACTTTGAGACGGTTTTATGTTGATTACATTATTTGGAGACGGTTTTACGATGCTTCCATGGGAATTACTATTCCGAGATGATAATATGATACATAGATGACACTTAAGCCAAATGATATTGACCATATATATTATTTTGGTACGGTTTTTATGTTGGTTTGATGACACTTAATATAAACTCTACGATCGATAAATAGTGCCTCCAAGATCTTCAAGTCTCATAGCTATTGGTTAAATAAAATATGAGATGGTTAAATATTGTTTCGATAACGAACCAATATACATTTCAAGGTAAGTTCACTTCATTTTTGTTTCAAGTTTCATTTTAATTTAATATTAAATTTTGAACATGTACTAATTTGTTTTATTTTTTATTAGGTTGGTGTCAGAGTTACAATTGATGTGAGAAATTGAAATTGCAAAGTTTCATCGGATTATTTTGATTGAAAAAAGGTACCTGTTTTTATCGATTGTTAAAAACTTTCAATCATATATCTCAAAGTTAATTTAGAGGCCAAAATTTTGAAAGATGTTTTTTCATTCAACCTTCGTCAAAAGAATGAAATTCGTATTGTGAAATTTAAATATTGCCTAAATGACGTTTTGATACCGTCTCAAAATTCGTGTTGTGAAATTTAAATGTTGCTTATATGACGCCTGAGTCAAATAGTATTGAATATTTACATTATTTGGAGACAGTTTTATAATGCTTCTATGACGAATTACTATTCTGAGATGATTATATGATCTATAGATGACGTTTAAGTCAAATGATATTGAGTATATATATTATTTTGGAACGGTTTTATGTTACTTCGATGAAGCTTCAGTCCAAATGTTATTTTGAGATAGTTATATTTTGGGTAGATGACGCTTAAGAAAAATGGTATCGACTGTATAAATTATTTGGAGACGGTTTTATATTACATCAATGACGAATTACTATTCTGAGATGATTATATGATGGATAGACGATGTTTAAGTCAAATGATATTGACTATATATATATTACTTTGGGACGGTTTTATATTGCTTCTATGACGAATTACTATTCCGAGAAGATAATTTGAAGCATAGATAACGCTTAAGTCAAATGATATTGACTATATATATTATTTTGGGACGGTTTTATATTGCTTCTATGACGAATTACTATTCCGAGAAGATAATTTGAACCATAGATAACGCTTAAGTCAAATGATATTGACTAAATATATTATTTTGGGACGGTTTTATGTTGGTTCGACGATGTTTAAGTTCAAATGCTATTTTGAGATAATTATATGTTGGGTAGATGACGCTTAAAAAAATGGTATCGACTATATAAATTATTTGGAGACGGTTTTATATTGCATCGATGATGAATTACTATTCAGAGATGATTATATGATGGATAGATGACGCCTAAGTGAAATTGTCGCGGTGATGTTCGGATATCAAAACTATTGATTAGTTTGATTCAAAAATTATGATTCACCACCGAGCTTTTATTTTTCCAAGGAAAAGGGGAAAAGTTCGAATAAACCCTATATTTTTGAGAGATTAAAGGTTCGGGGGTTGGTTACGTTAAGGGAAGGTATTAGCACCCTAAACGTCTATAGTACTCTATAGGAACCTCTTGTTTTTATTTATCTTTGTGCTAAAATTATTTGTTTGCTTGTAAATTAAAGTCTAAAAATATAAAAGTTAAAGTGATGATTAAAAAAGAGAAAAAAAATGTTTTTTGTTATTTTGTTGATTTGGGAAGACGCGAAGTCTTTTGCACTACGTACCGGTTAAGGATCAAAATCCCGTAGTTCGGGGTAAAAAGCCGAGTGATTTGTTTGATTGATTTTAAAGTTTAAAAAAAGTTTTAGAAAATGTAAGAGACGAAAATGACATTGAAAAATGAAGTGTGATGTTGATTGATTTTAAATTGTGAAAACAAAGTCTAAATATGATTAAAATTGATTGAAGTTTGATTTGGAAAAAAGGACGGAATCACTTGGTTTGAAATCCAAGGTTCATTAATAAAAAAAATATTTTTGATGAGATTTTTTGAATATTTGAATGTTTTTGTAATTTTTTGTTATTCTAAAAAAACAACTAAGCGTGATGAAATAAACTAAACGCGAGAGATTTCATAATGATATCGGATCAAGATGAAAGTCCCCTTTTCCTTGGAGTTTTTTTTCGTTTTATGACATAAAGAGGTATAAATAAATATGCATGCAATGCAACTTCTCATTTATATTTACATCAATCCTAAATACATTCTAATTCTCAACGAAATAAATAGTGATGCAAAAAGAAAAAAAAATTCAATAAAATAGACTAAGTCCTAAATAATAAAAGAACAGAATATAGGGTGTAATGGCAAAAATACAGGGTTAAGTCCAAGCCCAATCTGCAAAAAAAAGGTTAGTCTTCACACAAATAACAAAAAAAACAAAAAAATAAAAATAAATAGAAGTCAGAGGGGGCGCGTCAAGCAACCCAGGGGTGCAGAAAGCAATCCGCAGCTGGGGGTGCATGGAGTAATTGGGGGGTGCACGGAGTAAGACAGGATATATGTTTTTTTTCTTTTCAGATTTTCTATTTTTCTTTGTCTCTCTCTCACTTGGTTTCCACTCTTTCTTCTCTCTCACTCCTGTACATCATTTCATCAAGAACACACGAAGGTTCCGGTGGTGGTGCGGCGGCCGGCGCGGCGGCGCCACCACAGGAAGTAAAAAAAAAAAAACTCCCCTTTTTTTTTTTAAAAAAAAACTTTTTCTAAAATCAATTTTTATCTAGATTTCGGATTTCAACTTAGTTTTTAGAAAAAAAAGCTTGAGAAATCCTAAATCTAGATTTTCAATTTTGAGAAAAAAAAAAACAAATTTTCTACCTTTCAATTTCTTCTCTGTTCGATCTGTTTCGGATTTGGAGTTGTGTGTGTTTATGGGATTTGAGAAAAAAAGGTTCGAGAAGTTTTCTTTTTGTTGAAAATTTTTCTTTGTGGTATTTTGATTTTTCTTTCTTTCTCTGGTTCTTTTGTTTTTGTTCTGGGTGAGTGTGTTTGTGAGTTGTTTGGATTTGAGAGAAAAATAAAAAACTTGAAAAGTTTTCTTTTTGGTTGAAAGTTTTTCTTTGTGGTATTTTTTTGATTTTTTGCTTCTGATCCTCCTACTGATCTTTGCTTCCAATTTATAGACCACAATAATGAATTCTTTATTCATTGATTGAAATTAAAAGTCAGATTTTTTATGTTGCAGATTTAGTTTTGCAATGCTCAAGAAGATATGCAATGATGTATATTTTGCATTGCTTGGAGTGTTGGAGAAAGTTGTACAGAGATTCAGAAAAAGCAAGTAGAAAGGAGGAGAGGCATGCCACTGCTGCTGTTGCTTGTTCAGATTTTTTTTTCTATTTTGTCTTCTCTTGTTTGTTTTGTTTTGTTATTTTTAATTATTATTTATTTTGTTAAAAAAACAAATAAAAGAAAAAAAAGAAAGGGGTGGGGGAGGTACGGTTGGCATAAAGCCACCGTGTTTTTTTTTAATTATTTTTTGTTTTATTTTTTTGTTTTATTAGTAATAACAAACAACAATAATAATAAAAGGAAAAAAAGAAGTTGAGAAAAAGAAGGGGAAAGGAAGAGATTCTTGTTTTGTTTTTTGTTTCTATATTTAGTTTAAAATAATTAATAGTAAATAATGATGGTAAAAGAAAAAAAACAAAATGAAAGGGGAATTATTTTTTTTTTTAAAACTGTCTTAATAATGATAATAATGATAAAAGTAAATGATAATAAATGACAATTAAGATTGGAAATAAAATTAACGAGAATAATTATTGAAAGGATACAATGAAGAAAATAATAGGAGAATTGAAAATAAAAGTAATAAATGAGATTAAATGGACAAAAAGAAAAAAGATTTTTTTTTTTTTGACCTTTTTAGTCGACTAAATTGACTTTGATTAAACAAACTTTGCAGACACAAACATACTAACAAATAAACCGACCCAAATTAACAGACGGAAATATTAGACAAAAAAAGGTCGAGACAAAATTGAGATGCTACAACAATATATAAAAAAGAAAAAAAAATAAAAAATAAAGGTGAGAGGAAAGGGAAGAGGGCAGCCACGTGCTGCCTCTTCTTATTTATTTATTTTTGCTTTTTTTTTATAAATAATAATAATAAGTTAAAATGGAAAAAAAATGATAATAATAAGGATTAATGGTGAGTGATGATAAAAGTAAACAAAATAATAGTGATTATACTAAAATAAATATTTAACATATTTTTTGGATCATTTTCAATAAAAATAAAACTTACTTAATTTGATATATTTTGGATTTTCAATAAAGTTGCTAATAATAACAAATTAAATAAATTGACATATTTTTTGGATTTTTGTTAGTGACGCATAAAATGAATAATGAGAATATAATGTGAGATCTTAGGTCGAAAATTGGGGTATGACAGAAATGATATTGACTATATACATTATTTGGAAACGGTTTTATAATGTTTCTATGACGAATTATTATTCCGTGATGATAATATGAAGCACAGATAACGCTTAAGTCATATGATATTGACTATGTATATTATTTTGGGACGGTTTTATGTTACTTCGATGAAGTGTAAGTTCAAATGCAATTTTGAGATAGTTATATGTTGTGTACATGACGCTTAAGGCAACTGATTTTGACTATATAAATTATTTGGAGACGGTTTTATGTTACATCAATGACGAATTACTATTCCGAGATGATTATATGATGGATAGATGACGCTTAAGTCAAATTATATTGACTATATATGTTATTTGGGAACGGGTTTATATTGGTTTGATGACACTTAATATAAACTCTACGATCGATAAATAGTGCCTCCAAGATCTTCAAGTCTCATAGCTATTGGTAAAATAAAAAATGAGATGGTTAAATATTGATTCGATGACGAACCAATATACATTTCAAGGTAAGTTCACTTCATTTTTGTTTCAAGTTTCATTTTAATTTAATATTAAATTTTTAACATATACTAATTTGTTTTACTTTTTATTAGGTTGGTGTCAGAGTTACAATTGATGTGAGAAAATGAAATTGCAAAGTTTCATCGGATTATTTCAATTGAAAAAAGGTACCTATTTTTATCGATTGTTAAGAACTTTCAATCATATGTCTCAAAGTTAATTTAGACGCCAAAATTTTGAAAGATGTTTTTTCATTCAACCTTCGTCAAAGGAATGAAATTCGTATTCTGAAATTTAAATATTGCCTAAATGACATTTTGATACCGTCTCAAAATTCGTCTTGTGAAATTTAAATGTTGCTTATATGACGCCTGAGTCAAATGGTATTGAATATTTACATTATTTGGAGACAGTTTTATAATGCTTCTATGACGAATTATGTAACACCCGTATTAGAATAAATAGGATTTTAAGCTTATTTATTATTTATGTGTTTAATTATCTATTTGAATGACATTATTATTGTTGGAACAAAAGAGGTTCTGACATGATCCAATTAAGTTTTGATGATAACAAAAGTATTAATATACAATAGGGTATACTAATTATTTAATCCAAGTGTGCAGATATTCAAGTTAATTTTTATATTCATTTAAAGCACATTGGAAGCTCTGATATGGCAAAGCAAACTCTGATCAGAACTTGAAGACATCAGAAGATGCATATTTGGTTCATCAGAAGATGCAAATTTTTATTCATCAGAAGATGCATATCAGACTCTGATAAAGAGCAGTGAGAGCCGTTTTTGTCAGAAGAACATTCTCTGCATCAGTGATTATACTCTGACATTCCAAAAGCTGATGGAATCAATCTTATCCACAGAAAAGTGACGTTAGTACTATTGTACGAACTCTTTACCTGATTTGGATAAATCTTTCCACCCAAGATTGATCGCATACAAGGTTACCTGATTTGGATATCAAAGGTACTATCCTACAGCTGGCGCAATCTCACTGTATCTAATTCAAATCAAACACGCTCCACCTTCTTCTATAAATTGGAGCAAGTTTGAAGCTTTGGGATATATACTTGAACAATTTGAAAAGAGCTGTTACTCTGCTAAATTCATCCTAAAGCACAAAACTGCAAATACAACTTGAACTCATATTCAAAATCCAAGACTCCAGTTTCAGCTTCTGTTAATTCATTAGTTGAACCTTAGAATTTTGTATTAAGATTCTAAGTTAAGTCTTGTATCAAAAGTTGTATTTAATTTGTAACTGAACATTGATCTTTATATCAATTGTTCAGACTCTGTCTTTTTCTAAACTTGTGTATTGGAAGTCTCTTGCCTGCGTGCTTGAGCATTAGGAAGTCTCTTGTTTGTATACTTGAGCATTGGAAGTCTCTTGCTTGTGTGCTTGAGCAATTGTAATCTTTGGTGATTATAGTGAACTCTCTTGGAAGTACAAGAGGACTGGACTACTCTCGGATTGTGAGAGGAACCAGTATAAAAATCTCTGTCTCGATCTTTCTCTCTTTCTCTCTTCCCTAAAAGTTACTCGTAATTGTGTTTTGTTTTCTAATCCGCTGCAACCTCTGATAAGTTCTCTGTAACTTAGAAGAAATTTTTTAAACTACCCAAAACACAATTCAACCCCCCCTTCTTGTGTTTTTCACACCTTCAATTGGCATCAAGAGCCCGGTTCTGTTTTTAATCACCTAACAGTGAGACAGTTTTCTGTTGAAAAACACTATGACTGAGACTCCAAGTGGTAGCTTGAAAGCAGTTCCTCATGACTATGATGTTGAAGATAAGTCAAGCAACAAAGCACCAAAGTTCAAAGGAGATGCATCTACCTTTTCCTGGTGGAAAGATAGAATCTACAGTCATCTTATTGGTTTAGATGATGAGCTTTGGGACTTGGTTGAAGAAGGGGTAACTTTCCAAGGGCTAGATGAAAAGGGAAGGCTATCTGTTGAAGAAAGAAAGAAGTTCACTCCTACAGACAAGAAACTTTACAAGAAGCATCACAAGGTTAAGGATCTTCTCATTGGATGTATAACTCATGATGAGTATCTCAAGATTACAGACAAATCCACTGCCAAGAGCATCTATGACTCCTTGTGTTCCACATATGAAGGGAACAAACAGGTTCAAGAAGCAAAGGCTACTCTTTTGATCCAACAGTATGAACTCTTTAGAATGAAGGATGATGAGAATATTGAATCAATGTATTCTAGATTCAAAATTCTTGTGGCTGGTCTCCAAGTTCTAAAGAGAAGTTATACAACCTCTGATCATGTAAGGAAGATTTTGAGAAGCTTACCTTCAAGGTGGAGGCCTAAGGTAACAGCTATTCAAGAAGCTAAAGATTTGGACAAACTTGGCTTGGAAGAATTGATAAGTTCACTCATGAGTCATGAGATGGAACTATCTTCTGATGAGCCTCAGAAGAAGCTAAAATCTGTGGCCTTGCCATCTATTTCAGTTTCATCTAAGGCTCTGAAAGCCAAAGTTGTAGAGTCTGAAGCTGAGGAATCTTCCATAGATAATCAAGAGGAAGGATCAGATGATGACTTCTTTGCACTCTTATCCAAAAACTTTCAAAAGTTGTCACTAAGGAAGGGCAGAAATTTTCAAGGCAGAGGATCTGGATCAAGATACAATACCAACAGGGAGAAGAAGGATGACTCCAAAAATTGTTTCAATTGTCACAAGCCTGGGCACTTCATGGCTGATTGTCCTGAACTCAACACCAAGGGTAAAGGAAGAAAGAGCACAATCAAGAACAAAGCCAAGAAGAGCCTAATGGCAACATGGGAAGATATAAATGAATTATCTGAGGACGAAGACTCTGAGGAAGCAAACCTAGCGCTTATGGCCATTGGTGAATCAGACAATGAAGATGATTCAGAGTCTGATACTGACGACATTGATGAGGTAATATCTAAAATGTCTAATACTCAAATGACCAAAGCTTTGAAAGATGTAATGGTGAAGTACATGGAAAAATTGAGTGAGTTAGATTTTTGCAAACAAAAAATGAAACTTCTCAATGAAAATCTCACCCAGACTCAAGCAAATTATCAAAAATCACTCAAAACAATTAAAGTGCTTGAGACTGGATGCAGAACATGTCACAAACCTTATGACGAGTATGAAATCTCTCTACAAGAGTTTGTGCACCATAACATAGATAAGACTAGGGTAACTTCTATAATTCATGGTGGGCTCAGCAACTATTATAAAAGGCAAGGACTTGGTTCTCTTGCATGTCCTGATGTAGGAAAATCAAGTAAACCTGTCGTGTTGAGCAAGTCACCATCAGAATCTTATTCAAACTTCACTAAGGGTACATCAGAACCTCTGACTGTGTCTGGTACTCTTGCGAGCTTGGAACCACAAGATAAGGTATCAGAAGATGACTCATCTTCTGAACCTAAGTCTTCTAAAACTAAGGTTCCCCTCACATCAGTACCCATGTCTACTCAAGTTAAAGCTGTCAAAGTACCAAAGCCTGTTGATAAGCGAGGCACTAGTACTTCTAAGGCAAACTTGGTAACTGGTTCTCTGACACACTCAAGAGGAAAGTCTCAAAGACAACATAAGCCTAAACAATTTTCTAAAGGCTCAGTTGACTCCAGATCTTCTGATTATTCTAACAAGAAGGATAAGATTCTCAAAACTAACCAAAAAGGACCCATCAGAGTTTGGGTACCAAAATCTGAAATAGTGTATGCTGCAGGTATGCACCCAAAGAAGAAAAGAAAGCTCATGATATCTGGACTCTGGCTGCTCACGTCACATGACAGGAGACAAGCTCTTATTCCACACCCTGAATCAGCAAGAGGGAGGAACAGTAGGGTTTGGTGGCAACCAGAAGGGAAGGATCATTGGTATAGGTACAATTGGTAATTCTTCTTTGTCAATTTCTAATGTTTGGTTAGTAGATGGACTACATCATAATTTACTTAGCATAAGTCAATTGTGTGATAGTAATTATGATGTTATGTTTAATAAGGATTCATGTACAGTAATCAGAAACTCTGATCAATCCATTGTTTTCAAGGGAAATAGAAAAGGCAATGTATACAAAGTAAATTTTTCTGATTTAAAGGAACAACAAGTGCTTTGTCTTTTGACACTGAGTGATGAAAAATGGATCTGGCATAAAAGATTGGGTCATGCTAACTGGAGATTAATTTCCAAGCTTAGCAAGGACAATCTTGTCAGAGGTCTTCCAAAAATAAAATATCACTCAGACTCACTTTGTGGTTCCTGTCAAAAAGGAAAAATTGTCAAAAGTTCTTTTAAAAACAAGAACATTGTCTCTACCACTAGACCTTTGGAACTCTTACACATTGATCTCTTTGGACCAGTCAGCACTGCTTCTATCAATGGTAAGAAATATGGATTAGTCATTGTGGATGATTATAGTAGATGGACTTGGGTAAAATTCCTGAGAAATAAAGATGATACATATGAAGTGTTTAGCATCTTCTGTACCCAAATTCAAAATGAAAAAGATTCCAAAATTTTGAAAGTAAGAAGTGATCATGGTGGTGAATTTGAAAATGAACCTTTTGAAAAATTTTGTGAAGAACATGGAATTCTCCATGAATTTTCTTCCCCTAGAACTCCACAACAAAATGGAGTTGTAGAGAGAAAGAATAGATCTTTACAAGAAATGGCACGCACCATGATGCATGAAAAATAATTTAGCAAAATTCTTTTGGGCAGAAGCTGTTAACACTGCTTGTTATATTCAGAATAGAATCTATATTAGACCTATTTTGAACAAAACAACATATGAACTCTTTAAAGGAAGAAAACCAAATATTTCTTATTTTCATCAATTTGGTTGTACATGTTACATTCTGAATAACAAAGTCCATCTTAAGAAATTTGACTCTAAAGCCTGTAAGGGTATCTTCATTGGATACTCTGAACGCTCTAAGTCATACAGGGTGTATAATTCTGAAACTAATATAGTGGAAGAATCAATGCACGTAAAGTTTGATGACAAAGAGCCTGATGATAAAAAGTCAGAGCCTGTTAAAGATTTGTCAGGATCTGATGAGTCAGAAGATGAAGCTCCAGAGTATGATAACAACATAGAATCTATAGAAGACTCTGAAGCTCAAGAAGATGCACCTTCTGATGCTGCTCAAGAACATCAAACTATGGATGATAACTCTGAAGAATCTGATATTCCAAGGAACACATTCAAATATAAATCATCACATCCTGAAGAGCTCATTTTAGGAAACAAGAACAGTCCAAGAAAAACAAGGTCAAACTTCAGAATTGAAGAATCATTATTTGGATTAGTTTCTTTAATTGAACCCAAGACAACAAATGAAGCTCTCTCTGATGATGCTTGGATAATTGCAATGGAAGAAGAGTTAAATCAATTCAAGAGAAATGATGTGTGGGATCTGGTACCCAAACCCAAGTATAAGAACATTATTGGAACAAAATGGGTATACAGAAACAAATTGAATGAACAAGGTGAAGTCACAAGGAACAAAGCAAGACTTGTTGCACAAGGATACAGTCAACAAGAAGGAATTGATTTCACTGAAACATATGCTCCAGTAGCAAGACTGGAAGCAATCAGGTTACTTTTATCTTATGCAGTCAATCATGATATTACATTGTATCAAATGGATGTGAAAAGTGCATTTCTAAATGGTGTCATTTCTGAAGAAGTGTATGTCAAACAACCTCCTGGTTTTGAGGATTTAACAAACCCAGACCATGTGTTTAGACTAAAGAAATCACTCTATGGACTCAAACAAGCTCCCAGAGCTTGGTATGAGAGACTGAGTACTTTCTTGGTTGAAAATGGTTTTGTTAAAGGACAGGTTGATAATACACTCTTCAAAAAGACCTTTAAGAAAGACATTTTGATCGTTCAAATATATGTTGATGAAATCATTTTTGGATCAACTAATGCCACTCTATGCAAGAACTTTTCTAAGATGATGCAGGATGAGTTTGAAATGAGCATGATGGGAGAATTGAAGTTCTTTCTTGGAATTCAAATAAATCAAACAGAGAAAGGAACCTTCATTCATCAGTCCAAATATATAAAAGATCTTCTGAAAAAGTTCAACCTAGAAGATTGCAAACCTATGAATACTCCTATGCATCCTACATCAAGTCTAGGCATAGAAGAATCTGAAGGCAAAGTTGATCAGAAACTGTATAGAGGTATGATTGGATCTCTTCTGTATCTAACTGCCTCAAGACCTGATATTTTATTCAGTGTATGTTTATGTGCAAGATTTCAATCAGATCCTAGAGAATCTGTAATATCCCACGATCTAATTCGCTTAATTAATTTTAATTAGAGAAGGTCTAATGAAATTAATATTAAGCTAAGGTGATTAATTAAATTAAGTCTTGGCATTTAAGATATTGGATGTGCGTTAGTAAAATTCCACCAAGACTAAGCCACTTAACCAATGTCTTACTACTAAACTTAATTAATTAACATGAGAATTTCAAGCTTCCTCCCTCATGTGACTCATCTCTATGACTCATAATTCCACCCATTGCAACTTGAACCCTTAAGCCTCCACCTATCCTAATTGCCATGAGTCATGCTTCCACTACATGATAATCACCTTTAGCATGCAAACAAACTCCTTTCTCCACACAAAACACTTCAGCAAAACTGAAGCACTAGCTCCTTCTCCCATCTCTCTCTCACGAGCAAATCAACAACAATAACATAAATCCAAACTTTCAATTTTGCTTAACTCAAGAGGTTGTCATTTTCCCTACACTATCAATTGATCAAACCTGAGATTCCACACCCACATTTCATCAGAGATTCCATCTCTGAATCCATCACACTCTCCAAAGAATTCGAAGTTCACATGACACAAAACAACAACTCACCTCTTCTCACAATTTTCTAAACCAATTAGAAATACATGCAACATTGAAACCACAAATTCGTGCACTGTTCTTAACCCTCAGAAACCCACTACAAATACCACTCTAATTGCTGAATCAACTCATCAAAACAACATCCAATTCGTAGAGCAAAGTTTAGAGGGTTTCAAGTGTTCAAAATTCCAAATCGTGCTCTGGAGTTCGTGGGGCTTTAGGAAAGGTTTCAGTAGCTGCTAGGAAGCTTAAAGCAAAGGTTTAAAGCTTCAATCAGGTGGGTTCTTAGGTTAGTTTAGATAGATTTCCCAAAATATGAAATTTTGCATGTTAACTTAGGATTTAAGAAAAATGTTGTGTGAGAGGAATCAATCCCCAAATTTCTCTCCATTCTGTTCTATATTATATACATTGTGTAATGGCATGACTTAGAACGAGGATTGTAGGTGTTAAAACTGTTAAAATGTGATTTTTCGTAAAACAGGGCAGGTTCTGAGTAAACTCGCCACGGCGAGCTCAGGGCGAGCAATCATGGCGAGCTGGGTTCTTCAGGCTGATGAACCTCGCCCTGGCGAGTAACAACTCGCCGTGGCGAGCGGAATTGGTTCAGGACCTATAATCTCGCCATGGCGAGCTTCCCTTCGCCACAGCGAGCTTACACAGGACATGACCTGTAACAACTCGCCATGGCGAGTGACAACTCGCCAGGCGAGCTTGACAGTACAGCAACTTTTTCTGATTTTTGTAAATTACCTTCAACACTCGTTTTAGATCCTCATCTAAGTTGAATACACTTGCAGTAGCACAATTATATAATGTTATACAGTATGTTAATCACAGAAAGACTTAGGGTATAACTTAGGGAATTTAGAAATGCATGTTCCCCGGGATTTGGTAAACTCATGGTAGTAACAACTCAATTTAGAATCAGTCAATTAAGAGCGAATTGTATCGCACTATGGACTCCCAATGGGATAATCCATTAGGTTATGACTATGTGAGCTTTATGCCGTGACCGAATCGGTTGACGGATATGGCAGGCCTCTGAGACCTGCTCACCTCAGAGTGTCCTAGTGTTAAAATGAATAAGATATGTTTCTGTGTTACACTTTTATTTATGCTTATGATTATGATAATATGTTAGTATGTATGACTGATTAGGATTCCCCGGTGTAGTCACCTTAGGAGGGTAGTAGGACTCACTGAGGCTTAGTTGTCTCACCCCACTCCAAACAATTATTTTCAGATAAGCAGGTCGGTTGAGGTATGCTGTTCGGTGTGCTCGTGGCTTTGCTTGGAGGACGCATTTCTTTCATGCTTTTCCATTTCTTGTTGTTATTTCAATTCAATAATCTTATCGTATCGTTGTATTCTAATTCGCTTCCGTTGTTCCTTATCCGTTTTGTACTTTAGCACCTGTGTGTGCATGAACTTTCAATTTGTAATAATAATGACTCAGTATCAGTTATAATATTTCACGGATATTCTAGATATTTCATGTGGGGTGTTATAATTGGTATCAGAGCAGGTCGATTCAGATCGTGCCAGAGTTCATTAGTATTACTATCCGAATCCCAGTATTTGTCTGGATTTCTAACATCTGTTCTAGGTGTCGTGTCACTTTAAGCCTAGCTAACTTGACTTGATATTGGCAGTTAGAGCACTATGTCAGGAGCAAGACGAGGACCTGGAAGGCCTAGAAGGAATGTTGCTGATGATGATGATGAACCGGAGATGTACGGAGATGCTAATGCGAACATGTGGGCTGAGATGATGCATCAGCAGCAGCAGTTCCAAGCTCAGCAGGCCCAGCAACATCAAGAATTCATGAATATGTTTCAACAACATATGAACAATCCTCCCCCTCAGCAGCAAGGATCTAGTGCTGCATTCAGAGAGTTCTGCCGCATGAGTCCGCCGGAGTTCTACGGAGAGTACAATCCAGCGAAAGCCAGGGAATGGATTCAACGAATGAGTGGTATCCTTGAATCCATGGATTGCACTGAAGTTGACAAAGTAACATTCGTCTCCCGCTTCTTTAGGGGCGACGCGTGTCACTGGTGGGATGGAACCAAGGCGTATTTGGAGGCCAGTCAGATGGAGGTGAATTGGGAAAATTTCCGACGTCTCTTCGTTGGACATTATATCCCAGAGAGCTACCAATTCCAGATGGAACGTGAGTTGACGGAGCTTAAGCAAGGAAGTATGTCAGTGGCGGAGTATACCATGAAGTTTAATGAGCTGGTCAGATATGTAATGGACGGGAATGATGCTCCCAGTGAATCGTGGAAGATGAAGAAGTATAGGTTCGGGCTGAGAGCTGACATAGCCCACGATGTCTCTATGCAGCACATCACTACATTTGGTGATTTGGTGCAAAAGAGCTATCATGCTGAAGCTGATCTGGGTAACATACACAAGGAGCGCAGTGAAGCTTTTCAGAAGAAGAAGGATTCTGGAAAATTCAACCTGCAAGTGAGGACTAAAGGTACTACCAGTAAGGGAAAGCAGAGTTACTCTCAACGTTCACCAAAGAATTGTGCACAGTGCGGTTTCCCTCACAGTGGAGAATGCATGAAGGGAAGGAATATGTGTTACTACTGTAAGCAGCCAGGCCACTACAAGCACGAGTGTCCTAAGCTGAAGAGACAGGGCGATCCCAGCGGCGCTTCCAAAAGCAAAGGTCGGGTATTTTCGCTTGATGGTGAGAAAGTCAAATCTAATAATGCTTTGATTATGGATGTATGCATGTTAGGACAATCTGAAGTATTAGTTCTGTTTGATTGTGGAGCTACTAATTCCTTTATAGCCGTTGACTGTGTTCAACGATTACAATTGCCCTCTGTGCCTTTAATTTCCCCAATGACTGTAGCTGTCGCTACAGGTGGCAAGGTTACCTCCAATCGTGTCTGCCAGAACTGTCCAGTTCTCGTAGGCAGTAAAGTTTACCACATCGATCTGATCTGTCTGCCCCTGAAGGATATAGATGTAGTCCTAGGCATGGATTGGCTCTCCGCCAATACCGTGTATATAGGATGTGCTGAAAAGAACTTGTTCATTCCTCAAGAAACTTCACCAGAAAGTAGAGCTCTTACCGCTTTACTCCAGAATACTCATCAGATGATTCAGTACTTAGGTGCCAGTACTAAGTGTTTCAGTGTCCTGTTCACCATCGATCCGGAACCCAGTTTAAGCCCCAGTGATATTCCAGTTGTTAGTGAGTTTTTAGACGTTTTTCCAGATGACATCATGAATTTACCTCCCGAAAGGGAAGTGGAGTTTTCCATCGATCTAGTTCCTGGTTCCCAGCCGATCTCAGTTGCCCCGTATAGGATGTCTCCCTTAGAGCTTCATGAACTGAAATCTCAACTTGAAGAGTTGCTACAGAAACACTTTATCCGACCCAGTGTCTCACCCTGGGGAGCACCGGTGTTACTTGTAAAGAAGAAAGATGGTACGATGCGCCTGTGCATTGATTATCGTCAACTTAACAAGGTCACAATTAAGAACAAGTATCCCTTACCGAGAATTGACGACCTTTTGGATCAACTCAGAGGTGCTACTATCTTCTCCAAGATTGATCTTCGTTCCGGTTATCATCAGATCCGTATCAAGTCCTCGGATGTTTCCAAGACAGCGTTCAGGACTCGCTATGGACATTATGAATTCCTGGTCATGCCGTTCGGTCTGACTAATGCTCCAGCCATTTTTATGGATTACATGAATCGGATTTTCCAGCCGTACCTTGATCAGTTTGTTGTTATCTTCATTGATGACATTCTGATCTGTTCTAAGGATTCACAGGAGCATGCGGAGCACCTGAGAATCGTGTTGAGCATCCTTAGAGAGAAGCAACTGTATGCCAAGTTCAGCAAGTGCGAATTTTGGCTATCTGAAGTTAAATTCTTGGGTCATGTCATATCGCAGGGCGGTGTGTCTGTCGACCCATCCAAGGTAGAAGCAGTGTTGAATTGGGAAAGACCCAGAAGTGTTACCGAAGTCAGAAGTTTCCTCGGATTGGCAGGCTATTACCGGAGATTCATTTTAGGATTTTCGGAGATTGCTTTGCCATTAACCCGTTTGACTAAAAAGGATACAGTCTTTGATTGGGATACTGCTTGTGAATGGAGTTTCACAACTCTGAAGGAAAAGCTAACCACAGCACCAGTGTTAGTAATTCCTGATCCTAATCGGAAGTATGTCGTGTACTGTGACGCATCTCACAAGGGACTTGGATGTGTATTGATGCAAGATGGAGCAGTTGTAGCTTATGCATCAAGGCAGCTAAAACCTCATGAACAGAATTATCCTACCCATGATCTGGAGTTAGCAGCCATTATCTTTGCACTCAAAATCTGGAGACATCATCTGTATGGAGTGCAGTTTGATCTGTTCAGTGATCACAAGAGTCTGAAGTACTTGTTTGATCAAAAGGAGTTGAATATGAGGCAGCGACGTTGGATGGAGTACCTTAAAGATTTTGATTTCAATCTCAACTACCATCCAGGAAAGGCCAATGTTGTGGCAGATGCTCTAAGCAGAAAGACATTGTATGCATCGGAGTTACTAATGCAACAGTGCGGTCTGTATGAGAAATTTAGAGATCTCAATCTGAATGTGATATATCGTAGGAGCGGTATTCGCATTAACAGGATCGAAGTGTCCTGTGAGTTACGTCCAAGTATTGTGCAGGCTCAGCAGGATGATGTAGGGTTACAGAAGAGAGTGAACCATCCGGAGTTCTCAGTAGCCACGGACGGTGCTATTCTCTATGAAGGCAGACTTTGTGTACCTCAGAATGATGAGTTGAAGCGGTTGATTCTAGAAGAGGCACACAAGAGTGGATTTTCAATTCACCCTGGATCCACCAAGATGTATCATGATTTGAAGGAGAACTATTGGTGGCCTAACATGAAGGCAGAGATTGCTGAATTCGTGTCCAGGTGTATTGTTTGTCAACAGGTGAAGATTGAACATCAGAAACCTGGAGGACTATTACAACCGTTAGATATTCCAGAGTGGAAATGGGAACACATCACTATGGATTTTGTAGGGGGACTGCCACGTAACCAGCGAGGTCAAGATTCGATCTGGGTAATCGTGGACAGGTTGACGAAGTCAGCTCATTTCATTCCAGTGAAATCCACCTACAAGGCCCCTCAATACGCAGCCATCTTCATGGAGCAGATTGTAAGGTTGCATGGTGTACCTTTGAGTATTGTGTCAGACAGGGATCCAATATTCACTTCAAGGTTTTGGAAGGCATTCCAGACTGCTTTGGGTACTCGATTGAAGATGAGTACGTCACATCATCCTCAAACTGATGGTCAGTCAGAAAGGACTATTCAGACCCTTGAGGATATGCTTCGAGCTTGTGTGTTAGAAGGTGGTAGTACGTGGAGTAATCACTTACACCTAATAGAGTTTGCTTACAATAACAGTTACCATGCCAGTATCGGTATGGCACCTTATGAAGCTCTGTATGGCAGGAAGTGTAGGACCCCGTTGTGTTGGACAGAAGTTGGTGATCGTAGTTTCTTGGGACCAGATATAGTCCAAGAGACCACTTTAAAGATTAAGTCTATTCGGGATAAGTTGAAAATTGCTCAGAGTCGGCAGAAGAGTTATGCCGACAAGAGAAGAAGGTTTCTGGAATTCCAGGAAGGTGATCATGTGTTCTTGAGAGTTACTCCTAAGTTGGGTTTGCGAGGTGTGTTCAAAACTAAGAAGCTCTGTCCAAGATTCATTGGACCTTACCAGATTCTTCGACGCGTCGGTCCTGTAGCCTATCAGTTAGCTCTTCCTCCATCTATGTCAGGGTTACACGACGTGTTTCATGTGTCTCAGCTACGGAAGTATATTCCTGATCCTTATCAGCCAGTGGAACTTGAACAAATCGATCTCCAGCCAGATCTAACTTATCAGCCGGATCCTGTTCGGATTGTTGAACGTGATGCTAAGATACTTCGGAACAAGAGGATCCCAATTGTCAAAGTTGAATGGGCTCAGTCTCCTGACGGTGAATTCACGTGGGAACTGGAGTCAGACATGCGGAAGAGTTATCCATACTTATTTTTCGAGGTAATTTCTTAATTTCGAGGACGAAATTTCTTTAAGGGGGGTAGGTTGTAATATCCCACGATCTAATTCGCTTAATTAATTTTAATTAGAGAAGGTCTAATGAAATTAATATTAAGCTAAGGTGATTAATTAAATTAAGTCTTGGCATTTAAGATATTGGATGTGCGTTAGTAAAATTCCACCAAGACTAAGCCACTTAACCAATGTCTTACTACTAAACTTAATTAATTAACATGAGAATTTCAAGCTTCCTCCCTCATGTGACTCATCTCTATGACTCATAATTCCACCCATTGCAACTTGAACCCTTAAGCCTCCACCTATCCTAATTGCCATGAGTCATGCTTCCACTACATGATAATCACCTTTAGCATGCAAACAAACTCCTTTCTCCACACAAAACACTTCAGCAAAACTGAAGCACTAGCTCCTTCTCCCATCTCTCTCTCACGAGCAAATCAACAACAATAACATAAATCCAAACTTTCAATTTTGCTTAACTCAAGAGGTTGTCATTTTCCCTACACTATCAATTGATCAAACCTGAGATTCCACACCCACATTTCATCAGAGATTCCATCTCTGAATCCATCACACTCTCCAAAGAATTCGAAGTTCACATGACACAAAACAACAACTCACCTCTTCTCACAATTTTCTAAACCAATTAGAAATACATGCAACATTGAAACCACAAATTCGTGCACTGTTCTTAACCCTCAGAAACCCACTACAAATACCACTCTAATTGCTGAATCAACTCATCAAAACAACATCCAATTCGTAGAGCAAAGTTTAGAGGGTTTCAAGTGTTCAAAATTCCAAATCGTGCTCTGGAGTTCGTGGGGCTTTAGGAAAGGTTTCAGTAGCTGCTAGGAAGCTTAAAGCAAAGGTTTAAAGCTTCAATCAGGTGGGTTCTTAGGTTAGTTTAGATAGATTTCCCAAAATATGAAATTTTGCATGTTAACTTAGGATTTAAGAAAAATGTTGTGTGAGAGGAATCAATCCCCAAATTTCTCTCCATTCTGTTCTATATTATATACATTGTGTAATGGCATGACTTAGAACGAGGATTGTAGGTGTTAAAACTGTTAAAATGTGATTTTTCGTAAAACAGGGCAGGTTCTGAGTAAACTCGCCACGGCGAGCTCAGGGCGAGCAATCATGGCGAGCTGGGTTCTTCAGGCTGATGAACCTCGCCCTGGCGAGTAACAACTCGCCGTGGCGAGCGGAATTGGTTCAGGACCTATAATCTCGCCATGGCGAGCTTCCCTTCGCCACAGCGAGCTTACACAGGACATGACCTGTAACAACTCGCCATGGCGAGTGACAACTCGCCAGGCGAGCTTGACAGTACAGCAACTTTTTCTGATTTTTGTAAATTACCTTCAACACTCGTTTTAGATCCTCATCTAAGTTGAATACACTTGCAGTAGCACAATTATATAATGTTATACAGTATGTTAATCACAGAAAGACTTAGGGTATAACTTAGGGAATTTAGAAATGCATGTTCCCCGGGATTTGGTAAACTCATGGTAGTAACAACTCAATTTAGAATCAGTCAATTAAGAGCGAATTGTATCGCACTATGGACTCCCAATGGGATAATCCATTAGGTTATGACTATGTGAGCTTTATGCCGTGACCGAATCGGTTGACGGATATGGCAGGCCTCTGAGACCTGCTCACCTCAGAGTGTCCTAGTGTTAAAATGAATAAGATATGTTTCTGTGTTACACTTTTATTTATGCTTATGATTATGATAATATGTTAGTATGTATGACTGATTAGGATTCCCCGGTGTAGTCACCTTAGGAGGGTAGTAGGACTCACTGAGGCTTAGTTGTCTCACCCCACTCCAAACAATTATTTTCAGATAAGCAGGTCGGTTGAGGTATGCTGTTCGGTGTGCTCGTGGCTTTGCTTGGAGGACGCATTTCTTTCATGCTTTTCCATTTCTTGTTGTTATTTCAATTCAATAATCTTATCGTATCGTTGTATTCTAATTCGCTTCCGTTGTTCCTTATCCGTTTTGTACTTTAGCACCTGTGTGTGCATGAACTTTCAATTTGTAATAATAATGACTCAGTATCAGTTATAATATTTCACGGATATTCTAGATATTTCATGTGGGGTGTTATAGAATCTCATCTCACTGCTGTGAAGAGAATCTTTAGATATCTGAAAGCTACATGTAACATTGGGTTACTGTATCAGAAATCCAATGATTACAAGCTGATTGGATTCTGTGATGCTGACTATGCTGGTGATAAAATTGAAAGAAAATCCACCAGTGGTAACTGCCAGTTTATTGGTGAGAATTTAATTTCATGGGCTAGTAAAAGGCAAACCACCATAGCTATGTCAACAGCGGAAGCTGAATACATATCAGCAGCTAAATGTTGCACACAATTACTCTGGATGAAATATCAATTGGAAGATTATCAAATCAGCAGTAACAATATTCCTTTATATTGTGACAATACTGCAGCTATTCACCTTTCTAAAAACCCTATTTTACATTCAAGAGCTAAACATATTGAGATTAAACATCATTTCATCAGAGACTATGTTCAAAAAGGTGTAATTGATCTAAAGTTCATTGAAACTGAAAATCAATGGGCTGATATCTTTACAAAACCTTTAGCTGTTGAACGTTTTGATTTTATCAAAAAGAATCTGAACATGATGGAAATCTCTGATTAACTTAGACTCTGATGAAAAATTGAGTTTGTGAGAATCTAATAGTAATCAGAAGATGAAGTCATCAGAACCTTCTGTATCAGAAGTTGTGATGAGAATATCTTCTGACATACTATCAGAATCTGATTAGAAGGTAAATGGTTCTAGCGCGTAAGTAAAAAATCTTTTATAAAAACCCTTTCGTTTTCTCAAACTTACGTGTCAGTCATTTAACAATCTTCTAATACACATGTCTTGTTGCAAGAGGGTAAAGAAGTTGGTTAATGATGATTAGCATTTCATATTTCCAATTGTGGTAAAATACTCTACTACCCCTATGTATGTGTACTTGTTTTTGCGCGTAAGTTTCTATTTAAACACACTAACTGTTCACATTCACACTCTTGCACTCTCACAACCTACACTTTCATTCTTCTAAACCACAGAGATATTTCTTTCTTCCTCTTTAGTAACCCTAAAATTCATATCTCATCCATGGCATCCTCATCAACTTTCTTGAATAGAACATGTATGATCTTACCAAATGAATCCAACCCGACTGAATTTGCTAAAGATCAACGACCGTACAAATATGACGAAATCAATGTGGCTATTGAGAATCCTGTTGATTTAGAAAGCATAAGGGTAAACGGTTTCGCTGAAGTGGTAAACCTCTTCAAAAAGCAAGGTTTGGAATATTACTTTGATTTTCTCAATGGACCAACCTATACTGAATTGGTAAAGGAATTTTGGATGAAAGCTTCAGTCATTACAAGAGATGTTTATGATAAGAAAGTCAGGGAAATGATGGAAAAACACCCTGAATGGAAAGAAAGAACCCCAGAAGAAATGGGTTTGAGATCCTTTTACTCAACGGAGATTGAATCCTTCGTGGCTGGATTCCGAATCTCAATCAGACTCTGCCACATTCTTGAGGCTCTGAAGCTCAAGCGTGATGGTGTGATCATCAAGCAGTCTGATGTAGTAGGTCCTGAAGTGGAGGAATATCTGTTCAAACCTAAGACCGATCCTAAGGATAAGTTTGAATGGACAGACAATTGTAAGATAATCTACAGGATCCTGATTGATAGTGTTCTGCCCAAGTTAGGAGGCACTGATCAAATATCAAGTGTTCAGAAGCTGTTCACCTACAATGTTGCTAAAGGAAATATTGTTGATATTGGAAGGCTTATTTTTGATAACTTGTGCATATCTATTGTCTCTAGCAAAGCTATTGTTAGACACTCAAGACTACTGAGCCACATGTTTGCACAGTGTGGTTTGTTGGATGCTGTTACTCCATATCTTCCTGGATTAGGTACCTTTCTGCTTGGTTCCAAGATTGTGAACAGTACTTCACTAAGGTATTTAAGGCTGGTGAAGAATAATGAGATAATTCATCCAACACATCCTCTGTTACTCAGAAACTCTGAGAAAGGCATTGGTGAAAGTTGGCTTGTGCATGTCAGAGATAGTGAAGCAAAGAGAGTAATAGAAGCACATGCAGATTTCATGAAAAAGCTGGGTGCTGATATAGGTGATGGAGAACCTACAAGACTTACAGTTCGTCAATCAAGGCTTTTGGAACAGCCTCTTAAGGTAGCACCAGTTAAGAGAAAGGCTGCCAAAAGTCCTGCTGGAAGAAAAGCTGCTAAGGCTCCAAAGACCACAGCTCCAAGAACTTCAAGGAAACCAAAGGTCAAGAAGTTGTTGTTGGATCTAACAGAAGAAGAAAAGGAAGAAGCTAAGATACAGGAGGCTCTGGCAAAGGTTGCAGAGCTTAGTAAGAAAGAAGAGGCTCTCAAGGATAGTTATGACTGTGGTATAGAAGCATCTGCTTTTGATAATATGCACAAGAAGCTGCCACAAAGGAATGATCCTCATAATACACTGGAGCAACAGACTCTGTTTGGTCCAGCATTTGGTAAGTATTCTAATTTTATTGGAAGCAGCTCAGCATTTAGGGATTATTTTAGAAGGCTCCAATTTCCTTCTAAAATCAGTGTTAAACATGCTTTTGATAAGATTTTAAAAGGAGTTAATTCTGAGAAAGTCAATGACATTTCTGAGAATCAACCACCATCAGAGCAGTTTAACCCCATCCTATCCTACCCATCAGAATCTCAAATTAATAGTATATACTATGCTGCAGAACACGCTTCAACAAGCTCTGCACAAGTGATGTTAGATGAAGATTCTGATAAGACACCTTCACCACCTCCTCAAATAACCATTACTCACAAAGACATTCCTACCAAAACAACACCAGAACATGAACCAGAAAATCAACCCCAACCAGGAAATACTGAACCAGAGACTATCCAATCAGAACCTGAACAACAAAAATCATCAGAACCTGATCACGGTCAAGCATCAGAAACTCATCATGCTGATGAACATGG
The DNA here is from genome assembly GCA_030408175.1 of Trifolium repens. Taxonomy (NCBI): domain Eukaryota; kingdom Viridiplantae; phylum Streptophyta; class Magnoliopsida; order Fabales; family Fabaceae; genus Trifolium; species Trifolium repens. The sequence continues at coordinate 42,784,453 of CP125850.1, read as the reverse complement.
CCATGAGAAATCTCCACAACATGTGGCTATGGATAAATCATTTGAGTTACCAACACCAATCAAGGCACATGTTCAACAGATAAATGAGTCTATGAATCTTGAAGTCATACAACGAACTCCTCCTAACCAATCACAACATCTCCAACACCTTCTGCAGGATCTATCTATGGACTGCATATTTTTCCCACCTCACCTACCCTCAAGAATCCTCAATGAACCCCTTGACCAAACACAAGATGGTATCTCTAGTTTGCTGCAAGCTGTTGACAAGAATCTTAGGAGAATATCAAGTGCAATTCCAACAAGGTCTATTAATTCAGCTCATATTGACAAAGAGTGTGACCTTATGGAAGAGCAGCTTGTGCTTATGATTCGTGCTGCTAGGAAGGCTTATACCACTGATTTGGAATTAAGGAATGAGATTGCTAGGAAAGAAGAGGAAGAGATGCGTGAAAGGGAGAGATTGGAAGCTGAGGAAAGGGAGAGAAAAAGGTTGGAAGATGAGCGTATAGAAAGGGAAAGGCAAGCTGCTGAGCAAGCTAGGCTAGCAGAGGAAGCTAGAAGAGCTGCTGAACAAGCAAGGCTTGAGCAACTGGCTAGAAATGCACCAGAGTATGCACAGCATGTATTGGAAAATCAGGAAGATCTCCAAAGACAGCTTGATGAGCATTCTTCCATGTTGGCTGCTATTATGACTACTCTTCAGAGCATCAATGCACGATTGCCTCAGCAACCTGATCAACCTTAACCCCTAGGATTCTAAGCACATGTTCTGATTATTTGTTTAATGTTTATCATGTTCTGATATCTGATTTGTAACTTGTTGAATATTTTCTTTTAAGTACTCTATTGGTTATTCTATTATCTTCTGTGTTCACTATTTATTCATATGTTTATATTATTTGTTGTCTATTTCTTTTATGCTTTCATAATTTTTTTTGAGACAAAAATCAACACAAAGATTTCACAGCTAAATAATGAGTTTATTCCCTTGAAAATTGTTGATTACATAAGTTTCTATCCAACTTTTCACTTGGATCCTACATAAAACAGCTAGTCCTAAATCTAGCTTATTTGAATCTAAGGGAAATGGAAGAGTTCACGACATTCTCTTCACTTCCTTATTGGGAAATCAATGAAAAGTGATCTCATTGATTATGAAGAGAAGTATTCTTCCTTGGGAGGAACGTATGTACTCAAGAATTCCTTCCAATCAGAATCCCATTCAGATTCTGACCCAGATAAGGATTCTTGTTGTTTAGCCTTGAATCTTGTTTGATATTTGACTCTGACAGGAGCAGAAGTTGATGCCCTCATCTTCTGAAGTTTCTTCTTAGACTCTGAGTCATGTTGAATCTTCACTTTCTTCTTCTTCTCCTGCACTCTCTTACTTTTGATCACTTTTCTATCCTTCTCCATTGTTGTTTTTTTTTTTTTTTTACAATGAAATGGAAGTGTTGAGTGAAATGACAAAGTTCATGGTCCTTATATAGTAGTTTCAAAATGGACAAGTTCTTGGTCTTACGACAAGCCATTTAATTGGAGTAGTTGTAACCACCTTGACTGCATTGAAACTCTACTTTTGACCATTTTTTTTCAAAATTGTCATTTATTTCTTGTCAGTTTTATCTTTTTGTTTAATGACAAAAGGGGGAGTAAGAGCTGTTATTAATTTATGAGATGCTAAACTGAAACCAAATTCCAAATTTTTATTTTTTGCGTTATTATCTATATACAATATGATTTTGAGGAAAATATCAATTGAAATTTGAACTTCTGATACATGGTACGTATAAAAGAAAATTGCACTTTTCTTTCATAGGTATCAGACTTAGGGGGAGAGCTTGCAAACCTAGCCTCTGAAAGTCTAGTGTATTAGTTTAAGTTCAAAATTCAAATGAATATTTTTAAACTGATTTAATTAATCATTGCTGAACTTAGGGGGAGCTTGCAAAACTCATCAACCTAAGAGATGCTTGATAAATTTTATCAACAACCATTGTAAATTAATACTTGGTTTGTCATCAATCAAAAAGGGGGAGATTGTTGGAACAAAAGAGGTTCTGACATGATCCAATTAAGTTTTGATGATAACAAAAGTATTAATATACAATAGGGTATACTAATTATTTAATCCAAGTGTGCAGATATTCAAGTTAATTTTTATATTCATTTAAAGCACATTGGAAGCTCTGATATGGCAAAGCAAACTCTGATCAGAACTTGAAGACATCAGAAGATGCATATTTGGTTCATCAGAAGATGCAAATTTTTATTCATCAGAAGATGCATATCAGACTCTGATAAAGAGCAGTGAGAGCCGTTTTTGTCAGAAGAACATTCTCTGCATCAGTGATTATACTCTGACATTCCAAAAGCTGATGGAATCAATCTTATCCACAGAAAAGTGACGTTAGTACTATTGTACGAACTCTTTACCTGATTTGGATAAATCTTTCCACCCAAGATTGATCGCATACAAGGTTACCTGATTTGGATATCAAAGGTACTATCCTACAGCTGGCGCAATCTCACTGTATCTAATTCAAATCAAACACGCTCCACCTTCTTCTATAAATTGGAGCAAGTTTGAAGCTTTGGGATATATACTTGAACAATTTGAAAAGAGCTGTTACTCTGCTAAATTCATCCTAAAGCACAAAACTGCAAATACAACTTGAACTCATATTCAAAATCCAAGACTCCAGTTTCAGCTTCTGTTAATTCATTAGTTGAACCTTAGAATTTTGTATTAAGATTCTAAGTTAAGTCTTGTATCAAAAGTTGTATTTAATTTGTAACTGAACATTGATCTTTATATCAATTGTTCAGACTCTGTCTTTTTCTAAACTTGTGTATTGGAAGTCTCTTGCCTGCGTGCTTGAGCATTAGGAAGTCTCTTGTTTGTATACTTGAGCATTGGAAGTCTCTTGCTTGTGTGCTTGAGCAATTGTAATCTTTGGTGATTATAGTGAACTCTCTTGGAAGTACAAGAGGACTGGACTACTCTCGGATTGTGAGAGGAACCAGTATAAAAATCTCTGTCTCGATCTTTCTCTCTTTCTCTCTTCCCTAAAAGTTACTCGTAATTGTGTTTTGTTTTCTAATCCGCTGCAACCTCTGATAAGTTCTCTGTAACTTAGAAGAAATTTTTTAAACTACCCAAAACACAATTCAACCCCCCCTTCTTGTGTTTTTCACACCTTCAATTATTTGTTTGAATTATATGATTATGTGAATTATATGGTTATGATGTTTGCGAGGAGGTAAGAGTATTTTTAGTAATCACATAGGATTAATTAGACTAAGTGGAGAGTAATTAGTTAATTAATTAGTTTCCGTTAATTAATTGATTAATTATGAGAAGTAGTAAAATAATGGTTTATGTCACTTAGTAAGATATTAAGTAACTGGACTTGTTGTTAGTAAGTGGGCTAGGCCCAATAGAGAAGGATAAGATAGAAAAGGGTATAAGTGGTAATCTAATTGTCATTAGGTTAAGATAAGTAAGATAGAAACTTTCATTTTTTGAAGAAAAGAGGTAGAAAGAGAATAGAGAAGAAGTGACCCTTTTTCCTTGGAGAAGAAGATAGAACAAGAGGAAGAACTAGAGATAGAAGGACTAGAGAATTCAGAATTTCTCAAGGTAAGAGAGTAATATTTCATTCTAGAGTGATCAAGAGAAAGGGAGAAAATCTATTTTCTCCAACCCCAACTTCTCTCACTCTTTTCTCTTTAGAAGGGGGGACATTGATTAAGAAAAATGATAACTTTAGGAGGTTATAATCTCTTGTTAATGTCTAAATCATGTTACACGAATTTGGGATAATAAATGGGAATGTGTAGATGTTTGTAAGGAATTTATGTGTTGATATGAGTTTTTGAAATGTTGTGCAAAAATCTATGGATTCTTATCTCTTGATGTTTGATCATGTTTTAGACTGTACTCTCATGTTGTATTTGGTTATAAACACTTAAAGTTGGAACCTTTAATCTTTGAAAGTAAGAAAAATGATGTTTTTATGAGTTGTGGCATGAAAATCACGAACAGGGGTGAATTCTGGGCAATTTCGCGCACGCGAGAACCCTGTTTCGCGCACGCGAAATTGGCAGAGAACACATCTCTTTTCAGTCGTGTTCTTCGCGCACGCGACTTGAGTTTTCGCGCACGCGAGACACTGTAGCGCACGCGAGTCATGACTTCGCCTGCGCGAGAGTCAACACTTTTCAACCCGTATATTTTGACCTTTCTCTCCTTTTTGATCTTAGCTTGAAACATGTCTTAATTATGGTCTTTTGATTATGGAATGGCATGATAGTATATATACGAATGTCTTATTGAAGATAACATGATTGAGTGCTTAAGCTAGTATTGAATCATGAATGAATAATTGTGATAATGTTGTTATTGAATATGTATGCTTGATTACTTCGAGATTTATTGGATATGATTTAATCAATGGGATTGTATACCCTCAACTGAGTTATTGAGATATGTTGTGTGTGATATCCTTATGGGATGAGATGATTAAATTATATGATTGGTAATCTAGCATACATGCATCATTTTGTATGATGAGCAGATACTTTAGAGGGGATCCTAAAGTATGGCAGATATCTTAGTAGCTGCGGTTGACTAAGATATATTTGGAATAAGTTTTCCAATAACTATGAGGTACCACATGCACTTAGTATATTACTAGGATGCATAGCATGAATGTGACATTAGATTGCATTAGGAGATGAAGGTGAATATTTATATGAACTAAATGTTAATTATCATCATTGTGCATCCTTGATCTTTTGTGATTAATTGTGTATGCTTGGTTCATGCCCTTGGTTTATATGTTTACTTATTGCTAATGTTTATTGTATATATGATCATGTATCTATTATGAGAGTATTGAATGTTTCTCAATTATTTTGCATGAAGTTGTATAGTATTGCTTATACTTGCGCTTATTTTGGAATGTTATACTAACTCTCTACTTTGTGTTAATTTCTGAATCTTTGGGGGTTCAGAGGTGCAGGGTGAGGACGTATCCCTTGAGGAGTAGCTTTGGAGATTTGTTTAGCTACTAGTGGTAAGGAGTTAGCATTATGCTTCTCCTAGACTCTTATTAGTTGGGTTGTAATAATTAGTGCTCTGGTACTTGTAACATCGTGTCGGGTAGTTATTTCCGTTTTGCGATGTATTGAGCTTATTTACTTCTATGACCTTGCTTATGACTTATGTATGAGTTCTCATATTCGGATTGTCTTGAAAATTATTGATCTTCGTCTAGGGATTTTATCCGTATGTGTATGAAGACTTTTGGATGTCATGATATGATAATTAAATCCGCTGCTATGTTTCTAAGTTTAACATGATATGCCTTGTTATTTAATTGAATACACCTTGATGCATGTACTTTTGTTTATTTATTTATTTATTTATTACGTATATGGGTTAGGGTGTTACAATATTGGTATCAGAGCAAGGTCGGTCTATGAAAGATCAACTAGGATAGATTACCCATATGTAAGACATGTGTGGGGTACACTGTTGATGCATTAGTTCTAACCTTGGTAGGATTCTTTGATGTGTTCAGGTGATGACTACTAATAGAGCAATCGCGGATGCCTTGGCCATGATGGCTAATGCAATGAACCAAGAAGCGGCTAATAGGAATGCGGAAAGAATGGAAAGGGAAGCTAGGAGGGGTAATGAAGTGGAGTCAAGACTTGAGAGGTTCTTGAAGAATCAACCAACTACTTTTGCCGGAGGTTTTGACCCGGAAGGCGCTCAAAAATGGATTGAGGATATTGAGAGAATCTTTGCAGCTATGGGATGCACGGAGGAACAAAAGGTTGTGTTGGGTACTTACATGCTAAGGGATGATGCGGACTATTGGTGGAAGCATGCTAGCCTAAGATGTGGAACGGGAGGATTGGCGTTGACTTGGACTATGTTTAAGAGGGAGTTCTTGAATAGGTACTTTCCTATGGACGTGAGGAACCACAAGGTGATCGAATTCATGGAGCTTAAGCAAGGGAACATGACCGTTGCGGAGTATGCCACCAAGTTTGAGTCTCTTTGTAGGTTTGCACCACACTACAATACTCTTGAGGCCGAACATGACAAGTGTGTGAAGTTTGAGAATGGCTTGAGACCCAAAGTGAAGCATCTTATTGGATTCTCGGAGTTTAGAAATTTTGCTACCTTGGTGACTAAGAGTCGGATTTGTGACGTTGATGGAAGAGCCAAATCCGAACACTACAAGATGGTTAATGACAAGAAAGGAAAGGATGCGAACCGTGGGAAACCTTATGACAACAAGGCAAAAAAGAAAGTTGGTGAAAGTAGCGGTAAGAAGCCGGTTGGAGGTTATGACAAGGAGAAGGTCACATGCTTTAGGTGTAAGAAGCCCGGTCATAAGTCTTATGATTGCACCGAACCGGTGAGTTGCTACAATTGTGGGGAATTGGGACATAAGAGTCCGGAATGCAAGAAGCCTAAGAAGAGTGGAGGAAAGGTCTTTGCTTTGGATGGAGGTGCCTCGGGAGCAACGGATAATCTTATCAGAGGTACGTGCTTTATTCATGATACTCCTTTACGTGCCATGATTGATACTGGGGCTACCCATTCTTTTATCTCTTTCAACTGCGTGAAAAGTCTTAATTTGGAAACTTCTGTTATGACAAGATGCATGGTTATAGAAACACCCGCTAGTGACTCAGTTACTACTAAACTTGTATGTGTTAATTGTCCGGTAACTATTTTTGGTAGACATTTTGGTATGGATCTTGTATGTATTCCTTTGAGTAACATTGATGTGATTTTTGGTATGAACTGGCTTGAGTTTAATCGTGTTCATATCAATTGTTGTACTAAGACGATAGTTTTCCCTAAGCCGGATGAGGATTTAAAGTTAGATCTTATGGATAGTAGTGAAGTGACTAAGTCCATGAAGGAGCATGCAGAGATGTTTGTGATGTTTGCTTCCTTGAAGTTAGGAGGAGAATTGGGGGAGAGTCAGTTACCTGTGGTGTGTGAGTTTCCCGATGTGTTCCCAGAAGATGTGTCTGATTTGCCACCAGAGAGGGACGTTGAGTTTAGTATCGAAGTTGTACCTGGTACTAACCTAATTTCTATGGCACCTTATCGAATGTCGACGTCAGAGTTAGATCAGTTGAAGAAATAGTTAGAAGAACTATTGAAAAAGAAGTTTATTAGACCAAGTGTATCGCCTTGGGGTGCACCTGTGCTTTTGGTGAAAAAGAAGGATGGGAGTATGAGACTGTGTATTGATTATCGTCGGTTGAATCAAGTGACAATTAAGAATAGGTATCCATTACCGAGGATTGATGATTTGATGGATCAGTTGGTGGGGGCATGTGTGTTTAGTAAGATTGATTTAAGGTCCGGATATCACCAGATTAGAGTTAAGGCGGAGGATATTCCGAAGACTGCTTTTAGGACAAGATATGGTCACTATGAATATTCAGTTATGCCTTTTGGTGTAACCAACGCACCCGGTGTATTTATGGAATATATGAATCGAATCTTTCATTCATATCTAGACAAGTTTGTTGTGGTGTTCATAGATGATATTTTGGTCTACTCTAAGACGGAAGAAGAGCATGCGGAACATTTGAGGATAGTATTGAAAACTTTGAGAGAGAAGAAGCTTTATGCTAAGTTGTCCAAGTGTGAATTTTGGCTTAAAGAAGTGAGTTTCCTAGGACATGTGATATCTAAGGGAGGGATTGTGGTAGATCCTTCTAAGGTTGATGCGGTGATGAAGTGGGGGACTCCGGAATCGGTTTTTGAGATAAGAAGTTTTATTGGTTTGGCCGGATACTATCGGAGGTTTATCGAAGGTTTTTCGAAGTTAGCTCTACCATTAACTCGATTAACTAAGAAGGGACAAGCCTTTGTTTGGGATAATCTTTGTGAAAAGAGTTTTCAAGAATTGAAGAGGCGTTTGACGTCGGCACCAGTTTTAATTCTACCGAAACCGAATGAGCCGTTTGTTGTGTATTGTGATGCATCTTTGATGGGATTGGGTGGTGTTCTTATGCAAAATGGACAAGTGGTTGCTTACGCTTCTAGACAATTGAAAGTGCATGAGAAGAACTATCCAACACATGATCTTGAGTTGGCGGCCGTTATATTTACCTTGAAGATTTGGAGGCACTATTTGTTTGGTTCGAGATTTGAGGTTTTTAGTGATCACAAAAGTTTGAAGTACTTGTTTGACCAAAAGGAATTGAATATGAGACAACGACGTTGGTTAGAGTTCTTGAAGAATTATGATTTTGGACAAAGTTACCATCCCGGGAAAGCGAATGTGGTTGCGGATGCTTTGAGTAGGAAGTCTCTACACATATCGTCACTTATGGCAAGAGAATTAGATTTGATCGAACAATTCAGAGATCTCTGTTTAGTGTGTGAAACGACACCTCATAGCATCAAGTTAGGAATGTTGAAGCTCACCAATGATTTTCTGGATAAAGTAAAAGATGGTCAAAAAGCAGACTTGAGTCTAGTGAATCGTCTTGCATTGATTAACCAAGGAAAGGAAACCGATTTTAAAGTTGATGAGAAGGGAGTTATAAGGTTTAGAGATAGAGTTTGTGTGCCTGACATACCCGAATTAAAGAGGATGATCTTGGAGGAAGGGCATAAGAGTGGATTGAGTATTCACCCCGGAGCAACTAAGATGTATCAAGACTTGAAGAAGTTGTTTTGGTGGCCTAGTATGAAGAAAGAAGTCGCCGAGTTTGTGTATGCTTGTTTAACTTGTCAAAAATCTAAGGTTGAACATCAAAGACCCTCGGGATTGCTACAACCTATTTTTATACCGGAATGGAAGTGGGATAGCATCGCTATGGACTTTGTGAGTGGTTTGCCAAGAACTACAAAGGGAAATGACTCAATTTGGGTGATTGTTGATAGATTGACAAAGTCGGCACATTTCATTGCTTTCAAGACCGGAACACTAATACCAAGATTGGCGGAGATTTATGTGGACCAAATTGTGAGGTTGCATGGGATTCCTTCTAGTATTGTATCGGATAGAGATCCAAGATTTACTTCAAGATTTTGGGAAAGTTTGCAAGAGGCCTTGGGGACTAAGCTAAGAATGAGTTCCGCTTATCACCCACAAACGGATGGACAATCGGAAAGGACTATCCAATCACTTGAGGACTTGTTAAGAGCTTGTGTTTTGGAGGGAGGAGGAAATTAGGATAGTTACTTGCCCCTAATAGAATTTACTTACAATAATAGTTTCCATGCAAGTATTGGGATGACACCTTTTGGAGCCTTATACGGTAGGAGATGTCGGACTCCTTTGAGTTGGCATGAATCGGGAGAAAGTGTTGTATTAGGACCGGAGATAGTTCAACAAACCACGGAAAAGATTAAGATGATACAAGAGAAGATGAGAGCATCTCAAAGCAGACAAAAGAGTTACTATGATAAGAAAAGAAAGTGTGTGGAATTTAATGAAGGTGATCATGTGTTCTTGAGAGTGTCACCTACTACCGGTGTTGGTAGAGCTTTGAGATCAAGAAAGTTGATTCCTAGATTTATTGGACCCTATCAAATTCTTGGAAGAGTTGGGAAGGTGGCCTATCGGATTGCTTTGCCACCATCCTTGTCAAATTTGCATAATGTGTTCCATGTGTCTCAATTGAGGAAGTATGTTTCCGATCCGACTCATGTAATTGAAACGGATGATATTCAAGTAAGGGAGAATCTTGTGGTCGAGACCTTACCTTTGAGAGTCGAAGGAAGAGAAGTGAAAAAGTTGAGAAACAAGGAAATCGCGTCGGTTAAAGTTGTTTGGGGAGGACCGGCCGGTGAAAGCGCTACTTGGGAGCTTGAGGATGAGATGAGGAAGTCCTATCCAGAGTTGTTTTCAGGTAATTTTCGAGGGCGAAAATTCTTTTAGGGGGGTAGAGTTGTAACACCCGTATTAGAATAAATAGGATTTTAAGCTTATTTATTATTTATGTGTTTAATTATCTATTTGAATGACATTATTATTTGTTTGAATTATATGATTATGTGAATTATATGGTTATGATGTTTGCGAGGAGGTAAGAATATTTTTAGTAATCACATAGGATTAATTAGACTAAGTGGAGAGTAATTAGTTAATTAATTAGTTTGCGTTAATTAATTGATTAATTATGAGAAGTAGTAAAATAATGGTTTATGTCACTTAGTAAGATATTAAGTAATTGGACTTGTTGTTAGTAAGTGGGCTAGGCCCAATAGAGAAGGATAAGATAGAAAAGGGTATAAGTGGTAATCTAATTGTCATTAGGTTAAGATAAGTAAGATAGAAACTTTCATTTTTTGAAGAAAAGAGGTAGAAAGAGAATAGAGAAGAAGTGACCCTTTTTCCTTGGAGAAGAAGATAGAACAAGAGGAAGAACTAGAGATAGAAGGACTAGAGAATTCAGAATTTCTCAAGGTAAGAGAGTAGTATTTCATTCTAGAGTGATCAAGAGAAAGGGAGAAAATCTATTTTCTCCAACCCCAACTTCTCTCACTCTTTTCTCTTTAGAAGGGGGGAAATTGATTAAGAAAAATGATAACTTTAGGAGGTTATAATCTCTTGTTAATGTCTAAATCATGTTACACGAATTTGGGATAATAAATGGGAATGTGTAGATGTTTGTAAGGAATTTATGTGTTGATATGAGTTTTTGAAATGTTGTGCAAAAATCTATGGATTCTTATCTCTTGATGTTTGATCATGTTTTAGACTGTACTCTCATGTTGTATTTGGTTATAAACACTTAAAGTTGGAACCTTTAATCTTTGAAAGTAAGAAAAATGATGTTTTTATGAGTTGTGGCATGAAAATCACGAACAGGGGTGAATTCTGGGCAATTTCGCGCACGCGAGAACCCTGTTTCGCGCACGCGAAATTGGCAGAGAACACATCTCTTTTCAGTCGTGTTCTTCGCGCACGCGACTTGAGTTTTCGCACACGCGAGACACTGTAGCGCACGCGAGTCATGACTTCGCCTGCGCGAGAGTCAACACTTTTCAACCCGTATATTTTGACCTTTCTCTCCTTTTTGATCTTAGCTTGAAACATGTCTTAATTATGGTCTTTTGATTATGGAATGGCATGATAGTATATATACGAATGTCTTATTGAAGATAACATGATTGAGTGCTTAAGCTAGTATTGAATCATGAATGAATAATTGTGATAATGTTGTTATTGAATATGTATGCTTGATTACTTGCGAGATTTATTGGATATGATTTAATCAATGGGATTGTATACCCTCAATTGAGTTATTGAGATATGTTGTGTGTGATATCCTTATGGGATGAGATGATTAAATTATATGATTAGTAATCTAGCATACATGCATCATTTTGTATGATGAGCAGATACTTTAGAGGGGATCCTAAAGTATGGCAGATATCTTAGTAGCTGCGGTTGACTAAGATATATTTGGAATAAGTTTTCCAATAACTATGAGGTACCACATGCACTTAGTATATTACTAGGATGCATAGCATGAATGTGACATTAGATTGCATTAGGAGATGAAGGTGAATATTTATATGAACTAAATGTTAATTGTCATCATTGTGCATCCTTGATCTTTTGTGATTAATTGTGTATGCTTGGTTCATGCCATTGGTTTATATGTTTACCTATTGCTAATGTTTATTGTATATATGATCATGTATCTATTATGAGAGTATTGAATGTTTCTCAATTATTTTGCATGAAGTTGTATAGTATTGCTTATACTTGCGCTTATTTTGGAATGTTATACTAACTCTCTACTTTGTGTTAATTTCTGAATCTTTGGGGGTTCAGAGGTGCAGGGTGAGGACGTATCCCTTGAGGAGTAGCTTTGGAGATTTGTTTAGCTACTAGTGGTAAGGAGTTAGCATTATGCTTCTCCTAGACTCTTATTAGTTGGGTTGTAATAATTAGTGCTCTGGTACTTGTAACATCGTGTCGGGTAGTTATTTCCGTTTTGCGATGTATTGAGATTATTTACTTCTATGACCTTGCTTATGACTTATGTATGAGTTCTCATATTCGGATTGTCTTGAAAATTATTGATCTTCGTCTAGGGATTTTATCCGTATGTGTATGAAGACTTTTGGATGTCATGATATGATAATTAAATCCGCTGCTATGTTTCTAAGTTTAACATGATATGCCTTGTTATTTAATTGAATACACCTTGATGCATGTACTTTTGTTTATTTATTTATTTATTTATTACGTATATGGGTTAGGGTGTTACAAATTACTATTCTGAGATGATTATATGATCTATAGATGGCGTTTAAGTCAAATGATATTGAGTATATATATTATTTTGGAACGGTTTTATGTTACTTCGATGAAGCTTCAGTCCAAATGTTATTTTGAGATAGTTATACTTTGGGTAGATGACGCTTAAGAAAAATGGTATCGACTATATAAATTATTTGGAGACGGTTTTATATTACATCAATGACGAATTACTATTCCGAGATGATTATATGATGGATAAACGATGTTTAAGTCAAATGATATTGACTATATATATTACTTTGGGACGGTTTTATATTGCTTCTATGACGAATTATTATTCCGAGAAGATAATTTGAAACATAGATAACGCTTAAGTCAAATGATATTGACTATATATATTATATTGAGACGGTTTTATATTGCTTCTATGACGAATTACAATTCCGAGCAGATAATTTGAACCATAGATAACGCTTAAGTCAAATGATATTGACTATATATATTATTTTGGGACGGTTTAATGTTGGTTCGACGAAGTTTAAGTTCAAATGCTATTTTGAGATAGTTATATGTTGGGTAGATGACGCTTAAAAAAATGGTATCGACTATATAAATTATTTTGAGACGGTTTTATATTGCATCGATGATGAATTACTATTCAGATATGATTATATGATGGATAGATGACGCCTAAGTGAAATGATATTGACTATATACATTATTATTCCGTGATGATAATATGAAGCACAGATAACGCTTAAGTCATATGATATTGACTATGTATATTATTTTGGGACGGTTTTATGTTACTTCGATGAAGTGTAAGTTCAAATGCTATTTTGAGATAGTTATATGTTGTGTACATGACGCTTAAGACAACTGATTTTGACTATATAAATTATTTGGAGACGGTTTTATGTTACATCAATGACGAATTACTATTCCGAGATGATTATATGATGGATAGATGACGCTTAAGTCAAATTATATTGACTATATATGTTATTTGGGACCGGGTTTATATTGGTTTGATGACACTTAATATAAACTCTACGATCGATAAATAGTGCCTCCAAGATCTTCAAGTCTCATAGCTATTGGTTAAATAAAAAATGAGATGGTTAAATATTGATTCGATGACGAACCAATATACATTTCAAGGTAAGTTCACTTCATTTTTGTTTCAAGTTTCATTATAATTTAATATTAAATTTTTAACATGTACTAATTTGTTTTATTTTTTATTAGGTTGGTGTCAGAGTTACAATTGATGTGAGAAAATGAAATTGCAAAGTTTCATCGGATTATTTCGATTGAAAAAAGGTACCTATTTTTATCGATTGTTAAGAACTTTCAATCATATGTCTCAAAGTTAATTTAGACGCCAAAATTTTGAAAGATGTTTTTTCATTCAACCTTCGTCAAAAGAATGAAATTCGTATTGTGAAATTTAAATATTGCCTAAATGACGTTTTGATACCGTCTCAAAATTCGTCTTGTGAAATTTAAATGTTGCTTATATGACGCCTGAGTCAAATGGTATTGAATATTTACATTATTTGGAGACAGTTTTATAATGCTTCTATGACGAATTACTATTATGAGATGATTATATGATCTATAGATGGCGTTTAAGTCAAATGATATTGAGTATATATATTATTTTGGAACGGTTTTATGTTACTTCGATGAAGCTTCAGTCCAAATGTTATTTTGAGATAGTTATACTTTGGGTAGATGACGCTTAAGAAAAATGGTATCGACTATATAAATTATTTGGAGACGGTCTTATATTACATCAATGACGAATTACTATTACGAGATGATTATATGATGGATAAACGATGTTTAAGTCAAATGATATTGACTATATATATTACTTTGGGACGGTTTTATATTGCTTCTATGACGAATTATTATTCCGAGAAGATAATTTGAAACATAGATAACGCTTAAGTCAAATGATATTGACTATATATATTATTTTGAGACGGTTTTATATTGCTTCTATGACGAATTACTATTCCGAGAAGATAATTTGAACCATAGATAACGCTTAAGTCAAATGATATTGACTATATATATTATTTTGGGACGGTTTAATGTTGGTTCGACGAAGTTTAAGTTCAAATGCTATTTTGAGATAGTTATATGTTGGGTAGATGACGCTTAAAAAAATGGTATCGACTATATAAATTATTTTGAGACGGTTTTATATTGCATCGATGATGAATTACTATTCAGAGATGATTATATGATGGATAGATGACGCCTAAGTGAAATGATATTGACTATATACATTATTATTCCGTGATGATAATATGAAGCACAGATAACGCTTAAGTCATATGATATTGACTATGTATATTATTTTGGGACGGTTTTATGTTACTTCGATGAAGTGTAAGTTCAAATGCTATTTTGAGATAGTTATATGTTGTGTACATGACGCTTAAGACAACTGATTTTGACTATATAAATTATTTGGAGACGGTTTTATGTTACATCAATGACGAATTACTATTCCGAGATGATTATATGATGGATAGATGACGCTTAAGTCAAATTATATTGACTATATATGTTATTTGGGACCGGGTTTATATTGGTTTGATGACACTTAATATAAACTCTACGATCGATAAATAGTGCCTCCAAGATCTTCAAGTCTCATAGCTATTGGTTAAATAAAAAATGAGATGGTTAAATATTGATTCGATGACGAACCAATATACATTTCAAGGTAAGTTCACTTCATTTTTGTTTCAAGTTTCATTATAATTTAATATTAAATTTTTAACATGTACTAATTTGTTTTATTTTTTATTAGGTTGGTGTCAGAGTTACAATTGATGTGAGAAAATGAAATTGCAAAGTTTCATCGGATTATTTCGATTGAAAAAAGGTACCTATTTTTATCGATTGTTAAGAACTTTCAATCATATGTCTCAAAGTTAATTTAGACGCCAAAATTTTGAAAGATGTTTTTTCATTCAACCTTCGTCAAAAGAATGAAATTCGTATTGTGAAATTTAAATATTGCCTAAATGACGTTTTGATACCGTCTCAAAATTCGTCTTGTGAAATTTAAATGTTGCTTATATGACGCCTGAGTCAAATGGTATTGAATATTTACATTATTTGGAGACAGTTTTATAATGCTTCTATGACGAATTACTATTATGAGATGATTATATGATCTATAGATGGCGTTTAAGTCAAATGATATTGAGTATATATATTATTTTGGAACGGTTTTATGTTACTTCGATGAAGCTTCAGTCCAAATGTTATTTTGAGATAGTTATACTTTGGGTAGATGACGCTTAAGAAAAATGGTATCGACTATATAAATTATTTGGAGACGGTCTTATATTACATCAATGACGAATTACTATTACGAGATGATTATATGATGGATAAACGATGTTTAAGTCAAATGATATTGACTATATATATTACTTTGGGACGGTTTTATATTGCTTCTATGACGAATTATTATTCCGAGAAGATAATTTGAAACATAGATAACGCTTAAGTCAAATGATATTGACTATATATATTATTTTGAGACGGTTTTATATTGCTTCTATGACGAATTACTATTCCGAGAAGATAATTTGAACCATAGATAACGCTTAAGTCAAATGATATTGACTATATATATTATTTTGGGACGGTTTAATGTTGGTTCGACGAAGTTTAAGTTCAAATGCTATTTTGAGATAGTTATATGTTGGGTAGATGACGCTTAAAAAAATGGTATCGACTATATAAATTATTTTGAGACGGTTTTATATTGCATCGATGATGAATTACTATTCAGAGATGATTATATGATGGATAGATGACGCCTAAGTGAAATGATATTGACTATATACATTATTATTCCGTGATGATAATATGAAGCACAGATAACGCTTAAGTCATATGATATTGACTATGTATATTATTTTGGGACGGTTTTATGTTACTTCGATGAAGTGTAAGTTCAAATGCTATTTTGAGATAGTTATATGTTGTGTACATGACGCTTAAGACAACTGATTTTGACTATATAAATTATTTGGAGACGGTTTTATGTTACATCAATGACGAATTACTATTCCGAGATGATTATATGATGGATAGATGACGCTTAAGTCAAATTATATTGACTATATATGTTATTTGGGACCGGGTTTATATTGGTTTGATGACACTTAATATAAACTCTACGATCGATAAATAGTGCCTCCAAGATCTTCAAGTCTCATAGCTATTGGTTAAATAAAAAATGAGATGGTTAAATATTGATTCGATGACGAACCAATATACATTTCAAGGTAAGTTCACTTCATTTTTGTTTCAAGTTTCATTATAATTTAATATTAAATTTTTAACATGTACTAATTTGTTTTATTTTTTATTAGGTTGGTGTCAGAGTTACAATTGATGTGAGAAAATGAAATTGCAAAGTTTCATCGGATTATTTCGATTGAAAAAAGGTACCTATTTTTATCGATTGTTAAGAACTTTCAATCATATGTCTCAAAGTTAATTTAGACGCCAAAATTTTGAAAGATGTTTTTTCATTCAACCTTCGTCAAAAGAATGAAATTCGTATTGTGAAATTTAAATATTGCCTAAATGACGTTTTGATACCGTCTCAAAATTCGTCTTGTGAAATTTAAATGTTGCTTATATGACGCCTGAGTCAAATGGTATTGAATATTTACATTATTTGGAGACAGTTTTATAATGCTTCTATGACGAATTACTATTATGAGATGATTATATGATCTATAGATGGCGTTTAAGTCAAATGATATTGAGTATATATATTATTTTGGAACGGTTTTATGTTACTTCGATGAAGCTTCAGTCCAAATGTTATTTTGAGATAGTTATACTTTGGGTAGATGACGCTTAAGAAAAATGGTATCGACTATATAAATTATTTGGAGACGGTCTTATATTACATCAATGACGAATTACTATTACGAGATGATTATATGATGGATAAACGATGTTTAAGTCAAATGATATTGACTATATATATTACTTTGGGACGGTTTTATATTGCTTCTATGACGAATTATTATTCCGAGAAGATAATTTGAAACATAGATAACGCTTAAGTCAAATGATATTGACTATATATATTATTTTGAGACGGTTTTATATTGCTTCTATGACGAATTACTATTCCGAGAAGATAATTTGAACCATAGATAACGCTTAAGTCAAATGATATTGACTATATATATTATTTTGGGACGGTTTTATGTTGGTTCGACGAAGTTTAAGTTCAAATGCTATTTTGAGATAGTTATATGTTGGGTAGATGACGCTTAAAAAAATGGTATCGACTATATAAATTATTTTGAGACGGTTTTATATTGCATCGATGATGAATTACTATTCAGAGATGATTATATGATGGATAGATGACGCCTAAGTGAAATGATATTGACTATATACATTATTTGGAAACGGTTTTATAATGCTTCTATGACGAATTATTATTCCGTGATGATAATATGAAGCACAGATAACGCTTAAGTCATATGATATTGACTATGTATATTATTTTGGGACGGTTTTATGTTACATCGATGAAGTGTAAGTTCAAATGCTATTTTGAGATAGTTATATGTTGTGTACATGACGCTTAAGACAACTGATTTTGACTATATAAATTATTTGGAGACGGTTTTATGTTACATCAATGACGAATTACTATTCCGAGATGATTATATGATGGATAGATGGCGCTTAAGTCAAATTATATTGACTATATATGTTATTTGGGAACGGGTTTATATTGGTTTGATGACACTTAATATAAACTCTACGATCGATAAATAGTGCCTCCAAGATCTTCAAGTCTCATAGCTATTGGTTAAATAAAAAATGAGATGGTTAAATATTGATTCGATGACGAACCAATATACATTTCAAGGTAAGTTCACTTCATTTTTGTTTCAAGTTTCATTATAATTTAATATTAAATTTTTAACATGTACTAATTTGTTTTATTTTTTATTAGGTTGGTGTCAGAGTTACAATTGATGTGAGAAAATGAAATTGCAAAGTTTCATCGGATTATTTCGATTGAAAAAAGGTACCTATTTTTATCGATTGTTAAGAACTTTCAATCATATGTCTCAAAGTTAATTTAGACGCCAAAATTTTGAAAGATGTTTTTTCATTCAACCTTCGTCAAAAGAATGAAATTCGTATTGTGAAATTTAAATATTGCCTAAATGACGTTTTGATACCGTCTCAAAATTCGTCTTGCGAAATTTAAATGTTGCTTATATGACGCCTGAGTCAAATGGTATTGAATATTTACATTATTTGGAGACAGTTTTATAATGCTTCTATGACGAATTACTATTATGAGATGATTATATGATCTATAGATGGCGTTTAAGTCAAATGATATTGAGTATATATATTATTTTGGAACGGTTTTATGTTACTTTGATGAAGCTTCAGTCCAAATGTTATTTTGAGATAGTTATACTTTGGGTAGATGACGCTTAAGAAAAATGGTATCGACTATATAAATTATTTGGAGACGGTTTTATATTACATCAATGACGAATTACTATTCCGAGATGATTATATGATGGATAAACGATGTTTAAGTCAAATGATATTGACTATATATATTACTTTGGGACGGTTTTATATTGCTTCTATGACGAATTATTATTCCGAGAAGATAATTTGAAACATAGATAACGCTTAAGTCAAATGATATTGACTATATATATTATTTTGAGACGGTTTTATATTGCTTCTATGACGAATTACTATTCCGAGAAGATAATTTGAACCATAGATAACGCTTAAGTCAAATGATATTGACTATATATATTATTTTGGGACGGTTTTATGTTGGTTCGACGAAGTTTAAGTTCAAATGCTATTTTGAGATAGTTATATGTTGGGTAGATGACGCTTAAAAAAATGGTATCGACTATATAAATTATTTTGAGACGGTTTTATATTGCATCGATGATGAATTACTATTCAGAGATGATTATATGATGGATAGATGACGCCTAAGTGAAATGATATTGACTATATACATTATTTGGAAACGGTTTTATAATGCTTCTATGACGAATTATTATTCCGTGATGATAATATGAAGCACAGATAACGCTTAAGTCATATGATATTGACTATGTATATTATTTTGGGACGGTTTTATGTTACTTCGATGAAGTGTAAGTTCAAATGCTATTTTGAGATAGTTATATGTTGTGTACATGGCGCTTAAGGCAACTGATTTTGACTATATAAATTATTTGGAGACGGTTTTATGTTACATCAATGACGAATTACTATTCCGAGATGATTATATGATGGATAGATGGCGCTTAAGTCAAATTATATTGACTATATATGTTATTTGGGAACGGGTTTATATTGGTTTGATGACACTTAATATAAACTCTACGATCGATAAATAGTGCCTCCAAGATCTTCAAGTCTCATAGCTATGGGTTAAATAAAAAATGAGATGGTTAAATATTGATTCGATGACGAACCAATATACATTTCAAGGTAAGTTCACTTCATTTTTGTTTCAAGTTTCATTATAATTTAATATTAAATTTTTAACATGTACTAATTTGTTTTATTTTTTATTAGGTTGGTGTCAGAGTTACAATTGATGTGAGAAAATGAAATTGCAAAGTTTCATCGGATTATTTCGATTGTAAAAAGGTACCTATTTTTATCGATTGTTAAGAACTTTCAATCATATGTCTCAAAGTTAATTTAGACGCCAAAATTTTGAAAGATGTTTTTTCATTCAACCTTCGTCAAAAGAATGAAATTCGTATTGTGAAATTTAAATATTGCCTAAATGACGTTTTGATACCGTCTCAAAATTCGTCTTGTGAAATTTAAATGTTGCTTATATGACGCCTGAGTCAAATGGTATTGAATATTTACATTATTTGGAGACAGTTTTATAATGCTTCTATGACGAATTACTATTCTGAGATGATTATATGATCTATAGATGGCGTTTAAGTCAAATGATATTGAGTATATATATTATTTTGGAACGGTTTTATGTTACTTCGATGAAGCTTCAGTCCAAATGTTATTTTGAGATAGTTATACTTTGGGTAGATGACGCTTAAGAAAAATGGTATCGACTATATAAATTATTTGGAGACGGTTTTATATTACATCAATGACGAATTACTATTCCGAGATGATTATATGATGGATAAACGATGTTTAAGTCAAATGATATTGACTATATATATTACTTTGGGACGGTTTTATATTGCTTCTATGACGAATTATTATTCCGAGAAGATAATTTGAAGCATAGATAACGCTTAAGTCAAATGATATTGACTATATATATTATTTTGAGACGGTTTTATATTGCTTCTATGACGAATTACAATTCCGAGATGATAATTTGAACCATAGATAACGCTTAAGTCAAATGATATTGACTATATATATTATTTTGGGACGGTTTAATGTTGGTTCGACGAAGTTTAAGTTCAAATGCTATTTTGAGATAGTTATATGTTGGGTAGATGACGCTTAAAAAAATGGTATCGACTATATAAATTATTTTGAGACGGTTTTATATTGCATCGATGATGAATTACTATTCAGAGATGATTATATGATGGATAGATGACGCCTAAGTGAAATGATATTGACTATATACATTATTATTCCGTGATGATAATATTAAGCACAGATAACGCTTAAGTCATATGATATTGACTATGTATATTATTTTGGGACGGTTTTATGTTACTTCGATGAAGTGTAAGTTCAAATGCTATTTTGAGATAGTTATATGTTGTGTACATGACGCTTAAGGCAACTGATTTTGACTATATAAATTATTTGGAGACGGTTTTATGTTACATCAATGACGAATTACTATTCCGAGATGATTATATGATGGATAGATGACGCTTAAGTCAAATTATATTGACTATATATGTTATTTGGGAACGGGTTTATATTGGTTTGATGACCCTTAATATAAACTCTACGATCGATAAATAGTGCCTCCAAGATCTTCAAGTCTCATAGCTATTGGTTAAATAAAAAATGAGATGGTTAAATATTCATTCGATGACGAACCAATATACATTTCAAGGTAAGTTCACTTCATTTTTGTTTCAAGTTTCATTATAATTTAATATTAAATTTTTAACATGTACTAATTTGTTTTATTTTTTATTAGGTTGGTGTCAGAGTTACAATTGATGTGAGAAAATGAAATTGCAAAGTTTCATCGGATTATTTCGATTGAAAAAAGGTACCTATTTTTATCGATTGTTAAGAACTTTCAATCATATGTCTCAAAGTTAATTTAGACGCCAAAATTTTGAAAGATGTTTTTTCATTCAACCTTCGTCAAAAGAATGAAATTCGTATTGTGAAATTTAAATATTGCCTAAATGACGTTTTGATACCGTCTCAAAATTCGTCTTGTGAAATTTAAATGTTGCTTATATGACGCCTGAGTCAAATGGTATTGAATATTTACATTATTTGGAGACAGTTTTATAATGCTTCTATGACGAATTACTATTATGAGATGATTATATGATCTATAGATGGCGTTTAAGTCAAATGATATTGAGTATATATATTATTTTGGAACGGTTTTATGTTACTTCGATGAAGCTTGTAAGACCCAAGATTTTGTTGTAAAGTTGGTTTAAGGAATATTAAGGTTTCGATGTGTTCATGTGGTGAAACATCGTGTAATTATTAGCTTTTGCTGTAATTGAGTCTGTTTTGTGCTCGTGCACTGTAATTGTACAGACTTTTGTCTTGTAATCCTCTTTTGTGAATAAGAAGTTATATGTGGTTTCAGAATAACGAGTTTTGGATTATTCTTGTTTTTGGAAAAACGAGTAGGATTTTTACCCGCGGATGGAAAATCTTACTGCGTCCGTTTTAAGTGAGGTTTCGGATGGGAGTTTTATATATCTGCGCGAGTTAGGATATATTCTGAGAATAATTTTCTAAGGTATGGAAGAAAATTACAGTCGCGGAAAAAGATTCGGCGATAAGTTTTGGAAATGTTAAACGTTAAACGTTCTTTCCGTAGGTTTTATGTTTTGGTGAGTTTCGTTCGTCGCGGCGCGCGAGAGCTGAACGTGAGAGTGTTTCTAAGAGGTGTTGAGTATTATCTCAAGTGGTTTTGGTTTGGTTTGATCCTATGGCTAGGGTTTTGTCTTGGCATTGTGTTTTTGATTCAATGGCCATGAGTTAGCAAGAGCTAATGTAATAGTAAGGAGGTTCATGACTTTGGTCACTTAGGAAAATCACAACCTTTACTCCATTCTTTCTCTCTTTCACGTAGACTCCATCACTCAACCTTAACCTTCACTAAAATTTTCCATTCTTCACCATTTCACTCCATTTCAAGCTTGGAAGCTTTGAGGAACATTGTAGAGAATCACTTTCTTAAGGTAACCCTCTCTTCTCATCTCATAGGTTGGTAGACTTATAGAGTTTAGGAGTTTTTGGGTTTATGTTCTCATGAGGGTTTGTTAGGAAATGTTACCTTACATGGTTTTTGTTTCATGAAAGATGTTCATGAGGTTTAGGGAAGCATGTGTAGGCTTTGTTATGTTTGTTTTCCATGAGTTGGTGAAAAACCTCATGAGAAAAGTTAGGGTTTTGGTTGGTTATGTATTGATCAATAACATGAGGTTAAGTTGTAAGGTTTTGAAAAGAAAAGTTGTCTTTGAACCTTTGGGCAAAAGGGAAATGCGTTGTATGGTTTTGTTTTAGAAAAATCCGATGAAAAATATTTTGTGGCTTATGAAAATATTTCCTAAGTGTTTTTGGGTAGTGTTTTGGGGTCAAAGTGGTTTAAAACTCTTGTAACATGTGGTGTCGCTTTTTACCTTGAAAACATGTTTGAAAATGATTACCGGACGGTTAAGGCCCGTAATAAAACTTGTGCTTGGATTTGGTTTTGATTTTGGAAATGAAAATCAAATAACTTGCACTCGAAGCAACCAACATGCTTTCGGAGATGTATTGCTTGCTTATGAAAATGGTTTGCTTTTGTACCTTGAAAAGATGTTGGGAACTAATAGAATCAAACTAGGCTTGGTTGGAAAAAGGTGGTGTGAGTTGCTGTCTTTTGCTGTCATGACAGTTGAAACTCGCTGAGCGAGTGGTTACTCGCCAGGGCGAGTGTCACAGGTCATGACAACACGCCAGGGCGAGCTCCAGAGCGAGTAAGACCAGTACTCACTGCCTTCACTCGCCACCAACTCGCCAGGGCGAGCTCTGAGAGTTGAAATTTTGGATTCTGATTTCTAAACTTGGTTTTTAACTTTCTAATCCCTTTTTATTAATTTATGGAAGTGGCGGGGATTGGAAACGAGTTTTTCGGGTACTCGGAAAGTACGTAACTTATAACGCAAGAAAACGGCCATTTTGCATTTCAAATTATTTAAGACTTTGGCCTATTGTTTTGGGTCCTAATAAAACAGTACATATAACTCATAGGGGTTGATCAATACGGTAGTTTTCGGTATAGTATCCGAAAGAAGGATTTTACCTTAGAAAACCTTTGGTTTTTGGGGTTTTAGAGTCCAATAAATTGAGGATTGATTGGATATGGTTTTGATTGAATACTTTGCTTGTTTTAGGAAGCGAGTAAGTGTTGTGTGATCGTGTGATAGTTGAGTGCTTGACGAGGTAAGGGCTCCACTTTATTTCTGTCTTTAAAACGGTTACGACATGTTTGTTTTGCTGTTATGCATTTGCTGTGTGCTTGGCATGTTTGTACTTATGTATTCTCGTTGATGAGAACGTGGTTATAAATTAAAAGTGCAACTTACATATGATTAGGAAAATGTATGCATGTTGTGATGGTTTGTGCATAGGCTTTAGGCTATGTGATTGTTTGCATGAGCATATATGAATGCGTGCGTCGGATAGGACTACGCGGGGATTTTGTCTGTGTGACTACCCTGTATATGCCAAAGAGAATATATGCCATGCATTTCATAGTTGCGTGCCTAGGTGTATGTCTGTGTGACTTTGCCTACGTACCGGGCGTTTGACTGTGTGGCTTCGCCAAATCCTTCTGGATTTATATTGAGTTGGTGTTTGTCTGTGTGACTTCGCCTGGTGTTTGTCTGTGTGACTTCACCTGCCTTGTGTGGCATTTTTAGTGCGGGTACGTATATTTCTGTGTGGCTTTGCCTACCCCACGACTCTTCGAGGAGAGGTTAATTTTTCGGAAAATCATGCATGTGACGAACCTGTGATCGGTTGTCACCCCCATTGTAGAAGTCTGCATTAGGATTGGTGATTTATTTATATACACCCGTTGGTGGGAATTACTTTTGAGTTTAAGAGCTTTCTCTTGTGTTTGTGGAATTATTGTTATGTGTACAATCTTTCGAACCGGTTATATATATACATACCCTATATTTTGTGGTGACCCTTTCTTTCATTTGCGGGCTCATCCCACCCAGATGATGGGTTAGGTCGTGGTGACGACGGTGGCTGTTCCAGGCCCCAGTGAGCGGTTGGAGCTTTAGCTTAGAGTAGTTAGACTATGCGCCGGTGTGTTTTGTGCACCGTGCTTTTTGGTTAGCATAGGATTTCTAACTTGTTTTGATACTTAGACTTGAATTGTAATTATTCAGGAATACACTTTGCTTGTCGAAGCACCTTTTAGTAATGAGTTCTTTTGTATATATTTGAATGCCGGTTCATTTAAAATCTTTTATGCGCACTCTGAGTGTTAGTTGAAAAAGAAAAAAAAAATTAATGCCCTTTTTGGCTTTCGAAAAACGGGGTGTTACAAAGCTTCAGTCCAAATGTTATTTTGAGATAGTTATACTTTGGGTAGATGACGCTTAAGAAAAATGGTATCGACTATATAAATTATTTGGAGACGGTTTTATATTACATCAATGACGAATTACTATTCCGAGATGATTATATGATGGATAAACGATGTTTAAGTCAAATGATATTGACTATATATATTACTTTGGGACGGTTTTATATTGCTTCTATGACGAATTATTATTCCGAGAAGATAATTTGAAACATAGATAACGCTTAAGTCAAATGATATTGACTATATATATTATTTTGAGACGGTTTTATATTGCTTCTATGACGAATTACTATTCCGAGAAGATAATTTGAACCATAGATAACGCTTAAGTCAAATGATATTGACTATATATATTATTTTGGGACGGTTTAATGTTGGTTCGACGAAGTTTAAGTTCAAATGCTATTTTGAGATAGTTATATGTTGGGTAGATGACGCTTAAAAAAATGGTATCGACTATATAAATTATTTTGAGACGGTTTTATATTGCATCGATGATGAATTACTATTCAGAGATGATTATATGATGGATAGATGACGCCTAAGTGAAATGATATTGACTATATACATTATTATTCCGTGATGATAATATGAAGCACAGATAACGCTTAAGTCATATGATATTGACTATGTATATTATTTTGGGACGGTTTTATGTTACTTCGATGAAGTGTAAGTTCAAATGCTATTTTGAGATAGTTATATGTTGTGTACATGACGCTTAAGGCAACTGATTTTGACTATATAAATTATTTGGAGACGGTTTTATGTTACATCAATGACGAATTACTATTCCGAGATGATTATATGATGGATAGATGACGCTTAAGTCAAATTATATTGACTATATATGTTATTTGGGAACGGGTTTATATTGGTTTGATGACACTTAATATAAACTCTACGATCGATAAATAGTGCCTCCAAGATCTTCAAGTCTCATAGCTATTGGTTAAATAAAAAATGAGATGGTTAAATATTGATTCGATGACGAACCAATATACATTTCAAGGTAAGTTCACTTCATTTTTGTTTCAAGTTTCATTATAATTTAATATTAAATTTTTAACATGTACTAATTTGTTTTATTTTTTATTAGGTTGGTGTCAGAGTTACAATTGATGTGAGAAAATGAAATTGCAAAGTTTCATCGGATTATATCGATTGAAAAAAGGTACCTATTTTTATCGATTGTTAAGAACTTTCAATCATATGTCTCAAAGTTAATTTAGACGCCAAAATTTTGAAAGATGTTTTTTCATTCAACCTTCGTCAAAAGAATGAAATTCGTATTGTGAAATTTAAATATTGCCTAAATGACGTTTTGATACCGTCTCAAAATTCGTCTTGTGAAATTTAAATGTTGCTTATATGACGCCTGAGTCAAATGGTATTGAATATTTACATTATTTGGAGACAGTTTTATAATGCTTCTATGACGAATTACTATTATGAGATGATTATATGATCTATAGATGGCGTTTAAGTCAAATGATATTGAGTATATATATTATTTTGGAACAGTTTTATGTTACTTCGATGAAGCTTCAGTCCAAATGTTATTTTGAGATAGTTATACTTTGGGTAGATGACGCTTAAGAAAAATGGTATCGACTATATAAATTATTTGGAGACGGTTTTATATTACATCAATGACGAATTACTATTCCGAGATGATTATATGATGGATAAACGATGTTTAAGTCAAATGATATTGACTATATATATTACTTTGGGACGGTTTTATATTGCTTCTATGACGAATTATTATTCCGAGAAGATAATTTGAAACATAGATAACGCTTAAGTCAAATGATATTGACTATATATATTATTTTGAGACGGTTTTATATTGCTTCTATGACGAATTACTATTCCGAGAAGATAATTTGAACCATAGATAACGCTTAAGTCAAATGATATTGACTATATATATTATTTTGGGACGGTTTTATGTTGGTTCGACGAAGTTTAAGTTCAAATGCTATTTTGAGATAGTTATATGTTGGGTAGATGACGCTTAAAAAAATGGTATCGACTATATAAATTATTTTGAGACGGTTTTATATTGCATCGATGATGAATTACTATTCAGAGATGATTATATGATGGATTGATGACGCCTAAGTGAAATGATATTGACTATATACATTATTTGGAAACGGTTTTATAATGCTTCTATGACGAATTATTATTCCGTGATGATAATATGAAGCACAGATAACGCTTAAGTCATATGATATTGACTATGTATATTATTTTGGGACGGTTTTATGTTACTTCGATGAAGTGTAAGTTCAAATGCTATTTTGAGATAGTTATATGTTGTGTACATGACGCTTAAGGCAACTGATTTTGACTTTATAAATTATTTGGAGACGGTTTTATGTTACATCAATGACGAATTACTATTCCGAGATGATTATATGATGGATAGATGACGCTTAAGTCAAATTATATTGACTATATATGTTATTTGGGAACGGGTTTATATTGGTTTGATGACACTTAATATAAACTCTACGATCGATAAATAGTGCCTCCAAGATCTTCAAGTCTCATAGCTATTGGTTAAATAAAAAATGAGATGGTTAAATATTGATTCGATGATGAACCAATATACATTTCAAGGTAAGTTCACTTCATTTTTGTTTCAAGTTTCATTATAATTTAATATTAAATTTTTAACATGTACTAATTTGTTTTATTTTTTATTAGGTTGGTGTCAGAGTTACAATTGATGTGAGAAAATGAAATTGCAAAGTTTCATCGGATTATTTCGATTGAAAAAAGGTACCTATTTTTATCGATTGTTTAGAACTTTCAATCATATGTCTCAAAGTTAATTTAGACGCCAAAATTTTGAAAGATGTTTTTTCATTCAACCTTCGTCAAAAGAATGAAATTCGTATTGTGAAATTTAAATATTGCCTAAATGACGTTTTGATACCGTCTCAAAATTCGTCTTGTGAAATTTAAATGTTGCTTATATGACGCTTGAGTCAAATGGTATTGAATATTTACATTATTTGGAGACAGTTTTATAATGCTTCTATGACGAATTACTATTATGAGATGATTATATGATCTATAGATGGCGTTTAAGTCAAATGATATTGAGTATATATATTATTTTGGAACGGTTTTGTGTTACTTCGATGAAGCTTCAGTCCAAATGTTATTTTGAGATAGTTATACTTTGGGTAGATGACGCTTAAGAAAAATGGTATCGACTATATAAATTATTTGGAGACGGTTTTATATTACATCAATGACGAATTACTATTCCGAGATGATTATATGATGGATAAACGATGTTTAAGTCAAATGATATTGACTATATATATTACTTTGGGACAGTTTTATATTGCTTCTATGACGAATTATTATTCCGAGAAGATAATTTGAAGCATAGATAACGCTTAAGTCAAATGATATTGACTATATATATTATTTTGAGACGGTTTTATATTGCTTCTATGACGAATTACCATTCCGAGAAGATAATTTGAACCATAGATAACGCTTAAGTCAAATGATATTGACTATATATATTATTTTGGGACGGTTTTATGTTGGTTCGACGAAGTTTAAGTTCAAATGCTATTTTGAGATAGTTATATGTTGGGTAGATGACGCTTAAAAAAATGGTATCGACTATATAAATTATTTTGAGACGGTTTTATATTGCATCGATGATGAATTACTATTCAGAGATGATTATATGATGGATAGATGACGCCTAAGTGAAATGATATTGACTATATACATTATTTGGAAACGGTTTTATAATGCTTCTATGACGAATTATTATTCCGTGATGATAATATGAAGCACAGATAACGTTTAAGTCATATGATATTGAGTATGTATATTATTTTGGGACGGTTTTATGTTACTTCGATGAAGTGTAAGTTCAAATGCTATTTTGAGATAGTTATATGTTGTGTACATGACGCTTAAGGCAACTGATTTTGACCATATAAATTATTTGGAGACGGTTTTATGTTACATCAATGACGAAGTACTATTCCGAGATGATTATATGATGGATAGATGACGCTTAAGTCAAATTATATTGACTATATATGTTATTTGGGAACGGGTTTATATTGGTTTGATGACACTTAATAGAAACTCTACGATTGATAAATAGTGCCTCCAAGATCTTCAAGTCTCATAGCTATTGGTTAAATAAAAAATGAGATGGTTAAATATTGATTCGATGACGAACCAATATACATTTCAAGGTAAGTTCACTTCATTTTTGTTTCAAGTTTCATTTTAATTTAATATTAAATTTTTAACATGTACTAATTTGTTTTATTTTTTATTAGGTTGGTGTCAGAGTTACAATTGATGTGAGAAAATGAAATTGCAAAGTTTCATCGGATTATTTGAACCATAGATAACGCTTAAGTCAAATGATATTGACTATATATATTATTTTGGGACGGTTTTATGTTGGTTCGACGAAGTTTAAGTTCAAATGCAATTTTGAGATAATTATATGTTGGGTAGATGACGCTTACAAAAATGGTATCGACTATATAAATTATTTGGAGACGGTTTTATATTGCATCGATGATGAATTACTATTCAGAGATGATTATATGATGGATAGATGACACCTAAGTGAAATGATATTTACTATATACATTATTTGGAAACGGTTTTATAATGCTTCTATGACGAATTATTATTCCGTGATGATAATATGAAGCACAGATAACGCTTAAGTCATATGATATGGACTATGTATATTATTTTGGGACGGTTTTATGTTACTTCGATGAAGTGTAAGTTCAAATGCTATTTTGAGATAGTTATATGTTGTGTACATGACGCTTAAGGCAACTGATTTTGACTATAAAAATTATTTGGAGACGGTTTTATGTTACATCAATGACGAATTACTATTCCGAGATGATTATATGATCTATAGATGGCGTTTATGTCAAATGATATTGAGTATATATATTATTTTGGAACGGTTTTATGTTACTTCGATGAAGCTTCAGTCCAAATGTTATTTTGAGATAGTGATACTTTGGGTAGATGACGCTTAAAAAAATGGTATCGACTATATAAATTATTTGGAGACGGTTTTATATTACATCAATGACGA
This sequence comes from Trifolium repens, assembly GCA_030408175.1. Classification (NCBI taxonomy): domain Eukaryota; kingdom Viridiplantae; phylum Streptophyta; class Magnoliopsida; order Fabales; family Fabaceae; genus Trifolium; species Trifolium repens. The sequence goes on along the minus strand of CP125850.1, from coordinate 42,754,170 downwards.
ATTACTATTCCGAGATGATTATATGATGGATAAACGATGTTTAAGTCAAATGATATTGACTATATATATTACTTTGGGACAGTTTTATATTGCTTCTATGACGAATTATTATTCCGAGAAGATAATTTGAAGCATAGATAACGCTTAAGTCAAATGATATTGACTATATATATTATTTTGAGACGGTTTTATATTGCTTCTATGACGAATTACCATTCCGAGAAGATAATTTGAACCATAGATAACGCTTAAGTCAAATGATATTGACTATATATATTATTTTGGGACGGTTTTATGTTGGTTCGACGAAGTTTAAGTTCAAATGCTATTTTGAGATAGTTATATGTTGGGTAGATGACGCTTAAAAAAATGGTATCGACTATATAAATTATTTTGAGACGGTTTTATATTGCATCGATGATGAATTACTATTCAGAGATGATTATATGATGGATAGATGACGCCTAAGTGAAATGATATTGACTATATACATTATTTGGAAACGGTTTTATAATGCTTCTATGACGAATTATTATTCCGTGATGATAATATGAAGCACATATAACGTTTAAGTCATATGATATTGAGTATGTATATTATTTTGGGACGGTTTTATGTTACTTCGATGAAGTGTAAGTTCAAATGCTATTTTGAGATAGTTATATGTTGTGTACATGACGCTTAAGGCAACTGATTTTGACCATATAAATTATTTGGAGACGGTTTTATGTTACATCAATGACGAATTACTATTCCGAGATGATTATATGATGGATAGATGACGCTTAAGTCAAATTATATTGACTATATATGTTATTTGGGAACGGGTTTATATTGGTTTGATGACACTTAATAGAAACTCTACGATTGATAAATAGTGCCTCCAAGATCTTCAAGTCTCATAGCTATTGGTTAAATAAAAAATGAGATGGTTAAATATTGATTCGATGACGAACCAATATACATTTCAAGGTAAGTTCACTTCATTTTTGTTTCAAGTTTCATTTTAATTTAATATTAAATTTTTAACATGTACTAATTTGTTTTATTTTTTATTAGGTTGGTGTCAGAGTTACAATTGATGTGAGAAAATGAAATTGCAAAGTTTCATCGGATTATTTGAACCATAGATAACACTTTGTAAGTGCACCAGTTCATCCTCATGTTTTAATAATTGTCAAAACACATGAAAATAGGTTGAACATATTTTGGCAAACTTTACAAATGACTTGACAACAAAGAACTATTTTCAAAACCTTGAAAAACTGACTTTTTGGTGTTTTGTATCGATACATACATTTCTGTATGGATACAAATGTCCTGAAACTTGTTCTGGTACATTTTGAGCACTTTGTATCGATACACACAGGCTCTGTATCGATACAAAAGCTTCTATACAAAAACAGAATGTTCCATATGATTCGAAACATGCTTGCATGTATCGATACATGTGTATATGTTCTGAAAAACCAGCAAGCTTCATATGATTCGAAGCATGCTTGCATGCTTAGATACATATCAGTCAAGATTTCAAGATTCTGATGTTTGTATCGATACATCCCGTGTTTGTATCGATACAAAGGTCAAGATTTTCAAAATTGAACGTTGGTCAAGGGCTTTGTATCGATACAAACAATCATTTGTATCGATACATCTACTGAAAATTATGCCTAAATTCGCTCATTCTATTTTCTCTTTAAATAGCAATGTGTGGGTTCCTTTGTAAGTAATGAAACAATCACAGTAACTGAACACAACTGAGAAATCTAGTGAGAATCATTGAGAGAGCAAGAAGTGCTTTGGGTAAAACACTTTGGATACAATTTGGGTGAAAAATTGGGATCAAAGTGTTATCCTTCACAAGATCATCATCTTCCATCAAGTTGCAACAATTGAAGATTGAGTATGGGATCAATCATTTAGGAGTTGTACGCTTGGTCGATAACGTTCGGTGCGATTCGTGGTGAAGCAGATTCGCGATCGGGTTGATTTGTGCAAGGAGGTTGGATTGCTCACTAGGGATCCAAGATTGTTCGATATCTTGGAGGATCAATTGAGAAGAATCGAAGGACTCAGCTGGACGATCGTTGCAAGGAGTTGCACGGGTAGGATCGTTGGAATCAGAGGGTGAAGATTCGTTCGTCGATTGAGGGTTTGCATAGTTTTACATTTTGAGTCAATATAGGTTTATTGGATTCATTGTAATTTGTGCACTTGTGTTCAAGTTGTTTTTCATTCTATACATATCTCAAATAACCCGTTTGGTTATTTGGGGGGAGACGTACTCGGACATACGCGTGGACGACGCGAAATCCGGGGAACTCCCTAATCAAATCCTCGTGTGTTGATTGCATTACTTTCATTCTTTATTGCTTTCATTATATTCGTAAACAATTGAATTTGTGTGTTCGTAAGTGTTCACAAGGATTCAATTGTTATTATCTTGTGTTGTGAATTGTTTTTGAAAGAATCGAATAACTTGCTTGGAAACGTTGTTGTTAATTGAATTAGTTTTTGAATATCTTATTCCGATCGACTTTTCCTCAATACGTTTTATCGGCTTAGTTACTTTTTCAATAAGTCAAAACGGTGCAAAGAGACTACCGATCCCGGAGTCGCTTCCGCACGCACGTTTAACCGAACAATTTTTTAAAAACTCAATTGGTTAACGGAACCACTTATTCACCCCCCTCTAAGTGGTTAGCCTCGTAGTCTAACAAGTGGCATCAAGAGCCCGGTTGATTTTAAACGATTAAACCGAGTAATTTGTGCCTATTATTAGACAACATGGCTTTTGCACCAAAAGGGGCGTATAATAGGGCTCCGGTATTCAATGGAGATCATTTTGACTATTGGAAAAGTAGCATGCGTATTCACATCAATTCTTTTGATAGTGAAGTGTGGAATGCCATTGAGAATGGTCCGTTTGCTCCAACTATAACGGATGCTCATGGTGTTGTCGCAAATAAGCCAATGGCACAATGGACGGATGAGGAAAAGAAGAAAGTCAATTACGATGCGAAGGCACAAAACATTTTAATATCATCCCTTGGGATTGATCAATTCTATCATGTGTCGCATTGTGAATCGGCTAAGGAAATGTGGGACACATTGGTTACTCACTTTGAGGGTACCAATGATGTCAAGATATCCAAAATTAATACTTTGACACAAGAATTTGAGTTGTTTCATATGCTAGATGGAGAATCCATCGAGGATATGCAACAACGCTTTATCAAAATCACCAACAAGTTACACGGTTTGGGAAAACCAATTTCCAACCAAGATGCTACTAACAAAATTTTAAGATGTCTTAGTAGGAATTGGCAACCTAAGGTCACCGCGATTAAGGAAGCTAATGATCTTACCTCATTGAATCTTACAACTTTGTTTGGCAAACTCACGGAGCATGAACATGTGCTAAACTTGCTAGAAAAGCATGAGAAAAGCGAAAAGAAGGTAAAGCACAATGACAAGGAAAAGGAAAAGGACAAGAGGTCTATAGCTCTAAAAGCCTCTACTTCAAAGTCCACCAAGTCCAAAAGGATAGAGCATGTGGAAAGTAGCTCAAGCGAAGATGATTCCGATGATGAGGAAATGGGACTCTTCGTTAGGCGCTACAATAGGTATGTGAAGAAAAATGGGATAAGGCACTCCGATGAAAATCTTAAGAAATATCGGAAAGATAGTGGTTACCATAGAAGGAAGGAAGATGTCAAGTACTCTAAAAAGGGAGCATGTTATGAATGTGGACAAATCGGTCACTTTAAACCGGATTGTCCCAAGCTCAAGAGAAAGGAGAAAGAATCACCTTCATTCAAAAAGGGAAGCAAGGACAAGGGAAAGAAAGCTTACGTTGCATGGGAGAGCTCTAGCTCATCTTCCTCTTCATCATCAAGCTCTAGTTCAAGCGGTGAAGAAGGATTGGCAAATGTGTGTTTGACATCACACGATCGTAAGAAACTTGTTCCTAAAAAGGTAAACCAAAATCCCTCTAGTTCATATACTCTCTTGGAATATCATGAATTACAAGTTGCTTTTGAAAAACTACACAAAGAAACTCAAGAGGCTTTTCAACGATTAAAGGGTTTAATGCAAGTCAATAAATACCTTGAGGTTAAAGTTTCGGAAACGGAACATGAGTTGAAAGCTCTCAAAGAATCTTTGGTTCAAAAACCTCTTGTGAATTATGATAGTTGTGGAAATGAATATACCGGATGTGATGGATGCTTTTACTTAAGTAGAGATTTACGAAAACTACAAGAGAAGTTAAAAGAACCATCCAAGCCGGAGATTACTTTTGCGGTTGATCCATCTAAATTCAACAAATCTTTTAAACCGAGAAATAAAAAGTATAAATTTGTTGAAAAGGATCACAAGAAAAGTAATCCTCATATTGTTTGTCATTATTGTTGTAACAAAGGACATACGATTGCAAAATGCCAAGCACGGAAAACCTTAGTACCTAAAGGCATATTGCAATGGTTACCTAAGTTAGACAATAATGTTGATACTAACAAACTAGGACCCAATATGAGTTGGGGACCTATTTCAAATGTCTAAACATGTAGGTAAGCGTCTTGAAGCCATTGATGAGAGACATTGATAACGAGTGGCTCAAGACCTATAAACAAGTAAGGTGAAAAGATACGACTCAACCCAACACAAAACGATGTGGAAATTGATCACTTCCTTCATCAAATACTTAAGGGAAGATTCTACTCTTTAACTTTGCTTTATACATATTTTGTTTAGCATTTGTGTTTGTGATCATATACATGCATTTTCTATCTTAATATGATATAAGTTTTGATATTTGTCTAATCCTCCATTTCCAAGAATTCTTACTCAAAAATATTAATAAGTTTTTGAGCTTTATACGTCTCAAATGGGGATTTGACAAAAATCATTACAACTATCCTATTAAGTTCATATTAGAATGTATATGTTAAGTTTTGCATCTATGTGTAATTTTTGCATACATACATAGATATATATATATTTTTCGCATATGATTGTTTGTGGTACTTTAACTATGTTATGTGATTTCTTTTATCATGCATCTATGGTTTAACATGTGTTCTCATGTTAAGATTTGCTTTGGTATTGCTTTGGTTCACATATATACGCATATACCATCATGATTGTATGTGTTTCTTTCATACGTGTTAATTGAAAATCATCGAAATTTCTTTTTGAACCTTTTGATTCATGTGATTTGAGAAAAATTGAAAATAATGTGTTTTGGATCGATACAATGAATTGTGGATGGATACATGTCAGTTATTTTTCAAAATTTCAAATTTTTCAAAATTAACCTGACTTGTATCGATACATACAAGTGAGTATCGATACATGGCGTGCTGAGAAAAACAGCAAGGCGACCATGCTTCGAAACATACAGGTATGCTTCGATACATGCTTCAAAACAACTGACTTGTATCGATACATATTACTGTTTGTATCGATACAAACGCGTAAAAACTGAATTTATATGTTATTTTTCTTTCATTCTTCATCAAACTTCATAAACATCTCTTCCTCTCTCACGGCTTCCATCAAAACCCTTACCCCAAATCCTTCAAACTTCATCAAAACTCAACCAAATCTCACAAAATTTTCACCAATCAACTCCAAACTCATTACCCACTTATTCTCCATCATTAATTTCGTGATTCAAGTCTCATAAAGCTTCAATCAAGGAAATTCATCAAATTTGGGTTTGTGAAATTCTTCAAGTTTTTCATCAAAAGTGTAAGGTACATTGCTCTACTTCTCAATTCTCTTGTAATGGCACCTAAGAAGGCTAGGAAAGATAAGGAAATAGCAACTAGGAGTGATGAGGTTCCTAATTTTGGTCTTAGGGAAGATGAATTTGTTCATAAGGATTGTGTACACACCTATACACAATATTGTAGAAATAGGGCTGTTCTACCTCAAAAGTCTATTGATGTGGAAGTTTTGAAAAATTTGCATTTGAATGATGTTGCTGAAATTATTGAAAGGGAGAAACTTGATACCTTTTGTGATTTACAAACAAAGTATAATGAAACCTTGACTAGGATATTCTATTCTGGACTGCAAGAAAGAAATGGGGCTGAGTTTGAATTCTGTTGGGGTCGAAAGATATATAGGTTTACTGCTAATCTGTGGTTTGATTTGTTTGATATGTGTACCGGGACTAGGATAACCGGTGAGGATCTCTTGGCCTATTCTGAATTGAGCCAAATCGATTATGATTTCAATGTCTTTGTCTCTTCAATCACAAGAAATGGCAACATTCCGGAAACGATGGGCACCGGAAAATTAAGTGTGAATGCAAGGGTTGTCTATTGGATTGTAAGTCACATTCTACGTCCAAAAAGTGCTAGTTCTAGGATGGACAAGAAGGACATAGACTTGATGTTCCTGCTGATGGATGATGCAAAGGTGGATTGGCCATTCTACATTGTGAGTAGGATGTTTGAATTAAGGAATTCTAGTCGTGATCACAGCTTTGGATATGGTAGCATGATTGCTAGCATTTTAAGGCACTTCAAGCTTGGACAAAAGCTTCCCATTGAGTACACTACTCTTGGGAAATTACAGAAGTTTAGTGAAACACAAATGTCCAAGATGAATTGGTCCTTGAATGTAGACAATGTGTATGTGTATCATGGACCGGATGATGATGAAGGTCAGGCTGCTGTTGCTCCTCGTAATAGGAGACCAAGGAGGAATGTTAGACAAGATGAGGGTGAAAATGAAGGCCAAGGTGAAGAAGGTGGAAATTGGAATGAGATGATGGAAATGATGAGGAACATGAGCATGCAACAAACCACTTTCTACAATGAATATACTCAGAATTATGCTGCTCAGAGTGCCCGGATTGAAGACATCTACACCACCACTACCAACCTCCGGACCTATGTGAACACCCGGTTTGACAACCTCGAAGCCCAGATGAATTCCTTCTACCAAGCCAACCCATCCACCAACCCAGATGATGACAATATGAATGATGATTGATGATGTTTTTGTTCTTGTTTTTATGGCATTTCATTTCTTTTATCGCATGAACAATCTCTTTTGTTATTTCGTGACTTTCTTTATTTCGATTTGGTTGTACGGATATTATTTAATGTTGCTATGTTTTTGAGCAACATTTCACTTTGGCTTGTATGACTTCATTTTGAATTATTTCGTATGTTTGGACTATTATTGTATGTTTATGCATTTAATTGCATGGTTTTGTTTATTTTTTTTCGTCCCATATTTTGGTATGTTTTATTACAAAAATGTCGATGTGTTTTAAATAATCATGAGTTGGTTTATGGTTTGTTGTTCTACATTCCATGTGTTATCATGATATTTGGTATTCGTCATTGATATATTGTGGCATATCGTTATATGTAATTATTTTGATTAGGATACTATATCATAAAGTGCATTTCGACAAATGTAAGTGCACGATATGTTTAATAGATGGAAAATTTGCTTGGACTTGTTACTGCTAATGTGCTCTCTTCTTCTTTTTGATATTGTCAAAGGGGGAGAGATTTGGATGCACAAGCTAAAGGATCATCAAACGCATTATGGCATCAACTCAGGGGGAGCAAGCTTTTGTGATTAAGCCTTGGTGTTGTTTTTGCGTCTGTATATCATTGCTATTTTTATTTGCATAATAGGTATAGGCTTAGTTTAGCTTATGCATAGTTTTGACAATTATCAAAAAGGGGGAGAATGTAAGTGCACCAGTTCATCCTCATGTTTTAATAATTGTCAAAACACATGAAAATAGGTTGAACATATTTTGGCAAACTTTACAAATGACTTGACAACAAAGAACTATTTTCAAAACCTTGAAAAACTGACTTTTTGGTGTTTTGTATCGATACATACATTTCTGTATGGATACAAATGTCCTGAAACTTGTTCTGGTACATTTTGAGCACTTTGTATCGATACACACAGGCTCTGTATCGATACAAAAGCTTCTATACAAAAACAGAATGTTCCATATGATTCGAAACATGCTTGCATGTATCGATACATGTGTATATGTTCTGAAAAACCAGCAAGCTTCATATGATTCGAAGCATGCTTGCATGCTTAGATACATATCAGTCAAGATTTCAAGATTCTGATGTTTGTATCGATACATCCCGTGTTTGTATCGATACAAAGGTCAAGATTTTCAAAATTGAACGTTGGTCAAGGGCTTTGTATCGATACAAACAATCATTTGTATCGATACATCTACTGAAAATTATGCCTAAATTCGCTCATTCTATTTTCTCTTTAAATAGCAATGTGTGGGTTCCTTTGTAAGTAATGAAACAATCACAGTAACTGAACACAACTGAGAAATCTAGTGAGAATCATTGAGAGAGCAAGAAGTGCTTTGGGTAAAACACTTTGGATACAATTTGGGTGAAAAATTGGGATCAAAGTGTTATCCTTCACAAGATCATCATCTTCCATCAAGTTGCAACAATTGAAGATTGAGTATGGGATCAATCATTTAGGAGTTGTACGCTTGGTCGATAACGTTCGGTGCGATTCGTGGTGAAGCAGATTCGCGATCGGGTTGATTTGTGCAAGGAGGTTGGATTGCTCACTAGGGATCCAAGATTGTTCGATATCTTGGAGGATCAATTGAGAAGAATCGAAGGACTCAGCTGGACGATCGTTGCAAGGAGTTGCACGGGTAGGATCGTTGGAATCAGAGGGTGAAGATTCGTTCGTCGATTGAGGGTTTGCATAGTTTTACATTTTGAGTCAATATAGGTTTATTGGATTCATTGTAATTTGTGCACTTGTGTTCAAGTTGTTTTTCATTCTATACATATCTCAAATAACCCGTTTGGTTATTTGGGGGGAGACGTACTCGGACATACGCGTGGACGACGCGAAATCCGGGGAACTCCCTAATCAAATCCTCGTGTGTTGATTGCATTACTTTCATTCTTTATTGCTTTCATTATATTCGTAAACAATTGAATTTGTGTGTTCGTAAGTGTTCACAAGGATTCAATTGTTATTATCTTGTGTTGTGAATTGTTTTTGAAAGAATCGAATAACTTGCTTGGAAACGTTGTTGTTAATTGAATTAGTTTTTGAATATCTTATTCCGATCGACTTTTCCTCAATACGTTTTATCGGCTTAGTTACTTTTTCAATAAGTCAAAACGGTGCAAAGAGACTACCGATCCCGGAGTCGCTTCCGCACGCACGTTTAACCGAACAATTTTTTAAAAACTCAATTGGTTAACGGAACCACTTATTCACCCCCCTCTAAGTGGTTAGCCTCGTAGTCTAACACACTTAAGTCAAATGATATTGACTATATATATTATTTTGGGACGGTTTTATGTTGGTTCGACGAAGTTTAAGTTCAAATGCTATTTTGAGATAATTATATGTTGGGTAGATGACGCTTAAAAAAATGGTATCGACTATATAAATAATTTGGAGACGGTTTTATATTGCATCGATGATGAATTACTATTCAGAGATGATTATATGATGGATAGATGACGCCTAAGTGAAATGATATTGACTATATACATTATTTGGAAACGGTTTTATAATGCTTCTATGACGAATTATTATTCCGTGATGATAATATGAAGCACAGATAACGCTTAAGTCATATGATATGGACTATGTATATTATTTTGGGACGGTTTTATGTTACTTCGATGAAGTGTAAGTTCAAATGCTATTTTGAGATAGTTATATGTTGTGTACATGACGCTTAAGACAACTGATTTTGACTATAAAAATTATTTGGAGACGGTTTTATGTTACATCAATGACGAATTACTATTCCGAGATGATTATATGATCTATAGATGGCGTTTATGTCAAATGATATTGAGTATATATATTATTTTGGAACGGTTTTATGTTACTTCGATGAAGCTTCAGTCCAAATGTTATTTTGAGATAGTGATACTTTGGGTAGATGACGCTTAAGAAAAATGGTATCGACTATATAAATTATTTGGAGACGGTTTTATATTACATCAATGACGAATTACTATTCCGAGATGATTATATGATGGATAAACGATGTTTAAGTCAAATGATATTGACTATATATATTACTTTGGGACAGTTTTATATTGCTTCTATGACGAATTATTATTCCGAGAAGATAATTTGAAGCATAGATAACGCTTAAGTCAAATGATATTGACTATATATATTATTTTGAGACGGTTTTATATTGCTTCTATGACGAATTACCATTCCGAGAAGATAATTTGAACCATAGATAACGCTTAAGTCAAATGATATTGACTATATATATTATTTTGGGACGGTTTTATGTTGGTTCGACGAAGTTTAAGTTCAAATGCTATTTTGAGATAGTTATATGTTGGGTAGATGACGCTTAAAAAAATGGTATCGACTATATAAATTATTTGGAGACGGTTTTATATTGCATCGATGATGAATTACTATTCAGAGATGATTATATGATGGATAGATGACGCCTAAGTGAAATGATATTGACTATATACATTATTTGGAAACGGTTTTATAATGCTTCTATGACGAATTATTATTCCGTGATGATAATATGAAGCACAGATAACGCTTAAGTCATATGATATGGACTATGTATATTATTTTGGGACGGTTTTATGTTACTTCGATGAAGTGTAAGTTCAAATGCTATTTTGAGATAGTTATATGTTGTGTACATGACGCTTAAGGCAACTGATTTTGACCATAAAAATTATTTGGAGACGGTTTTATGTTACATCTATGACGAATTACTATTCCGAGATGATTATATGATGGATAGATGACGCTTAAGTCAAATTATATTAACTATATATGTTATTTGGGAACGGGTTTATATTGGTTTGATGACATTTAATATAAACTCTACGATCGATAAATAGTGCCTCCAAGATCTTCAAGTCTCATAGCTATTGGTTAAATAAAAAATGAGATGGTTAAATATTGATTCGATGACGAACCAATATACATTTCAAGGTAAGTTCACTTCATTTTTGTTTCAAGTTTCATTTTAATTTAATATTAAATTTTTAACATGTACTAATTTGTTTTATTTTTTATTAGGTTGGTGTCAGAGTTACAATTGATGTGAGAAAATGAAATTGCAAAGTTTCATCGGATTATTTGAACCATAGATAACGCTTAAGTCAAATGATATTGACTATATATATTATTTTGGGACGGTTTTATGTTGGTTCGACGAAGTTTAAGTTCAAATGCTATTTTGAGATAATTATATGTTGGGTAGATGACGCTTAAAAAAATGGTATCGACTATATAAATTATTTGGAGACGGTTTTATATTGCATCGATGATGAATTACTATTCAGAGATGATTATATGATGGATAGATGATATAACGCCCCAACTAAAATATCTAGAATATTTAGTCAAGACATACATAATATGGATCTGAGTACAATTAAAATTTACTGAATAAATTAGCAAGATACAAATTGCTTAAAATACAAAAGGGATAACAAAAGAAATACAGCGATAATTGCTAGTATTCTGAGTAATCAAGATAATAAACAAAAAAGCAAGACGAAGAAAATAAAATCTTCAAGGCGGACAATCCAAGCCCAGCTCCAACTATCAGCCTCCTAACTGGTCCTTGCTTCGAATATCCTGTTTACCTAAAAAAATTTGTTTGGAGTGGGGTGAGACTACTAAGCCTCAGTGAGTCCTACTACCCTCCTAGAGGTGTGTAAGACCCAAGATTTCATTGTATAGTTGGTTTAAGGAATATTAGGGTTTCGATGTGTTCGTGTGACGAAACATCGTGTAATTATTAAGTTTTGCTGTAATCGAGTCTGTTTTGTGCTCGTGCATTGTAACTGTACAGACTTTTGTCTTGTGATCCTGTTGCTTGAATAAGAAGTTATTTGTGGTTTCAGAATAATAAGTTTTGGATTATTCTTGTTTTTGGAAAAACGAGTAGGATTTTACCCGTCGTTGTAAAATCTTATTGCGTCTGTTTTGAGTGAGGTTTCGGATGGAAGTTTTATATATCTGCGCGAGTTAGGATATATTCTGAGATTAATTTTCTGAGGTATGGAAGAAAATTACAGTCGCGGAAAAAGATTCGGCGATAAGTTTTGGAAATGTTAGATGTTGGACGTTCTTTCCGTAGGTTTTATGTTTTTGTGGTTTTCGTTCGTCGCGTCGCGCGAGAGCTGAACGTGCGAGTGTTTCTATGAGATATTGAGTTTTATCTCAAGTGGTTTTGGTTTGGTTTGATCCAATGGCTAGGGTTTAAGCTTGGACTTTTGACTTTGATCCAATGGTGGATTGGCTATCAAGAGCTTTGTAAATAGTAAGGAGGTTTGATGACTTTGGCACTTAGAAACATCACCAAATCATCTCCATTCTTTCTCTCTTTCACGTGGAACTCCATTGTCATTTTCCAACCTTCACAAATTTCATTTCTTCACCATTTCACTCCATTTCAAGCTTGGAAGCTTTGAGGAAAGTTGTAGAGAATCACTTTCTAAAGGTAACCCTCTCTTCTTATCTCCTAGGTTGGTAGATTTTTAGAGTTGTGAGGATTTTGGGTTTATGTTCTTGAGAGAGTTTGGTGAGAAATGTTGTTCTTGCTAGTTTTTGTTTCATGAAAGTTGTTCATGAGAGTTTAGTAAGCATGCTAGGCTTTGTTGTTTTTGTTTTCCATGAGTTGGTGAAAAATCTCATGAGAAAAGTTAGGGTTTTGGTTGGTTTATGTATTGATCAATTACATGAGGTTATGTTGTAAGGTTTTGAAAAGAAAAGTTGTCTTTGAACCTTTGGGCGAAAGGGAAATGCGTTGTATGGTTTTGTTTTAGAAAATCCGATGAAAAATATTTTGAGGTTTATGAAAATATTTCCTAAGTGTTTTGGGTAGTGTTTTGGGGTCAAAATGGTTTAAAACTATTGTGACATGTGGTGTCGCTATTTACCTTGAAAACATGTTTGAAAATGATTACCGGACGGTTAAGGCCCGTAATAAAACTTGTGCTTGGATTTGGTTTTGATTTTGGAAATGAAAATCAAATGACTTGCACTCGAAGCAACCAACAAGCTTTCGGAAAATGAATTGCTTGCTTATGAAAATGGTTTGCTTTTATGCTTTGAAAAAGTGTTGGGAACTAATAGAATCACACTAGGTTTGGGTGGAAAAAAGGTGGTGTGAGTTGCTGTCTTGTGCTGTCATGACAGGTGCAACTCGCAAGGCGAGTGGTTACTCGCCAGGGCGAGTGTCACAGGTCTTGACAACTCGCCAGGGCGAGCTCCAGGGCGAGTAAGACCAGGACAAGCTTTCGGAAAATGAATTGCTTGCTTATGAAAATGGTTTGCTTTTATGCTTTGAAAAAGTGTTGGGAACTAATAGAATCACACTAGGTTTGGGTGGAAAAAAGGTGGTGTGAGTTGCTGTCTTGTGCTGTCATGACAGGTGCAACTCGCCAGGCGAGTGGTTACTCGCCAGGGCGAGTGTCACAGGTCTTGACAACTCGCCAGGGCGAGCTCCAGGGCGAGTAAGACCAGTACTCTCTGCCTTCACTCGCCACCAACTCGCCAGGGCGAGCTCTGGGAGTTGAAATTTTGGATTCTGATTTCTAAACTTGATTTTTAACTTTCTAATCCCTTTTTATTAATTTATGAAAGTGGTTGGGATTGGAAACGAGTTTTTCGGGTACTCGGAAAGTACGTAGCTTGTAACGCAAGAAAACGGCCATTTTGCATTTCAAATTATTTAAGACTTTTGACAATTGTTTTGAGTCCTAAAAATAGTACAAATAACTCATGGTGGTTGATCAATACGATAGATTTTGGTATGGTATCCGAAAGAGTGAATTTTCCTTAGGAACCTTTAGGTTTTTGGGGTTTTGGTGTAGTTTCAATACGATTGGTTAGAGAACAATGTATTGATTGTTACACTGCTTGTTTTAGGAAGCGCGTTGTGTTGTTTGAGCGTGTGTTACTGACGGAAGCTTGCCGAGGTAAGGGCTCCACTTTATTTCCGTCTTTTCAAACGGTTTTGGTAAACATGCTTTGTTTTGCTGTGTATGCAATTGTGGTGTGCTTGGCATGTTGTTGTGATGTATTCTCGATATGAGATCGTGGTAAATACATGATTTGTTGTCTTACATATGTTTGGTGAACTATATGTATGAACATGTGATTAAATACATATGATTAGATATATATGTATGTATCGTTGTGTTGTGGTTACATATGCTTGAGAGGTATGTATGTGTGGCATTAGCATATGTAGAGAATCGTATGCTCATGCATTCATTGTGCGTAGTTGCGTGAGTGGACTACGGGGTGTTGGTTGCGTGAGTGGACCCACCCAAAATCCTACGGGATCTTATTGAGTACAATAAGTGGTTGCGTGAGTGGACCACGGGGTGTGATTGCGTGAGTGGATCCACCCTAACCCTTTGCGGTTTTATTGGTTATGATTAGTAATTCCGGAATTCATTTGCATGTGGTAGCTCTGGTAGTACCACACCCATTGTAGAAGTCTGCATTAGGCTTGTTGTGCATTATATATATAAGCCCGTTGGTGGGAATTGTTGAATGTTTTAAGAGCTTTCTCTTGTGTTTTGTGGAAATTTTGTTAAGTGTACAATCTTTCGCACCGGTTATAAGTATATATCTACTGTTATTTTGTGGTGACCCTTTCTTTCATTTGCGGGCTCATCCCACCCCAGATGACGATGTAGGTCGAGAGGACGGTGTTGGCAGCTCTAGGCCTTAGTGAGTTCGTGTGGAACTGGAGTGGTAGTTTTAGTTAGACTATGCGCCGGTGTGTTTGTGCACCGTGCTTTTTGTTTAGCATAGAACATTCTAACTTCTTTTGGCTAGCTAGTGCTTGTGAGCACATAGACTTATGGATTGTAATTATTCAGGGTAACACTTAGCTTTTTCGGAAACAATATATATATACGGTGTAATATATATATGGTTCGTTTGTAATATTTAATGTCGGCTCAATTAAAAATGTTTTGCGCACTCTGAGTGTTAGTTGAAAAAGAAAAAAAAAAAATAATGCCCTTTTTGCGTTATGAAAAACGGGGTGTTACAATTTTGGTATCAGAGCTCGGCTTTAAATCTTCAAAGGGAAAGTGTATACTTGAGTCGTTAGTTCAGAGTCGGTTAGAACGTAACTAGGGTTGAGTTAGTTCTAGTGGTTGTTCTGTGTCGGGTTTTGTGTTAGTAGCCGTTGTAGGAGATTTTCTGTTGAGACTCAGAAATGTCTGGATAAGGAATCTAATCAGAATTGGTATTGTGCAGAGATAGAATGCCTCCAAGAAGGGCACCTACAGCACCTGTGACGGATAATGCTGATATTTATCAAATGGCTTATGCCATGAACACAATGGCAGCGGCGGTGACTGCCCAGAGCCATGCTAAGGCGCAAAGGGATCTGGAAAAGCGCGAAAGAGAAATACTTGCGGCTGGATCTAGACTTCTTTCGAATTTCAACCACCAAACTCCTCCTAAGTTTAATGGGGAGGGAGGTCCGGAAACTGCTGATTTGTGGCTCCAATCTGTGGAGAGGATATTCGGGGCAATTCATTGTCCGGAGGGGGAGAAGGTAGTTCTAGCTACCTATCAGCTGCTTGGGGGTTCCGAATTTTGGTGGAGGAACACCCGTCTGATTATGGAAAATGCATATGAGGAGATTAACTGGGAGAACTTCAAGAGGAGGTTCCTGGCTAAGTATTTCCCTGAGACTGCAAGGGAAAGGTATGGTGAGGAGTTTCTGAGACTACGTCAGGGGAGTATGAATGTGGAGGCATATTCCAAGAAGTTTGAATCATTATCCCGTTTCTTCCGCTTCTTTAGGGATGGGATAGATGAGGTCTATATGTGTCGTCGATTCCAAGATGGGCTGAGGTACGAACTGCAGGATGCGGTTGTGCCATTGGGTATTCGGCAATTTCAAGTCTTGGTTGAAAAGTGCCAAGAGGTGGAAGATATGAGAAACAAAAGGGTGAACCGACAGGGTGGTTTTAGTGCTGGGGGACCAAGTCGTTCTGGTGGTCCGAATCAAAGTCAGAACCGTGGAAAACAAGGCAGTAAGCCATATGACCGTCCACAGTATAACAAGGGGCAGGGTCGATCGGTGAATCAGAACAGTCAGAATACCGGGAAGCAGGGCTGTTTTAAGTGTGGTGAAGTGGGCCACTATGCGAATGAATGCCGGAATCAGGGGCATGTTTGTTTTAATTGCAAGAAGCCGGGACACTTTGCTAGAGATTGCAAAGCCCCGAAGGCCGGGCCGTCGGCTAATGTGGCACAAGGCTCACAAGGTACCAGACCTGCGGCAAAGGCACGTGCTTACTGTATGGGCACAGAAGTGAGTGGGCAGGCTAGCAATGCCATTCACGAGAGCTGTCACATTGCAGGTAATTCTTTAACTGCTTTGATTGACACGGGGGCAACCCACTCATTCATTTCTTTGGCTTGTGCAACTCGTTTGAGTTTGAATGTTTCTGTGCTTCCGTTTGATTTGAATGTTTTGACTCCTGCTAAGGATTTGGTAGTGAATACTGCATGTTTGCATTGTTTAGTAGTAATTCAGAATAGGGATTTCTTGGTCAATTTGGTGTGTTTACCGCTTACATCTCTCGAGATCATCCTCGGGATGGATTGGTTGTCTTATCATTATGTGATTCTAGACTGTGCTCGGAAATTGGTTTTCTTTCCCGAGCCAGGTGTGCGAAGGTACTTGTCCGCAAATCGACTTTCTGTGGTTATGCGTAATGGAGAGCCGGAGATAGTTTCACTTGCTAGCTTAGGAGTGATGTCGGAGATCCGAATTGAGGAAATTCGTGTGGTTCAGGAGTTCCAAGATATGTTCCCATCGGAGATTCCAGCTTTTCCTCCGTGTAGAGAGGTGGAATTCTTTATTGATTTGCAACCGGGTACGGGTCCGATTTCGGAATCAGCTTATCGGATGGCTCCAGCCGAGCTGGTAGAGTTGAAAGGCCAGATTGAGGACTTGTTAGAGAAGGGTTTCATAAGGCCTAGTGTGTCGCCTTGGGGAGCACCGGTCTTATTGGTGAAGAAGAAGGATGGGAAATCTCGTCTATGTGTGGATTATCGGAAGCTTAATAAGGTGACTATCAAGAACCGATATCCATTGCCACGGATTGATGATCTGATGGATCAGTTGAGGGGAGCCTCAGTGTTTTCAAAGATTGACTTGAAATCTGGTTATCACCAGATAAGAGTACGAGATGCGGATATTCAGAAAACGGCGTTTAGGACGCGGTATGGGCATTATGAGTACTTGGTGATGCCGTTTGGAGTGACGAATGCACCTGCTATCTTCATGGCTTACATGAATCGGATATTCAACTCATTTTTGGACGAGTTTGTGGTGGTGTTCATTGATGACATTTTGGTGTATTCGAAGAGTGAAGAGGAGCATGAAGAGCATCTTCGCTTGGTTTTGCAAGTTTTGCGGGAAAGTAAGTTGTATGCGAACCCGTCAAAGTGTGAATTTTGGTTGGAAGAGGTGAATTTCCTTGGCCATGTCATATCAAAGGAGGGAATAGCCGTGGATCCAGCCAAGATTGATACGGTACTTTCATGGAAGCAGCCTCAAACAGTGACGGACGTGAGGAGTTTTGTTGGTTTGGCCGGTTATTACCGGAGGTTCATAGAAGGATTCGCTAAGATTGTGGCACCAATGACACAACTTACGCGAAAAGATCAACCGTTTGCGTGGACTGAGCAGTGTGAACTTAGTTTTCAATTGTTGAAGGAGCGGTTGACGACTTCACCGGTGTTGGTGTTACCTCAGTCAGATGAACCTTATGAGGTTTATTGTGATGCGTCTCATCAGGGTTTGGGTTGTGTGTTGATGCAGCACAAGAGAGCAGTGGCTTATGCATCACGGCAGTTGAAGGTGCATGAGAAGAATTATCCGACGCACGATTTGGAGCTTGCGGCCGTGGTTTTTGCATTGAAGATTTGGAGACATCATCTTTATGGTTGCACTTTTGTCGTGTTTAGTGACCATAAAAGTCTTAAGTATCTGTTTGATCAGAAAGAGCTTAACATGAGGCAACGGAGGTGGATGGAAACTTTGAAAGATTTTGATTTTACGTTGGAATACCATCCTGGAAAGGCTAATGTGGTAGCCGATGCCTTGAGTAGGAAGAGTGTGTCGGTTTGTTCGGCACAGATGGCTAGTCAACAAGAGTTGTTGGAAGAATTTCGAGATTTGCACCTAGAGGTAGAGTTTGCTTTAGGGAATATGAGACTGGGTATGATTACCATCTCAAGCGGTTTGTTGGAGGACATTGCTAATTGTCAAGGTGACGAGTTTCTCATGGAGAAAAGGGCTTTGATTGTTCGAGGAACCAACCGAGATTTTAAGGTGGGACCGGACAACATTTTGAGATGTAATGGTAGGGTGTGTGTGCCCGATGCGATGGACTTGAGAAACACCATTCTAAGGGAGGCACACAAGAGTAAGCTTAGTATGCATCCCGGGGCAACAAAAATGTATCAGGACCTGAGGCAAGATTTCTGGTGGCCGGGTATGAAAAAGGATGTGGCTGAGTATGTGGCGTCGTGTCTGACTTGTCAGAAGGCGAAGGTTGAGCATCAGAGACCAGCAGGGATGCTGCAGTCGTTAGATATCCCCGAGTGGAAGTGGGATAGTATTTCTATGGATTTCATCACTGGTTTACCTAAGACCAGGAGGAAGCATGATTCCATTTGGGTGATAGTGGATCGTTTGACGAAGTCCGCTCATTTTCTACCGGTAAGGATTACGGATACGGCGGCAAAGTTGACCGATGTGTATATTGCTGAGATTGTGAGGTTACATGGGATTCCGTCAAGTATAGTGTCGGATAGAGATCCAAAGTTCACTTCACATTTTTGGAAGACTTTGCACGAGGCGTTGGGGACGAAACTGAGGTTGAGTTCTGCCTATCATCCCCAGACCGATGGGCAAACTGAGAGAACAAATCAGTCTTTAGAGGATTTGTTGAGAGCATGTGTGTTGGATGATCGTGGGAGTTGGGACGACGTGTTGCCGTTGATAGAGTTCACGTACAACAATAGTTACCATTCGACTATCGGAATGGCACCATATGAGGCTTTGTATGGGAGGAGATGTCAGACTCCTTTGTGTTGGTACCAAGATGGGGAGGGTTTGATAGTAGGACCGGAAATGGTACAACAGACGACGGACAAGGTCCGAAAGATAAGGGCAATGATGAAGGTTGCTCAAGATCGACAAAAGAGTTATGCGGATAGGCGTCGGAGGCCTTTAGAGTTTGAGGAGGGAGACCATGTATTTCTCCGTGTTACTCCAACAACTGGTGTTGGAAGGGCTTTGAAAGCGAAGAAGTTGACTCCGAAGTTTATAGGACCTTATCAGATTACGGAGCGGATTGGGAAGGTAGCATACCGGATCGCGTTGCCACCGGTACTATCTTTGATTCATGATGTGTTCCATGTGTCGCAATTGCGGAAGTATACACCGGATCCATCACATGTGATCACACCGGATGATATCCAGTTGAGGGATAACTTGTCGTTTGAGGTTTCGCCAATCAAGATTGCGGATAGGAAGATGAAACGTTTGAGAACGAAAGAGATACCTTTAGTGAAGGTGATATGGAACGAAGCTACAGGAGATACCACCTGGGAGCTCGAGAGTAAGATGAAAGAGTTATACCCCAGTTTGTTTGACGACGTCTAAGTTTCGAGGACGAAACTTCTTTTAGGGGGGTAGTATTGTAAGACCCAAGATTTCATTGTATAGTTGGTTTAAGGAATATTAGGGTTTCGATGTGTTCGTGTGACGAAACATCGTGTAATTATTAAGTTTTGCTGTAATCGAGTCTGTTTTGTGCTCGTGCATTGTAACTGTACAGACTTTTGTCTTGTGATCCTGTTGCTTGAATAAGAAGTTATTTGTGGTTTCAGAATAATAAGTTTTGGATTATTCTTGTTTTTGGAAAAACGAGTAGGATTTTACCCGTCGTTGTAAAATCTTATTGCGTCTGTTTTGAGTGAGGTTTCGGATGGAAGTTTTATATATCTGCGCGAGTTAGGATATATTCTGAGATTAATTTTCTGAGGTATGGAAGAAAATTACAGTCGCGGAAAAAGATTCGGCGATAAGTTTTGGAAATGTTAGACGTTGGACGTTCTTTCCGTAGGTTTTATGTTTTTGTGGTTTTCGTTCGTCGCGTCGCGCGAGAGCTGAACGTGCGAGTGTTTCTATGAGATATTGAGTTTTATCTCAAGTGGTTTTGGTTTGGTTTGATCCAATGGCTAGGGTTTAAGCTTGGACTTTTGACTTTGATCCAATGGTGGATTGGCTATCAAGAGCTTTGTAAATAGTAAGGAGGTTTGATGACTTTGGCACTTAGAAACATCACCAAATCATCTCCATTCTTTCTCTCTTTCACGTGGAACTCCATTGTCATTTTCCAACCTTCACAAATTTCATTTCTTCACCATTTCACTCCATTTCAAGCTTGGAAGCTTTGAGGAAAGTTGTAGAGAATCACTTTCTAAAGGTAACCCTCTCTTCTTATCTCCTAGGTTGGTAGATTTTTAGAGTTGTGAGGATTTTGGGTTTATGTTCTTGAGAGAGTTTGGTGAGAAATGTTGTTCTTGCTAGTTTTTGTTTCATGAAAGTTGTTCATGAGAGTTTAGTAAGCATGCTAGGCTTTGTTGTTTTTGTTTTCCATGAGTTGGTGAAAAATCTCATGAGAAAAGTTAGGGTTTTGGTTGGTTTATGTATTGATCAATTACATGAGGTTATGTTGTAAGGTTTTGAAAAGAAAAGTTGTCTTTGAACCTTTGGGCGAAAGGGAAATGCGTTGTATGGTTTTGTTTTAGAAAATCCGATGAAAAATATTTTGAGGTTTATGAAAATATTTCCTAAGTGTTTTGGGTAGTGTTTTGGGGTCAAAATGGTTTAAAACTATTGTGACATGTGGTGTCGCTATTTACCTTGAAAACATGTTTGAAAATGATTACCGGACGGTTAAGGCCCGTAATAAAACTTGTGCTT
Organism: Trifolium repens; assembly: GCA_030408175.1. Classification (NCBI taxonomy): domain Eukaryota; kingdom Viridiplantae; phylum Streptophyta; class Magnoliopsida; order Fabales; family Fabaceae; genus Trifolium; species Trifolium repens. Next base: position 42,733,115 of record CP125850.1, on the reverse strand, counting down.
GGATTTGGTTTTGATTTTGGAAATGAAAATCAAATGACTTGCACTCGAAGCAACCAACAAGCTTTCGGAAAATGAATTGCTTGCTTATGAAAATGGTTTGCTTTTATGCTTTGAAAAAGTGTTGGGAACTAATAGAATCACACTAGGTTTGGGTGGAAAAAAGGTGGTGTGAGTTGCTGTCTTGTGCTGTCATGACAGGTGCAACTCGCCAGGCGAGTGGTTACTCGCCAGGGCGAGTGTCACAGGTCTTGACAACTCGCCAGGGCGAGCTCCAGGGCGAGTAAGACCAGTACTCTCTGCCTTCACTCGCCACCAACTCGCCAGGGCGAGCTCTGGGAGTTGAAATTTTGGATTCTGATTTCTAAACTTGATTTTTAACTTTCTAATCCCTTTTTATTAATTTATGAAAGTGGTTGGGATTGGAAACGAGTTTTTCGGGTACTCGGAAAGTACGTAGCTTGTAACGCAAGAAAACGGCCATTTTGCATTTCAAATTATTTAAGACTTTTGACAATTGTTTTGAGTCCTAAAAATAGTACAAATAACTCATGGTGGTTGATCAATACGATAGATTTTGGTATGGTATCCGAAAGAGTGAATTTTCCTTAGGAACCTTTAGGTTTTTGGGGTTTTGGTGTAGTTTCAATACGATTGGTTAGAGAACAATGTATTGATTGTTACACTGCTTGTTTTAGGAAGCGCGTTGTGTTGTTTGAGCGTGTGTTACTGACGGAAGCTTGCCGAGGTAAGGGCTCCACTTTATTTCCGTCTTTTCAAACGGTTTTGGTAAACATGCTTTGTTTTGCTGTGTATGCAATTGTGGTGTGCTTGGCATGTTGTTGTGATGTATTCTCGATATGAGATCGTGGTAAATACATGATTTGTTGTCTTACATATGTTTGGTGAACTATATGTATGAACATGTGATTAAATACATATGATTAGATATATATGTATGTATCGTTGTGTTGTGGTTACATATGCTTGAGAGGTATGTATGTGTGGCATTAGCATATGTAGAGAATCGTATGCTCATGCATTCATTGTGCGTAGTTGCGTGAGTGGACTACGGGGTGTTGGTTGCGTGAGTGGACCCACCCAAAATCCTACGGGATCTTATTGAGTACAATAAGTGGTTGCGTGAGTGGACCACGGGGTGTGATTGCGTGAGTGGATCCACCCTAACCCTTTGCGGTTTTATTGGTTATGATTAGTAATTCCGGAATTCATTTGCATGTGGTAGCTCTGGTAGTACCACACCCATTGTAGAAGTCTGCATTAGGCTTGTTGTGCATTATATATATAAGCCCGTTGGTGGGAATTGTTGAATGTTTTAAGAGCTTTCTCTTGTGTTTTGTGGAAATTTTGTTAAGTGTACAATCTTTCGCACCGGTTATAAGTATATATCTACTGTTATTTTGTGGTGACCCTTTCTTTCATTTGCGGGCTCATCCCACCCCAGATGACGATGTAGGTCGAGAGGACGGTGTTGGCAGCTCTAGGCCTTAGTGAGTTCGTGTGGAACTGGAGTGGTAGTTTTAGTTAGACTATGCGCCGGTGTGTTTGTGCACCGTGCTTTTTGTTTAGCATAGAACATTCTAACTTCTTTTGGCTAGCTAGTGCTTGTGAGCACATAGACTTATGGATTGTAATTATTCAGGGTAACACTTAGCTTTTTCGGAAACAATATATATATACGGTGTAATATATATATGGTTCGTTTGTAATATTTAATGTCGGCTCAATTAAAAATGTTTTGCGCACTCTGAGTGTTAGTTGAAAAAGAAAAAAAAAAATAATGCCCTTTTTGCGTTATGAAAAACGGGGTGTTACAAGGTGACTACACCGGGGGCACCTAAATCAGTCGTACATACTAACATAACTAACATGACATAAAAAGCATAATATAAAGGTGTATCACAGAATATTAAACTCTTATTCATTTTAAACACAAGGACACTCTGAGGTGAGCATGTCTCAGAGGCCTGCCATATCCGTCAACCGATTCGGTCACGGCATGCAGCTCACAATAACGTATCCTAATGGATTGTCCCATTGGGAGTCCATAACGCGATATCACAAAATCGCTCATAACTGACTGAAACTAAATTAGTTATTACTACCATAAATTCCCAAAACCCGGGGAGCATACAAACCTATTAATAGTCTAAGTTATGCCTTACAATTATCTGTGATTAACATTCTGTTCGACATTATATTAATTATATTACTGCAAACTATCTGAATTATAACGAGGATATAAAACGAGTGTTGAAAACTTAATTTAGAAAATGGAAAATATAGGTCAATTCTGTACAAGCTCGCTACGGCGAGTCACCAGCTCGCCATGGCGAGATTATAGGTCCTGACCTAAATCAACTCGCTGTGGCGAGCAGAAGCTCGCCATGGCGAGTTTCATCAGCTCAGAGCCCAGCTCGCCATGAATGCTCGCCAGCTACTCGCTATGGCGAGTTCATGCAGAACTTGCCCTGTTTTGCCAAAAATCATGTTTTTTCTAAACTACACCTACAATCCTCATTCTATCAGTGCAGTAGCATAATTTACATAATATATAAACAGAATGGAGGGAAATTTGGGATTAATTCCCCTCACACAACTTTCCTAATTATTTCCTAAATTAACATGCAAAAATTCATAATTGGGAGACTAACTACTCTATCCTAAAGAACCCACCTGGAATACGAAGCTTTAAACTTGTTTACCAACTCTGCTACGGCACACACAATGTTCACCAGAATAGACTTGAGCTCCACACTTGTGCTCATGAGAAGGTGAAGAAATAAATACCCATGAGTGTTATAGGAACCTATTAAGATTTGAGGAAGATGAAATAATCTGTATTTAAGGCCGAAAGGTTAACAAAGATGTTTAGGAATTAACTTACCGAGGTTTGGAAATTGGTTACAGAAGCGAAAATACATGCAGCAGTGCTGACTAGCTCGCCACGGCGAGCTCTACTCGCTAGGCGAGTATAGCAGGACAGACAAACGTGATTCTGTGGTTTTGGCTCAAATTCCACTTTTCCAAAGTACCCATGACACTCCCAGTGCCACAAATTTCGTATTTTGGAGTTGAATACACATGCAATCACGAATTTCAAGCTTGGGTTAGGATATTGAGGAATTGGATTCAAAGAAAGGGGAAAAATCAATTCTTTAAAGAGGATAAATTTCTTACCTTATTCTTAAGCTTCAACATCAGTAGCAACTTCAGTAACTCTCCTCACAGTGTATCAATCTCACACATGCAACATCTCCCTCACAAATAATGTTAGACTCAACAAGCATAAAGAAAGGGGTGGAATACGGCCAAGAATGGGGTTTTTGAATGGAATGTTGTCTTGCTTGTGACAAGTATGCTTCAAGGATTAGATATCCTTAGTTGCATGTGGGTTTTTGTTCAAGAATTTAAGAGAAGTAGAGTGGTGGAGGTGAGGGTGGCGTGAAAGAAGAAGAGAGAATGAAGTTTGTTTCTGACTTTTGGTAAATGAAGTGGATTCTTAAGAAATGAGTTACTTTAGCCAAGCCTTGGGTTATATGACTAAGTGTGTGGGTCCCACTTGGTTAATGGTCCAATACTTAATAATATATGGGTCTCATAGATGTAGTGTACTAAGTGTGTGACAAATTTTACTCACTTTGTTCAATTAATCCCAAATAGTTTACTTTAATTAATAATCTCGTACTAATTAAAGTTGGGTTGTTACAGATGACGCCTAAGTGAAATGATATTGACTATATACATTATTTGGAAACGGTTTTATAATGCTTCTATGACGAATTATTATTCCGTGATGATAATATGAAGCACAGATAACGCTTAAGTCATATGATATGGACTATGTATATTATTTTGGGACGGTTTTATGTTACTTCGATGAAGTGTAAGTTCAAATGCTATTTTGAGATAGTTATATGTTGTGTACATGACGCTTAAGGCAACTGATTTTGACTATAAAAATTATTTGGAGACGGTTTTATGTTACATCAATGACGAATTACTATTCCGAGATGATTATATGATCTATAGATGGCGTTTATGTCAAATGATATTGAGTATATATATTATTTTGGAACGGTTTTATGTTACTTTGATGAAGCTTCAGTCCAAATGTTATTTTGAGATAGTGATACTTTGGGTAGATGACGCTTAAGAAAAATGGTATCGACTATATAAATTATTTGGAGACGGTTTTATATTACATCAATGACGAATTACTATTCCGAGATGATTATATGATGGATAAACGATGTTTAAGTCAAATGATATTGACTATATATATTACTTTGGGACAATTTTATATTGCTTCTATGACGAATTATTATTCCGAGAAGATAATTTGAAGCATAGATAACGCTTAAGTCAAATGATATTGACTATATATATTATTTTGAGACGGTTTTATATTGCTTCTATGACGAATTACCATTCCGAGAAGATAATTTGAACCATAGATAACGCTTAAGTCAAATGATATTGACTATATATATTATTTTGGGACGGTTTTATGTTGGTTCGACGAAGTTTAAGTTCAAATGCTATTTTGAGATAGTTATATGTTGGGTAGATGACGCTTAAAAAAATGGTATCGACTATATAAATTATTTGGAGACGGTTTTATATTGCATCGATGATGAATTACTATTCAGAGATGATTATATGATGGATAGATGACGCCTAAGTGAAATGATATTGACTATATACATTATTTGGAAACGGATTTATAATGCTTCTATGACGAATTATTATTCCGTGATGATAATATGAAGCACAGATAACGCTTAAGTCATATGATATGGACTATGTATATTATTTTGGGACGGTTTTATGTTACTTCGATGAAGTGTAAGTTCAAATGCTATTTTGAGATAGTTATATGTTGTGTACATGACGCTTAAGGCAACTGATTTTGACCATAAAAATTATTTGGAGACTGTTTTATGTTACATCTATGACGAATTACTATTCCGAGATGATTATATGATGGATAGATGACGCTTAAGTCAAATTATATTAACTATATATGTTATTTGGGAACGGGTTTATATTGGTTTGATGACATTTAATATAAACTCTACGATCGATAAATAGTGCCTCCAAGATCTTCAAGTCTCATAGCTATTGGTTAAATAAAAAATGAGATGGTTAAATATTGATTCGATGACGAACCAATATACATTTCAAGGTAAGTTCACTTCATTTTTGTTTCAAGTTTCATTTTAATTTAATATTAAATTTTTAACATGTACTAATTTGTTTTATTTTTTATTAGGTTGGTGTCAGAGTTACAATTGATGTGAGAAAATGAAATTGCAAAGTTTCATCGGATTATTTGAACCATAGATAACGCTTAAGTCAAATGATATTGACTATATATATTATTTTGGGACGGTTTTATGTTGGTTCGACGAAGTTTAAGTTCAAATGCTATTTTGAGATAATTATATGTTGGGTAGATGACGCTTAAAAAAATGGTATCGACTATATAAATTATTTGGAGACGGTTTTATATTGCATCGATGATGAATTACTATTCAGAGATGATTATATGATGGATAGATGACGCCTAAGTGAAATGATATTGACTAAATACATTATTTGGAAACGGTTTTATAATGCTTCTATGACGAATTATTATTCTGTGATGATAATATGAAGCACAGATAACGCTTAAGTCATATGATATTGACTATGTATATTATTTTGGGACGGTTTTATGTTACTTCGATGAAGTGTAAGTGAAGGTGGAAAAACACAAGAAGGGGGGGTTGAATTGTGTTTTGAGAATTAAAATCTTTTCAAAGTTAAAACACATTTGCAGCGGATGTAACACTAAAATGAGTAAAGGTGCTGAGAGAGAGAGAGAAAGACACACAAATTTATCCTGGTTCCCCTCACAACTTGAGAGTACGTCCAGTCCCCTTGTTACTAACAAGAGATTTCCACTATAATCTTCTCAAGATTATAAATTGCTCAAGCACTCTTGCAAGTGACTTCTCAGGTGCTCAAGTTTCACTAAACAAGAGACTTCACAAACAAACTTAAAATCTAAGAATGAATGTTAATGGACACTTGATATACTATCAGAGGTGTTTACAAAATACAACTCAAATTGCTTTAAGACTTTGAATGACAGATTAAACACAAATTGTCAGATTGCTTCAGAGCCTTAAACGCAGTAATGTAACAGTAGTCATTTCTTCCATTTGAGTCTTCTATTTATACTTGAAGGAAGATGATGACCGTTGCAGAGAGATAAGGTGCCAGCTGGAATTTACTCGTACAATTGTGATAGCTGTAGTTGCCTTCTTTGGCAAATATCTTCAATTCCACTACCTTGCTATTTGAATTATCACTCATCCATTTTGAGTCATAATAGTACAGTAGTACGATCCTCAAATGCGCTCCACTTATGGATAAGGTTAACGTTGTACCAACGAATATTCCTTCTTGTGGACGTGACAGAGCCTTGAAGTAGATTGTTCTTCAATCATTGATTCCGAGTCTGTCAGCTCTTGAGTGACGTAAATTCCTTTTGCTTCATGTGCTGTTGTCATAGCTTCTTGAGGTCTTCAGCTTCTGAATCCTTTCAGAACCTTGTTTTTGTCCTCAGAGTCACTTTCTTCAGCACGTAAAATTTAAGCTTCTGATGAACAGTGATGTGCTTTCAGAGGCTTGTTTGCTTGGCTTCTCTGCTATTATTCATGGTGCTTCTGAATGAATTTTAACTTATAATTCTGCACACTAGAATAATCATTAGTAATCCCAATTGCAATTTTAATACTTTGTTATCATCAAAACCACTTAAGAACTTAGAGGTTCATGTCAGACCCACTTTGTTCCAACAATCTCCCCCTTTTTGATGATGACAAACTAAAGCATTAAAATTCAATTGTTGTTGATTTAATTTAATTATGATGACTTCAGGTTTCAAGGTTTGCAATCTCCCCCTGAGTCTGATAATCCATAGGGTTAGGTTTGTAAGCTCCCCCTAAGTCTTATCCATAATTAATTAAAACAGTTTAAGAGTTAATTTATTAACTTAAAATAAATTTTCATATTTAACTCTCAGAAGCATAGTTTTGTAAGCTTTGCTTCTCAGAGTCTGATAACGCTCAGAGGAGGTTTGCAAGCTTCTCTTACATTATCTATGAAAACTCATTTTAGGTTCTTAAATTTTCTCCCCTTTCAATAAGGTTCATAGTGAAAAAGAATCAGAAGGAATAAAAATTGATTCATATGTGTAAACATTACAGCTTCAGATCTTTTGGGCAGAATTAGAATCAATCAACATTAATTTTACACTGTCCTTACTCCCCCTTTTGGCATCAGTCAAAAAGACACAGAAAACCAAGCAGTCAAACGCGCCATAAAACAAGGCAGTCAAGTCAATAAAGTTATGACAACTGAATTCATTAAATGAATTGTGTTGATTCCCAGTTTGACAAGAGAGCTTGATGATACTATAAAAAGGGATGATTCCTCTCATTTTACTCACACAGAGTAATCAAGTAACATCAAGAGAAAAACACACAATGGAAAACCAGGTTACCAAGGATGGTTCAGGCTCAGATACTGAGAGCGAGAAGGAACCAGAGCCCTGGCGCTGCGAAGAAAACAGAGCTCGTTGTGAAAGAAACAAGCGAGAACTAATTTTGACAGAATCAGAGCAAGAGGAAATGGGCTCTGATCTGGAAGAGTTTCTATGGACTTATGATGACGACCTGCCAGCTGAGTACTATGAGGCTCAAGTTAAGGAGGCTACTGAAGACTTGCTCTCTTATATTAGGGAGAAGCATAAGAAGTTGGATGCAGAAGCCTCTAAAACCAAGCCTAAGTCTAAGTAGGGTCATTATCATAATGTAATAAAGACTCTTCAAAATTAATAAAATAAAGTGTTCCTGCTATTAATTTCTTTCTTTTAAGCATGTTTTTCTTTATATTCATTTACAAATGTCAAAAAACCAGTTACCAGACACGCCTCATTCGGTATTGGTGCCCCGTTATTAAACAGGCGATAATACTAAGAAGCTATATCATGAGTAAACAGGAGTACTGATGTGGGGGATACCTTAGGTTTTGAAAATCCTAAAAACTATAAGTTTTAAAAAAATCAAAATGCTCTTCAGCATCTTGCACTAGGTTCAGTACCCACAAGAATACCAGACATAAGTAATGAATATATATTTTAATTTTGAAAACAAAATAAAATAAACACACAGGCACAAACACTCAGATATGGATAATAAAATTTTGAATTAAAAACAAATTATCCAAAATATTACATAAGATCCAATAATGAAAAACAACATAGAACAAGTGCACAAAATTTGGCTAAGGTTTCTTAACATCTGCTATGGCCTTCAAAAGGGTCAACATCATGTCATCCATCCTTTTGTGAACTGTCTCCACAGCAGAATTCACGTCATTTCGCATATCAACTCTTAGCTCATCAATCTCATTAGTAAGTTCAGTTCTGATGTTGTCTAATGCAGCTTGAACTGCTGGAGGTATGGGTGAAGAGGTAGAAGGCATATAAGTCTTTATTGGAGAGCTAGGAGGAGTAGCCACTACAATGGGATTCTTACCTTTATCAGAATCTTCACCAATACCCTTCTCAGAGGTTTCATCAATCTGATCCTGATCAAACATCTCAAAGTCTTCTTGAGCTGCCTGATTCTCCTTTATCTTGTTTGTCTCAACCTCAGCAATGTGCTTAGCCCTTTCCACCAACATTTTAAGTGCCTCTTGATCAGCTAGCCTCTTGTGCTCAATCTCAGCAGCTATCCTAGCTTGATCAGTAGCTCTTTCATACTCAGCTTCTTCCCTGATTAATTTCTCAGCTGTTTCACATGCACTCCTTGCGAGCTTCTTGATTTCAGCATCCAAAGCTGCCAACCTTGCAAGTTCCTCTTCATGATTGTAAAAAGTGAGACGAGGAGCATGTGAACTCTCAGCTATATCCATTATCTTTCTCACAACAGCCATTCCTCTTCCTTTAATCTTTGATTTAACATGATCACCCAGAACCCTTAGAGATTGACTGAATAGGTATTCCATCTCTCTTATTTCAGCATCTACATCTGATGGAAATACAAGAATCTCTTCATCCATTGCCTTAAACCTCTTGAGTCTAAGACTGATAGCGGATCCTAATTGCTCAATGTTAGGTTCAGATGAGGGATTAAAGAAGGGTTTGGTTTGATCAAAAGGAATGGTTGGTTCTGGTCTCTTTCTTTTGAGAGGCGTGATTTTGATTTTGCTTAAGTCAATGTCTAGGTTCTGAGAGAGGGACATAGGTTCATCATCTATATCAATGGCTTCTTTCAGCAGCCTCTCATGAATTGGAAATGCAAAATCAATAGGTAAGACAAGTTCATCTACGATTAAGGGTTTGTAAGAAGGTCCATAGATAGGTTTTGATGGTTGTGTTTGTCATTCAGGGGTTGAGAATTCAGGTTGAGGTGAGAGTGGTTGTTGTTCAGCATTAACATGGATGGGTGAAGAATGAGGTGATTGAATTTGTTGTTCAGAATGAATCATGATATCATCCTGAATGGGTGTGAAGGTAGGTGGATTTTCTTGTGCTATATCATCAAGTGATGGGGGTGGTGTTTGTATGGTTTGTACAGGTGGTTCAGTAGTATTCACAAATGGAGATTGGAGTGGTGAATTTTTGTTTGAATGAGTGAAAGCATCACCAGATAGGTGAGTGGTGAGATGATCAAAGAATGAGGTGTTTGTCGGTTGTTCAGGAATGGTGTTGTCTTCTTCTTCATCAGAAGAGATGGGTATAGATTGCTTGGGGGTTCTTTTGAGAGCTTTCTTTTTCTTGGCTCTCTCTTTCTCAATTCTATCCAACTTTGCAATTAACTCATTAGAGTCAATGCTTGAATCAGAGAGAGTTGCCTCAGATGAGGATGATGATGATGATGAAGGTTGAGGAGAGGGTAAAACTATACTAAGTGGCTTGGTGAAGTCTATAGGAGATGATTGTTTTAAAGGTTGAGCATTAGAAGTGCTATCAGTATTAGGCTTAGAAGAGTTACCTTTGGATATATTAGAAGCTTTTCTTTTTGAGACCACTGTCTTCTTCTTCTTAGTAGCTCTGACATTTTGATCCTCTTCAGCATCAGCAGGTCTATCAAGCCTCTTCTTAGACCTTATCTCCTTCTAAACAGCTTTCCTTTGAGCTATACTAGTCAGCTGCTCATCAGTGACTACTTCATACTCTTCAGTGGCCAATCCTTCAGCACCACTATTTACTTGTTCAGTCTTATCAGCAGCATAACTCATATTCCCAGGTTGTGCTTGAGAGCCTTCCTCAACAATCTCTTGTTCAATGGGTTTAGGTTTCCTTTTTGATCTAGTGATCTCCCTAGGGCCTTTGAAAATATCCCAGTTAGGTACTCCAACTACCATACTCCTGGGCACCTTGATTCCAGTGTCTATTCTAACAAGCTCCAAGAAGTTCTTGATCACATCATCATTATCATGTTCTGATATGGTGGGGAAACCATCACACCAGAAGTACTTCTCATACACAGCTTGTAGAGGGGTCTTAGCTTGCTTGATTTCTTCTTTGGTTTTCTTCTTCATATTTACCAGTACATTTGCATCAAACTTAGCAGTATTAAAAACTCTAAGCATCTCCCTTGTACTCAAAATATCAGTGAACTTTGTTTGTCTTATGATTTCAGAGATTAACCTTGGATGATGAATAATTGAAGGTGACTTTGTTCTGCTTTTGGTTATGGTGAGGCACAGATGCTCAAACAAAATCTTTGCTAGATTAATCTTCACCTTCTTGTACATGAACCAGATAAAATGCCTATGTGGTATAGAAATTGTGTCATACCCTCCTTCTCTTGTAATGATGGAGGCGAGAAACACTCTGAAGGCAAATCCAAAATCATGCCTCGTGAATTTTGCTTTTCCAAAATCATTATTGGAACTACCAGGCAAGAATAAGTCCTTTTTAATGGCTTCTAGATGCTTACTTGTAAGACCCGTAATTCCACTGTACCTTTTGGTGAATAAAATAAGTAATGGCTACGAGTTTTAGGGTTTTTGGTGAAGCTGTTTTTGTGAGTATCGTCGCATAAATGAGATTTTTGCTGAAACGGAGCCTGTTTTGTGCTCATGCGCTGGAAAGGCACAGACTTTTGGGTTGTAGTCTTCTTTTGAGTATAAGAAGGTTTATGTGTAGTCAGAATAACGAGTTTTGGATTATTCTCGCTTTTGGAAAAACGAGTAGGAATTTTACCCGCTGATGTAAAATTTTACGGCTTCTGAATTCCGTAGAAATTTAGATGGAGGTTTTATATATCTGCGCGAGTTAGGATATGTCCTGAGATTAATTTTCTAAGGTATGGAAGAAAATTTCAGTCGCGGAAAAAGATTCGGCGATAAGTTTTGGAATGGAAAAACGATAGACGTTCTTTCTGTAGGTTTTCTGTTTTTGCAATTTCCGCCCGTTAGCGAGGCGCGACTCGTCTGTGAGGCGTGAGTTTCTCATGAGAAAGAAATATCTAAAGTGGATAGACTCGGCTTGATCCAAGGGCTAGGATTAAGCCTTAGAAACTTTATACTATTTGATCCAAGGGTGGATTAGGCAACAAGACCATGACTTTTGGTCATTAAAAAGACTTAAGAAAAATCACAATTTCACTCATTTTCCTTCTTGCTTTGCCGTGGCATTTCCACCCTTGTTCTTCATCCAAGAACTTTTCCATTTGCTCACCAAAAGCTTGGATTTTAGGCTTGTTGGATCATAGGACTTGCAAGGAATCTTCTTCACTTAAGGTGACTAACACTTCTCTTCCTTATTTCTCCATGAAAACCTCATGAATTTAGAGTTTTTATGATTATGTTCTTGAGAAGAAAAATTTGAGAATTTAGTTTTAATTAGTTTTGATTCCATAGTAGTGTTTAAGAGTGTTATGTAGGAAACATTGGTGAAGCATGTAAGTGATTCTCATGGTTAAATCTTGTTTTCACAAATTTTGGTTAAGGGTTTTGAAGAAATTTTTGAAAAGATCATAAACTTGGATTTTGTTTTGTGATTTGATTTTTGATGTTAGTTTTAAGCTTTGTGGCAAAATGGATGTTTGAATATAAACTTTGTTTTGAAAAATAAGAAAAAAATTATTCTCGTGTTCTTGAGCGACTCGAAGAACACAATTTAGAAAAAATTTATTTCGAGTTTCGAAAGGAGTCGGATACACGATCGAATAGCATTACGAACTAATGAATGTGGACTAGGGTTTCAAATGAAAAAAAAAATGTGTAGGGTTGCCCTTTTGCCTCAAATGGCCGTGGCACACATACAGGGTTCGAGGAATCGAATTTCGAAAATTGTTTAGAGGCAAATAGCTTCCCATGACCATTGTTTAATTGTTTGATGGGTTATGGGATGTTTTGAAAAGAAAAAGATCACTTGCCTTAAGAAAAACCTCATTTGAGATTTCTCGAAAATTTGCGATTCGACTCTATAATTTCTAAATCGTTTTGATAAGTGCTAGTTAGGTATTATGGGATATTACCATGCTTTTAGAAGTGAAAAATTTTGTGTGGAAGGGTGTTTTTTAAAAATGTGGCCGTGGCCTTCTTGTGGGGAGGGAGAAATTCCAAAAAATTTTCTAAGTCCACAATTGTGTGAAAATTGTGTATGTGTTGGATAATCTTAGTTTTGAAGAAAAATGAGTATAGGAAAGGTTGTTAGGAAGAAAAAAATGTGTAACTTGTAACGCAAGAAAACTTCGATTTTTCATAAAAATATTCTTGAAAAGTTTTGGTTGTGTTTCAAATAGTTTTGTTGTGTGTGAAACAAGTCCTTGAAGTGGAAAATCCAAAATGGTTTTGGGTTATGATTTGAAAACAAAATGATTTTCGTGTTATAAAAATAGTACAATTTACTTCGTGAATTTTTAAACACTATGAGAATAACCTGAAATCATTGAGGGATAGCTTTAGGAAGTACTTTAGACCCCTCTGGAACTTTGAGAGCAAGTTTCGTTTCGGTAGGATAATCGAGGAGTATTTTATTGATTGTACGCTGCTTATATGTTAGGAAGCGCGAATTGTAGAATTGTGGAGTTGAGCGAGTTTTAATTGTGGAAGCTTGCCGAGGTAAGGGCTCCACTTTATTTCTGTCTTTTCACTGAGTTATAACATGTTTGTTGGTTATTTTCGGTGATGCGTGTTTGTGTGTTTGGCATGTATGTGTTATGTATTCTCGTGATGAGAAAGTGTTTACAATACGTGCGTTGTTTACATCTGATTGAGAATCTATGTATGCTGTGATTGGATTACATATGATGGAGAATATATGTATGTGTGTGATTGTCTTACATATGATTTAGCGAAATATATGTGTTGACATGTGGTGTGATTACATATGCTTGTATGATATGGAGATAATTGCATGAGCATATATGAACGTGTATGTCAGATGGGACTGCACGGGGTGTGTCAGATGGGACTGCCCGGGGTATGTCAGATTGAGACTACCCTATATATGTTGAAATAGAATATATTATGCTCATGCATTTCATAGTCGTGTAAGTCAGATGGGACTGCACGGGGTGTGTCAGATGGGACCACCTAATCCTGCGGGATTTTATTGAGTTGGTGTTGTCAGATGGAGACTTCACCTGCCCTGCGGGGTTTAGTAGGGGATGGACCTACGACTCTCTGCGGAGAGGTTAAATTCCGGAATTCATGCATGTGGCAGCCAGTGATTGGTGTCACGCTCATTGTAGAGGTTGCATTATAGGCTATGTGTGCATTGCTTATATGAACCCGTTGGTGGGAATTGCTTTGTTGGTTAAGAGCTTTCTCTTGTGTTTGTGGAATTATTGTTATGTGTACAATCTTTCGCACCGGTTATATATATATATACTATATATTTTGTGGTGACCCTTTCTTTCATTTGTGGGCTCATCCCACCCAGATGATGGGTTAGGTCGTGGTGACGACGGTGGCCGTTCCAGGCCCCAGTGAGCGGCTGGAGCTTTAGTTTAGTTAGACTATGCGCCGGTGTGTTTTGTACACCGTGCTTTTTGGTTAGCATAGGGTTTCTAACTTTGTTTTGTTGTAAGTATTTGTATACTTAGACTTGGATTGTAATTATTCAGGAATACACTTTGCTTGTCGAAGCACCTTATGGTAATGAGTTCTTTTGCATATTTGAATGCCGGCTCATTGAAAAATATTCTATGCGCACTCTGAGTGTTAGTTGAAAAAAAAAAAATATACTGCCTTTTCAGGCCTTTGAAAAAATGGGTTGTTACATTACTCTTCTCATCGTAATCATCTACATTTTCTCCTTCATTATCCAAGCCCAGAACCTTTGCAATGTGTTCTTGGGTAATCAAAACATTGATTCCCAGAATGTTTGACCTTATCTCCTTCCCTCTATAAGGTTTCAAACCTAGTCCTCTTCTTGATTTTCCTCTTAGAGAACTATCCTTCTCTACCAACTTTCTGACTTCTTCATCAGCACTGAATCTATCAAAGACGGTTGCTTTTTGCCAGAAGTATTTAACAATGTCGTAGTAGACAAACCCATTCAGCATCTCAAAATAGTTCTTCCATTGTTGATCGTAGAATAAACCTTGAACATCAATCCCGTTCACTTTTAAACTTTCGAAATCCACAAACTTCTCAGTGACGAACTCGAAAGCTTCTGGACCAGCGTCAGTTTGATTTTCTTTGACGACAAGTTTTGCGTGAGACTTAAGGTCTAAAACTGGTGGTAAAACTGGATTGAAAGGTCGTTGAACAATTTCGTTTGATGAACGAGCGGCCATTGTTGCAGAATGTTAAGAAGAAGAGATTTGGGAATATCTGTAAGGTCTAGGGTTGTGTGGGAAGTGATTGTGTGTAAAAGTTGTGCAATGTGAGTGAAGTGACCTATAAATAGCAACTAGCACACAAACACAGAAAAAGCAAGCCTTGGGAGGGAGTGCGAATAGTTTTAAAATTAAATAATAGAGTTAACTGCCATAATCATCATTAACTGCTCTCTACCCAACAGGATCTAGACACGTGTAAAAGAGGTTTAATCATAGCTGACGCGTGTACAGACAACTGTTGTACACTAACTAGTACGAAACGTTTCATTTTCGTCTAGTTCAGAGCCAAAGTCATTTGTGTATAACACCTCATCAGAACCTGTTACTCTTCAGAACCCATATTATTCAGAACTTCCCAAAGGAGACTCTGAATTATTAGTGGTTCTGAAGGAGCTTCAGATCCTAATTCTATTTTGCATCTCAGAGCTAGTTTTCTTCAGAGATGAAATGCATGTTCAGATTCTTTTTAATAAAATCAAAACGTTCAATAGCCAAAGGTTTTGTAAATATGTCAGCCCATTGATGTTCAGTATCAATGAATTGAATATCTATTGTACCCTTCTGAACATGATCTCTTATAAAATGATGCTTTATTTCTATATGTTTAGCTCTTGAGTGCAAAATAGGGTTCTTAGACAAATGAATAGCAGCAGTATTGTCACAGTATAGTGGAATACTACTTTCAGCTATATTATAATCCTCTAATTGATATTTCATCCAGAGAAGCTGGGTGCAGCATTTAGCAGCTGAGATGTATTCTGCTTCTGCTGTAGACAAAGCAATGGTTGCTTGTCTTTTGCTAGCCCAGGATATGAGATTCTCACCAATAAATTGGCAATTTCCACTTGTGGATTTTCTCTCAATCCTGTCACCAGCATAGTCAGCATCGCAGAATCCAACTAGCTTACTATCTAGGGATTTTTTATAAAGCAGTCCTAGATTAGTAGTTCCCTTCAGATATCTAAAGATCCTCTTAACAGCAGTTAAATGAGGTTCTCTAGGATCTGACTGGAATCTTGCACACAAGCATACACTATACAAAATATCAGGTCTAGATGCTGTTAAGTAAAGTAGAGAACCAATCATACCTCTGTATAGCTTTTGATCTACTTTGCTGCCAATTTCTTCCTTGCTCAAGCTGCTTGTTGGATGCATGGGTGTGGCCATCGTCTTACAATCTTCAAGGTTGAACTTCTTCAGAAGCTCTTTCGTGTACTTGCTTTGATGAATGTAAGTGCCATCTTTTCCTCGGTTAATTTGAATCCCCAAGAAAACCTTCAGTTCACCCATCATGCTCATCTCAAATTCGTCCTGCATCAGCTTGGAGAAATTCTTGCACAAAGACGCATTAGTAGATCCAAATATAATATCATCAACATATATTTGAATGATTAAGATATCCTTCTTAGACGTCTTTCTGAAGAGAGTATTATCTATTTGACCTTTCTGAAAACCGTTTTCTAATAGGAAATTACTTAGTCTCTCATACCAAGCTATGGGAGCTTGTTTGAGGCCATAAAGTGATTTCTTTAATTTGAAAACATGCTCAGGGTTTTTCAAATCTTCAAACCCTGGCGGTTGTTTGACATATACTTCTTCAGAAATAACACCATTTAAGAAGGCGCTCTTAACATCCATCTGATATAAGGTTATTCCATTATTAACTGCATATGATAACAATAACCTGATTGCTTCCAGTCTTGCCACTGGAGCAAATGTTTCAGTGAAGTCAATGCCTTCTTGCTGATTGTAGCCTTGTGCCACTAGTCTAGCCTTGTTTCTTACCACTTCACCTTGTTCATTTAGCTTGTTCCTAAATACCCACTTGGTTCCAATGATGTTCTTGTGTGCTGGTCTTAGCACTAGGTCCCACACATCATTTCTTTGGAACTGGTTCAGCTCATCTTGCATTGCTATAATCCATCCATCATCAGAGAGAGCTTCATCAATAGTCTTTGGTTCCATCATAGATATGAGTCCTAGAAGTGAATCATGTTGATGATAATCTGATCTTGTTCTTCTTGGACTTTCTTTATTACCAATGATGAGATCTTCTGGATTTGATGATTTATATTTGAATGTTCTCTTTGGAGCTTCATTAGTTTCAGCACTTGCTTGGGTATCATCTTCTGAGACATCATTATGTTCTTCAGCTGCTTCTAATGGAGATGCTTCTTCTTGAGCTTCTTCCACTTCAGCTTCTGAAGTTCCATTCGCTTCTGATGTCTTTTCAGGTTCTGAATTGTTATACTGATATGGAATACCTGCATAACTATTGTCTAGCTCTGACATTTTACTGTCAGGCTCTTTGTCATCAAATCTGACATGTATAGATTCTTCAACTGTATCAGTTTCAGAATTATACACTCTGTATGCCTTAGAGCGTTCAGAGTAACCTATGAAGATTCCCTTACAAGCTTTGGCATCAAATTTTCTTTTGTAGGCCTTATTGTTCAGAATGTAACAGGTACATCCGAACTGGTGAAAATAAGAGATGTTGGGCTTTCTTCCTTTGAAGAGTTCATATGTTGTTTTATTCAATATAGGTCTGATATAGATCCTATTTTGAATATAACAAGTTGTGTTCACAGCTTCTGCCCAGAAGTGCTTAGCAAGTTTGGTCTAGTGCATCATGGTTCTTGCCATCTCTTGTAAAGACCTGTTCTTTCTCTCTACAACACCATTTTGTTGTGGTGTTCTAGGAGCTGAGAACTCATGGATAATTCCATGGTCTTCACAGAAAGTTGCAAAGGGTTCGTTTTCAAACTCACCCCCATGATCACTTCTGATCTTTAAGATCTTCAGACTCTTTTCACTTTGCACTTGGGTGCAGAAGATGGTAAACACATCATATGCATCATCTTTCACTCTTAGAAATTTAACCCAAGTCCATCTACTGTAATCATCAACAATGACCAGTCCATATTTCTTTCCATTGATTGAGGCAGTACTTACCGGGCCAAACAAATCAATGTGAAGCAGTTCTAGAGGTCTTGAGGTAGAGACAATGTTTTTGGGTTTAAAAGATGTTTTTGAAATCTTACCAATCTGACAAGGACCACACAGAGCATCTGAATGATAATTAAGATTGGGTAGGCCTTTAACCAAGCTTAGTTTGCTAAGCTTAGAGATTAATCTCCAGTTAGCATGTCCTAAGCGTTGGTGCCAAACCCATTTCTCATCATTAACAGATAGAAGACATACTATCTTCTGCTCTGTGAGTTCTGACAGATTGATTTTATAAACATTGCCTTTCCTTAGGCCTCTGAACACTATGGACTCATCAGATTCATTAATTACTGTACATGCATCTTTATTAAACTTAACAACATATCCACTATCACAGAATTGACTAATGCTAAGTAGATTATGTTTGAGGCCATCTACTAACCAAACATCTTTAATAGAAAGAGAAGAATTACCAACTGTACCAGTACCAGTGATCTTCCCTTTTTGGTTTCCTCCAAATCCCACAGTTCCTCCCTCTTTCAGAGTCAGGGTTTGGAACATATGCTTGTTTCCTGTCATGTGACGCGAGCAGCCACTGTCCAGGTACCAAGAATGGTGTTCTTGCCTTCTTGGTGCGCAAACCTGATACATACACAATTTCAGATTTTGGTACCCATATTTTGATGGGTCCTTTATGGTTAGTCCTTGCTACCCTAGGTTGCTTTTGTCTCTGAGGTCTATCAGCAGTCCTGAAATTATTAGAGCTTTTAGAAAACTTTTTAGGCTCTGAATAACTTTTAGACTTTGCCTTAGAATACACCAAAATTTTATTTGTTTTTACATTGTTCTGAGGCTTGGAGGCCTTAGGCTCTGAGGTATTCAGAACCTGAGACTTCTTAGCCTCTGACTCAATTGATTTTTCAGAATTTGGTTTGTCTAAGACTTCTGATTGACTCTTGACAAACACAGCCTTAGGTTTAGCCTTATCAGTGTTAGAGGATTTAGAAAGTAATGGATTATCTTTAAAATGTGAAAATCCAAGACCTTCACCTCTGTTCCTACTAACATGATATATTAAAGAAGCTATCTTGCTTCTCTTCATCCCATTGATAAGAAATTCCTGCAGTGCAAATTCATGCTCTGGAGGAACCTTATCATCATAAACATAATGAGTTTCCAAAAATGAGTTTCTACTTTTTAGATCCTCATTTTCTTCAACTATGATGTTCATTTTCTCAGTTAGGTTATTGTAAGATTTTTTCAAGACCTTACATTCACTTGCCTTTTTAGTGAGAATTTTTAGGGCATCCTTAAGAGAATCTATTAATTCAGTTCTAGAGAGTTTAGATATTACCTCTTCCTCATCTTCAGAGTCTGAACTTTCATCAGAGTCCTCTCTGTCAGAGGTGGTTGCCATCAGTGCCAGATTGGCTTCCTCATCTCCTTCTGAATCTGAGTCTTTGTCAAGATCTTACCACGTTGCTAGGAAGCTCTTCTTGACCTTACTCTTGTATCTCTCTTTGCTTGAGCTTTGCTTAGATGGCCTGCTTTTGTTTTCCGGACAATCAGCAATGAAATGGCCAGGTTTATTGCATTTAAAGCACTTGCTTTGATCTTCCTTCTTATCTTTGACAGTGCTTATCCTTTTGGAAGATCCTCCAAATTTACCTGCGTACTTCTTGCTTCGTTTCGCCCATTGGGAAACTTTAGCAGCCATCAGTACCATTTCCTCTTCATCCTCAGACCCAATCTCATTACCTTCTTCAGAAGCTTCTTCATCAGAGTCTACAACCTTGGCCTTCAGAGCCTTTGATGAGCTCTTGGAGCTTAAGGCTATCCCTTTCATCTTCTTAGTTGACTCATTAGTCATTAATTCCATTTCATGACTTTTCAATGAACTAACTAAGCTTTCAAGGGATACAGTGTCCAAATCCTTAGACTCTTGGAAAGCAGTCACCTTGGGTCTCCACTTAGGTGGCAAGCTTCTTAGTACCTTTCTCACATGATCTGCTTCAGTATAACTCTTGTCTAATATTTGAAGTCCCGATACTAATATTTGAAACCGTGAAAACATAGTTTCTATATCCTCTCCGTCCTTCATCTTAAACAGTTCATACTGATGCACTCACAAGTTAGCTTTAGCCCCCTTAACTTGTTTGTTGCCCTCATATTTGGATTTTAAAGAATCCCAAATTGACTTTGCGGTTCTCTTATCTCCAATTTTAAGGTATTCATCATGTGAGATGGCGTTAGTCATCATTCCTTTTACAGAGTGATGCTTCTTGTACTCTAGCTTCTGAGTAGGTGTAAAGGATTTCCTATTCTGAGAACTAACTACTCCTTCTGAGTCCATATTTTCAAAATTTACTCCATCTTCTACCAAGTCCCATAAGTCACAGTCAATTCCCATAATGTGACTATACATCTTGGTTTTCCAAAAGGGGTAACCAGTCTCAGTTCCGTTGAAGAAAGGGACTTTATTAGATGATCTTCTATCTTTTGAAGTTGAGTCATATTCAAAACTAACTGCAGCATTGTTGGATTTCTCAACAGACATGTTTTTCCTTCCTGGATCTTTACTTTTTCACTATTAGGTGAGTTAGGCAACAACCCAGCTCCTGATACCAATTGAAGGTGGAAAAACACAAGAAGGGGGGTTGAATTATGTTTTGAGAATTAAAATCTTTTCTAAGTTAAAACACGTTTGCAACGGATATAACACTAAAATGAGTAAAGGTGCTGAGAGAGAGAGAGAGAGAGAGAAAGACACACAAATTTATCCTGGTTCCCCTCACAACTTGAGAGTACGTCCAGTCCCCTTGTTACTAACAAGAGATTTCCACTATAATCTTCTCAAGATTACAAATTGCTCAAGCACTCTTGCAAGAGACTTCTCAGGTGCTCAAGTTTCACTAAACAAGAGACTTCACAAACAAACTTAAAATCTAAGAATGAATGTTAATGGACACTTGATATACTATCAGAGGTGTTTACAAAATACAACTCAAATTGCTTTAAGACTTTGAATGACAGATTAAACACAAATTGTCAGATTGCTTCAGAGCCTTAAACGCAGTAATGTAACAGTAGCCATTTCTTCCATTTGAGTCTTCTATTTATACTTGAAGGAAGATGATGACCGTTGCAGAGAGATAAGGTGCCAGCTGGAATTTACTCGTACAATTGTGATAGCTGTAGTTGTCTTCTTTGGCAAATATCTTCAATTCCACTACCTTGCTATTTGAATTATCACTCATCCATTTTGAGTAATAATAGTACAATAGTACGATCCTCAAATGCGCTCCACTTATGGATAAGGTTAACGTTGTACCAACGAATATTCCTTCCTGTGGATGTGACAGAGCCTTGAAGTAGATTGTTCTTCAATCATTGATTCTGAGTCTGTCAGCTCTTGAGTGACGTAAATTCCTTTTGCTTCATGTGCTGTTGTCACAGCTTCTTGAGGTCTTCAGCTTCTGAATCCTTTCAGAACCTTGTTTTTGTCCTCAGAGTCACTTTCTTCAGCACGCAAAATTTAAGCTTCGGATGAACAGTGATGTGCTTTCAGAGGCTTGTTTGCTTGGCTTCTCTGCTATTATTCATGGTGCTTCTGAATGAATTTTAACTTATAATTCTGCACACTAGAATAATCATTAGTAATCCCAATTGCAATTTTAATACTTTGTTATCATCAAAACCACTTAAGAACTTAGAAGTTCATGTCAGACCCACTTTGTTGCAACAGTAAGTTCAAATGCTATTTTGAGATAGTAATATGTTGTGTACATGACGCTTAAGGCAACTGATTTTGACTATATAAATTATTTGGAAACGGTTTTATGTTACAACAATGATGAATTACTATTCCGAGATGATTATATGATGGATAGATGACGCTTAAGTCAAATTATATTGACTATATATGTTATTTGGGAACGGGTTTATATTGGTTTGATGACACTTAATATAAACTCTACGATCGATAAATAGTGCCTCCAAGATCTTCAAGTCTCATAGCTAATGGTTAAATAAAAAATGAGATGGTTAAATATTGATTCGATGAAGAACCAATATACATTTCAAGGTAAGTTCACTTCATTTTTGTTTCAAGTTTCATTTTAATTTAATATTAAATTTTTAACATGTACTAATTTGTTTTATTTTTTATTAGGTTGGTGTCAGAGTTACAATTGATGTGAGAAAATGAAATTGCAAAGTTTCATCGGATTATTTCGATTGAAAAAAGGTACCTATTTTTATCGATTGTTAAAAACTTTCAATCATATGTCTCAAAGTTAATTTAGACGCCAAAATTTTGAAAGATGTTTTTTCATTCAACCTTCGTCAAAAGAATGAAATTCGTATTGTGAAATTTAAATATTGCCTAAATGACGTTTTGATACCGTCTCAAAATTCGTCTTGTGAAATTTAAATGTTGCTTATATGACGCCTGAGTCAAATGGTATTGAATATTTACATTATTTGGAGACAGTTTTATAATGCTTCTATGACGAATTACTATTTTGAGATGATTATATGATCTATAGATGGCGTTTAAGCAAAATGATATTGAATATATATATTATTTTGGAACGGTTTTATGTTACTTCAATGAAGCTTCAATCCAAATGCTATTTTGAGATAGTTATATGTTGGGTAGATGACGCTTAAAAAAATGGTATCGACTATATAAATTATTTGGAGACGGTTTTATATTGCATCGATGATGAATTACTATTCAAAGATGATTATATGATGGATATATGACGCCTAAATGAAATGATATTCACTATATACATTATTTGGAGACGGTTTTATAATGCTTCTATGACGAATTACTATTCCGAGAAGATAATTTGAAGCATAGATAACGCTTAAGTCAAATGATATTGACTATATATATTATTTTGGGACGGTTTTATGTTGGTTCCACGAAGTTTAAGTTCAAATGCTATTTTGAGATAGTTATATGTCGGGTAGATGACGCTTAAAAAAATGGTATTGACTATATAAATTATTTGGAGACGGTTTTATATTGCATCGATGATGAATTACTATTTAGAGATGATTATATGATGGATAGATGACGCCTAAGTGAAATGATATTCACTATATACATTATTTGGAGACGGTTTTATAATGCTTCTATGACGAATTACTATTCCGAGAAGATAATTTGAAGCATAGATAACGCTTAAGTCAAATGATATTGACTATATATATTATTTTGGGACGGTTTTATGTTGGTTCGACGAAGTTTAAGTGAAATGATATTTTGAGATAGTTATATGTCGGGTAGATGATGCTTAAAATAATGGTATTGACTATATAAATTATTTGGAGACGGTTTTATATTGCATCGATGATGAATTACTATTCAGAGATGATTATATGATGGATAGATGACGCCTAAGTGAAATGATATTGACTATATACATTATTTGGAAATGGTTTTATAATGCTTCAATGATGAATTATTATTCTGTGATGATAATATGAAGCACAGATAACGCTTAAGTCATATGATATTGACTATGTATATTATTTTGGGACGGTTTTATGTTACTTCGATGAAGTGTAAGTTCAAATGCTATTTTGAGATAGTTATATGTTGTGTACATGACGCTTAAGGCAACTGATTTTGACTATATAAATTATTTGGAGACGGTTTTATGTTACATCAATGACGAATTACTAGTCCGAGATGATTATATGATGGATAGATGACGCTTAAGTCAAATTATATTGACTATATATGTTATTTGGGAACGGGTTTATATTGGTTTGATGACACTTAATATAAACTCTACGATCGATAAATAGTGCCTCCAAGATCTTCAAGTCTCATAGCTATTGGTTAAATAAAAAATGAGATGGTTAAATATTGTTTCGATGAAGAACCAATATACATTTCAAGGTAAGTTCACTTCATTTTTGTTTCCAGTTTCATTTTAATTTAATATTAAATTTTTAACATGTACTAATTTGTTTTATATTTTATTAGGTTGGTGTCAAAGTTACAATTGATGTGAGAAAATGAAATTGCAAAGTTTCATCGGATTATTTCGATTGAAAAAATGTACCTATTTTTATCGATTGTTAAAAACTTTCAATCATATGTCTCAAAGTTAATTTAGACGCCAAAATTTTGAAAGATGTTTTTTCATTCAACCTTCGTCAAAAGAATGAAATTCGTATTGTGAAATTTAAATATTGCCTAAATGACGTTTTGATACCGTCTCAAAATTCGTCTTGTGAAATTTAAATGTTGCTTATATGACGCCTGAGTCAAATGGTATTGAATATTTACATTATTTGTGTAAGACCCAAGATTTCTTTGTATAGTTGGTTTAAGGAATATTAGGGTTTCGATGTGTTCGTGTGACGAAACATCGTGTAATTTTAAGTTTTGCTGTAATCGAGTCTGTTTTGTGCTCGTGCACTGTAACTGTACAGACTTTTGTCTTGTGATCCTGTTGCTTGTATAAGAAGTTATTTGTGGTTTCAGAATAATAAGTTTTGGATTATTCGTGTTTTTGGAAAAACGAGTAGGATTTTACCCGTCGTTGTAAAATCTTATTGCGTCTGTTTTGAGTGAGGTTTCGGATGGAAGTTTTATATATCTGCGCGAGTTCGGATATATTCTGAGATTAATTTTCTGAAGTATGGAAGAAAATTACAGTCGCGGAAAAAGATTCGGCGATAAGTTTTGGAAATGTTAGACGTTGGACATTCTTTCCGTAGGTTTTATGTTTTTGTGGTTTTCGTTCGTCGCGTCGCGCGAGAGCTGAACGTGCGAGTGTTTCTATGAGATATTGAGTTTTATCTCAAGTGGTTTTGGTTTGGTTTGATCCAATGGCTAGGGTTTAAGCTTGGACTTTTGACTTTGATCCAATGGTGGATTGGCTATCAAGAGCTTTGTAAATAGTAAGGAGGTTTGATGACTTTGGCACTTAGAAACATCACCAAATCATCTCCATTCTTTCTCTCTTTCACGTGGAACTCCATTGTCATTTTCCAACCTTCACAAATTTCATTTCTTCACCATTTCACTCCATTTCAAGCTTTGGAGCTTTGAAGAAAGTTGTAGAGAATCACTTTCTAAAGGTAACCCTCTCTTCTTATCTCCTAGGTTGGTAGATTTTTAGAGTTGTGAGGATTTTGGGTTTATGTTCTTGAGAGAGTTTGGTGAGAAATGTTGTTCTTGCTAGTTTTTGTTTCATGAAAGTTGTTCATGAGAGTTTAGTAAGCATGCTAGGCTTTGTTGTTTTTGTTTTCCATGAGTTGGTGAAAAATCTCATGAGAAAAGTTAGGGTTTTGGTTGGTTTATGTATTGATCAATTACATGAGGTTATGTTGTAAGGTTTTGAAAAGAAAAGTTGTCTTTGAACCTTTGGGCGAAAGGGAAATGCGTTGTATGGTTTTGTTTTAGAAAATCCGATGAAAAATATTTTGAGGTTTATGAAAATATTTCCTAAGTGTTTTGGGTAGTGTTTTGGGGTCAAAATGGTTTAAAACTATTGTGACATGTGGTGTCGCTATTTACCTTGAAAACATGTTTGAAAATGATTACCGGACGGTTAAGGCCCGTAATAAAACTTGTGCTTAGGTTTGGTTTTGATTTTGTAAATGAAAATCAAATAACTTGCACTCGAAGCAACCAACAAGCTTTCGGAAATGTGTTGCTTGCTTATGAAAATGGTTTGCTTTTATGCTTTGAAAAAGTGTTGGGAACTAATAGAATCAAACTAGGTTTGGGGTGGAAAAAGGTGGTGTGAGTTGCTGTCTTGTGCTGTCATGACAGGTGCAACTCGCCAGGCGAGTGGTTACTCGCCAGGGCGAGTGTCACAGGTCTTGACAACTCGCCAGGGCGAGCTCCAGGGCGAGTAAGACCAGAACTCTCTGCCTTCACTCGCCACCAACTCGCCAGGGCGAGCTCTGGGAGTTGAAATTTTGGATTCTGATTTCTAAACTTGATTTTTAACTTTCTAATCCCTTTTTATTAATTTATGAAAGTGGTTGGGATTGGAAACGAGTTTTTCGGGTACTCGGAAAGTACGTAGCTTGTAACGCAAGAAAACGGCCATTTTGCATTTCAAATTATTTAAGACTTTTGACAATTGTTTTGAGTCCTAAAAATAGTACAAATAACTCATGGTGGTTGATCAATACGATAGATTTTGGTATGGTATCCGAAAGAGTGAATTTTCCTTAGGAACCTTTAGGTTTTTGGGGTTTTGGTGTAGTTTCAATACGATTGGTTAGAGAACAATGTATTGATTGTTACGCTGCTTGTTTTAGGAAGCGCGTTGTGTTGTTTGAGCGTGTGTTGTTGACGGAAGCTTGCCGAGGTAAGGGCTCCACTTTATTTCCGTCTTTTCAAACGGTTTTAGTAAACATGCTTTGTTTTGCTGTGTATGCAATTGTGGTGTGCTTGGCATGTTGTTGTGATGTATTCTCGATATGAGATCGTGGTAAATACATGATTTGTTGTCTTACATATGTTTGGTGAACTATATGTATGAACATGTGATTAAATACATATGATTAGATATATATGTATGTATCGTTGTGTTGTGGTTACATATGCTTGAGAGGTATGTATGTGTGGCATTAGCATATGTAGAGAATCGTATGCTCATGCATTCATTGTGCGTAGTTGCGTGAGTGGACTACGGGGTGTTGGTTGCGTGAGTGGACCCACCCAAAATCCTACGGGATCTTATTGAGTACAATAAGTGGTTGCGTGAGTGGACCACGGGGTGTGATTGCGTGAGTGGATCCACCCTAACCCTTTGCGGTTTTATTGGTTATGATTAGTAATTCCGGAATTCATTTGCATGTGGTAGCTCTGGTAGTACCACACCCATTGTAGAAGTCTGCATTAGGCTTGTTGTGCATTATATATATAAGCCCGTTGGTGGGAATTGTTGAATGTTTTAAGAGCTTTCTCTTGTGTTTTGTGGAAATTTTGTTAAGTGTACAATCTTTCGCACCGGTTATAAGTATATATCTACTGTTATTTTGTGGTGACCCTTTCTTTCATTTGCGGGCTCATCCCACCCCAGATGACGATGTAGGTCGAGAGGACGGTGTTGGCAGCTCTAGGCCTTAGTGAGTTCGTGTGGAACTGGAGTGGTAGTTTTAGTTAGACTATGCGCCGGTGTGTTTGTGCACCGTGCTTTTTGCTTAGCATAGAACATTCTAACTTCTTTTGGCTAGCTAGTGCTTGTGAGCACATAGACTTATGGATTGTAATTATTCAGGGTAACACTTAGCTTTTTCGGAAACAATATATATATACGGTGTAATATATATATGGTTCGTTTGTAATATTTAATGTCGGCTCAATTAAAAATGTTTTGCGCACTCTGAGTGTTAGTTGAAAAAGAAAAAAAAAATAATGCCCTTTTTGCGTTATGAAAAACGGGGTGTTACAATTTGGTATCAGAGCTCGGCTTTAAATCTTCAAAGGGAAAGTGTATACTTGAGTCGTTAGTTCAGAGTCGGTTAGAACGTAACTAGGGTTGAGTTAGTTCTAGTGGTTGTTCTGTGTCGGGTTTTGTGTTAGTAGCCGTTGTAGGAGATTTTCTGTTGAGACTCAGAAATGTCTGGATAAGGAATCTAATCAGAATTGGTATTGTGCAGAGATAGAATGCCTCCAAGAAGGGCACCTACAGCACCTGTGACGGATAATGCTGATATTTATCAAATGGCTTATGCCATGAACACAATGGCAGCGGCGGTGACTGCCCAGAGCCATGCTAAGGCGCAAAGGGATCTGGAAAAGCGCGAAAGAGAAATACTTGCGGCTGGATCTAGACTTCTTTCGAATTTCAACCACCAAACTCCTCCTAAGTTTAATGGGGAGGGAGGTCCGGAAACTGCTGATTTGTGGCTCCAATCTGTGGAGAGGATATTCGGGGCAATTCATTGTCCGGAGGGGGAGAAGGTAGTTCTAGCTACCTATCAGCTGCTTGGGGGTTCCGAATTTTGGTGGAGGAACACCCGTCTGATTATGGAAAATGCATATGAGGAGATTAACTGGGAGAACTTCAAGAGGAGGTTCCTGGCTAAGTATTTCCCTGAGACTGCAAGGGAAAGGTATGGTGAGGAGTTTCTGAGACTACGTCAGGGGAGTATGAATGTGGAGGCATATTCCAAGAAGTTTGAATCATTATCCCGTTTCTTCCGCTTCTTTAGGGATGGGATAGATGAGGTCTATATGTGTCGTCGATTCCAAGATGGGCTGAGGTACGAACTGCAGGATGCGGTTGTGCCATTGGGTATTCGGCAATTTCAAGTCTTGGTTGAAAAGTGCCAAGAGGTGGAAGATATGAGAAACAAAAGGGTGAACCGACAGGGTGGTTTTAGTGCTGGGGGACCAAGTCGTTCTGGTGGTCCGAATCAAAGTCAGAACCGTGGAAAACAAGGCAGTAAGCCATATGACCGTCCACAGTATAACAAGGGGCAGGGTCGATCGGTGAATCAGAACAGTCAGAATACCGGGAAGCAGGGCTGTTTTAAGTGTGGTGAAGTGGGCCACTATGCGAATGAATGCCGGAATCAGGGGCATGTTTGTTTTAATTGCAAGAAGCCGGGACACTTTGCTAGAGATTGCAGAGCCCCGAAGGCCGGGCCGTCGGCTAATGTGGCACAAGGCTCACAAGGTACCAGACCTGCGGCAAAGGCACGTGCTTACTGTATGGGCACAGAAGTGAGTGGGCAGGCTAGCAATGCCATTCACGAGAGCTGTCACATTGCAGGTAATTCTTTAACTGCTTTGATTGACACGGGGGCAACCCACTCATTCATTTCTTTGGCTTGTGCAACTCGTTTGAGTTTGAATGTTTCTGTGCTTCCGTTTGATTTGAATGTTTTGACTCCTGCTAAGGATTTGGTAGTGAATACTGCATGTTTGCATTGTTTAGTAGTAATTCAGAATAGGGATTTCTTGGTCAATTTGGTGTGTTTACCGCTTACATCTCTCGAGATCATCCTCGGGATGGATTGGTTGTCTTATCATTATGTGATTCTAGACTGTGCTCGGAAATTGGTTTTCTTTCCCGAGCCAGGTGTGCGAAGGTACTTGTCCGCAAATCGACTTTCTGTGGTTATGCGTAATGGAGAGCCGGAGATAGTTTCACTTGCTAGCTTAGGAGTGATGTCGGAGATCCGAATTGAGGAAATTCGTGTGGTTCAGGAGTTCCAAGATATGTTCCCATCGGAGATTCCAGCTTTTCCTCCGTGTAGAGAGGTGGAATTCTTTATTGATTTGCAACCGGGTACGGGTCCGATTTCGGAATCAGCTTATCGGATGGCTCCAGCCGAGCTGGTAGAGTTGAAAGGTCAGATTGAGGACTTGTTAGAGAAGGGTTTCATAAGGCCTAGTGTGTCGCCTTGGGGAGCACCGGTCTTATTGGTGAAGAAGAAGGATGGGAAATCTCGTCTATGTGTGGATTATCGGAAGCTTAATAAGGTGACTATCAAGAACCGATATCCATTGCCACGGATTGATGATCTGATGGATCAGTTGAGGGGAGCCTCAGTGTTTTCAAAGATTGACTTGAAATCTGGTTATCACCAGATAAGAGTACGAGATGCGGATATTCAGAAAACGGCGTTTAGGACGCGGTATGGGCATTATGAGTACTTGGTGATGCCGTTTGGAGTGACGAATGCACCTGCTATCTTCATGGCTTACATGAATCGGATATTCAACTCATTTTTGGACGAGTTTGTGGTGGTGTTCATTGATGACATTTTGGTGTATTCGAAGAGTGAAGAGGAGCATGAAGAGCATCTTCGCTTGGTTTTGCAAGTTTTGCGGGAAAGTAAGTTGTATGCGAACCCGTCAAAGTGTGAATTTTGGTTGGAAGAGGTGAATTTCCTTGGCCATGTCATATCAAAGGAGGGAATAGCCGTGGATCCAGCCAAGATTGATACGGTACTTTCATGGAAGCAGCCTCAAACAGTGACGGACGTGAGGAGTTTTGTTGGTTTGGCCGGTTATTACCGGAGGTTCATAGAAGGATTCGCTAAGATTGTGGCACCAATGACACAACTTACGCGAAAAGATCAACCGTTTGCGTGGACTGAGCAGTGTGAACTTAGTTTTCAATTGTTGAAGGAGCGGTTGACGACTTCACCGGTGTTGGTGTTACCTCAGTCAGATGAACCTTATGAGGTTTATTGTGATGCGTCTCATCAGGGTTTGGGTTGTGTGTTGATGCAGCACAAGAGAGCAGTGGCTTATGCATCACGGCAGTTGAAGGTGCATGAGAAGAATTATCCGACGCACGATTTGGAGCTTGCGGCCGTGGTTTTTGCATTGAAGATTTGGAGACATCATCTTTATGGTTGCACTTTTGTCGTGTTTAGTGACCATAAAAGTCTTAAGTATCTGTTTGATCAGAAAGAGCTTAACATGAGGCAACGGAGGTGGATGGAAACTTTGAAAGACTTCGACTTTACGTTGGAATACCATCCGGGAAAGGCTAATGTGGTAGCCGATGCTTTGAGTAGAAAGAGTGTGTCAGCGTGTTCGGCACAAATGGCTAGTCAACAAGAGTTGTTGAAAGAATTTCGAGACTTGCACCTGGAAGTAGAGTTTGCGTTAGGGAATATGAGATTGGGTATGATTACCATCTCAAGCGGGTTGTTGGAGGATATTGCTAATTGTCAAGGTGACGAGTGTCTCATGGGGAAAAGAGCTTTGATTGTTCGGGAAACCAACCGAGATTTCAAGGTGGGACCGGACAACATTTTGAGATGTAATGGTAGGGTGTGTGTGCCCGATGCGATGGACTTGAGAAACACCATTCTAGGGGAGGCACACAAAAGTAAGCTTAGTATGCATCCCGGGGCAACGAAAATGTATCAGGACCTGAGGCATGATTTCTGGTGGCCGGGTATGAAAAAGGATGTGGCTGAGTATGTGGCGTCGTGTCTGACTTGTCAGAAGGCGAAGATTGAGCATCAGAGACCAGCAGGGATGCTGCAGTCGTTAGATATCCCCGAGCTGAAGTGGGATAGTATTTCTATGGATTTCATCACTGGGTTACCTAAGACCAGGAGGAAGCATGATTCCATTTGGGTGATAGTGGATCGTTTGACGAAGTCCGCTCATTTTCTGCCGGTAAGGATTACGGATACGGCGGCAAAGTTGACCGATGTTTATATTGCTGAGATTGTGAGGTTACATGGGATTCCGTCAAGTATAGTGTCGGATAGAGATCCAAAGTTCACTTCACATTTTTGGAAGACTTTGCACGAGGCGTTGGGGACGAAACTGAGGTTGAGTTCTGCCTATCATCCCCAGACCGATGGGCAAACTGAGAGAACAAATCAGTCTTTAGAGGATTTGTTGAGAGCATGTGTGTTGGATGATCGTGGGAGTTGGGACGACGTGTTGCCGTTGATAGAGTTCACGTACAACAATAGTTACCATTCGACTATCGGAATGGCACCATATGAGGCTTTGTATGGGAGGAGGTGTCAGACTCCTTTGTGTTGGTACCAAGATGGGGAAGGTTTGATAGTAGGACCGGAAATGGTACAACAGACGACGGACAAGGTCCGAAGGATAAGGGCAACGATGAAGGTTGCTCAAGATCGACAAAAGAGTTATGCGGATAGGCGTCGGAGGCCTTTAGAGTTTGAGGAGGGAGATCATGTATTTCTCCGTGTTACTCCAACAACGGGTGTTGGAAGGGCTTTGAAAGCAAAGAAGTTGACTCCGAAGTTTATAGGACCTTACCAGATTTTGGAACGGATTGGGAAGGTAGCATACCGGATCGCGTTGCCCCCGGTACTATCTTTGATTCATGATGTGTTCCATGTGTCGCAATTGCGGAAGTATACACCGGATCCATCACATGTGATCACACCAGATGATATCCAGTTGAGGGATAACTTGTCATTCGAGGTTCCGCCGATCAAGATTGCGGATAGAAAGATGAAGCGTCTGAGAACGAAAGAGATACCTTTGGTGAAGGTAATATGGAACGAAGCTACAGGAGATACCACCTGGGAGCTCGAGAGTAAGATGAAAGAGTTATACCCCGGTTTGTTTGACGACGTCTAAGTTTCGAGGACGAAACTTTTTTTAGGGGGGTAGTATTGTAAGACCCAAGATTTCTTTGTATAGTTGGTTTAAGGAATATTAGGGTTTCGATGTGTTCGTGTGACGAAACATCGTGTAATTTTAAGTTTTGCTGTAATCGAGTCTGTTTTGTGCTCGTGCACTGTAACTGTACAGACTTTTGTCTTGTGATCCTGTTGCTTGTATAAGAAGTTATTTGTGGTTTCAGAATAATAAGTTTTGGATTATTCGTGTTTTTGGAAAAACGAGTAGGATTTTACCCGTCGTTGTAAAATCTTATTGCGTCTGTTTTGAGTGAGGTTTCGGATGGAAGTTTTATATATCTGCGCGAGTTAGGATATATTCTGAGATTAATTTTCTGAAGTATGGAAGAAAATTACAGTCGCGGAAAAAGATTCGGCGATAAGTTTTGGAAATGTTAGACGTTGGACATTCTTTCCGTAGGTTTTATGTTTTTGTGGTTTTCGTTCGTCGCGTCGCGCGAGAGCTGAACGTGCGAGTGTTTCTATGAGATATTGAGTTTTATCTCAAGTGGTTTTGGTTTGGTTTGATCCAATGGCTAGGGTTTAAGCTTGGACTTTTGACTTTGATCCAATGGTGGATTGGCTATCAAGAGCTTTGTAAATAGTAAGGAGGTTTGATGACTTTGGCACTTAGAAACATCACCAAATCATCTCCATTCTTTCTCTCTTTCACGTGGAACTCCATTGTCATTTTCCAACCTTCACAAATTTCATTTCTTCACCATTTCACTCCATTTCAAGCTTTGGAGCTTTGAAGAAAGTTGTAGAGAATCACTTTCTAAAGGTAACCCTCTCTTCTTATCTCCTAGGTTGGTAGATTTTTAGAGTTGTGAGGATTTTGGGTTTATGTTCTTGAGAGAGTTTGGTGAGAAATGTTGTTCTTGCTAGTTTTTGTTTCATGAAAGTTGTTCATGAGAGTTTAGTAAGCATGCTAGGCTTTGTTGTTTTTGTTTTCCATGAGTTGGTGAAAAATCTCATGAGAAAAGTTAGGGTTTTGGTTGGTTTATGTATTGATCAATTACATGAGGTTATGTTGTAAGGTTTTGAAAAGAAAAGTTGTCTTTGAACCTTTGGGCGAAAGGGAAATGCGTTGTATGGTTTTGTTTTAGAAAATCCGATGAAAAATATTTTGAGGTTTATGAAAATATTTCCTAAGTGTTTTGGGTAGTGTTTTGGGGTCAAAATGGTTTAAAACTATTGTGACATGTGGTGTCGCTATTTACCTTGAAAACATGTTTGAAAATGATTACCGGACGGTTAAGGCCCGTAATAAAACTTGTGCTTAGGTTTGGTTTTGATTTTGTAAATGAAAATCAAATAACTTGCACTCGAAGCAACCAACAAGCTTTCGGAAATGTGTTGCTTGCTTATGAAAATGGTTTGCTTTTATGCTTTGAAAAAGTGTTGGGAACTAATAGAATCAAACTAGGTTTGGGGTGGAAAAAGGTGGTGTGAGTTGCTGTCTTGTGCTGTCATGACAGGTGCAACTCGCCAGGCGAGTGGTTACTCGCCAGGGCGAGTGTCACAGGTCTTGACAACTCGCCAGGGCGAGCTCCAGGGCGAGTAAGACCAGAACTCTCTGCCTTCACTCGCCACCAACTCGCCAGGGCGAGCTCTGGGAGTTGAAATTTTGGATTCTGATTTCTAAACTTGATTTTTAACTTTCTAATCCCTTTTTATTAATTTATGAAAGTGGTTGGGATTGGAAACGAGTTTTTCGGGTACTCGGAAAGTACGTAGCTTGTAACGCAAGAAAACGGCCATTTTGCATTTCAAATTATTTAAGACTTTTGACAATTGTTTTGAGTCCTAAAAATAGTACAAATAACTCATGGTGGTTGATCAATACGATAGATTTTGGTATGGTATCCGAAAGAGTGAATTTTCCTTAGGAACCTTTAGGTTTTTGGGGCTTTGGTGTAGTTTCAATACGATTGGTTAGAGAACAATGTATTGATTGTTACGCTGCTTGTTTTAGGAAGCGCGTTGTGTTGTTTGAGCGTGTGTTGTTGACGGAAGCTTGCCGAGGTAAGGGCTCCACTTTATTTCCGTCTTTTCAAACGGTTTTAGTAAACATGCTTTGTTTTGCTGTGTATGCAATTGTGGTGTGCTTGGCATGTTGTTGTGATGTATTCTCGATATGAGATCGTGGTAAATACATGATTTGTTGTCTTACATATGTTTGGTGAACTATATGTATGAACATGTGATTAAATACATATGATTAGATATATATGTATGTATCGTTGTGTTGTGGTTACATATGCTTGAGAGGTATGTATGTGTGGCATTAGCATATGTAGAGAATCGTATGCTCATGCATTCATTGTGCGTAGTTGCGTGAGTGGACTACGGGGTGTTGGTTGCGTGAGTGGACCCACCCAAAATCCTACGGGATCTTATTGAGTACAATAAGTGGTTGCGTGAGTGGACCACGGGGTGTGATTGCGTGAGTGGATCCACCCTAACCCTTTGCGGTTTTATTGGTTATGATTAGTAATTCCGGAATTCATTTGCATGTGGTAGCTCTGGTAGTACCACACCCATTGTAGAAGTCTGCATTAGGCTTGTTGTGCATTATATATATAAGCCCGTTGGTGGGAATTGTTGAATGTTTTAAGAGCTTTCTCTTGTGTTTTGTGGAAATTTTGTTAAGTGTACAATCTTTCGCACCGGTTATAAGTATATATCTACTGTTATTTTGTGGTGACCCTTTCTTTCATTTGCGGGCTCATCCCACCCCAGATGACGATGTAGGTCGAGAGGACGGTGTTGGCAGCTCTAGGCCTTAGTGAGTTCGTGTGGAACTGGAGTGGTAGTTTTAGTTAGACTATGCGCCGGTGTGTTTGTGCACCGTGCTTTTTGCTTAGCATAGAACATTCTAACTTCTTTTGGCTAGCTAGTGCTTGTGAGCACATAGACTTATGGATTGTAATTATTCAGGGTAACACTTAGCTTTTTCGGAAACAATATATATATACGGTGTAATATATATATGGTTCGTTTGTAATATTTAATGTCGGCTCAATTAAAAATGTTTTGCGCACTCTGAGTGTTAGTTGAAAAAGAAAAAAAAAAATAATGCCCTTTTTGCGTTATGAAAAACGGGGTGTTACAATTTGGAGACGGTTTTATAATGCTTCTATGACGAATTACTATTCTGAGATGATTATATGATCTATAGATGGCGTTTAAGTCAAATGATATTGAATATATATATTATTTTGGAACGGTTTTATGTTACTTCGATGAAGCTTCAGTCCAAATGCTATTTTGAGATAGTTATATGTTCGGTAGATGACGCTTAAAAAAATGGTATCGACTATATAAATTATTTGGAGACGGTTTTATATTGCATCGATGATGAATTACTATTCAGAGATGATTATATGATGGATATATGACGCCTAAATGAAATGATATTCACTATATACATTATTTGGAGACGGTTTTATAATGCTTCTATGACGAATTACTATTCCGAGAAGATAATTTGAAGCATAGATAACGCTTAAGTCAAATGATATTGACTATATATATTATTTTGGGACGGTTTTATGTTGGTTCGACGAAGTTTAAGTGAAATGATATTTTGAGATAGTTATATGTCGGGTAGATGACGCTTAAAAAAATGGTATTGACTATATAAATTATTTGGAGACGGTTTTATATTGCATCGATGTTGAATTATTATTCAGAGATGATTATATGATGGATAGATGACGCCTAAGTGAAATGATATTGACTATATACATTATTTGGAAACGGTTTTATAATGCTTCTATGACGAATTATTATTCCGTGATGATAATATGAAGCACAGATAACGCTTAAGTCATATGATATTGACTATGTATATTATTTTGGGACGGTTTTATGTTACTTCGATGAAGTGTAAGTTCAAATGCTATTTTGAGATAGTTATATGTTGTGTACATGACGCTTAAGGCAACTGATTTTGACTATATAAATTATTTGGAGACGGTTTTATGTTACTTCAATGACGAATTACTATTCCGAGATGATTATATGATGGATAGATGACGCTTAAGTCAAATTATATTGACTATATATGTTATTTGGGAACGGGTTTATATTGGTTTGATGACACTTAATATAAACTATACGATCCATAAATAGTGCCTCCAAGATCTTCAAGTCACATAGCTATTGGTTAAATAAAAAATGAGATGGTTAAATATTGATTCGATGAAGAACCAATATACATTTCAAGGTAAGTTCACTTCATTTTTGTTTCAAGTTTCATTTTAATTTAATATTAATTTTTTAACATGTACTAATTTGTTTTATTTTTTATTAGGTTGGTGTCAGAGTTACAATTGATGTGAGAAAATGAAATTGCAAAGTTTCATCGGATTATTTCGATTGAAAAAAGGTACCTATTTTTATCGATTGTTAAAAACTTTCAATCATATGTCTCAAAGTTAATTTAGACGCCAAAATTTTGAAAGATGTTTTTTCATTCAACCTTCGTCAAAAGAATGAAATTCGTATTGTGAAATTTAAATATTGCCTAAATGACGTTTTGATACCGTCTCAAAATTCGTCTTGTGAATTTTAAATGTTGCTTATATGACGCCTGAGTCAAATGGTATTGAATATTTACATTATTTGGAGACAATTTTATAATGCTTCTATGACGAATTACTATTCTAAGATGATTATATGATCTATAGATGGCGTTTATGTCAAATGATATTGAATATATATATTATTTTGGAACGGTTTTATGTTACTTCGATGAAGCTTCAGTCCAAATGCTATTTTGAGATAGTTATATGTTGGGTAGATGACGCTTGAAAAAATGGTATCGACTATATAATTTATTTGGAGACGGTTTTATATTGCATCGATGATGAATTACTATTCAGAGATGATTATATGATGGATAGATGACGCCTAAGTGAAATGATATTCACTATATACATTATTTGGAGATGGTTTTATAATGCTTCTATGACGAATTACTATTCCGAGAAGATAATTTGAAGCATAGATAACACTTAAGTCAAATGATATTGACTCTATATATTATTTTGGGACGGTTTTATGTTGGTTCGACGAAGTTTAAGTTCAAATGCTATTTTGAGATAGTTATATGTCGGGTAGATGACGCCTAAAAAAATGGTATTGACTATATAAATTATTTGGAGACGGTTTTATATTGCATCGAAGATGAATTACTATTCAGAGATGATTATATGATGGATAGATGACGCCTAAGTGAAATGATATTGACTATATACATTATTTGGAAACGGTTTTATAATGCTTCTATGACGAATTATTATTTCGTGATGATAAAATGAAGCACAGATAACGCTTAAGTCATATGATATTTACTATGTATATTATTTTGGGACGGTTTTATGTTACTTCGATGAAGTGTAAGTTCAAATGCTATTTTGAGATAGTTATATGTTGTGTACATGACGCTTAAGGCAACTGATTTTGACTATATAAATTATTTGGAGACGGTTTTATGTTGGTTCAACTAAGTTTAAGTTCAAATGCTATTTTGAGATAGCTATATGTCGGGTAGATGACGCTTAAAAAAATGGTATTGACTATATAAATTATTTGGAGACGGTTTTATATTGCATCGAAGATGAATTACTATTCAGAGATGATTATATGATGGATAGATGACGCCTAAGTGAAATGATATTGACTATATACATTATTTGGAAACGGTTTTATAATGCTTCTATGACGAATTATTATTCCATGATGGTAAAATGAAGCACAGATAACGCTTAAGTCATATGATATTGACTATGTATATTATTTTGGGACGGTTTTATGTTACTTCGATGAAGTGTAAGTTCAAATGCTATTTTATGACGCCTCAGTCAAATGGTATTGAATAGTTACTTCGTCTTGTCAAATTTAAATGTTGCTTATATGACGCCTGAGTCAAATGGTATTGAATATTTACATTATTTGGAGACAGTTTTATAATGCTTCTATGACGAATTACTATTCTGAGATGATTATATGATCTATAGATGGCGTTTAAGTCAAATGATATTGAGTATATATAGTATTTTGGAACGGTTTTATTTACTTCGATGAAGCTTCAGTCTGTAAGACCCAAGATTCCACTGTATAGTTCTTCTAAGGAACTTTAGTGTCGGCTAAGTTTTTAGGGTTTTTGGTGAAGCGGTTTCGTGAGTA
Organism: Trifolium repens; assembly: GCA_030408175.1. NCBI lineage: Eukaryota > Viridiplantae > Streptophyta > Magnoliopsida > Fabales > Fabaceae > Trifolium > Trifolium repens. Next base: position 42,694,962 of record CP125850.1, on the reverse strand, counting down.
TTGTCGCGTTATTAGAATTTTTGCTGAAATGGAGCCTGTTTTGTTCTCGTGCGCTGGAAAGGCACAGACTTTTGGGTCGTAGTCTTCTTTTGAGTATAAGAAGGTTTTTGTGTAGTCAGAATCACGAGTTTTGGTTTATTCTGGTTTTTGGAAAAACGAGTAGGAATTTTACCCGCTGTTGGAAATTTTTACGATGTCTGAATTCCGTAGAAATTTAGATGGGATTTTTATATATCGGCGTGAGTTAGGATATATTGTCAGAATAATTTTCGAGGGTGAGGAAGAAAATTACAGTCGGGGAAAAAGGTTTAGCGATAGTTTTTAGAAATGGTTTACGATGAACTTTTACCTCGTAAATTTTCTATTTTTCGCAAGTTAGACCGTTAGCGAAGTACGACTCGCCGAGAGCGAACGCGAGAGCTGAGTAGCGTAAAGTGGATATAGCTTGTTACTTGTTCAAAAAGCAATCATGAGGTTATTTTGATCCAATGGCTAGGGATTAGTCTTGTAAGCTTTTGCTTTTGATCCAAGGGCTTAGATTGATCAAGACCCTTTGCATAGTAAGGAGGTTTAGCTTTGTGGACTTAGAAGAAAAATCACAAAACTACTCCCTCCTCATTTCTCTCCCTCGGCCGAACTCTCTCTCATTCACTCATCCATTCAAAAAATTTCATTTCTCATCTTCTCAAGCTTGGAGCATTAGCTTACTAAGGAATCACTTTCTCATTAAGGTAACTAACCTCTTCTATTCTTTTGATTGGCTCAAAACCTCTTAGATTTTAGGATGTGATGATTATGTTCTTGAGGAAAAAATTCTAGAATCTAGTTTTAATTAGTTTTTGGTTCCATAGAAGTGTGTATGAGTAGTAGACTAACTTGCTCAAGCTAAGTGGTGTTGATTCCCATGGTTAAATCTATGTTTTCACAAAATTTTGGTTAAGGGTTTGAAGAAAATTTTTGAAAAGATCATAAACTTGAATTTTGTTTTGAGATTTTGTTTTTGATGTTAGTTTTGGGCTTTGTGGCAAAATGGATGTTTGATTATGAACTTTGTTTTGAAAAATAAGAAAATAATTTATTTGGTGTTCTTGAGTAGTTGATGAACATGAGTAAGGGAATTTTGTTTTGAATTTCAAAATTTGTCCTAAGACAATTGTGTAGGCATGATCATAGTTTTAAAGAAATGATTGTGATATGGTTTGTCTGGGGAATAAGATGTGTTGATTTTGTCTTAAGGAAAATCAATTCGAAATCGCCAAAAAGTGTAGTTTGATTTAAAATGATTTGGATTGTTCGGGTAAATGATTTTGGGGTATTATAGGATATTACCATGCTTTTAGAATTGAAAAATTTTGAGTGATTAGGGGATTTATAAATTTTTGGCCGTGGCCAAAGGAGGAAAAAAAGGGGAAGAATTTCAAAACTTTCTAAGTCCACTATGATAAGAAAATGATCATAATATTGGTGAATGATCATAGTTTTTTTAAAGAATGATTATAGAGTTTTAGTTGGTGTTCCTGTGTGGAACTTAGGGGTGTATATTTGCTAGAGGTTAAGGTTATGTAATGGTGTGTGATTGTGATATTGCTTAAGTTTTTTGAATTGCGTTGGAGGGGGTATTTATAGAGGGGTATGTCAGAGCCAGTGAACTCCACGACCCCATGATCTCCTCAACCCTAGAGAGGGGGGTATATGACGGTTACTTCATACCCACGATCCCTCATGAGGGAGAGTGGGGGTATAGTTGGCGCCAAGTTTATTAATGGGCGGTTAAGGCATATTTTCCACGTGCTTTAGGACTTATGCAGGTGGGTCACGAGGCATGCACGTGCACTGGACTGGGGCGATATGGGCCTGCTGCGTGGCGGATTGGATCGAGTCAATTGGGCCATTTATTTGATTTGGGCTTAAATTCCTTTGACAGGTACACAGCCCCCCAAGCACAAGGCTCGAAGGAGGCGTAGTGCTGATAAGCTTGTACTGTTGGGATGAATCTATTTTTTAGGCACGTTTTGATTTGGGGGGAACAAACTCTGAGATATGTATGCTCGATACTTCCTTAGCTTTGCGATTTGTACGCTCGAAATTCCCTCATTCTCCGCTAGTTCTTGAACTGTTTTCACATCGTTTATAAAGGCAGGTATTCGTAGCCTCATTCCTCATTTTTTACTCCTTCCCACTTATGGCTTCTACTGTGGATTCCCTGATTGATGCACTAAAATCCTTACTTTTGCAGGATCCAGAAGATTTGATGGATGACTACGAAGATTTTGCTTCATTAGCGACCAACCTTCGTAACTTTTCCTGGCGATTAACTCCGCCTCAGCATGAATTCCTTGATAGTGTGCTGGCACTACGGGACCAGATGATCAAAGATTTCCCCTTCATCTCGGCTGTTGAGGAATCGCGCTGCCATAGCCAGAGAACCATCGCAGCGATCTTTGATGAGATGTGGCTTACTAAGGAAGGTATGCGCATGTACGAAAGTAATTTGGCCGTTAGCTTCGACCAGGAGGATGACGTTGATCACCAACTCGCCAGACTGCGGGGCGAGGTTGATCAATTGGAGGCGAAGAAGCGCCAGCTGAAGGGCGACATCAAGGATGATATAGCAAAGTTATTGGATAAACGCCGTACCCTGCTGGAACTACAAGACCGGATGCGGGTTCACGATGGGCACGCCTCTGACGTGCATGGCGACCTTGCGATCGCCCGGGAATGTCGCAACAAGATTCAGGCACTTTGGGATAGCGCCAGGGAGACTGCGGATCATATCTAGTTTTCCTTAGGATATTTGTAGCTTAGTTTTGTTTTTGCTATGCTTTGATCTATGTATTTTGAATTTATGTAATAAACACCTTTTGATGATGGAATGTAATGTTTGGATGACGTCACTCTGCGCTTTTCACCTTTATTTTGCCCTGCTGACACGTGTTTGGTAGCGTGTCTGTACACACGCCATTATCCAATGGGTATTGGAACGTTTCGGTTCCCAATATCTTTTGGGTAAACGAACGGTCCCTTTCGCCTTTAAATATACCGTAGTTTGTAGTTTTTCTTTCTTATTCCTATTCTCACTTCTTCGCATTCTCTTTAACATATATACTCTTTTGCTTGCTATTCTCCTTTCGCTCAATCGCTCCAATCCGCTAGCCAAGGTATAGATTCTTCCTTCTTCTTAGATTATATTTTTAGGTTTTCTTTCCCTTTCAGCCATGGTTATTATTCGTGAATCGGATAGCGAAGGGGGTTTTTCTTCAATTCCCCCGTTGGGCTCCGCCACTGAGCGTCAAATTTACTTTCATAGCATCAGGTGGGATGGATCCTTTGATGAGGTTAATTATTTCGACGAAATGCTTAATCTTCCCGTTATTGAGAGTGATAGTGATTCTTCTAGTAGTAGTAGTAGCGATAGCGATAGTGACTGTATAATAATCCCTCGCTCGTCTTTCACAGGAAAGGAGTTGGTGCTTTTCGACCCTTCCGCTACAACGATGTTCACCAAATCCAAATACCACTCCCAGGATAATGTTGACACCCTTCGAGGAGCCGTCAGATTCTCCGGTTCCGGGAAAGAGTGTGACGTCATTATAGAGCCTGTGGGCAGAGAGGATCTCGTGACTATATTTAACCCTAATCCCCCCCACTATTTTCTGATGTATGGGGTTGTCGTACAAACCTTCAACCTTTGGTTCCCTTTTACTCAGTTTGAAGTTTCTTTACTCCAGACTTTGAACGTTGCCCCCATTCAACTACATCCCAACAGTTGGGGCTTTGCCAAAGCGTACCAACTTATTTGTCTCGCCCTAGGCATAACTCCCAGCATAGGCGTTTTCTTTTCTTTTTATCATCTTAAGAGCTTTACTCCTGGTCGCCTAGTTTCTTTGTGCGCCTTACCCAACAGAACTCTCTTCGCCTTATATGCGAGCAACTTCAAAAATTATCAGGATTCTTTCTATAGGGTACGTGGGGGGCCCAACTGCCCTGATGTAATGTATGACAGTGATGGGTACTCCTTATTTCCCTTTTACTGGTCTTCTAACCCTAGGTTGGTGAAGGGTTCTGAGGGGGAGAATCTTTCTCCTTTCGAAATGGAGACCGTTGCTTTTTTGGGATCTTTTAACACCCTTGGTACCAAGGAATTGGTGAAACTTGAGGCGAATCCTCGAGGAGTGATTGATTATTTGCGTAAGTTTCGTTTCATAACGTGCTCCGCCCTTTTTATGTTTTCGAATTGTTGAGTTTCTGGCTTACGCCTCTTTCTTATTTCTTTGCAGGAAAGATGAAGACAATTTCAGACGCTGAGTTCGCCTCCTATCTGCTTAGGGCGAAACAAAAATTGGGCGCCCCTGATGCCCAGGTCGATCCGCTGTCCCAGGTGGTAGTAGCGGAGGGCGCTGGCGGCAAAGGGCTGAAACGTGGCCGAAAGAATGACACAGCGTCGGCGTCAAACAAGGCCCAGAAACTGGATGATGATGCCGCCGTGGAGGGCGATGATGATGAAGGTGTTAGAGTAAGGGTGTTCCCTCCTCCAGTGAAGAGTGGCAGATCTAGCCGTCAACGCTCTTCAGGGTCCACCAAGCCTACCACGCCCCCAGGCGAGGTCGCTGCTTCTGAAGCTGCGGAGGGCGAAAAATCAAAGGCTGAAACGCCTCCTATCTGGGACGAGACCTTTGATCCGCTGGCCTTTGTCTCCGAAAATTTGAAAGGCTACTCATCCCGGCTTCACGCTATGAGTTTGGAAGAGCTTCGAAAGCTGGCTGCTGGCACGGGGTTGAAGTGTTTGGCCTTGAATCAAATGGTGTACAACCATCAGGAGCAAGAAGCTTCTGAGAAACTAGAGCGAGAAGTTGGTGCTGCTAAGGAGGAGTTGGAGAAGGACCTCGCTGCTCAGCTGGCGAAGAGCCAAGCTGACTTTACCAAGAGCTTGGGAAAAGAGAAGAAGAAAAACTCTGCCCTGAGGAAGGATAGACGGAACCTCACTACGGCGCGCAATGCCACAATTGTGGCGCTAGTGAAGGTTTGGAAAGATGCTACTAAGCGGGATGAGGAGATGTCTGCGCTCAATGCGGCGACGGAAAGACTTAATGGCGATCTGAAGGATTTGGAGGCGGAGAATGACGAATTGAAGGAGACCATGGCTGGGAAGTTTGTGGATGGTTTTCAGGCTGCACTGGAGCAGGTCAAAGTTTTATTCCCTGAGATTGATGGTGATGTGCTCGCCCAGGCGGACTTCCTCAAGAAGGTTGAAGACGGAAAGTTGGTGTCTCGCCTCCCAGCCTAGAGTTTTACCTTGCTTTTTTACTATGTATTTGTATTTTGTATAATTTTTAAAGTACTATTGTCCTGGTCCTCTGGATTGGCCTTTTGTAATATTATCTGAATTTTCATGAAGTATAATTTTGAAGTTGTGTTAGTCTCACCTTCTTGCCTTTTCAATTTATGATCGCCTTTTTAACTTATGACCGCCTTTTTAATTTTTGATCGCCCTTTTAATTTATGGTCGCCTTGCTAATGTCGCCATGATAAAGGATTTTGTAAGCCTGAAGATATTTATTGCTTTTCTTCTGACGTTATTGTTGGTATATGCGTTTCACCTTCGTGGCTATCCATTACCCTTGATATACGTGCTTCCCCATAAATAGGTAGTTGTAACTGCTCTTCCGTATTTATTGCGGAGTTCAGTTTGAAGGTGGAAAAACACAAGAAGGGGGGGGTTGAATTGTGTTTTGAGAATTAAAATCTTTTCGAAATAATACTAAGTTCGCAGCGGATAAAATCACAAAATAAAAAGAGGGTGCTGAGAGAGAGAAAGAAAGACACAGAATTTATCCTGGTTCCCCTCACAAATCGAGAGTACTCCAGTCCCCTTGTTACTAACAAGAGATTTTCACTATAATCTACTTAAGATTACAAATTGCTCAAGCACACTTGCAAGAGACTTCTCAGGTGCTCAAGTTTTACTAAACAAGAGACTTCTCAAATGCTCAAGTTAAACTTAACAAGAGACTTCTCAAATGCTCAAGTTAAACTTAACAAGAGACTTCTCAAACAAACTTAAGAATAAGAATGAATGTTAAGGAACACTTGATATACTATCAGAGGTGTTTACAAAATACAACTCAAATTGTTCTAAGACTTAGAATGACAGATTTAAATTATGATGTCAGAATGCTTCTTAGTCTTTGAACAGTGTTGGTAGAATGGTTGTTCGAACAGTAGTGATTTCTTCCATTTGAGTCTTCTATTTATACTTGGAGGAAGATGATGACCGTTGCAGAGAGAGAGGTGCCAGCTGGAATTTATTCGTACAATTGTGATAGCTGTAGTTACCTTCTTTGGTAAAGATATCCAATTCCACTACCTTGCTATTTGAATTATCACTCATCCATTTTGAGTAATAATAGTACAATAGTACGTTTCTCAATTGCGCTCCACATATGGATAAGGTTAACGTTGTACCAACGAATATTCCTTCCTGTGGACGTGACAGATCCTTGAAGTAGATTGTTCTTCAATCATTGGTTCTGAATATGTCAGCTCTTGAGTGACGTAAATTCCTTTTGCTTCAGATGCTGTTATCAATGCTTCTTGAGGCCCTTTTTGCTTCTGAGTCCGTCAGAGCCTTGTTTTTGTCCTCAGAGGCACTTTCTTTAACATACAAAACTTAAGCTTCTGATGAACAGTGATGTGCTTTCAGAGCTTGTTTTGACTGGCTTCTCTGCTATTATTCATAGTGCTTCTGAATGAATTTTAACTTGTAGTTCTGCACACTAGAATAACCATTAGTAATTCCAATTGTAATTTTAATACTTTGTTATCATCAAAACCACTTAAAACATTAGAGGTTCATGTCAGACCCACTTTGTTCCAACAATCTCCCCCTTTTTGATGATGACAAACCAAAGCATTAAAATTCAATTGTTGTTGATTTAATTTAATTATGATGACTTCAGGTTTCAAAGGTTTGCAATCTCCCCCTGAGTCTGATAATCCATAAGGGTAGGTTTGTAAGCTCCCCTTAAGTTTTATCCATAGTTAATTAAAACAGTTTAAGAGTCGATTTTATTAACTTAAAATAAATTTTCATATTTAACTCTCAGAAGCATAGTTTTGTAAGCTTTGCTTCTTAGAGTTTGATAATGCTCAGAAGCGGTTTGCAAGCTCTTCTGACATTGTCTATGAATTTTATTTTAGGTTCTTAAATTTTCTCCCCTTTCAATAATCGTTCAGAATGAGAAAGAATCATAAGGGATAAATATTGATTCATAATGCATTTAATATTACAGTTTCAGATTGAGCAGTATATGAATGAATCAACATTAATTTTAACGCTACTCTTACTCCCCCTTTTGGCATCAGTCAAAAAGACACAGAAAACCAAGCAGTCAAAGCGCCAAACAAGGTAGTCAAGTCAAGAAGGCAGTGACAACCAAACGCATTCAATGAATGGCATTGATTATCCTACTGACAAGATATCTTGAAGGTACTATAAATAAAGGATGATTCCTCTCATTTTACTCATTCAGAGTAATCAAGTAATATCCAAAAAAAAAAAAACATATAATGGAAAAGCAGGTTACCAAGGATGCTTCAGGCTCAAAAGGAAAGAGCAAGAGGGGAGCAGAGCCCTGGCGCTGCGAAGAAAACAAGCTTCGCTACGAAAGGAACAAGCAAGAACTGATTTTGACAGAGTCAGAGGAGGAGGAATTGGGCTCTGATCTGGAAGAATTTTTATGGACATACAATGATGATACTCCATACGAAGAGTACGAGGCTGCTGTTCAGAAGAACACTGAAGAACTAGTGCAAAAGGCCACTGCCAACTTGCTTGCTTACATTAAGGAGAAACATAAGAAGCTAGATGCAGAGTCTTCTGAAGTTAAGCCTAGCTCTAAGTAGAGTCTTATCATTCTATGTAATAGAAGTTCTTCAATAATATTAATAAAGGAGTTTATGCTATTAATTCCCTTTGTTTTAAGCAAGTTTCTTATGTATATATACCTCATTCCTATTGTCAGAAAACCAGTTACCAGACACGCCTCATTCGGTATTGGTGCCCCGTTGTTAAACAGGCTTTAATACTAAGAAGCTATTTCATGAGTAAACAGGAGTACTGATGAGAAGGACTCTTAGGTTTTGAAAATCCTAGGCTTATTAGTTTAAAAACTAAGATGCTCTTCAGCATCTTTCACTAGAGTCAGAATTCTCAAGAGTACCAGACAATATCATGGTATATAGAAAAGTTAAATTTTGAAAAACAAATATAAAACAAACATATAAGCAAATAACAAACACACAAATATGGATAATATAGATATGAATTAAAAAAAAATTATCCAAAAATTACACAAGAACTAACAACAAAACAAGTGCCCAAACAATGACTAAGGTTTCTTAACATCTGCTATGGCTTTCAGAAGGGTTAACATCATGTCATCCATCCTTTTGTGAACTGATTCCACAGCAGCATTCACATCAGTGCGCACATCCACTCTTAGTTCATCAATTTCATTAGCCATGTCAGTTCTGAGATTATCCAAAGCATCTTGAACCGCAGGAGGTATTGCAGATGAGGTTGAGGCTATGTCAATCTTCATAGGAGAGTGAGAAGGAGTTGGAACAAAAATGGGCTTCTTACCCTTGTCAGAATCTTCATTGATATCCGTATCTTCTCTTATCAGATTCTGATCAAGCATGGCAACATCTTGTTCAGTAGCTTGATTCTCATTGATCTTATTGGTTTCAAATGTAGCAATATGCACAGCCCTATCTACCAATAATTTCAATGCTTCTTGTTCAGCTAGCCTTTTGTGCTCAATTTCAGCTTGCCTCTTCTCTTCTTCTTCAGCAGCTATCCTAGCCTGCTCCTTAACATGGTTGTAAGATGTGAGCCTTGGAGCGTTTAGCTTCTCAACAATCTCAAACAGTTCCCGTACAGTGTTTGCTCCTCTACCCTTAATCTTATCCTTCAGATGAGTACTGAGAATCCTTAAAGATTTACCAAATAAGTACTCTAATTCCCTGACATCAGCATCTATATCAGAAGGGAAGATAAGAGCTTCTTCCTCTCTTTGTTTGAACCTCTTAAGTCTAATACCTATAGCATTATTTAGCAACTCAAGGTTTGGTTCAGAGTCAGAATTGAAAAAGGGTAAGGATGGGTCAAAGGGAATGGTTGGTTCAGGTTTCTTTCTTTTGAGTTCAATGATTTTGATTTTACTGAGATTTGGAGGTATGATATCATCATCAAGATTGATGGAATCCTTGAATATTTGACGTTCAGCTTTAGTTAGGTGTTGGTAAAGCTCAAGAACCTCTTCTAAAACTAGAGGTTTATTGAGTGGGTCAGAGACAGGTTGTGGTGAAGGTGAAGGAGATGATTCATCAGAGTATACTTCAGGTTGAGGTGATTGATTTTGTTGTTCAGTCATGACTTTATTGGGTGATTGATGAGGTGATTCTTGTTGGGCTTCAGAATGAGCAATTGACTCATCCTGAATAGGTGTAAATGTAGGTGGATTTACTTGTGAGATGTGATCAAGTGAGGGGGGAGGAGTTTGAATGACTTGAACAATATGTGGTTCTTGGATAGTTTGAACAGTAGAGGGTTTGATAATAGGAAAACGAGGAGAGTTGGGATTGGAATGTGTAAAGGCATCTCCAGATAGATGTTGTTGGAGATGATCAAGAACGGATTCAGTAGTTGTTGGTTGATTAAGGATGGTAGTGTCTATGATGATGGGGGTTTCTTCATCAGAGGAAAGTTGGATTGGCTTTTTGAAGGGTCTCTTGGTAGTCTTTTTAAGATTTGTTTTCTTTGGTCCTTCTCTGATTATCTTAGCAATGAATTCCTCAGAGTCAGTGCTAGTATCAGATGATGATGATGATATAGCTTTATGATCAGGTAAGACTACACTAATAGGTACGGTGAAGTCTATGGGTTGAGGTTGATTGGTAGATGATGGAGGTTGAGAAGTAGAAGGGTTAGCAATGGAGGGTTGGGGTTCAGAACCAATATCCTGAGCTACAGGAATGCTAGAAGTATTAGATTCAGAGGTCTTACCTTTTGGTTTAGAAGCTCTGGTCTTTAATCTCTTTGCAGGTTTAGCAGGGTTCTGATCTTCCTCAGAAGCTGAAGGCCTATCATGCCTTTTCTTTGTACGCTTTTCCTTATGAACAGCTTCAGCCATCATATTTCCAGCACCTCTTTCACCTTCCTCAATCTCATCAGCACTATCATGCTTTTGATCATCAGAGCCTTCATCAATCATTTCTTGCTCAGTAGTTCTTGGCTTTCTTCTGTTCCTTGTAATATCTCTTGGTCCCTTGAAGATATCCCAATTAGGAACACTTACAACCATTTTCCTGGGCACACTAACCCCAGTATCTCTTCTTACTGACTCAAGAAAGTTCTTGATGACCTCATCATTATCATGTTCTGATATGGTGGGAAACCCATCACACCAGAAGTACTTTTCGTACACTTGCTGTAGAGGTGTTTTCACTTGAATGATTTCTTCCTTGGTTTTTCTCTTCATGTTGACCAGAACTGATGCATCATACTTAGCAGTTTGGAAAACTCTAAGTTTTTCTTTGGCACTCACAATATCTGTGAGTTTGGTTTGCCTTATCAGTTCTGAAATTAACCTTGGGTGATGAATGACTGGTGGTATTTTAGTTCTACCCTCATTGATGGTAAAGCACATGTGCTCAAAAAGAATCATAGCCAAATTAACTTTCACCCTCTTGTATAAGAACCAGATGAGATGTTTGTGTGGAATGGAGATGGTATCCAATCCACCTTTTCTGGTGAAGATGGTAGACAAGCACATTCTAAAAGCAAATTCAAATGTGTGCTTCATGTGCATTACTTTTCCAAAATCCTTTTGTGTGCATCCAGATTTAAAGAGGTCCTGATGAATTGAATCCAAATGCTTGCTTTTCTTATCATACACTTCTATATCTTCTCCTTTGTTGTCTAAACCCAGAATCTTAGCAATGTGTGCCTGAGTTATCACAACATTGATTCCCAAAATATTTGACCTAATTTCCCTTCCTCTATAAGGTTTAAGACCAAGTTCCTTTTTTGTTTTCCCTCGTAATTCCTTGTTATTCTCAACCATATCCTTGTATTCTTTATCAGCACTTGCTCTATCGTACACTTTAGCCTTCTGCCAGAAATACTTCACTATGTCGTAGTATACGAAGCCATTAAGCATCTCAAAATAATTCTGCCATTGTTGGTTGTAGAACAAGTATTGAATGTCAATCCCATTCGCTTTCAAACTTTCAAAATCCACGAACTTCTCAGTGAAGAAATCATAAGAGTCTGGTCCAGCGTCGGTTTGATGATGTTCGTAGACTAGATTATCTTTTGAATTAAGATCGATGATGGGTGGTAACGTAGGGTTAAAGGGTTCTTGAACGATTTCGTTTGATGAACGAGCAGCCATAGTTGCAGAGAATTAAGAAGATGAAGATTGGGAATTTCTGTAAGGTCTAGGGTTGTGTAGGTAGTGATTTTGTGTAAAAAGTTGTGCAAGTGAGTGAAGTGACTTATGAATAGTAACTAGCACACATACACAGAGAAAATAAACATTGGGAGGGAGCGCGAGCAGTTTTAAAAATTAAATAATATACTTAACTGCCATAATCATCATTAACTGTTCTCTGCCCGTCAGGATCTAGACACGTGTTGTAAAAGTTTAATCATAGCTGACGCGTGTATAGACAACTGTTGTACACTTACTCGTACTGAACGTTTCATTTCCAAAAGGTTCAGAGCCTCACTCATTTGTATCTGACACCTCATCAGAACCTGTTACTCTTCAGAGCCTAAATTATTCAGAGCTTCCCAAGGGATACTCTAAATTATAAGAGGTTCTGATAGAGCTTCAGATGCTAATTTTATTCTACTTCTCAGAGCTAATTTTCTTCAGAGATATAGTGCATGTTCAAATTCTTTTTGATAAAATCAAATCTTTCAATAGCTAAAGGTTTAGTAAATATGTCAGCCCATTGATGTTCAGTATCAATGAATTGAATATCTATTGTACCTTTCTGAACATGATCCCTTATAAAATGGTGTTTTATTTCAATATGTTTAGCTCTAGAGTGTAGAATAGGGTTCTTAGACAAATGAATAGCAGCAGTATTGTCACAATATAGTGGAACACTACTTTCAGCTATGTTATAATCTTCCAACTGATATTTCATCCAGAGAAGCTGTGTGCAGCATTTAGCAGCTGAGATGTATTCTGCTTCTGCTGTAGACAAAGCAATAGTTGTTTGTCTCTTACTGGCCCAAGATATGAGATTCTCACCAATGAATTGGCAATTTCCACTAGTGGATTTCCTCTCAATCTTATCACCAGCATAGTCAGCATCACAGAATCCAACTAGCTTACTATCTAGGGATTTTTTATAAAGAAGTCCTAGATTAGTAGTTCCTTTCAGATATCTAAAGATCCTCTTAACAGCAGTTAAGTGAGGTTCTCTAGGATCTGACTGGAATCTAGCACACAAGCATACACTATATAAAATATCAGGTCTAGATGCTGTAAGGTAGAGTAAAGAACCAATCATACCTCGATACAGCTTCTGATCTACTTTGCTTCCTATCTCTTCTTTGCTTAAGCTGCTGGTAGGATGCATGGGTGTAGACATTATCTTGCAGTCATCAAGGTTGAACTTCTTCAGAAGCTCTTTTGTATACTTGCTTTGATGAATGTAAGTGCCATCTTTTCCTTGATTAATTTGGATTCCAAGGAAGAACTTCAATTCACCCATCATACTCATCTCGAATTCATCCTGCATCAGCTTTGAAAAACTCTTGCACAAGGAAGCATTAGTAGAACCAAAAATAATATCATCAACGTATATTTGAATGATTAAGATATCTTTCTTAGATGTCTTTCTGAATAATGTATTGTCAATTTGACCTTTTTGAAAACCATTTTCTAAAAGGAAATTACTCAGTCTTTCATACCAAGCTCTTGGAGCTTGTTTGAGACCATAGAGTGATTTCTTAAGTTTATAAACATAATCAGGATTTTTCAAATCCTCAAAACCTGGGGGTTGTTTGACATATACTTCTTCAGAAATAACACCATTAAGAAAGGCGCTCTTAACATCCATTTGGTACAATGTGATTCCATTGTTAACAGCATATGAAAGAAGTAACCTGATTGCTTCCAGTCTTGCTACTGGAGCAAATGTTTCAGTGAAGTCTATACCTTCTTGCTGACTGTAGCCTTGTGCTACCAGTCTAGCTTTATTTCTTACCACTTCACCTTGTTCATTCATCTTGTTTCTAAATACCCACTTAGTTCCAATGATGTTCTTATGTGCTGGTCTTGGCACTAAATCCCATACATCATTTCTTTGAAACTGATTGAGCTCATCTTGCATAGCTACAATCCATCCATCGTCAGTAAGTGCTTCATCAACATTCTTTGGTTCTATCATTGAGATTAGTCCCAGAAGTGAATCAAGTTGTTGATAGTCTGATCTTGTCTTTCTTGGACTTTCTTTGTTTCCAAGAATTAAATCTTCTGGATGTGATGATCTATATTTGAACTTCCTTCTTGGAGCTTCATCAACATCAGCACTTGGTTGAGTGTCTTCTTCTGAAGTGTCATCATGTTCTTGTGATGCTTCTAATTGAGATGCTTCTTCAGCATCTTCTTCCAATACAGCTTCTGAAGCTTCAACAGCTTCTGATGCTTTTTCAGGTTCTGAATCGATGTATTGGTATGGAACACCTGCATAACTATTATCTTGCTCTGACATTTTACTGTCAGGCTCTTTATCATCAAATCTAACATGTATAGATTCTTCCACTGTGTTAGTTTCAGAATTATACACTCTGTATGCCTTTGAGCGTTCAGAGTAACCTATAAAGATTCCCTTACAAGCTTTGGCATCAAATTTTCTTTTGTAGGCCTTGTTGTTTAGAATGTAACAGGTACATCCAAACTGATGAAAATAAGAGATGTTGGGCTTTCTTCCTTTGAAGAGTTCATATGTTGTTAGATTCAATAGAGGTCTTATATAGATCCTATTTTGAATATAACAAGCTGTGTTTACAGCTTCTGCCCAGAAGTGCTTAGCAAGTTTTGTCTCATGCATCATGGTTCTTGCCATTTCTTGTAAAGACCTGTTCTTTCTCTCTACAACACCATTTTGTTGTGGTGTTCTAGGAGCAGAGAACTCATGGACAATGCCATGATCTTCACAAAAAGTTGCAAATGGTTCGTTTTCAAATTCACCACCATGATCACTTCTTACCTTTAAGATTTTGAGACCTTTCTCATTTTGCACTTGAGTGCAGAAGATGCTGAACACATCATATGCATCATCTTTCACTCTTAGAAACTTTACCCAAGTCCATCTACTGTAATCATCAACAATGACTAATCCATATTTCTTCCCATTGATTGAGGCAGTACTTACTGGACCAAACAAATCAATGTGAAGTAGTTCTAAGGGTCTTGAGGTAGAGACAATGTTTTTAGGTTTAAAAGAAGTTTTTGAAATTTTGCCAATCTGACAAGGACCACACAGAGCATCTGAATGATATTTAAGATTTGGCAGGCCTTTAACCAACTTTAGTTTACTAAGCTTAGAGATTAATCTCCAGTTAGCATGACCTAAGCGTTGGTGCCAGACCCACTTTTCATCATTCAGAGATAGAAGACAAACTATCTTCTGCTCAGTGAGTTCTGACAGATTCACTTTATAAACATTACCTCTTCTTAATCCTCTAAACAATATGGACTTGTCAGAATCATTGATTACTGTACATGCCTCTTTATCAAATTTAACAATAAATCCGCTATCACAAAATTGACTAATGCTAAGCAGATTATGTTTTAGGCCATCAACTAACCAAACATTTTTAATTGAAAGAGAAGAGTTACCAACTATACCTGTACCAATGATCTTCCCTTTTTGGTTTCCTCCAAACCCCACAGTACCTCCCTCTTTCAGAGTCAGGGTTTGGAACATATGCCTTTCTCCCGTCATATGTCGTGAGCAGCCACTGTCCAGGTACCAGCATTGCTGCTTTGGCCTTCTTAGTGTGCAAACCTGAAGCAAATATTATTTGAGATTTTGGTACCCATATCTTTATGGGTCCTTTTGTGTTAGTCTTTACAGGTCTAGGTGGTCTTTGTTTGAAAGACCTATCAGAGCCTCTAGAGTTAACCACCCTTGTTGAAAAGTTTTTGGGTTTAGTATAGCTCTTGAGCTTTGTTCTTGAATGTGTCAGAGCTTCTTTAGATTTAACATTAGTTTGAGGCTTAAAAATCTTAGGTTCTGAGGTTTTATCCTTCTGAGCCTTTGACTCTTGAGCCTCTGGCTTTGATGTTCTATTAGAGGCTGACTCATTTAGAACTTCTGATTGACTCTTTACAAAGACAACCTTAGGTTTTGATTTATCTATATTAGAGGACTTTGAAGATAATGGATTATCTTTAAAACGTGAGAATCCAAGACCTTCTCCTCTATTTCTACTTACATGATAAATCAAAGAGGCTATTTTACTTCTTTTCATTCCATTGATAAGGAATTCCTGAAGAGCAAATTCATGTTCTGGAGGAACCTTATCATCAAGAACATAATGAGTTTCCATAAATTCATTTCTTGATTTTAGAGACTCATTTTGTTCAATTATTTCATTTGCCTTTTCGGTCAGGTTGTTATAGGCCTTTTTAAGGACCTTACACTCACCCGCCTTTTTGGTTAAAAGTTTTAAGGCATCTTTTAAGGAATCTATTAATTCAGAACGAGAAAGTTTAGCAAGTACCTCATCTTCATCTTCTGAATCTGAGTCAGCTTCGTGCTCAGAGTTCTCTTGGTCAGAAGCGGTTGCCATCAAGGCTAGGTTTGCTTCTTCTTCCCCATCAGAATCTGATTCCTGATCCAAATCATCCCAAGTGGCAAGGAACCCCTTCTTGAGCTTACTTTTGTATCTTTCTTTGTTAGAGGTTCTCTTGGATGTTTTACTCAGGTTCTCAGGGCAGTCAGCAATGAAGTGTCCTGGTTTGTTGCACTTAAAGCATTTGTTTTGTTCTTCCTTTTTATCCTTAGAAGTACCAACCTTCTTGGAAGAACCTCCAAACTTACCAGCATACTTCTTGCTTCTCTTAGCCCATTGCGATACTCTTGCAGCCATCAGAACCATTTCTTCTTCTTCATCAGAGTCCATCTCGTGACCTTCTTCAGAAGCTTCTTCATCAGATACTATAACCTTCGCCTTCAGAGCCTTAGAGGAACTTTTGGTGCTCAGGGCTATCCCTTTTAGCTTCTTAGTCGTTTCATCAGTCATGAGTTCCATCTCATGACTCTTTAGAGAACTAACCAAGCTTTCAAGAGACACAGTATCTAAATCCTTAGATTCCTGAAACGCTGTCACTTTTGGTCTCCACTTTGGCGACAAGCTTCTGAGTACTTTCCTTACATGATCAGCCTCAGTATAGCTCTTATCTAAAACTTGAAGTCCCGAAACAAGAATTTGGAACCTAGAGAACATTGTCTCAATGTCCTCTCCGTCCTTCATTTTAAATAATTCATACTGATGTACTAACAAGTTGGCCTTAGCCTCCTTAACTTGTTTATTTCCTTCATACTTGGATTTAAGAGAATCCCAGATAGACTTAGCCGTTCTCTTATCTCCAATTTTCAAGTACTCATCATGAGAGATGGCATTTGTCATCATCCCTTTTACACTGTGATGCTTCTTATATTCCAACTTTTGAGTAGGTGTAAAAGCCTTTCTGTCTTTAGAGCTAACAACGCCTTCTAAGTCCATATTTTCAAAGTTCACTCCATCTTCTACCAAGTCCCACAGATCACAATCAATCGCCATGATGTGACTGTACATCTTGGTTTTCCAGAATGGATAACCAGTCTCAGTTCCATTGAAAAAGGAAATTTTGTCAGAAGACCTTCTGTCTTTAGAATTAGAATCATAGTCAAAAGGAACTTCATTGAGATTCTTCTCAGCAGACATGATTTTCCTCCCTGAATCTTAACTGTTTCACTGATAGGTGAGAGTTAGGCAACAGCCCAGCTCCTGATACCAATTGAAGGTGGAAAAACACAAGAAGGGGGGGGTTGAATTGTGTTTTGAGAATTAAAATCTTTTCGAAATAATACTAAGTTCGCAGCGGATAAAATCACAAAATAAAAAGAGGGTGCTGAGAGAGAGAAAGAAAGACACAGAATTTATCCTGGTTCCCCTCACAAATCGAGAGTACTCCAGTCCCCTTGTTACTAACAAGAGATTTTCACTATAATCTACTTAAGATTACAAATTGCTCAAGCACACTTGCAAGAGACTTCTCAGGTGCTCAAGTTTTACTAAACAAGAGACTTCTCAAATGCTCAAGTTAAACTTAACAAGAGACTTCTCAAATGCTCAAGTTAAACTTAACAAGAGACTTCTCAAACAAACTTAAGAATAAGAATGAATGTTAAGGAACACTTGATATACTATCAGAGGTGTTTACAAAATACAACTCAAATTGTTCTAAGACTTAGAATGACAGATTTAAATTATGATGTCAGAATGCTTCTTAGTCTTTGAACAGTGTTGGTAGAATGGTTGTTCGAACAGTAGTAATTTCTTCCATTTGAGTCTTCTATTTATACTTGGAGGAAGATGATGACCGTTGCAGAGAGAGAGGTGCCAGCTGGAATTTATTCGTACAATTGTGATAGCTGTAGTTACCTTCTTTGGTAAAGATATCCAATTCCACTACCTTGCTATTTGAATTATCACTCATCCATTTTGAGTAATAATAGTACAATAGTACGTTTCTCAATTGCGCTCCACATATGGATAAGGTTAACGTTGTACCAACGAATATTCCTTCCTGTGGACGTGACAGATCCTTGAAGTAGATTGTTCTTCAATCATTGGTTCTGAATATGTCAGCTCTTGAGTGACGTAAATTCCTTTTGCTTCAGATGCTGTTATCAATGCTTCTTGAGGCCCTTTTTGCTTCTGAGTCCGTCAGAGCCTTGTTTTTGTCCTCAGAGGCACTTTCTTTAACATACAAAACTTAAGCTTCTGATGAACAGTGATGTGCTTTCAGAGCTTGTTTTGACTGGCTTCTCTGCTATTATTCATAGTGCTTCTGAATGAATTTTAACTTGTAGTTCTGCACACTAGAATAACCATTAGTAATTCCAATTGTAATTTTAATACTTTGTTATCATCAAAACCACTTAAAACATTAGAGGTTCATGTCAGACCCACTTTGTTCCAACACAGTTGTTCCTTTTTGGGTATAGTGCGCTATTATAAATACGGGTCTCCTCTTGTTTGTTTTTCATAAGTTTCCCAAGAACCCTAATTTTCCAATGGCCAGAAAAAGCTCAAAGAAAACTAATGTTGCAGAGTCTAGCGCTCTAAAGGGGAAGAAGAAGTTAGGTGAACCTAGCCGTAGGTCCAGGCGTGTTCAAGAGCTGAAGGAGGCTACGCTGAAGAATCCCCGGCTTCCGCAGGATTCTTCAAGTTCTGATGAAATAGATGAGGATTATGCGGAGTTCTTGAAGACGTATCGTCCCGAGGAAGACTATCCTCCGGTCGTGGTTCTGCAAGATTCCTCTAGTTCTGATTATGTGGATGAAGATTATGATGAGTTTTTGAGGACTCATAATCCTCAAGAATTTTATCATAGTGGTTACACCTCTGAAGAGGAGAACGGTTCGCAGGTTACAGTCGAGCCTAAGATGAAGGTTGCAAAACCTCCGGGGATACAGCCCCCCAAGTGACGCTCTTTAGGAGTGGAGTAGTTTCTTTTGTTGCTTTGTTTTTTCTTTTTTGATGTAAGCCTTTGGGCGTGCTATGCTTGCTTGTTGCCTTTTTAATGGCTCTTTAATGGACGTTTCTTTTTTGATTTGTTTGTTGTCTATTCTCTTGAATCTTTTTTTGTAGCCTTTGCGTTGCTAAAGCTTTTTATGCATAATATTCTTGAAAGTTTTGTCCCATCTTTGTGTGGCGACATGAATCTCGCCAAAGCCTTGGACTTATGTGGCGAGTTGTATTTTATATTGCGCCAAAGCCTTAGTCTTATACGCTTTTAATTTTGAAACTACGCCAAAGCCTTAGACTTACATGGCGAGTTGCATTTTATATTACGCCAAAGCCTTAGTCTTACATGGCGCCTTCAATTTTAAAATTACGCCAAAGCCTTAGACTTACATGGCGAGTTGCATTTTATATTACGCCAAAGCCTTAGTCTTACATGGCGCCTTCAATTTTAAAACTACGCCAAAGCCTTAGACTTATATGGCGCCTTCAATTTTGAAACTACGCCAAAGCCTTAGACTTACATGGCGAGTTGCCTTTTATATTACGTCAAAGCCTTAGTCTTACATGGCGCCTTCAATTTTAAAACTACGCCAAAGCCTTAGACTTACATGGCGAGTTGCATTTTATATTACGCCAAAGCCTTAGTCTTACATGGCGCTTTTAATATTTATTTGACGTTGCCAACGCCTTAGTCTTACATGGCGGCGAGTATGTTTGGCGGTGTTCTTGTCGTTGTGCCTTTAAATTATGCGTGCCCTTTTGCTCAAGTCACAAATTAATAATAGACGATAGGCCTCGATAAAAACTCATGCCCTTGCAGGAGAAAAGAGCGTCCTATCGTCTTCCTTTTATTGAATTTTCAAAAACTGGATACAAAAGAAAGTAATGTTTTGCAAACAAAAGACAAAATCTAAGTAAACTACATCATTCGTACGGCTCAGGCTTAACTATAATAGAACCTGAGGTTGGAAACATTCCATGATCTGGGCATCGCCTCGCCTTTGAGTGTCTCCAGCTTGTAGGCTCCTCCTCCAAAGACTTCGCGTATTCTGAAAGGTCCTTCCCAGTTTGGGGCGAGCTTTCCTCCCTTGTCCTTTCCCATTGGTCGTTTGAGGACTAGATCGCCCTCCTTGAAGTCTCTAGGTATTACCCTTGTGTTGTACTTTCGCGAAACCCTTTGCTTCATGGCGAATTCCCTGAAGTGCGCTGCGTCCCTTATTCCCTCCAACAGGTCCAGGTTCTCCTCGAGTGCAGAGTTGTTTTCTGATGGCGTCACCGTTTCTCGCCTCCAGCTTGGTGGGTTTATTTCCACTGGGATCATCGCGTCTGTTCCGTATACCATTTTGAATGGGGTCTCGCGTGAAATGGATCCCAATAATCATTTCAACACCCAAAATTCTTCTAATTATCCCAACAATTATCAAAATTCAAATCAATTTTCCAACCAACATCCTCAAAACATACCTAATTTTGATTTTGCACCAAATCTCAACCAGTCATCCTCTGTTCCAAACTTTCATCCATATTATATGCCAATGGTTATATGCCAATGGTTATATGCCAATGGTGAATGGAAATTTGCTGAGTGGTGGTGCACCTGAATTTCCTGAATTTTCAACACAAATAACTATTGGTGGCATGATAGTTGCTAATGAAGTCACTCCAAATTCGGAGGATTCAACTTCTAAGAGCAAGAAAAACCAACAACCAGCATGGAACACTTAACAAAATTTGGTGTTAATTAGTGGGTGGATTAAATTTGGAACAAGCAGTGTTGTCGGGAGAAACTAGAAAAGTGAAACATATTGGCATAATATTGCTGACTATTGTAATGAGCATTGCTCATTCGATCCTCCGCGTGATGGAGTTGCATGCCGAAACCGTTTTACTTATATAAACAAAATACTGGATAAATGGATTGGCGCTTATGATGGTGCTAAGTGTTTGCAAGGAAGCGGTTGGTCGGAGAATGATGTTTTGGCAAAAGCGCAGGAAATATACGCATGTGGGAAGAATGTTCAATTCACTTTAATGGGAATGGCACGCTCTCCATGATCAACCACGTTATAGTAGTCATGTAGGAGAAAATATTGGCTCAGGAAGTAGTGGATCTAAGAGATCTCACGAGAGTGATGCATGTGGCTCAAACTCTGTAGGATATAGTGCTCGTCCTATGGGTATGGAGGCAGCTAAAAAAAAGGGTAAAAAGAAAATCAAGGAAGCTGTCTCGGAGGTGGTGGACAAAGAATGGGCTGAATACAAACAATCCAATGAGAAAGAGCTTGAACGATTGGACAAGATAGCATTGATGCAACAAGAGGCTAACCAATTGATGAAAGAAAAAACTAAGACTAAGAAAATGAAATTGTATCTAAAGTTAAGTTCCGACGAGCATCTCGATGACCGGAAGAAAGAGCTGTTGGAAAAGTTGGCCCAAGAACTGTTTGATAATTAATTTCAATCAAGTATTTGTCTGTAGTGTTTGCTTTGATTATTGTGTTTTAGGCTCTGTTTAGTAAAATTAGCTTATGGCTGATAAGCTAGCTTATGGCTGATAGCTTATAGCTTATGACTGATAGCTGATAGCTTATAGCTTATGGTTGACAAGCTAATTGAAGTGTTTGGTAAAATTAACGGTTCAACTAGTTGATAAATGTAAAAAGACATAAAAGGACATTCTTAACTAAAATAGTAATTTAAATTTATTAATTAATATATCTCTTATATTTTATTATTAAATTAAGGGTAAATAAGTTGATACCCCCTTGTAATGTGGGCGAGTTTTGTTTTTTTCCCCTGTAATTTTTTTTCTTTTGACTCGCCCCTTGCAATGTTGAATTTTTTGGACCCGCCCCTTGGGTGCACTTTTTAAATCGGTTATTTTGTTCAAACCGATTTAAAAAGTGTTGTTTTTTAAATCGGTTAATTTGTTTAACCGATTTAAAAAGTGCAAATTTCTTGCATCCAAGGGGGGAAACCAAAAAAAAATTACTTTACAAGGGGTGAATCAAAAGAAAAAAAATTACAGGGGGAAAAACAAAACTCGCCCACATTTCAGGGGGGTATCAACCTATTTACCCTTAAATTAATTTGTGTATGCTAAAATTTTATTTTATTTTATTTTATTTTAATGTAATATATCTTTCATGTCAAAGTATATATATACATTCTTAAGCTATAATAAAATTTATATCAAATTAATTTATTTTTTTTTGACGCATATCAAATTAATATTTAAAATATTTAAAATTACAAATAATAATAAAATATATTCAACACAATTATGTAAAATTAGAATAGTCTTAACTATGCATGCTCAAAACAAGAAGTTCACTTATATTAATCCAAAATAATAATGAAGCACTATGTAAAGAAGCATATCGGAAGTCACATGGCAACATATATATAAATATGAAGCACTGTGTAAAGATGATTTGTTTTCATTTTCTTTTTTACGGAGATGGTAAGTATTCATGGGTAAAATTGGATTTTTATTAAAATAATAAGGGTAAAAGTGGAAAAAAAGATGATAATCTATAAGCTATAAGCTCATAAGCTAATTGAAATAGCTTCTGAAAAATAAGTTATAAGTCAGTAAAATAAGCTATAAGTCAGTGTAGAAAAGACTGTTACTAAATAGATCTTTTAGCTTATAAGCTATAAGACATAAGGTATAAGTCACTTTTTATGTCTTGCCAAATAGAGCCTTAATATGCCAGTGTAGTGTTTGCTTTAATTATTGTGTTTGATTATGTCAGTGTAGTGTTTGCTTTGAAGATGTGTTTGAATATGTCAGTGTAGTGTTTGCTTTAATTATTGTGGTTAAATATGTCAGAATAGTGTTTGCTTTAATTATTGTGTTTGAATCCGTCAGTGGTTCACCACCCAATTAACTCTATAAATAACTTATTTTGAATCTGTCAGTGGTCCACCTAGGGATGGCAAAAATATCCATACCCGCGGATATCTGCGGATAAAATCCGCCATGGATACGGAGCGGATAGCTTAATGGATATCCACGGATAAAATAAATGGATATTTCAATTATCCGCATTTAATGGATACGGATGCGGGTTTAATACTATCCGCGCCCGCGGATATCCATACCCGCTAAATAATTAGTAAAATTACTTAAATATCCCTACTTACATATAAATTCTAGTATTTTTTTATATAAAAACATTATATTTTTATATTTTGTCTTTCCATTTTAATTTTCGAGAAAAAAAACTTTTCAACTTCTTACAATTGATAAAAAAAGAGAGCAAAATTTATGAATATTATGTGTTAATGTTTTTCTTTAAGAAAAACTAATTTTTTTTTTCAATAGTTAGTTCTTTTTTTAATAAAAAAATATCATCCATGGATATCTGTTAATATCCGCGGATACTTCAATATCCGTGGATTACCCGCCTAGCGGATATCCGCACGGATATGGAGCGGGCACGGATATCATATTTGTTTGACGGAGCGGACACGGATATCACACTATCCGCGTCCATGGATATCCATTGACATCCCTAGGTCCACCACCCAATTCGAATATAATCCTTATCTGATAATTAACTCAATACAATAACTTATTTCGAATATGTCAGTGGTCCACCACCCAATTCGAATCTAATCCTTATCTGATAATTAACTCTATACAATAACTTATTTTGAATCCGTCAGTGGTCCACCACCCAATTCGACTCATACATCCATTTATATATAGGGACTCATACATCCATTTATGTACCAATATCCCAAATCTCATCCAATCTACTTCCAATATCACAAAAAATGGATCCATCATAATATCATTTTGATACCTCAGCCTACAATCAAAATCGTGGAATTGAAGAAACTAATGTAGTCAATCGATTTGAAGAGCGTCGAAACAAAATATTGGAAGATAGTGCACCTCGTACTTGAAAATATCTCAATAGAGATCGTGCAGCGGAAAACCAAAGGCTAATTGACAACTACTTTGCCAATGAACCTACATATAACGATGCAATGTTTCGTCGTCGGTACCGGATGCAAAAACATGTTTTCCTTCGAATCGTTGAGGACCTTTCAAGTAGTAATAACTACTTAACCCAACGAGTTGATGCAGCCAATAAAGAAGGTATATCACCCTTAGCAAAATGTACCACAGCAATGCGAATATTAGCATATGGTGTGGCAGCAGATGCGGTCAATGAGTACATCAAAATAAGAGGTACTACAGCATTAGAGTGCTTACATAGATTCTGTAAATGAATCATACAATTGTATAAGCAAGTGTATCTGAGAGCACCAACCCAAGATGACCTGCAAAGAATACTACATGTTAGTGAAATGCGGGGGCTCCCAGGGATGATTGGGAGTATTGACTACATGCACTAGGAGTGGAAAAATTGTCCTAAAGCATGAGAATGTAAATTTACTATAGGGGGATAAGGGAACCACAACAGTTATTCTTGAAGCAGTTGTATCTCATAATCTATGGATCTGGCATGACTTTTTTGGATTTCCGGGAACGTTGAACGATATAAACGTTCTAGACCGGTCACCAGTGTTTGATGACGTGGAACAGAGAAATGCTCCAAATGTGAATTTCTTTGTGAATCAACGTCCCTATAATATGGCATACTATTCAGCTGATGGTATCTACCATTCTTATCTAACTTTCGTCAAATCGATTAGACTTCCTCAAAGTGAACCCGATAAGTTATTTGCAAAATTTCAGGAGGGATGTCGGAAGGACATCGAACGTGCATTTGGAGTGCTTCAAGCTCGATTTAAAATCATCCATGAACCAGCTCGCTTGTGGGACATAACTGATTTGAGTATCATCACGAGTTCATGCATCATATTACATAATATGATTGTTGAGGATGAACGAGATTCATATTTTCAACGTTGGACCGATTTTGAGCAATCTGAGGAAAGTGGATCTAGTGTACCGCAACCATACTCGACCGAGGTGTTACCCGCTTTTGCAAATCATGTGCGTGCTAGATCCAAGTTCTGTGATCCAAAAGGTCATCAAGAGCTGCAAGCAGATCTAGTGAAGCACATATGGACAAAGTTTGGAATGAGACGTGATTAAAGATGATTTGTATCGTACTAATTATGTTGCTTGTGTGTTGTATTGCATTTTAAATTATTTGTATCGTACTAATTACGTTACTTGTGTGCTGTATTTTAAATTAAGTTAAGATGATTTGTATCGTATAAATTATTTAAATAAATTTTGTTTTTATTACAAAAAACTAAAAAATAAATTGTTAAGTGTTTATTATTTTAATTTAATTTTAATTGATAATTGTAATTTTATGTAATCATAAAAATATAAATATAAATATTAATTTAAATAAGAATATGAAATAAAAAGTAGTGAAGTAGAGTGTTTACTGGAAAACCATTGGAGAGGGTAAAAGTTGAAATGTTGAATTATTAAATGGAAGAAAGAGAAAATGATGTGGAGTGTTGGGAATTGAAAAAGTTGATATTGAATGTTGAAACCATTGTAAATGATCTTAAGGACCATCGGTGACCTTAAAAAAAAAGAGGTTCATATTAAGGGCTTCCCCGACACCGCTAAATATTTATAAAATATTTAAATTGAGAATTAAAATATATATGTGTATATAAGTTGTGCAATTTTTTCATTAACAAAAGTTTTAAGAGAATATACGATAGTACATTTGAGTTTTATTCATCTATCTACTATCGAAAAACTAAAAATAATGTAATTAAAATGTTATCTTTTTAGGAAAATACTAACTTAAGGAACTACATATAGTAAAAAGTGTCTTGAAACTTGTGTACTTCACTTTTTCAAAGTATAAAGAATACTATTATTAATGCAAAACTTATTTTTTTAGTATCCTTAATTAGTGTTCCTACATGACCTATCTTTTTTTAACCCTTTATTAATCAACATTATTGTTTCGACGCATTTTAAAGATTATTGAAAATCAGGGGGCTGTGTGGGTCGGGTGGGGTGTAAAAATATTGAGATGAATTCATGTTGGGAGGGATAATATTTTATTTTCATTGAATTAATCTAACGACACGAATTTAAACACGAAGCATTGGTGGGTTTAATTACGTTGATGGCTTCAATCTTTTTTATGGGTTTAGTATTGTAATTCTCCAAAATTTATTCTTTAATTTGTTGTTATTGAAGCTTAATAAAAGAGAAAAGTGTTTCACTACCAAAAAAAAAAAAAAAAAAAGAGAAAAGTGTTTTATTGTTGTTGTATATGATATGATATGAATCTTGGGTTTTATATCTATTTGTTGATTTTGCTTTAAATTTTTTTTCCAATTAATTGGTTATGTCAAGGGCTAAGAATAATGCACTAGCCTAATAATATCACTTGAAATTATTTGTATAACAAAAACAATTTTACTCCAAAAACTAATATATGTCAAAATTAATTTTATTTACTAGAATTAATTTTGCAACAAAGTAGATAGATTTTTTTTTGGCTGTGCAAACAAAGTAGATAGATAGAAAATACTTTTACCTGCTTAAAAAAAATACTTTTAATAAAGTTGAACATTTCACCGGTTGGACATTTTTAGTCACTAATTACTTAATTAAAATTTTTTTTGAATATTTACCAACAATAAATTAATTCAAGTAATAAAAAATTTAGTCTCTTTAAACATGTGGTCAGGAGTTCAATTTCACCTTATCAAATAATATCATGGTAACCCACAAAAATAACAAAATTGAACACTTTGACCGTAGAATAATTTTATTGAGATAGTATAAGGATTATTAAATGTGAAAAGAATGTTACTATTATTTTGTTGGGGTGGCGTTAGACGGAGGGAGTAATCAGCAATGGCAGACATTGTAGCGGAAGATGAATCGGAGAAGGTCGAGATCATCCTCAAAACCATCGGTCCAGCTCCAACCTCTCGTCTTCTAGTTCCATCTTTCATCAAGGTCAAACTCTTTCCCAATTCAACACATTACATTTTCCAATTTTTAGTTAGGGTTTCTAGTTCATACTCTTTATTGAAATCGTATATAATGAATGCGTCACCCAATTTTGACTTTCTAGTTCATACTGCTTATAGCCTTTATTTAATTCATAAATTATACTTTTTCTTTGATTCAAAACTCACTGTGTTATTGGGATTTGGGAGGAGAATTTAAATGAGGTTTTTGAGCTCTCTGCCATGTCCAATTTTGGCCGATATTGCTGGATTTTCTGCCATAGGACGGTATGAATGCGCCACATAGCGGCCAGTATGGCAGGATTTTGGCTCTCCGACATCGACGAAACCTTGAACAACCATTTGCATCCTGAATAAGTCCTCCACAAGCTGGGGCACTAGATCAATTATGATGAGTACTATCAGGCATCAACAATGACTTTAATCACGTCCGTTGGAGGATGCGGCTTCCGACCAACTTGGACGAGATGTTTACTACTATCAAGGAACCTGAGAGGCTTCAAGATATCCTTTTTCTATTGTCAGTATTTTAATCCAAAGCTCCTCTCCCATGATAGACTCGTTTCCAAAGCAAAGAGATTCCTATCCCTCCAAAGAGCATCTACTGTAACAGGAAAGAAAGTAAACCAACTTCCATCTACCAAGCCAATATTAGGAGTATATAAATTCCATTTCAATCATGCCTCAAGGCGAAGACTGAATAATTTACTCCAATACTCTTCTTTAATGAGTTTATTTCCATAACCTAGTAGCAGCTTCACAATCTATGTGAATATGCATTATGGTTTCAGGATATTGTAATTATCTTGGACAATTTGGATCATCAGTCATGTTTCTTTTGTGTCTTTCAGCATTAGTAAGTAACCATCCATGGCCAGTTTCCGTAAGAATGCCCTTATAGAATTAGGACCCTGCCAGTTCCAGATTTTCTG
Organism: Trifolium repens; assembly: GCA_030408175.1. NCBI lineage: Eukaryota > Viridiplantae > Streptophyta > Magnoliopsida > Fabales > Fabaceae > Trifolium > Trifolium repens. The sequence continues at coordinate 42,667,257 of CP125850.1, read as the reverse complement.
ATACAAGGAGTCGTGACCTTTGTTAGGAAGATTAGTGCACAGCATTTGGTAGGCTGACTTGATAGAAAATTGACCATCTGTTGATAAATTCCAGCAAGCAACATCAGCAATATCTGCTGCATTAGGAGGTTTAACACCTGCAATTTTATGACACAAAGAAGCAGAAACAAAAGGTCCTATTCTCTAACATACTAATGCAGGAAAATCAGCTGATTGCTGAGGAATTTGCCTATCACAAATATCCTCAAGATTAGCACAACCGGGAACCCAGCTATCTTTCCATAAACGAGTCTCAAGTCTATTATTACGAATCCAAGAAACATTTCTTTCAATATCTGGCCATAGATTAGTTATAGCTTTCCAAATTTTAAAACAATTTGAACGTATACTTATTTGAGGAGTCAAGAAACTACCACAATCATATGTTTCTCTCTTGACTTGAACCCATAGTTTGTCTATGGTAGTAACTAGGTTCCAAGCAAGTTTGGCAAAATAGGCTTTGTTTGAAGTCCTCATACATTTGAACCCAAGACCTCTAGCTTCTTTACGGAGGAAAATCTTGTTCCAAGCCACTAGATAGAATTTCCTACAATCACTAGTAGATCCCCAAATGAAATATCTGCAAAAAATTTATGCTTCTTCGCACGCAGATGCAGGAATGGAAGCAGTTTGCATGACATACGCACGAATATTAGAGAGGGAAGACTGAGCAAGGGTAATTTTTCCTGCAAAAGACAAAGTAGAAGAACCTTTCCAACCAGATAATTTTTCCACATTTTGCCTAGCAGATAATTATAGGCCTGTTTGGAAATACAGTGATGAAGAAGAGGAGCACCAAGCCCAAGATATTGCCCAAGGTCCTGAGTTTGATTGATACCCAGGGTGTTACTTAGAGCATCTTTAACATCATTTCTCATGTTTCTAGAGAAGAAAACTTTGGATTTCATTAAGTTAACTTTCTGATATGATATTTGACAAATCATCCAAAACATCTTTAATAAGAACAGCTTGCTCATCTGTTGCCTCAGAAACAAGAATCAAATCATCTGCAAAACATATATGAGAAATAGCTGGCCCTGCACCTCGGCCAAATTTTAGAGGTTCTCAACTTCCATAAGCAACAAGGTCTTGAATTTTGTGTCTCAATCTTTTCAAGGCTAAGACAAAAAGATAAGGAGAAATTGGATCTCCTTAGCACAAATCTCTAGAAGAATGGAAAGAATTAGTAGTTGAACCATTCCAATTAATACTAAAAGAAGCGGAAGAGATACAAATATCAATTAATTTTATCAAATTATTAGGTAGGCCAAGTTGAAACAGAATGTCTAAAAGGAAACCCCACTCCAACCAATCATTAGCTTTTTCAAGATCAAACTTAAGAATCATATAACCCTTTTTACAATGCAAATTATTCAGAGAATGAATAGTTTCTTGCATGACAAGAATATTATCACAGGTTAACCTTCCAAGAACAAAGCTGCTTTGGCTAGGAGCACTAATATAAGGAAGAATAGATTCCAGTCTCTGAGTAATCACTTTAGTAAAAACTTTATAAATAACATTATATAAAGCAATGTGCCTAAATTGAGTGATATTACTGGGAACATCACATTTAGGAACAAGGTATTGTAAAGTGTGATCAACTTCCCCAATAGTCTCAGGCTGGCAGCTGCTGAAAACATTGCTCGACAAATTTATGTATTGAAACTCCTACACAAACTCTGTTGAGATTTAAACAAAAGAGGATGAAATCCATCCAGACCAGGAGACTTATAATTACGCATACTGAATAACGCAGATTTGTCTAAAGCAACATTTCTCAAAAGAGCCATATCCTCCTCTTTAATGGCTGGAGAGGTATGCTGAGTAACTAACCTTGTATCAATGCACAAAAAAGAGGAATGAAGCTCCTGATTAAAATTCAAGACAAGCTGCTTAAGATCAGTTTCTTCAAAAACCCAATCATTATTAGAATTAATAAGAGCAGTCATTCAATTTCTCCTTCTTCTCTTAATAGTGAATTGATGAAAAAAATCTAGTATTAAGATCTCCAAGAGTAATCCATTTAGCTTTTTCTTGTTGATACCAATAAGTTTCTTCATATTTGACCATAGATTTGTACTCCTCCCACAGACTGTCCATTAATTTTAAAAGTCTCTCTTTTGTTTATTCTAAATCACATATAGGTGCGTGATTTGAGAAGATTAATTGCAAGTAACGGTCATTTACCCATTGACAACTTGAGTCTTATTCTACGCGGAACTGCATTATGTGACCTAAAAAATGGAGACGATGTGCACATACAACTCAACGATGGAGGTATAGTTCTGATCTTAATTTTCTTATTGATGAATTCACCAACTTTTCTATATCATTCCCACCTTAAAGGTGCGACTTTGTCTATGATGTGACTTTCTATAATGAACTTTTGCTCATTATGTCTATAAGATGATCACACCATAATATATATCGTTTTCCACTTTGATATCAATGTAATGAGTTTTCTTTTTTTGAAAAACACTTGTTTCTTGTACAGCATCTGTGTAACAGTTGGTTTGAACCATTCTATCCGTTACTACATTCCTTGGGTTATAAAATGAAATAACATACTTGGTGGTGATTACATAGACCCCGTTTGGGATCTTTGTATTTTACCTTTATTAATGATGTGACGGTTCATTTTTCTTATAAGATGGGTTTATTGCCTTTATTCTAGATTGCTTGATTGTTGCTGTCAAACCAAAGCCACCAGTGAAGGATGGGCATGACAACGATGATGACGATGAAGATTTGGTAAAATCAATTAAATAACATGTAACAAAGTGATCAAAATGTCAATCTGGTACCTGATGTCATCTTTCTATTTCTGCAGAAGTTTCAGCTTCCTCACTCATCAAGTCGGTGGAAAAAGAGGCTATATTCTTTTCTACATGATAAGTTGAAGTTTCCAGGTATAAGTTGGCAGTTGCATTAATGATATTCAGTTAGAAACTTCTAGATTATTGTTTGGATGTCTGAAAAATGTGTGATATATTACCAAGTTAAATAAATTTAACTCATTATATTAGATATTTCTTTGAAAGATGTGTTGGCATAATCTGTTGGCATGAGGAGTTGAGGACAAAATTGATGTAAAATTTTGAATTAGATTTATTTTGGTAAAGGTAGTATTCAAGATTCAAGAAATCATTTCGGATGTGTGGGTCTTTTTGTAGAACTAATAATAATATTACTCTCTCGGATGAACAATAATCTAAATATGCTCATCCTTATTGACAGATATCCTTTTGATGGTAATTTTCACTCTGAGTCTGAAGGCATGGGTTCTCATAGTTATGTGGTTTATCCTGGCCCCTGTTGCCCATAGATGGGATCTCGGACCTTTGTATGTATGTCTCCTTTCATCCTTTCTTTTTCTTTCTTTTGTTTGGTTTTTTTGGGGGCAGGGGTAGTCTACTGCCCCGCCTTGTTGGTGCATTGCTGGGACTTGCAGTACTAGACCATGAGAGCCAGGGGATTTTATTACTGCATAATTATTGTTACCTCTGTTAGTCTATTTAAGTCAATCTAGCTAACAATCATGCAGCCTTTTGAACTTGTCTAGAATCTTTATATTCTTCCCCTTTTGAACCATGATAGGTGTGTATATGAATAGAACAGTAAAATAGCAATAAAAGAGAGATTAGTAATGATATGAATTGCAATTGTATTTAAATGGTTTCACAATTACATAATAGAGTAGTAATAGGAAGATAATGAAAATGGTAACAAACTGTCAGAGAAGGTTCTAACAGTCCCAAAGCACTAGGTGCCCCCAAAGTCACTGTCAGTGACTCCACTCAAAATAACAAACTCTAGAATCAATTATTATTCTCCTACTGACACCACTTTATAGCACTCACTCCCATACATTCCTTTCATCACTGCGCCACGTCATCACTCTTAATTCCCTTCCCTTTCTTAATTGTGTACACTCTCCATCCTCTTGGATTTGGCTCACTATCAAAGCCCATTGTCTGATCCATGTTTCTATCAGAGCTTGTCTAGAATCTTATATTCTTCCCCTTTACGAAGGCATGAAAGAAAATAGTCCTGGCTTAAAATCAATAAATGAGTGTATATTATTATTGTGTGAAATTTATATGGCTAAGTTCACTCCTTTCTTATAAATCTTATGGTTAAACATTCTTCTGATATGCTAAGATTAGTTATATTGATCATGGTCGCTCGCAAACTCAGATAAGATGTCATAATGAGAAATTATATTATACTTCATTATTAATTATTGTACTTGTATACATGAAATGTCTCGTCTCTTATTGCTTGTCACAACTTTCATGTAGATACTTGCAACTGGCTTTTGTCTCATTCTCTTCAATCTGGGAAAGCGCAAAGCTGGTGACTCCAGGTACAACCCGAGATTAATTGTTGTGTATTATTTATTCCTAAAGTGTAGTGCAAGGTGAAAATTAAATATGAATGTTGTGTTAGGGGGCTTCTTTGGTATCAAGAAGAAGCAAAACAATATTAAGTAAAAAGGGCTGGGAGGGAAATAGGGTTAAAAAATTGGTCATATATAAGTCACATTGTAAACAGCTGGATGCTAAACCCAATTTCTGAAAAATAAACCTGAGACCATCCGAAATCCTTAGACCACAAGTCCTACAAACTTATATCATTCCGGCTATGGTTCTACTCTTCCCCACTTTCGGTTTGCAGTCCTTGAGCTTTGATTAATGGGTTGACTATGATCTACGGCTGCTACCAGTGTCGCTTGTGGTGAAGGTAGAGAGGGTGGGTGGTGGCACTGGTGGGGGCTTAACCCCTTCAATGCCTCCTGTTTCTTCTGTGGTGTCCCTCTGCTTTTGGTTGGTGCGATGCTTGACTGCATGTTTGTTATCCAATGGTTTTCAGTCTCTGATTGGTGACATGCTATAACGTCCAGATACTTCAGGCTTTTTCATTTGGCATTTTAGTTTAATATGGGATAAAAAGTTTCAATTATTTCCTTTTATGCATTTCTAGTTAGAGTTTGATTAGTGTTAGTTTCAACCTTAAGATGGTGGTTTTTTTTTACGTTGAGTGTGTAAATATTTTATATATTAAGTAGGATGGTATGCTACGTTCTACATGTTACCGACTTCTTCCCTATCTTGACTACCTTGCATTTCGATCCTACCCATGCATGTATTATTACCAATGATTGATGGTAGTGGATATCAAATTTACTTCATGGGACATTGTTGGTGGTTCTTAAATATTTTCAACTCTACTATGCATGCAGTGCATACTCTATCTTCAATGAAGACTTCAGAGAGCTTCCAGGAACACTGAATGCCGATCGGTTTGATAGAGATATAAGAGCAGGACAGTTTTGAGCCTTGTCCTCATCTCATCACCATTCAAAAACATTGATGTCTTGTCACATGATGTATATCTGCTTAATCACAAGGAGAGCTATTTACTGTACTATCCAAAGGAAGAGCTCACTACAGTAACTTCTCAGCAATGTTGTATTTTAGCCAAGCCCAGAAATCAATGATGTAACATGTTTTCTGTTTAGTTTTGACCTTCCTTCCACTAAACTTTTGCCTGTTTTGTATGTATATTATAGTACCAATGTATTGATTGATATATGTTTTGGATAAATATGTTCCCCTGTGAATAACTCCATTTCTGGGCCCTAGGTTTCTGTTTGATTTTCAGTTTCAGAGTTCTTGTGAACTCTTTTGGTGTTTTGGGATGCTTTGGAACATATATACAGAGTCTTGTCAGGATTCCAAAGCTGAGAGTGGTATTTAAATATGGGATTAAATTGTGTGGTACAGTAACAGTACCATACCATAGTACAGTTCCATCGCATGTAACACAATCAGGAAAAAGCACTTAAGTTGTTAAAAATCATTTTGACCAACTATATCTAGATGCATCATAGGAGAACATTTGACACAAAAGACCATCATATACTCATTGTATTCCAACTTTTTTGGTAAACCAAAGTATTCCTAGGTATACAATTATAGCTCTTCAAATAACTAAGATTCATTTAATTGTTAATTTCACTCAACATACGTTTTTTATACACTAATATTTACTGCTTGCGTTGCACTATATTGGCATTGTATTCCAACTTGACACTTTCTGTTTTCAACAGTTTTTTCTTTCTTTAATGACTTTCATTGGATCCGGTGCGTGCATTGGAAGTCTAATTTTCAAAACCATACTATGAATGATATAACACGATTCATGTGTGGTTTGACTGCTTTCTAACATCTCGGTTGTTTCTGTCTCTCATTTAGTCATTAGTCATTAGTCAACCATCTATTCTCTACTCTTGCGACAATCTTGGCATTGTTCAAACAAACACAGATTATTTAGAGTTTGATATTTTTAGTCAAATAGACTTTGTTCCATTCAACCAATAGAATTATGAATGGAAAGACAGATGAGGTAAACAAACTATCAGACAACTTTTGTTTGGTTTTTCAATTTTGAATAAGTTGAAGGGTTTTGCTAACATACAGTATGTCTTAAGGGCACATAATAAGAAATCCAAAAATAGTCTCTCCGTCTCATATTATAAGCAAAAAAGATCACTTTCTTTTGTCCAAATTGTAAGTAAAAACAACTCATTTTCATCATTTTCAAGATTTACTTTTACTTACTCATAAAATTTAATACAAATTGCATTTAATATACTCTCTCTCTTCTTTTCCCCATAATCTATGAAGCACAGACTCTGACACGGACACCACGACACGACACGGACACTCCGACACGGATAATGCATAAAACATAGGACACCGACACCGTTATATATATGATAAAATTTGATTTTATTTATCGATTTATTATTTAAAAAAAGTTAAAAATATTCTAATCAAAATTAATATATTTATTTTTTCATTGATAACATTACATGTTTAGCTTTTTTTAGAGTGTCAAAGCAAAGAAAAAAATTATTTTTTTGGTAAAACTTGTTTGACTATTCTGACAGGTGTCGTACGGGTGTCACACAAGTGTCGGACACCGACGCGTGTCGGACACCGACGCGTGTCGGACACCGCGACACGCCACCTTCTAGAGGTGTCCGTGCTTCATAGCCCATAATCAATAACCAATAAAATTTCTTTTTACATCTTCATATGAAACTTATTTCAAGAAAAACATAAAAAGTCATACTTCAAATTATCACATTTCACTTTTTTTAATAAGTGTGATTTTATTTTTTTTTGCTTACAATATGGGACGGACGGAGTATATTTTTTTTATTAAAAGATACAATAATTTGACTTTTGAAAAGTTAAATGCACAACTTTTAAGAAGAATATTTCTAAACTAAGTTGATTATCATGTGTCATTAGAGCACGTGTTAACATTTGCCATGTTAAATCCATGAATATATGACTGTGACTTTTATTTGGAAAAAAACTCAAGTAGCATGTCGAATAAAATTAGTTTGAAAATGGGTTCATAAAATGTGACACTTTCATAAAGATAGATGATACGTTAAGTTCAATATAAAAACATAATAAGTTTTTATAAATTATTCCTTTTGTCAATATATCCCCATTCTTTTAAAAATCCTTGGGGAAATGAAGTATTATTATTAACAATAACTATGAAACAAATGATCATTTACTAAATTTCTTTGAGTGAATTTAAATTGTGTCCTTTACAAGATCAAAATTTTATTATTGAGCTAATAATTCAGAGTTCAATCTAGAGTTAACTAAAAAATTGGTCAAAATATATATTCGTAATTTTCTAAAAGCTACATTATAATTTATCGTAATTTTATAAAAATTATAGAGCATAAATTTTGAAAAATCATATTTGATTATCGTAATTCCAACATATTCGATGCTAAACATATGCAAAAATTGTTTTCATTGGAATTTGAACTCAAATTCCCCCCAAATAATTCATTTAACTTTCTCATAATGGTAAAATGTCTCTCTTTATTTAACTTTGTTTGGAGATAAAGATAAAGATACTCATAAAATCCCACAAAATGTCAATATGAAAATATTTATATTTGGTATAATTGGAAACCCAGTCCTGCACGGCACGTAACTTGACATGGGACAGTGAAGTCAACCATGTGAAAGTGATGTTTTAAAGAACATTTACTTCACAATAAATTAATGAATGAGATGCACCACAGACCACACCATGGATTGAAGCACTCACCTAAGTTCCCCAAAAGTAAATAAATATGCAGCATAGCACAACAGCAGCAGTAGCATTTTGTTTTGTTTATCTGTGAAAGACCTTTGTTTCCTACACTCCAACAGTGACCACTCTAGTCTTTAATTTTTTATTTTTTATTTTAAATTAGATTTTTAGTTCCTTAACTTATTTGTTGGTTTCATTTTGGTCTTTTGACTAATTATTGTTTCATTTTGGTTCTTTAACTATATTTCTGTCTGCCAAATAACTAATTAGATTTTATAAAAATAGCGTTAATGTTCATCATCACTATAATCAGCTTCATCACCAAACCCTGAAAATTTATAATCTTCATCAATTTAACCATGAATTTAAGGGATAGAGTTTTAATTTTGGAGGAAAATTGAACATTGAAATGTAAATTGGATTATTGAGTTTTTTTGTTTTACGGGTTTAGTGATGAAGATGATGATGAATTTTTCCAGATTTCTGGGTTTGATATGATTATGAAGATTAGCGTTTTTTCATAAAATTAAACGGAAAAGACTTATTTGGCAGATATAAATATAGTTAAGGACCAAAATGAAACAATAATTAATTAAGAGACGAAAATGAAACCAACAAATAAGTTAAAAGACTAAAAGTCTAATTTAGCCGTTTTTTTGTCATTTTACATTTGTATATAAGATGATAATTACATTAAAAAAATATACAATAAATTATGCCGCTAACTTTTTTATATTATAAAATTAACCTCTTAAATATTATCTTTTCTGGTTCTTTTTATAAGAATCACTTTGCAATTTATTTTTTGTCATTTTTATAAGAAACACTCAATAAATTTATTATTTATTAAATACACAATTCAATTTGTACCCTTGTTAAATAAAATCAAATAGTAATTCATTTCAATGTTAATGCAATAATTAGGGACATATTTCCTATGTTAGGTTAATTTTAGAATAAAAATATAAAATTTTAAAATCATTAATATAAAAAAATAATTTTGTTAATTTGTGTGATTTTTTCAAAACAGTTGTTATAAAAAGAATAAAAGGGAATATTTATCTGAAAAACATAATATTACTACTATGCACTATACATAACTCTTTGAACACTTTGTTTGTTTGACTTCCTCTCTTCTTTCTTGATGGTTGAAAAATCGTTCACCTCCGCAATTGCCGTGTTACATGGAGAGACTAACGAATTGTTAATTACATAAATATATAAGTACCATGTCCTCACTTGACTAATAATGCCTTGAATTATGTATTAAAATAGAATTTATTAAAAAAGAATTAAGTATCAATTTTTTGTCAAATTATTATTGTTGAATGTTGTTGTTGTTGTTCGCCTATTTCTCGATCTCAGTTCCACTGAGATTTATGAATACCCAATAGAAAGCACCCTCGAGTTTTGAGTTAGTAGAAAACAGTAGAATCAATAAAGATGAAGTGGTGTGAAATTAATTAGTGAAGTGTTTGATTTTGGTTGAAGTGTTTGATTTTGGTTAATTGTTTGTTTATAGATACAATTAGACTCAATGAAGTGTTTGATTTGGATAATTACTGATTTGTTTATTGATTTATTAAAGTTGATAAACAATAACTTCTACATTCGAATATTCGAACCTGCTAAATTACGGCCCACCCCAATATTTTCAGCTAGTTTCGCTATTGGCTGCAGTCAACCCTGCCAAGGAAGCGGTAGGCCTTTTTCTTTAAGACCCCCTTTCGGTCGGAAAACGCATTGGCTTTCAATCTAGTTCGGGGATCCATTAAATAAAGCAAAAAATGCACGGCCTCCTAAATCTTAAAAAACATTTTGGTTAGGTTTTGTATAAAGATTGAGAATTCGTTTGAATTGATTTATTTTTGAGCTTATGCAAAACAGTTTATGCAAATTAATACATTTTAATGTATTAGTATAAGCTTTTCACGATAGCTTATGAGAAAACAAGTTATGAAGCTACAATTTTAATTAGTAAAAAATTATAAATTAACATATAAAATTTATTTATTTTTTCTGGATTTGGCTTAAGGTTGTCCTGAAGCCGAGCACGACCCAATCTTCCAGAACGTCGAGGACGACCCAAAAGAAACTGATCTATCCAATTGGATCCAAAAGCACACATTAACTACGTGCTCCTCAGCGGAGGACGCGTCACCATCCAAACCTATCCACTATCCCTTGATCACCTGATCAGTGGAACGGTGTGGCTTCTGATGATGAGCACGAACAACTAATCCCTGTCTCTATGTGGAAATCCTTGCGGGTAGAAAAACTCGACCCATAATTGAGACCTTTGGCCCAATGCTTGGGGCAGTATATAAACCCTCTGAGAAACACTTGCTTAGGCACAAGCATATGGACATAAAATTTGGGCACACACACAAATAAAAAATATTAAATGAAAAATAAAATTGTCACATCAATCCATATTACTTTATTTATTACTTTTTTTTATTTGCTTTTTGTGAGTGTACCTGACAAATAATATTTAGGTTTGTGCATATATAAGTATTTCTCCTCCTCAGGAGGTTGGGTATTCAACTCTATTCCCATTTTCTAACTTGTACCTCTTACTTTGTGCAGACTTGAGCGTCGCAACTGCATGTACAACCGCCACGTGCTTGCTGGCCATCTGACTTACTGATTCTGGTAAGATCGATTTGCATAAGTTATTTTCATAAACTAAAAAATAAGTTAAATCCAAACAAATTCTAAGTATTAAAACTAAGGGTGGCAAAACGGGTCGAGCTCGCGGGGGCGACCCGTTAGGCCCGCCATTTGGGGTGGACCAGGCTGAGATTTTCAGCCCAGTACCCTAAGTTGGCCCGCCTTGTCTAGCCCGCTTAAAAAACGGGGCGGTGCAGGTCGGGCATGCCCACGACCTTTGTTAGATTTTTTTTTTTTAAAATGAAAATTGGTTATCTTAAACTCAATCCAGTACTTTTTTCTTCTTGTTTTTGATAAAAAAAAAGTCTAATTGTTTATAATTATTATTATTTTATTTCCCTTAAAAATTTCATTCTTCCTTTAATACTAGGTTTCATTTGTTTATTTCTTGTGCATCTTCTTCTTGTTGTGTTTGCTACTGCGTGCTGTCTACTCTATGTGGACTGTCATATTGTATATTTTTTGGCCTCTTAGTACTACTTATACTATGAAGTGCCTTATAATAAATTTATTTGTAGTACCAAAAGAACAGTCTTTTAGAGTTTCATGTGAGTTTCATATGCCTTATAATAAATCTGTGTTGTTTGCTTCTTTTAGAGTTTCATGCGCAGTACCATTCTAAAACAAACTAGGCTTTTCATGCGCATTATCATTCTAAAACAAACTAGGCCACAAAAGCATCAAACAAAATTAAATAAACCTCATGCACTTACAATTCTTTTCTAATTTGAATAGCTTGATATATCATTACAGAAGATTTAGTATATATTATTGTTGAGAAATTTAGTTGGATAAGTATTTGAAGTCCTAATTTATATGGTTGGACAGATTTAATTGTGAAGTTATAATTCAAATTGTAAAAAAAAAAAAAGTATTTGGCGGGCATGCCCGCCACCCCGCCAATAAACGGGCGGACTTGAGTTTTGAACCCGGACATTTAAGTTGGCCCGGCCCGCCCCACTTTTAGGCGGGCTTAAACGGGTGGGGTCTAAACGGGGCGGGCATGCCCACTTTGCAACCCCTAATTAAAACACTAAACTCTTTCGTTAATAGCAACTTCCTTTACAAAATTTCCACATTGATGTTTACGGAGACTTTTTTTTAGCTAAATTATATTTTTGGTCTCCTAATTTTCACAAACTTGTAATTTTGAACACTTAACATTTTCATAATAACATTTTTAATCCTCTAATTTTAGCTTCTTTTTTGCAAAAGGTTGGTTCCACTAATTTTGATCAAGTTGACGCACAAGTGGACCGTGACTCATATGTTCATGTGTGTAAATTTGCTGACATGGCATGTGAGTCATTATTTATATGTGCATTGACGTTGTCAAAATTAGTGGGAAGCAATCTCTTACAAAAGTGGTTAAAATTAAAGGGAAAAAAATGTTATTATGAAAGTTAGGGGACCAAAGTCGCATGTTTGTAAAAATTTGGGGCCAAAAATACGATTTAATCTATTTTATATTTTTTAAATATAAGTTGTGTTAAAAACCAACAGGATACAATAAGAGATCATTTTAAAATAAATGTTATTTTTATTTTTTATTGCATAATAATTATTATTCAATTATGTTCTCTAGTTATTATTTACTCACTACTTTGCAAAAACAAATTTTCTACTCTACATTAATTCATGATATATAATGACATACAACTTCTAAAATATATATATAATGACATACATTTAGCAATTATGTTATGTCTTTTGACTACTTTATTGTGGACTGATTTTGACTACTTTATTGCTCCCCTTCATTCCTTATTATAATCACTTTGACATTTTTGTTTGCATACATTTTTTATTTTACTATATTAATAAGAGTAATTTAATTTTATATATTTTAAGATAAATTAGCAATATTAGTAACGATTATATATAATTGAAAAATAAATAATAGCATCTAATAAATTGCATAAGAGCTTATATTTACATTCATTTTAGAACAAAGAAATTACAAACTTGCTTTGTTTTGAAAATATGGATTCCATATAAATAAAGCATATTCATTTATGGGGGCATTTGTGACCGTCTGATGTAAATCAGACTGTCCAAAAAAATACTTCTCCCCTTTCGATCCTAATTATATTATCCTCTTCATTTTTTTTATTTATTTTTTTTTTATAAAGGAAATTTAGGGTGAAGGGATGGTGCCCCAGTCCAAGGCAGGGAAGACCTTAGGGCTCAAAGAGCACTTACAAAGGTAATTACATTTACCTCCCTCCAAAGGCACTAGCGGGGCTTGAACCCGGGACCTCTTCATTTTTTCTTTGTCCTTTATCTCCAAATTGTCACATATATCTATGATTTATTATCAAAATTGGTGTTAATCCTAGCTATGTTTGGCGAAGCATTTGGAAAGCACGTGATGTTCTTGTTAATGGTTGTAGGTGGTCGGTTGGTGATGGAGAAAGATCAATGTCATGTCCGAACCTTGGCTTCGTGGGGATGACAATCTTTGGGTGCAATCTCCTCAAAATCAAAGTATGTATGATTTATATGTCCATAATCTTTTGTTACAAAACTCAAAAGAATGGGATTCTCATAAAATCCACTCCCTCTTTCCAGAACATGTAGCTGCAAGCATAATTAACACTCCTCTTCTCAAGGAGGTTCATGAAGATAAGCTACTGTGGATTTTTGAAAATCACGAGAACTATACGGTGAAGTCCGGTTACAAGAATTACATAAAGCAGAAGACACCGATGCTTAGTCACAATGTCGACGGCGATTGGAACTCGATATGGAGAATTAAAGCAGCACCGAAAACTAAACACTTGCTGTGGAGAATTTGTAGAGGTTGTTTACCGACTAGAACCCGGTTACAAGAGAGACATGTGTCTTGTCCAAAGGATTGTCCTATTTGTTCTAATGAAGATGAGGATGACTTACACACTTTCTTCACTTGTAATCAATCACAACAGGTATGGCAACATGCTGGTTTGCATGAGATCATTGATCCAAGGGTACATGCTGGTTTGAATGTGAAAGCTCTCATTTTTGACATTTGCAAAACCGAACCAGAGGAGACTGTAGGTGCTGTTGCAATGACAGTTATAGCAGGAATAATTGCGTGTGGAACGGCGTTAAAGACTCGGCGAAGGATGTTGTTTCAAGAGCTGCTCATATGCTACAGGAATGGCGTGCAGTAAATAACCTACAGCAACACAATAGTCAAGCTTCCACTGCCATTTTTCACAACAATCAGCCGACTGTTATTGTCTCCAATCCACAGATTCACCTGCAAAATTCTGAGCTGCTGCGTTGGCAACGACCCCATGTTGGTTGGTGGAAGTGTAACGTTGATGCGAGCTTCTCACAAAACTCACGTTCTACAGGTTGGAGTTGGTGTATCCGCAACTCTGCCAGTGCTTTCATTGCTGCAGGAACCAACAGTCGCAGGCATAATTTTACGGTAGCTGAAGGTGAAGCGATGGCTATTTTGGAGGCGATACGTGAAGCCTCTTCTAGAGGCTGATCTAACATTATCTTTAAGAGTGATTCCAAAGTGGTGGTTGATGCCATCAAAGCTAATTTTGGATTGAAACAAAAAGTTTTGATTTGAGAGTGCGACTTTGGAGTGATCCAGACAAAGGGTCTCTATCTTGGATACTCGTTTAATCGCAGCCGTCCAACTTTGCAACTATGCAATGGTATGTGTCACGATTTATAAAGTAAAGTTTTTATTTTATTTTAGCATGCATGAAAACACTAAATATGATGTGACTTCAATTAGTTAGATTAACACCACCAACCACCAACAATTATATATTTATATGCAATATGTAAGAAATTTATTTTAAAGAAAGGAAAATGCAGAGAAAAAATGGGGCATAAAGAATCCAAATACATGCAAAAGTCTGTGATAATCTAAAACTATGAAAGCCAATATCATACCGTGGAAAAAGACACGCCCTATTAAAAATAGGAATCATTGTAGCAAAAAAAGAAGAAGAATCAAATAATCCAACAAAGAAATTTCTCTTATAGAAATGTATGATAAGCTAACCAATCAACATAACTATATTTCCGATAAATATAAGAAATCAAAAAGTGCTTGTCTTTTAGATGGCACAATACAATTCTCCATCTATTATTTTTAACTTTTAAGGAATCAGGGAACAGGCTTTTTTTTCAATAGATTGAACTACTAATTAACAATAACAAGAAATCACTTACTCTAGTCAAAGTTTACAACTCCTTTTATAGGATATTTTAATTGCAAGTAAGGAAAGTTGAATAAGCTGCTCTTTTTTTTTTTAACAAGAGTAGCTCTTTTATTTCTACTCAATATTGTTTCCTACTCCGTATTAATTAAAATATTAATTTTTTTTCTATGATATTGATACCTAATCATACGGTAAATATATGTATTTATCCCTGCAAAGTAACTGTATTTTGTTTTACTCATGTAATTCTTTTTTTTCAAATTATTCCTTTGCAATGTAAAGATTCTTTTTATTTGCCCCCTGAATAACAACAATGCAGATGACAAGGACAAATTTTTGACATGACAGTATATGTGGAATTTTTTATTTATAAAATTGATCAACCCAAATAAAACTATTTTTTTAATTTTTTAGTGGGCAGGCCAACCCAAAGGCCCGTGAGGCAAGCCCATGAAAAACATAGGCATGGGGGGCCAGCCCAAAAAGGCCCGGTCGCTGTTTTTTGTGCTTTTTTAAGGCTCGTCCCATGTTAAACTACAGGGTTAATGGGTCGGCCTGATAGCCCAGCCATTTTGACAACTCACACCTTACAATTCATCAGTTAAATTTTTTAGAGTTTTGCATGTAGATTAAGAGGTTGTTTGTTATAGCTTATTTTAGAGAAAATCACTTTTTAATAAAAATAATCACTTTTAAAAATATTATATATGTTTGTTATAAATTTTTAAAAATATCAGAATCTAAAAATAATCAGAAAACAGCTAAAAATGAGAAGCTGCTAAATGAAACTTCTCAAATAATTGATTTTTTTTAAAAGGAGAGAGAAAACAAGTGTGGTTAGTTTGTAACTAAAAAAAATCATTTTTAGATGTTGTATACAAACAGGTTAATGCTACGGTGGACCACTTCATCAAGTGGTCCATGTGGTCCATGGTGGACCACTTATAAATAACACTATAATGAATATGAATTTTCTAAAATCCACCGTTGGATTGAAAGTTTGTTTCGTATAGATCATCCATTCAAATTATTAGAAAAATTAAAAATCATTTGATATGTTATTGAAATCTATCAAATTTAACGATATTTAATAAAAACTCATAAACCGTTAATGTTAATGGATCTCAATAACATATCAAATGATTTTCAATTTTTCTAAATTTTTTTATGGATGATCTATATGAAACAAACTTTCAATCCAACGGTGAATTTTGTAAAATTCGTATCCGTTATAGTGTTATTTATAAGTGGTCCACCATGGACCACTTGATGAAGTGGTCCATTTTAGAATTTGCCATCAAAACAAATTAAAGATTATTTTATTAAAAAAATGATTTTTATTACAATAAACAAACACAAAATAAATTCTACTTTTCTATAAAATCTCTAAAAATCAATCTCTAAATTATTTAATATCAAAATCACTATTTTCTTAATCTGTGACAAACGGACCCTAAGAAATTATAAAAATTCATAAGTTAAGTTTGTTTTTACCATTTCTTTATAAAAAAAAAATTGAAAGTTCATTAAATAAATATTTAAGTTTTTGTAAGATTATAAATGGTAAATCATTATTAATTGTACATTAGTTTTTTAAAAAAACTAAAGTTTTGAGACAAAACTATAAAAGTAAAATGACCAACGATTTTTCTATGCAAAAAAAAATGACCAACGATTTAGGAGGGAAGGAGTATATCATAAGGAGATTATTTTTTTTAATTGGCTAATGTTAATAATTAATGGATTTAATTTGTATACTTTGACAATGTAATAATTTTTTACACGTGCATCCAATCAAATCACGACATATAAATATTGAGGGGGATCAAATGACTCCAAGAGTAAGTCTTTATACTTACTCCAATTATTAGCCTTTGATCTTAATATTATTTAATGGCTATGATTAATAATAATAACTCTTATGGTGGGAGCGCGGTAGTTATCTCTCTTTTCAAGTTTCAACGCCTTTGAACATATCCATATTTTTTTCCCAATTTTGATTTTGATTTTATGAATTCAATCGATGAATGAAATTGAATTTTTCCCAATTGTATTAATCTTCTCATGCCTTCCAATTTTCTGTCATCGAGCTATGCTATGCTATCACTCTTCTCTTCCCCTTTAAAATTGTTAGGTTTCATAGAGCCTCCATTAGAATGTTACAGAATTGTTAGGATTTTCTTCTTTAGATTGAAGGTGCTAATTTATACTCACAATTGACAAGTCCTTCAAAGACGCTTAGTGAAGGAGCTCTGAGTTTGTTGTTGAACAAAAATACGTATTACCCTGCTCCCACCAAATATGGGCTTTCTTTCTTAGTGCAGTTGCTAAAATTCGACCAAAGGTTCATGTTCGTGGAAGCTTGATTTAACTGATGCGCTTAATGAAACAGAAGCAGAAACATAGAGCGAATTATATGCACCGTTAGAACAGGTTCGGCCAAACAACAATAACAGTGATAGACAAAAATGGATACCAAATTCTGCTGGTTTTTTCTCAGTGGTTCAGCATATGAGGTACAGCATAGTCGGATTGAAGTGGCTGCGATCGATAAACACTCAGAGGCAGCGTTGAAGTTGCTTTGGTCAAATAATGTTCCGTCGAAAGTAAGAATTTCGGTTGGTTGTTGTTACCGACGAGGGAGGCTTTATATCGCAGAGGCATAATCACTAATATTCATGAGAGGAGCTGTATTTTTTGCTACAAGAAGGCAGAGGAAATTCATCATATTTTTTCAATTGTGGTATCAAGTGACAGTTCCCCAACATTTTTCATGGTTTGGGGAAATAGCAAAAGGCAATAATAGTAAGAGATTCCGTCATATCATATAGTTGGCGACTACGTGGAGTATTTGGCGCACGCGTAATAATATTTTATTTAGAGGAGAATGTGTCAATTTTTCTTCTTTAGTGAACCAAATTATTTACATTTGTTGATTATGGTTCATAGGCCGATTAAGGAGTAATACTAATTTTATCTTTTTTTTTTATTGGTGTAACAATGTCGGTGTTTGGTATTCATACATGTAATTATCTTTACCTTTGTCAACATGATCTGCGTCTTATGATCTTTACCATTGTTGTAAAAAATATAGACAACAAATCTTATGCTTGTTTTATATAATAACAGGAAAGAAACATGTCTATTCAACATAACATAAAGAAACAATATTAACTTTGGCCACAAGAGCATAACAAGAGCTAAATAATTCAAAAGTAAAATTACAAAAACTCCAATTCCAATAATAGAAAAGGATTTTGTTCACACATTGTGCCACTAACTAGAAAATACTCTAATAACCCATAAATCACTATGCTGCTGGTCCAATTAGCATCATGAACCTGCATTAGATCAAATATAAAATTAGTAATTAATATCATAAGTTTAAATTGAATAACAAGGACAACATACAAAATATGAGAATGATTACATACATACCTGTTAATTATTTTCATTTCTTTTTCTTGCAAGTTCTGCTGTTGTGACCATGTTCATTACACACGTGACATGAATTTCTTTTGACTAATGATTTAGTAAGGGATTGTTCAAGTCCACTCTTAAATCTACAATTTTGAGTGGTTCTCTCCCCATCCTTCTTTCTCCCTTTTGTATGTGATATGTGGGGATTTCTAATAGTCACTTGCGGTGGTTCACTTTCTTCCTCAGACAAGTCATTTTGATTGACATTATGACTAGATTCCAAATGAGAAATTCCATCACTAACAGATAAATTTGATTTCTTCATTGCAATAGCTGACATACGAGTATGACTCAATTCAAATATGATGAACTTATATATCTCATCTGACTCTTCAGCAAGATCAACTAATATTCTTGTTTCTTGTTGAGCATGCATCCTTCTTAAAATCTTAGACGTGCTAGTCTGACCATCAACATTACTTTCAGTATAACAAATCTCAATGCCTTTGTTAGCAACCTTAGTCCAACGCTGTAAAATGAAATGACTAGGAATTTGAATGATACTCTTCATTTGAAAAATTGCAAGTATATGTCTGCACAATATCCCCAAAAATTCAAATAGCTGACATCCACATTTTGCAATCTTTGTGTCTAAATCTATGTCAACAATAAACATTTCTCGAGCATCAGACCAATTGGACACTTCGTAGACTTTGGTTGATCCATCTCTTCTAATCTTTTTTTTTGTAAATTGGTTGATCTTTACAAGCTCATCTTGAAACTTACCAAAAATATTTCTGGTATAAATAGATGCAGCATGCTCCTCAAGTTTTGACCCCGTAGCCACAATGCGAGATTTATGCCTACTTTCATAATCCTCTCGTTTCTCTGCCTGTAAGCGGCTATCAACTGCTTTTTCAAATTTTAACACAAACTCTTGCAATGTTGTTGCTGCATTTACAAAAGAATCAAAAAATGAATTAATGCTCTCACTTCTTTGAGTTGTATTCATCCCAGCAAAAAAAGTACTTCTATTGTAAATTGGAATCCAAGATTCTCTAATCCTATATAATCCTTGAAGCCATTCATTGTTTTCCAGGTTATACTCGCTCATTAAGCGCCTCCATTCTTCTTCAAAACCCTGTATACTTGGTGAATTATAAATGCATCTCTTCAAGTCTCGCTTGAAAATAGATTTTTTGTGATATACATGAGCTAACTTTTCAGGGAATTTTTTTCTAATATGCCATAAACAGAGGCGCTGTCTAGTTTCTGGTAACACTTTTGCTAAAGCAGCTTTCATAGCTAAATCTTGGTCAGTTATGACAGATATAGGCTTTTTTCCATCCATTGCCTCAAGAAAAGTTTCAAACAACCATATAAAAGAGTTTTCTGACTCATCTTGTAATAAAGCACAACCAAATAAAATTGATTGATAATGATTATTCAATCCAACAAATGGGGCAAATGGCATGCTATACTTATTAGTCTTATATGTGGTGTCAAAAGTTATGACATCTCCATATTGTTGATAAGCCAATCTTGATCTAGCATCAACCCAGAAAAAATTTATCATTCGAGAATCTTCATCGCATTGGATTGAATAGAAAAAGTTAGAATTTTCTACCTGCTTCCTTTTGCAATAATTGAAAACAGCTTGAGCATCTCCAACGTCTAAATTTTTACTTCGAAGATTTCTTATATGATTCCAACAATCCCTATTAGAGAAAGGCAAGTCTCCATTATTGAAAATTGCAGCAACCTTCCCTGTCGGCACACCTTCTACCTTAAATTGTTCAACGAGACTTCTTGCAGCAATGCCCATCTTTTTATGATACCTCATATAAGACACACTTTTAGGGCTAACCATGACATGGTTATGATCATTATTAAAGGAACATATAATCCAATTGCTTTCTGTTGTACCTCTTGAGACAATAAGTGAAGCTTGACAACCACTTCGAGAAGTTGAACACTTTCTTTTAGCTTGAGTCGTGTCATCTTCAATTTCTTTGTTTATGGAACTTTTCACTATACGATGGCCTTCGTTACAACATACCAAGATAGCTCTTTTTGGTTTCGTTGAGTGTAACACCCCGATTTTTAAGGCCGAAAAAGGGGTATTATATATATATTTTTTTTAAACAACACGCCAAATAAAAAGAGCACGCGTGAATGCTCGTGACCAGCTCAACACTTCATCACACAATGGGAATTAAATACAATACCAAAATATTATATCATAGGGCTTCCGTGAAGCAAAGTGTGCACCTGAATAATTACAACCCAAGGGATACACTGAGTTCATAAACCAAAAGGCAAGAGTTATAAACGAAATGTATCGCACGGCCAAAAGGCACTAATAGTCTGAGTATAAAAGTATAAGACATACAGTCATCCAAAAGATACTAGACATCAAGTCTAATCAAAAAGTGTAGCCTAAACAAGCCACCCATCTACTCTCCGGAATACTCTACGAAATCTTAGCCGTCCCCACGACCGACGACCTCGGGCAACGCTCCATCGTCTAGGGGTGGGAGGAGCCCGCGATATTTACATGCAAAAGTAAGGGTCACCAACTGGAAACAAGTATACAAATAACAAATACCCAAACGAAAAACGAATAACATTTCACATTTCCTCACAACAAGCATAATATGTAAAATGCGCACAAAGCCTAATGCAACCTCTAATGAATGGTGAAGCCAATCACTGGCCTTCACTGTGACACCAATCACTGATCGTCACATGCATGAATTCCAGAATTTAACGGTGGAATAACACCGGGTACGATCACCTAGATCAAGCACCGACTCAATTTGGTGGAATACCCCGAGTACAATCACCCAGATCAAATACTGACTCAATTAACGGCGGGTACAATCACCTAGATCAAATACCGGCTCAATTAAAGGCGGGATATTACCTGGTACAATCACCTAGATCAAATACCAACTATGAGTGCATGAGCATACGATACCTCTTATCTATGCTAATGCACCAATTACATACCATCTAGCATATGTAATCACCACCACATGTCAACACATATATTTCGCAAAATCATATGTAAGACAATCACCCAACATACATACATTCTCAATCATATGTAATCAGCGCATGTATTATAAACACTTTCTCATCCCGAGAATACATCACAAATACATGCCAAGCACTCAAAACATACCACAAACAAAGCATACACACATGTCATTACGGAAAGTAAGACAGAAATAAAAGGTGCCCTTACCTCAGCAAGCTTTCCTTAATCTCTTTCTCGTTTAAACTATTATACGCGCTACCTAAAAGTTAAGCAGCGTACAATCAGTAATATACTCCTCGATTATCCTATCGACACGAAACTTGCTCTCAAAGCTCCAGAGGGGTCTAAAGTACTTCCTAAAGCTATCCCTCAATGATTTCAGGTTATTCTCATAGTGTTTAAAAATTCACGAAGTAAATTGTACTATTTTTATAACACAAAAATCATTTTGTTTTCAAATCATAAACTAAAACCATTTTGGATTTTTCCACTTCAAGGACTTGTTTCACACACAACAAAACCATTTGAAACCCAACTAAAACTTTTCAAAAATATTTTTATGAAAAATCGAAGTTTTCTTGCGTTACAAGTTACACATTTTTTTCTTCCTAACAACCTTTTCTATGCTCATTTTTCTTCAAAACTAAGATTATCCAACACATACACAATTTTCACACAATTGTGGACTTAGAAAAATTTTTGGAATTTCTCCCTCACCACTAAAAGGCCACGGCCTAAATTTTTAAAAGCACCCTTCCACACAAAATTTTTCACTTCAAAAAACATGGTAATATCCCATAATACCTAACTAGCACTTATCAAAACGATTTAGAAATTATAGAGTCGAATCGCAAATTTCGAGAAATTTCAATAAGGTTTTTCTTAAGGCAAGTGATCATTTTCTTTTCAAAACATCCCATAACCAATCAAACAATTAAACAATGATCATGGGAAGCTATTTGCCTCTAAACAATTTTCGAAATTCGATTCCTCGAACCCTATATGGGTGCCACGGCCATTTGATAAAAAAGGGCAACCCTACACATTTTTTTTTTCATTTAAAACCCTAGCCCACTTTCATTAGTTTGTAACGATATTCTATCGTGTACCCGACTCCTTTTGAAACTCGAAATAAATTTGTCTAAATTATGTTCTTCGAGTCGCTCAAGAACACGAGAATAATTTTTTTCTTATTTTTCGAAACAAATTTCATATTCACCAATCCATTTTGTCACAAAGCTCAAAACTAATTTCAAAACCAAAATCATACAACACAATCCAAGTTTATGATCTTTTTCAAAAAATTTCTTCAAAACCCTTAACCAAAATTTGTGAAAACAAGATTTAACCATGGGAATCAACTCATACTTCACTCATGTGTACTAATAACTCTTATGAACACATCTATGGAACCAAAACTAATTAAAACAAGTTCTACTAACTTTCTTCTCAAGAACAATAATCATAAAACTTAAAAATCCATGAGGTTTTAAGGCAAGATAAAGGATAGAAGAGGTTAGTTACCTTAATGAGCAAGTGATTCCTTAGTAAGCTAATGATCCAAGCTTGAATAGATGAGAAAATGAAATTTTGAATGGATGAGTGAGTGAGAGAAAGAGTTCGGCCGAGAGAGAGGAAGAAGGGAGTAGTTTTTGATTTTTCTCTAAGTCCACAAATACTTAAACCTCCTTATTATGCAAAAATGCTCTTGGTCACTCTAAGCCATTGGATCAAAAGCAAAAGTTACAAGACTAAACCCTAGCCTTTGGATCCAATTAACTCATGATTGCTTTTTGAACAAATATCCACTTTACGCTACTCAGCTCATCGCGTTTGCTTTCGGCGAGTCGCACCTCGCTAACGGACGGAAATCTCAAAAATATAAAATCTAACCAATAAACGTCCGTCGTAAACCGTTTCCAAATATTATCGCTAAACTTTATTCTCCGACTGAAATTTATTTCCTTAGCTCCCAAAAATATTCTGAAACTAGATTCCAACTCGCGCCGATATATAAAGTCTCCAATTAAAATTCGAAGGAAAACAGAAACCGTAAAATTTTAAGCAGCGGGTACAGTTTTCTACTCATTTTTCCAATAAACGGAGAAAGTCGAAACTCAAAATTCTGAAAGCACCGGAATGTTCAGATTGATAAATAAAGACCATGGGCCAAAAGTCTGGGTTTTGTTTATGCATAAGGAAAAAGCAGTCTCCATCTCAGCAACGACGCTGTTATTACACGATACTTGTGGAATTAACTTACAGAAACCCTAAAAACTCTTAGCCACTACTTACGCTTATAACTTGCGTACGATACAGTAGAATTATGGGTCTTACATTGAGCGAACACGCACTCCAAAACCCATCTTTTTAGCAAATGAATTGTAAAATTCTCTAACTTTTTCCATTGATTTGAATTCCATCCCAATACAAGGTTCGATATTTAATTCCTCGCCATTTTTAGGAGAATCAAGAGCAATATCATCCATTATTTACTATTGTACCTGCTTTTTTTTCTTAAAAAAGTTATTACCAAAACAAACAAAAAAAAAACCAAATTAAATAAACAAAAGACGAACAATAAAATATATAACAATTTTTGTGAATTGATTTCTTAGTAAAAAATACTAGTAATAGTATAATAAAAAAGAAACAATGGTGTACTTTGAAAGAAAGAAGAAAGGCACCGATTAAACAAAAAATAAGTGTATGAAATAAATTGAATGAAAAGTGAATTAATCATGAGGAAATAAAGTGAATGGAGAAGGTATGAATTACCCGACAGGAAAAGTGAACAAGACGTTCTTGTGTTTCACGGCAGCAGATGTTTTGACGGCAGCAAATGTTTGACTTAGAACAAGAATTGTAAGAAATTCCCCACCCAAAGAGTCTACCGTAAGAGTTATTATTATTAATCATAGCCATTAAATAATATTAAGATCAAAGGCTAATAATTGGAGTAAGTTAAGTATAAAGACTTACTCTTGGAGTCATTTGATCCCCTCTCATAAATATTTGTTGAGATATTTTAGAAATAAACCTATTAAAGTGTCATTATGATGTGATTTAATTGGATGCATGTGAATGTCAGTTTTTGTTGAAAATATGAAATTAAACTTCTAACCTTTTTATTGATTTAGTCTCTTACTCGTGTATCCGGAAAGGGCATGGAAATTGTTCCAATACCATGGATAATCCATTGCAAGACTTTGTCATTGACAGTTGCAATCATATTTTACTTTTAAAGAAGTCACATTTTTTTTTCTTCCTTTGACACAGTAGACAAAGTCGCATGAAGATTGAAATTTAATTTAATTTAGTATAATAATCACAGCAAAAGAAAAAAGACTAACCAGTTTTGAAGGATGAACAAGGTCCAAAACAAAGGTCACATAAAGTACTTAAACAAGAAAATAGTCTTTTTTTTTTTCCTTTTTTTAAAGAAACAACACGTCAAATAGCGACAATTAAAAAAATGGATAAATAATTTATTCGTTGTCAATATATTATTGAGAAGGAGGAATAGTCAAAATTGTTTATTTTTCTTGACTCAAGAATAATCAAAGATTCAAAATAATATTAGGTCTACCTTACAGATATTTTAAATTTCAATTGGTCACCTCAAGTTATCTCTTGAACATTTTTATTTTTCACAATTTGCATTATAAATATGAGATTGCTCAGAAATTCATAATATATACTGTATAATATTTAATCTAACGATAGGGACAGAGGTACAAATTAAATTAATATTTAGTACAATAATTTTGTTCGATCTAGATATTTCTTATAGAAAATTATATATCTCATAAAAATAACTAAATACTACTACACCTTTCTTGTCTTTTTTTTCATAATAATACCTTTCTTTTTTGACAAAATCTGACAATTTATTTTTCTTAAACAACCAACTATTGGATGATTAATATAATCAGAGTTTTAGAATTTTAGGAAGTTTGTTTAAACTTTTCTTTTCTTCTCCTCTTCTAATCTTATATATGTCATCAATCTACCGTTGACGGATGATTTAGAGTCAATTTAGATTTAGAATTATATCTTCAAATCATTTTTTTGGTTCTATTTAGTGTTTCTATCCATTTTTGTTTGTTTGTCCAATTTCCCTTTTTAATACGGTGTATTTGTTTTTCCATTTTAGTGTGGAGTATTGTCGCCTCATCTTAGTGCGGTGTTTATTTGTTTCAGGTTGAAGGATTAAGTTTGATCTGGTGCAGATTCAATCAACGACTTTGGTGTCATCAATATAGTACTACATATCCGGAGGCATGAATAATTAGAACACTTTAATATAGTAAAGTGTGCAGGCTTATGCAACTTGCCGTTTTATGTTACTAACGTGAATGTTGTGAGTTTGTTCATAGATTTATCCGTTTTGTTTTTAGTGATTTTGAATTTGTATTGCATCGATGTAATATATCAATTTGAAAGAATGAATATCGTTTATTTAGTAAAAAAACAGAACACTACTACATATTGCCTTGTCATCAAAGTTTTTCTGACAAATTATGTGTTGCTATCGTAAATGACCACAATTTTTCTATATGTGTTGAATAAAGGACCTCAACCAAACACATTCTCAACTTGCTTCGTATAGTGTTAAAAGTTTTGCATGATCTGATGATGTTGATCTTGTGGTATGTTAACATATCTCTTTGGGGATGTATCCCACGTGTGAACAAGTAACTTATTTGTGATATGCTCTTACGAGGACATGACAAATAATTTGCATCTACATAATCTATTAACAATAGTTTGGGTGAGTTAGGATAAAGTAAACCTATATTCATTGTAACTCTAAGATAATGATACATTAAGATATGTATAATAAGCAATGTGCATTAGTGCTCCTATCACACTAACGTATGATATTTCAGGACCAAGTAGTTATTCTTTATGTCCCAAAGGGCCTTTCTCTACATTTTGTGATTTAACAACCATTGGACTAACAAACGTCATATAGTCCTAACAAACATCATATTTAAGACTGACTCCAAAAGTGTTGTGAATGCAATACACCTTCATACCAGTGGCATTTTAAAGTTTAGTTCTTTAATTGTTATGATTAAAAATGTATTATCTTTGTATTCAAACTTCCAGCTAAAGTTTATTAAGCGACAAACGAACTCAGTTGCTCATAAACTTGCAAGGGTGACTGTTTCATGACCTAGTCGCTATATCTTTGATTTATCACTTACTTGTATTGACGGATGAGATTTCTTCATGTAAAAACGTTTTGGCACTTTTGCTATATAAATTTCTTGATGCACAAAAATATTATTATTCAAATGCTCAATTTGTAATCCAAGACAAAATTTTGACTTTTTCAAGTCTTTCATTTCAAACTCTTTTTTTAAACAATTAATCCATGACTTTTGAAAGCTCTTCAAAAGTTTCGATGATATTTATGTCATCAACATTGACAACAAATTAAATTCACTTCTTGTTAAACAAGATTTTGATCCCTATGAATATTTCAAATTTTATTTTTACTCTCTATACAAAATTTAAGCAAGTTTTGATTCTCCAAAATATTTGTCGTCACAACTTTTAGTTTATGCTCTTGAGCAACTCATGTGTACTATTTATTGTTTAATAATTTTTTGTATTTATGATCATAATATTATGAGAATTTGCCCACAAAAATTTAGATTTTTTTAAGAAGGTATGAATTTTTAAGCGCCAAAAATTATAAATTTATAATTACCAAACATGACCACAAAAATTTCAAAATTTTGAATAATATACATGAGTTTATTTAAAAGCAGGGGTCGAAAATTGTGATGGAAGCTGAAACCAATTTTTTTTTATAAAGACTAAAAATAAAATTGGATATGAAACCAAAAATTTATTTAACCCTAAAATAAAAAGACATGGACAATGGAGATATTAGCAAAATGTCAAATGTATTTGATCCATATTTGAAGCAAATACATTTGAAATTTGTTTATATTTTATAAGAGTTTTTCTGTTTCAATTTTTTTTTTCTTACGTGTTTTTTAAGTTTCAAAAAATTAAATTGATAATAGTAAAGTAACGCTCAAAATTGGAGAGAAACAATTCAAAATTTGAATATTAGATTTTTTTTTTGAAAAGGGAATATTAAATATATTAATATACATTTTTCAATGTCCAAAAATATGTGTCAAAATTATTTTTTTTGCCAACCCTTTATTGATTTATTTATGGGTAAGAAATTGACTTTCTAGAAGATATGCGACACAGGATTAAACATATAAAAAAAAGGAAAATGTGTGCATTTAATGCACTAGTTAAACATATAAATAAAAAAAATTTATTGTGAAACTTATGTATTCAATATATTAAAAGTATAAAAATTATCTTTACCAACATTAAATTTCTATTTTAATTATATTTTTAGTATACTTAACAAGTACACCGAATATATTGTTTAGCATGACCCATAAAAAAATTATGTTAATTTGTGAAGTAAGTAAAAAAAATACTTAAAATCGTTTGAGATGTTGCACTCCTCCTACTAACATAAAAACATTTTTAGCTGATGATCTATATTGAGTTTCTTTCTTTCTTTCTCTCTTTTTTGATAAACCAAAAAATACTCCACACAAAATTACATAAACCAATCTATTAAAATAATGAAAATACCAACGAGTACCTCCGAGACATTTTTTAAGACTTTTAAATAGTAAATTTTTATTAAAGTTTATACATTGAATATATTGGAAATTAAATTATTTGACTTTTCTAAAAAATAATTTCTTAACATCTTAAAATTAATTAAAATCACAATAATTTTTTTTTCCCATACATATCAACTACCATGAGTCAAGTCAATCAACTAAAAATCAATTGACTAATATTCAAACTATGATCTTTGCCTTTTCACAAACAAATATTCAAACTATGAGTTAAATAGTTAATGAATCTAAATTACTTTAACAACTTTGTCATCTGTAGATGAAGAACCATATCTGGTATTGAAAACTCGTGGTATGTATTTTGAATTTTGATTAATGATTTATGATTAATTACAACAAAAATGTATGTACTCTAGTGTGACATTAAAAAAGTGTAAAAAAGTCAAAAGAAATGAGCAGGTCAGGTGTAATAGCAAAATGAGGTGGAATCCTACATGTCAATATATATAAACACCCACCGCATTTCCAGACGTAACCGTCAACTCAATATCATCACACACTAACCCAACCCAACCCAACCAACAATACAACAATACAACTTCACAATTTCAAAAACAAATAGTGACAAACACACCAACAACATTTTCAACTCTCTCTCTCGTCTCTTCCCTTCTCTTCTCACATCACATCTCAACAAGTCAAAAAACAAGAAGAAAAGTAATAAAACAAACAAACACTCTCTCCTTTTCTTTTTCTCCTCTCTCTCTCTCTCCCATCTCCTCACTTTCCTCGTTTTGTTTTTCTCTTTCTTTCTCTCTCTATCTTTTTCTTTTTCTTTTCTTTTTTTTTACTTCTTTTTAAATTTATTTTCTTACCCTTACTTTGGTTTTCTTCCCTCCCTCCTTCTTTCTCCCTCCTTCCCCTTAGTCCCTTTCTAAGTTTAGGATTGGACTTAGGCGGTTGGTTGGGTTCATCTGAACCGTCAAATGTGAGATGGGAAGTGGAGTTTCGTCCCTCTGTTCTTGCTTTGAACCGGTTCACCGGACCAAAAAAAACCATAACCAAAACGTTATTTTCACTCAAGAAGAACCATTGGATGAAACCCTAGGTCACTCTTTCTGTTACGTTAGATCTTCAGCTCGTTTTCTCTCTCCGACTCGCTCCGATCGGTTTCTCTCTCCTTCAACTTCTCTCCGGTTTTCACCAACTCACGAATCGCTACCCAAAACCCGACCCGATTTTCCTGAAACCACTTTCAAAGCTATTTCTGGTGCTTCTGTTAGTGCTAATAGTTCTGTTCCCAAAACGGTTATTCAGTTAGAGGAAGAATCCTCAACCTCCGCCGCCGCCGTTTTTGATTCTTCCGTCAAGGGTACTATTGTCAATGGCTTTGAAAGTACGTCGTCGTTTTGTGCTCTTCCGCTTCAGCCTGTTCCCAGAGGTGCTGAGCTTTTTGAAGGGAGTGGTTTTTTTCTCTCCGGTCCGTTTGAGAGCGGCGCGCATTCCGGACCGATTAACGCAGGTGCTGGTGTTGACTCTGCTGTCTCCGGCGGGAGAGATGTTCCTTTCTCAGCTCCGTTAGGGGGGATGTATGGAAGGAAGAAAGGTGTGTCGGGGTTTCGGAAGGCGTTTCAACGGAAGGTGTCCGACAAGAAGCGGCCGTGGGTGGTGCCAGTGTTGAATTTTGTTGGGAGGAAGGAAGTTCCGGCGAGTGAAGGGAGGGAGAAGCCGGTGGAGGTGAAGAGTGAGAGCAATGTGCAGTGGATGTTAGGGAAGGCCGGTGAGGATCGGGTTCATGTGGTGGTTTCGGAGGAGCAGGGGTGGTTGTTTGTTGGGATTTACGATGGTTTTAATGGACCCGATGCTCCGGAGTTTTTGATGGGTAATATGTACCGTGCTGTTTACAATGAGCTTCAGGGTTTGTTCTGGGAAGTTGAAGAAACAATGGAGAGTAATCCTGTTGAGGTGAAAAACAAAACGGAAGGAGAAAATTCCGGTGCTGGTTTGGTGAATGTGGTTCGCGAGGCTGAAACTGGAACCGTGAGTAAACGGCGTAGGTTGTGGGAGTTACTGGCGGAAGATCCTGAAGATGGACTTGATCTTTCCGGGTCTGATAGGTTTGCGTTTTCTGTTGACGACGCACTCAGTGTTAGCAATGCCAATGCAGGTTCTGCCATTAGTAGGCGGTGGCTTTTGCTGTCCAAACTGAAGAACGGGTTGTCAAAGCATAGGGAGGGTAATGGTAGGAAGTTGTTGCCGTGGAGTTTAGGGAATGAGGAAGAGAAAGAAGAAAAGTCTGAGGTGGAAAACAAGCCTTCTGCTTCTAGTACTGGCAGTGGTGGAGGGAGGAGACGGAAATTGGGTCCGGTCGATCATGATTTGGTTTTGAATGCAATGTCTCGGGCTCTTCAAGTGACAGAGCTTGCGTATTTGGATATGACGGATAAGCATTTGGATACAAATCCTGAACTTGCTTTGATGGGTTCTTGTCTGTTGGTTGTTTTGATGAGGGATGAGGATGTGTATGTTATGAATGTTGGGGATAGTCGTGCAATTGTTGCGCATTATGAGCCCAAGGAGGGTCAGGATACTTCCAACGTGGAACCTGCAAGCAAGGAACAAGATGTTGGTGTTGGTTCCAGCAGTGGGAACATAGTTGAGGAGTTATTACCTTTAGATGGTACTCAAACTGAAGGTGCAATGAAGGTAGGAGGGAGTCAGGGCCCTGCTCAAGAAATGAGGTTGGCGGCATTGCAGCTGTCTACTGACCACAGCACCAGCATTGAAGAAGTAAGCTTAATTTTTGAACTTGCAGGCCTTTTAGTGAACTCAAATGCTTTCTTACTTCACTATTGCAGTCTGGTTTAACTTCTAGAGCTTGTTTGTGTGTCCATGTCAATGTATGTGTGTCCATTATTGAGTTTGTGTGTGCATGTCATTGTATACTTTTCCTTAAGTGCATTGTATTCCTTAGAGGGGTGCCATAGTTTCTTTGATTTAATTAAATTCAGCATTCTGCTTTATACACAGATCAATTTTACGATTAAGTAACATGCAGTGTTGAGAGGAGTAGTTTGTAGCGAGGGACATTCAAGAGGTTAAGTAATTTGCTTCACCGATTTCATTCTGAAAGAAATGAAACTCATAAGTTAAACTTTTGGTCGTAGTTGTTGTTATTTATTAGTCTTGTTTCCTGAACTGCTTATTACTGATGTCTAAAAAATGGAGCTTAATTTTTTGCAGGAAATTATTAGAATTAAAAATGAGCATCCTGATGATCCCCATTGTATAGTCAATGATAGAGTTAAAGGGCGTCTTAAGGTCACCAGAGCTTTTGGGGCAGGATTTTTGAAACAGGTATATTCGAAAGTACACTATTTGTTGATGCTATGCTTTTTTTTTTAATAAATTTATAAATGTTAAACATTGTACTTCTGGATCTGGACCATTCTCTCCTTCCTTCAGATTGAAAACAATGTACCGATTTTTATAGTTAATGCATTATGGGATAATAGTTCTGAGTTCATGTTGATTCTCTGTTTCATGGGTATAAATGTATATTGTTCATCTTACGTAGTGCCAGCGCAACATTTTATTTTAATAAAAATGTGCACCTGATTGTAGCGGCACTGCCGCTACTGCGATGGAGCGACACAGAGAAGGTGGTGATTGCAGCAAAGCTCCCTGCATCTGCATCACAGTATAGTGCTGCAGTTGGATCGGTGGGAGATGCCATACAAAACCAATTGCGTATGGTGTGGTGCATCTGGGACAAACCAGAGGAGGGGAATGAAAAATCAAAATAGGAAGGACTCTGTCATGATTTCTGACCAAACTGGGCCAAACCAGAGGAGAGGAATGAATAATCAAAATAGAAGCCCACACCAACTGCCTCTCCCTATTCCTACAATTTTTGAAGCTGCACAAGTAGCTACTAGTTGTGTGCGGCACAATGTCTTGTTCAGATCAACTTTACACAACACTCTACTAGGTTAAGCGAGAAGAATACATCTGGACCCCTAAAGCCCAATCTACAGAAAAATGCAAATTCAAAAGGCGTCATATAAAAAGTTGAGCCTTTATGAGTACCTCGGGCCTTTAGGAAAATGTATAGTAGTATTAATAAACAGATAATAGAATAACAATAAATGTGGTGAGCACATATATACGATGATCTTATTTAACAATTTATGTTCATAGTCCGTAAACCTTGTTGTTCCTGATCATTGTGTTTTTTCTATAATTGAGTTTTGCATGGAAGATATTCATATAAAAAATATATTGTAACAAATAAAAATATCTGCTCACTAAGATTTCCTGCATTAAAATTATGATTATAAAATGAGAAGATGAGTGTTAATGTTAGTTTCTGGTGGTGCTCATACACTACTTGTCATTGAACTCTATTGTGCTGATGCTCTTCTACACTTAAAATTTGAATTCTGATTTTCTGTCATGTCAATTGTTTAGGGCTGCATAAATTTCTTACATAATTTAATTTAACACAAATTTGTTCTGATTTATGACATGATAGATTATATTTATTTTTTTCTGTAGCCGAAGTTGAATGCTGCAGTACTGGAAATGTTTCGTAATGAATATATTGGAACTGCCCCATATGTATCTTGCTTCCCTTCAGTACGTCACCATAGATTATGCCCAAGGGATCAGTTCTTGATCCTCTCATCTGATGGTTTGTATCAATACCTAAACAATGAAGAAGTTGTTTCTCAAGTTGAGAGCTTCATGGAAAAGTTTCCAGAAGGAGATCCCGCCCAACATTTAATAGAAGAGCTGCTCCTCCGTGCAGCCAAAAAAGCTGGTAAATGGATCTACTCACCTTTTGTATCTTTTTTCATTTGCAGTTTTGTTAGACATATACAATTTGTTGAATTTCACAAGTGGAGGGAATATTAATTAGATTTTCTTTATAGAAGAATTAAAAGAATTAATGATCTGGTTGGGGTTGTTTATATAAAGAATGCATGGTGAAGAATAAACTGAGGATGATTGTTGTGTCTACCTTGCCTGCATGAGTTTGTTTGGTTCTTGTAATTGGAGAAAACATATTTTATAATGTTTTTTTCAGTTTTCATTTGGCCCGAGTTTGACTGAGGTGACAGATTTAAATCTGGGATGGTTGTTTGCTTGGTTCTTGTAATTGGAGAAAACATGTTTTATAGTATTATTTTTTTTTTTTTGCTTTTCATTCTGCCTTAGGACAGGGATAGTGCAGATATGTTGATTTCATTTCATTTATAGATAAATGTTCTACGCCTGTCAACTACTGTCTTTATACAGCACAATTAGAGAATTCAGAGTGCTGATAGAGGACTCAATTATTGCAGGATTAGATTTTCATGAATTGCTGGATATTCCGCAAGGAGATCGGAGGAAGTATCATGATGATGTTACTGTTATGGTGATATCACTTGAAGGAAGAATATGGAAATCATCAGGCAAATATCTATGAGGTCTTCAACATTCATAACATTTTTCCACCAGTGATTGCCCTGAAGACTATGCCATACTTTCGCAGCTGATCCATTTTTCATGGATCTGAGTATTTTCCTGGTCTTCAACAAAAAAATTATCACCAAGGAATCTCAAATTTTAATGGCAAGAGGCAACTGTTACATCTCTATCAAGAATTAAAGACCTGAATGCAATTTGGTATGATCTAAGAAAGGACATTGCAGACAGGCTTTTCAAAATTTTCTTTAGGAGTGGAAAAAAGAAAAAGAAAGTACCGTCTTTTAAACTGTTTCTTTTTCCATTCGCCGTATCAGCATCCCCTCCCGCTTTTTTTGCAGTTATAGAGATGAAAAATGATAGCAATTTTGCACAGCTAAGGTCCTTTCTATTTATTTTTATTTTTTCTTTCTTTATCTGGCTGAGCCAAGTAAAATGTTGGTGTATATTGGTGGGGATATAAGTGTACTGATTTAACTGGAACAGTTCTTAGTCAGGAATGACAATCTGTAGCCTGGGTGGATTTTCACCATAGCAAATTAACATGATTCTAAATTAGAGAGATGGAAATCAAATTATTAAACTAAAAATTGCACAATGAACTAGACCATTTTACAGTAAAAAATAACCAAACCACATTTTTTATATTTATTGTTAGCTTTCATGTCTTTTTGTATATGTTTGGTATCACTGATTCTGGTCACGGTGGAT
Organism: Trifolium repens; assembly: GCA_030408175.1. Lineage (NCBI taxonomy): Eukaryota > Viridiplantae > Streptophyta > Magnoliopsida > Fabales > Fabaceae > Trifolium > Trifolium repens. The sequence continues at coordinate 42,632,953 of CP125850.1, read as the reverse complement.
TATCATGATTCTAACTTGCTGACTGTGATACTGATACCAAACATGAGTTAATTTGAGTAAGTATTTGTCTTGCATTTTACTAAAGGTGTTTTTGTCTTGTGTCCTTGTTGAATTTCTAGCATTTCTATTAGTAGTAGGTATGTTCTAGGTACCCCATCTTGGCATGGGAATTGAGGTCTTTTTGTCGACAACAATTTGCCCTTTGTTGACCAAATCCATAACTTTTTTTACACTAAGATATACTCCTATATCATTGATGATTGTTGAGTCACGAGTGTATCACTTTTATTTAAATAAATGCAAACATATAATTTAAATTATCATGATCAGTTAATAGTTCCACTTCAATTATATATTTTTATAAGGGTTTGTGGAACATGTGCAATATATGTAATAATTTAGAAGTGGATTTTTGGGTACTCAAAGTTCTTAGTAGTGATGATGATAGTAATTTGATTGTTTATGAGCAATGTTTTGCTCAAGTTAGTTTGTTTTTTTCTTGGGCTGATTAAGCTTTAGTTTCCTTCTTCTTCAGCGTCCCGGTAGTCTTGTATTCCCACAAAAAATAACAATATACAATGACAATTTTTTTTTCATATACAATATTCAATCCATCTGCAGAAGTGCAAAAGTGCATCATACACACTTCATATAAATCTATTCATTGAAAAAATCCTTTTATTTAAATAAGAACTTGGAACAAAAAAAGGTAATGTAGAGACATATTAAATGAAGATTTCATCTTTTATTTTGTCAACAACTTAAATTACAATATACAACATTGAGATATATAGTGAAATTGTATAACGATGCAAAATAAGCACAACAGATTGTTACATTGACATCATTAAACACCTAAATATTTTCATGTTGATATCTTTCTAGCATCAAAACATATCTACCAAAACTTAAAGAATGCAATCTACCAAAAAATACACTTGAAAGATGCAAGACAAAAATGAAAATAGATAAAAAGGAGTACTAGATTTTTAGGGTGTGTTACATTCTAACAAGTGAGGAAAATGGACTATCCCATCTTCTATGGCTTCAATTCCCCTCATCTTTGAAATTTCTAGTGATACCAAATGTCACTTATATAGGTATTAGCCACAACCAAAAAAGTGAATGTGATTGAACTTTTGCACCATCTTATGTTGCGACAAATTCCGACGGTGAGTTTGATTGCACCCAGGAGACTAAATCTTCTTTCGTTGCAATAAAACAACCGGCTTTGTCCTCGCTCTGCCTAAATGGAGCAGCCAATTTTCTCAAATGAGATGCAAAAGAAATATTGAGTCCATGTGCAAACTTATGAGCACCGGTACCAGTTTGTGCTAGGAAAAAGTCAGGTAATGTCTCCTCTCGCTTAACAATTTTCGCGAGTGTAGCCATCCACTCTTCAAGTGCAGTTAGAGCTGCTCCAACGGACAATGTTCGAACGTCTAAACACCATTCATATTGTGTTTTGTTGTGCAAACTTGGGTAGAATCCATATAAAGTCCCTAAGTAGAGCAACTCGTGGGCTCTTTCTACGAGATCTTTGTTTCTACATATGTCAATCAAGCAATTACAGAAAGGTCTTCTCACGTCAACCACAGCATTGCTCATTATATCCTTAAACTCTTCCTTGACAGTCTCAAAACTAGTTTCCTCATCTGCAATTAGTTGAATAAAGGCAACCAATTTCGGGTTAGCTCGCTCCAAACAAGCAAGGACTTTTTCTTGATCCTTGCTACCCTGAGAAAGTGACACAACAGATAACAAGCAACCACATAATCTATCATCCGGCTTAACTCCTCTCTCAACATAAATGTCAAAAACTTTAACCAAAGCATCAATTTCCATGGCCTTTCCCAAGCACTGAATCAAACAAGTACACCCCATCACATTGAGTTCAATACCAAGCTTACACATCTCTTCAAACAATTTAATTGCCTTAACCACATCTCCTTCACTCCCATATATGTTTAGCATAGCCGTGTAACTCCAACTATCTGGCTTGCAATACTCAGATTGTTTCATATCGCTAAACAGAGTTTCAGCTTCTTCAAGTAATCCAACATCTGCACACATATTCAACAATGTGTTATACAACATAAAATCCATTGGCCAACCGTTTTTCTTCATTCGTTTCCACAATTCCAAAGCATCTTTAGACCACCTAGCCTTTCCATATATCTTAATTACCGCAGTTAGAGTCTTCTCATTCGGAGCTATCCCCGAATCAATCATTTCTTCAAACAAGCTCCTCGCAAACCCCGGCTTCCCCGCCTTTCCCATTGCTTCCAACAAGGTATTATACACAACTAAATTAGGCTGCACTCCAAGAGATTTCATCTCCTGCAAAACATATCTAATTCCATCATAATCACCAGCCTCCCCAAACATCTTCCCCAACACCGAAAATGTAATGGGATCAGGCTTCCACCCAGTTGCCCTCCCTCTCTCAAACAAATTAACAACCTCTTCAACCTTACCTAACCTAGCATAAACATCTAAAATAGCCGAAAAAGTTACCTCATCCGGCATCAATCCCATCTTGTACATCTTCTCAAACCAATACACAGCTTTGTCAAAAAGGTTACACTTCTTAGCACAACTTATAATAGTTGAGTAAGTAATGTTATCCATTTCAATCCCATTATCAATCATCTGGTGTGCAAGTTCTTCTATAATCCCAAACTGTCTCCCAAATCTCAAAGACTTCATAGTAACATTATAAAATATAGTTTCCATAGGAATCAAATCCTTAGTCTTAATCCAATTCAAAAACTTATAAGTCTTCTGCCATGGTTTCAAACTATTAAGCACCAATAGAACATTTTCTCTACTAAGTGAAGTAGTTGGAATTTCTTCCAAACAAGACATAAATTCTTGTTCAGAAGACAAATCACAGTTGTTCAATATCTGAGCAAACCTTTGAAACTCTCTCAACTGTGGATTATATGATACAGAAGAACGTTTGTGTCTCTGGTGAGACAAAACAGGACGTTTAGCCTTAGTGGGATTGACCCATGTGGGTTTTGGTTTAGATAAAACCTTGGGTTGGTCTTCTGAGACAGTGGATAAGGTTGTGTTTGCAAGAGAAGCAAGTTGGTCGGATAAAGATGAGTTTTTTTTGTTGTCGGAAATTGGTGTGAGAGGTGCATCTGGAGTAGTGGATTTTGAACAAGTGGTGAGAAATTTTCTGTGAGATATAGAGGGAGTGATGAATCTTCTTTGTGTTGTTTTGGTGTCAAGAAATGTGATGTGAATTACAGAAGAAAGAGATGTAGCCATTAGAGTGAGAGTGTGAAGTGGAACCAAAGAAGTTGAGATATCTGTTTTCTGACCTTATCTCATTATTTTGAAAATAAAGTGGTGAAATGGAATGTAGAAGAGGATGTTTTTAGAGATTTGGTTTTTGTGAAACCATTTTTCATATTTAGATGAAGGGTTTTTGTGAAACTAAATTATATTTGTTTTTTATTTGGTTTATTCATTTTTTTTTTGTAGAATATGTTGAATTAATGAATTTAGTTTATTTAGAAATCTAGGAAAATTATCAATCGTTAGTTGGTTCAGTGGTGATTGGCGCTGAACTTGGTAGGGTAGACCACGATTCGATTCCCGCAATTGCGATCGGGAGGAGGCTGGAACCACTTAATGCTAGATTAAACTGGTGGTGAAAACAAAAAATAAAAAGAAATCTAGGAAAATTTGTTCAATATTTTTATTAAAAAATAATAATAAATTCTAAAAAAATTGAAATGAAAAAATGATTAGCAAATTTATTTGACGGAAATAGATCTCTCATTTTTTTACCCTCTAAATTTTCTCTATTATCATTGTTTTTGGAATTTGGAGTATGATGTCTGCATGTCTGATTTTCAGTTAAAAATTCATCATTTGTCCAAAAAAAAGTTGTAAATCCACAAATATTCAATTGTAAAATTGAAAGGAAATTTTATTTTTAAAATTTTTAAATGGGTCCAAATGAAATTGCTTTAAGTTTGCCTCGAAGGGAGAGTTGTTTTTGCAAGCAAAATTTACAAAAATAAAGTTAATTATTTTGTCTGATTGTCTTTCACTTATATGTAATTTTTTTTATATATTTATATGTAATTATTTTGGATATATATCAAATACAACTCTTTATTATAAAAAAAAAGTAAACCAAACTTAAATTTGTAAACTTCAACCCAAGCATGTACAATTTTCTCAAAATGTGACTTCCTAACATTTTTTCAAAAAGTGTATATTATAATAGAAGTTTGATAATTAAAAGAGAGAAAATTGCAAAGTCTATTAAGAATATTTATTTTTTTTGTTAATCTATTAAGAACTTATTTGAACACACATATAGATGAAAAAAGCTAAAAAAATAAATTAAATAATATATTTTTGAAACAATAAATTGATATGTTTTTCTAGTTCAGTAATTTATGTGTTTTTCAGTGTGGTAAAATTATTTTTATTTCATGTTGTGACCAAGCTAGTGTTGCAACAGACAGTCTTTCCTTCATCTTTGATTGTATAATGAAATGATATATTTATTTTCTTTATCATGACCAAGCAATGCTAAATCCTATTTTTCTTCTTTAAGCTTATTGAGTATTTTTTGACATTCTAAATTATTTTTTTGGTTAGTAGCATACTCCCTCCGGCCTCTTTTTTAAGCAAATATTCCATTTTGCACACTTATTAAGGAGTTAGCTTTTTATCTTAGTTTTATGTGTAATTTTTATTGCAATTCCTAAAATATCCTTTTGCCAAAGTACTATAAGAGTTGAACAAATTTGAAATTCAAACCACTAATCTCTTCGATAATATTTCTAGTAGCTATTAACTGAACTACTCTTACATAACAGTATAATCTTTTTAACCAACGTATATGATGATTAGATAAATTGTGTAAATTTGTTCAACTTTTTTAATTTTGTGTTATGATGTGGCATACACTATGCGGAAAATTCAATGTCTGTGATCTTATCCCTTTAACATTAAGTCCTACCTCCGCCTCTGATTATCTCTCCATCCTCATGAAAAATCTCCTTACACCCATGAAGCACGGACACTCCTTAGATTAGCCGTGTCCGTGTCGGACACGTGTCTGTGTCGAACACCGATACGACACCGACATTTATGATTACATTGAATTATGTCATTTTTTCGTATTATTATCGTGTCGATGTGTCTGTGTCGTGTTCGGTGTTCGTATCTGTATCCGTACTTCATAGCCTTACACTCATTTCTGTTACAAAGTTAAAAGAGCTGGTGATGGAAATAGAAAGAATCTAGTTTTAAAACACCACATTACCCTTAATCTAATTTTGCTATTTGATTTAATATGGACTTTGAAGCAAGTTATGTTCGATAGTTATATGGCAAGTTATGTTCACTAGTTAACTAGCAGACATGAGCATTTTTGAAATTTAGTAGGACGCACGAGAAAATTTAAGAGTGGCAAAAGAAAATCTCTAATTCAAGACCAACATGGGATTCATCGGCTGATTAAATTGTTACAAGCCATTTCCACTCCCACTTCATATTTCTTATTATGTTCATATTGAATCAGACCATTTTATTGTGTACATCGTTCTACTTTGAAGGCTTACCGGGGAAACTATCATTCAGAACTACCAGCTAGATTGCATAAATTGTTTGTCAAATTGGTAAAATTAAAGGTACCCAGAAATGTCAGGAAAAATATGCTATATTCTGAATCCAAAAATGATAATAAGATGTTCAAATTCATTCAGTAGCCAAGGAATTCTTACCTGGTTTATTCAAGAACTGGCGCAGAAAGAGCAAAAATTAAGAGAATATTGTAACCAAAAAGAATGAAAAATTGTAATATGACATTCTTATTGATGAAAGGAAGAGTATATGGGAAAATATCAGCACACCATGGTAGGGATAGGACATGAGATAAAGGAGCTTGTTTGCTTGAACGAGTTGATAATAAATTCAATATTAGTAAAAGTGTGGCTAAGACTTCAATGCTATTTAACATATGAAAACATGGTACATGTTGAACATTTATTTTCAGAATCTCACATGAACTAACATAGTAGTACCGTGATAACGTAGTTATCACAGTCATTTTAACATATGACCAAAACATGTGGCCTATGAAAGTATTTACATTTAGTTGCAATATAGCAAATAAAAGTACACAACTAATTTAGTCACAATACTGACATAGACAAAGTTTGTTACACATGAATTACCAACAATTATAGCTGTAGCCTAGACTCCCATTGCAATAGATCCCATCTTGATATCAGGTGATTCAGCATATGAAATTGAAATCAGTTCAGACCTAAACTGTTCATCCTGATCACAGTTAGGCAACACAACCCCATCTGATTTCTTGCTATCAGAGACAGAATTAGAATCGAGAATCTTATCTGGTGAAGTGTTAGAAATAGCAATAAGCGACTCGCGTGCTGCCACCTCAGTAGTCTCCTTCTTGCTCGGTGACTTGCTATCCATATAATTCTATGCTTATACTTTTTCCTACAAGTCATCAACCAAAATTCTCTCAGATCATTCAAATAGATAAGATATTTTAATCAATATTGTGAAAACCAGGAGATAGATAGATATTTTAATATTAGCAAATTGAATGGCATAGGTCACTTCCATCTATATCCTTACTTTAACATAATTTCAATAAGAGCCAAAAGCTACTTTAACATAGTTTCATAAGAGCCAAAAGGCACTAGCTGTGTGGCAAAAAAATGAGAGCAACTTATTTTGTAATCCAGTATTGTAAAAATAGTTGCCATATAAAATATTTACTTTCCTAATCTAATTGGTCTAGAAAATGTTGCAGTAGTAAGAAATCATGGCATTCCACTAGGCACAACAGTTTCTTGTTCACTACATTAAAGGCAGCATCTTTCTATCAAACATGGTTCAAAACAAAACCTCATCCATTCTTTCTAATTCATATAAATAGAAATTTATATCATATGACTACACAGACATTCTGCCTCTACCATTTCTACAATATGATCATTTTTATCAAATCTAATCTTAAACCTTGATATCAAGTCTCGTTGTTTATTCAACCACGTTAGTTCTTTCTTTAGCGGTACCCCATATTGTCAAATGTTTTGCATCAAATAGGCTCTAAAGTCCAGCCAAATAAGGTTTTATTTACTTTCTACCAAAAGAGGAGAGACAGAACGAGAAACAAAAGCCAATTACAACCATATCCAATAACAGATACTTCCCATTCAAAATGCAATGACAGATTCAACATGCACTGTACTACTACAATTATTTAGGATTTTCGCAGATTGCCTCTGTAGCCTTTGTTTTCAGTGAGGTCACTAATAACACTATTAATAAGCGCCAACATTTTATCATGTGCTTCATTTAATAAAAAAAAATGGTTATTGGTTGTCCTTACAAAATACTAGATTTACCAGATAAATCACCTGACTGGAGGTGTAAGAAAAGCAACTGACTCTGTGTTTGGATGTGAAGTAGCATTGAAATAGGTACAGAGCACAAAATTCCTAATTGACCAAAACTTGTAACTAACACGTAACTTGCACAAAACCATTTGTTTCAATTTTAGTTCAGCAAAAACAGTTAAGGCTATGATTGGTATCATGATGAATGTATCAGAATCACGGTGATCCACCGTAATTTTGCAGAAACTACACTTTGTAGCTTTTAAAAAATCATGGTGGATCCCCGTGATTTTGGCATATCTACCGTGATGCCAAATATACACTAAATATGTTACCTAAAACATGTGAACAAAAGATGACACATGATTTCCCCTCCCAAATGGTAGTCAATTGCAAAACTAAATTAAAATCATCTGAATTAAAAGTTCAATAAAAACAGGTCTGTTTGTCATCTATAATAAGTTAGCTTATAGCTTAAAAACTTCTATGACTAAAAAGTAACCATCATTTACTCATAAACTTATAGCTTATTTTTACTAGCTTATAAATTATTTTGATAAGCTAATTCAAGTGACTTGTAGCTTATCATTTTGTCTTTGAACTTCACATTTTTTTTGGTTTACCATATTACTGTTACGAAATTTACACCGTCGGTTAAGAGTAATGATTAATTTCCGTCGAATAACCTAGAGGGCTGAATTTTTTCTATATGCAAGAGTCAAAGATCAAACCTGACCATTGACCAATTCATTAATTGAAAAGAAAAAAAATCAAATATTAATTAAACATATTTCTTTATACAATTTCATATTTTTAATAAAACCGCTAAAATTCAATCACCTCCTTTAACCGCTATAAGCGATCAAAGCATGTAGCCGATTTTTTTAGCAAGCAGAGTCCAAATCTCTAAGTAATCATATATAGAAAGAAAGAAAATAAAACATGGAAACCAAATTCAAAGAAAGAAAAAATCTCTCATCCCTCTCCGGATCAATTTTGCAGACACAAAAATTGATTACTACAAGGAATACACGATTAATCGCAAATATAGCATGCACAGAATCAAATCCAATAAAGAAATCATCAACAACATATGCGAAATTCGTTTGCAACGAATAATAAACAAAAATAAAATCCTAATAACAAATTCAGATTCGGAAAAATATAAACACGAATTAATCGGAGCGTAACGAAAAGAAAGGGATGAGAAACGAAGGTGAATGAATATTGGTACCTTGTTGAGGTTTACGGTATTGAACAAGTCTTCGAAGTTTCAATGAAAACCAAAATAAGTAATTAGGTTGTTGCAACTTGTTGCTTTGAAAAAAGGTTGAAGGAATGAATCGCGCTAATATGGGTTTATTTATTTATCACTAAATTAGGCTTATTGAGAAACGTCAGAGTCTAGAAATTTCCAATAATATAAGTATATTCTTTTTATAGCATACTTTTCTTTTTATCAAACTTTTTATTGGCTTAGTGAGCTACCTAAATACTCTCAAATATTATCTTATTTTTTTTTATAAATCAAATATTTTATTTTCAAGTATCAATATCAATAAATAAATTTTTTTTTTTTTTTAACAAACGAAAATGGATCATATATATATACCAAGAGAAAACAAGCAGACCCCTCAGCACAAGACGTGCATAGGAGCTCTACAAAGGTTTACACAAAGGTCCAAATAAACAACATGAAAAAGATGAGCAAAATAAAAATACCACTAGTCGATGCCCAAACAAGGCAACGGGCTCGACCACCAGTAATGATAGTTGGTAGCTAAAGTAACATCTGTCGTGCGCAGCCACCGATAGGAGAAGAGCTTGACTTTATCCAGAAGCTGCTGTACCGAGTTCGCCGAGTTTTCGAAGGCCCGAAGATTTCTCTCATTCCACATTACCCATACACAGGTGAGCCAGATGAGCTGGAGGAAGGAACGCCGAGATCGGAGGCCACCAGCTGAGTAAGTGAACTGCAAGAAGTGATATGTGAGGCTATCAGCATCCGCCGCCGAGAAACCAATCCATGATCGAACTAAGGCCCAAAGAGATCCAAAAGTGCTGCATGATAGAAACAAGTGCTGCGCCGTCTCAATACTACCACAGTCTGCCACACAATAGTGTAGATCTGGTGCGAGAATGCCGCGAGATACTAGGTTTGCCTTTGTGGGCAGCCGATCACGCAGGAGGCGCCAAGCAAAAATGGACACCTTCAAGGGAACATGTCTGTGCCATATAAGATCCTCAGCCTCCCCGATGATCGTATCCTGTGAAGTCAATACCTGGTACGCGTCCCGAACTGAGTAGCCCAAGATAGGATCATACCGCCACTGCCACCTGTCAGAAGACCCAGCCTGCAAAGTCACAGTGAGAAGTAAAGCCTGACACTCCCCTAAAAGCCCCTCCTCCCACGCCCACAACTGTCTCCTCCACACCCACGCTTCCCCCCTGCCTCCCATCCTGCGCTACACATCTCCGCAACCGTGCACGACTTGGACACCGCTAGATCAAACAGGCGCCCAAATCTCTCGCACAATGGCCTCCCTCCCACCCAGGGGTCAGTCCAGAAAAAGGTAGTTGTCCCATCCCCCACCTTCCTCGCCACACCCTCCCCAAACCACCCGTCCCTAACCCCGCCTACGCCATCTCTGATCCTCACAATCTCCCTCCACCAAGCTGACCTCATCCTCCCTCCCTCCCTCAACCTGCCATGCTCTACTCCGTAACGAGCCTCCAGTACTCTAAACCAAAGGCCTCCACGATCCACCAACATCCTCCAACACCATTTGCCCAACAGGGCAATGTTGAACTCCTTAATCTGCCTAACCCCCAAACCTCCATACTCCTTACGTAAGCATAAAGTTTTCCAATTAATCCAAGAGGTTTTCCTAGAGTCCTCACATCCCCCCCAAAAGAAGTGAATCAGAAGAGATTCTATAGCCGAGATAATACCAGAGGGTGCTTTGAAGAAGGAAAGTGCATAGACAGGTAGCGAAGTCAGGACAGATTTTAGAAGAACCAGGCGACCGCCAAAAGATAGAAAACGACTCCCCCATCCCGACAACCTACTCCTAATACGCGCCAAAACCGGTTTCCAAAAACCCAAACGCCTCGGATCTCCGCCGATAGGCAGGCCCAGATAGAGGAAAGGAATTCCTCCCACCCTACAACGCAGAGCAGAAGCAGCCTCACGTAACCACGAATCCGAGATATTTACCCCAACCAGCATACTCTTGTTAAAATTCACTTTCAAACCAGACATAAGCTCGAACAAGAGGAGCACCGCACGCAACACCCGAACGTTCGCCCAACTCTTGGTCCCCAAAAGCAGTGTGTCATCGGCGAACTGCAGATGAGACACACTCACAGTTTCCTGCCCACCCACACGATAGCCCTCAAAACAATTCCCCTCAACCATGGCCTGCATCAACACATTCAAGCCCTCTGCGGCTAAGAGGAACAAGAAAGGGGAAAGAGGGCCCCCCTGTCGTAACCCGCGTTCCAAGGGGAACTCATCAGTAGGGCTTCCATTGACCAAGACAGAAGCAGTAGCTGTGGAGACACATTCCCGAATCCATTTCCTCCACAGGGACGGGAAACCCATCTTGCCCATAACCGCATCCAGGTAGCCCCAGTCTACCGAGTCGTAGGCTTTTTCAAAATCCACCTTGAATAACAACAACTCCTTCTTTGATCTACGCGCCTCATCCACCACCTCATTTGCAATGAGAATACCATCAAGGATTTGCCTATCCTTCACAAAAGCGGTTTGCGTCTCGGAGATAACACTGCCGATGACCCTCCACAGTCTGTTGGCAAGAAGTTTGGCCAGAATCTTATAGAGGCTTCCCACCAGCGATATGGGTCGAAAATCATTCAATCTCTGAGGGCTATCCACCTTCGGTATAAGAGCGATAAAAGTGGAATTAAGCCCCTTTGTTAACTTACCATTACGGTGGAACTCGGAAATAAACCGCATGACATCCCCCTTCATGTCCTCCCAGAAGTCCTTTATAAAACCAAAAGTCACCCCATCTGGTCCAGGGCTCTTGAAGCTATCACAATCCCAAACTGCAGCCTTCACCTCTGACTCCGAAAAAGGTTTGGTCAACCCGCTTCCTTCAGCCCCAGACAGCGTGCGGAACCTAAGATTCTCCACCCCAGGCCGTATCACATCTCTCGCCTTGAAGTGGGTCGCAAAATGAGCGTACGCGGCCTGCCGAACGGGCTGCACCCCTTCCAGGGTCACGCCGTCCACCTGAATCGAAGAAATGGCATTACCACGCCGTCGACTGGCTAACAAGGAATGGAAATACTTGGAGTTAGCATCTCCCTCCTTCAGCCATTTCGAGCGAGACTGCTGCCAGTTAATGCTGGCTTGACGCTGCGACAATGAATGAATGTCCGACGTAACCCCATGCATCTCCTCAAGCTCTGCCTCCGACAGAGTGTCCCCTTCCCCCTTTAAGTCAAGCGCTGACAACCGACCTTTAAGGGAGTCAATCCTACTTGATAAATTTTGAGCATGAGCCACGTGCCACTCCTTCAGCGCAGCTTTCATCAACTTTAGTTTTTCTTTCAAGACGAAGCCGCCCCATCCAACAACATCCAGAGAACCCCACTTCTCCTTGACAAAAAGACTATACCCAGGGACATCCCTCCAGCACTTCAGCATCCTCAATGGTCGTGGCCCCCAATTTGCCTCATCTGAAACCAAGACCAGAGCACAGTGATCCGACAAACCCCTCAACTGCGCAGACTGCATGCAATTAGGCCAGGCCAAGCACCACTCTTCGGAAAGCAGGAACCTATCTAGTCGGCTCATCGCAAGACCATCCCCTCTGTACCAGGTAAACTTACGGCCACACAGCGGGAGATCAACCAGGAAGTTCTCATCAACAAAGCGATTAAAAGCTATATGATCAGAGGGACGTTGACTGTTACTTGTGGAGCGTCTCGCCTCGAAGCTCCGCACCGCATTAAAATCCCCACAAACACAAACCCGCATCCCACTCAGCACCTGCAACCGTGCGGACAACGAGTCCCACAACTGCTGCTTAGCCCCAGCCTCACACGGTGCATACACGTTTCCCACCCAAAATTCTTCTCCAGTCTGTAACAACCGTCCATGACACCACAAGACATGATCACGACTGAGAGACGACCACATCTCCACTTCCGTCGTGTCCCAAATAGTAAGTAAACCACCCGATGCCCCGCTAGAGGGGCGAAATGAAAAGCCAAAAGGCGAGCTTCCCCACACCGCAGTACACAGAGAAACATCACATTCCTGTAACTTAGTCTCCTGCAAGCAAACAACAAGCGGGTTTTTCTCCCGAACCAACTTTCGGACCTCGTTCCGCTTGTCAACCCTACCGAGACCCCTAACATTCCAAGAAACAATCCGCATCACGCCCACCCTCCCCCAAAAAGCGAGACAAACACAAAAGCCTATCTAGGCTGCTCCTGCAGGGTCGCCTCACCCTGCATCACACCCATGGAATCCCGCTTGCCAGTCCCCGGCTTAGAGAGCGCACTAAACATATTAGACGTAACACCCTTAAAAGTTGCTCCAACAAAATTCCCCACCTCCATCACGTCATCTTCCACCGCATGATCACGGCCCTGCATAGCTACCCAGTGTTTCCAGTCATTATTAACGGACGAGGACGAGTGTCCGTCTTCAGCAGAAGCCCGGGAGCCGGTCTCACGAGACCGACTGGCTGCCCCCCTGGGTCTACGTTTCCTTGCATTCTTCTGCAAGATTTGCAACACCTCTCGGCGATCTTTATATAAATTATTGCTTGTTTGATAAATTCTGGTTTAATTATTATAAAATATATTGACTGAAAAAACTGACTCCATTTTCAAAGTATAAGTCACATTACAAAAAATTCTAAATTATAACTCACTTTTATAATAACATTTAATTTTACTTTTTTTATATCCTTAATTATTTATTAAAAAAAAATTAGTTTATTTTTCTGATATCATTAATGAATGAGAGTTTTGTAAAATAAATCATAATTTCACTTTATACAAAATTAATTATATTTTATAATTTGTGTGAAATGATAAAAAGAACTTATACTTATATAAATTGAAGCGGAGGTAAATTATTAAACAATAGATTCAAGGTTTTAGAAACCACACCTTCTTCTAACCATAGGTTTTTCATCTTCATCCATCAAAGAGGGTGGTTTATGATCAAATTTTGACCTTAGATTGCCCCTTAAATCGTTTTTCCTTTTCTTTTATTTAAATAAATAAATAAATGATTTTCACATATATTTAGTTTTGTGATTTTGTCATCTTAGTGTAATATTATGTTGATTTTTGTCTTGGTGCGACGTTGTTTTATTTTCCCGTCTTGATGTAGTGTTTGTCGAGTTCACATTGTTAAATTAGATTAGATTTCGTGCATCAATAATTTTGGTGTCTTTAACATTACATATTCGGAGAAATGAGTATTTTGGGCACTTCAATTTTGCTATATTTATAGACTTTGTCACATTTATAGGTATTTTATTTTTATAAGCAATGTGGGTGTTGCTCAAAGTTTGTTCGCCAAGTTATCATTTTTTTAACTATTTAGAATTTGTTTTTCTCAATGTATTCCACCATTTTAGTAAAAAATAATCTACTAATTTTTTTTTGTTTTATCAAATTATTTGGTGGCTAGACTTTAAAAATCCTAAAAATACCGGTTATATTTACAAAATACTAGTAAAATTGTTTTATTTAGTTTAAATATTATTTTGATCTCCGGATAAAAATTGAATTAATTTCTATATTGATTTTATTTTTTAATTATTATAATTTTGTTAAAACTGAATAGTTAAATTTAAATGACCAAAAATTTTCAATTAAAGATGTTCCATATATGTACTTTAGTTGGCAGCTACGATAATATTATTGTAGGCATAGATTTTTCAGTTCTTAACATTTAAATTATGTGATTGTAAAAAAAACATTTAAATGATGTGAATCTAACTATTATATAGTAATTATAAAAAAATCAGTTAAAGATAATCTTGTTGTCCATTTGTATTTGATATGTGTTTTTTTTCCAGAGAGATGTTATTTTCATATTAGGCGTTTATGAAGTATGATCCGCCAAATTTTTCATGCCTAAATTTTATCGTCAATTTGTCACATATAACACATGAACACATGGTGATGGGCACTAATAACATGTCATTTATCTTAAATTAACAAGTTACGTATTGAAGACAATGATTATAATTATGATAACATATGTAAACTGTACACAGAACGTGTACATTTATAAGAGATGTTTATAAGAGTTTAGTTAGAATCAATCCAAAATTAGAAAAGTTTAGTTAGGACAAAACGTATATATGTTTATAAGTGGTGTGAATTAGGCCTAATCAAATTCTTACAAAACTGAATTTTAAAGTGATGATGAATTCACTTATAATTTTATATTGAGTTCTCTTTAACAAACTCTTTCACGCTTAAAAAGAATATTTAGAATGTGATTTAATAGTGCATCAGGTTAGTTCTGATATCAAGTGGTTCAAGCCTCCTCTAATCGCAATTGCAGGGGATCGAACCGTGGTCCTCCCTACTAAGCTCAACGTCAATCACTTCTGAACCAACTAACGATTGGTGATTTGAAATATGATTTGACGATATGTATATAGATGATGTGAATTCGGCCTAATTCTTAATACATCACATGCCAGAAATGAACATATAGAACGCGACACCAAGTAGACCAATTAAGGATGACAAAAATATTTGTATTAGTGATTATTCACGGATAAAAGTACCACGGACACACACTGGTAGCTTAATGTATATATGTTGATAATGGCTAATGCTACGGTGGACCACCTTCACAAGTGGTCCACTGTGGACAAGTGATCTACCGAATACGAATTTTATAAAATTTATTAGTAGATTGAAAGTTTATATCATATAGAGCATCCATAAAAAAATTTAGAAAAATTGAAAATCATTTGATATTTATTGGGATTTATCAAGATTTACAGTATTTAATAAACCGTTAATCTTGATGAGTCTGAATAACATATCAAATGATTTTCAATTTTTCTAAAATTTTCTATAGATGATCTATATGATATAAACTTTCAATCAAACGGTGGATTTTGTAAAATTCGTATTCGTTATAGGGTTTTTCATGAATGGTCCACCATGGACCACTTGAAGAAGCGGTCCATATTAGAATTTTCCTGTTGATAATATAAATTGATATTTCAATTATCAATTAGTTAATGAATATAGATTTTCCATCTTTATAAAAATGTATATAAGAATAAAAATTGATGCAACGTAAAAAGAATTATATATATATGCCTATTGTAAAAAAAAGTAACGATATATTTATATACTATGTCATTAGAATTATACAATAAAAAAGTATAAATATTTTATAAAAAAATGTTAAAATATAGCGTTGTATTTGTTTATTTTAAATTATACAATAAATAATAAAGGGTAAAAGTAGAGTTTAGATAAAACAATAAGGTAAAAATGGAAGAAAAAAGATAAGCTATAAGCTAATTTAAATAGCGTCTGAAAACTAAGTTAAAAGTTAGTAAAATAAGATTTAAACTCTTTTTGAAAAGACTGTTCAAAATAAGTCTTTTAAATTATGAACTATAAGACATAAACTATAGGCCTTGCATGAAAATCATGTTTACACTTTTATAATTTCAACTTTCATAATTTTTAATATTAATTTTTTTAAATATTTGAATTTCAAAATAAAATAATAATAATGTTTTTAATTAAATGTTAAATTATAAATTTCTTTTTCATATCTATATTTTTTTATGTTTTGATTTTTATAATTTAAATTATATTTTTTATAGACAATTTTTTTTTTTGGAAAAAAATCGTAATTATATATATATATGTAGGATAATTACACTTGAATGGAAGGTAAACGGGCAACAAGCTACGCCGCTAACCCTTTTTGAATGACAAAACTAATCATCTTAAATACTATGTCTAGAGATCTATGAGACACCACATTGCTATGCATAACTCTTTGAACCCTTTTCAAAATATTCACAGCATATGGTGCTAGAAAACCGAACGTGGCGAATGCAAATGGTATAAATGCATGTTGATTGTTAGAACACGCTCTCTCATGTTTTGCCACTTTGCTTGAAGCAGCTTTGAGGGCCACCTGTCCTACAGTAAAATCTCCAGTGGTCAATCCCACAAGTGGGGATACCCCAGTCAAGTCCACACATGCATGTTTTCCTCCTACCCACCCGTACACCAAAATATCGGTTGGCCTCATGTAGATCTCCCCTCCAGTGGGTCTGTCAAGAAGTTCACAAGTGCCTCTTTCTTCACAGATATTCCTGCGCGCTTAAAAACATCAAAAAGGACATCACGGACAAAGTCATGTCTGTATTTGAAGCCCGGAAGCTCTCAAAAATGAACTGCATGCTCCCCAAATTTATCCAGACACGCTTTGCGACAAACAGGGCAAACCTCATCAGCAGGAAATAAAGGAATCATCAGACGGTATTTGAGGATAGTGTGATATTCTACCGGAGACATATGTTGACCTAATCCCTCGATTGGGATAGCTAGAAGAAAATCCTAGGCATGAGTTGCTTGCAAACATCCAAAAACTGCTTTCTGTCTGGTAGTCAATTGAAAGTTAACTTTCATGTCCTTAACAATTTTACTAAACAGGGCACTCGCCAAAACATGTTGGGCTTTAGGGGGGACGGTGCTCTTGCTAGTGAAATTGCTAAAGTCCAAAGTTGGAATCATTTCACGGAGACCATCCAAAGCATTGTCAAAATCAGCGTCCATACCACATACTCCACTATCTCTCAATATATGATCTTGCAACACCCGAGACTGAGCTCTGGAAGCTACAAAAGCACATGAGGCTGCCTCTACTGCTGAGTACAACCCTAACCCCCCAGCCTTAATAGGTAAGGAAGATATTCTCCATTGAAGATCCCCAAAGAAAGGAATTCCGCCAACCACAATGTCTTCAACCGCCCCACGCAACTCTTTATCAAACAAAAAAGCTGCATCTTTCATGTAAACCGGTTGACACGTCCTCAGACCAAAAAAGAGTTTGGCAATACCCATGCATGATCGAAGTAAAAGAAAATCACTATGTGGGTCCCTTAACCGAGGGAGAAGATGCATCAACTCAACAGCCTTGACAGCTCTCTTTATGGCCACACCCTCGATAAAACATTTATCTCGACTAATAGCCCCTCCGAGTAATTTCACCCTTAATGTCGGTCTCCCAATATCCGAAGGGAACAACCCCTGACGAAGTTTATTTCCATCACATGAAGGCCAAAAGATCTCTGTCTTACGAATATTTAAATCAAGACCTAAACCTGAGCCTCTCTCCCGGATGATATCAAGTGCTTTAGCCACTTCCCTTGAATCTCCTACAACAGTCCCATCATCAAGATACCAAGCATGAAGAAGAAGCTTGCAGTTATTGTGAGGAATTGCCTTGAAAACTCAGAAATAGGAAGGCTGAGCGGGGCTCAGGAAAGCTGAGCGGGGCGCAGCAAGGAGCTTGGCTCCCTGTCATCTGCGCGGGGCGCAGGGTGTCTGCGCGGGGCGCAGGCCCGCGCAGCTATATATGCTGTTTTGCGTTTTCTGAGTGGAAGAAGTGTTTTTTCAGGGTTTGCAGCCAATCAAAAGACTAGGGTTTATAGAGAATTCTCTTGGCAATAATTCTAGGGATTGGGAATCAATTAAACACCTTGGTAAACACTTGTAATTGAATTTCTTGGTCACGGGAAGAAATTCGGGACTTGGGTAGAATAGGATTCAAACTATTTCTTGTAACCCTTGTTGTGGGGATTTCTTTGTAACTTTGAAACTTGATTGATAGTGGAACGGAGAGCTGCCCTCTCCCCCAGACGTAGGTCTTTATTTGGCCGAACTGGGTAAACAATATTATGTGTCTCTTTATCGCTTGTGGTTGTTTATTTGTTCGTGATTACTATTGTTATTCTCGCTCGTTTGATTGCTTATTCAATTTGCTCCACACACTAAGGTTATTGGTGTGGTTCAGTCCGAATTCACAACAATTGGCGCCCACCGTGGGGCAAAGGATCAAAAGAATTAAGTATCATGGGTTCGAAGTGGGACATCGAGAAATTCACCAGGAGTAATGACTTCGGTCTGTGGAAGGTGAAGACAAGGGCAATACTAATCCAACAGAAGTGTGAACAGGCGCTAAAGGGTGCGGAACACATGTCGGCTGATCTCTCAGATGCGGAGAAAACTGAGATGGATGAGAAAGCACTCAGTGCTATTATTTTGTGCCTCGGTGATAAGGTTTTGAGAGAGGTAGCCAAGGAGAAGACTGCTGCTGCTATGTGGACCAAACTTGATGCATTGTATATGACCAAGTCCCTGACACATAAGCAGTTACTGAAACAGCAACTGTACTTCTTTCGTATGGTTGAAAATAAGCCGGTTATGGAGCAACTGGCTGAGTTCAATAAGATTATTGATGATTTGGCGAACATCGATGTGAATCTTGAAGATGAGGATAAGGCTTTCCATCTGTTGTGTGCGTTTCCAAAGTCACTAGAGAATCTCAAGGATGCTTTGCTTTATGGCAAAGAGGGCACTATCACCTTGGAAGAAGTCCAAGCGGCTCTGAGAACCAAGGAACTGACAAGGTTTAGAGACTTGAAGGTTGATGATAGTGGAGAAGGCTTGAATATCTCAAGGGGCAGAAGTGAAAATCACGGTAAAGGAAAGGGGAAGAAGCATAGGTCTAAGTCTAGGCCTAGAGGTAATGGTGACACAACAAAATTCAAGTGTTATCATTGTCATACACCAGGTCACTTCAAGAAGGACTGTCCTCAGAGAGGGGGCGGTGGTAATAGTGGTGGTTCGTCTGCTCAGATAGCCGTTAGTGAAGAAGAAGGTTATGAGAGTGCAGGAGCACTAACTGTGACTAATTGGGAACCTGAGAAAAGCTGGGTCATGGACTCAGGATGCTCATATCACATCTGTCCGAGAAAGGAGTACTTTGAGACCTTGGAATTGAAAGAAGGTGGAGTTGTGCGTCTTGGTAACAATAAGGCGTGCAAGGTTCAAGGTATGGGTTCTATCCGACTGAAAATGTTTGATGACCGTGACTTTCTTTTGAAGAATGTGAGGTATATCCCTGAACTTAAGAGAAATTTAATCTCTATTAGCATGTTTGATGGTCTAGGTTATTGCACTAGAATTGAACGTGGTGTAATGAGAATTTCTCATGGTGCATTAGTAATAGCTAAATGGTCTAAAATTAATGGTCTTTATATTTTAGATGGTTCCACTGTTATTTCTAATGCATTAGCTGTTAGTGTAGAAACTGAGGACATAACTAAACTATGGCATTTGAGGTTGGGGCATGTCAGTGAGAGAGGTTTAGTTGAATTAGCTAAACAGGGCTTGCTAGGAAAAGAGAAATTGAACAAACTAGATTTCTGTGATAATTGTACACTAGGCAAACAACACAAAGTGAAGTTTGGGGTGGGAGTACATAAATCTAGTAGACCATTTGAGTATGTTCATTCGGATCTTTGGGGTCCAGCATCAGTTTCAACTCATGGGGGAGGTTCATATTTTCTTAGCATTATTGATGATTATTCTAGAAGGGTATGGGTGCACATTATTAAAAATAAAAGTGACACATTTGAAAGGTTTAAGGAATGGCATACCTTAATAGAAAATCAAACTGGAACTAAACTGAAAGTTTTGAGAACTGACAATGGCCTGGAGTTTGTTTCAGAGCAGTTTAATGAGTTTTGCAGGAATAAAGGTATAAAGAGGCATAGAATCGTTGCATACACACCGCAGCAGAATGGTCTTGCTGAAATAATGAACAGGACCTTGTTGGAGCGGGTGAGGTGTATGCTGTTGGGAGCTGGACTACCGAAAAGTTTCTGGGGAGAAGCTGTTAGTACTGCAGCATATTTGATCAACAGATGTCCATCAACAGGTATTGATCTGAAGACACCTATGGAGGTTTGGAGTGGCAGGCCGGCAGACTACTCCAACTTGAAAGTCTTTGGAGCACTAGCGTATGCACATGTTAGACAGGACAAACTTGATGCTAGAGCTATAAAGTGTGTGTTCATTGGTTATCCTGAAGGTGTGAAAGGTTACAAACTGTGGAAGATGGAACCTGGAGGATCAAAATTTATTATAAGCAGGGATGTTACTTTTGATGAGACCCGTATGGGGATGAAGTGCAAAGACCTGGAGACTAGACCAGAAACGGGGGTAGAGAAAATTCAGTTTGAGGTGGAGCCTTCCACTGATGAGGGTGAAGAGGAGAATCAGACTCTGGTACCTGAGGAGAGTGGAAGCCAACCAATAACTGCTCCGGACTATCAGCTAGCACGAGATAGGGAGAGGAGAGTTATTACTCCGCCTAATAGATACGGTTATGCTGACCGTATTTGTTATGCTTTGAATGCAGCTGAAGAGGTGCAAGACTCAGAACCAAAGAACTTCAGGGAAGCATCAGAAAGCATAGATAGTAAAGACTGGCTGAAGGCAATGGAAGAGGAAATGCTTTCATTGGAGAAGAACCAGACTTGGGAGCTTGTTCCACTACCTAAGAACAAAAGGGTAGTTGGTAGCAAGTGGGTGTTCAAGAGAAAAGAAGGTATACCAGGGGTCGAAGCACCAAGGTATAAGGCAAGACTTGTAGTCAAGGGCTTTACACAGGTGGAAGGAATTGACTATAATGAAATCTTCTCACCTGTGGTGAAGCATTGTTCTATAAGGGTACTTATGGCAATTGTGAACATGTATGATCTTGAGTTAGAACAGATGGATGTGAAGACCGCTTTCTTGCATGGTGAATTAGAAGAGACAATCTACATGCAACAACCTGAAGGTTTTGTGGAAGACAACTCTAAAGTTTGTTTGTTGAAGAAATCTTTGTATGGGTTGAAGCAGAGTCCAAGGCAGTGGTATCGTCGGTTTGATGATTTCTTATTGAAGACTGGTTTTGTGAGAAGCAACTATGACAGTTGTGTGTACATGATGAAGAAGGATGAGAAAGTCATCCTCTACCTTCTTCTTTATGTAGATGATATTCTTATTGCAAGTTCTGACAAGCATGAGATTCAACAGCTCAAGGTGAAATTAAATGGTGAATTTGAGATGAAGAATCTTGGCAATGCGAAGAAGATACTTGGTATGGATATTGTGAGGGATCGGAGTAAAGGTGTGTTATTCTTATCTCAGCATGATTATTTGAAGAAAGTGGTGGAGCGGTTTAGAATGTCAGATTCTAAGGTAGTGAATACGCCACTTGGTCACCATTCAAAGTTGTCAGTTAAACAGTGTCCTCAATCCGAGGATGAGAAAAAGAAGATGGAAGGTACTCCCTATGCAAGTGGGGTTGGAAGCATCATGTATGGCATGGTTTGTAGTAGACCGGACTTATCCTATGCAATCAGTGTGGTAAGTCGGTTTATGGCAAATCCGGGCCAAGTTCATTGGCAAGCTTTGAAGTGGGTGTTGAGGTATTTGAATGGAACCTTGAAGGGTGGTCTCAAGTATACTAGAACAGATCCAGGTAGGGATGCTTTGGAAGGTTATGTGGATGCGGACTATGCAGGTAATGTAGACACTAGAAAGTCTCTGTCTGGTATTGTGTTTACATTGTTTGGTACAGCGGTAACATGGAAGGCAAATCAACAATCAGTTGTAGCCTTGTCGACAACTCAAGCGGAATACATAGCTCTTGTTGAAGGGGTCAAGGAAGCCATATGGTTGAAGGGTATGATTGGAGAAATGGGGATTAGTCAAGGGTGTGTGAAGATACATTGTGACAGTCAGAGTGCCATTCATTTGGCAAATCACCAGGTGTATCATGAAAGGACAAAGCACATCGACATCTGATTGCACTTTGTGAGAGACATGATTGAGACAAAGGAAATCATGGTGGAGAAAATTGCAACGGAGGAGAATCCAGCAGACATGTTCACCAAATCATTACCGAGAGTTAAGTTCAAGCATTGCTTGGACTTGATTAACTTCGTCGAGGAGTAGGTGGAGGTTGGAGAGGGCAGCATGGTGGTTGATGGGAAGTTGGCATCACCATCGTTTTGAAGGCAAGGTGGAGATTTGTGAGGAATTGCCTTGAAAACTCATAAATAGGAAGGCTGAGCGGGGCGCAGCAAGGAGCTTGGCTCCCTGTCATCTGCGCGGGGCGCAGGGTGTCTGCGCAGGGCGCAGGCCCGCGCGGCTATATATGCTGTTTTGCGTTTTCTGAGTGGAAGAAGTGTTTTTTCAGGGTTTGCAGCCAATCAAAAGACTAGGGTTTATAGAGAATTCTCTTGGCAATAATTCTAGGGATTGGGAATCAATTAAACACCTTGGTAAACACTTGTAATTGAATTTCTTGGTCACGGGAAGAAATTCGGGACTTGGGTAGAATAGGATTCAAACTATTTCTTGTAACCCTTGTTGTGGGGATTTCTTTGTAACTTTGAAACTTGATTGATAGTGGAACGGAGAGCTGCCCTCTCCCCCAGACGTAGGTCTTTATTTGGCCGAACTGGGTAAACAATATTGTGTGTCTCTTTATCGCTTGTGGTTGTTTATTTGTTCGTGATTACTATTGTTATTCTCGCTCGTTTGATTGCTTATTCAATTTGCTCCACACACTAAGGTTATTGGTGTGGTTCAGTCCGAATTCACAACAGTTATCTCTGATCATATGAATAAGAGGGTGTAACACAGGAGCGGTCCCAACGGATCACCTTGTTGTACCCCGGTGGCTGACATAATATGTCCATCCCCAAGATATAACCTCGCTTCCTAACCATAGAGAAATTCAACCCACAAAGAAATAGATGGACATCTTACTCTTACCTCGTGCAGAAGTGCCGACTTGTCTACCATGTTGAATGCATTCGCAAAATCTACTGTGAGCATAGCCAAAGAACCATCTGCATGTCGCTTTAACAACGGTGTCAAAGGTGCGGAAGCAACAAACTCTGCCAAACTCTTGGGACATCTTCCTCCAAGCCACAAGTTAACCACTAGAGTGATAACATCTAAAAGATCTCTTGCAACAGCAGAACCTTCTCCACACAATGCGTCTAATAAGTGTTGGGCCCGCAAACCATCCCTACCACACGATGTTCCTTTAGGGAAAGATTTAATACATCTGAAAACAGTGTCAACATCAACCATAAGAGGAGCTTCAGAAAAATAGGTAGTCGGCATAGAGGGAGGTGGCAAGAGGAGCTTCAGAAAAATAGGTAGTCGGCATAGTAATTTAGTTTCTTATTATATTTTATTGGTTTCTAACACAACTCATATATGTTAAAATATGTTCAAATTAAGTTATCATATATGTTGTATCATCAAAATGAAAATTTGATATAAATCTTATCATGCTCATCAAAACAACCCTTAAAATTTGAGTTAGACTCCACTTATAAACACATTTTAAGATTATATTTCATTTAAATAGAAACTAATGTATTATCTAAAAATATATTTTATATATAGAGGCAGTCATCCAATCCAGCTTTGTAATGGTTTCAGTTAGTCTAATCTAAACTTTAAGATGTTTCCAAAACAAAATTGAAAATTCAAATACAACATCTTAGCTGAACTAGCCAAACTGAAAGTAAGTGGATGTGCTAGACATTGAGAACTTGACAAAATAAGGTTCAAGATTAGACAAACTAAAACATGTACATATTCAAGATGAACTTGCATGTGCAGCATCTGTACATGTAAGAGTCTTATAAATAGCATCTTTGACTTCTCAACACTTTATAATCAATCAATGTAACGTCATAAAATTAAAGTATTTATTGAAAGCTTAAGCACCTGTGAGTTTGTCAAGTAAATACTATCAAAATTTATTTTCATGTCATATCTTATGGACCTCAATGCCCAAGCACATATAGTATTGGATAAGCATGATGTGAACCTACATTTTCAAAGGGTCCACATAGTCAATTTAAAAAATGTACTCTTTGTTCTTAGGAGACGATTTACTTTTTATGTTTATTGAATAACTAATATATCTAGTCTGTTAAACCAAATAAACGAGTGCCAAACCGAAAAGACATGATAGCATAAATGAACTTATTTTCATAGGGAGAAAATTCATTCAACTAGAGAGGGGACTAATTTGTGCGGCAAAATTTATGCTGTAATATTCCTTGAGAACATTTTACACCATGATAATTTTTTTCTTCAACCCTAAACTAGCACACCCTTAGATATCCCTATTCTAGCAAGTACAGCTTATAGCAAAAATAGCATATATTTTCTGATGCCAATGTGCTAGTTTGGTGAGCAATGAACTGCAAATTATAGTTTTAGCCGCGCCAGCTGTTAGACCTCTTTGCTTCGAAAGCTGCTCCATCGTTAAGCATGTCCTGTGCATCGGTTTCCATTCCTAGCTTTGAGAGAGCAAGAGCTTGTAGGTAGAATGCAGTTGGCCAATCAGGTATGCATACCTGCGCCTGCATTGCGTCTCTTAATGCAAGTTCTGCCTGATCGTTCATCAAATAGGAGAAGGCTCTCCTTGCAAAGACGGTCGCGGATGGAACAGACATCATAACCACCAACTGCTTCAATCAATGAAATGAAATGAGACACATTCAGACTATGCTCAACTTTCACAAAACTAAACACAATGGACAGAAGATTTTGATTACAAAATATTCTTCAAGTGTACTAATATCGGCACTTTAATTTATAGTGTTATAAGAAATACAGTGTTTTTCGGTAAAAAAAAAAAACATAAAGTGCAAGATCTTGGTTACAAAGCCAAGCCATAATATTGGTGCAAGAGTACAACAAAAGTGTCTCAAACACGTTGACTTATAAAACACAGTGAAAAGTAAAACAGTGCTTCTACCTTTGAATAATACTCAATTGCATTTTTGAAATCCTTGTCTCTAAATGCAATATCGCCAAACTTTTTTGTGTTCAAGATGTCCTGCACTTGTTGTGTCCACTCTTGAAATGAAAGCTGCAATTACATACTTAGTTATTAGGCAAGAGCAACCACAAAAACAGTGAACAATCACAGCCAAAATTGTAGGCAAAACATAGTGTGTACGATATAATTGACAAACCTCATTTTCTGCACCTTCTTCATCTTTATAACCAGTTTTTAACAATATATCATGAATAGCAGTAAGATCCATCCTTGCACAAGCCTTTCCTAGAGGAGAAAGCATGGTCGGTAGTGGTAGCACTGCCGCGGCTTTAGTAAGGCCCATCAACACATGAGATGCGACCTGTAAAATAAGGCCAAAAAAATTATGAATGAAAATTTTGAAGGTAAACCGGAGAGAAAGAGATTGAGAGAGATAGCAAATGTACAACAAAAATCGTAATTGAAAGCTAAAGACCTCTTTCTGCTTTTGAAGAGGTGTAACTGCAGTGAGAAGAAATTTAATATCAGGTCGTTCTCTGGCCTCAAACTGAAGACATTTTGATGCAAGCTCAACCAACTTTGTAGCGTCATCATTTGCATATTGCCCTTCTAGGGATGAGTCCATCAACAACAATGCATTTTTCCCTCTAATTAGGTCCAAAGCCTGAATAACAGAACAAACTTATTCACAACTTTCATACCTTTGAGACATAGCATATTTAACATCATGCAATATAACTATGCATACGAACAACTTTAAAGAATTTTGGAAGAATGGAAACATACATGGCTTGGGGGAATATGCTTGCCGCTTAAAAGATCCAGAAGGACAGTACCGTAACTGTAGATCACACTCTCTGCGATTATCCTGCCTGCAGATGTTGTTAGGTATCACATCACCATTAATAATACTGAGTACGATTTCTGGTAAGAGTGTTGCCACTTGGCATAATACATGGAATCTCAGGTAAACAACGTTGCCAATGAATCTAGCAACCAATGTTTTATAGACTCCAAAGAACATGTTAAGAGAGAAAATCACAGATTGCCAAGGATTTACTATTTAATAAAATAGTATTTATATAGAATTTTAAATTCCACTCTATTGCTCAGTAATATAAGTACACAATTAGCCAATGTCATAAAATGTATATAAGCTATATCCATCTTGTTTGGAATTCTATAAGCACAAAGTAATAACTATCTTGAAGCAATGTCTGTTATCTAGGAAAACATATGTTAGCATGTATCATACCTGTTCGCAAGAATTCAGGTGGAGTATAGGCCAAATTAGTACTGTAGCTTTTCCCATCACGACTATTTTTCATAAGCCCGAAACTTGATATCCGGGGATCACCATCCTGAAATTTGTGAATAAATTATTATGGCAATTAGGGAACCGGAGAAGACCATTCAAGAATCAAGTTCCAACAACTAAGTACAAAATCACTTAAAACATACTACTAGATATGCCAAATCAGAAAAATGGGTCTACAATATTAATATCAGGACAAACACTGAGAAAGAATGGTGACAGAATACAAATGAATTAGTTTGTAACCATACCTCGTCAAAAAGAATCCTATAAGCATTCAGATCGTGATATATTTTCCGATTTTCCATGCTACAATGATCTAGTGCCTGTGCGACATGATATGCAACTCTAACACGCATTTCCCACGGTAATGGTTGCTTGTCCCCTATGAATGACATTGAGCACAGAATCCGTAAGTTAAACATTTACACAGACTGAATCTCAAACTACCATTGACAAAGAAAATAAATGCTGCTTGGCTACTTGATAGTACTTATATTGCAACTAACATAATATCGGACGACAATAATGAGAGAGACAAGTGCTGGTCCAAATACTAGAAGCAAAAATAGCTTTAATGATAACTGCAAAAGTAGTTGAATAAGAGTATATCGAGAACAGTACATACAATGAAAGAGATGTTTGGACAAAGTATCATTTGGCATGTATTCAGCTACCAAAAGCCTTTCATCTCCTTCAGCACAACAACCAATTAGATTCACCATTCTTTTGTGCCTCACTTTCCCAACTCCAGCTGCCTCTGCCTGGCCAATCATAACCATTAACACAAACTTCCATTCTCACATAAACATCACAATCTATTTGGAATATGAAAATTGAAATGCATAAAGAAAAATCCCTATCAATAAACCAAAATGAGGGCAAAAACAAAGTGGTTTATTGTCTCACCAGAAACTGTTGAGCATCAGGCCAGGACTGTTTGGAGAAGCGTTTAACAGCGACTAATCGATTATTTTCAAGCTTCCCTTTGTAAACTACATTAGGAGCTTTTTCACCACTCTCAGAAACAATGTAATCAGTACTGAACTCATGTGTAGCCCTTCTAAGTTCATTCAAACCATACTCTTTAAATGCTGGAACCTGAATTTCTTGATCACCATCACCCCCATCATCACCTTAAAAAAATAAGAAAAAACCAATCTTTTTCAAACCAAACATCCTCATTTGTCTTCAAAACCCATTAAAGCTAGTTATTTTAGTTGCAACAACTAAAAACAAACAAAAAAATGCATCATGGTAGTTGCATATATAATAAACATAGACAAATAATCATAAGCTAAAAGTGAAAACACAAAAAGTGGGAAAACCCCAGAAAGGGAAAAACAGTAAGTTGATGAAAAGTGAAAAGGGTATTTAGTTACCTGGATCGGGTTTCTTTGAGTCTGGTAAAGCAGTAGGAGGGTCTTCAGGGGAGTGAAGATGAGCGGTTTTGGAGTGAAAGCAACCCATAGAAAGAGTTTGTTGTTATGAATGATTAAAGGGTTTGGTATGTTACTACTACTACTACTACTACTACAACATAGAAAAAGAAAAAGGGTTTTGAAGAGTAAAATGAAGAATGGTTTGAATCATTGATTCATGAATGGTTCTCCATATTGCAAGTCACTGAGTCACTGCTGATATTGTTGCTTTTGTTGCAGCGGCGGAAACACGGAACAGAGAGAGAGAGAGAGAGAGAGATATATGGAAATTGAAAAGAGCCAAAAACACAAAGAGAGAGCAGAGTGAGAAGAAGCAATGGAAAAAGGGCAGAGAGAGAGAGAGAGAAGGAAGGATGACAGAGAAAGTCACATGACAATGTCTATGATGGAGCACGTGCTGACTCAGGTGGGGCTGTGATGTTAGAGCCATTTTCCAATGCCAAATTTTTTTATTTATTTTGTATTTTTAAAGAAGAAGAAGAATGGGAAAAGTTATCTGAAAATTGGATATGAAAGTGAAACAGTGAACATTATTGAAGTTACTTACGTAGACAGATTTCTCATTTTAGGTTGGTGTTCCATGTTTAATTGGTCTTGTTGTGTCTGCTTTTAGTTTTCTTTTCGCGTTTTAAGTGCAAAACTACAAGGTTGTATCAAGTGATGATCATGATCATATATATGATGTAATAATAATAATAACTACTAATAATAATAAAGAAACTATAAACACAAAAATACATAGACCATTAATATTGAATTGGAGAACTTTTTTTATAAATAAAAAATAAAAAATTCAATTTAAAAATACATAGACCATTAATATTTGAATAATATTACATCATTTAATATATTATTGAGGCCTATTAAAATCAACCGTGTTTAATAAATATATTATTTTCTTGACAAATTTAAGCAATATATGTGGCCAACCAAACCATTCCTTTATGAAAAAGGCTATTAAGAAGCCAAAATGATAAACTTGGGAATTGAACTCAAGACCTGATGGTCTCAAAAAGTCTCCCAAACGAGAAAGAATCCTCTCAATTTTTTTCCTCAATTTTCCTCAATTCTTACATCTTAACCATTCACCAACTTTATTTTCATTTTTTCTAATTAAAATATTATCACATGCTTTTGATTCAATGGTCTAAATCCAAACATTATTTCCTCAATTTTTTTCAAATGGAGAGAATCCATTCTCCTCCCAAACCATCACACCATACAGATCATTGTACATATATACCATTAAAAATAAAAATTCTGGGACGGGTCGCGGCCCTACCCGGCTCATACCCAGCTCCGCCCTGATTTGATCCATGTCCAAATCAAACATTTCTCTAAAAAAGTCTATTGAAGTTTTGAATAAATATCATTTATATTTATTTTATGGTTTTGAGGTGTGTGTGGAGAAAAAATGACAATGAGATCAGTTTAATTTGATTTTGGTTACATTATTGCATAGAGAAGATGAATAAACTAAAAAATGTCATAAACTTAATTTTTTTATTGGTTACTAACAATTTATATGTTATAACATAAAATTATTAACAATGTTATTTTTTTAGCTTTTATAATATTAATATTTTAGTTTATTTCTTGAAAAAAGTGATTTTTTTTAATTTTTTGTGTACTAGTCCGTGGGCCAACCATTTAACCAACGGACTAACACGGACTGAACTCAAGCCAATATAATATAACTCGTTTACATTATTGATGGGCTTGTTTGCCCCCATTTACCGTGCGGGTTTATGCGGGGTGGATTAAACGGGGAATTAGCCCGCATACCCTACTCTAATTAAAACTAACTAACAACAATGAAATTAGAGGATTTTTTTTTAACATAATTAGATCATAAAATATCAAATACTACAAAAATTTAGGTGTGCACAAATAATTAGAGTACATTCAAGATTGTTAGAATTAGTTTTTAAGTCAACTTATTTTACGTAGGTGGAATCAAAACATAAACTTGACTCATAATGTTAACATTATATATATATATATATATATATATATACACACACACGTTTATTTTAGATTTCAATTTAGTTTCTTACGTTATCAACGTTTGCATTAGTTGGTCCCTTCCGTCAGTTTTGATGATTCCACTGTTTCAATTGGACACATGTCAACGTGTCCACGTGTCAATCAACGTATGCAAACCATCTGCCACATGTGCAAAAACTGGCGGAAAGGACCAAATTGAAACCTAAAATAAATGTAAATGACCAAATTAAAACTTTTTAAACGTAAGAGACCAAATTAAAATCTAAAATAAACATAAGAGATAAAATGTGTAGTTTAGCCTATATTATTTTAACTTATTATAAAATATACTAAAAATTGGACCATTAACATATATTCTGATTGTTCATTATCATTGTCAACTATGAGATTTTGGTACTTTGGACCACCTAAAATAATGGTGCCTCTCATAAATAGTATTATTATAATTAGGGTTAACAGGTCTTTATCTCCTGCAAAGTAAGCGAGTTTTGCTTTACCCTTTGTAATTATTTGTTTTGAGATTATCCCCTGCAAAATTGATTTTTTTGATTTACCACTTTGGATGCACTTTTTCAATCGGTTATTTTGTTCAACCGATTTAAAAAGTGTTGTTTTTTAAATTGGTTATTCTGTTTTTTTTTTGCCTGTCACGTCAGCAAAATGAGGTAAATATAAAAAAAATTACAGGAGGTAATCTAAAAAAAAAAAAAATTACAGGAGGTAACGCAAAACTCGTCTACTTTACAGGGGGTAAAAAAGCCTATTAACCCTTATGATTATTTCATTTGTGCACTATCGTATAATTTGAACAAATTTGCGTGTTAGAGTGGATATAAAAAATGTAAATTGCAAATTTACAAAAAGTAAAAAAAAAAACGAATGGGAAAATTCTTTTCACCAAAAAACTAATAACATCTAGTTATCAATTATTTAGAATAAAAAAATTATCCCTCCAATTCCGAACTAGGCCCTGGATTGGGTCATCAGTTCAATATTTGATATTTGATAAAACATACCATACGATGGACACATTATGATTATATAGGAGATTACCGCCTAGCAATGACACATGGATCAACCAGAACAATTGTCCTACTATCAAATAACACATGAGTTGATTTAAAAGTAGGGAGTAAAAGTATTAATTGAAAACTTTTGAGGGACTAAAAGTAGAAGAAATTTTTTTGAGGGACTAAAAACAAAACTTTGAATATTTATAGGGACCAGAAACATATTTATCCCTTTATTATTTTATCAACATATACTTACCAATTTACTTCCTTATCACTTGTTTTCATCTATTCTTTTTTATTTTTTTTCTTCTTTTTTCTTTTCTTTTTGCAAAAGTGCATAAAAATAAAAGACATTGATGAGAATATACAAGTACCAAAAATTATTATTTGTCTAACAATTAATGTACTCCCTCCGTTTTATACAAACAAGAAATCACTTTTTAAGATCATTAAATAATTGATGTAATTTGTCTATATAATATAGAACAGATACATTGGTTATTCAATAAACTTAAAAATTGTATTTTTGCTTATAAAAAAGATTAAAAAAGAGTATACTATTATATATATAAAAAAATACTAAGGAGTGTTAAAAATTGTTACCCCTCTAATTATTAACATGTATTAGTAAAAAAATAAATTAAGTGTGTTCTTGCATGAGACAAATGTCATATCCCAATTTTGCCCTTTTCTTTTTATTTACGTTTACTTTTTCTTTTCTTTTTTTTCATTATCTTTTTAACTCATCACATTCAAAATAGGAAAAAGATTTTACAATTCAATATGAAAAAATAAATTTACATTTCATTGACAAGAAATAAGCATATATTTATAAACGCAAAAAACATTTTACACTTTATTTCCTACCTACATGCTAAAAATTTGTAACTAGAAATTTAAATACTAAGAAAATTGAAAAAGAAGAGAAAAATCAATTTCAAAGTACCCGAAGCTGCTCACGGTGGCTTGGCTGGAAAACAGAAATGCCGCGCCAAAGTGTCGAAACGCGCCAAACATTTCTTTAATTATATTTTGCTAATCTCATGTGTTTCGTGATCTGGTTGAAACCTTGATTTAGAACTTATGGTTTGATTTAGGAATTTTCGGATTTTGATTTTGTGGTGAGTTTTTGAAGATTTCGTTACTGGATTTGAATTCATAGATGAATTTAGAGTATGATTGAGGTATTATTTAGGTTGTTTGGTGGTGTTAACCACCACACCGGAATTACTCTAGCGAGAAGAGAAAAAATCTGATAGAGGATGCGGCTGAGAGAGTATGGATGCAGTCGAGAGAGATTGTGAGGAGTGAGAAAGATGACAATGCGACCCGAGTAGAGTCGATTCCAATCAGAGTCACGCCAGTGAGCCAGTGATAGAGATAACATGTGAAGGAAGGAGATGTTTCAAAACAAAACGTGTGTTCATGTCATAGAAGCTTCAAATTATGGATTCTTTGCATTTGAAATAAAATTGAGGAAATAATGTTTTTATCTAAACCATTGAATTAAAAGCATATGATAGTATTTTAACTAAAAAATAAAGAAAATTGGTCAATGATTAAGATGTAACAATTGAGGAAACTTGAGTGAAAAAAAAAAAAAAGAGAGATTTTTTTATTTCTTTCTTTTTTTTAGGGAAAAAAACACTCACATCCCTTGAGGTATGTTTTTTTTCGCCGCACCTTCAATTTTTTCTGCACACAAAACAAACATGTCAATATTAATTACAAGATAGTTCCTCCTAAATTGTAAGCAGATAGTTCCTCCTAAATTGTAAGCTTTGTACTCATATCTGTTTTTTTAGTTTTATCTCTTTGACAGCCCAATATATTGTGGCCAAATTCCTTACAATTTCCACATCTAATTGTGTTTGATCTTCTTGCATCCTGAGTACCACCTGGACCTTCGATCACACTTCTCTTTTGATTAATTCTTGGTCAACCCGGAAGTCCCCTCAACATAGGAGGATCAATATTCCCATAACTGCATCTATCTTTTATGTCTAACTCGGGCATGGAATGTATAATCTCATTATAACATAAGCAATAAACTTTAGTAGTCACTAGTACAAATAGCACCTATTAATAAGGCTTTTACATCTGTGGAAAAGATACAAGATGTGAAAAAATATATGGAATACATTTTACAACTGATTTCAATTTTCCCAGTAGTAAAAAACAAATAAACATAACATTTTACATCTAGCCATAATATCCCAGATGTAAAAATTAACACGGTGGCAGTCCCGTAATTATTGTGAAAACTGTCTAAAATAAATTTACATCTGACCATATTATCCTCAGTAGTAAAAAGCCTTAAAAAAAATTTTATTTTTTTTTATTTTCTTAAACTTTCTTTTATCGAACCTCTCACTCTCATGCGATATATCGAACCCTATCACTATCTCTCTCAGTACCTCCATCGCTCTCACTCACTGTCTCGATGCGTTCACTCTCTCGGTTCCTCCATCGCTCTCACTCACCATCTCCGATTCTGAATCGAAAGTTCCTACATCTCTGTTCATCACTCTCGGTTCCTATCATTCTTAATCGAAAGTTCCTCAATCGAAAGTTCATATCAATCGAAAGTCTCCGATTCTCAATCGAAAGTTCCACTGCGAATCTGTAAGTTCTTGATTCCGATTCTTTTGTCTTTCAATTTATAGATATTGATTTTAGGATTTTTGATTTATAGATATTGATTTTAGGGTTTTCGATTTATAGATATTGATTTTAAGGTTTGTGATTTGCCCTTTTTTTTCAACCGAAAAGGGTTTAGGGTTTGTGGTTTGTTTACAAATTTGTGCTTCGAAACTCATTTTGCAGTTCTGTCTGGTAGATTGTTTAGGGATTTGTTAACCACAATCATAAAAAATTCAAAAAAAAGTGTGTCTAACCACTTCATTATAGAAATTGACATAACGAAAATCTAATTATAATACATATAGAGGCTTTGTTTGGTTCTTTCTGTTATCCTCATGTTAGGTTAAATTTTAATTTCAAAGTAAGTAGGGTACTGACATTACACAACAAAGTACTTGATATGTGAACTTCTTCACTTTAATTTTGACCTTCACTTTTCAAATCTTATGACTACAATTGGCAATAATTATAAAGAAACTTGTAGAGGTACTTATAATCATTAGAAAGAAATAATTATTAGTATTCACTGTAGAATTATTGTTGGATGCAAGGTTTGTGTTGAGAATGAATAAGAGATAGCGGTTTAGAAGGGGTTTAATCCCCTGTAGCCATACTCTAATCAGGAATAACTATAGTGGCATCTGGTTCTCCATTGTATCAACTACAACAAAAGCGTGAAATGCTATGATCTTTAAATCGGAAGGCTTCAATTGGGAAAGGGTCGTGGAGGAGTACAAGGTCTTATCATGGAGGATTATTAGATCAAAGATCAAAGGGATTTAGATGTCCCCTAAGTCAATAGTTATTAAATCCGAATGAATATTTGTAGTTGAATAAAACCTTATAGATGTATGTTATGTAGCTGCTGTGTGTTAATTGCAGGTCTTGTTTCATGCACGTGTGTTTTATTGCGTCAGTGCCTTGGTCGTACCTCATAAAGCCTTGTCTGGATCGGCTTGGGTTGGAAACTATTTCAATTTCTGGTGTCTGAGCATTGCTAGTGGAACTGGCGAGAGGTCCTAAGGCATCACCATTGAAAAGTAGCCGCAAAAAATATCTGCTAAGCTTAACCAGTTCGCGTGTTGCTGTACCAGTGCTTTTGTCGCAGGTAGTACACTAACTTCATCTTGTGTATAGGTTGGGTTCTTTCTATTCAGCAGGCTGATATGACTATAAGGAGTTTTGGCTGACTGTTTTTTGGTTAAGATTTTGATAGGCTGTCATTAGTTTTGTTTCCTATATCAGTTGGGTTTTCCCTATAGTGTTGTTTGAACACATGTTTCTTTTTAGGCCAGGTTAGTTGTTTTGTTTTGTTTTGTTTAGGAACTACTGTTGTGATCTAGGAAAATTTGATGTTTGATTTGTGTTTTATTTGATTTATGTGGTCAGCTGGAGTTTTTGAGATGTCTCATTCAGGACTTGAGGCTGTTTCAAATACCAGTGGAATGTTTCTTAGTGAGCAAGACCTAGACTCAGATATTTTAGCTGGACTAGCTGTAGTTGTAATGATGGACGTGCTCGAACATTTCTTATTGATTGTGGTTACATTGTATATTAATTGTCATTTATATAAACTTCTCTTGCAAATTTGGAAAAGTAAGTATGATACTCAAAATTGAATATGCAAAATTTTCAGCTTAGTTTATTTGATCTTTATATGCCGCAGGACCTCTCTAGCAGAAAAATACAACGACAGCTTTAAGTTCTAAGAGGTTTACATCACACATCATTTTCACTTTTGTGATTGAGTCTTGGTGTAAGGTATTGCCCATATAGTTCTATTTAACATGAATTTCTATGTATATTATTATCATTTCTTTTATTCAAGACTGAAGACAGCTTTGCATTGTTAATTTTATCTATTAGTTAATTGGTTTGTCTTATATTTTATTGATTCATGTTGCAGGTCTCCATAAGCTTTTTGTGTAACCATGAGATGAGTAAGTATAGAATGGACAATAGCAACATGAATGAGTTACATGGGATGATACAAGGCAGATGCCACTCTCTGACATGGTAAATTAATTAATTGCATTT
This sequence comes from Trifolium repens, assembly GCA_030408175.1. Classification (NCBI taxonomy): domain Eukaryota; kingdom Viridiplantae; phylum Streptophyta; class Magnoliopsida; order Fabales; family Fabaceae; genus Trifolium; species Trifolium repens. The sequence continues at coordinate 42,597,161 of CP125850.1, read as the reverse complement.
GTTTTTTGCATTATTTGTTTAGTGTATATAAATGTCTCCTTCACATTTTAGTGAATTCAAAAAAATTATTTGTTAAAGCTTTACTTAATATGTAAATTTTGATTTAGTTGAATGAATGATTTATGAGACATTTATGAACGAAAACATATGAAAGAAAACTATTTATTCATGTATATGGAGTTGAATATATATGTGGTTCAATGCAGGTAGCACCAAGACCAAACACATTTATGCCGTTTGGAAACGGAGTCCACTCTTGTCCAGGAAGTGAAATGGCTAAGCCTCAGGTATAGTATTAAGTTAATTTTTATTATTTTTTGATACCTGTGTATGTATATTGTTAATTGATTTGGTTATTTTTGGCAGGAATATGTGCATGGCAATCAATTAAGCGGTTCTATTGTTAATAAGATGATTAAATTTGTGCTATCTGCAGGAATCTCTCTGCTAACAACTTCAAGGGGAATATACCGGTTGAGTTGGGTCACATCGTTAATCTTGGTACGCTGTAAGTTCATGATAACATGTATTTAGGATAACTAGTTTCAGAGTATGCTGAATTTTAATATTTGACTTTATATTGTGAATCAGGGACCTATCTAGCAATAATTTTTCAGGCCATGTCCCAGCTTCAGATGGTTATCTAGAGCATCTTTTTGACATTGTAAGATGAAAGTTGTAATTAGTTTTTTCTGTTCCCTCAATATAAAATTGGAAAGGGGTGTATGGTGCTATTGTACATATATTGTGCTTTGAATTTAGTAAGCATTAGACTTTGACGATTTAGCCATGTTAGTATGGTGAACTATCTTGATTTAGGAAGAGAGCTAGGTTTGTGTGAAGTAGTTATTGTATGGTGAATTGTTTTTATTTTAATTTTGGATGTTGAATCATTGTATTTGTATTAATGATATTATTATTTATCTTAACTTGGATGTTGAATGCTGTTAAATTTGTAGTATATGTTGTCATGTTCTTTATTTTAATTTTGGATGGTGTATGTTGTCAAGTTATGTTTATATATGTAAATTATGTTTTGGATGCTGACCTGCGAGTTTGATTCTAAAAACAAAAATGCAGGATTTTTTTTTTTAAAAAAAGTGATGATTTTACATCTGTGGAAAACTTGGCCAGATGTAAAAAGTCCAATTTAATTTTAAAAAAATAATTGAAATAAATGGTTTTCACATCTGCACAAATAAGAATCAGATGTAAAACGTACACCTTTTACATCTGACGGAGCCAGTAGTAAAAAGTGTCCAACTAACTATGACTCGTGCGTTTATGACTGACCGGAGCCAGATGTAAAAGGTGCATTTGGACAGTAGTAAAAAGTGTTTTCTGCACTAGTGAGTATAGGCATTATCAGCAAATAGTTCTACATTTTGTCTCTTGTATGCAATGCATGCACATGCATGTTTGCATGGTAAACCAAAAACCCTTCAATAATCACAACCACATGTTCTATATCTCAAGTTCACCACAAAGGTGGTAAATCCTGTTAGACTACTAGGCTATCACTTAGAAGGGAGGTTGAATAAGTGGCTTCTTTAATCAACGTCAATTTAAAAAAAAAATTATTTGATTAAAAACAATGCGCGGAAGCACCACCGGATCGGTAGTCTACTTTGCACCTTTTGACCAAAGGAAAGATAGTATCGCCTTGAACGAATTAGGAAAATTACCGGAACGATTAATGCAAGATATTCAAATTTAATTTGATTAACAAAAACAGTCCCAAGCAATTTATATGGTTTGATATTTCAAGTTTCAATCACAATCAAGCAAGAACCAATTGAATTTTTGTGAACCAATACGAACAACAAAAATTCAATCAATTAATCAATTTAACGAAATTAACGAAATTGAAAGAGAGAGATAAAGAGAGACACACGATGTGATTAGGGAGTTCCCCGGATTGCGCGTCGTCCACGCGTTTGTCCGAGTACGTCTCCCCCCAAATAACCAAACGGGTTATTTGAGAGTTTATAGATCAAAAAAAACTTGATGAACAAACAGTGCACAGTTTACAATTGAAATCTATAATCCTATAGCAAGACAAAATGTAAACTAATGCGAATAACCTCGACACCCAATGGAACTTCACCCTCTGATTCCAACGATTCACCTTGTGCCAAACCGCACCCAATCGTCCAGCTGAGTCCTTCGTTCCTTGTTGTCGAATCCTTCAAGACACGCACGATCTTGAATCACTTGAGAGAAACACTAGAACCTTCAACGCAATTCAACCCGATCACGATTCTGATTCACCGCGAACCGTATCGAACGTTATCACACAATTCTGCAATTTCTATTGAATTGATCCCATACTCAAATCCAATTTTGATTGCAAACTTGATGAAGATGATGAACTTGTGTTGAATCAAACCTTTGATGCAAATTCTCACTCAATTTGTACCCAAAGCGTTTCCTGATCTTTCACACTAGTTTTCTCTCACTTGTGTTCTATTACAAAGGATCACACACATTGCTATTTAAAGAGAAAATAGAATGAGCAAATTTAGGCATAATTTTTCATACATGTATCGATACAAATGATCATTTGTATCGATACAAATGCTTTGACCAACGTTAAAAATGGGAAAAATTGACCTTTGTATCGATACAAACACGGGTGTGTATCGATACAAATATCAGAATCTTGAAATCTTGACTGATATGTATCTAAGCATGCAAGCATGCTTCGAATCATCTTGAGTTTTCTGGATTTTGAGAACAAACAGATGTGTATCGATACATGCAAGCATGCTTCGATACACAGGAGCTGTTCTATCTTTGAGAGACCTCTTTTGTATCGATACAGACCATGTATGTATCGATACAAAATGCACAAAATCAAGCAGAAGAGATTTCAGGACATTTGTATCGATACACCAATGTATGTATCGATACAAAATACCTAAAAGTCAGTTTTTCAAGGTTTAGAAAATAGTTCTTTGTTGTCAAGTCATTTGTAATGTTGCCAAAATATGTTCAATCCTATTTTCATGTGTTTTGACAATTATTAAAACATGAGGATGAACTGGTGCACTTACATTCTCCCCCTTTTTGATAATTGTCAAAACTATGCATAAGCTAAGCCTATACCTAATATGCAATAAAATAGCAATATGTATACAGACGCAATTAAAACACCAAGGCTAACAATAAGCACGCTCCCCCTGAGTTGATGCCATAATGCGATTGTCGTAGATAATATTCAAGACTCTTTTAGCTATTCATCCTTAGCTTGTGCATCCAAATCTCTCCCCCTTTGACAATATCAAAAAGAAGAAAAGGGTCTATTAGAAGTATCAAGTTCAATCAATTTTGATCCAAGTCATATCGTGCACTTACATTTGTCGAAATGCACATATATGATGAAAATTCCTAATCAATATAAATACATACAAAGATATGCCAAAATATATCAAATGACGAATACCAAATATCATGATAAAACATGGAATGTAGAACAACAATCCATAAACCAACTCATGAGTATTGAAACACATCGACATTATAAATCAACCAACATATCAAAATATGGGACGAAAATAAACAAAACAATGCAACAAATGCATAATTTCATGTTACCATATCATATAACGATGTTCATGAAGAAATGAATTCACGGATAGTATTTATGCAACATGTTAAGCTATAGACACATCAATTTATCAATATTTTCATACATTGCCATTTGATACATATGGACTTCAAGAATTATTACTTATCTTAAAGCAAGAATTTTTGGAAATGAGCAAACACATGAATGTATTGAAAAGAACTAATATGTGATGTTGATGTTTTGAAAAGCATTCACATAGGCATAAGAGTGGAAGTTTTAAGAAGAAAAGATAGAGATGATATTTTTTAACCTTGTACCGTAGGGTGTTTGATGCACTTCCCATTGTATAAAACTCCAAGTTGCCAAGAAGTATGATATGTATACAAAGTGCATGTACAAATGTATATTATTCTAGGTTAGAGATATCTAGGATCCCTAATTCTCCGCGAATAAAGATAAAGGGTTCCGTTGCAAGTGGCTTTGTAAAGATGTCCGCAAGTTGATTTTTCGAGTCCACATGCTCAAAAATAACATCCCCTTTTTCTACATGATCGCGAAGAAAGTGATGCCTAATCTCTATATGTTTAGTCCTTTAATGCAACACCGGGTTCTTTGTGAGGTTTATAGCACTAGTGTTGTCACACAAGATTGGAACACGGTGTAGTTTTAAATCGTAGTCAAGAAGTTGTTGTTTTAACCAAAGTATTTGGGAGCAACAACTTCCGGCCGCAACGTATTCCGCCTCGGCGGTTGACAAAGCAACTGATACTTGTTTCTTGCTATGCCAACTTACCAAGCTATTACAAAATAGGTGACATGTTCCACTAGTACTTTTCCTATCCAACTTGCAACCGGCAAAGTCGGAATCGGAATAACCTACCAAAGAACAATCATTCCCCTTAGAGTACCATAAGCCAAAATTTGATGTTCCTTTCAAGTATTTTAAAATCCTTTTTACGGCTTTTAGGTGTGATTCTTTGGGGCATGATTGATATCGTGCACACATGCAAACACTAAACATGATATCCGGCCTAGATGCTGTTAAATAGAGTAAGGATCCGATTATACCTCTATATTTTGTGATTTCCACATCTTTACCTTCTTTATCTTTGCTTAACGCACAAGTTGATGCCATGGGAGTTTCCATAATTTTTGAATCCGTCATCCCAAACTTCTTGAGCAACTCAAGGCAATATTTAGTTTGATATATGAAGGTTCCTTCTTCAAGTTACTTGATTTGTAGTCCCAAGAAGTAGGTTAGTTCACCCATCATGCTCATCTCGAATTCACCTTGCATAAGACTAGAAAAACTCTTGACAAGAGATGGGTTAGTGGAACCAAAGATAATATCATCAACATATATCTGAACCAATAAGACGTCTTTTCCTTTACGTTTAATGAAGAGTGTAGTATCAACCTTTCCCCTTGAATATCCATTTTTAATCAAGAACTTGCTAAGCCTATCATACCAAGCTCTGGGAGCTTGTTTAAGACCATATAAAGCTCTTTTTAATTTGAAAACATAGTCCGGATGTTCGTTATCTTCAAAACCGGGAGGTTGTTTGACATACACCTCTTCATTTATGTATCCGTTTAGGAAAGCACTCTTAACGTCCATTTGATATAACTTGAAATTCATATTGCATGCATAAGCTAATAAAAGTCTAATAGCCTCAAGACGAGCAACCGAAGCATATGTCTCCTCATAATCAATGCCCTCCTCTTGGTTATAGCCTTGAGCTACCAACCGTGCCTTGTTCCGAATGATAACACCATTTTCATCAAGCTTATTTCTAAAAACCCAACGTGTCCCAATCACTTGATGACTTGGAGGAGGTGGTACTAAATCCCACACATCATTTCTTTTAAATTGATTTAGTTCTTCTTGCATTGCAAGAATCCAATGTTCATCAAGTAATGCGGCCTTTGAGTTTTTAGGTTCAACTTGTGAAACAAAAGCATAGTGAGAACAAAAGTTACTTATTTGGAATCGAGTAGCCACTCCCTTTGAGATATCACCTAAGACCTTGTCAATGGGATGGTCTTTTAGAGTACGCCATTCCTTTGCAAGACCGGCTCCTCTTTGCTTATGATGATTCTTTGATGAAGAAGATCCTCCATCATCTTTGTCTTCATTGGATGGTGACGGCTTATCGTCCTTTTCTTTTGGAGCTTCCGTTGAGGGTTGATCACTCCCAACAACTTCTTGATCCTTTAGAATGTCCATCGTGTCGACACCTGTACCAATAAAATCACCTTTCCCGTTTTCTTCCGGAAAAGTCTCATCAAAGTTTACATGAACCGACTCTTCAACAATTTGTAACCTTTTATTGTATACTCTATATGCCTTGCTAGATAATGAATAACCTAAGAAAATGCCCTCATCCGCTTTTGGATCAAATTTGCCAAGATTTTCTTTTCCATTATTTAAAATGAAGCATTTGCATCCAAAAGAGCGCAAGTGACTAAGATTAGGTTTTCTTCCTTTAAGTATTTCATAGGGAGTTTTGTCCAAAATAGGTCGAATGATCGCCCTATTTAGAACATAACTTGCAGTGCTTATCGCATCGGCCCAAAAATACTTAAGAAGGCCACTTAACATAGTCCTAGCTAACTCTTCTAGAATTCGATTTTTCCTCTCCACTACCCCATTTTGTTGTGGTGTTCGTGGAGCCGAAAAATTGTGTTCAATGCCATATTTGGAGCAAAATTTATCAAAGTTATTGTTTTCAAATTCACCTCCATGATCACTCCTAATGGAAATGATCTTAAGGTCTAGCTTATTTTGAATCATCTTAGCAAATTGTTTAAAAGCGGACAAGGTATCGCTTTTACTAGATAAGAATAGTGTCCAACAAAATCTTGAGTAATCGTCTACAATCACAAGTCCATAATAGTTACCACCAAGGCTTTTGGTCCTTGATGGTCCAAAAAGATCCATATGGATTAACTCTAAAGGCTTAGTAGTTGAAATAAACTTTTTTGTTTTGAAAGAAGCCTTAGTTTGTTTACCCATTTGGCATGCGTCACACAAGTGATCTTTTGAAAAACGAATTTTAGGTAGACCGATTACAAGATCTTTATAAGCTATCTTATTTAGTAAATCGAAATTAAGATGTGTCATTCTTCTATGCCACAACCAAGATTCATCATTCTTGGTTATGAACACTTAACACCACTTAGGCGATTATCATCTAGATCCAACATGTATATATTTCCATGCCTTATAGCCTTAAGAATCACATTCTTGTCTTTGTTACTTTCGATTGTGCAAAAGGTTGGTTTGAAATTGATTGTGAACCCTTTATCACAAAGCTTAGCAACACTCAACAAGTTGTGCTTAAGGTTGTCCACAAGAGCAACATTAGATATGGTTATAGTAGAAGGATTACCGATAGTACCTACACCAAGAATAGTGCCTTTATTGTTGTCTCCATAGGTGACATAACCTTTTTCTTTTGCTTTGAACTCAATAAAAAGCGAAGCGTCACCCGTCATGTGCCTTGAACATCCACTATCTAGAAACCATCTCCTTTCTAGATTATCAAGGCACTTTTCCTACAACAATTAAACATAAGAGAGAGGTACCCAATTCTCATTGGGTCCTAATTGGTGAGGCAAATAAGTTTTGTTGAGTTTTGGCATCCATTGCAATACGCTATTAGGAACCAACACTTTCCTAGCTTTACATTTTGCAATGGTATGACCTTCACAACAACAATAGTGACAAGTGACATGTGAGTCATTCTTCTTTTGATCCAATTTAACATTTTTTGAATTTTTGTTTTTGATTTTCAAAGTGTTTTGAAAGTGTTTTGGACCAACTTGATGATAAACTCTAGGTTTTGATGCATTTTCCACTTTGTCCTTGAGAGCTTTAATATCTTTTGACAAAGTGGCACAATTATCACAACCAACTATGTCACCATTATTATGACTTGCGCTAGTCCTATCTAATAGTGATACTTTGAAAGCTTTCAATTCTTCTTCTGTTTCGATAACTTTCTTTTCAAGAGTTTTGTTAACTTTTATGATCTCTTTTAATCGTTTGAAAGCTTTCCTAGTTTCACTACATAGATCCTCAAACGCTTTTTGCAAGTCATAATATTCTAACGAGGTATATGAGCTAGAGGGATTTTGGTTTACCTTTTTAGGAGCCTTGTCCTTCCTTTTGTGATGATGAGATGTGAAGCATACATTAGCCATTTCGTCTTCATCACTTGAGCTAGAGCTTGATGATGGATGAGATGAAGAGCTACCGCTTTCCCATGCAACATAAGCTTTCTTTCCTTTATCCTTGCTTCCCTTTTTGAATGAAGGTGACCCTTTCTCCATTCTCTTGAGCTTGAGACAATCCGGTTTAAAATGACCGATTTGTCCACATTCATAACATGCTCCTTTCTTAGAGTACCTAGCATCTTCATTCCTCCGACGGTGACCACTATCTTTTCGATACTTTTTAAGATTCTCATCGGAATGTCTTATCCCATTCTTTCTCACATACCTATTGTAGCGTCTCACGAAGAGTACCATTTCCTCATCATCGGAATCGTCTTCGCTTGAGCTACTTTCCACATGCTCTACCTTTTTGGACTTTGACTTTGAGGCTTTTAGAGCAATTGTCCTCTTGTCCTTTTCCTTTTCCTTATCCTTGTCATTGTGCTTTCCCTTTTTCTCACTTTTCTCTTGCTTTTCTAACAAGTTTAGTACTTGTTCATGTTCCGTAAGCTTGCCAAATAGAGTTGTAAGACTCAAGGTAGTGAGGTCGTTCGCCTCCTTAATCGCGGTGACCTTCGGTTGCCAACACCTACTAAGACATCTTAAAATTTTGTTAGTGGCATCTTGATTTGTGATTGGCTTTCCCAAACCATGTAACTTGTTGGTTATTTTGATAAATCGTTGTTGCATATCCTCGATGGTCTCGCCATCTAGCATATGGAACAACTCAAATTCTTGTGTCAATGTATTAATTTTGGATATCTTTACATCATTGGTACCCTCAAAATGAGTTACCAATGTGTCCCACATTTCCTTAGCCGATTGACAATGTGACACATGATAGAATTGATCAATCCCAAGGGATGATATTAAAATATTTTGTGCCTTTGCATCGTAATTGGCCTTTTTTTTTTTCCTCTTTCGTCCATTGTGCCATAGGCTTATTGGTGACAATGCCATGAGCATCGGTGATTGTTGGAACAAACGGACCGTTCTCAATAGCATTCCACACTTCACCATCAAAAGAATTGATGTGAATACGCATACTACTTTTCCAATAGTCAAAATGATCTCCATTGAATATTGGAGCCCTATTATACGCCCCTTTAGGTGCAAAAGCCATGTTGTCTAATAATTGGCACAAACCTCCGAATTTTGCAAGCAAAATTTAACCGGACTCGTGATACCACTTGTTAGACTACTAGGCTACCACTTAGAAGGGGGGTTGAATAAGTGGCTTCTTTAATCAACGGCAATTTAAAAAAAAATTATTTGATTAAAAACAATGCGCGGAAGCACCACCGGATCGGTAGTATACTTTGCACCTTTTGACCAATGGAAAGATAGTATCGCCTTGAACGAATTAGGAAAATTACCGGAACGATTAATGCAAGATATTCAAATTTAATTTGATTAACAAAAACAGTCCCAAGCAATTTATATGGTTTGATATTTCAAGTTTCAATCACAATCAAGCAAGAACCATTTGAATTTTTGTGAACCAATACGAACAACAAAAATTCAATCAATTAATCAATTTAACGAAATTAACGAAATTGAAAGAGAGAGATAAAGAGAGACACACGATGTGATTAGGGAGTTCCCCGGATTGCGCGTCGTCCACGCGTTTGTCCGAGTACGTCTCCCCCCAAATAACCAAACGGGTTATTTGAGAGTTTATAGATCAAAAAAAACTTGATGAACAAACAGTGCACAGTTTACAATTGAAATCTATAATCCTATAGCAAGACAAAATGTAAACTAATGCGAATAACCTCGACACCCAATGGAACTTCACCCTCTGATTCCAACGATTCACCTTGTGCCAAACCGCACCCAATCGTCCAGCTGAGTCCTTCGTTCCTTGTTGTCGAATCCTTCAAGACACGCACGATCTTGAATCACTTGAGAGAAACACTAGAACCTTCAACGCAATTCAACCCGATCACGATTCTGATTCACCGCGAACCGTATCGAACGTTATCACACAATTCTGCAATTTCTATTGAATTGATCCCATACTCAAATCCAATTTTGATTGCAAACTTGATGAAGATGATGAACTTGTGTTGAATCAAACCTTTGATGCAAATTCTCACTCAATTTGTACCCAAAGCGTTTCCTGATCTTTCACACTAGTTTTCTCTCACTTGTGTTATATTACAAAGGATCACACACATTTCTATTTAAAGAGAAAATAGAATGAGCAAATTTAGGCATAATTTTTCATACATGTATCGATACAAATGATCATTTGTATCGATACAAATGCTTTGACCAACGTTAAAAATGGGAAAAATTGACCTTTGTATCGATACAAACACGGGTGTGTATCGATACAAATATCAGAATCTTGAAATCTTGACTGATATGTATCTAAGCATGCAAGCATGCTTCGAATCATCTTGAGTTTTCTGGATTTTGAGAACAAACAGATGTGTATCGATACATGCAAGCATGCTTCGATACACAGGAGCTGTTCTGTCTCTGAGAGACCTCTTTTGTATCGATACAGACCATGTATGTATCGATACAAAATGCACAAAATCAAGAAGAAGAGATTTCAGGACATTTGTATCGATACACCAATGTATGTATCGATACAAAATACCTAAAAGTCAGTTTTTCAAGGTTTAGAAAATAGTTCTTTGTTGTCAAGTCATTTGTAATGTTGCCAAAATATGTTCAATCCTATTTTCATGTGTTTTGACAATTATTAAAACATGAGGATGAACTGGTGCACTTACAAATCCATCTTTCACTTGAAACTCATCATCACCTGCATATGTCAATTTACACATTCTTCCATCTTGCATTGTAGTATCAATCACCATTTTAATCTTAGGTGTGATAATGTTCTCAAAACCACATCCTTTTTCAAACCTTGATTGAAATCTAGCCATCAACCTACAAGTAATTGACTCAACCATTGACAAAATTGTCATTTTCCTATCATCACCCAACCAACTATTAAAGGATTCTCAAACATTATTTGTTACATGATCTGATTTGCACTCAGAGTCAATAATATGTCTTGCCCACATGCTTTTAGGTCTTTCAGGATCTAGCAACCAATTTGCAGCTTCATTACTAACTTTCCTGAGTTTGTCAAACAAAAACTCATTATATGCCATTGCAACAACCCAAAATTGTGTACTAAGAAGCAAAGTTTTGAAATTGAGTTTGAAATTGTTTAACAAATGATTACAACAATACCTATAAAAATGATAAAAGAATAATTAATTAGTACATAATGTAAAAATAAAACATATAAAATGTAAAGGGCAATTGTTAACTATTGTATCAACAAGTTGCCTTCACTTTCATTTTGTTCAAGTTCATCACCAACCCATTCAACATCAGAATCACTAACTATTGTATCAACAAGTTGCCTAGGAACTTCAGTTTCTTCATGATTTAATATTGTAGCATACACATGGATACAACTACACATGCTATATAGCTTAAACATGTCAAGAACATCTGAATCATTTTTAACGGGGTTTCTTGACTCACTAAAAGGATGAAAAAAGAAAGGGCTACTGACAAACCTGCATCCTCATACCCAAGATCTGTAGCCAACCCGTTAATGTCGTCAACAAAATCAAAGTAAGAGTATCAGTCCAGATCAATATTCAAAATCGATAGTCTCACCCCTCCATCAAAATGTACCAGCAAATGCACACAACCTGGGTTAGGAGGTTTATTATATTCTTTGTTCCCCATCTTCTATCCAAAAACCTAAAACATGAACACAAAATCGAAAGAATAAAAAGAGTGAATAAGAGGCATCAAAAGAAATAGATGAAATACACAAAAACGAGTTACCAAGAAAGCGGCGAGAATGAAAGTGATGAAACGTTACCAGGAGTGTGACGAGAAGGAAAACAACGAAGAAGAAGAAGGATAGCCAATGTTTAAGTGTTGTTAGATGATGCTTGCATGGTGAGAACAAAGTGACAGATCGAATGGTTTTCTTTGGAGGGAAAATGAACAAGCGTGTGAATAGAAGAAGGAGAAGAGACAAAAAAAAAAGTAAAACCTGCGTGTTTCTATTTTACATTGACGAAGTTTAACTTAGGTAACGGTAAGAGAGGTTTGTGTTATGCGAGAAAATAGAGGGGGTGTTAGTTACAGCTCCCCGTGTTTTCTGTTACAGCTCCCCGTGTGAGTGTCCTTGGGCTTTTGGGCCTGAATTATGCCTTACTATTTTTTCTACCCCAAAATATGAATACTCCCCTGCAATGGATTTAATTATTTTATTAATTTTATTTTGTTTACTATTGATTAATAATTAGTATAAATTAATTAAAGGCTTAAATATGAAAACGATCCCTGCAATTATATCTCATTTTGATTTTAGCCCCTGTTAAAAAAAAGTTTGATTTTAGTCCCTGCAAAATCTCTAAAATTTTAAAAAGGCCCATAAGCTGAATTTTTTGCTGACATGTCAATTTTTTGATGATTTGGCAGATGCTGAGTAGACTTCGTTGCTGACATGGATATTTTAATTACATTTCCATTTAACTTTTCTCTTTTAAATTAAAATTTCAATTTTCATAAAATCTAAATTAATTAGAAAAATAGAAGTTGAAAGGGAATGAAGGAATTACTCATGGATATTCATCTTCTTCAAATGTCCAAGACAACCAAAAACCCAGAAATGTCTTTCACTATAACAACACAAAAACCAGATCGTGTTGTCCCTCAATTACCATTACAACTAAATCCAATTACTTCCCTCCACCAAATCTTGTTTTCTCGTACCCAAGACTCCTGTCATTCTCAAACCTTTCCCCAACGACAACCCCACAACCAACTATGTCATCACCAGCATCTTCTCTCAAACCTTTCCTTTGTTTGTAACAAATTATATTGCCTTTTACTTCATGGTTCTGATAGTGACGATGAAGAAGACGGAAGGAACGAACGGGATCTCCGATGTCAAACCTTGAACCTCTTTGTATTTTGTTGAGATCTAAAATCCAAAATGATTTAGTAAAATCCAAACCCAAAACTATATGTAAGAAATTTGAAGAACCAAACACAAGAGAAGATGAAGAGATAGTTGTGCAGTGCTTATCCAAGAGGAATGTGAATAAGAGAGGATGAGGTTGGAAAATATATACTTGTGTTGATTGAATTCGTTGATTTCTGCAAAAATTATAGATTTAGGGATGAATATGGGTTTTAAGTTTGTGGATGAAGATGAATAGTTGAAGAAGAATATGGTTTATGGATATAGTTTATGGATGAAGATGAATTTAATTCTTAGTAATGTTTATTTGTTTTAATTAAATGATAATTGTATAATAATATGTTATAATAAATTTAATACATGTAGATAGCCATGTCAGTAAAAAAGTCTACTCAGCATCTGCCAAATCATCAAAAAATTGACATGTCAGCAAAAAATTCAGCTTAGGGGTCTTTTTAAAAGTTTAGAGATTTTGCAAGGACTAAAATCAAACTTTTTTTTAACAGGGGCTAAAATAAAAATGAGACATAATTGCAGGGATCGTTTTCATATTTAAACCTTAATTAAATCTACGTTTTTGGCCTAATTTATCATATTTCTTGGACATCTTGGTAAAATTTGGTCAATATAAAAGTCAAAAAAGTTTATACATTTCTTGAACTAAAAATGTAATTTTCTTTAATTCTCAAAATATAATTCTTTCTAATTTTTAATTAATTGAATTTTAGTTAAAACATTATAAAAAGAATAGTCTGGTGTATAACTTTCTTTTCCCGATTACGAGGATTCCTGGCATATGCCTTGTAATCCAAATAATCATCCCTCCTAACTAATTTCTAATTAATTAAATTTAATAAAAAGAGGTAAAAAGAACAGCCCGACGTATGTCTTGTTGTCTAGATAATCATCCTTCCAGACATCTTTTGATAATTTTACCTAAAACACTAAGGAATAAAAAGTTAAAAGTCCTTCTTCTTGAAGTTATTTTGATAAATTCATTTCTTTATAAAAACTCGAATGAAAAAGGAGTGGTCTGACGTAAGTCTTTCCACTCCCTAATTTGCATTAATTCTTGACGTATGTCTCGTTGTTGTTGTTCAGACATCAATCATTCTTCTACAAATACTCAATAATAAAACAAACAAAAAAGGACGGTATGACGTATGTCTTTTCTTCCTCGATTATTTGGGTTCCTGACGTATGTCTCGTAATCCAAATAATCGTCATTCACCAAACATTTTTCGAAGCTTAAAAGTAATCATAACTCATTTAAACGTGATTTTGGCCCGGACGCCCGTAAACCATATAACCTTTTCAAAAGGACGTGCTTCGTTCCTTCCAACGCGTATACAAACATACACTCACTCCAGTCTCCGAGAGACGCATGGAGTAAACATTTAAACGCTAGAATGCGACGCAAGTGTTGTTCAATAAAAACGAAAAAACTAGCAAGCTTTTTCTACAAAGAACTACATATCTTTGAGTTTCTCATCCTACCCGGGAATACGTAGGAGCGGGATCGAAACATCCCGTCAAGAACAAAAAGTAAAAAAAACAAACTAAAACCCTGTTAATAAAAGGCCATATAGGATAAAACATACATAGGATTAAAAAGCAGACTTAGGGATTTTATCATAAATTGTATTCGCCCATGGTTATTTGAATGGTTCTCATTATGTACAACAGAAGTGAGGGGTGTTAGTACCTTTCCCTCACATAATCGACTCCCGATCCTGATTTGGTTGTAATGACAATGTCTTAGCTTTTTTGAGGTTTTATCCATATTTTCCTTTTCCTTCGGGAATAAATAAAGTTCTGTGGCGATTCTGTTTTCTTTTTCGTGTGTTTACACTCAGGCATTTTTCACGTTGCGACAACAAATATGTGAGGGAAGAGCTTGAGTACGTTTTTACGCTAGTGGAAGTGTTGCATAATTACTTTACTCAAATGCACCCTCCACAACTGAGCTTTCTCAAGTGAGTTCAAAGACTATGGAGGTAAATAACTTCAAACATTCCTTTTATCCCGTCAGTTGTTGCAGCTGATTGGTGTATATAATGCCTTTTATGCTCTGTCACATGAATCCTCCTTAGTCGGATGAACTTTCTCAGCTAAAAAGGAGGAAGAATGACATTTAGAAGGATATCCATGAGGACATTTCCAAAATTCTGAAGAAACGTTCAAGGCGACGAGAAGAAATTCTTGGGTTCGAACTTGAGAGAATCGAATCCGAGACCTTGAGAGGAGTATACTCTCAGGTCACAAGCCAATACCACCAGACCAACCCAACGTTCCGTAGTTTTTATTTTTATTTACGCTGTCATATTTTGTTTTGATGGTAAACTAGGCTGGGGATTCAATGATATTGACTATATAAATTTCACATATAAGATAAGCTTGACTTAGAATAATTGGCCTTTTTTTTTGTTTTTTTTTTTGTTTTCACCACCATTTGAATCTGGTCCGGGGGTCAGTTCTAGCATCGAGTGGTTCCAGGCCCCTCCCGATCGCAGTTGCGGGGGATCGAACCATAATTGGTCATATTTTGTTTTGATGGTAAACTAGGTTGGGGATTTCAAGTTATTATTACAAATTGGACATAGATCACTATTCGTTAGTTTTCATCTTGCACATTCCACATTCGTGATTTCATGAGACAATGTCCATAACAAGCAATACATTCTTTCGGGACCCCTCCATTTCCAAACCACCGAGAACAAACCGCATTCTACGGGTTCTGGACCTGCATAATTTTGCAGTAGGCTGAAGGCATTGCTATAGAAACAAACCATTAGTCTCCCTCTAAGCAAGAGTAGCATTGGCATTTTCACAAATCCCAGCCACCCATTTCAATATGAGATTATTATCCATATGCTTCCGATTATTGCAAACAAAAATAATATTACAAGCAGAAACAATTTAATAAAAAAAAAGAAGGCTGAAACAAAAATCTTACATAAACTAAAACAAATTAATGAGGACTAAAATAAAAATTTAATTATATAGACCACTTTGAGAAAATTTAATGAGAAAACAATGAACCAATTGCATGTTATAAAAGAACAAGCTTAAAAATTGAAATGAATTATTGATGTACTCTACGATGGCGGAGCTGAGATTTTTTTTCCCGGGGCCGGTAGATAAGTTATAGTAAATAAATTACGTACAAACTTTAAAATAATACTCTATTTTTTTATGAGTTAAAATAATATTGTATGTGTGCTAAGTGTCATGAAATAATCAATAATTTGTTGGGGAAAAACTAGACTTAATAGTCTCTTTAAATTGCGGAATTATTTCTCCCAATCACCTGTGCAATTAATTTGACAACCAGAAAATCCAACACCAAGCACAATAATAATAACAGTAAAGAACACCAAAATTTAACGTGGAAAATCCTCTCAATGTGAGAGAATAAAAAACCACGGGACCAAGCCAGAGAAATCTTCCACTATGAATAAATAATGGGTACAATCAGTCATCTAGTGAACACTAGGAACAACAATAATCATCACCTATGGTGGAATCAACAACAACTATCAACTTCCATATAAATGGATAAACTAACACAACCTAGAGAAATTTAAATGACTAGAAAAACTAGCTAAGTGATAGAAAATACATACTCAAGTTGTAGCTCAAAATAAGCAACTTTGCTACACACTCATTACCACTTAGAACCAACAAATCTTCTCTCTGTTTTCTGTTGCCGTCGAAGCACTTGTGTTTCTTCTCTTAGTGCTGCGCAGCTACTGTTACTATTGTTGTGTTGTTCTTCACAGACTTCACACTAGGGATTTCAAATCCCTTTTGCTTTTGTCTTCACGTGACAAAGCACATGGCAACAAACATGGACCAATACAATTAACAACTTAAGCCCATATACTTTTAACACCTCCCTTTATTTTCTTTTGTTTAATTTGGCTCACTCCAAATAGGAGGAATTGCCCAACAAACTCCCCCGACCGACTAGTTGGAGGGTAACACCAATCCGATTTCCATACGACAAAATTCAAACTTTCCCCTCGGCAATTCCTTCGTCAACATATCCGAACCATTATCGTCGGTGTGGATCTTCTCAAGCTCCATCAACTTGGAATCTAATGCATCACGAATCCAATGATAACGAACATCAATATGCTTCGACCTCGAGTGAAAGGAAGAATTCTTCGATAAGTGAATAGCACTTTGGTTATATCAAAACAAGACATATTTTTCTTGTTTCACACCAAGCTCCATTGCAAATTTTCTCAACCTTAACAACTCTTTTGACGCTTCTACAATGACAATAAACTCGGTTTCGGTAGTAGAGAGAGCAACACACTTTTGCAACTTTGATTGCCAAGCCACGGCTCCCCCGGCAAAAGTCACCATATACCCCGAAGTAGATTTTCGATCATCAATGCTTCCGGCTAGATCCGAATCCGCATGTCCAACCAAAATAGGCTTCTTGCATCCCAAAGTTTGCTTCAAATTCGACGAGCCACGCAAATATCTCATCACCCACTTCACGGCCTCCCAATGAACTTTTCCCGGATTTGAGAGATAACGACTCACCACTCCCACGGCATGAGCAATATCGAGTCTTGTACAAACCATAGCATACATCAAACTACCAACCGCCGACGAGTATGGAATGTTCTTCATACTCAACTTTTCTTCATCCGTAAATAGTCATAATTTATGGCTAAACTTGAAATGAGAAGCAAGTGGAATGCTCACCGCTTTAGCCTTATCCAGACTAAAACGCCGAAGGACTTTCTCCACATACTTTTCTTGTGACAAGTACAACTTCTTCTCATTTCGATCTCGAACAATTTCAATACCAAGAATTTTCCGAGCCTCTCCTAAATCCTTCATAGCAAAAGATTCACTCAAAGTGTTCTTCAACTCTTTAATTCTTGAAATATTCTTTCCAACAATTAGCATATCATCCATATAAAGTAGGAGAATAATGAAATCACCTTCGGAAAAATTCCGGAAAAATACACAATGATCGGCCTTGGTCATTTTGTACCCATGTTCAATCATCACCGAGTTTTTACCAATTTGCAAACATAGTCTTCTTTGCCCTTCTCTTCAAATCCATCCGGTTGCTCCATGTAAATTTCTTCATGTAGATCACCATGAAGGAAAGCCGTCTTCACATCCATTTGCTCTACCTCTAAATCAAGACTAGCGGCTAGCCCAAGAACCAATCGAATAGATTGCATCTTCACAACCGGAGCAAAAATCTCACCAAAGTCAATGCCTTCCCGTTGTTTAAAACCTTTAACAACTAAACGAGCCTTGTATCTTCTTTGAGAAGTACACTCATCTTGCTTAATCCGATAAACCCATCTATTTTTCGATGTTCTCTTACCCTTTGGCAACTTCACTAACGCAAAAGTATTATTCTCACGAAGGGATTGCATTTCATCCTCCATGGCATCCATCCACTCCTTTTTGTTCTCATCCTCTAAAACTTCTTTAAAGCTTTCGAGTTCTCCACCATCGGTAAGATTAACATACTCGTTCGAGGGATATCAAACGGAAGGCCTTTTATCACGAGTAGAGCGCCTCAACTCATTATGAGCAATTGGTTGCTCAACACCTTCAATCTCTTGATCAACCTCATTTTCAACAACGTCTTCCGTAGCACCTACATCAACAACATCATTAGGATTTAAAACATTATCAATATTTAAATCCATACCTTGATTTTCAATTGGAACATCTTCGAAAATGATAGGGGTAGGAGTAGTTGAGTCCGTATCAACAAATTCTTCATCTTCAAAGATCGGATCTTTATTCTCAACTTTGTTGATGTCCTCAATGGTATAATCTTCCATGAATACAACATCACGACTACGAATAAGCTTCCGTTTAACCGGATCAAAGAATCGATACCCAAACTCATCAAGTCCATACCCAACAAACACACATTTCTTCGACTTCTCATCCAATTTCGATCTCTCATCCTTCGGAATATGCACATAAGCCATGCACCCAAAAACCCGAAGATGGCCGTAGGAAACTTCCTTACCACTCCAAACATGATATGGAACATCAAACTTCAACGAAACACATGGAGTGAGGTTCAAAAGGTGTACAACCATGTTCAATGCTTCTCCCCAAAAGTATTTCGGCAACTTTGATTGAGAAAGTAAACATCTCATCCTTTCAACCAAAGTTCTATTCATTCTTTCGGCTAACCCATTCAATTGTGGTGTCTTTGGAGGAGACTTTTGATGACGTATACCTTGCTCTTGACAATACTTGTCGAAGGGTCCAACATACTCTCCCCCGTTATCGGTTCGGATACACTTGAGCTTTTTCCCCGTTTCTCTTTCAACCATTGCTTGAAACGACTTGAAGGTATCTAACACTTGATCTTTCGTCTTCAAGGTATAAGCCCTGTTGAGGCAAAATCCCAAATTGATGTTTTAAAGATAACAAACATCTTAATTATATTTTAAGAGAAATTCTGATCATATTGTTATCTAACAAGTGCTCTTAAGTGTTTTTAATCAAATCAGGTTTAATCAAGCTTTTCATATTATTATCGTTTTTAAAGAACTAAAAGCTGCAAGAATGTTCTCAGAACATTCTCTTTGTTTCGCTCAAGAACAAGCTTCAAAGACAAAGTACTTTGTTTTCTAAGTCAACTATGTTCAAGACAAATGAGCACTTTTCTCTTGGTATTAACTCACAAGATCACAACAGTATTCATGACAAATAAGGCAAGAAATATTTGGAATGAAAGGTGTGACTTTCCCTTTTGGACAAACTTTGAAGAACAAGCATGTGCTTATAGTTTTAATTCAAGACAAAGATTCTATGCTGTTCATTACTATGGAAGACAGATTATTCATAGACCTATGAGAATGCACCAACTCATTTGCAACTAAGAGTTGGCATGTCCTTTTAGAAGAATATTAAATGAACATTCTCCCTCATAAAGACTTTCTTTTATGACAAGAAATACTATACAAGGACGATATGAATAGTGTTTAAAGGAAAGGACTGTACAGTTGTATTTCTGGTGTCTCACAGCTAGCTATCAAGATAAGGATACAGTATCTTTGCCGCCAGATCAAAGTTTATCTCCGCCCAGAATGGAGAACGCTCTCAGAACGTTCTAGAAGAATGATGTTCTTGTCATTTGTACAATCTAGCTCATGAACAGCTAGATAAAGCATGCTTAAAGAAGTCTAAACGGCTACCCTTGGAGAATGTAATGTAAACGACAGTTTACAACTCACTGCAAGCTCATTACCACGCTCCTTTGAAAGAATCATAAGGATCCGATCCAAGAACATTCTCAGATCATTCTTTCAGTTTGAATATCTCTCAACAACAACTAATGAGCTGTCATTTTTTTGAACAAGTATTCGTTACAAACGGACATATTTCTACACCAAGCTTCAAGTACAAGCCTCAGCTATAAATAGAGCTATTGGTGTCATTTGAAGAGCACGAGCTTTCACTACAATTTGATCACTACTTGTTTTTATCATACAAGCAATCTTAAAGCTCTCTTTTGATCTCTTTAAATCCAGAATTGTAATTCAATACTAGGATTAGTATATACACTGAGTGTTTGAGAGTTTCTATTTTTCCTAAGCTTCTCACGTGGTGAGTTTTGTAAAAGCTTAGATCCATTTCATCAATCTTTGTAAAAGGTTTACTCAAGTCAATATGGCTGTATTATTTGAGTGGTATAACCTTACTAGCCTGGAGGGTTGGGGTATCTTTAAGCTTGTAAGGCTTAAAGGATTTTATTGATCTTGGGTATAAGATCAAAGGAAGAAATTGTATCTTGAGATCGGTAGCATCTCATAGTGGAAAAACTCACTGGAGCGTGAGGACTGGACGTAACCCATTGTTAAAGGAGTGAACCAGTATAACTGCTTGTGTATTTTCCTCTTCCTTACTCTCTTTTAATTTGTGCAAACAGATCACTCACATCACTTATCATTTACTTTACTTTATCTCTTGAGATTGATCCGAGAACGTTCTCTAGCTTATTTACATATAACTAACCAAACGTTCTGAGAACGTTCTAACGTTTGTTCTTCCAAAGTGTTTCTCTATTATGTTTAATAGGTAATTTTTAAAGGTTCACAATTCAAACCCCCATTTTCTTGTGAAAAACTTTGCTACTACAATTGGCATCAGAGCTTTGCCTCTAAGGTTGAGCATTTAACAAGTGCTAGAGGAAAAGATCTAGGAAGGAAGTATGACTAAAGACGCAAAGTTTATCTCTGAAGGAGGATCCTCAAATAGACCACCTCTATTTGAAGGAGATGATTATTACTACTGGAAGGATAAAATGGAACTATTTCTCAGATCACAAGATAACAACATGTGGTCAGTTATTGAAATAGGAGAATATGTACCTTTGGTTAAAGATACAACTACACCAAAGACACAAGGAGAATGGTCAACACAAGAAGCTGATAGAGTACTCTTAAATACCAAAGCAAAACTGTTCATTAAAAGTGCTATGAGTAGAGAAGAGTATGATAGAATCATGCAATGCAAAACGGCAAAAGAAATGTGGGAAACTCTCGAAATTCATCATGAAGGAACTAGTCGTGTAAAAGAAAAAATGATTGATATTGGTGTAAGAAAATTTGAGCTATTTGAAATGCAAGAAGATGAATCAATAGACCAAATGTATGGAAGATTCACAATCATCATTAACGAGCTAAACTCTTTGGGAAAGATATACACAACACATGAAAAAATAAGGAAACTCCTTATATGTCTAACAAAGAGTTGGAGGCACATAGTGACTGCAATTACAGAATCAAAAGATCTTTCACAAATGAAACTTGAAGATCTAATAGGATCATTAAAAGCTCATGAATCAATCCTCCAAGAAGACAAACCGGTCAAAAAGAAGATGCTCACATTAGACTCTCAAACCAGAGAACATTCTCAGAATGTTGAAAATAATTGTGAAAATGATGAAACACTTCAAGAAGATGATAATGAGGAAATGACGTTTCTATCAAGAAGAATTCAGAGGTTGATGCAAAGGAGAAACCAACTTAAAAAGACTTTTCAACCCAGAAGAAGTGGATCCAAAGAAACAGACATAAGTAAAATCAAATGCTATGGATGTGATCAATTTGGGCATTACAAAATGAATGTCCAAATCAAAAGAAGCCCTTCTTCAAAAAGAAATCCATGATGGCTACCTGGGATGAAACAGATGAAGAATCAGAAGAAGAACAAGAGGAGCAACTAGTAAATGTATGTCTAATGACACACTCTGTCACCGAAGAGGTAAACACCGAACCTTCTTGTCATAAAACTGAACATCTGTTTGATAATTTATTATATGATACTCAATTGCTAAATCAAAAAAATGGTAAACTTAAGGATGAAGTAACCAAGGCAAATATAGAAAGAGATGAGTATAAATCAGAGAACATCATTCTACATAAGATGCTCGATAATATGCGAAATACTCACAAAGATATGTCAAAACAAATTGTTGAGATTAGAAAAGATCAGAATATTCTGGAATGTTCCAAATTGAAGGAAGAAAATGTTTTCTTAAAAAATAGAGTTTCTGAGTTAGAAAATGATTTAAGAAAATTTATCACTTCTACAAAAACTTTTGATAACATTTTGGGATCACAATGTGGAATGTTTGATAAAGCTGGTCTTGGGTATAAACCATACAAAAACAAGAAATTATATGAAAACTTTTTCCTTCCTCATAAACAAAAGAAAATTCAAAAATATAAATGTACCTTCTGTCACAAGGAAGGACATCTTGAAAAATTCTGTTTTAAAAAAAGCGATAGAGAACAATTTCTACTACACAAAGAACATTCTCAGAATAATCTCAGAAAAAAGGTTTATAAACCTCCTCATAGAAGAACACCTCATAAGGTCATAAATAAGCATGCTAGAGTAAATGTAGGAATGTCTTCTAGCAGTCAAGAGAAAGCCATGGTACTTGGACAGTGGTTGCTCAAGACATATGACGGGAGATAGAAAAAACTTTCTTACATTTGAAGAAAAAGAAGGTGGATCTGTTACTTTTGGAAATAATGAAAAAAGCTCAAATCAAAGGTAAAGGAACTATTGGTAAGGTTGGTTCTGCTAAGATTGAAAATGTTCATTATGTGGAAGGTCTTGAACATAGCTTAATAAGCATAAGTCAATTATGTGACAATGACTTTGAAGTTATATTTAAAACTAACACATGTGAAATTAAGCAATCTTCATGTGAAACAATTCTATTTATTGGATCAAGGATTAAAAATGTTTATGTAGTATATTTAGATGAACTACCTATTGAGTCATGTTTTGTTTCTCTTGAAAAAGATAAATGGACATGGCATAAAAGGGTTGGTCATATAAGTATGAAAACTATGTCAAAATTTTAAAAACTTGATATAGTAAGTGGATTGCCCAAGATAAGTTTTGATCTAGATAAAGTATGTGAATCTTGCACAAGAGGAAAACAAGTTAAAAGTAGCTTTAAACTTAAAAAATTTATTTCAACTAAAAAACCTCTTGAGATGCTTCACATTGATTTATTTGGACATGTCAAAACTACAAGTCTTGGTGGTAAGAATTATGGCGTTGTCATTGTTGATGATTTCTCTAGATTCACTTGGGTGCTTTTTCTAAAACACAAAGATGATGCTTTTGAAGCTTTCAAATCTTTTTGCTTAAAGGTTCAAAATGAGAAAAATTCACATATTGTATCTATAAGAAGTGATCATGGAGGATAATTTGAAAACTCTCTCTTTGAAAATTTTGTTGACAACAATGGAATATCTCATAATTTTTCTTTTCCAAGAACACCTCAACAAAATGGGGTTGTGGAAAGGAAAAATAGAACTTTACAAGAAATGGCAAGAACTATGATAAATGAATCAAATGTTGAAAAATATTTTTGGGCTGAAGCCATAAACACTTCTTGCTATATCTTGAACAGAGTCACCATCAGAAAAATTTTAAACAAAACACCCTATGAACTTTGGAAAGGAAGAAAGCCAAACATTTCTTACTTTCACATATTTGGTTGTTTTTGTTATATTTTAAATATCAAAGAAAACCTAGGTAAGTTTGATTCAAAGTCAGATAAGGGAATCTTCTTAGGATATTCTCTAACATCAAAGGCTTATAGAATCTATAACTTAAGAACTCAAACCTTGGAAGAAAGCACGTGACTACGGTCTGGCAAGTGCACCAGTCTGTCGTCGAGTAATAACTCACACTCTACGAGTAGAATGAGTTCGAATCCACAGGGATCATGCCGAATCTTCACTAGCGTTATTTAAGTTTGTGATAGTTTGCATTCGCTTTGGTTTTTGAAAAGGTTTTTATAAAAAGATAGCGTAATGCTTTGCAGAAATATAAATAACAGAATGTATTAATAATAGATTCAAGAAATATAGAGGCTAGGTATGGTGGTTGGACTCCCTCCCTTCTTCATATTTGGCATGATCGGTGTATAACATAGTTACTTAGATTAAGTTCGGCGGTGAATTATCCTTGTTGTAGTAATACCTTACTATTACACTATGTTTATTAAAGTTTCCCTTCATTCATAACTAAGGTACCTACGAGAGCTTAACCTTGATGTGTCACATACCCTAATTACTAAGTGAGTTGTTTATAAACATGCATTATAACCTTCACCAATTAACCTCTAGATCCTAGTATCGGGCCGTTCATCTTCTAAGTGCTCAGATCACACCTAGTGCATGATTCCTCCTCTAACCGCTCAGTTCACGACTAGTTCAGGATGTTACCGTCTCTATACACTTAACATTATTTACTACGAGTTCCGGACCATATTAAGTCAAAACCTAATATCAATTCTATGGGCGCTCCCGCTTATCCGGCCAGATTACGAGAATACGTTATTAAAGTGCACGAAAGTAAATAACAAACATAATAACTAAATATCATTTGTTATAACTTAGACTCAATCACAGACTCCAAATATTCATAGGGGAGTTCATCTTCTCCACCACAACCTAAGGCATCTATTACAAAAGACTACATATTTAAATTACAATAAAGAAATTATAACCTAAACATAAAAGCCTAAAGAAAACATACCTTGCTGAGTTAGTTTTCCCGTAAAGGGAGAAAACTATGCCCAATAGAGTTCCTCTGAACCTCTCCTTATAGTAGAGAGTGTTCTACTATTTCTGAATGAATAAAACAATGAATGAGAGGCTCTATTTATAGTTTTCGTAATTGGCCTCAGCAAGGCATCGCACTGCGATGAGCACATCGTACTGCGATGTGAAGATTCAGTTCACTTTTATAACTGATCCTGTGCATTTCATCAGCTTGGGCGCCAAGTTACTCCATCGTGCTGCGTTGTGATGCATCGTACTGCGATGGAAGATTTTCTTCAGATTTATTTCTTCTGATTTCTTGGCGAACAAGCAGCTCTCATCATGGCACGATGGGAGCCATCGTGCTGCGATGGAATGATGATTTTCTTCACTTTTTGGGCTTTTTCTTGTCTTTTTGCATCTTAGACTCTGTCTTGATGCTTTTTCTTGCTTTTGTAGGTTTTCCTTCGTATTTGGGTCTGTCTTGGTCATTTTACTACTAATAATAATACTAAAAATACCGTAGAAATTCCTGTCATCACAACCCCAAACTTAAACTGTTGCTTGTCCTCAAGTAACATGCTGTCAGACAAGATCGTTAGAAAAACAAGAGATAAATAATAATGATAGGAATTTCACAACCTTGCTTGTATTTCAGCAATGGTACCGCTGATTTCTTACCGCAGCGATCATGCCCAGTCCTGCTAGGCTCAGAAGACGTCAATAGTAGCAAATCAGACAAATGCCCGCAAGAGTCCGTGTCCAACTTTTCTCTCTCTCACATTTGTGTTTTTCGCTCTTTAATTGAAAGGGTTATCTCTCAATCATCGTACAACCTGCCATTTTACCATAGGCTTGCAAGAACTCTAAGCAACCGATCAAAATTCAATACACATGCATTATTGGTGGTCTTTTCAGGGTTATAACGTGGCTTAGGTCAAGGTAAGACATTTTTGGGAATAGTAGGCTAAATATTGGAGTTAAGTTCTACTTTGTTGTTCCTTTTTGTGTACGCAACCTTTGTTCCTTAGGGTGCCTTTTTGTGTTGGTATCGGAGATTAAGAACCGGATGTGTCTGTGTGGTCCTTTTTTATCACTGTTTTTGCCCTTTGGCTCTTTCTTTTGCCCTTTGGCTCTTTCTTTTTCATTTTTTTTTGAAGAGACTATTTTTAGGGAATTTTTGATGTTTTCCTGTCTCTTTTTCATTTATTTTTTTCTTTTTGTAGTGATAGTTCTCCGTATACCCACCCCAAACTTGTTTTGTTGCCAAGACTTTGAGAACTATTACCTAACTCCAAAGAGGGTAATTTCCATGTTTTTCTGGTCTATAGGCTTGTAATGTGGTTTGTCACCGAAACAAAAGGGATAATTATTTTTTTACGGCTCAAAATTGGCTAGCAAATGATATAATATAATAAAGGGTGGCTTGAAAAGGCTTTGGGTTATAACAAACAATTGCCTCAATGCATATAATATCAAATTAACCAGTCAGGATAGAATTAGAGCAAGTTCTAGAAAATAAACAAGTGCATGGTACTCTCATAGTAGTTCGAAAGAAAGTAGTAATACCGTTTGGAAATATTTGGCTCAAATCCTCACATGGCTTAGGTATATCTGAAGTTGAACACTTGTCTCACAGACATCAGCTTCATCACTCGTCTCTCTGTCTCCCGAACTTCGCACTTCAGAACAATTACCTTTGGTTTTTCGGTATTAAGGTGTGAAATTCGTCTCATCAAGATTTATAACTCATTTCGCCGCAATCTTACCTATAACAGTTAGTCATGCACTAGATAATAAACAACAAACAGTTATTTAATTTTTTGTAAGTTTGAAATAAATGGTTGTTTACAGATGAAGATGACATGCGGAATTCTAGGCATACTTTATTGAATTGAAAATACTAAATTGAAATTACTGAATTGAAATACTTAAATACTTATCCTTGGGTTGCCTCCCAAGCAGCGCTTGTTTAGCCTCTCATTAGCTTGAGGCATTTCCTCTATTACAGAGGATAGGTTCGCATGTCTCTCTCTTCTGTAGGAGCTTTCGCCTTAGCTCCTCCCTCTTTCTTGTTGCTTCTTTCATACTTCTCTGGGTTCTGTTTTTCTTTGAAGGTGGCAAAACAGAGTCGTTCATCATCTTCTGAAGGTACTGTTTTTATGATGGACTTCCCCTTGCCTTTTGGTGGATGTTCCTTCTTTTATTCTTTTGGTGCATTAACCCAGCTTTTCTTTTCTCTTTCCTCTTTTCTCTCAGCAGCAGGCTTCTTAAGAGGTGGCGTATTAACCTCAAAATTAGATCTTCTGGCCACCTTTCGGTTTCTACCCCATGCTTTGACCCATGTTGCTCGGATGTCCACTTCAATGGTTAGCCTCTTCAATTTTTCAGTGAGTTCTTCGGGTACCTCATCTTCCTGAGCTGTTTCTATCTCTAGCTGCGCCATTTCATTCTCCAGCTCTGCTATCTCTACCTATACCTGTACTTTTTGAACTGGAGTCGGTGGTGTAGCTTCCATGTCTTTCCACTCGAGCATGAAGCACTTTTCCTTACCTGCATTGAAAGTTTTTACGGTTGTTGATTTACCTCCACTCCTTAGTGTTATCTCTCCAAGGTTCATATCAATGAGTGCCTTGCAGGTGGCTAGGAATGGTCTTCCAAGAATGATAGGATGTTCTTCATCTTCTCCGATGTCTAAGATCATGAAGTCTACTAGAAATTCTAGGTCTTCGACTTTCACCAAGACGTCTCTGACTGTGCCTATTGAGTGGATGGATGACTGATTAGCTAGTACGAGTTCTTGAGCTGTCCCTGCAATAGGTAATGCGAGCTTGAACTTATCTGCTGAAGACAATGGTATTACGTTCACACTTGAGCCTACATCATAAAGTGCATTGACTCCTGCTTTCCCAATCTGACAGATGATGGTGACGCTTCCAGGATCTTCCTTCTTGGGTGGCAATTGTGATCTTTTTGCTACTCTTTCTTGGAACTCGCCTTCAGTCAGTTTTTTGCGCTTGTTTTCTTTAAGCGTCATGCATTCTTCATTTTGGTTGCCTACTAGTTCTTCCATCATCGCATTGACTTCTTCGTTGCTGCACCCGACGTTAGTGTAGTCTTCCATTTTCTTTATTAGAGCTTCCACTTCTTTGTCTTTAGTGTAGTCTTCTTCAAAAATGCGATGGAAACCGATCAGCCATTCACGGATCACATGTTTCTGATACTCAATCTTCCGAATCCTTTTAGCTGAGAATGGTATTTTCATATAGTGCCTGGATGTTGGTGCCACTTTCATCCATTTCTTGATCTATTTTGCATGTTCCGTCCACCTGATGTCTAAAGGTATCATGGGTTTCCAACTGTCTTCTCTGGATGGTTTTGAGATATCAGAGAAATTGTCCCCTTGAGATTCAACTTCTATATCTGCCAGGTCGTCCCAAAATATTCCTTCAGAACCGTTGTTGTCGTGAGGTGGTGTCCATTCTGGTTCTTGCTTAATGTTGATTTTTCCGCAGTAATCCCTTCCGTATGGTTCGTCTCCCATGGCTTTGGTGGTAGGCTCTCCTTCTGTGTCGAGATTACTGGACTTTGCAAGCCCTTGTGCTTGCCTTCTTGTCAAGAACGTTCTTTCGGGTTTTATGTCGTACTTTAACTCCAGAATACCTGTTATCAAGTACAACAAATGAATACCTTCAGTAGCACTGGCAAATTAATTGTTAAAACTATTTATGGTTTGTCTCATGTGTCTTTGTCACTATGAAAATTCCCAGGTAAGTGAGGTGGATCACAACGGATCCACCTCAATCTTCCGAATCCTTTTAGCTGAGAATGGTATTTTCATATAGTGCCTGGATGTTGGTGCCACTTTCATCCATTTCTTGATCTATTTTGCATGTTCCGTCCACCTGATGTCTAAAGGTATCATGGGTTTCCAACTGTCTTCTCTGGATGGTTTTGAGATATCAGAGAAATTGTCCCCTTGAGATTCAACTTCTATATCTGCCAGGTCGTCCCAAAATATTCCTTCAGAACCGTTGTTGTCGTGAGGTGGTGTCCATTCTGGTTCTTGCTTAATGTTGATTTTTCCGCAGTAATCCCTTCCGTATGGTTCGTCTCCCATGGCTTTGGTGGTAGGCTCTCCTTCTGTGTCGAGATTACTGGACTTTGCAAGCCCTTGTGCTTGCCTTCTTGTCAAGAACGTTCTTTCGGGTTTTATGTCGTACTTTAACTCCAGAATACCTGTTATCAAGTACAACAAATGAATACCTTCAGTAGCACTGGCAAATTAATTGTTAAAACTATTTATGGTTTGTCTCATGTGTCTTTGTCACTATGAAAATTCCCAGGTAAGTGAGGTGGATCACAACGGATCGCTCGGAGACCTTGACTTATCCTTAGCCAGAATTTTCACAAATCAAATTCCATAATCATCAACAAGTTTTTTGATTTTTTAATTCTTTTGTATTTTTGAAATTTTTTGACAAACTTAAATAAATCTAGTAAGGCTTTGTAAACACAATCCCCGACAACAGCGCCAAAAACTTGACTACGGTCTAGCAAGTGCACCAGTCTGTCGTCGAGTAATAATTCACACTCTACGAGTAGAATGAGTTCGAATCCACATGGATCGTGCCGAAGCTTCACTAGCGTTATTTAAGTTTGTGATAGTTTGCATTCGCTTTGGTTTTTGAAAAGGTTTTTATAAAAAGATAGCGAATGCTTTGCAGAAATCTATACTAATATATAAAGGGGATACAAATTTTTGGGATGGCTTTTTTATTATTCCTATTTTACCCTTAAAAAATAACTTCCACATAAAAATAGATTTTCAGTTTTTTTTAGTAAATAATATTTTTTTTTCTTCTTAACAACTAAGCACAACTTCCACATAAAAGTAGTTATAAAAAAAAAGGTTACGTAGTTATCAATTAACTAAGTCCAATAAAAAAGGAGATTAAATAGTTATTTATATTTGCACAGTAGAGAATATCGATTACTAAAAAAAAAAAAATATCGATCTCACAAACTGACAGCTAGTATAAATAACAGAATGTATAAATAATAGATTAAAGAAATATAGAGGCTAGGTATGGTGGTTGGACTCCCTCCCTTCTTCATATTTGGCATGATCGGTGTATAACATAGTTACTTAGATTATGTTCGACGGTGAATTATCATTGTTGTAGTAATACCTTACTATTACACTATGTTTATTAAAGTTTCCCTACATTCATAACTAAGGTACCTACGAGAGCCTAACCTAGATGTGTCACATACCCTAATTACTAAGTGAGTTGTTTATAAACATGCATTATAACATTCACCAATTAACCTCTAGATCCTAGTATCAGGCTGTTCATCTTCTAAGTGCTCAGATCACACCTAGTGCATGATTCCTCCTCTAACCACACAGTTCACGACTAGTTCAGGATGTTACCGTCTCTATACACCTAGCATTATTTACTACGAGTTCCGGACCATATTAAGTCAAAACCTAATATCAATTCTATGAGCGCTCCGACTTATCCTGCCAGATTACGAGAATACGTTATAAAAGTGCACGAAAGTAAATAACAAACATAATTACTAAATATCACTTATTATAACTTAGACTCAATCACAGAATCCAAATATTCATAGGGGAGTTCATCTTCTCCACCACAACCTAAGGCAGCTATTACAAAAGACTACATATTTAAATTACAATAAAGAAATTATAACCTAAACATAAAAGCCTAAAGAAAACATACCTTGCTGAGGTAGTTTTCTCGTAAGGGGAGAAAACTATGCCCAATAGAGCTCCTCTGAACCTCTCCTTATAGTAGAGAGTGTTCTACTATTTCTGAATGAATAAAATAATGAATGTGAGGCTCTATTTATAGTTTTCGTAATGGGCCTCAGCAAGGCATCGCACTGCGATGAGCACATCGTACTGCGATGTGAAGATTCAGTTCAATTTTATAACTGATCCTGTGCATTTCATCAGCTTGGGCGCCAAGTTACTCCATCGTGCTGCGTTGTGATGCATTGTACTGCGATGGAAGATTTTCTTCAGATTTCTTGGCGAACAAGTAGCTCTCATCGTGGCACGATGGGAGCCATCGTGCTGCGATGGAATGCTGATTTTCTTCACTTTTTGGGCTTTTTCTTGTCTTTTTGCATCTTGGACTCTGTCTTGATGCTTTTTCCTGCTTTTGTAGGTTTTCCTTCGTATTTGGGTCTGTCTTGGTCATTTTACTACTAATAATAATACTAAAAATACCGTAGAAATTGCTGTCATCAGCATGCATGTCAAATTTGATGAGTTTGAAGATCAACCAAACATAATAGAGGATGAGGAAGACAGATTTATAAGAAGTCAAAACCTTGAACCCAATCAAGAATCAACTCCTCAAGTACTTCCAAGAACTTGGAAAACCGTTACTAATCATCCACCAGAACAAATCATTGGAAACACAGAAGATGGAATAAGAACTAGAAGATCACTGCAGATCATAGAGAACAATCTGGGATTGATCTCTCTGTTAGAACCCAGAATAATAGATGAAGCTTTTATTGACGAATCATGGATAGAAGCTATGAAAGAAGAACTATCACAATTTGAAAGAAATGAAGTATGGAATCTAGTACCTTTACCTAAGGATCATTCAATCATTGGCACTAGATGAGTCTTTAGAAACAAATTGGATGAAGATGGTAAAGTAATTAGAAACAAAGCTAGGCTAGTAGCTCAAGGTTACAACCAACAAGAAGGAATTGATTATGATGAAACATTTGCTCCTGTAGCCAGGTTAGAATATTACTTGCATATGCATCTCATAAGTGCATTAAACTTTTTCAAATGGATGTCAAAAGTGTTTTTTTAAATGAATTTTTAAATGAGGAAGTTTATGTTCACCAACCACCTGGTTTCGTTGATCAAAACAAATCAAATCATGTTTTTAAACTTACCAAAGCTCTTTATGGACTTAAACAAGCTCCAAGAGCTTGGTATGAAAGGTTAAGTACCTTTTTACTTGAAAATGATTTTTCTAGAGGAAAAATTGACACCACACTATTTAGAAAAACTCATAAGCATGATTTACTTATTGTCCAAGTATATGTTGATGATATTATATTTGGTGCTACTAATGAAAAAATGTGTGAAGAATTTTCTAATCTTATGCAAAGTGAGTTTGAAATGAGCATGATGGGAGAACTTAGATTTTTCTTGGCTTCCAAATCAAGCAACTAGAAGATGGTATTTTTATTTGTCAAGAAAAATACATCAAGGATCTTCTCAAAAAATATAAAAGGAATGAAGCAAAAATCATGTCAACTCCTATGCATACATCAACTAGTTTGGACAAAGATGAAAGTGGCAAAAATGTGTCAGAAAAGGAATTTAGAGGAATGATTGGATCACTTCTCTACTTAACTGCAAGTAGACCTGATATTGTCTTCTCAGTAGGACTATGTGATAGGTTTCAATCATCTCCAAAAGAATCACATTTAGTTGCTGTAAAAAGGATTTTTAGATACTTGGTTGGAACACAAAATGTTGGCTTGTGGTACAAGAAAGGAACACATTTTGATCTACAAGCATACTGTGATGCTAATTATGCTGGAGATAAAATTGAAAGAAAAAGCACTAGTGGAGCATGTCAATTCCTTGGTGAAGCTCTTGTTAGTTGGTGTTGTAGAAAACAAAATACCATTGCACTTTCAACAACTGAAGCAGAATATGTCTCTGCATCAAATTGTTGCTCTCAAGTGACATGGATCAAAAACCAACTTGAAGACTTCTCTTTAAGGTACACAAATGTTCAAATATTTTGTGATAATACTAGTGCAATTAATTTATCAAAAAATCCTATTCAGCATTCAAGATCTAAACACATTGAAATCAAACATCATTTTATTCGTGATCATGTAAACAAAAAGGATATTTCTTTAGTGTTTCCTGATACTGAAAATCAGCTTGCTGATATTTTTACTAAACCGTTGGTTGAGGATGTTGGAGTAAGCCCTAAGAGCCAATCTATTTTCATAGTATTTGCTTTAGGACTTTGAATATAAATATGGCATTTCTTCATTATGTTTGTAGGAGTCCAAAATAATGAAGTCCCAAGAATAGATAGTCCGTTTAAAGAAATATTAAGTGTGACTTAATCATGAGATTCTATTAAACATAAGGACACTATGAGAGTACTACATGCAAAGTTATAAAAAGTGTCATAAGTTACTCTCATGGTGATAATGGTGTAAGCCGCCCTTAGACCTGAAACCACTTTGTACCCTAGATGTGGAGTCAAGTGCTTTGTTGCTGATCTAACGTTGTCCGTAACAGGATGACCATAAAGGCAGTTAATGGGTACTTCACAAAGCATGCTGAGGGACAATAGTGACCTAGATGGAATTTGCCAATCCTGCATAACAGGATAAATGTCATGGGCCCAATATTGAACTGGACAAAGATGACACTAAGTATGCTTTGTGTTCAATATAGACATAAAGGGCAAAGGGGTAATTATACACATTGATATTATCACTAGAGGTTGTGTTTTAGATCACATGTTAATTTCTCATAACTTGGGTAGCAATGATGTGTTGCTAGATACCGCTCATTGTTTATTATATTAAATAGAGGATTTAATATAATTGCCAACGTTATAGAAACCTACAAGGGTCACACACATAAGAACAGGCTAGTGTGAAATTGGAACACCGTAAGGTACGGTGCACCTCAGAGAATTAAGGAAATATGATAAGGGTATCATGGTAATTAAATAAGCGTATCATAATTTGTTATGAAAAGAAAGCACTCATGTGTACATGACACATGGGGGTGCGTTTCTTAAAAGATTTATTTAATTAAAAGGTTTTAGTATAATTGTGGCCCAATGACAAATAGTTTGTCTTGGTGCACAAGACAAGTGGTTCTATAAATAGAACACTTGTGAGAAAGAAGGGTGTTGTTGAAAATCAATTGCTAAAACCCTAATCCTTATTTTCCCACCTCTCACTAGAAACCTTCATTCTTGGAGCTAGCACTCTTTTGGAGGTATCTGTTCGTGTGGACTAGCTAGAGGCGTTATACTATTAACGCTTGTGATCAACGTGGTGGTGACTTGTTCGTGATCTTGCTCGTGATTCAAAGCACTAATCACCAACTGTTCGTGAAAGAAGGGATTTTCGTTAAGAGGTAAAATCCTAAACACGATTCATGATCATTCGTAAGGATCAATTAGAAGGAAAAAAGTTTTATATTCCGCTGCGCAATCTCTGATTGTTCCTTCAATTGGTATCAGAGCCACTTACGAAACCATGAATTGATGTTTGTTTAAATTCATGAATTCAGTTTTAATATGATTAAAACGGTTAATAAAAGATTAAAATCGAGTAATTAAAATTTGACGGTTGTTTGTGTATAAATTGGATGATTAACATTGAAACGGCTCCGGAATCCGACACTTGTATGGTGGAGCATGCGATATGTTGATTGTCCTAAGGTTACACGAACAAGAACGGTCAATACTTACATGTGATGTAAGTTTTGTGTATGAATTGGGTAATTAACATTGAAACGGCTTCGGAATCCGACACTTGTATGGTGAAGCATGCGATATGTTAATTGTCCTAAGGTTACACAATCAAGAACGGCCATAAACTTATATATGATATAAGTAACCGTAATGCAAAATGGTGTATGTGATATACCGTTAATAATTTCGTTCAATAAGACAAATTATGAAAGTTATTTGATATTGAATTGATTCATGTTCATTTGCTTTGGAATCCGACAATAGTATGGTGAAGCAATGACATGTTAATCAATCATATTGAATTTCGATCATGAAAGGTTTTGACGGTACGAAATTGTTGCATTAGGATTCGCGAAAAACTAGGTTTTTCCCACGGGCCTGCGCGGGGCGCAGATGGCAGAACCAAAATCATTTTTTTGCTGAAATTGAGCGGGGCGCAGGTGACAGCTTCGATTTTGACCGTTCGCCAAAATTTTAATTTCATTAATCTACACGACTTAAGCCGATCGTAATAATAAAATATGTGTTTATTGTTATGATTTGTGATGATCAATTAAGGGTTGCACAAATGTTGTGTCATTAAAATTAGGATTTGCAAAACGTATCAAGTGTTGATGCGAAAAGTAGATGATAAATATATTTAATTTTGAAATCGTTTCAAAATTCTAGAAATATCTTTTAAAATTGTTTTAAAAGATAATATCATCAATTTTGGAAATATTTTATTCAAAAGGGTTTTGATTAAATAATTTTCCATATTTGACAAATATATTTAATTATGAAATCGTTTCAAATCTCTAGAAATATCTTTTAAAATTGTTTTAAAAGATAATATTACCAATTTTGGAAATATTTTATTCAAAAAGGTTTTGATTAAATAATTTTCATATTTGGAGAATTGTCAAAAGATTTAATTCTACTTTAAAATAATGATTATTTATTTTAGCAAATTTTGATTCGAAATATTTAATTGTGAATTAAATATTTGAATCAAAGTTACCTGATTTGATCAATCGCCGGATTTAATTAATTATGAGATTTTAATAATAATAAAGTTTGTTTGTTATTATTATATTTGATGATCGGTTATGGCCTTAGTTTATTTTATTGCATTTGGTTTTTAAATACGGCCTGCGTGTCGTGCCTTATCTCTATTCTCTATATTCTCTTCTCATCCACTCCCTCGTATGTAAAACGAGTATTCTTTTATATTATTATGTAATATTATGAAGAAGAAGAACAATGGAGGTCAACCTTGGAGATCATGCTTGGAGAAGTACAGATCGTTTTAGGTTAGATTAGGTTCTCTCATTGGCTTGGAAGAACAAATGCGCTAGGGGCCATAACTGTTTCATTTTATTTATTTATGTATGTTGATGCATGTTTACTTGTATGTATGTTGATGCATGTGAGTGTCGATTTATATGATAAATAAGCCGGTGAGATCAAACTAATTAAAACCCCTCAAGAGACACATAAGAGATTAATAAAGAAGATATGGGTTCGCCCACCGCGAATTATATTTTTCTTTAATAATAAAATATGTGGATATTAAGTTTATGCTTTCCAAATTTTAGAACTCATCAAGACCAGTATCGAACAATGTAGGTTCGCCCACCGCGAAGTGCTTGTTTTACATTGGTAAGGTGCGATGGGATAATTGTAATATCCAACTTCTAAAATTAGGGTCAAACTTAACTAAACTAAATATAATAAGATTATATGAGTTTAGAAGCAAGAGTTGGGAACGATTCATAAGATGAATTAGAATAAGGAGTTATTCACCCAACTGAGATATTCGAGAATTGTATGAGATACAATTGGAAAGAGTTCCTACCTAAATAACTGAGTTTTGTGTAATCCGCCCACCGCGGACTTAGAACAAAGTGAAATGTGGATCTCGACCCACTAGAAAATCTTCCAACGGGATTTTCCGAATCAAATGACGAGGGTCATTTGTTTTGAATAAAATAGTTGGAGCGTATTTAATTAAAGACCAAATTAAATATGATTTAGTCATAATATTTTACATATCTTTGTAATTAGAAATACAATACATGTTAAGTTGTCCTTATGAAGGACAAGATTTTCAGAAAGGAGTTTCTATATTGGTACAAATTGAGAATTGTTCTCAAATGCGAGAAAACTATAAGTCTTGAACTATAAACTGTGGACAACCTGCTATAACTAGATAAGAAAGGGATACTTGTTAGAAGTAATCAAGTTGACATCTAGACATAGAATATATCATACTAATAAATGATATAATCATTTAAATCTCAAGTAAGATCTTTTGAAAGAACTTTAAGAGTATGATAAATTTCTTAATGGATCAAAGAGTTGATCATAGGTTCAATCCAACAAATTATAATGGAATAGATATAGACAAAATTGTTTTGAATATCTACCGGAATTTGTTGAGTTGAATGAGAATTAATTTGCACTATCAAAGATTTGAGATATAATATAAATAAGATTTATATTCCTCTTATTTGAATAGTACAAAATGGTTGTCAAAGTAGAACGGCTATGGTTAGACCATTAAATAAAAATGACGTAAATAGTTCTTGGAAGAGTCAAACCAAAAGTATGAAGTGAGACTTCAATAATGCACATATTGTTATAGAAAGTTAAAATTTCTATTTCTACATCAAAAGTATATGATACAAGATGTTGAATCTCAATTTTTTGAAAATAGAGATGCTTAAAGAATTAGAACATTGGCTATAATTTTAAGTCAACCCATATCTAGAATGAAAATTGTTTCGTTGATAATGAGAGCTTATGCAATGACTTAAAATCGAGTTTGAAATGGAACACAATAATTGTTATTGAATTCCATCTAGTAATAGAAGTAGCAATTGTATATCTTGTACTGACAATATATGAATTGTAGCCTTAAATGATAAGACAAGTAATGGTCCTATCATTTAAGCAAAGTCTTCTATACTATTACTCCAAGTCAAGTAATGGACTAGGGTTCCATGGTCTTGATAGGGTTATCTATAACAATCATGATAAGAGCCAAATATGATTTGGACCTTAAATATATCAAGAGCATTGTTGTTTAGTACAAATATTCGATGTGTCAATAAAATAACACATGACCTATTTGAACAATATACATGAGATGTATGTCGACCACTAAACATATTTGGTATATTGAGTTTATTTTACTTCATTAACATTGATGATTAAAATCATTAAATGTTGGTAGGTGTATGACACCAATTAGAAATCTTTGAATTTGTCAAAGATATTCAACAATGAAGAAAATAGAACTCGACAAAAGTATTTAAGTTATATGAATGAGTCATATCAGTAAATACTTAATTAAAGGACTATAATAACTATTTTATCACATCATGTTTGACATGATTTAAGGATAGTTTAATTATATATTGACTCTTTCTATAAATCTCTTTACTTATAATTAATCTTCACCCACAATTAGTTCCCTTTTTAAAATGATCATAAAGACACCATATGCGATATGGAGGTAAGAGTACCAAGTTTGTCTTTATGAGAACTTTGGATTAAAATTTATTAGATAAATCTAATTCCAAATGAATGAATGAATAAGTGGAAATATCCTAAAGAAAGGGATATTGGTCCTATATCACTCTTAAGGACAAAAGGTTATTTTGTTGCTAGGTTTGAAACATTCCTCAAGTGGGAGTGTGTCTCTAAAAGAGACAGTGGGAGTGATATAGAACTTGAATAAATTCAAGTACCACAAAACGTATTTATTTAAAAGGGAATGCAAACCGGTTCCTCAAGGTTGTTGAAGAACCATTGTTTTAAAGTTGCACAAATCCAAGATAAGTCTAACATATCACATATGGCTACAAGGTATGGTTTTATCATGACTCAGCAATGTGATATGATTCTCATGGAAGATGAGTCTTTGACTTTCTAAAAGGTCGTAAGACGATCTAGATTATGAGAAGTGGCTAAATGCCATGAAATCTCATACAGAATCCATATACACTAACCTTATGTAGATAATGGTTATGTCTTCAAGATGAGTAAGACTCATACGATGAAAGTGAGTATTCTTTTTGAACACTGATATGGATGGTATTAAGAATACCTTATAATATTTGATTGCTTATGTTAAATGTTGTACTACATGTTTTGGTAGATGGATAACAAAGTTGCATTCCTTAATTGGAATGACCTCATATATATGTGTTGGACATATACGTAAGGGTTTTGTTGATCCAAATGATGCTAGAAAGGTATATAACTTGTAGCGATCTAATTTTGATTAGATAGAGTTCTCTGAAAATTAAATTATTGTTTGTTCCTTTTATGAAGTTTTATGAAAACAAATGAAGGACAAATATAAATCTTGTGCATACAAAGTAATAGTGGGAGTGATAATATCTGATATCATGTTAATCATCAAGACATTTTTCTTATACATGTGAGACATGACTAGGAAAATAACTCTTGATGAAACACTTAGGCAAGAATTCCTAAAGAGTTAGGAATAACCTATGTACCAAAATTGAAATTAGTGTTTGACACTAACTTACCTTCAAGAATATCCCTAAGGACCTTAAAGGAACCAAGGCCTATTTCTTGAAATAGATAGGTATGGAAAGGATCATTATAAGGAAGTTATAATGAAGGAAGTTTCCATACTAATGTATTGTATATCATGGCTGAATACAAGCATTGAAAGCTATAAGATAAGCTTCGTAATATGTTTGTTTCAGTTAAATAAGTTGAGTATTTAAGATTGGATCGTTTGGCTCATGATTGAGCTAAAGCTATGTTTCCGGTGTTACAAGTCACATTAATCACATTAGTGATGGTAATAGTTTAATCTTGCAAGAACACTTGAGAATAGATCTCACCGACGATTCATGAATATACTTAGACACTTATATATTTCGATAGAGATCGAAATAGAACGTTGGAAGATACGTAAGATACCAACATAGGAAATAGTTCCTTATCCACTAACAAAGCCTCTTGCGCAGTTGAAGCGTGATGGGCATACTAAGTCTATAGGTATTGAGAGTAACCTAGATTGGCTTTAGTGCTAGTGGGAGATTGTTGGAGTAAGCCCTAAGAGCCAATCTATTTTCATTGTATTTGCTTTAGGACTTTGAATATAAATATGGCATTTCTTCATTATGTTTGTAGGAGTCCAAAATAATGAAGTCCCAAGAATAGATAGTCCGTTTAAAGAAATATTAAGTGTGACTTAATCATGAGATTCTATTAAACATAAGGACACTATTCTTAAAGTATCCGTAGTCGAGCTTTATGGTGAAATGGGATAACCTTAAAGCGTAAAGACTATTATGAAGATAGACTGATGATCACATCTCATGGATCATGGGATAAGGAGTTATCAAGTCTTGACATAGGTATAAATATTAAGAGTAATATTTATACCGGATTGACCCGCTATGAGAGTACTACATGCAAAGTTATGCAAAGTGTCATAAGTTACTCTCATGGTGATAATGGTGTAAGCCGCCCTTAGACCTGAAACCACTTTGTACCCTAGATGTGGAGTCAAGTGCTTTGTTGCTGATCTAACGTTGTCCGTAACAGGATGACCATAAAGGCAGTTAATGGGTACTTCACAAAGCATGCTGAGGGACAGTAGTGACCTAGATGGAATTTGCCAATCCTGCATAACAGGATAAATGTCATGGGCCCAATATTGAACTGGACAAAGATGACACTAAGTATGCTTTGTGTTCAATATAGACATAAAGGGCAAAGGGGTAATTATACACATTGATATTATCACTAGAGGTTGTGTTTTAGATCACATGTTAATTTCTCATAACTTGGGTAGCAATGATGTGTTGCTAGATACCGCTCATTGTTTATTATATTAAATAGAGGATTTAATATAATTGCCAACGTTATAGAAACCTACAAGGGTCACACACATAAGAACAGGCTAGTGTGAAATTGGAACACCGTAAGGTACGGTGCACCTCAGAGAATTAAGGAAATATGATAAGGGTATCATGGTAATTAAATAAGCGTATCATAATTTGTTATGAAAAGAAAGCACTCATGTGTACATGACACATGGGGGTGCGTTTCTTAAAAGATTTATTTAATTAAAAGGTTTTAGTATAATTGTGGCCCAATGACAAATAGTTTGTCTTGGTGCACAAGACAAGTGGTTCTATAAATAGAACACTTGTGAGAAAGAAGGGTGTTGTTGAAAATCAATTGCTAAAACCCTAATCCTTATTTTCCCACCTCTCACTAGAAACCTTCATTCTTGGAGCTAGCACTCTTTTGGAGGTATCTGTTCGTGTGGACTAGCTAGAGGCGTTATAATATTAACGCTTGTGATCAACGTGGTGGTGACTTGTTCGTGATCTTGCTTGTAACACCCCGTTTTTCAAAGCCTAAAAAGGGGCATTATTTTTTTTTTTTTTTTTTAAAACACGAGACAGAGTGCGCGGAAAATATTTTACAAGAGCCGGCATTAAACATACAAAAGAACTCATTACCATAAGGTGCTTCGACAAGCAAAGTGTGTTCCTGAATAATTACAGTCCAAGTCTAAGTATTCAAATTACTCCAAGCACTACAACCCAAAATAGAAAACTATGTCTAGCCCAAAGGCACGATGTACAAACACACCGGCACAGAGTCTAATTCTAAACTATAGCTTCGACACGAGCTCACTGGGACCTGAGCAGCTGCCGCCCTCGTGACCTACAGCATCATCTGGGGTGGGAGGAGCCCGCAAATGAAATATTGCAAGGGTCACCACACATAACACAACAACAAATAGCATGTATATATAAATATAACAGCAAATAAACATTTAGCAGTTCATATACTTGCACACAGTATCGAAATGCACACCAGCCTATCAATGCAGACTCTAAATGATTGTGATCACCCTAACCGGGTCTATTTCACATGCATGAATTCCGGAATTTTACCTCTCCGCAGAGAGTCGTAGGTCCAACCCCTACTATACCCTTCAGGGCGTCAATACAATCCTAGCGGATTAGAGTGGATCCATTCCCGATAATCGCACCCCGTGGTCCATTCCCGATAACCACGTATTGTACTCAATAAATCCCGCAGGATTAAGGTGGATCCATTCCCGATAATCACACCCCGTGGTCCGTTTCCGATAACCACTACTATGAATGCATGAGCATACGCTTCCCCATATATGCTAATGCAACATCATACATAATATTCAAATATTATCAAATGAATCAAATATTCAGACATATATTTCGCAAAATCATATGTAATATCGCATGTATTTTAAACACAGTCTCATCACGAGAATACATAATACAATTGTCAAACAATCACACAGTCCTGAACCAAGCATACAATTATTTGACAGAAAGTAAAGGTGCCCTTACCTTAGCAAGCTTTTGTTACTTTAATTCCGCGAAATAACTACAACACGCGCTACCTAAAATAAATGCAGCGTAACATCAATAAAATATTCCTCGTTAACCTAACGAAACGAAACTCGCTCTCAAAGCTCCAGAGGGGTCTAAGGTACTTTCTAAAGCCATCCCTCAAGGATTTCAGGTTATACTCAAAGTGTTTAAAAATTCCCGAAGTAAATTGCACTATTTTTATAACACGAAAATCATTTTGTTTTCAAATCAAAAACTAAAACCATTTTGGATTTCTCCACCTCAAGGACTTGTTTCACACACAACAAGACCATTTGAAACACAACTAAAACTTTTCAAAAATATTTTTATGAAAAATCGAAGTTTTCTTGCGTTACAAGTTACACATTTTTTTCTTCCTAACAACCTTTCCTATACTCATTTTTCTTCAAAACTAGGATTATCCAACACACACAAAATTTTCACACAATTGTGGACTTAGAAAAAATTTTGGAATTTCTCCCCCACATAAGGAAGAGGCCACGGCCAAAATTCTCAAAACCCCCTTTCATTCAAAATTTTTCACTTCTAAATGCATGGTAATATCCCATAATACCTAACTAGCACTTATCAAAGCGATTTAGAAATTATCGAGTCGAATCGCAAATTTTCGAAAAATCTCAAATAAGTTTTTCTTAAGGCAAGAAATAATTTTTCTTTACAAAACATCCCATAACTTATCAAACATTTAAACAATGATCATGGGAAACAATTTGCCTCTAAACAATTTTCGAAAACTCGATTCCTCGAACCCTAATGATTGCCACGGCCAAAAGAGGCAAAAAGGGCAATCCTACACAATTTTTCTTCATTTGAAACCCTAACCACATTTGTTAGCTCGTAACGATATTCAATCGTATACCCGACTCTTTTTGAAACTCGAAATAAAATTTTTCTAAATTGCGTTCTTCGAGTCGCTCAAGAACATGAAAAATATTTTTTCTTATTTTTCGAAACAAAATTCATATTCAACAATCCATTTTGTTTAAAAGCTCAATTCTAACTTCAAAACCAAAATCTTACAACACAAATCAAATTTATGATCCTTTTCAAATTTTTTTTCCAAAACCCTTACTAAAAATTTGTAAAACAAGATTAAACCATAGAATCAACTCATGTTTTCAATCATGTGTACTAACAACCCTTAAGAACACATCTATGGAAACAAAATTAAATTCTAACATTTTTCTACTCAAGAACAAAATTATGAAACTTAAGAATTCAAGAGTTTTCATGAGAATTAAGGGTAGGAAGAGGTCTAATTACCTCAAGATGAAGAAGATGATCCAAGAGCTTGATGTTCCTAGCACAAATCCAAGCTAGTTCTTGAGAGGAAGAGAAAATTTTTGAGTTGGTTAGGGTGAAAGAGTGAGTTCGGCCGAGAGAGGCAAGGGGGAGGGAGTATTTATGATTTTTGTTCCAAGACAAAACTTAAACCTCCTTACTATTCACCCAAGGTCTTATACAATCTAGGCCATTGGATCAAGATCACTTTTGCAAGACAAAACCCTAGCCAATGGATCAAAAAAACTCATGATTGCTTTTGAACAAATATCTCCTTTACGCCACTCAGCTCGTCGCGTTTGCTCTCGGCGAGTCGCGCCTCGCTAACGGACGAAAATCTCAAAAACAGAAAAACTCACAAATAAATGTCCGTCGTAAACCATTTCCAAATATTATCGCTGAATTTTATTCTCCGACTGAAATTTATTTCCTTAGCTCCCAAAAATATTCTGAGACTAGATTCCAACCTACGCCGATATATAAAGTCTCCAATTAAAATTCGACGGAAAACAGAAACCGTAAAATTCTAAGAAGCGGGTAAAGTTTTCTACTCGTTTTTCCAATAAACGGAGAAAGTCGAAACTCTAAATTCTGAATTCACAGGAACGTTCTCGTATCCAAAAGAGGACTAAAAACCAAAAGCCTGAGCTTAAATAGTACACGAGTCCAAAACCAGTTCCAACTCAGCAAAACGCTGTTATTACACGATACTTAAGAAACTAATCTTACAGAAAACCCTAAAAACTCTTATCTACTACTTACGCTTATAACTTGCGTACAGTACAGTAGAATTATGGGTCTTACATTACTTCCCCCCTAAAAGAAGTTTCGTCCTCGAAACTTAGACATCGCTAAATAACTCGGGGTATTGCTCTTTCATCTTGCTTTCAAGCTCCCAAGTCGCATCTCCCGTAGCTTCATTCCATATTATCTTGACTAAGGGTATCTCCTTGGTCCTTAGACGTTTCATCTTTCTATCCGCAATCTTAACTGGCGGAACTTCAAATGACAAGTTCTCTTTCAACTGAATGTCATCTGGCGTGATCACATGTGACGGGTCAGGAACATACTTCCTTAACTGAGACACATGGAACACATCATGAATCTGGGACAGTATCGGTGGCAATGCAATTCGATAGGCTACCTTTCCTATCCTTTCCGTAATCTGATACGGTCCAATAAATTTCGGAGTCAACTTTCTTGCTTTTATTGCCCTTCCAACGCCAGTAGTTGGAGTAACTCGGAGAAATACATGTTCTCCTGCCTCAAATTCTAAGGGTCTACGACGCCTATCTGCGTAACTCTTCTGACGATCCTGGGCGACCTTCATTCTTGCCCGTATCTTCCGGACCTTGTCCGTAGTCTGTTGCACCATTTCCGGTCCTACAATCATACTTTCTCCATCTTGGTACCAACACAATGGAGTTTGACACCTTCTTCCATAAAGAGCCTCATACGGAGCCATTCCAATGCTCGTGTGGAAACTGTTGTTGTAGGTGAACTCTATTAGTGGTAACACATCGTCCCAACTTCCCCTATCATCTAGCACACATGCCCTCAACAAATCCTCCAAAGATTGATTCGTTCTTTCGGTCTGTCCGTCTGTCTGCGGATGGTAAGCCAAACTTAATCTCAACTTCGTCCCTAAAGCCTCATGTAGAGTTCTCCAAAAATGTGAAGTGAATTTTGGGTCTCGATCCGAAACAATGCTTGACGGTATACCATGGAGTCTTACTATCTCAGCCACGTAGATGTTTGTTAACTTTTCTGCAGTGTCGGTAATCCTGACAGGCAGAAAATGAGCGGACTTCGTCAATCGATCTACTATCACCCAAATAGAATCATGCTTCCTTCTTGTCTTGGGTAAACCAGTGATGAAATCCATAGA
This sequence comes from Trifolium repens, assembly GCA_030408175.1. Taxonomy (NCBI): domain Eukaryota; kingdom Viridiplantae; phylum Streptophyta; class Magnoliopsida; order Fabales; family Fabaceae; genus Trifolium; species Trifolium repens. Next base: position 42,552,188 of record CP125850.1, on the reverse strand, counting down.
TATGCTATTCCACTTCCACTCTGGTATATCTAACGATTGCAGCATTCCTGCAGGTTTCTGATGTTCCACCTTAGCTTTCTGACACGTCAAACACGATGCCACATACTCTGCCACATGTCTCTTCATACCCGGCCACCAATAGTCTAGCCTCAAATCCTGATACATCTTGGTAGCTCCAGGATGTATACTCAGTTTACTCTTATGCGCTTCCTCTAGAACCGTATCTCTCAAGTTCTTAGCATCGGGTACGCACACTCTCCCATTGCATCTCAAAATATTATCTGATCCCACCTTGAACTCTGTGGTGGTTCCTCTATCTATCAAAGCTCTCTTTTCCATAAGTAGACTGTCATTCTGACAACTAGCAATGTCTTCCATCAATCCGTTCGAAATCGTAATCATACCGAGTCTCAAATTCCCAGGCGCAAACTCTACCTCGAGATGTAGATCCCGGAACTCTTCTAATAACTCTTGCTGACTAGCCATCTGAGCTGAGCATACCGATACACTTCTTCTACTCAAAGCATCAGCTACCACATTAGCCTTTCCAGGATGGTACTGTAACGTGAAATCAAAATCCTTCAGTGTTTCCATCCACCTCCTCTGCCTCATATTCAGCTCTTTCTGATCAATCATATTCTTACATCTATTCACTCATCATTTTCTTATTCACTTTTAACTCGTCCTTAAAAGGTCACTGCAATTCACCTACCAATCGACTCGTCTTACTCATCCATCAAGCCATTAAACATTCATCTCAAATCTTAATGCTCGACTTATCAAAAATATCTACCAACGCACGACACTTTGCTATGATTTTATCCTTAGTACGTTCGATACCCAAACTAATTCTTGAATTTACTGCTCAAGAACTCTAAAAACTCGTCGTACTATCCATTTAATCCTAATATACAATAAAAGTCTTTCCAACTATCAACTTTCATTGTCTTAGTATTCTTACTAACGGGTTCCTTTTACACTCAAACACGACATTCTTAGAAAATATCCAAAAATTCTCGTCCATAACTTGAATTTATTCAAAACTTGCCCACCTCAACTCTTATGGTATCATAAATTCAAGCTGCTACTTAGTCCTTCAACCATCTTGGTCGATCAAAATCGTTAGCTTATATGCGCATCCACACAGGATCTCTACTCAATCTTGACTAATCTCCTCAAACTGCTAAACCAGTTTACTTTCCCTTATGGTTTACTTGCCAATAGTTAACAATTCTAGCTTACACTGCTACAATTTCTGGACATTTCCATAATAAACACCTCTATTATCACCTATCAGTGATATGCAACTCACTTTCAAAGGTTGAACTCCTCGTTCTTTACCTAAATATCTCTCCACATCCATCTTTATTCAACAATCAATTACCTATCGTTGTATCTCACATCGACATCTGCATTTACTATCTCCCGAACTAGGTATAGATTGTCACTTATCAACGTGATACTTGGTCTCCTACCTTCAATCATCACAAGATTCATCCTTACAAATCTTAGTTTCGAATCTAATTTATCTCACACACTTGAATTAAACCCTTAAGGTACCCATCGTTCGCATAAATGCCGTATAACCCCACCAGGTTTCCTTACTCTGGACGCACAACGTCCTTTAATTCCAATTCAAGTTGCCTCAATTATTATCCAATAATTGTAATTAAATCCAATTGACATCTCGCATGCTCCACCATTCCATAGTGGTTGCGTTCTCTTGAAAACCTGATGACTTCATCAAGTCGCACCCTAACTCACCAGAGCAGATATTCAATATCTTCTTCAAAAGGTCGTCCCAATCCGATCCTTACTTACAATCCTTTATCAGTCGACGTCCACACGTCCATACTCAATACCTTTGAGTGACAACGACACCATGCCACTTTCTATCCATAATATTACTTCCAAGAATCACTTGTAGTTCTTGTTCGCTCAAGTCCGTCATCTTCGGACTGCCGCATCTAAGGAATTTAGAGACACTTGTCGACTAAATTCGACCAATGCTCGGGGGTTTCACAAATCCACTTACTGAAGTCTCACTCCCTGCAATACCTCAGTAAGACACAAACCAGTGTCTAAGCATATCCCATGCTAGACTCAAAACAACAAACCACATAACCCACAACACAACAAAAACAACCGCTAGAACTAACACCACTCTAGCTATGTTCTAACCGACTCTGGACTAACGACTCAAGTGCACACTTTCCCTTTGAAGATTTAAAGCCGGGCTCTGATACCACAATGTAACACCCCGTTTTTCAAAGCCTAAAAAGGGGCATTATTTTTTTATTTTTTTTTAAAACACGAGACAGAGTGCGCGGAAAATATTTTACAAGAGCCGGCATTAAACATACAAAAGAACTCATTACCATAAGGTGCTTCGACAAGCAAAGTGTGTTCCTGAATAATTACAGTCCAAGTCTAAGTATTCAAATTACTCCAAGCACTACAACCCAAAATAGAAAACTATGTCTAGCCCAAAGGCACGATGTACAAACACACCGGCACAGAGTCTAATTCTAAACTATAGCTTCGACACGAGTTCACTGGGACCTGAGCAGCTGCCGCCCTCGTGACCTACAACATCATCTGGGGTGGGAGGAGCCCGCAAATGAAATATTGCAAGGGTCACCACACATAACACAACAACAAATAGCATGTATGTATAAATATAACATCAAATAAACATTTAGCAGTTCATATACTTGCACACAGTATCGAAATGCACACCAGCCTATCAATGCAGACTCTAAATGATTGTGATCACCCTAACCGGGTCTATTTCACATGCATGAATTCCGGAATTTTACCTCTCCGCAGAGAGTCGTAGGTCCAACCCCTACTATACCCTTCAGGGCGTCAATACAATCCTAGCGGATTAGAGTGGATCCATTCCCGATAATCGCACCCCGTGGTCCATTCCCGATAACCACGTATTGGACTCAATAAATCCCGCAGGATTAAGGTGGATCCATTCCCGATAATCACACCCCGTGGTCCGTTTCCGATAACCACTACTATGAATGCATGAGCATACGCTTCCCCATATATGCTAATGCAACATCATACATAATATTCAAATATTATCAAATGAATCAAATATTCAGACATATATTTCGCAAAATCATATGTAATATCGCATGTATTTTAAACACAGTCTCATCACGAGAATACATAATACAATTGTCAAACAATCACACAGTCCTGAACCAAGCATACAATTATTTGACAGAAAGTAAAGGTGCCCTTACCTTAGCAAGCTTTTGTTACTTTAATTCCGCGAAATAACTACAACACGCGCTACCTAAAATAAATGCAGCGTAACATCAATAAAATATTCCTCGTTAACCTAACGAAACGAAACTCGCTCTCAAAGCTCCAGAGGGGTCTAAGGTACTTTCTAAAGCCATCCCTCAAGGATTTCAGGTTATACTCAAAGTGTTTAAAAATTCCCGAAGTAAATTGCACTATTTTTATAACACGAAAATCATTTTGTTTTCAAATCAAAAACTAAAACCATTTTGGATTTCTCCACCTCAAGGACTTGTTTCACACACAACAAGACCATTTGAAACACAACTAAAACTTTTCAAAAATATTTTTATGAAAAATCGAAGTTTTCTTGCGTTACAAGTTACACATTTTTTTCTTCCTAACAACCTTTCCTATACTCATTTTTCTTCAAAACTAGGATTATCCAACACACACAAAATTTTCACACAATTGTGGACTTAGAAAAAATTTTGGAATTTCTCCCCCACATAAGGAAGAGGCCACGGCCAAAATTCTCAAAACCCCCTTTCATTCAAAATTTTTCACTTCTAAATGCATGGTAATATCCCATAATACCTAACTAGCACTTATCAAAGCGATTTAGAAATTATCGAGTCGAATCGCAAATTTTCGAAAAATCTCAAATAAGTTTTTCTTAAGGCAAGAAATAATTTTTCTTTACAAAACATCCCATAACTTATCAAACATTTAAACAATGATCATGGGAAACAATTTGCCTCTAAACAATTTTCGAAAACTCGATTCCTCGAACCCTAATGATTGCCACGGCCAAAAGAGGCAAAAAGGGCAATCCTACACAATTTTTCTTCATTTGAAACCCTAACCACATTTGTTAGCTCGTAACGATATTCAATCGTATACCCGACTCTTTTTGAAACTCGAAATAAAATTTTTCTAAATTGCGTTCTTCGAGTCGCTCAAGAACATGAAAAATATTTTTTCTTATTTTTCGAAACAAAATTCATATTCAACAATCCATTTTGTTTAAAAGCTCAATTCTAACTTCAAAACCAAAATCTTACAACACAAATCAAATTTATGATCCTTTTCAAATTTTTTTTCCAAAACCCTTACTAAAAATTTGTAAAACAAGATTAAACCATAGAATCAACTCATGTTTTCAATCATGTGTACTAACAACCCTTAAGAACACATCTATGGAAACAAAATTAAATTCTAACATTTTTCTACTCAAGAACAAAATTATGAAACTTAAGAATTCAAGAGTTTTCATGAGAATTAAGGGTAGGAAGAGGTCTAATTACCTCAAGATGAAGAAGATGATCCAAGAGCTTGATGTTCCTAGCACAAATCCAAGCTAGTTCTTGAGAGGAAGAGAAAATTTTTGAGTTGGTTAGGGTGAAAGAGTGAGTTCGGCCGAGAGAGGCAAGGGGGAGGGAGTATTTATGATTTTTGTTCCAAGACAAAACTTAAACCTCCTTACTATTCACCCAAGGTCTTATACAATCTAGGCCATTGGATCAAGATCACTTTTGCAAGACAAAACCCTAGCCAATGGATCAAAAAAACTCATGATTGCTTTTGAACAAATATCTCCTTTACGCCACTCAGCTCGTCGCGTTTTCTCTCGGCGAGTCGCGCCTCGCTAACGGACGGAAATCTCAAAAACAGAAAAGCTCACAAATAAATGTCCGTCGTAAACCATTTCCAAATATTATCGCTGAATTTTATTCTCCGACTGAAATTTATTTCCTTAGCTCCCAAAAATATTCTGAGACTAGATTCCAACCTACGCCGATATATAAAGTCTCCAATTAAAATTCGACGGAAAACAGAAACCGTAAAATTCTAAGAAGCGGGTAAAGTTTTCTACTCGTTTTTCCAATAAATGGAGAAAGTCGAAACTCTAAATTCTGAATTCACAGGAACGTTCTCGTATCCAAAAGAGGACTAAAAACCAAAAGCCTGAGCTTAAATAGTACACGAGTCCAAAACCAGTTCCAACTCAGCAAAACGCTGTTATTACACGATACTTAAGAAACTAATCTTACAGAAAACCCTAAAAACTCTTATCTACTACTTACGCTTATAACTTGCGTACAGTACAGTAGAATTATGGGTCTTACATTGCTCGTGATTCAAAGCACTAATCACCAACTGTTCGTGAAAGAAGGGATTTTCGTTAAGAGGTAAAATCCTAAACACGATTCATGATCATTCGTAAGGATCAATTAGAAGGAAAAAAGTTTTATATTCCGCTGCGCAATCTCTGATTGTTCCTTCAGAGGATCGTTTTAATTTTATCAAAGAAAAATTGAAAATCATCAAAAATCCCAATCAAATTTAAGTATTATATCTTCTGTTTATCTTAGAGAACATTCTGAGAATAATTTTCTGTTTGATATGTATTTGAATGTTTGAATATGTTTTGTGTTGTCTCTGTTTTTATGTTAAGTTTTAATGTCTTTATTTTAGTTTAATTTTAATTAAGTAAAAAATTTAGGATTGGTTCTCCCCTAACACACTCAACGGTTACCTTCTCCCACTTTCATCATTCTCTCTCCAACTTATTTCTCTTAGCAAGTACATAATTACTATTCCTAAGTACACCTAGCTTACACTCTCTCACACTTCCCCACGTTTTTGTTGTTCTCAAATACCAACCTCCATCATCACCTCTATTCACAAACTGTTATTTTTCTTCTTCTTTCTTTTTCAAAAATTTTATTATCCAAACAACTTCTCTCACAATCAAAAATGGCTCGAACCAAAGGAAGAGGTGCAAGAATTCGAACACCATCTCTCATTTCAACTCAAAATCCCAAATCAAATCAAAACCCCCAAACTGAACCTGAAAACATTGAACCCATTTCAACCGTCTTTCCATCTTCCACTAACCCAGATTCTTCTGAGAACGATCCCTCAGAACCTGAAATTGAAATTCAACTCACCCAAAATCAACCCATCAACACTGAATGAATGGTAACCCTTAATCCCACCATTGTAGTTCCAAGTCAAGCTGAAACTCCACCCACTATGGTCAAAACCAAAAAATCTCAAACCAAATCCCAAACCAAATCTCATGACTCCGCTAAAATTAGAAGATCTGCACGAATTTTGTCTTGAATTGGTACTGGGAGAAAGGTAGTAAAAGATACCACTGTGCATGTCATCGATGATGATGAAGATGATTCTGAGAACACTCTCTCAGATCATCATGAAGAAGATATCATCGTTGATGATGAACCTGAGCCGGAAACTGTTACTTCCACCAAATCACTCCCTCCCAAACCTAAACCTAAACCATCTCCTGCTTCAATTAAAAAATCTCACTCTGTTTCAAAAACCCCCAAATCAAAAGCAAAAACAATGTACGTGAACAAAGGACCGAAAACAAAATTCATTCCAATTCCTCTCATTCACCCTGTTGATAAAGATAAATTTGAAACTTTTTGGAAGGTGAAACAAGTCGCTGTAGGAAGAACTTATGAATTTGAGGATTTAGCTAAAGGTGGAATAGATTTTCTGAAATACACTGAACCTTTAGGATGAACTAAATTTTTCAAAATTAAAGAATCCATCTTCCTTCAACTTGTCCAAGCATTTTACTTCAATGCTAAGGTTGATGTTGCTAACAGTGTGATAGTCGCATACATCAAAGGGGTAGAGATTCAACTTGATCCAAATGTCATTAGGGATATACTAGGATTAAAAGTGGAAGGGGTGGAGACTTATGGAGAAAATTGGTTCACCGGTCTAGGAGTAAGCAAGGATGCCTTAATCTTGAAGATGTTCAATGAGCAAGGAGCTCAAAAAGAAAAACCTCCATCCTCAATGTTGAGAAAGGAATACAAACTGCATCACAATCTCTGCCAACACTGCATTTTCCCAAGGACTGGTAGCTTGGACAAAGTAACTGACAAGGATATGCTCATCATGCATCATTTGTCCAATGGCATCAAACTGAACCTCCCTTACATAATCATACAGCATATGATTCATGTTGCCAACATTGGTGTCAAAAAGGTAACCCTGCCTTATGCTATGATTTTAACCAAGATCTTTAAAATTTTCAAAATTGATGAAACAAACCAAAGGGTTGAAAATACTTGTACTTCATTTGGTTTCAAAAACATCCATCACATGAAAAAAGAAATGGTCTCTGAAGACCCCGTTGATCTGGGTAAAAGGAAAAGAGATGATTTTGAAAAAGAAGGATTAAACATCCTGGCTGATGCACTAGGAGATCAACCTGAGAATGATCTCCTAGCTGGAAACAGTGCTAGAACAAATGTTGGCATAACCACTGACTCAATTCCTTCTCACATAAGTACCTCTCTTCATTTTGGGACTCCTTTCTCTCATGGATATAGAGCTTCTGCACCCCCAAGAGCTGGTAAGGAACTTCAAGGTTTTTACTCTACCTCCACACCTTTTAACACCACTCTCTTTTCACCAATAATGACTTAATCTCAAGGAAGTCTTGATACTTTCAAAAGCACCGAATTTTTCAAAAATTTTATGGATCACATTCCTGATTTTCCAAAAATGACACAACCTCTTTTCACCGCTGGATCATTGCCATCACTACCCACTACTTTTGGAACTATTGATTCCTTCTGCTCTTCTGCAAACGCTGCCGCAACCGATGCTATTAACACACATGTTGGCTTTGAGCCAAATGTGAATCTTGCTGGAGAAGGCACCTCTACTCAAAGGGCTGCCAAAAGGACAAAAATGGAAAAGGACTTGCCCAAAACAAAGAAAAATGTTGACAAAATACTTGATGGAATGACAATCCAAAACAACATGCTCATGCATCTTATGATCGAGCATCAAACCTTAAGAAACTGGTTGATTGCAAATGATTTCCCTGCCATGATTATTCCTCCACCACCACTTAACCCTCCTCCATATATTCCGGAATTTCCACCACCGCAAGATGAGGCTACCTCCTCAGATGATTCCAGCACCCTTTTTAATGCTGCCAAAAGAGGGAGAATTAACCACCCTTTTTAATGCTGCCAAAAGGGGGAGAATGTGCTCAGAGTAATTTAGGGGGAGAAGCTTTAGTATTTTGAAAAATGTTTGCTGTGCTACTTTTAATTATGTGGTTGTTTATCTTACTTATCTCCTAGTTAGAAAAACTAGATAATTTGGGAAGTTCTTTTTGGTTAATAGGAACTTCTCCTGCTATGTTTAACATTCTAAACTAGGCTTTAATTTCAAATTTGAGTCCTTTTGTATTAATCTGGTTCTATAAACCGTGTCTGGATTCTCACTTGGTGAGCATGATGATTAATAATATTATGTTTGACTCAAATGTATGATTTTTCAATTCTTTATCTTTTAAATCTTGAATGCTTGAATTGAGCGGGAGTTTGATAAGATAAATCAAAAACATTTTCACAAAATTCTGTACTAAATTTACTTAAGTCAGAATTACTTTAAAACATAATTCAAGAAGTTTGTCATCATCAAAAAGGGGGAGATTGTTGAGGCAAAATCCCAAATTGATGTTTTAAAGATAACAAACTTCTTAATTATATTTTAAGAGAAATTCTGATCATATTGTTATCTAACAAGTGCTCTTGAGTGTTTTTAATCAAGTCAGGTTTAATCAAGCTTTTCATATTATTATCGTTTTTAAAGAACTAAAAGCTGTAAGAATGTTCTGAGAACATTCTCTTTGTTTCGCTCAAGAACAAGCTTCAAAGACAAAGTACTTATTTTTCTAAGTCAACTATGTTCAAGACAAATGAGCACTTTTCTCTTGGTATTAACTCACAAGATCACAACAATATTCATGACAAATAAGGCAAGGAATATTTGGAATGAAAAGTGTGACTTTCCCTTTTGGACAAACTTTGAAGAACAAGGATGTGCTCATAGTTTTAATTCAAGACAAAGATTCTATGTTGTTCATTACTATGGAAGACAGATTATTCACAGACCTATGAGAATGCACCAACTCATTTGCAACTAAGAGTTGGCATGTCCTTTTAGAAGAATATTAAATAAACATTCTCCCACATAAAGACTTTCTTTTATGACAAGAAGTACTATACAAGGACGATATGAATAGTGTTTAAAGGACTATACAACTGTATTTCTGGTGTCTCATAGCTAGCTATCAAGATAAGGATAAAGTCTCTTTGCAGATCAAAGTTTATCTCCGCCCAGAATGGAGAACGCTCTCAGAACGTTCTAGGAGAATGATGTTCTTGTCATTTCTACAATCTAGGTTATGAATAGCTAGATAAAGCATGCTTAAAGAAGTCTAAACGGCTGCCCTTGGAGAATGTAATGTAAAGGACACTTTACAGCTCACTGCAAGCTCATTACCACGCTCCTTTGAAAGAATTATAACGATCCGATCCAAGAACATTCTCAGATCATTCTTTCAGTTTGAATATCTCTCAACAACAACTAATAGGCTGTCATTTTTTTGAACAAGTATCCCTTACAAACGGACATATTTCTACACCAAGCTTCAAGTACAAGCCTCAGCTATAAATAGGGCCATTGGTGTCATTTGAAGAGCACGATCTTTCACTACAATTTGATCACTACTTGTTTTTATCATACAAGCAATCTTAAAGCTCTCTTTTGATCTCTTTTACTCCAGAATTGTAATTCAATACTAGGATTAGTATATACACTGAGTGTTTGAGAGTTTCTATTTTTCCTAAGCTTCTCACGTGGTGAGTTTTGTAAAAGCTTAGATTCATTTCATCAATCTTTGTAAAAGGTTTACTCAAGTCAATAGGGCTGTATTGTTTGAGTGGTATAACCTTACTAGCCTGTAGGGCTAGGGTATCTTTAAGCTTGTAAGGCTTAAAGGATTTTATTGATCTTGGGTATAAGATCAAAGGAAGAAATTGTATCTTGAGATCGATAGCATCTCATAGTGGAAAAACTCATTGGAGCGTGGGGACTGGACGTAACCCATTGTTAAAGGGGTGAACCAGTATAACTGCTTGTGTATTTTCCTATTCCTTACTCTCTTTTAATTTGTGCAAACAGATCACACACATCACTTATCATTTACTTTACTTTATCTCTTGAGATTGATCCGAGAACATTCTCTAGCTTATTTACATATAACTAACCAAACGTTCTGAGAACGTTCTAACGTTTGTTCTTCCAAAGTGTTTCTCCATTATTTTTAATAGGTAATTTTTAAAGGTTCACAATTCAAACCCCCCATTTCTTGAGAAAAACTTTGCTACTACAAGCGCATGTTTTACGAGAAAAATCATCAATGAAAGTCACAAAGTAATATGCACCACCAAGTGACCGTGTCTTCATTGGACCACACACATCGGAATGTACTAAATCCAACACTTCCGATTTCCTCTTTGGTTCGGATGACATAAAGGAAACTCGCCTTTGCTTACCCACCAAACAATACGAACACTTTTTCAACCTTGCTTCGGAAACACCATTCAACACATTCTTCTTTGCCAAAATGCTCAAACCTTTTTCACTCATATGACCCAAACGCTTGTGCCATAATTCGGATGAGCTATCATTGTCACAAGTGTTGATGTAGCACTTCGAAACTCCAAGTTGGACGACATACAAGTTTGAATTCCTTTTTCCTCTAGCAACCACCATTGAGCCTTTCTTTAACTTCCATTCATTGCCCGAAAAAGAATTTGAAGGTGTGAAAAACACAAGAAGGGGGGGGGGGGGGGGGGTTGAATTGTGTTTTGGGTAGTTTGAAAATTTCTTCAAAGTTATAAAACTTATCAGAGTTTGCAGCGGTTAGAAAATCAAAACACAATCAAACAACAACTATGAAAGAGTAAGAGAGAGAGATAGAGACAGAGAATTTTATACTGGTTCCTCTCACAAACCGAGAGTACGTCCAGTCCCCTTGCACTTCCAAGGGAGTTCACTAATAATCACAAAAGATTACAATACTCAAGCACACAAGCAAGAGACTTCCAATGCTCTAGTAACACTTACAAGAGACTTCCTTTGCTCAAGCACACAAGCAAGAGACTTCAAACAACTTACAAGAAAAACAGAGTATATGAACACTGATATACAAATCAATGTTCAATAAGAATAAATAAATACAACTCAATGACATGACTTAACTTAGAATCCTAACAAAAGAAATCTAAGGTTCAACTACTGTATGATTCAGAAGCTGAAGCTTGAGTCTTGGATATTCAAATGAGTTCAAGTTGTATTCAAGTTGTTTTTGTGCAAATGATGATTTTGGCAGAGTAACAGCTCGTTCAAAATTGTTCAATATTGTTATACACAAAACTTCAATTCCACTCCTATTTATAGTAGAGGGTGGAGAGTCTTGAATTTGAATCCGTTGTAGTGAGATTTCGCCAGCTGGAAGTAGTACGATCTTTTAACCATATCAGGCAACCTTTGTGTACGAACAAACTTGGGAATAAAGATTCGTCCAAATCCGGTAATAAGTTCGTACAATAGTACTAACGTCACTATTCTGAAGATAAGGTTGATTCTTCAGCTTTTGGGTTGTCAGAAGATGATGAATTTCAATCATTGTAGCAGAGAATGTTCTTCTGACAAAACGACTTTCACTGCATGTATCAGAACATGATGTATTAAAAAACGCAACTTCTGATAACATAGCTTCTGATATGTAGCTTCTGACGCGACTTGACCTTGCATCTTCTGATGAGCATGTTCTGGTCAGAATTTGCTTCCCATTTCAGAGCTTCAAATGTGCTTAAAGTGAATATAAAATTTTAGCTTATATATCTGCACACTTAGAGTAAATAATCAGTATACCCTACTGTATATTAATACCTTTGTTATCATCAAAACTTAATTGAGTCATGTCAGAACCTCTTTTGTTCCAACAATCTCCCCCTTTTTGATTGATGACAAACCAAGTATTAATTTACAATGGTTGTTGATTAATTATATCATGTTTCTCTCAGGTTTATGAGTTTTGCAAGCTCCCCCTGAGTTCAACAATGATTAATTAAATCAGTTTAAAAATTTTTATTTGATTTTTGAACTAGGCTTATACACTTGACTCTCAGAGGCTAGGTTTGCAAGCTCTTCCCCTAAGTCTGATACTTATAAAAGAAAATTGCACTCTTCTCTTATATGTACCATGTATAATAAGTTCATATTTCAAATAGAAATTTTCCTTAATATATCAATCAGAACATTAAAAGAATTGATAATTCAAAATTTGGCATATTGGCTTCAGGTTTAGCGTTCCACAAATTAATATACTCTTACTGCCCCTTTTGTCATTAACGAAAAAGATTAAAACTGACAAGAAATAAATGACAAGTTTGAAAAAAATGATCAAAGGAGAGTTTCAAGACATTCAATGTTTAAGAAAACAGTTACAACCAAGTCAATTAAATGATTTGTCGTAAAATCATAAACTTGTCTGTTTTGAAATCCTATATAAAGACCATAAACCTTTGTCATTTCACTCAACACTTCCATTTCATGTTGAAAAACAACGATGGATAAGGATAGAAGAGTGATCAAAAGTAAGAAATCACAGGAGAAGAAGAAGAAGAAGAAAGTGAAGATTCAACAAGATTCAGAGTCTAAGAAGAATCCTCAGAAGATGAAAGCATCAACTTCTGCTCCTGTCAGAGCCAATTATCAAACAAGATCCAAGACCAAACAACAAGAGTCATCTTCTGAGTCAGAATCTGAATGGGATTCTGACTGGAAAGAATTCTTGAGTACATATGTTCCTCCTAGGGAAGAATACCCGTCCTCACCTTCTGATTCTCACAAGCTAGATTTAGAACTAGCTGTTTCTGATGTAGAATCCAAGTGAAAAGTTGGATTAGAACGTATGTAATCAACAATTATTTTTGGAATAAAACTCTTTATTTAGTTTTGAAATCTTGTGTTTTGATATTTGTCTCAAAAACATTTGTGCATGCATAAAGTAAGTAACATAATATAATCAAAAAGAATAATTAACCAAATAAACAGACAAGTACTTGAATAATTGATTAAAATAAAGGGTTCCACAAATATGATCTAAACAGATCCTGAAAACAATTACAAAACAAAATGAAATTAAGTGCATAGAATCCTAGGGTTGAGGTGGAGGAGGTGGAGGTAATCTAGCATCAATGCTCTTGAGAGTAGCAAGAATAGAAGCTAATATGTCAGAATGTGCATCTACTTTCTGCTTCAGATTATCTTGATCTTGTCTCATTAGAAGAGCAAACTCTGGAGCATCTCTTACTAGTTGTTCAAGCCTTGCTTGCTCAGCAGCTATTCTAGCTTCTTCTGCTAGCCTAGCTTCTTCTTTAGCCAGAGCCTCTAGTCTCTCCTTTTCAATCCTTTCATCTTCCAATCTCTTCCTTTCACGCTCATCAGCTTCTCTCTTCTCTTGCTCAATCCTCTCAGCTTCTAATCTAGCCAACTCCTTTCTAAATTCCAAATCCCTCTTATATGATTCTCTGATAGCTCTCATCATATTCTGAAGTCCAATTTCCATTACTTCACATTCCTTATCAATATCTGCTGACTCAATAGACCTATCAGGAATAGCAATTTGAATTCTCCTAATATTCTTGTCAATAGCTTGCAGCATTTTAGTAATGTCTTCCTTGGTTTCACTAATGGGTTCATTCAGAATCCTAGAGGGTAGGGAAGGAGATACAGTCATCAGAAAGATTTTGCATCAGATTATTGAGATTAGAGATGTGATGAGGAGGTGTTTGTTCAACTAGGTCCATGTTCAAGGTCCTAGAGATCTCTTGAAGATTTTGATTGGGTGGAATCTCTGCAGTAATAGTGTTGTCCATTTCCACATGATGTGGGGATTTTTCAACAACAGGTACTGGAGAGTTGGATTTATGAGCAACCTCAGAGTCTGGGATGATTTGTTCATTTGGTTCAGCTGATTTCTAAGACTCTGAAGTAGGATTTAATTGTTCAGCAATTGGGGATGATGATGGATGTTTGTTTTGGTCAATTTCTGGTGGTGGTGTTTGTGGTTTGTTAAGTTTAGCTTCTGGTGGTTGAGTTTCAACAGCTTCTGGAGAAGCTTCCAGAATTGGGATGTTTTTGTTGACAAGTGAAACATATGTTTGAGGGGGTGGAGAGGGGGTGCGATCAGAATCTTCATCCATAGAGTGAATGACTGGTGCAGTACTAGTAGTTGCTTGTGCTGCATCATTATATATTGCATTAGTTTGAGATTCTGATGGGTTAGTTTGAAGTGTATTAAACGGCTCTGATAATGGTTGATTCTCAGAAAGAGTAAGATCTTTCTCAGAATTAACACCTTTGAAAATTCTATCAAAAGCACGTTTAACTGGAATCAAAGGAGGATGTTGGAGGGTTTTAAAGACATTTCTAAAAGCTGAGCTATTACCAAGATATGTAGGATTCTTACCATCTGCTGGTCCATATAGAGTCTGTTGAGCAGCCAGATTATCAGGGTCATTTCTTTGAGGAAGTTTGGAATGCATGACATCAAACTCCTTTGGGTCAATACCACACTCATACCCATCCTTCAGCTCTCCTTCTTTTTCCTTGAGAGCTTCAACCTTTGCAATAGCTGCTTCAAGGTCAGCTTTTTCCTTTTCTTCTTCAGTTATATCAGTCAGCAACTTCTTGGAGACCTTTGGTTTTCTAGCCTTCCTAGGTCCAGTATTTTTCTCAGTCTTGACTGCCTTCTTGCTACCAGATGCTGCAGGACTTTTAACAGCTTTTCTCTTTGCAAAGATTCTGGTTGGTTGTTCCAGAATTCTTGATTGTCTCACAGTTAATCCTTCAGATTCTCCACTTCCAACCTCAGCTCCTAAACCCTTCAAAAATCCAGCATGAGCTTCTGCTATAATCCTAGCATCTCTATCACTCACATGAACAAGCCTGCACTCAGCAATGTTTTCTTCAGATTCTCTGATCAACAGAGGATGGGTTGGATGAACAATCTGGTTATTCTTCACCAGGTGTACATACCTCAGAGTAGTGTTATTGATGATCTTAGAACTAGTCAAGTAGGTACCATACCCAAGGAAGAATGGTTTGACAGCATCCAACAATCCACTCTGAGCAAACATGTGACTAAGTAGTCTGCCATGGCGAATGATAGGTTTGCTAGAAGCTATAGAGTCAGCAAGATGAATGAATAGGAGTTTACCAACGTCCACAAAATTTCCCTTTCCAACATGGAATGTGAACAGCTTATGAACAGAGGAAAATTGATCAGTACCTCCCAGCTTGGGTATTATACCGTCAATAAAGATCTTGTAGATAACTTTGCTTAAGTTTGTCATTTCAAGCTTCCCTTTAGGATCATTCTTAGCCTTGAAAATAAATTCATCAACATCTGGACCAACAGGGTCTGTAGATTTGATGAAGAGTCTATCCTCTGATAACTTCAGAGCCTCATATATGTGAGCCAGTCTGATAGAGACTCTAAATCCAGCCACAAATGATTCAATCTCTGTAGTAACAAACGGTCTTACACCCATCTCAACAGGAGTTTTTCCTTTCAACTCCGGTCTTTCCTCAATCAACCTCTTTAGTCTTGCCTTGTACTCGTCCCTTGTGACAATAGATGCTTTCATCCAAAATTCTTTGATTAACTCAGAATATGTTGGTCCATTCATCACATCAAAGTAATACCTCAAACCTTGTCTTTCGAATCTATCTTTAATCTCCGGAAACCCATTTACTCTTAGGCTTTCAAAATCAACAGGATTTTCTATGGCGAACTGAAGATCATCATATTTGTACTTCCGTTGATCCTTTGCAAACTTGTTTGGGATGGGTTTCTCAGTATCAATTATGCAGGCATTAACTTTGAGTGTTGTCATTTTGATGAAGTTTGGGGGTTAGGGTTTGCTAGTTTGAGAGAGAGAAAGAATAATGCTTGAGTTTTAGAAGAATGAAAGTGTGGGTTGTGAGAGTGCAAAAGTGTGAATGTGAACAGTTATGTGTTTAAATAGAAAGTTTCGCGCAAAAAGATAGTACAGACATATAGGGGTAGCAGAGTCTTTTACCTATCAAATAGGGATTATAACACTTATCATCATAAACCAACTTCTTTGCCCACTTGCAACAGGACACGCGTATTAGAAGTTTATTAAATAACTGACACGTAAGTGGAAGGAAAAATGAACGGTTTTTACAAAAAGATTTTACTTACGCGCTAGAACCATCTCTTTTACAGAGTCTGATAGTACATCAGAAGATGGTCTCATCACAACTTCTGATACAGAAGGTTTTGATGGCCTCAACTTCTGATAACTATTAGATCCTTACAAAAATCAATTTTTCACCAGAGTCTCAGCTATTCAGGGATTTCCATCATATTTAGATTCTTTTTGATAAAATCAAAACGTTCAACAGCTAAGGGTTTTGTAAAGATATCAGCCCATTGATTTTCTGTTTCAATGAACTTAAGATCAATT
Source organism: Trifolium repens (assembly GCA_030408175.1). NCBI lineage: Eukaryota > Viridiplantae > Streptophyta > Magnoliopsida > Fabales > Fabaceae > Trifolium > Trifolium repens. Next base: position 42,535,512 of record CP125850.1, on the reverse strand, counting down.
ACACCCTTTTGAACATAGTCTTTTATGAAATGATGTTTAATCTCAATATGCTTAGCTCTTGAATGTAAAATAGGATTTTTGGAAAGATGGATGGCTGCAGTATTATCACAATATAAAGGAATATTGTTACTGCTTATTTGATAATCTTCCAATTGATATTTCATCCAAAGTAGTTGTGTACAACATTTTGCTGCTGATATGTATTTTGCTTCTGCTGTTGACATAGCTATGGTGGTTTGCCTTTTACTAGCCCATGAAATCAAGTTCTCACCAATGAATTGACAATTACCACTGGTGGATTTTCTTTCAATTTTATCAACAACATAGTCAGCATAACAGAATCCAATCAGTTGTAGTCATTGGATTTCTGATACAGTAATCCAATGTTACAAGTAGCTTTCAAATATCTAAAGATTCTCTTCACAACAGTGAAATGAGATTCTCTAGGATCTGATTGAAATCTTGCACACAAGCATACACTGAATAAAATATCCGGTCTTGAGGCAGTTAGGTAAGGAAGAGATCCAATCATACCTCGATAGAGCTTCTGATCAACTTTGCCTTCAGATTCTTCGTTGCTCAAGCTTGATGTAGGATGCATTGGAGTGTTCATGGGTTTGCAATCTTCCAAATTGAATTTCTTCAGAAGATCTTTTATATATTTTGATTGATGAATGAATGTTCCTTTCTTCGTTTGATTTACTTGAATTCCAAGAAAGAACTTCAATTCTCCCATCATGCTCATCTCAAATTCATCCTGCATAAGCTTAGAAAAATTCTTGCACAAAGTGGCATTAGTTGATCCAAAAATGATATCATCAACGTAAATTTGAATGATCAAAATATCTTTCTTTAGTGTTTTTCTGAATAGTGTATTATCAACTTGACATTTCTCAAAACCATTGTTTACTAAGAAAGTACTTAGTCTCTCATACCAAGCTCTGGGAGCTTGTTTGAGTCCATAGAGTGATTTCTTGAGTTTGAACACATGGTATTGATTTGATAAATCTTCAAATCCAGGAGGTTGTTTGACATATACTTCTTCAGAAATAACACCATTAAGAAATGCACTTTTTACATCCATTTGATAGAGAGTGATACCATTATTAACTGAATAAGATAAAAGTAACCTGATTGCTTCCAGTCTAGCTACTAGAGCATATGTTTCAGTAAAGTCAATTCCTTCTTGTTGACTATATCCTTGTGCAACAAGTCTTGCTTTGTTTCTGGTTACTTCACCTTGTTCATTCAGTTTGTTTCTGTATACCCATTTTGTTCCAATAATGTTCTTGTGCTTAGGTTTGGTTACCAGATCCCATACATCATTCCTCTTGAATTGATTTAACTCTTCTTCCATAGCAACGATCCAAGCATCATCTGAGAGAGCTTCATTTGTAGTCTTTGGTTCAATCAAGGATACTAATCCAAACAATGATTCTTCATCTCTGAAGTTTGATCTTGTTTTTCTAAGACTATTCTTGTTTCCAAGGATGAGCTCTTCAGGATGTGAAGATTTGTACTTGAAAGTATTTCTTGTAATATCAGTTGCTTCAGAGTTATCATCATCAGTTTGATGTTCTTGAGCAGCATCAGAAGGTGTTTCTTCTTGAATTTCAGAGTCTTCTACAGGTTCTATGTAGTTGTCATACTCTGGAACTTCATCGTCTGAGTCATCAGATCCTGATAAATCTATAACAGGCTGTGACTTTTTATCATCAGGCTCTTTATCATCAAACTTTACGTGCATTGATTCTTCCACTATATTAGTTTCAGAATTATACACTTTGTATAACTTAGAGCGTTCAGAGTATCCAATGAAGATACCCTTACAGGCTTTAGAGTCAAATTTCTTAAGATGGACTTTATTATTTAGAATGTAACATGTACAGCCAAATTGATGAAAATAAGAAATATTGGGTTTTCTTCCTCTAAAGAGTTCATATGTTGTTTTGTTCAAAATAGGTCTTATATAGATTCTATTTTGAATATAACAAGCAGTGTTAACAGCTTCTGCCCAAAAGAATTTTTCTAAATTATTTTCATGCATGATGGTGTGTGCCATTTCTTGCAAAGATCTATTCTTTCTTTCTACAACTCCATTTCGTTGTGGAGTTCTAGGAGAAGAGAATTCATGGAGAATTCCATGTTCTTCACAAAAATTTTCAAAAGGTTCATTTTCAAATTCACCACCATGATCACTTCTTACTTTCAAAATCTTGGAATCCTTTTCATTTTGAATTTGGGTACAGAAGATGCTGAACACCTCATATGTGTCATCTTTAGTTCTCAGAAATTTAATCCAAGACCATCTACTATAATCATCCACTATGACTAATCCATACTTCTTACCATTGATTGAAGCAGTGCTAACTGGTCCAAAAAGATCAATATGTAAGAGTTCTAAAGGTCTAGAAGTAGAGACAATGTTTTTGTTCTTAAAAGAACTTTTGACAATCTTTCCTTTTTGACAAGAGCCACAAAGTGAGTCTGAGTGATATTTAATTTTTGGAAGACCTCTGACAAGATTGTCCTTGCTAAGCTTGGAGATTAATCTCCAGTTAGCATGACCCAATATTTTGTGCCAGATCCATTTTTCATCACTCAGTGTCAAAAGACAAAGCACTTGTTGTTCCTTTAAATCAGAAAAATTGACTTTATAAGCATTGCCTTTTCTATTACCTTTAAAAACAATGGATTGGTCAGAGTTTCTAATTACAGTACATGAATCCTTATTAAACATGACATCATAATTACAATCACATAATTGACTTATGCTAAGTAAGTTATGATGTAGTCCATCTACTAACCAAACATCAGAAATTAACAAAGAAGAATTACCAACTGTACCTATACCAATGATCTTCCCCTTCTGGTTGCCACCAAACCCTACTGTTCCTCCCTCTTGCTGATTCAGGGTGTGGAACAAAAGCTTGTCTCCTGTCATGTGACGTGAGCAACCACTGTCTAGATACCATGAGCTTTCTTTTCTTCTTTGGGTGGATACCTGCAGCATACACTATTTCAGATTTTGGTACCCATATTCTGATGGGTCCATGTTGGTTAGTTTTATGAATCTTATTCTTCTTCTTAGAGTATTCAGAAGATCTAGAGTCAACTGAGCCTTTAGAAAATGATTTAGGCTTATGTTGTCTCTGAGACTTTCCTTTTGAGTGTGTCAGAGAACCAGTTACCAAGTTTGCGTTAGAAGTACTGGTGCCTCGCTTATCAATAGGCTTTGGTACTCTGATAGCTTTAACCTGAGTAGACATGGATACTGAAGTGAGGGGAACCTGGGTTTTAGAAGACTTAGGTTCAGAAGATGAGTTATCTTCTGATACCTTATCTTGTGGTTCCAAGCTCACAAGAGTATCAGACACAGTCAGAGGTTCTGAATTACCCTTAGGAAGGTTAGAGTAAGATTCTGAAGGTGGTTTGCTTAAGCAGACAGACTGACTTGCTTTCCCTTTATCAGAAGATGTAAGGGAACCAAGTCCTTGTCTTCTATAATAATTGCTCCCACCATGAATCATGGAAGACATCTTAACTTTGTCGATGTTATGATGTACAAACTCTTGAAGAGCAATTTCATACTCATCATAGGGTTTGTGAAATGTTCTGCAACCAGTTTTAAGCACTTTAATTGTTTTAAGAGATTTTTGATAATGTGCTTGAGTCTGGTTGAGATTTTCATTGAGCAGTTTTAATTTTTGTTTACAAAGATCTAGCTCATTAGACTTTTCCATGTACTTCATCATAACCTCTTTCAGAGCCTTGGTGACTTGAGTACTAGACATTTTAGAAATTACCTCTTCAATATCATCTGTGTCAGACTCTGAATCACTTTCATTATCTGATTCACCAGTGGCCATGAGTGCTAGATTTGCTTCCTCAGAATCTTCGTCCTCAGATAATTCATTGATGTCTTCCCATGTAGCCATCAGACTCTTCTTAGCTTTATTCTTGATTGTACTCTTTCTTCCTTTACCCTTGGAGTTGAGTTCAGGACAATCAGCCATGAAGTGTCCAGGCTTGTGACAATTGAAACAATTTTTTGTGTCATCCTTCTTCTCTTTTCTAACGTTGTTCCTTGATCCAAATCCTTTGCTTGAGTAGCTTTTGCCCTTCCTTGTTGTCCACTTTTGAAACTTCTTCGACAAGAGTGCAAAGACGTCATCATCTGATCCATCTTCTTGGTCATCTATGGAAGATTCCTCTGCTTTAGATTCTGCAACTTTGGCTTTCAGAGCCTTAGACGAAACTGAAATAGATGGCAGAGCCACATATTTTAGTTTCTTCTGAGGCTCATCAGAAGATAGTTCAATCTCATGACTCATGAGAGAACTTATCAATTCTTCCAAGCCAAGTGTGTCCAAATCTTTAGCTTCCTAAATAGTTGTTACCTTAGGCCTCCACCTTGAAGGTAAGCTTCTCAGAATCTTCCTTACATGATCAGAAGTTGTATAACTTCTCTTCAGAACTTGGAGACCAGCTAGAATTTTGAATCTAGAATACATAGATTCAATATTCTCATCATCCTTCATTCTAAAGAGTTCATACAGTTGGATCAAAAGAGTAGCCTTTGCTTCTTGAACATGTTTGTTCCCTTCATATGTGGAACATAAGGAGTCATATATACTCTTGGCAGTAGATTTGTCAGTGATCTTGAGATATTCATCATGAGATATACAACCAATGAGAAGATCATTGACTTTGTAATGTTTCTTGTAAGCCTTCTTGTCATTAGGAGTGAACTTCTTTCTTTCTTCAACGGATAACTTACCTCTTTCATCAAGACCTTGAAAAGTTACCCCTTCTTCAACCAAGTCCTAAAGCTCATCATCTATACCAATGAGATGACTGTAGATTCTATCTTTCCACCAGGAAAATGTAGAACCATCTCCGTTAAACTTTGGTGCTTTGTTGTTGGACTTATCTTCAACATCATAGTCATGAGGAACTGCTTTCATACTTGCAGCTGCAGCGTCAGTCATTGTGTTTTTCAACAATAAACTGTCTCACTGTTAAGTGATAAAAACAGAACCAGGCTCTGATACCAATTGAAGGTGTGAAAAATACAAGAAGGGGGGGGTGGTTGAATTGTGTTTTGGGTAGTTTGAAAATTTCTTCAAAGTTATAAAACTTATCAGAGTTTGCAGCGGTTAGAAAATCAAAACACAATCAAACAACAACTATGAAAGAGTAAGAGAGAGAGAGATATGTTGAGGCAAAATCCCAATTTGATGTTTTAAAGATAACAAACATCTTAATTATATTTTAAGTAATTCTGATCTCATTGTTATCTAACAAGTGCTTTTGAGTGTTTCAAATAAGCCGGGATTAATTAAGCAAGTTACATCAAGTATCATCCTTTTTATTTGTAATACGAACAAGAATAAAAGAACGATCTCAAAACGATCTCAGGATTTACGCTTGTGATTAATCAAAAACAAAGCATCAATGACTAAGCACTTATTTTTCTAAGTGAACAATGTACAAAGACAAAGAATCACTTTTTCCTTGGTAATAACTCACAAGATCACAACAGTTATCATAACAAATAAGGCAAGGAATATTTGCGAAGAAATGAACAAATTTCCTCTTTGGCCAAGATTAAGGATCAAGCATGTGCAAGTGGATTTAATTCAAAGGCATAGTCCAAAAGGTGTCTATTTTATCTTAGACAGATTTTTCATGGACCAATAAGATCAGCACAACACTTTGTAAGCTAAGAGTAGACTTGGACTTTATGAACTTCCAAAGGCAACATTCTCCCACACACTTTCCTCTCTCTCTCCAAAGACTTTTTTGCTCAAGGAAGGACGAGTGAATAGTGTTTCAAGGACAAGGAAGCTTCAGTACTGATTTTGTGAAAGTTGTCATCACACGTGATTGTTCTCTTTTACTTGAAGAACAAGTTCATCCTTGCCCAGATTTGAGATCAATCTCAGAATGTTCATAAGAGAGACTCTTTATCACATTATTATTCAAAGCCTTAGCCAGCTGTGTTTCACGTGCCCTAAAGGACAACAACGGTTTTACTTGTTGTATAAGATTACAAGGAATCATTTACAGCTCACAGCTAGCTTCTTGACTATGCTCCATTTGAATCAATGACAAAGGCTCAGATCCAATATCATTCTCTGAACAGTCTCCCAGGTTCAGCAACATTTGAATTTCATGTACTATCATCTTATTGAAGAAGTTTCAAGCAAGTGTCCGTTACAAACGGCTATACTTCTTTACCAAGAAATACAAGGACTTATTCCAGCTATAAATAGAGCCTCTTGGTAACTTTGAAGAGCTAGAGTTTTTATCACAATCATTTTGCCAACTTGTCTTTATCGTGCAAGCATTCTCTAAAGCTCTTCTGTTGATCTCTTTCACTTCAACTCTGTAATTCTATACTAGGATTAGTATAAATTCTTTTCAGTGTATTGAGAGTCTTATTTTCTTTAGGCTTCTCACTTGGTGAGTTTTGTAAAGCTTAGATCCAAATCATTATACTTGTAAAAGAGCTACTCAAGTCAATATGGCTGTATTGTTTGAGTGTTGTAATACTCTTACTAGCTTGGAGGGCTGGGGTATCTTTAAGCTTGTAGGGCTTAAAGGGTCTTGGATCTTGATCAAAGATTGCAAGAAGGAAAGTGTATTTTTGGGATCGGTAGTATCTCATAGTGGCAAAACTCACAGGAGCGTGAGGACTGGACGTAGCCCATCATTAAAGGGGTGAACCAGTATAATTGTTTGTGTGCATCTCTCTTCCCTTAACTCTTTCATTTTATGCAAACACAACACACACACGTTTAATTATTTATTTACTTTATATATTCCAAGATTGATCTGAGAACGTTCTCTCATTTAAACTAACCAACGTTCTCAAGATATTCTAACATTTTCTCTTGGTCAAGTATTCAATTAATTTTAATAGGTAAATTTTAAAAAGGTTCACAATTCAAACCCCCTTTCTTGTGAAAAACTTTGCTACTTCAATTGGCATCAGAGCTCTGCCTCTAAGGTTGAGCATCTAACAAGTGCTAGAGGAAAAGATCTAGGAAAGAAGTATGTCTAAAAGCGCAAAGTTTATCTCTGAAGGAGGATCCTCAAATAGACCACCACTATTTGAAGGGGATGATTACTATTACTGGAAGGATAAGATGGAACTATTTCTAAGATCACAAGATAACAACATGTGGTCAGTTATTGAAATTGGTGAATATGTACCTTTGGTGAAAGATTCAACTACACCTAAAACACCAGGTGAATGGTTAACATAAGAAGCTGATAGAGTACTCTTAAACACCAAAGCAAAATTGTTTATTAAGAGTGCTATGAGCAGAGAAGAGTATGATAGAATCATGCAATGCAAAACTGCTAAGGAAATGTGGGAAACTCTCCAAGTCCACCATGAAGGAACTAGTCGTGTCAAAGAAACAAGGATTGATGTTGGTGTTAGGAAATTTGAGTTGTTTGAAATGCAAGAAGATGAATCAATAGATCAGATGTATGGAAGATTCACAATCATCATCAACGAGCTGAATTCCTTGGGAAAGACATACACAACACATGAAAAGATAAGGAAACTTCTTAGGTGTTTAACAAAGAATTGGAGACATATAGTAACTGCCATTACTGAATGAAAAAATCTTTCACAAATGAAACTTGAAGATCTAATTGGATCTCTGAAAGCTCATGAGTCAATTCTTCAAGAAGACAAACCAGTCAAAAAGAAAATGATTGCTTTGGATTCCCAGACTAGAGAACATTCTCAGATTGTTGAAGATAATCTTGAGAATGAAGATGAAGATGAAGATGAAGAAATGGCCTTTCTATCAAGAAAGATTCAGAGATTAATGCAAAGAAGAAATCAACTCAAAAGATATTTTCAACCCAAAAGGAGTGGATCCAAAGAAGTAGATATGAGTAAAATCAAGTGCTATGGATGTGATCAATTTGGACATTATAAGAATGAATGTCCAAAGCAAAGGAAACCTTCTTTCAAAAAGAAATCCATGATGGCCACTTGGGATGAAACAGATGAAGAATCAGAAGAAGAACACGAGGAACAAACAGCAAATGTGTGCCTAATGACACATTCAGTTACAGAAGAGGTAAGTACTGAACCTTGTTCCTCTTGTCAAAAAACTGAGCATTTATTTGATAATTTATTATATGATACTCAACTGCTAAATCAAAAGAATGGTAAACTTAGGGATGAAGTAACTAAGGCAAATGAAGAAAGAGATAAATATAAAGCAGAAAATATCATCTTACATCAAATGCTTGATAATATGCAAAATTCTCACAAAGACATGTCTAAACAAATTTGTGAGATTAGAAAGGAGAAAAATCATCTAGAATGTTCAAAGTTGAAGGAAGAAAATGTTTTCTTAAAAAATAGAGTTTCTATGTTAGAAAATGATTTGAGAAAATTCATTACTTCTACAAAAACTTTTGATAAATTTGGAGTTTTTGACAAAGCTGGTATTGGATATAGACCATACCAAAACAAAAAACTATATGAAAACTTTTTCCTCCCTAAGAAACAAAAGAAAAACCAAAAATATAAATGCACATTCTGTCTCAAAGAAGGACATCTTGAAACCTTTTGTTTTAAAAAGAGAGAAAGAAAACAATCTCTTCCTCAACACAGAGAACATTCTCAGAATGATCCTAGAAAAAGAATTTATAAACCTCCTCATAGAAGAACATCTCATCAAATTGTAAAAAGATCTGTTAAAATGGATTTCACTAACCTTCAAGGACCCACAGATCTATGGGTACCTAAAGTCCTATTAAAATCAAATGTAGGAATGTCTTCTAGCAGTCAAGAGAAAGCCATGGTACTTGGATAGTGGTTGCTCAAGACATATGACAGGAGATAGAAAAAGCTTTCTTACATTTGAAGAAAAGGAAGGTGGATCTGTTACCTTTGGCAATAATGAAAAAGCTCAAATCAAAGGAAAAGGTACTATTGGTAAGGTTGGTTCTGCTAAGATTGAAAATGTTCATTATGTGGAAGGTCTTAAACATAACTTAATAAGCATAAGTCAATTATGTGATAATGGCTTTGAAGTTATTTTTAAAACTAACACATGTGAAATTAAACAATCTTCATGTGAAACAATTCTATTTAGTGGATCAAGGATTAAAAATGTTTATGTAGTATACTTGGATGAACTACCTACTGAATCATGTTTTGTTTATCTTGAAAAAGACAAATGGACATGGCATAAAAGGGTAGGTCATGTAAGTATGAAAACTATTTCAAAACCATCCAAACTTGATCTAGTAAGTGGATTGCCCAAGATAAGTTTTGATCTAGATAAAGTATGTGAATCTTGTGCAAGAGGAAAACAAGTCAAAAGTAGTTTCAAACCTAAAAATTTTATTTTAACTAAAAAACCTCTTGAGATGCTTCACATTGATTTATTTGGACCTGTCAAAACTACAAGTCTTGGTGGTAAGAATTATGGCTTTGTCATTGTTGATGATTTCTCTAGATTCACTTGGGTGCTTTTTCTAAAACACAAAGATGATGCTCTTGAAGCTTTTAAATCTTTTTGCTTAAAAGTTCAGAATGAGAAAAATTCAAACATTGTTTCTATAAGAAGTGATCATGGAGGAGAATTTGAAAACTCTCTCTTTGAAAATTTCCTTGACAACAATGGAATATCTCATAATTTTTCTTGTCCAAGAACACCTCAACAAAATGGTGTTGTGGAAAGGAAAAATAGAACCTTACAAGAAATGGCAAGAACTATGTTAAATGAATCTAATGTTGAAAAATATTTTTGGGCTGAAGCCATAAATACTTCTTGCTATATCTTAAACAGAGCTACCATCAGAAAAGTTTTAAACAAAACACCCTATGAACTTTGGAAAGGTAGAAAGCCAAATATTTCTTACTTTCACATTTTTGGATGTTATTGTTATATCTTGAATATCAAAGACAACCTTGACAAGTTTGATTCAAAGTCAGATAAAGGGATCTTCTTAGGATATTCTCTGACATCAAAGGCTTATAGAATCTACAACTTAAGAACCCAAACCTTGGAAGAAAGTATGCATGTCAAATTTGATGAGTTTGAAGAACAACCAAGTATAATGGAAATAGATGATGAAGAGGTCGAACACATAAGAAATCAGAATGATGATCCCAATCAAGAATCACCTTCTCAACAACTTCCAAGAACTTGGAAAACTGTCACAAATCATCTACCAGAACAAATCATTGGAAATACTGAAGATGGAATTAGGACTAGAAGGTCTCTGCAAATCATAGAGAACAATCTGGGATTGATCTCTCAGCTAGAACCAAGAACAATAGATGAAGCTATCATTGATGAATCATGGATAGAAGCTATGAAAGAAGAACTGTCACAGTTTGAAAGAAATGAAGTATGGAATTTGGTGCCTCTACCAAAGAATCATTCAATCATTGGCACTAGATGGGTCTTTAGAAACAAATTGGATGAAAATGGTAAAGTGATTAGAAACAAAGTTAGGTTGGTAGCCCAAGGGTATAATCAACAAGAAGGTATTGATTATGATGAGACTTTTGCTCCTGTAGCCAGGTTAGAAGCTATTAGAATTTTGCTTGCATATGCATCTCACAAATGTTTTAAACTTTTTCAAATGGAGGTTAAAAGTGCTTTTTTAAATGGCTTTTTGAATGAAGAAGTATATGTTCATCAACCCCCAGGTTTTGTTGATCAAAATAAGTCAAATTATGTTTTCAAACTTACCAAAGCTCTATATGGACTTAAGCAAGCTCCAAGAGCTTGGTATGAAAGGTTGAGTACCTTTTTGCTTGAAAATGGTTTTTCTAGAGGACAAATTGATACTACACGTTTTAGAAAAACTCATAAGCATGATTTACTTATTGTTCAAGTATATGTTGATGATATTATATTTGGTGCTACTAATGAAAATATGTGTGAAGAATTTTCTAATCTTATGCAAAGTGAGTTTGAAATGAGCTTGATGGGAGAACTTAGATTCTTTCTTGGCTTACAAATCAAGCAACTAGAAGATGGCATTTTTATTTGTCAAGAAACATCAAAGATCTTCTCAAGAAATATAAAATGAATGAAGCTAAGATTATGTCAACTCCTATGCATCCATCAACAAGTTTGGACAAAGATGAAAATGGCAAAAATGTGTCAGAAAAGGAATTTAGGGGAATGATTGGATCACTTCTCTACTTGACTGCAAGCAGACCTGATATTGTGTTCTCAGTGGGACTATGTGCAAGATTCCAATCATCTCCAAAGGAATCACATTTAGTTGCAGTGAAAAGAATTTTTAGATACTTGGTTGGAACACAAGATGTTGGTCTATGGTACAAAAAGGGTACTTATTTTGATCTAAAAGCTTATTGTGATGCTGATTATGTTGGTGACAAAATTGAGAGAAAAAGCACAAGTGGAGCATGTCAATTCCTTGGTGAAGCTCTTCTCAGTTGGTGTTGTAGAAAATAAAATACCATTGCACTTTCAACAACTGAAGCAGAATATGTGTCTGCATCAAATTGTTGCTCTCAAGTGATATGGATCAAAAACCAACTTAAAGACTTCTCACTAAGGTACACAAATGTTCAAATTCTTTGTGATAATACTAGTGCTATTAATCTATCAAAAAACCCATTCAACATTCAAGATCAAAACACATTGAAATCAAACATCATTTTATTCGTGATCATGTGAACAAAAAGGATATCTCTTTAGTTTTTGTTGATACTGAAAATCAGTTGGCTGACATCTTTACTAAACTATTGGTTGAGGATCGTTTTAATTTTATTAAAGAAAAATTGAAAATCATCAAAAATCCCAACATTATTTAATTATATGCATGCTCATTGTTTTAGAGAACGTTCTTGGAACGATCTCATATGTGTTTTATATCTAATTGCAGAACGCGTGTTTTCTTGTATCTATCCGTTAATATTCTCTTCTTTATTTTTAAAAATTAATTAACTTATCATTAGAAATATTAGGAAAAATAGGATTGGCTCTCCCTTAATGCTCTAACGGTTACACCCTTAAACTCTCATCATCTCTCTCCTGAAAAATCCCTTTTTACAAAATCCAAGTACAAAACTTCACTATTCACAAAGTACACCTCGCTACTAACTCTCTTCCTCTTCTCCAAGCAACCATTTCTTTTAATCATTCATCTCACCCTCTCTCTGATCAGCGCTATTCATCATCACCAAACTCTGAAACAAATTCTCAAATGGCAAGAACGAAAACTCCAGCTCGCAAAAATGCTACCCAGATTTCTCAAACTCCTTCACCACCATCGTCACCAATTCCTTCACCTAACAATCAACCACGTCCATCAAAATCACCAGAAAAATCTTCTGAAACCAACCAATCACCAGAATCCAAACTAGATCAACCTTCTCAAACCATCTCTGACCACATGCAAACCCAAATTGAACCTGACCATGTCTCTGATTCACTATCAGAATGATCCGAGAACATTCTCACCAATGAAGATGTTGATCAAACTCAAACTGAAACTCTGAATGATGATGGAATCATCACTCCTCATACAACCATTGTTGTGCCTAGCCAAGCTGAAACACCTCCTGTCTATGTTAAGCCTAAGAAAACCAAAACATAATCTCTATCAAAACTCTCAAAATCCCCTCTCAAATCAAAATAAAAAACACCATCTATGTAAGACCCGTAATTCCACTGTACCTTTTGGTGAATAAAATAAGTAATGGCTACGAGTTTTAGGGTTTTTGGTGAAGCTGTTTTTGTGAGTATCGTCGCATAAATGAGATTTTTTGCTGAAACGGAGCCTGTTTTGTGCTCGTGCGCTGGAAAGGCACAGACTTTTGGGTTGTAGTCTTCTTTTAAGTATGAGGAGATTTCTGTGAAGTCAGAATGACGAGTTTTGGATTATTCTTGTTTTTGGAAAAACGAGTAGGATTTTACCCGCTGATGGAAAATCTTACTGCGTCTGTTTTAAGTGAGGTTTCGGGTGGAAGTTTTATATATCTGCGCGAGTTAGGATATGTCCTGAGATTAATTTTCTAAGGTATGGAAGAAAATTACAGTCGCGGAAAAAGATTCGGCGATAAGTTTTGGAATGGAAAAACGATAGACGTTCTTTCCGTAAGTTTTCTGTTTTTGTGAGTTTCGTTCGTCGCGATGCGCGAGAACTGAACGTGCGTTTAGTTGTAAGAGGTTGTGGGAAATATCTTGTGAGGATAGACTTGGATTTGATCCAATGGCTAGGATGTGATCTTAGAACTTTATCCTATTTGATCTAATGACTAGGAATTAAATGAGATATCTACAAGTAGCAAAGTCATGAGATTTCCTTCCATTCCTTTTCTCTTTGCCGTGAGTCCACCCTTTGTCCTTCACCATTCCATAAAATTCCCATTTCTTCACCAAAGCTAAGGATTTCAAGCTTGTTGGATCATAGAAGTTGCTAGGAATCATCTCCTCTTAAGGTAACTAGCTTTATCCTTCTTATTGTTGGTTAAATTCCTCATGGATTAAGTTATGAAAATTGTGTTCTTGAGAAGAAAATTATTAGAACTTGCTTTTAATTAGTTTTGGTTCCATAGAAGTGTTCTTGAGAGTTTCTTAGTACACTTGAGTGAAGCATGAGAAGTTTTCCATGGTTGATTTATGTTTTCACAAATTTTTTTAGTTAGGGTTTTAAGAAAATTTTTGAAAAAGATCATAAACTTGGATTGTGTTGTATGATTTTGGTTTTGAAGTTAGTTTTGAGCTTTTTGACAAAATGGATTGGTGAATATGAAATTTGTTTCGAAAAATAAAAAAAAAATTATTCTCGTGTTCTTGAGCGACTCGAAGAACATAATTTAGAAAAAAATTTATTTCGAGTTTCAAAAGGAGTCGGGTACACGATCGAATATTGTTACAAACTAATGAATGTGGGCTAGGGTTTCAAATGAAAAAAAATGTGTAGGGTGACCTTTTTGCCTCAAATGGCCGTGGCACCCATATAGGGTTCGAGGAATCGAATTTCGAAAATTGTTTAGAGGCAAATAGCTTCCCATGATCATTGTTTAATTGTTTGATGGGTTATGGGATGTTTTGAAAAGAAAAATGATCACTTGCCTTAAGAAAAACCTTATTTGAGATTTCTCGAAAATTTGCGATTCGACTCTATAATTTCTAAATCGTTTTGATAAGTGCTAGTTAGGTATTATGGGATATTACCATGCATTTAGAAGTGAAAAATTTTGTGTGGGAGGGTGTTTTTCAAAATCTTGGCCGTGGCCTTTTTAGTGGTGGGGGAGAAATTCCAAAATTTTTTCTAAGTCCACAATTGTGTGAAAATTGTGTATGTGTTGGATAATCTTAGTTTTGAAGAAAAATGAGTATAGGAAAGGTTGTTAGGAAGAAAAAAATGTGTAACTTGTAACGCAAGAAAACTTCGATTTTTCATAAAAATATTCTTGAAAAGTTTTGGTTGTGTTTCAAATAGTTTTGTTGTGTGTGAAACAAGTCCTTGAAGTGGAAAATCCAAAATGGTTTTGGTTTATGATTTAAAAACAAAATGATTTTCGTGTTATAAAAATAGTACAATTTACTTCGTGAATTTTTAAACTCTATGAGAATAACCTGAAATCATTGAGGGATAGCTTTAGGAAGTACTTTAGACCCCTCTGGAACTTTGAGAGCAAGTTTCGTTTCGATAGGATAATCGAGGAGTATTTTATTGATTGTACGCTGCTTATATTTTAGGAAGCGCGAATTGTAGAATTGTGGAGTTGAGCGAGTTTTAATTGTGGAAGCTTGCCGAGGTAAGGGCTCCACTTTATTTCTGTCTTTTCACTGAGTTATAACATGTTTGTTGGTTATTTTCGGTGATGCGTGTTTGTGTGTTTGGCTTGTATGTGTTATGTATTCTCGTTATGAGAAAGTGTTTACAATACGTGCGTTGTTTACATCTGATTGAGAATCTATGTATGCTGTGATTGGATTACATATGATGGAGAATGTATGTATGTGTGTGATTGTCTTACATATGATTTAGCGAAATATATGTGTTGACATGTGGTGTGATTACATATGCTTGTATGATATGTAAATAATTGCATGAGCATATATGAACGTGTATGTCAGATGGGACTGCACGGGGTGTGTCAGATGGGACTGCCCGGGGTATGTCAGATTGAGACTACCCTATATATGTTGAAATAGAATATATTATGCTCATGCATTTCATAGTCGTGTAAGTCAGATGGGACTGCACGGGGTGTGTCAGATGGGACCACCTAATCCTGCGGGATTTTATTGAGTTGGTGTTTGTCAGATGGAGACTTCACCTGCCCTGCGGGGTTTAGCAGGGGATGGACCTACGACTCTCTGCGGAGAGGTTAAATTCTGGAATTCATGCATGTGGCAGCCAGTGATTGGTGTCACGCTCATTGTAGAGGTTGCATTATAGGCTATGTGTGCATTGCTTATATGAACCCGTTGGTGGGAATTGCTTTGTTGGTTAAGAGCTTTCTCTTGTGTTTGTGGAATTATTGTTATGTGTACAATCTTTCGCACCGGTTATATATATACATACTATATATTTTGTGGTGGCCCCTTTCTTTCATTTGCGGGCTCATCCCACCCAGATGATGGGTTAGGTCGTGGTGACGACGGTGGCAGTTCTAGGCCATAGTGAGCACGTGGTGAAGCTTAGTATAGTTAGACTATGCGCCGGTGTGTTTTGTGCACCGTGCTTTTTGGTTAGCATAGGGTTTTCTAACTTGTTTTGTTGTAAGTATTTGAATACTTAGACTTGGACTGTAATTATTCAGGAATACACTTTGCTTGTCGAAGCACCTTATGGTAATGAGTTCTTTTGCATATTTGAATGCCGGCTCATTGAAAAATACTTTATGCGCACTCTGAGTGTTAGTTGAAAAAAAAAAAAAATATATACTGTCTTTTCAGGCCTTTGAAAAACGGGTTGTTACAATTGGTATCAGAGCCCGGCTTTAAATCTTCAAAGGGAAAGTGTACACTTGAGTCGTTAGTCCAGAGTCGGTTAGAACATAGCTAGAGTTGTGTTAGTTCTAGCGGTCGTTTTTGTTGTGTTGTGGGTTATGTGGTTGGTTGTTTTGAGTCTAGCATGAGATATGCTTAGACACTGGTTTGTGTCTTACTGAAGTAATGCAGGGAGTGAGGCTTCAGTAAGTGGAATTGTGAAACCCCCGAGCCTTGGTCGAATTTAGTCGACGAGTGTCTCTGAATTCCTTAGACAGAGTGGTCCGAGGAGGATGGACTTGAGGCGAACGAGAACCACAAAGGATTCTTGGAAGAAATTCGATGAACTTGAATTGGCATGGGTCGTTGCCACCCGGAGGTGTTGAGTACGGACGTGTGGACGTCGACTAATAAAGGATTTCAAGTAAGGATCAGATTGGGATACCTTTTGAAGAAGGTGCTGGATATCCGTTCTAGTGAGTTCGGACGAGACTGGATGAAGTCATTCAGTTGTCAAGAGGATGCAACCATTGTAGAATAGTGGAGCATGCAGAGATGTCAGTTGGATTTAATTACAATGATTGGATAATCATTGGGGCAACTTGTATTGGAAATAAAGTGCATTGCGCGTCAAGAGTAAATGAATTTGGTGGTGTTAGAAGACGGTTGCGCGAACGATGGGTACCTTAAGGGTTTAATTTTAGTGTGCGAGATGAATTAGATTCGGAACTAAAATTTGTAAGGATGAATCTCGTGATGATTGAAGGTAGGAGACCAAGTATCACTTTGATATGTGACAATCTATACATAGTTCGGGAGATAGTAAGTATAGATGTCGAGGTGAGATAAAATACAGGTAATGGATTGTTGGATAAAAAGTGGATTTGGAGAAATATTATGGTAAAGAACGAGGAGTTCAACCTTGGAAATTGAGTTGCATATCACTGATAGGTAATACTGGAAGTGTAAAGTATGGAAATACCTAGAGAATTGTAGCAGTGTAAGCTAGAATTGTTAGTTATTGGCAGGTAAACCATAAGAGAAGGTAAACTTATGGAGTAGTTGGAAAAGATTAGTCAAGATTGAGTAGAGATCCTGTGTGGATGTGCATATAAGTTAACGATTTTTATCGACCAAGAGGGTTGAAGGACTAAGTGGCATCTTGAATTCATGATAACATGAGAGTCGAGGTAGGCAAGATTTGAATAAATTCAAGTTATGGACGAGAATTTTTGGATATTTTCTAAGAAGGTCGTGTTTGAGTAGAAAAGGAGTTCGTTAGTAAGAATACTAAGACAATGAAAGTTGATAGTTGGAAGGACTTTTATTGTGTATTAGGATTAAATGGATGGTACGACGAGTTTTTAGAGTTCTTGAAGATTAGATTCAAGAGTTTGATTTGGATATCGAACTTACTAAGAATAAAATCATAGCAAAGTGTTGTGCGTTGGTAGCTGTCTTGATAGGCCAAGCGTTAAGATTTGAGATAAGTGTTTCATGGCTTGATGTATGAGTAAGGTATGTTGATTTGAAAGTAAATTATAGTGACATGACGATGGTAAGACTAGAGATAGTTATGCATAGAAAAATACTTAATAGGAACTTGAGGAATTAATTTATTGGAGCGTTCGATTATGAAGAGTACAATTGATGATCGTTAGTAAAAGTTAGAAGTGAATAAGAAAACGATGAGTGACTAGATTTAATCTCAAGATTAGTTGGAACTTGAGATCTAGAAATTGATTCCCCGGAGGGAACAGACTTTATAACTTTAAGAATAGTCACGATGATGAAGGACCAATCGAATGGAGAAGAGTGTGCTTGATTGGAAATAAGTTGGTGTGGAACGAGCGTAATTGGATTGTGTGTGGAAAATTAAAGATGTTGTTTGGAACCAATAAGTTATGTGTCATGGTGGTTTGGGAACCAACTTTAGGTTGTTGTTGAACTGAAGAATTGCAAATTAGTAGATCGATGAGATTAGTCGCAGAGGATGTTAGCCATTGGAAAGTCGTGTTGAGAATGAGTAAGAGAGAAGCACATGAGAATGTGGCTTATGTCAATGGAGGATTGGCGAATGGAAATTCCCTCCCACATAATTTGGAAAATTATGATTGTGCGTGTATATTAAGGATTCGAAAGCACCACCTGAATGGATGTCATGGCGGGGTATGTGTTGTGTGCGGTAATAATAAAGGGTAAGCAATTGTCTAGTGGCAAAGTTTGGTGGAAGCTGGTAGAGCTTCGATTCATTGTAGTGGTTACAATGAAGAGGGACGTAGCATAATGGAAATCTGTATTGAGTAAGTAAAGGAATGCGGATATGGTCTACATGGACAGTGGAACAATAGTGATGTGATGAGTACCTTAAGATTTATTTTGGAAGTAGGTATCTCGACAGAAAGGGTGATGTTGGGAGTAATTAAGAATGGTCAGGGTGACAAGCTCTTTTGAGTAAGAGAGGATTTAATTGTAAGAGAAAAAAAAAGAACTCAGGAGAATTCAGGAATAGAATGAGAATACGTTGTAAAGAGGATGTGCGCCGACGATGGCCGTCGACGAGGATAAACGTTTGTTTAAGGCACGCGAGATTCATCTAGGTGTCGTTTTGGAAGTAATGTGAACATATAAGGGACTGATTCTGGGGAATTGGAGATTTGGATAAGGGAGTCCAAGAGAAGTAGATGGTTTAGTTTGGCAAGTGTCAAGACTATGAGGAGTGTAATTACCAACCGGAGGTGGGGGTGGTATTATTTAAGTCGTGTTTGGAAAGAGATTCGAATGTGAACATACGGTTCGGCATATTCATTGAGTTGCGGACTCAGGGATATAGTGTGAAGTTCTTCGATAGAAAGGACAACTTTTGTGGAATGTAATGGTTTGGGGTGGTACCTGCCGTGGTGGCATTGTATTACTGTTGAATGATGTTCAACGGATGTTTCATGAGTGGAATCATGAGAGCTTGAACGATATGTTTTGAGTGTTGTGCCTTACGACTTCGACCTTGTATTCGTAAGAGATCGAGGGAAACATTAAGAAAAAACCTCGAAAGATTTGTGGAACCATTGTGCCTCGGAGGACCTTGAGCACAAGTGGAATGAAGTATCACTTAAGTTGGGTAAAGATGGTCTAAACCACCATCAGGATTGTCGACTGTCTATTGACAAATTGAGGGACTGGCCGTCCTTAATTTATTGTTGATGGTAGACGGGAATCATGTTGACTGGAATTGACTAGTTTTGCTAGCTTTGGTGGGGCGCAGAAAGTTTCGGTGTTTCTTTTTGGAGGGTAGCCAGTAACTGCTTCGCGTGAACCTAAGGAAATTGGCTATGTCGCGGGGGGCGAAAGAGGTGACTTTAGAAATTTTTGTTTGTGGGCACGAGGATCTTTGGGAACTAGAGGCTGTGAACCTCTGTTGTAAGGTTAATTTATGAGTGGTGAACTCGTTGAGAGTTGCGGTTGGTGCACGGTTGTGCCAGTGGGTTGGTGAGAGTACCTGTGTGACTTCACCCGGTGTTAGCATCTGTGTGGCTGCACCTAATCCTGAGGGATTTTGTTGTGTTGGTGATGGTAATAATTAGTTGAGTTGTTATTCTTACCTTTAGTTTCGAGGACGAAACTTCTTTTTGGAGGGTAGTAATGTAAGACCCGTAATTCCACTGTACCTTTTGGTGAATAAAATAAGTAATGGCTACGAGTTTTAGGGTTTTTGGTGAAGCTGTTTTTGTGAGTATCGTCGCATAAATGAGATTTTTTGCTGAAACGGAGCCTGTTTTGTGCTCGTGCGCTGGAAAGGCACAGACTTTTGGGTTGTAGTCTTCTTTTAAGTATGAGGAGATTTCTGTGAAGTCAGAATGATGAGTTTTGGATTATTCTTGTTTTTGGAAAAACGAGTAGGATTTTACCCGCTGATGGAAAATCTTACTGCGTCTGTTTTAAGTGAGGTTTCGGGTGGAAGTTTTATATATCTGCGCGAGTTAGGATATGTCCTGAGATTAATTTTCTAAGGTATGGAAGAAAATTACAGTCGCGGAAAAAGATTCGGCGATAAGTTTTGGAATGGAAAAACGATAGACGTTCTTTCCGTAAGTTTTCTGTTTTTGTGAGTTTCGTTCGTCGCGATGCGCGAGAACTGAACGTGCGTTTAGTTGTAAGAGGTTGTGGGAAATATCTTGTGAGGATAGACTTGGATTTGATCCAATGGCTAGGATGTGATCTTAGAACTTTATCCTATTTGATCTAATGGCTAGGAATTAAATGAGATATCTACAAGTAGCAAAGTCATGAGATTTCCTTCCATTCCTTTTCTCTTTGCCGTGAGTCCACCCTTTGTCCTTCACCATTCCATAAAATTCCCATTTCTTCACCAAAGCTAAGGATTTCAAGCTTGTTGGATCATAGAAGTTGCTAGGAATCATCTCCTCTTAAGGTAACTAGCTTTATCCTTCTTATTGTTGGTTAAATTCCTTATGGATTAAGTTATGAAAATTGTGTTCTTGAGAAGAAAATTATTAGAACTTGCTTTTAATTAGTTTTGGTTCCATAGAAGTGTTCTTGAGAGTTTCTTAGTACACTTTAGTGAAGCATGAGAAGTTTTCCATGGTTGATTTATGTTTTCACAAATTTTTTTAGTTAGGGTTTTAAGAAAATTTTTGAAAAAGATCATAAACTTGGATTGTGTTGTATGATTTTGGTTTTGAAGTTAGTTTTGAGCTTTTTGACAAAATGGATTGGTGAATATGAAATTTGTTTCGAAAAATAAAAAAAAAATTATTCTCGTGTTCTTGAGCGACTCGAAGAACATAATTTAGAAAAAAAATTATTTCGAGTTTCAAAAGGAGTCGGGTACACGATCGAATATTGTTACAAACTAATGAATGTGGGCTAGGGTTTCAAATGAAAAAAAATGTGTAGGGTGACCTTTTTGCCTCAAATGGCCGTGGCACCCATATAGGGTTCGAGGAATCGAATTTCGAAAATTGTTTAGAGGCAAATAGCTTCCCATGATCATTGTTTAATTGTTTGATGGGTTATGGGATGTTTTGAAAAGAAAAATGATCACTTGCCTTAAGAAAAACCTTATTTGAGATTTCTCGAAAATTTGCGATTCGACTCTATAATTTCTAAATCGTTTTGATAAGTGCTAGTTAGGTATTATGGGATATTACCATGCATTTAGAAGTGAAAAATTTTGTGTGGGAGGGTGTTTTTCAAAATCTTGGCCGTGGCCTTTTTAGTGGTGGGGGAGAAATTCCAAAATTTTTTCTAAGTCCACAATTGTGTGAAAATTGTGTATGTGTTGGATAATCTTAGTTTTGAAGAAAAATGAGAATAGGAAAGGTTGTTAGGAAGAAAAAAATGTGTAACTTGTAACGCAAGAAAACTTCGATTTTTCATAAAAATATTCTTGAAAAGTTTTGGTTGTGTTTCAAATAGCTTTGTTGTGTGTGAAACAAGTCCTTGAAGTGGAAAATCCAAAATGGTTTTGGTTTATGATTTGAAAACAAAATGATTTTCGTGTTATAAAAATAGTACAATTTACTTCGTGAATTTTTAAACTCTATGAGAATAACCTGAAATCATTGAGGGATAGCTTTAGGAAGTACTTTAGACCCCTCTGGAACTTTGAGAGCAAGTTTCGTTTCGATAGGATAATCGAGGAGTATTTTATTGATTGTACGCTGCTTATATTTTAGGAAGCGCGAATTGTAGAATTGTGGAGTTGAGCGAGTTTTAATTGTGGAAGCTTGCCGAGGTAAGGGCTCCACTTTATTTCTGTCTTTTCACTGAGTTATAACATGTTTGTTGGTTATTTTCGGTGATGCGTGTTTGTGTGTTTGGCTTGTATGTGTTATGTATTCTCGTTATGAGAAAGTGTTTACAATACGTGCGTTGTTTACATCTGATTGAGAATCTATGTATGCTGTGATTGGATTACATATGATGGAGAATGTATGTATGTGTGTGATTGTCTTACATATGATTTAGCGAAATATATGTGTTGACATGTGGTGTGATTACATATGCTTGTATGATATGTAAATAATTGCATGAGCATATATGAACGTGTATGTCAGATGGGACTGCACGGGGTGTGTCAGATGGGACTGCCCGGGGTATGTCAGATTGAGACTACCCTATATATGTTGAAATAGAATATATTATGCTCATGCATTTCATAGTCGTGTAAGTCAGATGGGACTGCACGGGGTGTGTCAGATGGGACCACCTAATCCTGCGGGATTTTATTGAGTTGGTGTTTGTCAGATGGAGACTTCACCTGCCCTGCGGGGTTTAGCAGGGGATGGACCTACGACTCTCTGCGGAGAGGTTAAATTCCGGAATTCATGCATGTGGCAGCCAGTGATTGGTGTCACGCTCATTGTAGAGGTTGCATTATAGGCTATGTGTGCATTGCTTATATGAACCCGTTGGTGGGAATTGCTTTGTTGGTTAAGAGCTTTCTCTTGTGTTTGTGGAATTATTGTTATGTGTACAATCTTTCGCACCGGTTATATATATACATACTATATATTTTGTGGTGGCCCCTTTCTTTCATTTGCGGGCTCATCCCACCCAGATGATGGGTTAGGTCGTGGTGACGACGGTGGCAGTTCTAGGCCATAGTGAGCACGTGGTGAAGCTTAGTATAGTTAGACTATGCGCCGGTGTGTTTTGTGCACCGTGCTTTTTGGTTAGCATAGGGTTTTCTAACTTGTTTTGTTGTAAGTATTTGAATACTTAGACTTGGACTGTAATTATTCAGGAATACACTTTGCTTGTCGAAGCACCTTATGGTAATGAGTTCTTTTGCATATTTGAATGCCGGCTCATTGAAAAATACTTTATGCGCACTCTGAGTGTTAGTTGAAAAAAAAAAAAAATATACTGTCTTTTTAGGCCTTTGAAAAACGGGTTGTTACAATTGGTATCAGAGTCCGGCTTTAAATCTTCAAAGGGAAAGTGTACACTTGAGTCGTTAGTCCAGAGTCGGTTAGAACATAGCTAGAGTTGTGTTAGTTCTAGCGGTCGTTTTTGTTGTGTTGTGGGTTATGTGGTTGGTTGTTTTGAGTCTAGCATGAGATATGCTTAGACACTGGTTTGTGTCTTACTGAAGTAATGCAGGGAGTGAGGCTTCAGTAAGTGGAATTGTGAAACCCCCGAGCCTTGGTCGAATTTAGTCGACGAGTGTCTCTGAATTCCTTAGACAGAGTGGTCCGAGGAGGATGGACTTGAGGCGAACGAGAACCACAAAGGATTCTTGGAAGAAATTCGATGAACTTGAATTGGCATGGGTCGTTGCCACCCGGAGGTGTTGAGTACGGACGTGTGGACGTCGACTAATAAAGGATTTCAAGTAAGGATCAGATTGGGATACCTTTTGAAGAAGGTGCTGGATATCCGTTCTAGTGAGTTCGGACGAGACTGGATGAAGTCATTCAGTTGTCAAGAGGATGCAACCATTGTAGAATAGTGGAGCATGCAGAGATGTCAGTTGGATTTAATTACAATGATTGGATAATCATTGGGGCAACTTGTATTGGAAATAAAGTGCATTGCGCGTCAAGAGTAAATGAATTTGGTGGTGTTAGAAGACGGTTGCGCGAACGATGGGTACCTTAAGGGTTTAATTTTAGTGTGCGAGATGAATTAGATTCGGAACTAAAATTTGTAAGGATGAATCTCGTGATGATTGAAGGTAGGAGACCAAGTATCACTTTGATATGTGACAATCTATACATAGTTCGGGAGATAGTAAGTATAGATGTCGAGGTGAGATAAAATACAGGTAATGGATTGTTGGATAAAAAGTGGATTTGGAGAAATATTATGGTAAAGAACGAGGAGTTCAACCTTGGAAATTGAGTTGCATATCACTGATAGGTAATACTGGAAGTGTAAAGTATGGAAATACCTAGAGAATTGTAGCAGTGTAAGCTAGAATTGTTAGTTATTGGCAGGTAAACCATAAGAGAAGGTAAACTTATGGAGTAGTTTGAAAAGATTAGTCAAGATTGAGTAGAGATCCTGTGTGGATGTGCATATAAGTTAACGATTTTGATCGACCAAGAGGGTTGAAGGACTAAGTGGCATCTTGAATTCATGATAACATGAGAGTCGAGGTAGGCAAGATTTGAATAAATTCAAGTTATGGACGAGAATTTTTGGATATTTTCTAAGAAGGTCGTGTTTGAGTAGAAAAGGAGTTCGTTAGTAAGAATACTAAGACAATGAAAGTTGATAGTTGGAAGGACTTTTATTGTGTATTAGGATTAAATGGATGGTACGACGAGTTTTTAGAGTTCTTGAAGATTAGATTCAAGAGTTTGATTTGGATATCGAACTTACTAAGAATAAAATCATAGCAAAGTGTTGTGCGTTGGTAGCTGTCTTGATAGGCCAAGCGTTAAGATTTGAGATAAGTGTTTCATGGCTTGATGTATGAGTAAGGTATGTTGATTTGAAAGTAAATTATAGTGACATGACGATGGTAAGACTAGAGATAGTTATGCATAGAAAAATACTTAATAGGAACTTGAGGAATTAATTTATTGGAGCGTTCGATTATGAAGAGTACAATTGATGATCGTTAGTAAAAGTTAGAAGTGAATAAGAAAACGATGAGTGACTAGATTTAATCTCAAGATTAGTTGGAACTTGAGATCTAGAAATTGATTCCCCGGAGGGAACAGACTTTATAACTTTAAGAATAGTCACGATGATGAAGGACCAATCGAATGGAGAAGAGTGTGCTTGATTGGAAATAAGTTGGTGTGGAACGAGCGTAATTGGATTGTGTGTGGAAAATTAAAGATGTTGTTTGGAACCAATAAGTTATGTGTCATGGTGGTTTGGGAACCAACTTTAGGTTGTTGTTGAACTGAAGAATTGCAAATTAGTAGATCGATGAGATTAGTCGCAGAGGATGTTAGCCATTGGAAAGTCGTGTTGAGAATGAGTAAGAGAGAAGCACATGAGAATGTGGCTTATGTCAATGGAGGATTGGCGAATGGAAATTCCCTCCCACATAATTTGGAAAATTATGATTGTGCGTGTATATTAAGGATTCGAAAGCACCACCTGAATGGATGTCATGGCGGGGTATGTGTTGTGTGCGGTAATAATAAAGGGTAAGCAATTGTCTAGTGGCAAAGTTTGGTGGAAGCTGGTAGAGCTTCGATTCATTGTAGTGGTTACAATGAAGAGGGACGTAGCATAATGGAAATCTGTATTGAGTAAGTAAAGGAATGCGGATATGGTCTACATGGACAGTGGAACAATAGTGATGTGATGAGTACCTTAAGATTTATTTTGGAAGTAGGTATCTCGACAGAAAGGGTGATGTTGGGAGTAATTAAGAATGGTCAGGGTGACAAGCTCTTTTGAGTAAGAGAGGATTTAATTGTAAGAGAAAAAAAAGAACTCAGGAGAATTCAGGAATAGAATGAGAATACGTTGTAAAGAGGATGTGCGCCGACGATGGCCGTCGACGAGGATAAACGTTTGTTTAAGGCACGCGAGATTCATCTAGGTGTCGTTTTGGAAGTAATGTGAACATATAAGGGACTGATTCTGGGGAATTGGAGATTTGGATAAGGGAGTCCAAGAGAAGTAGATGGTTTAGTTTGGCAAGTGTCAAGACTATGAGGAGTGTAATTACCAACCGGAGGTGGGGGTGGTATTATTTAAGTCGTGTTTGGAAAGAGATTCGAATGTGAACATACGGTTCGGCATATTCATTGAGTTGCGGACTCAGGGATATAGTGTGAAGTTCTTCGATAGAAAGGACAACTTTTGTGGAATGTAATGGTTTGGGGTGGTACCTGCCGTGGTGGCATTGTATTACTGTTGAATGATGTTCAACGGATGTTTCATGAGTGGAATCATGAGAGCTTGAACGATATGTTTTGAGTGTTGTGCCTTACGACTTCGACCTTGTATTCGTAAGAGATCGAGGGAAACATTAAGAAAAAACCTCGAAAGATTTGTGGAACCATTGTGCCTCGGAGGACCTTGAGCACAAGTGGAATGAAGTATCACTTAAGTTGGGTAAAGATGGTCTAAACCACCATCAGGATTGTCGACTGTCTATTGACAAATTGAGGGACTGGCCGTCCTTAATTTATTGTTGATGGTAGACGGGAATCATGTTGACTGGAATTGACTAGTTTTGCTAGCTTTGGTGGGGCGCAGAAAGTTTCGGTGTTTCTTTTTGGAGGGTAGCCAGTAACTGCTTCGCGTGAACCTAAGGAAATTGGCTATGTCGCGGGGGGCGAAAGAGGTGACTTTAGAAATTTTTGTTTGTGGGCACGAGGATCTTTGGGAACTAGAGGCTGTGAACCTCTGTTGTAAGGTTAATTTATGAGTGGTGAACTCGTTGAGAGTTGCGGTTGGTGCACGGTTGTGCCAGTGGGTTGGTGAGAGTACCTGTGTGACTTCACCCGGTGTTAGCATCTGTGTGGCTGCACCTAATCCTGAGGGATTTTGTTGTGTTGGTGATGGTAATAATTAGTTGAGTTGTTATTCTTACCTTTAGTTTCGAGGACGAAACTTCTTTTTGGAGGGTAGTAATGTAAGACCCGTAATTCCACTGTACCTTTTGGTGAATAAAATAAGTAATGGCTACGAGTTTTAGGGTTTTTGGTGAAGCTGTTTTTGTGAGTATCGTCGCATAAATGAGATTTTTTGCTGAAACGGAGCCTGTTTTGTGCTCGTGCGCTGGAAAGGCACAGACTTTTGGGTTGTAGTCTTCTTTTAAGTATGAGGAGATTTCTGTGAAGTCAGAATGATGAGTTTTGGATTATTCTTGTTTTTGGAAAAACGAGTAGGATTTTACCCGCTGATGGAAAATCTTACTGCGTCTGTTTTAAGTGAGGTTTCGGGTGGAAGTTTTATATATCTGCGCGAGTTAGGATATGTCCTGAGATTAATTTTCTAAGGTATGGAAGAAAATTACAGTCGCGGAAAAAGATTCGGCGATAAGTTTTGGAATGGAAAAACGATAGACGTTCTTTCCGTAAGTTTTCTGTTTTTGTGAGTTTCGTTCGTCGCGATGCGCGAGAACTAAACGTGCGTTTAGTTGTAAGAGGTTGTGGGAAATATCTTGTGAGGATAGACTTGGATTTGATCCAATGGCTAGGATGTGATCTTAGAACTTTATCCTATTTGATCTAATGGCTAGGAATTAAATGAGATATCTACAAGTAGCAAAGTCATGAGATTTCCTTCCATTCCTTTTCTCTTTGCCGTGAGTCCACCCTTTGTCCTTCACCATTCCATAAAATTCCCATTTCTTCACCAAAGCTAAGGATTTCAAGCTTGTTGGATCATAGAAGTTGCTAGGAATCATCTCCTCTTAAGGTAACTAGCTTTATCCTTCTTATTGTTGGTTAAATTCCTCATGGATTAAGTTATGAAAATTGTGTTCTTGAGAAGAAAATTATTAGAACTTGCTTTTAATTAGTTTTGGTTCCATAGAAGTGTTCTTGAGAGTTTCTTAGTACACTTGAGTGAAGCATGAGAAGTTTTCCATGGTTGATTTATGTTTTCACAAATTTTTTTAGTTAGGGTTTTAAGAAAATTTTTGAAAAAGATCATAAACTTGGATTGTGTTGTATGATTTTGGTTTTGAAGTTAGTTTTGAGCTTTTTGACAAAATGGATTGGTGAATATGAAATTTGTTTCGAAAAATAAAAAAAAAATTATTCTCGTGTTCTTGAGCGACTCGAAGAACATAATTTAGAAAAAAATTTATTTCGAGTTTCAAAAGGAGTCGGGTACACGATCGAATATTGTTACAAACTAATGAATGTGGGCTAGGGTTTCAAATGAAAAAAAATGTGTAGGGTGACCTTTTTGCCTCAAATGGCCGTGGCACCCATATAGGGTTCGAGGAATCGAATTTCGAAAATTGTTTAGAGGCAAATAGCTTCCCATGATCATTGTTTAATTGTTTGATGGGTTATGGGATGTTTTGAAAAGAAAAATGATCACTTGCCTTAAGAAAAACCTTATTTGAGATTTCTCGAAAATTTGCGATTCGACTCTATAATTTCTAAATCGTTTTGATAAGTGCTAGTTAGGTATTATGGGATATTACCATGCATTTAGAAGTGAAAAATTTTGTGTGGGAGGGTGTTTTTCAAAATCTTGGCCGTGGCCTTTTTAGTGGTGGGGGAGAAATTCCAAAATTTTTTCTAAGTCCACAATTGTGTGAAAATTGTGTATGTGTTGGATAATCTTAGTTTTGAAGAAAAATGAGTATAGGAAAGGTTGTTAGGAAGAAAAAAATGTGTAACTTGTAACGCAAGAAAACTTCGATTTTTCATAAAAATATTCTTGAAAAGTTTTGGTTGTGTTTCAAATAGTTTTGTTGTGTGTGAAACAAGTCCTTGAAGTGGAAAATCCAAAATGGTTTTGGTTTATGATTTGAAAACAAAATGATTTTCGTGTTATAAAAATAGTACAATTTACTTCGTGAATTTTTAAACTCTATGAGAATAACCTGAAATCATTGAGGGATAGCTTTAGGAAGTACTTTAGACCCCTCTGGAACTTTGAGAGCAAGTTTCGTTTCGATAGGATAATCGAGGAGTATTTTATTGATTGTACGCTGCTTATATTTTAGGAAGCGCGAATTGTAGAATTGTGGAGTTGAGCGAGTTTTAATTGTGGAAGCTTGCCGAGGTAAGGGCTCCACTTTATTTCTGTCTTTTCACTGAGTTATAACATGTTTGTTGGTTATTTTCGGTGATGCGTGTTTGTGTGTTTGACTTGTATGTGTTATGTATTCTCGTTATGAGAAAGTGTTTACAATACGTGCGTTGTTTACATCTGATTGAGAATCTATGTATGCTGTGATTGGATTACATATGATGGAGAATGTATGTATGTGTGTGATTGTCTTACATATGATTTAGCGAAATATATGTGTTGACATGTGGTGTGATTACATATGCTTGTATGATATGTAAATAATTGCATGAGCATATATGAACGTGTATGTCAGATGGGACTGCACGGGGTGTGTCAGATGGGACTGCCCGGGGTATGTCAGATTGAGACTACCCTATATATGTTGAAATAGAATATATTATGCTCATGCATTTCATAGTCGTGTAAGTCAGATGGGACTGCACGGGGTGTGTCAGATGGGACCACCTAATCCTGCGGGATTTTATTGAGTTGGTGTTTGTCAGATGGAGACTTCACCTGCCCTGCGGGGTTTAGCAGGGGATGGACCTACGACTCTCTGCGGAGAGGTTAAATTCCGGAATTCATGCATGTGGCAGCCAGTGATTGGTGTCACGCTCATTGTAGAGGTTGCATTATAGGCTATGTGTGCATTGCTTATATGAACCCGTTGGTGGGAATTGCTTTGTTGGTTAAGAGCTTTCTCTTGTGTTTGTGGAATTATTGTTATGTGTACAATCTTTCGCACCGGTTATATATATACATACTATATATTTTGTGGTGACCCTTTCTTTCATTTGCGGGCTCATCCCACCCAGATGATGGGTTAGGTCGTGGTGACGACGGTGGCAGTTCTAGGCCATAGTGAGCACGTGGTGAAGCTTAGTATAGTTAGACTATGCGCCGGTGTGTTTTGTGCACCGTGCTTTTTGGTTAGCATAGGGTTTTCTAACTTGTTTTGTTGTAAGTATTTGAATACTTAGACTTGGACTGTAATTATTCAGGAATACACTTTGCTTGTCGAAGCACCTTATGGTAATGAGTTCTTTTGCATATTTGAATGCCGGCTCATTGAAAAATACTTTATGCGCACTCTGAGTGTTAGTTGAAAAAAAAAAAAAATATACTGTCTTTTCAGGCCTTTGAAAAACGGGTTGTTACAATCTAGGTCAAAACCCATTTCAAAACTTTCCTTCAAATAACCTTCTAAATCATCATCAAAATCAAAAGCAAAATCCATTGATTCTTCTAAGATTAGAAGGTCAGCTCGTATTCTATTTGGAGTTGGAACAGGAAGAAAAATTGTTAAGGATAACACTGTTCACATCATTGATGATGATGATTCTAAGAAAACCCTCTCTATCCAACCTGCTGATGATCTGATTGGTGATGAAGAAGTTGGAGCTGTCACTTCAACTAAATCTGCTCCCACCAAACCTAAATCCAAACCTTCCCCTGCTTCCACCAAAAAATCACCAACACCTAAGGCTGCAAAGGGAAAAGAGAAAGTCACTTCAATGGGAAAAGAAAAGGCTGTTTCTGATGGTAAAGAAAAGAAGAAGGTCAAAACCAAATTCATTCCCATTCCTTTAGTTCATCCTGATGACAGAGAGAACTTTGAGGAATATTGGAAAATTAAACATGTTCCTACTGGGAGAATTTTTGATTTTGAGGAGCTTGAAAAGAAAGGAATGGATATTAGAAAATATGTTGAACCTCTTGGTTGAACAGATTTTTTCAAAATCAAAGACTCTGTGTTGCCACAACTAGTTCAAGCCTTCTATCACAATGCAAATGTGCATTCAGACAAGAACTTAATCATATCAAATATTAGAGGAGTGGAGATACAGCTCGACACTGAGACACTTGGTTGTCTGATCAATCTACCTTTTGAGGGAGTAACAATCTATGGAGGTGATTGGTACTCAAAGCTGGGAGTAAGCAAAGAAGCCTTAATCATGGAGTTGTTCAATGAGGAATGAGCTAAACTGGAGGATCCAACATCATCCTACCTCAAGAAGGAGTTCAAAATCCTTCACAACATGTTGCTGCATTGCATTTTTCCTAGGATAGGAAGCAAGCAAAAGGTAACAGATATTGATCTACTCATTCTTTATCATATGACAAAAGGTATTAAGCTGAACCTTCCCTATGTCATAATCCAACATATGATTCATGCTGCAAAATCTGGATCAAAGAAAATTGCTTTACCCTATGGCATGATTTTAACCAAGCTTTTTAGACTTTTTGAGGTTGATGAAACTAACCAATGGGTTGATAAATCATGCACTATTTTTGGTCTTAAAAATGTGAACCACATGAAAAAGGAAAACTTCTCTGAAGAATCTGTTGATTTAGGAAAAAGAAAGAGAGAAGTGTTTGAAAAGGATAGCCAAGTGCTTGAAAAAGATGGTCTGGAGATGTTAAGTGATGCACTAGAAGAACAACCTGAGAACGTTCTCCCAACTGGAACAAGTGCAGACACTAATGTTGGTTTGAACACTGAATCTATCCCCTCTCATCTTAGCACCTCACTCAATTTTGGAACACCTTTCTCACATGGTTTTAAAGTTGTACCACTAAGATCTGGCAAAAATCTTGCTGCTTTTTACTCCACTATTAATCCTCAAAACACAACTGTTTTCTCACCATTAATGCCATCATCATCACAAGGAAGTCTCCACACCATGTTTAGCTCTGAGCTGATGAAAAACCTTGAACAAACCACTCCTGATTTTCTCAAGTTTCCCTCCACCATGTTTGGTTCAGAATCACTACCATCCTTACCTGCTTCTTTTGCAACTTTGGATTCAATTTGCTCCTCCACTGCTACTGCTGCTGCTGCTCATGAGAATTTGGCAAAACATCTTGGTCCTGATCTTAACCAACTTGGGCCTTCTGAAATGCCTTCTCCTGCTAAGAAATCCAAAATGGAAAATGACATGGCTAAAATGTTCAAAATGCTTATGTATGTCATGATGGAATTCAAGATCATGAGAGAATGGATTGCCACCACTGTTTGCCCTCACCTTAATGTCACTGCACCACCACCTAATCCATCACCAGTTGTTGTTTCAGAAAACTCCACCTCTTCTGATGATTCAAGCCCCACCAATCCTAAGTAACCCCACCTTTTTGTTGATGACAAAGGGGGAGAACAACAATTATGAGTAACTTAGGGGGAGCTTCTAGTATTTTTCTATATTTATGCTATGTTTGATTAAGCTTGTTTTGAATCTACCTTGTTTAGAGGATTAGATATTTTGGGAAGTTCTTTTTGCTAATAGGAACTTCTCATACTATGTTTTAAAATTCTAAACTAGGATTTGAATTTCTGTTGCTTTGAACCTTTTTGCATTAATCTTGTACTACAAACTGTGTTTGGACTCTCTTTTAAGAGAATGATGATTAATGATATTCTAATATGGTTCAAATCATGTTTTCTCAATTCTTTTATTTCTTGAAATCTGAATGCTTGAATTGAGGCGGAGCTTGATAAATTTATAAACACTTGCATTATCTCTAAACTTTGTACTAAATTGATTGTATCAGAATTTCTTTCAAAACATAATTGAAGAAGTTTGTCATCATCAAAAAGGGGGAGATTGTTGAGGCAAAATCCCCATTTGATGTTTTAAAGATAACAAACATCTTAATTATATTTTAAGTAATTCTGATCTCATTGTTATCTAACAAGTGCTTTTGAGTGTTTCAAATAAGCCAGGATTAATTAAGCAAGTTACATCAAGTATCATCCTTTTTATTTGTAATATGAACAAGAATAAAAGAACGATCTCAAAACGATCTCAGGATTTACGCTTGTGATTAATCAAAAACAAAGCATCAATGACTAAGCACTTATTTTTCTAAGTGAACAATGTACAAAGACAAAGAATCACTTTTTCCTTGGTAATAACTCACAAGATCACAACAGTTATCATAACAAATAAGGCAAGGAATATTTGCGAAGAAATGAACAAATTTCCTCCTTGGCCAAGATTAAGGATCAAGCATGTGCAAGTGGATTTAATTCAAAGGCATAGTCCAAAAGGTGTCTATTTTATCTTAGACAGATTTTTCATGGACCAATAAGATCAGCACAACACTTTGTAAGCTAAGAGTAGACTTGGACTTTATGAACTTCCAAAGGCAACATTCTCCCACACACTTTCCTCTCTCTCCAAAGACTTTTTTTCTCAAGGAAGGACGAGTGAATAGTGTTTCAAGGACAAGGAAGCTTCAGTACTGATCTTGTGCAAGTTGTCATCACACGTGATTGTTCTCTTTTACTTGAAGAACAAGTTCATCCTTGCCCAGATTTAAGATCAATCTCAGAATGTTCATAAGAGAGAGACTCTTTATCACATTATTATTCAAAGCCTTAGCCTGCTATGTTTCACGTGCCCTAAAGGACAACAACGGTTTTACTTGTTGTATAAGATTACAAGGAATCATTTACAGCTCACAGCTAGCTTCTTGACTACGCTCCATTTGAATCAAAGACAAAGGCTCAGATCCAAGATCATTCTCTGAACAGTCTCCCAGGTTCAGCAACATTTGAATTTCATGTACTATCATCTTATTGAAGAAGTTTCAAGCAAGTGTCCGTTACAAACGGCTATACTTCTTTACCAAGAAATACAAGGACTTATTCCAGCTATAAATAGAACCTCTTGGTAACTTTGAAGAGCTAGAGTTTTTATCACAATCATTTTGCCAACTTGTCTTTATCGTGCAAGCATTCTCTAAAGCTCTTCTTTTGATCTCTTTCACTCCAACTCTGTAATTCTATACTAGGATTAGTATAAATTCTTTTCAGTGTATTGAGAGTCTTATTTTCTCTAGGCTTCTCACTTGGTGAGTTTTGTAAAGCTTAGATCCAAATCATTATACTTGTAAAAGAGCTACTCAAGTCAATAGGGCTGTATTGTTTGAGTGTTGTAATACCCTTACTAGCTTGGAGGGCTGGGGTATCTTTAAGCTTGTAGGGCTTAAAGGGTCTTGGATCTGGATCAAAGATTGCAAGAAGGAAAGTGTATTTTTGGGATCGGTAGTATCTCATAGTGGAAAAACTCACAGGAGCGTGAGGACTGGACGTAGCCCATCATTAAAGGGGTGAACCAGTATAATTGTTTGTGTGCATCTCTCTTCCCTTAATTCTTTCATTTTATGCAAACACAACACACACACGTTTAATTATTTATTTACTTTATATATTCCAAGATTGATCTGAGAACGTTCTCTCATTTAAACTAACCAACGTTCTCAAGATATTCTAACATTTTCTCTTGGTCAAGTATTCAATTAATTTTAATAGGTAAATTTTAAAAAGGTTCACAATTCAAACCCACCTTTCTTGTGAAAAACTTTGCTACTTCAAGATAGAGACAAAGAATTTTATACTGGTTCCTCTCACAAACCGAGAGTACGTCCAGTCCCCTTGCACTTCCAAGGGAGTTCACTAATAATCACAAAAGATTACAATGCTCAAGCACACAGACAAGAGACTTCCAATGCTCAAGTAACACTTACAAGAGACTTCCTTTGCTCAAGCACACAAGCAAGAGACTTCAAACAACTTACAAGAAAAACAGAGTATATGAACACTGATATACAAATCAATGTTAAATAAGAATAAATAAATACAACTCAATGACAAGACTTAACTTAGAATCCTAACAAAATAAATCTATGGTTCTACTACTGTATGATTCAGAAGCTGAAGCTTGAGTCTTGGATATTCAAATGAGTTCAAGTTGTATTCAAGTTGTTTTTGTGCAAATGATGATTTTGGCAGAGTAACAGCTCGTTCAAAATTGTTCAATATTGTTATACACAAAAACTTCAATTCCACTCCTATTTATAGTAGAGGGTGGAGCGTCTTGAATTTGAATCCGTTGCAGTGAGATTTCGCCAGCTGGAAGTAGTACGATCTTTTACCCATATCAGGCAACATTTGTGTACGAACAAATTTGGGAATAAAGATTCGTCCAAATCCGGTAATAAGTTCGTACAATAGTAATAACGTCACTATTCTGAAGATAAGGTTAATTCTTCAGCTTTTGGGTTGTCAGAAGATGATGAATTTCAATCATTGTAGCAGAGAATGTTCTTCTGACAAAACGGCTTTCACTGCATGTATCAGAACATGATGTATTCAAAAACACAGCTTCTGATAACGTAGCTTCTGATATGTAGCTTATGACGCGACTTGACCTTGCATCTTCTGATGAGCATGTTCTGGTCAGAATTTGCTTCCCATTTCAGAGCTTCAAATGTGCTTAAAGTGAATATAAAATTTTATCTTATATATTTGCACACTTAGAGTAAATGATCAGTATACCCTATTGTATATTAATACCTTTGTTATCATCAAAACTTAATTGAGTCATGTCAGAACCTCTTTTGTTCCAACAGAATTATCATATCCTTCATTATCCAACTTTCCAACGGATATAAGATTGAATCGAAGTTCCGGAATGTGTTTCACACCTTTGAGAACTAGAGTAGTACCATTGCTAGTTTCGACACAAACATCTCCAATTCCGATAACATTAGCTTGCCCATTATTTCCCATACGAACAACCCCAAAGTCACCGGTCTCGTAAGTTGAAAAAAGATCACGTCTCGAGGTTGCATGAGTAGAAGCACCACTATCAACCACCCAATCCATCTCATCACATGAAAGATTGACATTCTCTACAATACCATCACAAACAATAAAGAAATCATTAACAATAGCAACATCTTCATTATTGTTACCTTCTTTGTTGTCGTTGTTGTAGCCTTTCTTCTTGTTTTCTCTTTTCAACTTCCGGCAAAACCTTTTTATGTGTTCCTTTTCCTTGCAATGATGACACTCAATATTAGAGAATCTATTAGAGCCTCCTTGTGATTTACCACGTGATGTCCCCCGGTTACTCGGACCTCTACTTTGTTGTCTCCCCCTTGATTTGGTAACCAACACCTCGGAATGTGTAGAAGAACCTTGTGACTTGCGCCTCAACTCCTCATTCAACACACTACTTTTAGCCAAGTCCATCGAGATGATACCATTCGGAGCGGAGTTAGACAAAGATGTCCTAAAAGGCTCCCAAGAATTAGGCAAATTACCAAGAAGCCACAAACCTTGAATTTCATCATCAAAAGTAAGCTTCATCTCCGACAATTGATTTAGAATGCCTTGGAAAGTGTTCAAGTGATCGGTCATTGGTGAACCATCAATATACTTCAGTGACATCAATTGCTTGAACAAGAACAACTTATTGTTCCCCGTCTTTCTTGCATACAACTCCTCAAGTTTGATCCAAAGAGAGCGTGCATGAGAAACCG
Organism: Trifolium repens; assembly: GCA_030408175.1. Taxonomy (NCBI): domain Eukaryota; kingdom Viridiplantae; phylum Streptophyta; class Magnoliopsida; order Fabales; family Fabaceae; genus Trifolium; species Trifolium repens. The sequence goes on along the minus strand of CP125850.1, from coordinate 42,499,510 downwards.
AGCTCACATGATTCAAAACATTGTCATCCACCCATTGATGAATGTAACCACAAACTTGTCTATGCAACAAAGTCCATTCTTCATCACTCTTTCCATCGGGTTTTTCACTAGAGAAAACCGGCAAGTGAAAGCCTTTAACATAAAGCATATCTTCCATCTTCCCTTTCCAAACATTATAGTTGGATCCATTCAAACTAACCATTCTAGCTGTATTCGTCTCCATCATTGCACAAATCAAACCACGGCTCTAGATACCACTTGTTAGGGAAAAACTAGACTTAATAGTCTCTTTAAATTGCGGAATTATTTCTCCCAATCACCTGTGAAATTAATTTGACAACCAGAAAATCCAACACCAAGCAGAATAATAATAACAGTAAAGAACACCATAATTTAACGTGGAAAATCCTCTCAATGTGAGAGAATAAAAAACCACGGGACCAAGCCAGAGAAATCTTCCACTATGAATAAATAATGGGTAAATCAGTCATCTAGTGAACACTAGGAACAACAATAATCATCACCTATGGTGGAATCAACAACAACTATCAACTTCCATATAAATGGGTAAACTAACACAACTTAGAGAGAGATTTAAATGACTAGAAAAACTAGCTAAGTGATAGAAAATACATACTCAAGTTGTAGCTCAAAATAAGCAACTTTGCTACACACTCATTACCACTTAGAACCAACAAATCTTCTCTCTGTTTTCTATTGCCGTCGAAGCACTTATGTTTCTTCTCTTAGTGCTGCGCAGCTACTGTTACTATTGTTGTGTTGTTCTTCACAGACTTCACACTAGGGATTTCAAATCCCTTTTGCTTTTGTCTTCACGTGACAAAGCACATGGCAACAAACATAGACCAATACAATTAACAACTTAAGCCCATATACTTTTAACACCTCCCTTTATTTTCTTTTGTTTAATTTGGCTCACTCCAAATAGGAGGAATTGCCCAACACAATTGACTTTGAATTAATGTTCACACAAAATTGATTATTAGAAAATTATTTATTTTATTATTATATTACACATATACTAAAAAAGAAAATTTGTTTAAAATAGTTGTTTTTTTAGAAGAAAAAAATTGAAATTGTGCATATTTGGTATTGATAAATACATAAGAAAAATAACTTTTTAAAATAGTTTTGTGTTTTTAGAATAAAAAAATAGAAATTGTGCATTTTTGAAAGAAAATAGAAATTGTGCATTTTTTAAAGCAATTGTATTGATAAATAGTTATGAAAATTAACTCTTTTAAAGAAAACATCCTTTAATGGCTAAAAGATTAAAGGCAAAATTATGCATATGGGCATTTATCTTATTTTTTTGTAATACTTTGGTCCTTTATCTTTTATTTGTAACATTTTGGTCATTTATCTTATCTTTTTGTAACACTATGGTTTTTTATCTTTTATTTGTAACACTTTGGTCCTTTAAAGAAGATGAAGATATGAAAGAATTGATGGAGATGATGAACATATTCATCAAAATTATGAGTTTTATTTAATTTTAATAAAAAAGTATTTTAACAAATAAAATTCAGCATTTTTTTTAATAAAAAATATATGATAACAATGATTTATATGTGAATGTTATAAAAGATAAAAAAAACTAAAGTGTTACGTTGTGATAAAAACAAAGCATTACTATTTACTAGTCTACCTCGAAGCAAGAGTAGCATCGGCATTTTCACAAATCCCAGCCAGCCACCCATTGTTGCAACAAAATCATCAAATATGGTTTGTAATATCATGTGAATTCAGCTGAATGCGTGAAGAATTCAACAACTTTGAGAAACAATTCAGGCAGAAACAAAAATAATATGAGATTATCATCCATATGCTTCCGATGATTTGGTCCAAATTGTGGAATGATCAATATTTTTTATAGAGGCCAAAGTAGCCAACAATAAATTTGGTCCATACGCACATGCACTTCATAAAATTTTGGAAAAGAAAGTGTAAAGACATGTAAAATCATTATAATTTGACTTTTGCACAAAATCATTATTTGGTCAGGGGTTCCATTATTGGCTCATGCGTATAGAGAAAATTTGATTGGAAAATCCACCTTGTATGCTCTACAGATTCCCCGACGGAGATTAACTATCGCTAACAGTCGTGGAAACTTCGTACCAATATCTGGTAAAAAAAAGTCTGAGTAGCATCTCCAATGCATCCCTTATATGGTTGGTATGGTGAAAATTGAGAATGTTTTGTGTGATAGTGAGGCAAGCTTGAACACTACTAGAAAACACACTTTTGACAACCGATTTAGAGATCAAAAATTTCGGTTACTATAGAGACCGATTTAGATACTGATATTTTGAATGTAAACTTAAAAAAAATTCAGTCGCTATATCGGTTGCTACATAATTATAGAGACCGAATTAGAGATCAATAATTAGTGACCAATATTTCGGTTGCTTTTAAAGACCGAATTAGAGACCAAATTTTGAGCTTCAAAGTGAAAAATATTTTGGTCACTAAATATGTTGCTTTAGAGACTGATTTAGAAACCGAAATTTAGCGACCGCAAAATCTCTCGCTTGAACCTTTTTTTTCTTCTTAATTTTTTTGAATAGAAAAACTCAAATATTTTAGTGAGAAACCTCTCGGTTTGTGTTGAAAAATAAAAATTCAAACTTAATTTTTAAAATCTTATCTAAAATAAAGAAAATAAAATGCAATACTTTTTAATTGAATAAAGAAATAATAATAAGAAATACTTGACAAAAAAAAAGTAAATAAATAAAATAGAAAGAAATAATAAAAAGAAATAAAGATAAATATAGAAAAGTAAAGTTCCATAGAAATAGCGCTAGGGATCTCAACTCAACCAATTGGATAATGTTTCGGTTTCCTGGGTAAACAGAGAGGGTAATCTAGCAGCTCATACTTTAGCTCGTTGGGCCTTGAGAGAGCCCAATATGAATTGGTATCAAAACTTTCCCTCTTGTATCTTAGCTCATATCCAAGGTTATTAGAACCGGACCGGTCATCGAATCGGTGAGCTTATTGGTTCAAGGTTCAATGGTCGGACCGAGGTCGGACCGGGGTCGGACCGTTTTTAATTAAATATATAATTTTTATATTTTAAATAATATATAATAATAATAATAATAATAATAATAATAATAATAATAATAATAATAAACTAAAAGTTAGACAATATATATAATTTTACACTATTAAAAATTGAAGTTCATGTAAAAGCTTATAATTGTATAATTTAAATTAAAAAAAATAGTTATTGAGAAAGTTGGTTGCTTTTTTCTTTATATTTATTTTAAATTTGTTGGTAATTTACAACAAATATAAATTTAAGTATGTTTTATAAAATAAAATAAATATGCCTTTTTTAATCTCATTACAAATTATTAATAAAAAATAAAGTTAAATGTGTTTTGTAAATAACAATAGAGTGTCTTTGTATATGAACTACTCTATGAAGTTCCACATTGGAGAAATCTCATTCTTGAAGTCTCCCGCTTGGTTATAAATATGTTTCTTAGTGCATTTGAAGTCTCCCACTTGATTGGTCATCATTTAATGAGGCTTTTAGTGGTATGAGATTGACCTTACTTAATTTGTGGATTTTTTTTAATTTTTTCAATTAAAAAAATAAGTAATTTTTTTAAACCGGTTCAGGTTTTGAAACGCCGGTTTTATTCTGGTTTTCAGTCGGTTTTCCGGTTCAATGACCGATTCATGTGTAGACCGGTTTTGCGGCTGACTCAGATTGGATGCAGGTCCGGTTCCCGGTTCGACCGGTCCAACCGGCCGGTCCGGTTCTGACAACTTTGCTCATGTCCAAAAAGATATGAGTAGTGTAACCTAATTGTTCTATTTTAATGATATTTCTTGTTATTCAAAAAAAAAAAAAGTTCCATTTCCATGCGTGAAATAGATTTAATATTATGTTTCTGTTTAAAAAAAAAGAAATAGATTGTGCTTCTTCATCTTTGAGAAAGGTTTCACGAGAGAGAAACGGTTCATTCCTTTCCTTCGACTCCCAGCTATCCTTGCCGTCGACTCCGTTCAAGTCTGAGTTCCTATCTGTCTATGCCCTCCTTCTTCTCAGCGTTTCACCAAAGGGCACTCGAAGCTTCCGTTCGCCGTGTTCGTCGGCTGTCTCGCAAATCCACTCTCTCATGAAGCTTTCTCAGGTAAGCTATACTTGTTTCACATGTGGGTTTTTCCCTCTTTTTGTGAAGATACAATTAAATTAGGGCTAATCTTATCCTCTATCCAATTTTCTGTTTTCAAATTGTTTTCAATGATTTCAATTTCATTTAAATTTATAGTTTTCAATCTTCTGAGTATTGTAAAGGAGCTATGTACCGTTTTGTTTCCTTAAAATTTAGGGATAAAAAAAGTATGGAAGTTGACTCTTAGGAGTACTAGTACGTTTGGGGGAAGGTTTTGTTTCCATTGGATTTTTAGTTTTTAAGCTTTGCATGCTTAAAATTGTTTGTTTTCTTGACTTTATTGGTATTTTATTGTTATTTAATGAATGTTTCATGAATTTTGAGTAATATTTTACTTTTTCGGCATGTGTATACCTAGTATCAATTATTTAATATGTATCAATAAAGTTAGAATAATGTATGAATGATACAAATGTGTGTTTGATTGAACTTTACTCTCTTTATCCTTAGTTGAATACATATATGTTGTGTTTGCCAAGTCTTAGTCTTACATATTTATGTAGTTATGACAGTATATGGATATGTATAACTTTTAGCGTTCAAAATAACACTTCTTCTGTCCAATCTTCATTGCAAACTACTTCATAGCTTTACTTATTTTGAAGGGATTATTTGTCTTTGATGGATTGTATGGGTAGTTTAAACATCAAATTATTAGACACGGTGCTTTGCTTTAAACACCAGGTTGAGCCATACAACTAGAAAACATGCACCTTTTGTTTCTCTTAAAAGCTTAAATAAGGATTTTAACCATGAAAATTCCAGATTTTAGTTCCTTTAAATTTATTGTGAAATGTTTTGGAAATTTAATTCAGTTTGGCCAAATAAAATTTATGGTCTCACAGTTCCAACCGATATGAATTATCATACGCAAGTTTTTCCTCTCTTCTAATAGGCAGAGGGTGTCTAAAGAAATATGATTTTGCTCTAGCATACTATCCATATGTATACATACACTGCAACCCCTGCCATTAATTTTTTTTATAGCCTGCCACCCTTCTATTTCTATTTGGTCCACTCATTCATTCATAAAGTTATATTAATATACTTATAAAATAATAATATTTGTTAAGAGTCATGCTAACTAGTGCCCCAGACATAAGTTAAGGATACAAAAAAAGTAATTTTTGTATTGAAAACAACAGTTTTTCTACTTTTTAAATATTAACTATATAAATTTTAATGTACTTTTACTATTTTAAGTATCCTTAACTAGTATATAGTTATGTTTGATGTTATTTATATGGTGTTATATTTTTGCCACCCTTAATAATTTTTTATGGTTTTGTCCCTGCTTGCAGAGATATTATATTTGTTTTGTGTTCCTGTCTTGATGCTGATTTTTTGTTTGATTTCAGATGAATTTCTCAAAGACAGCTTTGTTTCCAACATGAATCAGTACCAAAACCCTTAAATCAAAATATCAAAAAAACGTATTCTTTTTTCGATTCTGAATGTTCGCTGATTTGAATCCCTTTAGTGTTGAAGGCTAGCACCATGTTATACAGTGGTGGATGCGATTTTGGAGATGAAGGAGATGGACCAAGGGCGTGGTGTGGTCACATGTTGCCGGCTGTGGTCACGTCTGCACAAGTAAGTACTTGTGTATTTTTTTTCCTCGTCTTTGTTTTGCTTAAAACAGCTAGTCACATAGATCTATAGTGTTTTGGAACTGATAAATAGTTTGATTAAAATTTGAAAATAAAAAAAATATGCAATAAAATTTGTATTCTTGATTGGTTTCTTGTGAGGCATAGTTTAATTTATGTATACATGTGGGATTTTGTATTTTGCATAGTTATTGTTGATAAATGCAGAGCATAGATCTATAGTGTTTTGCTAGTCACATAGATCTATAGTGTTTTGGAACTGATAAATAGTTTGATTAAAATTTGAAAAAAAAAAAAAAATATGCAATAAAATTTGTATTCTTGATTGGTTTCTTGTGAGGCATAGTCACATTTTGTATTTTGCTAGTCACATAGATCTATAGTGTTTTGCAACTGATAAATAGTTTGATTAAAATTTGAAAATGAAAAAAGAATATGCAATAAAATTTGTATTCTTGATTGGTTTCTTGTGAGGCATAGTTTAATTTATGTATACATGTGGGATTTTGTATTTTGCATAGCTATTGTTGTTAAATGCAGAGCCCCGAATTACAGGGATGGTTTTCCAAGCTTATTAAACTTACAATGTTACAATGAAACTATGCCCTATACTGTTGTGAAAGTGACATAGTAACACTGATAATGGTATGATCTTTTTATGATATTTTTATTATATTATCATTAAGGTTTGATTTTATCAAATGGTTTATGTAATGAAGAGAGCTATTGATATTGTTAGACTACTTGGTTACCACTTAGAAGGGGGGGTTGAATAAGTGGCCCTTTTAAACAATGTCGGTTTTTAAAAATATTTAGTTTAAAAGATACGCGCGGAAGCACCACCAGATCGGTAGTCTCTTTGCACCAGATTGATCACTGAAAAAGTAGTATAGCCTTTGAACGTATGAAAAGACATAGAAATGATCGTGTACAAATTATTCGAATTTAAACGCTTCAATTAAAACAGCCCAAGCAAGTTACTTAGTATTGAATCTAATCCAATCACAATCAAGATATGTCAATTGAATTTTGATGCACACGTACGAACACGAAAATTCAATTGACTCACAAATCAAAGTAATTGCGTGAAATAAAAGATTGAGAGAGAAAGACACAAACACTTGATTAGGGAGTTCCCCGGCTTTCGTGTCGTCCTCGCGGTCGGCCGGGTACGTCTCCCCCCAAATAACCAAACGGGTTATTTGAGAGTATATTGATTAAAAATGATGAACACTTGTGCACAATTTACAAACGACTCTAATAACCCTATATTGAATCAAATGTAAACTATGCGAATAAACCTCAATAACCAATGAAGCTTCTCCCTCTGATTCCAACGATCCAATCCCGTGCGCAAATCCTCGCACCGATCGTCCAGTTGAGTACCTCGCTTCTTCGTTGTTGATCCTTCAAGATATCGCACAATCTTGAACCCTTGAGAGAAACCCAAACCTTCTTCACAAATCAACTCGATCACGTCTCTGATTCACCGCAAGTCGTATCGAACGTTATCGATCAAATGTGCAATCTCTATTCGAATGATCCCATACTCAATCTTCAATTAATTGCAACTTGATGGAAGATGATGATCATGTGAAGAATAACCCCTTTGATCCAAATTTTTCCCCAATTTGAATCCCAAAGTGTTTTTCAAAGCTATTTCACTTTCTCACAGGTTTTCTCTCTTGTACAATAACAAAGCACATTGCTATTTAAAGGGAAAATAGAATTGAGCAAATTTAGGCAAAAATTCACAGACATGTATCGATACAAATGATGGTTTGTATCGATACAAACCCTTTGACCAGCGTTCAAATATGAAAATTTGACCTATATATCGATACAAACACGTATGTGTATTCGATACATCATGCACCATCTGGTTTTTTGAGAGATACAGGTGTGTATCGATACATGCATGCATGATTCGATACACAGGTGACTCTCTGCCTCTGAGAGACATATTTGTATCGATACAAGTGATATATATCGATACAAAATGCACAAAATCAGTCTGAAGTAATTTCAGGACATTTGTATCGATACACATGATTATGTATCGATACATAATACCTAAAAATCAATTTTTCAAAGTTTAAAAATAGTTTTTCGCTGTCAAGTCATTTGTAATGTTGCCAAAATATGTTCTACTCTATTTTCATGTGTTTTGACAATTATTAAAACATGAGGATGAACTGGTGCACTTACATTCTCCCCCTTTTTGATAATTGTTAAAACTTTGCATAAGCTAACTAAACCTATACCTAATATGCAATAAAATAGCAATATGTATACAGACGCAATTACATCAAGGCTAATAATAAGCACGCTCCCCCTGAGTTGATGCCATAAATGCGTTTGATATTGTTGATAATTTTCAAGACTTCTTTAGCTATTCATCCTTAGCTTGTGCAATCCAAATCTCTCCCCCTTTGACAATATCAAAAAGAAGAAGAGAGCTCATTAGAAGTATCAAGTTCAAACAACTTTAACCATAGTCATATCGTGCACTTACATTTGTCGAAATGCACTATATGATAAAGTTTCCTAATCAAATAAATACATACAAAGATATGCCAAAATATATCAATGACGAATACCAAATATCATGACAAACATGGAATGTAGAATAACAAACCAAAAACAACTAATGAATATCGTAACACATCGACATTTTAATCAAGTAACATATCCAAATATGGGACGAAATAAACAAAGCAATGCAACAAATGCATAAACATAACATGATGTATGAAACATATACTATCAACAAGGTACATACTTAAGTATGTGAGTTAAAACAATACCAAAGCACATTATAACATGAGAACACATGTTAAACCATATATGCATAATAAGACACTCACATAAATGAATCAAAGTACCTAAATTAATCATATGAAAAATACATGTCTATGTTATGCACACAAAGTCACATATAAGAACAAAACAAACATATACGAACCAAGTATGAACTTAATATGGCAATTGTAATGATTTTTGTCAAATCCCCATTTAAGACGTGTGAGTCTCAAAAACTTATAAATATTTTTGAGCAAAATTCTTGGAAATGGAGGATTAGACAACTATCAAAGCAAATATCATATTAAGGTGAAAGTTGTATGTATATGAGCCAATGTACAAATGCTAAGTAAAAAGAATATAATGGAAAAGGTAGATAATAAAATCTTCCCTTGAGTGTTAAGTGGAGGAAGTGATCAATTTCCACAACATTGTAAGTGTTGAGTTGAAGCTTTTCTCATCATTTTCCTTGTTCATAAGTCTTGAACTCCATTGTTGTCGGTGTCTTTCGTAAATCAAGTAATGTACTTGAGTTCATGATCTTGATAAGATTATCTATAACAGTTGTGATAAGGACCAAATAAGATTTGGACCTTGTATATATATCAAGAGTGTTTTGTTTAGTGCAAATATTTGGTGTGTCAATTACTAACTGAAAGTGAAATGACACACGATCTATCTGATCAATATACATGAGATGTATGTCCACAACTAAACAAACTTATTTGATATATTAAACTTATTTTACTTCATTTACATTACTGATAAAAATAGTAGATGTGGATATGTGTGTGACACAAATTAGAAATCTTTGAATTTGTCAAAGAGTTCAACAATGAGGTAAAGAAAATAACTTGACAAAAGTATTAAAATCATATGAATAAGTCATAATGGTAAATACTTAATTAAGGAATATAATGACTATTTTATCGCATCATGTTTGACATGATTTTATTTAAGATAGTTTAATTATATGTCATTGACTCTTTCTAGAAATTCATCCGCTTATAGTTATTCTTCACCCATAACTAGTTCCCCACTAAAAATTGATCATAAAGACACCATATATTATATGGAGGTAAGAGTACCTAATCTGTCTTTATCGGAGTGTGAATTGAAAAACTTATCAGATAAATTTAGTTCCAAATTGGATGAATGTGGAAGTACCCTAAGGAAACTAAGGGATACTTGTTCTACATCACTCTTTAGGACAAAAGTTGTTTTGTTGCTAAAATTGAAGCATTCCTCAAGTGGGAATGCATCTCTAAAAGAGTCAGTGGGAGTGATATAGAACTTGAATAATTCAAGTACCACAAAATTAATATCCATTTAAAAGGGAACATGAACCGGTTCCTCAAGATTGTTGTAGGACCAACGGTTTGAGTTGCACAAAAGACTAGACAAGTCTAACATATCACAAGGTTGAGAAGTATGATTTTATCATGACTCAACAATGTGATATGTTTTTCATGGAAGATGAATATTTGACTTGTTAAAAGGTCGTGAACGACCTAAATTTTGAGAGGTGGCTAAATGCCATAGAATCTTATACATAATCCATGTACACATACCTTATGTGGATAATGGCTATGTCATCAAGATGAGTAAGATTCATAAGCAATCTAATTTTAATTAGATCAAGTTCTCAGGAGTTTAATTATTTGTTCTTATTTATGAAGTTTTATGAAAACGAATTAATAAAAGACAAATATAAATCTTGTGCACACAAGGAGGTTAGTGGGAGTAATTATATTCATCGGGTATTATATGTGGATGACATATTAATTATCAAAATATTTTCCTCATACATGTAAGACATGAATAAGGAAATGACTCTTGATGAAATACTTAGGTGAGGCTTCCTAAAGAGTTAGGAACAGCTTATGTACATATATTGATGAAATGTTCAAACATTTAATGTGCATAATTTCATGTTGAAATTGTTGCATGTGTAAAATGGTTGGTTTTGTCCAAAGGACAATATTGTATCTCATTGGATGAGAAAGAAATACATGAAAATAATCCATATGATTTGGTAGATGGATCAATCAATTAATACCATAATATGTACAAGACCAAATACACCATGTGCTTGTAGCATATTTAGTATGTACCAAAATTGAAACTAGTGTTTGACACTAACTGACCTACAAGAATATCCCTAAGAACCTTAAAGGAACTAAGGAATATCTCTTGAAATAGGTAGGTATGGGAAAGATCATTGTAAAGAAGTTACAATGATGCTAGTTTCCAGACCAATGCATTGTATGTCTAGTTATAAGCAATGTAACCTATAAAACAATATGCTTCTTAAAGTGTTTATTTCAGTTACATATGTTAAGTATTTAATTTGGATCGTTTAGCTCATGATTGAGCTAAAACTATGTTTTCGGTATTGCAGATCACATTAATCACATAAGTGATGATAATGGTTTAAATCTTGCAAGCAATGGAGAATAGATCTCACCAACGATTCAAATATATACTCAAACACTTTTATATTTCGATAGAGATCGGAAGAGAAATTTGGGAGATATGTAAGATAACAACAAAGGAAATAGTTCCTTATCCACTAAAGAAGCATCTTGCTAAGAAGTTGCTTGATGCTCATGCTAAACAGATAAATGTTAGATGAACATTTGATTGGCTTTAGTGCTAGTGGGAGATTGTTGGAGTAAGCCCTAAAAGCCAATCTATTTTGGTAGTATTTGCTTTTGTATTGTGACTTTGAATTATATATTTAATATATATGATAAGGTATTTCTTTATTATGTTTGTTTTTCAAAAATAATAAAGTCCCTAGAATAGTTAGTCCATTTAATGGAACATTAAGTGTGACTTAATCGTGAGACTCCATTAAATATAAGGACACTATTCTTAAAGTATCCGTAGTCAAGCTTGACTATTATGTTAGTAGACTGATAACCACATCTCACGGGTTATGGATATGAGATATCAAGTCTTTACATAGGTATAAATATTAGGAGTAATATTTATACTGGATTGACCCACCATGAGAATACTACATAGTTTGTCATGTAAGTGTCATAAGATATTCTCGTAGTGATAACGGTGTATAGCACCCTTCGACCTGAAACCACTATGGACCCTAGATGTGGAGTAGAGTGCTTAGTTGCCGTTCAAACGTTGTCCGTAACAGGATGACTATAAAGTCGGTTGATGGGTACTCCACGAATCGTGCTGAGGGACATGAGTGACCTAGATGGGATTTACCCCTCCTACATAATGGGAGTAATATCTAATGGCCTCTTGATGGAATATGACTGATAAAATGCGTGGCCACGCCGAACTAAGTCAATATGAGATATTGAGCTTATTCGTTGATCAGTATATTCTGGGATCAAGAAATAAGATATTGAACCATACAAGGATGACACAATCTATGCCTTGTGTTCAATATAGATATAAAGGGTAAAGGGGTAATTATACACATAATCATTATCACAAAAAGGTTACGTCAAATCACTGACATTCTCGTCACTTGGGTAGCAGCGATGTGTTGCTAGATACCTCTCACTGTTTATAATATTAAATAAGATATTTAATATTATTGCCAACGTTACGAGTACCTACAGGATCACACGCATAGAGTACTGACAACAGAACGAACAATTAAATTAAATAAGATTTAATTTAATTAGATGTTAATTGCATTTAAGAAATGTATTAACTTATATGATTTATTTATTTAAATGTGATTTAATTAAATAAATGAGGGATAACAATTAATTAAATTAAATATGATTTAATTCAATTAATATTTTGTATTTAATTAAAATAGTTTAATTAAATATAAATACCATAAGGCTATTTTGGGAAAATCCTAAAATATGATTTTAGGGTTTTAGTGGCTCACACTCTATAAATAGAAGAGGAGCACACTTCCTAAGTATGACTAATCCTAACAGTCGTATTCCCTCTCATATCGATCGGCTAGCACCGTGTTCTGCTTTTGTGCTCGCGTGGATTGAGTAGAAGTGCTGCTACTTTGTGGCACTGGTGATTTGGGTTTCTTTCATGGCTTCGATAGAGTTGATTATCTCCTTGACGCTTCAAGAGGTAAACACATAAACTAATGTATATAGTTTTGATTTGTGATTAATGGTTTAATCAAGATCGTTCATCGGGATTATTCCGCTAAGATGATTTTTTTTGAAAAACCCCCTCTTAAATCCCAACAAGTAATTGCGTGAAATAAAAGATTGAGAGAGAAAGAGACAAACACTTGATTAGGGAGTTCCCCGGCTTTCGTGTATATTGATTAAAACAGGTTATTTGAGAGTATATTGATTAAAAATGATGAACACTTGTGCACAATTTACAAACGACTCTAATAACCCTATATTGAATCAAATGTAAACTATGCGAATAAACCTCAACAACCAATGAAGCTTCTCCCTCTGATTCCAACGATCCAATCCCGTGCGCAAATCCTCGCACCGATCGTCCAGTTGAGTACCTCGCTTCTTCGTTGTTAATCCTTCAAGATATCGCACAATCTTGAACCCTTGAGAGAAACCCAAACCTTCTTCACAAATCAACTCGATCACGTCTCTGATTCACCGCAAGTCGTATCGAACGTTATCGATCAAATGTGCAATCTCTATTCGAATGATCCCATACTCAATCTTCAATTAATTGCAACTTGATGGAAGATGATGATCATGTGAAGAATAACCCATTTGATCCAAATTTTTCCCCAATTTGAATCCCAAAGTGTTTTTCAAAGCTATTTCACTTTCTCACAGGTTTTCTCTCTTGTACAATAACAAAGCACATTGCTATTTAAAGGGAAAATAGAATTGAGCAAATTTAGGCAAAAATTCACAGACATGTATCGATACAAATGATGGTTTGTATCGATACAAACCCTTTGACCAGCGTTCAAATATGAAAATTTGACATATATATCGATACAAACACGTATGTGTATTCGATACATCATGCACCATCTGGTTTTTTGAGAGATACAGGTGTGTATCGATACATGCATGCATGATTCGATACACAGGTGACTCTCTGCCTCTGAGAGACATATTTGTATCGATACAAGTGATATATATCGATACAAAATGCACAAAATCAGTCTGAAATAATTTCAGGACATTTGTATCGATACACATGATTATGTATCGATACATAATACCTAAAAATCAATTTTTCAAAGTTTAAAAATAGTTTTTCGCTGTCAAGTCATTTGTAATGTTGCCAAAATATGTTCTACTCTATTTTCATGTGTTTTGACAATTATTAAAACATGAGGATGAACTGGTGCACTTACAGATATTGGGTGAGCATTAGATGGGTGGTTAAATTTTTTGTTTCAAAAGATAGTCTATTAACTTAATAATGGGAGAAATGAGTTGCTCTTTTTAATTTTCTTCTTGTTATATTTTTACCTTATTCTTGCAATTCTGGTGTCAAATTGAGTGTTAAAATTCAATTACTTACTTTTGCAAGATTCAATTGCAGGAGCTAGAGAGTAGAAAGAGTCATTATAATTTATATAAGGGCTACTTCACATATGCTATCAATTGCTAAATGAAGTGGAATGAACAAAGAAGAAGGCAAATCACTTACATAGCACAATTTTTTAAGGCAATGTAAAAATGAAGATAGGAGGTTGCATCTTATATGATATTGTTTTAAATTAGTCTTCATTATCGAGATATTTATTCATATATTTAGTTCATGTCTATGTTGTGGCTATGATAATGCTTGCTTGGCCGGTGTTACATTAAAAAGTAGAAAATTTGTTTCTTCTTCCTGGGTCAAACTTTATTCAACTTATTAGGATATGAGAAACTAATATATGAAGCTAATGGATTATTTGCTCATGTGGTTGCAGGTTTGAATTTTGTTGCACAGAAAATATATAACGAGGAGCCTGCATTTAATTTATATCAAAGAGAATACTAAGAGTAGAACTTTGACAATCTGAACAAATAATAGCTCTATGAATTTGAGGCATAATAAAATGTAAGTCATATTCACTCCTTTTTATATTTTTGTCATATGTACTTAACAATGTGATATGTTTCTCATCTATATATTTTGCCTAATATAATTTGCAAAAGAACAATGAAAAAAAATGAAAATGCTAACTTCTCTATGGCATGTTTGTTTTCTAGGATATCATGTTGATTAGCTTATAGGTAATTATTATGAATGCATGAGTTGATGACTTGACTAATGAGTGTATAATTATCTGTCATTTTCCTATATCATTGTCATTTAATTAGTTTGCCTATATCTTTGTAATTTTTCTTGAAATAATCCTTATTGGATTGGTTCAAAATTGTGGTTTTGATCTTAGATACGTTTATACAATGAATTGACATTTAAGTTTTGTATTCCAAGTCTATTTCTTCATTTGTTACAATTAACGACAATGAATCAGTACTGACATCGTGAGAAAATTAAGATATTATCATCTTTGTAATCTTTTTTTATTGGCATCTTCAGGTTATAATCTCTACGAGTGACTTAAAATTCCGCTTGATGCATATAGTCAGTATTGGATTATCTCTTGGCAAGGTAATTATTTACTATTTGCTAGTTTGCTCTGTTTTCTTCCATTTGCATGTTAGATTAATTTTTTTTCAATTTTTTGCTAGAAAATGAGTCAAAGACAAAAGGTCATGCACCACATTTGTCGCTAAATCTGGTAACAAAATCAGTTGCTAAAATTAGTTACTAAATCATTTGCTAATAGCGTTGCAGAATGTGTCGCAAACTCTGTCTCTAAACTGTCCTTTGATTTCGGTCTCTAAATTGGTTGCTGCAATTGGTCGCTAATTTGGTCTCAAAGTTCAGTTGCTAACCGGTTGCTACAAAATTTGTTGCTAATTTGGTCACTACAAATTAGCGACCAAGGTTTTTGCTACTGATTTTAATTGGTTGCCGAATCAGTTGCTAATTGAATTAGCAACCGATTTTGATGAAAAAATCAGTCGCTAAATCGCTTGCTAAACACATGTTTTTTAGTAGTGGAACCTATTGCTCTTTTCACCTCCAAAATTTGTTTAGGGACTTTTGAGAATTTAGTAGGGTGGAGAAATTTGAGAATATATCATGAGGAGAAATTTTCTTATATACATTATGCGGGCTCAAGGCATACGAGCTCCGTTTTATATGGGCCCATACATGCCTACTTTAACAAGCCCATTTCCAATTTCAAGGAAGAAAACAAAAAGACTTAATCAGTCTGCAGGTCCTTTAAAGACTTTTTTTATTTCATTTTGGTCCCTTAAAAAAAATAACTTCTACTTTGGTCCTTATTGATATTTCCATCGATCAATATGATCATTTTTGTTCATTTTTTTCAGAAACCGTTAACTTCTGTACAGGTGCCACGTAACAACCTATTTTGCCACATGTACAGAAGTTAATGGTTTTTGAAAAAAAATTGACGGAAAGGACCATATTGACCGACAAAAATATCAATAAGAGACCAAAGTGGAACTTATTTTCTTTAAGAGATCAAAGTGAAACCAAAAAAATTTCTTTAAGGGACCTACAGATTAATTAAGCCAAACAAAAAGATATACCAAAAAAGAATTTGTAGGTATGCATGCAGAAGACGGAGATGATTGATTGAGATATGGATTCTTTGCAGCTCATTATCTCATGTTTTATGTGTTGTTATTATCTCAGTCGTTCATTTATGTTTTTCTATCTTTAAAATTGTTTCTTTCAGTTGAAGTATTTATCGGTTGTTGTTGGATCAATAACATGAGGGATGGCTGAATAGAAGGGGCAACATATGATCCAATTTAAATTATTTTTTTTTAATTAAAACTCGGTATCCGACACAAGAACCGAATAATCCGAGGGAACCAATCGCACCGTTCACTTGCGGGGACCCCGTTTAAAGTCAGTGTGTTTTTTTACTCTGTATGAACTAGCCCACCAAAATTGACACCAAGGGAAATCGAACTTGAGAGCAGTAAACTCAAAAAACCTTGATCCAATTTCAATTGATTGTTCATCTCTTAAATTATACATGCTCAAATTTGTCAAAATACTTTTTGATAGTATATTTTTATCGTATCATATCTTCATATAAATCTATTAAGAGAAGATAATATGAAAAAGTCAAGATTACCCATCTATAAAAATAGACACAAGATCAAAATTAAGTCATTTTGTGGCTTTTAAACCTACAAAGGTTATAAACATACATGCTCAATTTTTTATAAATCTTACAAGAATCTATATTTCTACACATATATTAATTTTTATAATATACCCACGCATATTTTTTATAATATTTATGGGACTTATATTTTTGTTTTAAAATTTCTACAGGGACATATATATTCTACTTATATGTTAATACAAGTGTATTTTTTATTTTATAATTTCTACATAGACTTTTATTTCTATTCATATATTAAGATAAATGTCTATTTTTTTATAGTAGTAATTTCTACAGTAACTTATATTTCAACTCATATATTAATATACGTGTCTATTATTTTATAATTTCTACATTGACACTATATTTCTAGTCATCATATAATAACACGTATGTCTAATTTTTTATATTTTCTACGCAAAAATTAATGTCTTTAGAGATTTGAAAGGAGTTTTTAGTAAAAATATTTATAGGGACCAATTAGTAAGGATATTAATTAAAACGGTAAAAACTAATGAGTAAGGATACTTGTTTGCATTATTAATATGAGATTAATTATGAAAAAGTATGTAGTGGTTGCCTAATCATATATATTACGAGTATGGGTACTTTTCATTTTCTTGTGATCCCCCTCCCCACGCCATTGTGGTTTCTTAATCATCCATAATATAAACCATAACAATGAGACAAATCTTTTCTAGTGTAATTTTTCCTAACTTTTATTTGTTGTCTTTTTTGTTTTATTTTATAATTAAAGCAATAAATAAAAAACTATAGGCTATTGAAAGCTAGCTAGCCAACCTCATCAAAGTTCAATAAAAGCAAAAAGAACAAAGATTTGAAACAAAAAGCAAAGAAATAAGGATATGGCCAAAATTTGTTTTAAATATTTAAGTGTACATATTTATGTATAATTATTAATTTCAACTACAATACAAATGGTTGGGAAAAGTTGAAGGACCACAAAGTGTTACATCTAAATTTAAATTTAATGAGATATATACATACACCAAGTTTTCCCTCATTTAGAAGTCTTTGGAGCTTTGAAAATATATCAAAGCTATCTTTGCTTGTGGTACATTTACAAGAGTTTCAAGCTTTTAAGAAACTCTCAAAATATATTACCCCACATTAGCTTGCTTTGCCACAAATTTGAATACCTATAATGGAAGTATAAATCAATTGTCTCCAAAGTCATATTAATGACAGGCGGATTCTAGCGTGAGATAGTAAAACATATCTCTCACCCGTGAGAGAGGCAAATTACCGCTTATCGTAGGTGTAGCAAGTAAAAGAAAATAATTTCTGTTTTACTCAGAATTATTTATAAATAAATATTTGACAAAGGTTTTTTAAAAAAAATAAATTCACATGCTCTTCTTCTGAGTGTCTTCAACAGTACTTATGTCTTCCCAAAAATTTATCCCTCTTCTCTTGCTTCTTTGAGGCGGTGCTATATTACATTGTGATCTCTTTTAACAATATTAAAATCAAATTTAAGTTCTTATAATTGGTACCAGATAAGTATATACATGTACCATGCTTAAACACTTTTCAGTATTTCATTTTTGAACTTTCTAATCGAAATTATAATTAGAATTAATTTGTATAATATTTGAGTTATTAATTGTAATTTTTTAAGTTAAAAATGGCCTGAAACTGTAGTGTTTCATTTTGGGTTCGCGGGTAAGAAAATGGGTCAAGACGACCCGGCTAGAGGTTGAAGATGACCTTTAAATAGAGATAACGGTTTGATTATTATATATTAAACAACCAAAAGACAGAATATAAAAGCCAGTTGGTGCAGCGGTTTGTTGTTCTTCCTACTTTCCATTGGTTTATTTCACTTTCGGTCTTCTTCAACCTCCAATCGGGTCAAAATACGACCTAGATACCTTGTTAAAATCCGTTTGTCCTGGACATTTTTTTAACACCAAACTTAATGTTTGAAAGTATATAAATCTTACAAAATATATTTCGATATGATTTCTAAGTGTATTTTCAATCAATAATACCTTAAATCTCGAATCAAAAAACAAAGTGTGTTGAATGACTGTTTTCTTTTTTTTCTTTCTTTCTTTTTGCTGGTGCTGCTTTGCAGCCTGGGGGGTTTTCTGGTGCTTCTTTGATTGTTGTTAAGTGTTTTTTATCTTTCACTTTGATTGACAAAAAAAGAAGCAAAAATAGAATTTAAAATAAGAAATAACCCACGAAACACTGTAGCAACAAGTATCTAGTCATTCATCTCTACTCTTCATTATTTTGTTATCTAATTCAATGGTGAAAAAGCACTCTTCACGGGTGAGAGATATGTTTCACTCTCTCACGCTAGAATCCGCCTTAATGACATTCATGTTCCCTCAACCATATGACAAAATGACAAAAACATAGCACAGTAACAAAGAGTCATAATCTAATCATTCATAGCATTTTCCATTTCTCTTGGAAGGAATTGAAGTAGCAATTGCCCTACTAGGACACTAGTGGCAATTTGGTGTTACCTTGGCGTTTTTGTCATAAAAGCGAATATTAATTTGAATGAATTGTGTACGTGTATATTATTATATAGTTGACCTCCATATCAGCCCCCAACTTCCTTGTTAAATTTAATCTAAAATCAGATCAGGCTACCACTAATTGGTTTTCTAAATTTTATATCCAAAATAAGATTTGGTACATGAACCATTATTCACAAAATTTTACAAAATCATGTATATATAATTATATATTATAGAGTGCCATGCATGCGCTAAATGATTTATAGAACTCAAACAATATCTAGGCTTAAATAACATAAGTCTTGTAGGCAATGTAGTCATGGTTGAGTTTCTACGTAGAATCAGTAGCACGAGGGTCGTAGATCCTATTTAAGGGCAAAATTGTAACTTCACTTATACATATACATGCAAACACATAAAAAATTAGAATACTTGAACAAGATAAATTTAGTTAATTAGTATTTCATAATTATCATTCCAAAAGTTCATAACAACAAAGTACTAAGTTCATAAAATAACTAAAGGCCTATGCATTCAGAAAAGAAAGATCTATCATTCACAAAAGACTTATGCATGATGCATCACTCAAAGTAAGGAAACCGAAGGAGATGTGTTGATCGAAAAATAGGGCTCAAAATCAATGAAAGATAGGGTTCAGAGAGAGAAAGGTGAACGAAAGTGAGAGAATACAAATCGTAGACAAGTCCGACAATGGTATACGATGACAACAACGTCTTCTAGGATTTCATTGGATGAAGCTTAGTGAGAGGTGAGAGAAGAGCTGCAAGAGAAAGTGAAATGTGAGTTTTCTTTGAAACCTAAAGAGAGTTTCTGGGTTATAATAATAATTCGACCTGTTTCACTAAGGCCCAACCTGTTTTCACACTCAAATTTTGGCCCAACGTTAACACGTTTTTTGTACAACATTTCAATCGATACAAAACAACAGCACCAATACAATAAAAAAAAACAACACCAATACAAAACAATGATACAATAACATCGTACGCAATCCAACAGCACCAATTACAATCGAGACCCAATAAACTCCTACATAATCCAACTCCATCGCCTAGCCAAAAACGATGTTGAACCGAAGCAGAAACTAAAACTCTCCCAAGCAAAGAGACAACACTGACAACCAAACACACTCCATACAGATCTAAGCAAACTGCAACACACCAAGACAACCGACTCGATGGAGGCCGCCAGAAATCACTGGTCTAGGCAAAGAGTCTACATTTGCAATCTGATTGTGTAGCGACCGGAGAAGGCTTATGACGAGAGAAAGCATTCGAACTGCCGGCCAACACCCACCACATGAACAGACACACTAAAACCACCGCCAGAGCAAAAAAACACCTTTAGAACCGTCGCCAGAGCAACGAATCACCACCAAAACCAACTGTCACCGATTTTGTGTGTATTCAATGTGTACGTGTGAAATAGTCAAATGCGATGAATATTGTAGAAAAAGAGCGTAAATCAGTCAATATAGAGAATGAATTATCAATAAGCAAGAATTGAGACATCTCAACTAATAAAATAAGTCATTCTACAACGAGAATAATTAAGGAGAGGATGAAGAAGAATTACTTGTGAAATTGTGATCCCTCCATAAAAAGCAATGAAAATGATGCATCAATGCCGTGTTGAACAAAATTCATATCCTCCTTTTTTGGTTCATGAGCATTTGTAGAGAATGTTAATCATCAGGACATAAGAGTGAGAGACTAGTTAATTTCTTTCCAGTTGAATATCTCCGTCTAGATTATCCTCATCACATAAGCTCAGAAAGATCATCTGAAACTAAATAAAAAATTCAACTTTAAATATATCTTTCACATGAGTTTTGTTTTTTGTCATCCATGATTTTGTAATTTTTTTCATCTGTTTTTTAATTTTTATTAATAATCATTAATTTTGCTTAAAAAAATAATGTGATATTTTTGACACTTTTCATATGTGGGTAATGAGCCGTCCATGACGCCTTACCCATGATAGAATGAGAGGTCAATGAATTCAATTTTGAGATTTTTTTTAAAATAAAATAAAATAAATTAACTATTAATTATAATAAAGTAATCTTTTGTAATTGATATTATATAAAGGTAATTTTGTGACAACACCCTTTCAAGACTCAACAAGGTTGCAAAAGGAGTGGCTGTAGAGTTCAACTTCTCTTTAATTCTCAAAGAAATGAATGATGCTATTTAAAAAAGAGTTAGGCACAATAATTTTAACTAATAGAAAACAAATAAATTTGTTAACATAAATATCTTATTTATGTATATCTTTCTTTATTGTACATAAAGTTTTTGTAATTTCTAGGGATGAAGATCAAAATTAGCTATTATATATGCAGGGGGTTGAAGTTCGAACTCCGGTCATCCCACTTATTTATCTTAAGGGTGAAATTCCTAGCCACTAGACTACTTGACCAAAAAAAATGTTCAAATCTTTTAGAGATCATCGTAAATTGATTTCTCACTCCAATTTTGTTTCAAAATAAAATAGAAAAATAGAATTCTTTATTTATTTTTTTTAGAAATGAAAAGAATATCAATTCATATGAAGCAAGGGTAGTTAGATTTTATTTCAAAGTAGAACACTTAATGACAAATTTTCCACTTTAATTGGTTGGTTAATCATATCAGGGAGACCTATTGGTGAGGATTCAAATCCTATAAACAATTTCGATAATTTAACAGTCAAATTTGATAGATGTTGTACTAGACACTTATTATACTATTAACTATTTATTGAAGAAAAAAATTTAACAATCAAATTAAAAGTTCTTGTTGATCAATTTTACAAATTTCTATAAATTTTAAAACTATTTAATATATTATTAAATAACTTTAAGTGGACATACAATAGGTTTTAAAAAAATATAAGTAAATATCGAAATTGTTATGAATATCAAGTTTATTTAAAAATTTGTCAAAATAAAAAGTTTATTTAAAATTTAGTGTGTTTGGTTATATTATGACAATAATAAACTGTTAGATTAGTAATTTTTTTAATCATATTATAGATACAATTTTTTACCGTTATTTAGTACAGATTAATATTGGTTAAGAAATCTTTGAGGCACACACAATGGTTGTTCCCCATTAAAAGAATTTTTTATTATTTAAATTAACTCATTATTTGTTATTAATTTATATTTTGTCCCATAAGAATTACAAAAGTGTAAATTAACAACAGTCAAAGATTTTGTTCGAGAATCTCATCTCATGTAAGAATGAGGAGATCCGTCATTTTCTATTTCTAATTAAGAACGTGTGTGTATATATATATATATATATATATATATATATATGGGGTTTGCTAATTTAGACCCACTTAAAAACATGTGGGTCTAAATTAGCAATGTACACCTTTTCATTTTGGACAAAAATACCCCCTGTTCAATTGTTGTAAGTAAATTTAGAATAAGGGTAACTTTGTAGTTTCCAAAAAAAACATACAACAGTTTTATCTTTTCTTAATTTTCTCAAAATGTTTGTTTCAATCTAAATAATTTTTCAACATTAGTTTAATTATATATTGAAGTTTTTGTACCATAAGTCTTTTTTTTGTTTGACGAGATTGTACCGTATGTCTTATTTATTAAAAAAAGGCACAAGATCAATTAATTAACCCTACAGCTTATACACAAATAATAGCTTAACTTTTTTCTTGGTTACAATAATAGCTTAAACTTAATATCATTACCAGACTTGTTTATGTTTATAGCTACTTTTATCGGAACAGGAAAAATTGTCTTATCTAACGAAAACTATAAATTCCAAAAGAAAAAAAAACCAATGTAACATTTATAATTATATGATTTTTCTTTCTCACAGTGATTTATTTTATCAAAGAGAGAAAAAAACCAAAGTTGAAATTTGAATTGGATATGTTTTTACATGTTGTCCTTTTTGTTTTATAAGTTTGTTATTGATTTATTAAAATTGTACATGTTTATAATTAAGTGGGTCTAAATTAGCAAAGTGGGTGCACACTTTTTAATAAAATTTACCTAACTAACACTCAATTGCTAGTGTTAAATAAGTAAATATCAAGGGTATTTTTTGTCCAAAGTGAAAAGGTGCGCATTGCTAATTTAGACCCACATATTTTTAAGTGGGTCTAAATTAGCAAACCCCTATATATATATATATATATATATCTCGATCGTCATTAAACTTTTGAGTTATTTTTAAATATTGATCCCCATTGAATTTGCCAGAAATTTACTACAAAACTTGTTTAAGATATAATGCTAGTAATGTATTTTTCATGGCCTAAAAGAATGAATAAGACGTATTTGATAGATGATGATCATAAAAGAAAGTGAAAGAAAAAAGTGTGATTAATATAGTATACAAGTGACCTAAACCGAAAAGATAGATGGTGGGTACTCACACATCCATTTATGTCCTCCACTAAGACCTATATAGTTTCATTGTCAAATTTGGTTCAATGTTTTCTTTGATGCTTCATCATATCATATATTATACATATTACGTGCTCCTTCTCATTTTATTATTTATTTTTAAAAAAAAAAAAACTTATCGATGTTAAGAAGTTTCACATAAAAAACAAGTTGGTATTGATAAGAATTTATAAGAGACATTTTTCACAAGTCGATTTTATAAGATTGAGTTAGACCTACTCTCAATTTTAACATGATATCGGAGTCTAGTTAATAATTGCAATGTGAGAATTGGACCCAGATCCACCCTAGGCGTGAGGGTGGGTGTTGAAGTTGTTAGGAGTTCCACATTAAATGTGTTTGAGCACTCTCATCCTTTAAGCTAGCTTTTAGGGATGAGACCTAAGTCTATTTAACATAGTATAAAGTCTCTCTGAAATCCCATGAACCACCTTTTATTAGGCTTCCAATATTGGATCACCCACCATTAATTATATCTACACATCAAACGCAATAATGTTAGGCGTGAGAAGGTGTGTTAAGAAATTTAACGTCAAATATGAGTTGGTCTGGACAAAAGTTTATAAGTATGACACATTCATTATCATACAAATCAGATTTGCAGATTTGATCCAATACCCAATTCCAATAATCAAAGTGAAGAGCTATTGAAATCGAGGGAAATCAACAACTAAATTGAATTCAATAAAAAAAAAACTAAATTGAACCCTATCCGATAATTCTAACTAAATTTATACTCCATCCAATTTTATACACTACTAGAAATTTCGCTATTAGCAACCGATTTAGCAACCGATTTATTTCGGTCGCTTTAGCAACCGATTTTGAGACCGAAAATTTGAGCGTTAGAGTAAAAAAATATTCAGTTGCTAAATCAGTCGCTACTTAATTTTAGCAACCGAATTAGAAACCGATATTTAGCAACCAATATTTCGGTCGCTTTAGAGACCGATTTAGAGACTGTTATTTGAGCTTCAAATTTAAAAATATTTCAGTCGCTAAATCTGTTGCTATAGAGACTGAATTGGAGACTGATAAATAGCGATAAATGATCGGACGCAAAAAAAAGTCTCATAAAAAAAAATCTTTCATCATATTCATCCATACTCACTCTTCAACCCATCAAAACTTACCACCTATAACGACAACAACGAAAAGCTACTAAAACAAAGAACAGAGCTCTCGACCAGCTTATTGAACACAGAGAAAGAGAACTCGAAACTGTCGCTCTCGATCCTTCCGTCGTCTCAAAACGTAGCTCTCCTTCCGTCGTCTCCGCCGGTGAACTCACAACAGCTTATTCAACTTTTGATTTCCATGTTCGATTTCGCTAATCTTATTTTCGATTTTTGATTTCTGATTTTTCATTCTTCGTATGAGTTTTAGTAGATCCAGATTATGTAGAAATAGCAAAAGTAAGTAACTATACAGATCCAGATTATGTTTATTTATTCCTTTTCTGATGCATAAATTGGTTCTATCATAGTTTACACATTGTTTATTTTAATCTCTATGATATAAGCATTTTGTCACTCATATATTGAATTTTGAGTTTTGATATCCATATGGCGGTGTTAGTGGTACCTATTAAGTAAAATTCAGCTTTAGAAATGTTGTTCACATTGTGCATTATCTGTACTTTTTGTAGGACTAGTTAGATGAAATAGTGCATGCAGTGCTGCTTGATTGAAGGTTGATTAAAG
Source organism: Trifolium repens (assembly GCA_030408175.1). Taxonomy (NCBI): domain Eukaryota; kingdom Viridiplantae; phylum Streptophyta; class Magnoliopsida; order Fabales; family Fabaceae; genus Trifolium; species Trifolium repens. The sequence goes on along the minus strand of CP125850.1, from coordinate 42,474,075 downwards.
GTTGATTATTAGAGGAAAGTAGTAACAACAAGCAAGAAACATTTGAGGTAAGCATTCTTGCTTATTTTTGAGTTTTATTGAGTGCACATAAATTGTTTGATAAAAGTTCTTAATGATAATTAAGTATAGGTCTGCACACTATAAATTTAAGAGTTAAAGAAGAATTTTAAAAGTCTAATTCTAACATAAGATTCACTGCAGCAACTTCATTCAATTAGACTCCGATGAATGCGGACTCCAAATAATTTTGTGTAGTATATATTCGTTTGGAGTTGATTGAAATTAATTTGTTATCAGCGTTGAAATTTTTTGTTTCGCTTTGGTAAATTGGATTATGATGTAATTAGATGATGATATAATTGGAAAATCAGAGTATGTAATACGTTTTAGGTTTAAACTAATTTTCCAATTCTCATTATTTGTGGTTTAAACTAATTCAAACCACTTTTGAATTGACAGGTTTTTCTCAGTATTCATAGATTATTGTTACTGATGCATTTTTTTTTTTGGGAGTTATTGCAAATACAATGTCCTGTTCTGATAGGAACTCAAACCCGTGTTCATTTGTGAGGCATAACTATCTCAGTCCCATCATACTTGTTAAAAGAACTGCTGTTCGTTTAAAGGTTCACTTTGATATCTCATTCTCAATTCTTCAATGATCAATTATCAGGTATCAATTGTGTCTTTTACATAGGATTAGATGTTACTTGTTAATGTTATTTATGATCTATTTGACAATTTATTGTGCTTTCATTGAGTTCCTAAAACTCATTTATAGTGTCTTAAGGTATTTTTATTTTTTGCCTATTTTATGTAAACTATTTTAAGTAGTAGTTACTATTTGGTTATATTGATGCAAATGCAAATTTATTTTTTCAAAACACATATAATGCATATGCATTGAATTAGTAGACAAAATGAAATGATACTAGGCAATCATGTGTGTGTGGGCTGTTTGAATGTCTACTTTTTTTTTTATCTTGCCAATTTCTAATATTGATCAACATATCAGTAAAAAGAACAATATAGTGAAACACTTTATTTATGCATGTCAGTTTATAATGAAAATAGTACAAAGCACTAACATTGTATCTATATTCATTGACAAGAAAATAGGAATTTATTTAGAGTTTTCTGCATCTGTTTGGGTGGTTTTATTGTCTCCAGGAGATGCTGTAAAATTATGCCTTTCCTCAGAGGTAGCAGTGATAACTGGCATCCACATATCAGCTGTACACTCAAGAGAGACCTTACTTGAGGATCGGCAGCCATGGTGGATGATATCATCTCATCAACATCATCCAATTTTGCTGATAATCTATCCAACTCCTTAGCTATTTCCAACTCGTCAAGCTGTTTGGTCGAATTTGAAGGAACTTTTGTGACCTCTAATCCAACTGTTTCGATTTTAGAACGAAGTTCAATTAGTTAAATGTGATAGTGTTTCCTATATACTCTTCTCTTTCTGCAGTGGTGATAGAACTCCTAAACAGAAAGTGAAGTTAAAGGTTACCGAGGAAAAGCTACTGAACTTGATAGTGAAATATAATGGTGACCGGCCAAGATCTGAGGTAATTCTGTTTTGTGGAGTTTTAAAACAGTTTATTAAATTGTATATGTGCCACTGAATTCTGAGGTAATTTTGCTAAATATATGTCTGAACTATAGTATTTTTATTTCGGCAATGAATCGCAAGTTTTTTTAGAAGTATCTGATTAATATATGAGTATAGCTGAAGCATGGTTATAGAGTTACCACATCAGTTTCTCTTTTCTAGCAATGAATTATGATGTATTTTCAACTTCTCTTAATCACAATAGTCACCTCTTTTCTACATTTTTTGTTAGCCTTTGATTATTGTGTGATTTTAAATGAAGTGTATTTTCAACTTCTCTTAATCACAATAGTCACCTCTTTTCGCAAAATTTTATGTTAAATTTAAAAATAATTTGAAATTTTAATTCGAAGAAGATTTTCTCTAGGCGCACGAGTATATACACCCTAGTTATTATACCAAATTTTGATCCTACTTATTGAACGATAAAAAAATATTAAAGAAGGAACAAGGCCAAAGTAAAGCTAGACAAAAAATAAGCCAAAGTATTGAGGCTTCTTTACACAATAAACCACATCTATAGAATTTTAAAGAAATAAACTTTGTTTAAATTTGAATATATCAAAAATAAACTTTTTTTTTTGTTGGAAGAGATATATATGAAAATAGAAAGAAGAGTAGAAGAAACAAAATTTAGTTGAATATATTTAAACCAAATTAATTTAAATTTTTTTTACCCAATAAAATGTTAGTTTTTATTATATTGAATGTTTATCTTCTTAATGAGCTCTTATAAGTTTGTACCCATAAGAATAAGATTATCTATTAATAAAAATTAAAAAAAAAAGGTTTTTGTCAAACACAGAACACGTATCAGAAAGAAAAGGAAAACCACGTGAAAACCTTTCTCTTCCTCTACACAGCAACCTTCCACCACCGTCATCATCGGAGTTACCTCACGCCGGCGCCACTCTCTCTTCCTTATTCTATCTCGTAACCCCACTATTTTCTTCTCTTTAGTTTGTTGTTGAAAAAGGAAAACGAGAATCATCACTCTACCGTGAATCCTCCACTTCCGGCCACCGTTGAGCCATCTACAACCTTCCTCCGGTCTCAAAGCAACTAATTGCAGTCTTCAACAACGTTATAGCAACACCAAGGTAATCAATAAAAAACACATACAGTTTAGGGTTTTAGAATTGAGATTATTATTATTATTATTATTATATTATTATTATTATTATTATTATTATTATTAGTATTATTATTATTATTATTATTATTATTATTATTATTATTATTATTGAAAGCTGTGAGTCTTCTCCATATATATGATTACACTAACCTATTTTTAGTTCAAGTATTAAATCAAGCTTATTTACGATATTTGGATATAATCTTTATATCCAATTTATCAGGAGGGTTGGTTTATTTTTTCTTCACCCATTATACAAACTTCTTTATTTGCACTTTTCATTCTTCTATTTACTTGTTTGTCCTTTTACATTCATATATTATATTTTATGGCTTATACTTTATTAATTTATGCTATAAACAATTCTATTTCTTTTTATTAATTGCAGATGGTAAATAAAGCTAACGAAAGTGCTTCCAAGAATCATAAATCAAAACGTCTCAAAAGCACAAATCCACATATGTCATCTCATGATGCAACTCCTCACATGACATCTAATGATGTACCTCCTCATATGACTTCTCATGATGATCTTCCTCCCATGGCACCTCCTCATAGGACATCTAATGCTACCCATCCTCTTAAGAAACCCCCTTCAAACATGTCTCGTGTTCCACCTCTTTGTAGGACATCTAATGCTACACCTCATACTACGACATCAGCTACCAGGACGTCTAATGGCCCACATACTCATGCTGCAGCACATACTACGACATCAGCTACTAGGACGTCTAATGGCCCACATACTCATGCTGCAACTCATACTACGACATCAGCTACTAGGACGTCTAATGGCCCACATACTCATGCTGCAACTCATACTACAACATCAACTACTAGGAATTCTAATGGTCCACATAATCATGCTGCAACTCATACTACATCTAATGTCCCACCTCCTCATGATGTTCCTCATGCTGCATCTGCTACTAGGACACCTCCTCATGATGTTCCTCATGCTGCATTTGCTACTAGGACATCTAATGTGACACATCCATCTTCAAGGGTAGCATCACCATCTAATTCACAACCTTATGATTCTGATGGAGCACAAACCCAAAGATTAAGTGAAAATGTCGTTCCATCTGAGGCACAAAGTCGTGGCAGGAAGCAAACTTTATTCCTTGACTTAGATGGGTATATATATATATATATGTGTGTGTGTGTGTGTGTGTGTGTGTGTGTGTGTGTGTGTGTGTGTGTGTATTTTCAGTTCTTTTCATATACTATATAAATTTGTTAACTATTAATATGTATTGTTTGTAGATTTTTGCCTTCGTATGATGCAGCTAATGGGATTGGAGATATGATGAGGAGTAATTATACTGAGCCATGGACCTCATGGAAACGGATACCCACTGAGACAAGGGACTTGTGGTTTAGAGAATTGAAGGTATTTTTCTAATTTTGAAATTATGTCTGTGGCACACAAGGCAAATAGGCTGTAATGAAATTTCCTATTTCATGATGTGCGTCAAAAATTGTAATTAGTTTATTTAGTCATAATGAATGCATTGACATATTTGGAACCTAAAGGCCATTTGTGTTATTTAATTTTGTAATGAAGGTACATTTTTTGAAAAGGAATGACTGGTTTAATTGTTCGCTAACAATAGAAAGAATATAAAAATGATAAGGACAGAGGAAACAACTTCTAGATGTCCAACTTAAGTACAAAATGAATAGATTGAAGAAAAAAATGCAGAGAAGTTAAACTATAAAATCTTGTAGAGGAAAACAATAGCTTCGCAACAAAAAAAAAAACAAATAAACACAACCTGCGTTTGCATGACATTCTTGTTCTAGGGGCAGTTGTTTTCTTTACTATAAGTTGAGTTATACAACTGTGAAATCATGCTTTATGTGTTTCTTCAGAAAGCTAAATACAATGCTTTACCATAAGTTGTTTTCTTTTATAGGAAGCAAACTAGAATGCACATGGTTTTGTGTTTTGGTTTGTTTTGATTTCATGATTTGTATTAAAAACTAGGTTTAACCTTTGCGTGTCTTGATTAAGCCGAAACTGAGATCATATTTGTGAAGCATGATTCTGTGTCAATAGCATGTTCACACATATTGGGAGCTGAGGAGAGGTGTAAGAAGGAGATTGGTTTGTTGAGATGAGAAAAAATAAGGGCCACTGTCTTGTTATTTTCTTCAGTACCATACATTATCTTTATGACCGCACTGTCTTTAGCTACTTCGTCAGTAGAGTTCTCAAAATTCTCAACTTTTCTTTGAAGGACCTAGAGTTCTAACGATTGAGGTCGAAATTAAAATCCTTCTAAGATTTAATCCACATCAGGAAGCATATTTTGCATTCCAAAGACAGGACTAAGAACATTGTTTTCAGTTTTTCATCTACTGAATTAGAGATGGTCGACACTCAGAATTTTCAAAAGCATGACACAGAAATATTATATGACTGGAAACATGTGATATTTAAGAAGCATGAAACCTCCCCTCTGTTAGGTATATGTTGATTTGACATATCTTAAAAATATGTAATAATTTTTTTTGACAAAAAAATGTGGGGTAGAAGAAAAAATAAGAGAAAAGGAAAAAGTTCTAATCTTGTATGGTTCACTCAATTAATGCATCTCTTTTATCATTCTCTTTGTTTTCCACCATCATCATCAATTGTTTATCCTCTAAGGTTTGAAGTATCACTCTAATTGTAGTGAATGATGACATGATGTTCAATCATTTTAAAAAATTAGCTTATCTCTGTTAGTTCTTTTATAGGAAGGGCATAGACAAAAAGCTTTGTAAATAAGTCTTTGTTTGCCTGAATAGAGTAATTTATAGCTTATTTGACTAAATTAAAAGTATGTTTCGATGTATTTGATATCTGATATGATACCTCAAGTAGAATTTAAACTTATTACTTGCTATTAGAGTAAAAACACACTCTAGTCTTTGACAAAAAAGTTGAGACTCATGTGGTCCTCACATTAAAAAATACAATATTTAGTCCGTCGGTTTGTTTATGCTTCCTATTTTTCTAACCCTCTTATTGTTTATATATACAGAAAAAGTTTAAGTTTTGTCCACCGGATGATGTGTGGGCTAGAAACAACTTTGAAACACGAGGTGCAGCAATAATGAAAAATAACTTATGCAAGGCTCGTCTCACAAAGAAAAGACCAAGTTGGATTGATTCGGATGTGTGAAATGCATTAGATGAGAAATGGAAAAATCCAGAATATAAAAAGAAGTGCATGCAGGCGAAAACAAATAGAGCATCTGACCGTGATGGTTTTGGAAAGCCCCTTCACACTTGTGGCTCTATCACCACATCACAACATAGAGCTAATTTGGTAAAGTTAATTTATTTTGTTTATATAAATATGGCGTGTATAAATATTTGTGATTATGTGTTAATGCTGCAAATTCTATTTTAGATTAGTTTATTATTGTTGTTCCTAATGAGAATGGATATATCTACTTTCTAAGATCTTAGTTTAATAGGTAAATGTGTTGCCTTGGCCTTGTTGCGTCAGGTGCCCATTTGTTTAATGGATCAGGCTTAATTTTAGGTTTGGTGTTGATACATTGGCATTTTAGCTTAGTATTTTAGTTTGTTGTAATAAATGATGGTTGAATTGAAAGCCTTTTTTTTTTAAAGTGCTAATTTTATTAGAAACAAATAAGTACAAGTTGTACTTAAATATGGTACAAAGGCATTCAGCCCCAACAACAAATAACAGTACAGCAGCGGAATAAAAAACCAGAGAAATAAACAACACCCTCCTACACCTATAACACATCAAAAACTAGTGCAGAAAAGCTCACACAGCAGAACACCGCAACCGCCAAACCGCCCAACAGGAGGATTTATCGTTTTTGACACAGCCCCGGGTCCCAACACCACTCGTAAAAGAGGCATATCGGAATTGAAAGCCTTAGGGATCTGTACTTGTGACTGTGTTATAAATTGTCTCGGTTTGTAGTAGTGTTCTTTGCACATGTTGTGCATAATTCACTATTTAATAAATTTTGCTTTTAAAAAAAAAAGTTTATTTTTTGTTTAATGATGTAAGTGAAATTTGTTTGGCTTCTAGTTCTAATTTATATATTCTTTGTTTTGTTATAGACGGAAGAGAATGGCACTCCCCCCGCTCCTTCAGATTTGTTTCTTCACACACACCAACATCGCAAGAATAAGACTTGGGTTGATCGAAAATCAGAACATGTCTATGTAATGAGTTCTCAACTTTAAATAATATTTCTACTTCAAGTTGATTTCATTTTATTTTACTTATTTTTAAAATATTAATTCGCCTTATATTTGTGTCAATAGGGAAAGTATAAACATAGATGGGAAGAATTAACTCAACAAGCATCTTTAGAAGGAACTCAGCCACCAAATGACATAGATGTGTGGACTGAGGTTGCAGGAATAAGGAAAGGACATATATATGGTCTTGGGAGTGAATCATCTTCATTTGTAGGCCGGCGAAATTATTGTGGTTCAAGCTCCGCTTCAACTGAATGGGTGCAAAGACATGAATTTGAAGAACTGAAACTTGAAAGGGAAGAAATGAGAATTGAAAGGGAAGAAATGAGAAAGGAAAGGGACGAACTTCGTGGTATGGTAAAACAATTGATGAAAAAATTTAACTTTCGGCCCAAGTCATATACTAGAGATCAAGTTCATGAAGATGATGTGGTTGATGATAATGATGATGTGACTAATGATAATGATGATATGGTTGATGATAATGAGGATGTGGCTAATGATAATGATGATATGTCTGATGATGATAATGTCGTGTTTGATGATGAAGACTTAGAGCAAGAATGACAAATATAGTAGTGTGACTTACTTTAGTATGCAAGAATTGAAAGGAATTTATTCCATCTTTTTTGTGTGTTCGATGATACTTGCAAGATAGTGATAATTTAGTCTTGATTATGTTTTGGATTGATATTTTTTTCTAAGTATTTGATAATATTTAAACATATTATGCTTATATTGTTGTGTTCATGTCTAATGGTTTGGTGTTTATGAAATAGTTGATTAGATTTGAAAAATTGCTTTATTGAGAATGTAAATCAATAATAATAATATTATTATTATTATTGTTATTATTGTCAAAAAAAAATTATTAGAGACCGAAATAGAAACCGAAATAGAGACCGAAATTATTACAAAGTGTTTCTCAATCGGTTGCAAAATTGGTTGCAATGAGTAAAGAAAGTAATGCAAATCAGTCATAAAATCGGTTGCTATAGCGTCAGAGAAAGCATCGCAAATATCGTCGCTAATTTTGGTTGCTATTTCGGTTGCTAATTTTGGTTGCTATTTCGGTTGCTGAAATCAGTCGCTAATTCAGTTGCTAAGAAATCGGTTGCTAATTTGGTTACTACAGATCAGCGACCAAGGCTTTAGCTACTTCTTTAAATCGGTTGCTATATCGGTCGCTAATGTGATTAGCGACCGATTTTTGATTAAAATCGGTTGCCAAATCGGTTGCTAAACGCGACTTTTTTAGTAGTGATATATAAGCAAAATTTTACTTTTTAGATTCATTGAAAAAGTAATGTATCTAGTCTATATTATTGACAAGATATATTACCTTTTCAATGAATCTAAAAAATTAAATTTTACTTATATATAAAATTGGAGGGAGTACCACTTATAAAATTAAAAACACATCTCAGAAATATATTAAAAAAGAAAAGATAAAAAGCATGGGAACAATATAAAAACCATGAAAAACAACTTGCTTAAACTTAAAAACTAGCTAGGACATACAACATCTACTATGGTTAAATGTCCCCTTAATAAAATTAGGAGCATTAACCCAATTTGTTCAGAGTGTTGAATATACCTTGAAATTTCAGGATAGAAGTCAGAAAATTTTGGATACATGATGTTTTCTGCGTTGGGCGCAATTGTTTTACTATTTTAGAGTTTTGGTTCTGTTACCTGCACATAGCGCGGCGCGAGGAGCAGGGCGCACATGTGTTTGCTAATTTTTAAAAAAAATTAATTTTTAGAAGATAGCTGACTTTATTTTAAAAGCAAATTTGTTTTTGTTATTTAGTCATATATTTTTTATAAATATAGGTTGATTTATTCATAGAAAAATAAGAGAGCAAGATGTAAGGTTAAGAGTGAAAATAAGGATTTGCCGTCAACACAAGGCTAGAGTTTTAGAGAGAAACAAAGGGTTGTCTCTTGGTATAATTCTAGGTTGGGCAAAAGGTTATTGTATTCACCTTGGGTAGACTAGATCAAATTGAGTCTCTTGGCCACGAGAAGAGATTCGGGACTTTGGTAGAACTAAATTAGGTGCTAATTCTTGTAACCCAATTGAGATCTCATTGTAAAGTTACTTGTTTGATTATAGTGGAACGAATAACTGCTCTCTCTCCTAAAGTGAGTCAATTTGGACCAAACTGGGTAATCAAATTATCGCGTATTCTTCCTTTATCGTTTTTATCATTGTTTTTATCATTATTATTGATTGCCGTTTGTTTTCTCCACACATTAAGTATTTTATGATTTTTAGACAAATTCACAACATAGAGTATATATATTGTTGTTGTTATTGAGATCGATCAAAATTAACGGTATTTAATAAAAACGCATAAACCGTTAATCTTTATGAATCTCAATAACATATCAAACAATTTTATATTTTTATAAAATTTCGCATAGATGGTCTATATGATATAAACTTTCAATTCAACAGTAGATTTTGTAAAATTTATATTCGTTAAAGCATTATTGACCGGTATAACATTACTCAAACATTACACGGCTAATTTAATCCCTATATATATATATATATAGACCTAGTACAAGTCAAATGCATATAAAAACGTTTAAATGTTAAGTCACTGCTTGCAGTGCCGCCTTGCCATATTATATAATTAATTGAAGCCAACTACCTACCATTTCTTGTGGTTTGTACTTGAAGTTCTGAAATTTTCTTGGGATATAATTGGGTACTCGATTAGTCATATTTTTAAAGATAAGAAGAATCAAGTCTTGCTTTGTATATACCACAAAATATAATACAGTACAAAATAAAGTGGAGATGAACCATACATTCTAGAGGAAAGATACTGTATGTGGTGAGATGATGTATTAAATAAAGTTAAGGAGTATTGTTTACTATGACAAACAAGTTTGGATATGATTCTCCTCTAATAAGTCAATTAGTTTGGTAATCTATTTAATCAGAACCGCAGTGACTAGCTAATCGATCAGAAGTAGTGCCTACCATAAATTAATTTGTATTTACTACCAATCATTGTGTATGGTGTTATAGACCATATTCATAGATCACATAAAAATTGAATATAGATACAAACTTTGAAGTATCTGACGTTGCCTCTTTTGTATGTTGGTGGATAGTGATGTTGTTTATTACAAGGATATTTTTGCTTATACTTTGTTTTGTAAAATACTTTCTATTTTTTAATTTTTAAAATTTATGTTACTTTTTATTTGTTATTAATTAATTAAGAAAAAAAAACTAGACTTTTGAGTCTACAAATCTTATCACAACTGATAAAAAAGTTGAAACTGTTAGGTCGAATGCATAATTTACCTTGATTAAGATTCAAACTTCCTTGATAATTTACCTTGATTTACCTTATATATATTCACTAAAACTCATTAACCAAAGTCAAGGTTAGTCTTGGATATATAGTATGACTTTGATATTTTTTATATGTAATATGACTCTAATATTATATAGGTAGTGGTAGAGAACCAAAAATAAAAAGACGTGCTTAAGAAACTTGATTATAAATAAGTGATTTTTCCTTTTTTTTAATATAAATAAGTAATTTTCACATAGATTAAGTTTTTTTGTATTTTTTTCGTGATTTCATCGTCTAAGTGCGGCACTAAGTTGTTCGTCGTCTTGTGTGACATTATTTCAATTCTCGTATTGTTGCAGTGTTTATTTGATTCATATTGCAAGATCAACTTCAGTCAATTACAGATTGAGTCAATGATTTGAACATCAATGATTGCATATCCAGAAGCATGAATATTCCGGTGACTTTAATTTTATCATATTATTTGTTGTAGGCATTTTTCCGTTGTATGCTATTAACTTGGGTGCTGTGAGTTTGTTCGCAGATTCATCCTTTACATTTTTAGCGAAATTGAATATGTGGTTGTATGTAATGTATTTTATCAATTTGAATGAATGAATATCATTTTATTTTTGTAAAAAAAACAAAAAAAAAAACTTGATTATATTAAATGTTAACAAATTTAAATAAAAAATTAATATACAATGTTATTGATTTTTTACGTAAAGATCAAAATGTTACAAATAGGATAACTATGGCATCCCAATTATGTAAACATCTTTAAAACGCCATTTAAAAGTATTCTAATGAAATATGTTAAATAAAATAAGAAGGATAAATAAACCAATTTTATGGTTAAAAAGTATAGTGTCCAACTCACTTGTACGTATAGTTACTCCGAGCATAATGTGGATGATCCACCGTCTTTTCCCCAAACCCGTTATTAGCTAGGTTAGACATTTTCTCTACTAGTTCAAACTCATGATCTCTATCAGAGGACCTATGTAAAGACTTGTGTGGCCTAGGCCCCACTATGATTTGGGAAGAAAAAATTATTACTGAAATTCCAGTGCACTGCAGACAGATGTGCTACACGATGATCCAACATCTGGCTACAGCAGAACACAATGGACAATATAAATAATAAATAGCAGAAGGTAAATAACACATGAGGTTTGTTAACCCAGTTAGGTGCGTAACACAACCTACATCTGGGGGATACCAATCCAGGAATGTAACCAATAAGCAATAACCCTAGACTAATGACAAAACCCTCAAGTTTATGCCCTTCCTATCTAGCAACTCCCCTATTGTTTACTGAAGGAAAATAGAGATTGAAAAGCAGCGGAATATAAAAATTTTCCTTTAATGATCCTTACGAATGAGCATGAGTTTGTGTTTAGGATTTTACCTCTTGTTGAAAATCCTTTTCTTTTCTTTCACGAACGGTGGCTGATCAACACTTTAATCACGAACCGGATTGATCACGAGCGTTGATGACGAAGAACAACGCCTCTAGTAGTCCACACGAACAGTCACCTTCAATAGAGTGCTAGCTCTTTATGTTTGAAGGCTATGCAAGAATATTGAGAGAGAGAGAGAGATAGAGAGAGAGAATTATTTTAACTCTAAAATAATTCTTGTGTCTTTTAGTGTGTTCAACAACAACTAACCAACAAGTAACAGAGCTATGACAAGAGGTCTCTATTTATAGATATTTCTTGTCTTGTGCATTAAGACAACTCTTGTCTTGGGCACCAAGATATCTCTTATTGGGCAAAGCCCAACAAGAAACAATTTACTATGGCGCGCGCCCCCATGAGTAATATTACTCATGTGCGCACCCTCCCACCATAACCTTTGGTGTTCATGCTCGTTTAAATTACCGTGATACCCTTATCACATTGCACATACACCGTACCTTACGGTGTTCCCTTTTTATCTCAATATTAGACTGTCCTTATGTGTGTGACCCTTGTAGGTTTCCATAACGTTGGCAATTATATTAAATTCTTTATTTAATATGATAAACAATGAGCGGTATCTAGCAACACATCATTGCTACCCAAGTTATGAGAAATTAACATGTGATCAAAACATAACCTTTAGTGATAATATATGCGTGTACAATTACCCCTTTGCCCTTAATGTCTATATTGAACACAAAGCATACTTGGTGTCATCTTTGTCCAGTTCAATATTGGGCCCATGACATTTATCCTGTTATGCAGGATTGGCAAATTCCATCTAGGTCACTACTGTCCCTCAGCATGCTTTGTGAAGTACCCATCAACTGCCTTTATGGTTATCCTGTTACGGACAACGTTAGATCAGCAACAAAGTACTTGACTCCACATCTAGGGTACAAAGTGGATTCAGGTCTAAGGGCGGCTTACACCATTATCACCATGAGAGTGACTTATGACACTTTGCATAACTTTGCATGTAGTACTCTCATAGCGGGTCAATCCGGTATAAATATTACTCCTAATATTTCTTATACCTATGTCAAGACTTGATAACTCCTTTTCCCATGATCCATGAGATGCGATCATCAGCCTATCTTCATAATAGTCTTTATGCTTTAAGGCTATCCCTTTTCACCTTAAAGCTTGACTATGGATACTTTAAGAATAGCGTCTTTATGTTTAATGTAATCTCATGATTAAGTCATACTTAATATTAAACAGACTTTCTATTCTAGGGACTTCATTATTTTGAACGTTACAAACATAATAAAGAAAATGCCTTTGATTATTAATAAAAGAAACAATATATTATTAATAATTAATTCGATACAAGTACTAAATCCATTGGCCTCTAGGGCTTACACCAACATTTACAACCTAGGGTCTTAGCCTAGATCTGAGACGTACCATCTCACTTCCTCTTCCTTGTAATCCCAACAAGGGTTCTGACCAACCTTAATCCCAAAGGTTGGGGTTTACAAAACATGTGTGAAGACACTCTTCAAGAAAACTATACTCATGCGAGTATACCAAAAGCTTCTATACTTTGTACCTAAAGATTTTGGAGTGCAAACTACTCTAGCTTCTTACCTAAAGGTTTGGAAGCAGATAATAATAACCTATGTCCTAAGATTGCATCAAACGATACAAGAAAGGCACACAAATCTAAAGCACAAGGCTTACAAAGACACGAAACCCTAAAAGTCTACATTTTGATATATTGGTTTCGGTGAGGAAAACTAGGTCTTGAGTCTTCCTTATATAGCCACGAGTAGGCATGGGCTTGCTGAGCAAATCGGGCTTAAAACACAACTGGAAAAAGGTGTAAGATCCAGCTCAAAAGTATTCTTGAACCAAATATAATCTTTCCTTAAATATATCACATCTTAAGGAAATAAATAATCTTCATAAAATCTTCAATAAACAGAGAGAGAAACCAACGTCTTGGTGCTCAAGAAAATATCTGAAGATACCAAAAATAGTATGGTTCAAGAAAAAGGCGCAGATTCCATAAATAGAAAAGGCGCACAATCATGGCATACTGAACACGTATACAATGTTGAAACATTGTATCCAACATCTTGCTTGTATATTTGTTTTAGCAAAATGATGCCAACAACCAAATATCCAACAATCTCCCCCTTTGGCGAAATTTTTGGCTAAAACAATCTGAGACCGTACAGACACAACCGTAGAGTTACATCACACATACAGAGGCAAGCAACAACGGACAATAACATAACATCAACCTTTTAGTAGGTCACAGAAAGAGATGAGAGATCTCATACACATAAGCAAGAAACACATAAATGTTTCAACATCTCACCGCACATCATACCAGAGCATACAATACTACTCCCCCTCAATGCAACGTCATACCAGATAGCATACAGTACTACTTCCCCTCAATACAGCATGGGGCAAAACGAACATCCAGCAAAACATCAAACATATGCTATACCTACTTCTACCCCTGAGTATATGCATACCACAAGAACAGCATCAGAGCAACAAGCACATCACACACACATAATAATTTACTCATTACCTCATACCCTGTCCATAAAGCCAGAAAATATCTTCCCTAAAGCTCACCCAAATATGTTAGGGTGCCTGCTGTGATACCAATTGAAATTCCAACGCACTGCAGACAGATGTGCTACACGATGATCCAACATCTGGCTACAGTAGAACACAATGGACAATATAAACAATAAATAGCAGAAGGTAAATAACACACGAGGTTTGTTAACCCAGTTCGGTGCGTAACACAACCTACATCTGGGGGATACCAATCCAGGAATGTAACTAATAAGCAATAGCCCTAGACTAATGACAAAACCCTCCAAGTTTATGCCATTCCCATCTAGCAACTCCCTTATTGTTTACAACCTAGGGTCTTAGCCTAGATCTGAGACGTACCATCTCACTTCCTCTTCCTTGTAATCCCAACAAGGGTTCTGACCAACCTTAATCCCAAAGGTTGGGTTTATAAAACATGTGTGAAGACACTCTTCAAGAAATCTATACTCATGTGAGTATACCAAAAACTTCTATACTCCGTACCTAAAGATTTTGGAGTGCAAACTACTCTAGAATCTTACCTAAAGGTTTGGAAGCAGATTATAATAACCTATGTCCTAAGCTTGCATCAAACGATACCATAAAGGCACACAAATCTAAAGCACAAGGCTTACAAAGACACGAAACCCTAAAAGACTACATTTTGATATATTGGTTTCAGTGAAGAAAACTAGGTCTTGAGTCTTCCTTATATAGCCACGAGTAGGCATGGGCTTGCTGAACAAATCCGGCTAAAAACACAGCTGGAAAAAGGTGTAAGATCCAGCTCAAAAATATTCTTGAACCAAATATAATTTTTCCTTAAATATATCACATATTAAGGAAATAAATAATCTTCGTAGAATCTTCAATAAACAGAGAGAGAAACCAACGTCTTGGTGCTCAAGAAAATATCTGAAGATACCAAAAATAGTATGGTTCAAGAAAAAGGCGCGGATTCCATAAATAGAAAAGGCGCACAATCATGGCATATTGAACACGTATACAATGTTGAAACATTCTATCCAACATCTTGCTTGTATATTTGTTTTAGCAAAATGATGCCAACAACCAAATATCCAACATTTACCATATAGCATAAAAGATAGACTATATATAAAGATAATTCGACTAAGTTGTCCACTCATTAAAAATTGATTTATTGCTCATAAATGACTATCTTAGCCGGTGTTGATTCAGTTGATTGTCATGGTTGATCAAGTTGGTATTTGAAAGAGGTGATAAAGAGTGTATAATTGGAGGTGCATATATCTCATACATAGGGATTGATGTATCAATGCTTAAATAGGAGAATATTAGGGTTTATAGCATAGTGAGACCCCATGTGCATAGGATCAACCATAAATGACACATGTATTGTCCTTTGCTTTGAGGCACATTTTGGTATTGGAAGCGTTTGACCTCTACCCGGGCTAATGGATTGAGTTACGTGGTCGACGCGCCATGTAGTTATTCTTATCCTATTCTTATGGGCCTTCATGCGTGTTGAATTTTTAGCCGATCCGGAACACAAATGTGAACAATTATTTTGGCCCATGAGTGTTTGAAGTATTGTCACTTATAATCATCAATATTGCAAATACATCACAAAATATCTCTTTTATTCTTTATTTTGATCTTTGAATTTATTTTTAAGTTGTTAATTTTGTTCTCGACGTGCTTATTTATCTTTGGATAAAGTTCTCGATGTGTTTGATGATCAATTTAATTTATAAAATTACTAACGAAAGAGATATTAGAGTTGACGTTGTTATTTCAATATATTTAAGGACAATAGTGACATGAATTTACATATTCAAAGACAAAATTTATCTTTACACCATAAAAATAACTTATGTTATAAATCACTTCTTTTTTATATATAACCTAAGTACTACGCTTTGGCAGAAGAATATTACCTGTATATATAATCTTAACCTCTCCTATTTGAAAAAATGGAGATTATCCTATATTTGGAATGTGGGATGTTCCTTTGTCAAATAATCGAATATCCCAAAAGTTTAAGTTGTTAGAATTAGCTATATTAATGGTTTTATATCTATGAAGCACGGGTACTCCATTTTAGGGAGAGTACCGGTACCGGGTACGTACCCGTACCCGATACTCCTATGGTACTCCTTGGGTACGCACCGATGACGTACCTATTTTTTTTTATTTTTTTGCAACGGGTACACGTGTGGTACTCCTGTGGTACGCGCGGGTACACAAATCCGAAAAAATGCAAAATTTTTTCCTTTTTCTTTTATTCGTTTTTTTATTTATAGGAAGATTTATGTTTTTTATTTATTTATCATATAAAAGTAGTAGCTATACTAAAGCAATAACATATTAGTAGCTGAGTTTGTCCACTCATTCATTGAAAAGGAATAAGCTCAATCTAATTTTATTCAAACAAATTTTCATTTGCTCTCTCGAGAGAGAGAAATAATAATACTTATAATAGAGGAACAACAAAAACATGCGATATTGATATGTAGATGGTATTTTTGAAGTTGCAAGTCTTTCTCGCGAAGAACCTGAGTTAGATGCCACTTTTTTAATGATTATGGAGAGGGAAACAATTTGACTTTATTTAGCTAATGGCTTTTTACTTGTTTAATTATTAATTTTAACAATATAGTTATATTATTTTATTTATATAATTATATTAAAAAAAAATTATACATACGTACCCGTACCTTAATTTTTCTAAAATTGTCGTACCAGTACCGGTATCGGATACCGGTACCGTACCCGCACCTAGGCATCATAGTTTTATATTATTTTTAACACGCCCCCTCATGCAGAGCTCATTCGGGCTTGAAGCGTTTAGTCATAGTGGCTCTAATATCATGTCAAATAACCGATTATTCCAAAAAATTAAACTGTTAAAATTAACTATATCAATAATTTTATATTATTTCTAACACCATCTAATATTGAGAGTTATCACCACTATTATTCAAAATATTTCGGCCAATTGGATTCATGATTTCTCAATTCATATAATGTTGCGGGTTTGTACTTGTTTGTCTTAAACTGGCCGAAGGTGTCTGTTTTCCATTTATGTCCAACCTTATGCTTATTCTTAGCCTTAGTATAACAGGTCCTTGTCCCTTCAAAGTTCAATTCAAACACACCTTTTAGGGAGTGCATCGCTTAGGAGTTGTTGTTTGCTTCATCCAATTTTATATATAAGTAATGAGCAGTGCTAGGGTCACACCCTCTAACACTCTCCTTCTAACACACTCCCTTCTATTGGAGCCACGTCACCATCCATTTTTTATGTTCACCTGTTAACCGGTTCTTTCGGTAGAAAGAGTTACAGTTTTTTTCTTTTTTTTTGCAATTTAATGGTTGTCTCCATCTCAATAGCATCAAGCTCTCTACTCTATCTTCTGTGTTTTCACGTTTTTGATTCCATCGCGAATTCCAGGACAATATAGTTGTTTACATCTCAGTTGTGATATTTAAACTTTTTTTATTTTTATCTATTGTGAACACTATCAGAAAGTGTGATTTGAAGAATGAAGAGAACCCAGGATTCGTCCTTTTATTTCGACCCACACAAGGGTTTTTAGTTTTCTGGTGAAAAATCATAAGTTGTTCTTCTACTTTTACACCCACAACCAATTTCAATTTATTTACTCCAAACTCATTCAGGAACCATCGCACTTCCTGTTTTGTTACTCTCTAAATAAAAACCCTTTTTTCAATTATTTCACAATTAAATTGTTTTTCAGTTATCATATAATTTTAGATTTTCTCTGATTGTTGTTTCCTCTTGGTGCTAGTGTGTTTCCAATTCCAAGTTCCATGATAGATGTTATTCTAAAAAAATAAGTATTGTTAGTCTCAGAATGAGATGCACCAGCAACAACAGCGAGTGTGAGACTGAGAATCCAAATAGAACTTGCAAGAGACAGAGACTTTGAAGCTAATAAGGGAAGTGTTCAATTTCATTGCCAAAGTATCAAGGCTTTGAAGCTATGTACCAAAGAATAATGGAAAAGTGAAGAGGAAGAGGAACAGTTTTCGTGAAAGAAAGTGTTTGGAAGGTGATGGAAATAACAATAAAAAATTAAAAAAAGAAAACAAAAAATAACAAGTTAATAACCGGTAACCAGTCATTGGTTAAAAGAAAATAAGTGATGTGGTCCAATAAAAAGGAGTGTGTTAGAATGAGTGTGTTAGTGGGCGTGACCATAGCATTACTCATTCATTGTTTATTTTCTTAAGTTTATTTAATAGGAGCATTGCTATTTAGCATGAAATTTTTACACAGGAAATGCAAGAATTAACATATGGCAAAATTTTAAAGGATGATGTCATTTAATCTTTTTTTTAGTGGAAAACATGGGTGGTTATGGATGTAATCAAGGGTGAGGATTTATTCTTCTCTTTCTTGCATCAAAAAATTCTTGCTAAATAGCATTTTCCATTTAATAATTAGTATATTTGATATATAATATAGATTATATATGTTATTTTTTAAATTAACTTGACAAATAAATTTTTGTCTATATATAATATCTGAAGAAATATACGTAATATAATTATTAAAAGAAATATTTGGATTTACGGTGAATTTGGTATGACCATATTGAGTCATCGTAATTTTCAAAAGTTACAAGATGTAATTATCGAAATTTCGGTTTACACACCCTAGTAGGCGGCAGATCCAAGACATTGGATAGTGGTGCACGATATTTAACATTGATAGGCTTTGTGCGTTTAACTCAGTTAGTAGAAATATCGCATTATACATTTAGAAGTCAGAGTTCAAACATGGATCTGGACAATCCACTTAATCACCTTAAGAGTGTAATTTCTAGTCACTAGACTATTTGATTAAAAAAACATATTTAATGTAGATAAATAATTTTTTCTTCTTTCTGTAGATGCAGTGCAGTAATCACCAGTATAGTTAAGAGAATTCTATAAGGAATTGAAACATTTGAATAACAATCAACAACATTGAAAAACTCAAAAATTTCAAATGCTGATATCAACACATTTGACAGAGCCATTTACAACACTTTCAATTAAGAAAAGATCATTGATCTACATCAGTATCTGATAACAGCACTGCTATATAGTGTGAAAGCTTCATCACGAAATATTCACGAAACGCACAATTGTAACATTTTTTGTTTGTCACTACTCTTTTACCGACAAAGCCAATACAATTACTGAATGAATTATTACTTTTTAATAAAAAAATAAAATCAAAATATCTCACATATTGACATGCTTCAAACTTATTCCCACTAGCACCGTTCACCGCCATCACTCTATAGGTATAAGAGGCATTTTTAGAAAAAAGTTGCAAGTGGAAAGAAAAAAAATTATGAAGTCCAATTGTAATTACATAATCTTGCAGCATAGTACTTCTATTCACTATCCTCTAACTGGGTGAGATCTTAAACCCTGTAACAGGAGAGATGTTGAAAAAAAGAAAATGAGAGAGATGGAAAAAAATTGTCGTAAATCTTATTGGCATTGGTGTTTCGATTGTTGAACCTGTCATGTAATTTTGGAATTGTTAACAACGAGAGATCATGTTCTACTTTGAGATTATGTTCTATTCCATGGAAGGTGTGAAAGATTGGTAACAGTAATAATTATAGAGAAAGAAGTGTAGGAGAGAGGAAAACGTTGCCACGTCCTTCGCAATTTGTTCGTGATAGGATCCTTCGCTACATAAAGCATTTTCCATCTGATAAATCCTTATGAGAAAATATAGCCTTAAAATTTGTGTAATTTTTTTAATTCATCATTATACAACGATTTTACCATTTATACATCAAATAAAAATTTAAAAATACTTTTAAATATTTTTAACTACTCAAATATCTACTTTTTTAGTAGAATATTGTCATATCAACAATAACAAAAAATAATTGACTAACAAATTCCTTGAGTGATTGTATCATGGCCACCGACCATTGCCATTCTCTCTCTCTCTCTCTCTCTCCCTCCCTCCCTCCCTCTCTCTCTCTCTCACACACACACATACACACGCTACTTCTCCCCCTTGCTATCTATCCTCACACAACCATTATTCAAATTGTATATATAGATCTAGTCCACTAATGTTTTCGTTTCTGTGAAAGAGGCAATTTAGAGAGAGATATGAGAGAGATACGAGAGAGAGATAGAGGACAATCAGAGTGAAAAAGAATACACGTGGGAACAATGGAGCGAGAAAAAGAAAAACCTAATATTGAAGAGAAAGATGGAGAAGCCGGTAGTAGAGAAGACAAAAGGGAAATGGAAAGTTTATAACACGTGTTACAAAAATGTTAAAATGACAACAAAAAAAAAACCTTATGTATATTAATAGAAAAAGGATCTTCTGAAGTACATTGTTTCCTACAATATAATCTTATCCCTCAAATTTATTATTCTTGCAATTTTCATTTTATTTTTATTAAAATGAATGGCCAGGATCTAACTGGACCACCTCTAGTGGACAGTCCACAGGAGAGAATCCTGATCCATAAAAATAGTGTGTCGAATATGTGTTTAATTTTTTATTGTGTACATATAACATTTATGTTCAGATAAATCTTTAATATTACCGTAAAAAATCAAATACTCTCTTTAAATTTAATTTGATGTTGATGTCGAATTTGAAAGTTAATCAATGTATCAACTAATAGTTTTTAATTGCGATTCTCCTTTCTTCAAGTAATTGGCTAAAAAATGAACTTTAATGCCCTCAGTTATGTCTGATTTAACTTCTTAAAAAAAAAGACTTGAATTGTAAGGATTGAATATCTCTAGTACTTCTTATTATTCAATTTTTTCTTATCCTAAAAAAAACTTCTCCAAGGAGTGTTAATTAAGTACTTTCTCCAGTTCATATTTATTTTTTAAGTTTATTGAATAACTAATACATATGTCCTAACAACTCTTACAAAATCAACTTATAAGGTGTAGAGTCCTCAATTATAAATCTATATACATGTCATATCGGACATGGATTCAATGCAGTCGCTATGAAGCAGTGTTGATCTCATTGGCTCCTGCATGTGCAGTCATTTTTTTTTATCTTTAAATATAAATCATCTAATCTCGATCGGATGATATTGATCTCATTGACTCTTGCAAGTGCAGTCATGAGCGCCGACTCATTCAATCCAGATCCTATCATACCTCATCTAATGTGAGACACTTAACACATCTGTGACACTTATGATACACTTGTTTTTATCATTGTTTAACACATGTTGTAAGATTGATAGCTTATACATATAATCCGGTGTGTGTCGGTAGCACAACATAGAGAAAACATGCAATTGGCAAGAAAGTATATTAGGAAAGGTCACTTCAATATGGTCTCTCAAATATGCACAGAGTAAGATCATGTGCCACAGTCTCACCAAAGGCAATAGTGAGTCTAACCCCTTCTTTTTTATGCAATGCAATTATACCTATAAGAGACCAATAGCTAGTTAGTAGTGTACACTACAAATATGAGCTCGAGTGATAAGTGAAACCAAAGATTGAAACAAACAACAGTAAAATGTTTGACTTGTTGTCCTATGATAAAAGGATAAAGTAACAAATAGAAGAACCATGAAAAAAATAACCAATGAATGTGTACAAGTGTGCTTGTCAACATGGTCTAAAAAACAGGTCATTGTCTACCTTATAACCTTCCTCTCACCTCACAATTCACCATACCTAAGTAAGATTGCCTCATAAATTGGATTTTTTTGATAAAAATTTGGTCACGATGTTGATGTCTATTAAAATTTTTGTAGTGGTGGGATCTGACAATTGAAATAGACTTTTAAAATAAAAAATTTGTGTAGAGAAAATAACACATCATCAGGAGATGTTTCTTTAGTGCTTTAGTGCGTAACAAAATTCATTATGGTGCTTGTTGCTGTTGATAAGTCAGTTACATGAATGTAATACGAGCAATTCCATTTCATTGCCAAAGTAATTGGTAAATAAATGTTGCTAACTTCTTAATCATAATGGAAATTTTGATTATTTCAAATCACCTGTCTTCCTATAGATTCCTTTCCGAAGATAGTTTTATTTAGGATATTGTCCAACACTAAATGTATGCACATTTTTTTAATTAAAATTCGAATATTGATTCATCATGTTGTGAAAGACTATTATTTTTCATTAAATTAAACTCTCAATGAGTCGTTATTTCCTATTTATTAACTTGATATTAGTATTATCACATGTTCAAAAGTCCATAAAGCACCAAGAGCAATGAGTTCTCCCATCAAAGTAAATTAATAATGTCTATGATACCACTTATTGAAAAAGTCCTTAAAACATTACATTAAAATCAACAAAGGGTTAATGACCTATTATAGCAGACTATATTTGTTATCTTGATTTTCTCTGAACTTAAATACAAAGGGTTAACAACTCTTAGATTTTATCCTGAGTCTAACTCATCTTACAAAATCAGTTTTTAAGGTGAGAGTTGTCTTTACTTTATAAAAATATATTTATATTCAGGCCATCTTACAACGATGTGGGACTTCTTAACACACCATATCGCACTCAGCGCTATTGAACTTGATGCGCGGATATAAATGGTAGATGATCCGACCAAAAACCTGATAACAGGCAGTCCAACGTATTGTGGAGAGACTCTGATACCAAATAAAAATAATAGAAATAGTCTAATAACGACCTATAAAAACATTCTGACATTATATTTTCACACAAAACCTTATAGCAGAGTATGTGTTAGCTTTACTATCTCTAAAGTTAAATGTATGCAAAAAAAAGTACATGCAAGTAAAGGGGTCATGATTACTTGCTGTAAAAGAATGCCACTATTACACGTAGTAGTACATCCTAGCCATCTATTTTAAATCAGTCGGCTTATATTGTATCTTAATAAAATCAATACTAAATAATCTCAACCACTTATCTTTTATCGGACGGTCATAATTAACAACCGCGTCAAAATAGTGTAGATTTTTATAGCATAAAATCCTGTTCCCAATTCCCAAGTAAAGTAGTTACATTTAAACTATTACATATACTTTTTTTTTACTTATATTTACGTCCATTCTCCATAGTAGTATTTCATTTTTTTTTTATCTCAAGGGCTAATCGGTCACACTTGAATTCCAATACCATCATTTCTCACCATTGATATTGGCATCATTTTTAAAAAGCAAATGTTGTAAAATTTAATGGCTATATTCTTGTGCTTAAATTGACCTATGGTTATTCTACCATTACTTTAATTTTTCTTTTCTTTTTGGCCATGGTTATTCCAACAATGCAATCATACTTTTGTCATGACCTTCCATGCATTACACCCCACAGAATTTGACAATTTGTGATTATGGTAATCTTGCTTTATTAGTATCTCGTTTTTCTCTTTATTATATCATTTTCCATCTGCACAAAATAGGGATATTGGAGTTTATTTGGTCGTATATGCATAACAGTTGTACTACATGAAATTAACAAGCCATTTTTATTTTTTTACTTTCTATTTTAACTTGTTGTGATCAAAATGCTCTCTGAATTAGACATTTGAGAGTTCCTTTAAAAGGAGTGAATCTAATATGTCTCTAGTAGAAATTCAATCTCCAATGAAATACACAACCAAGATAAAAGGTGCGTGCACTTTAACTCTTTAAGTTTGGCTAAAATTAAGCTGGAATTTTTATTTTTTATATTATGGTGCGTTTGACCTGTAAAATATAAACACCGTACAAGATAAGACCATTACAGAATAACACATAAGATAAAAAGTTATATTGGTATTGAATAAATTTATTTTGTACGATATTTGGTAGATAAAAAGTTATTTTCGTATTTTAAACAACTTGTGCATGAGACAAAAAAAATTGTCTCATGGTTTAGTAAAGGGGCAAAACTTTTAGTTTTTGTCCAGTCTTTTAGGTTTTAGCCCACAGTTTGTTCAGTTTCAAAAACCGTTTTAAAATTAGGCACAGTACAATTGATGTTGCCATATTCAATCTTTTATTTTTAATAAATCTAACACACCTTATAGATACAAAATTTCTACGGCACATTTGATAAATCTTCGTTAAAACATTTGTTGGGCGGACTAACAAGATGGATTTTCTCCTCCGAAATAAATTTCTTTATAGGTAACAGTTAGAGATCACACTACTACAATTTTACCTAGCTGAGTCTATTTGTTTCCACCTTGTTAGTTGTTACACTTTAAAAGGAGTAAATTAGGACAAGTTGCCAAATATGATTTGTACAAGTTTTTCAATTTCCTTTTTGGATTAGAAAGGTTGATAAGAATTAAGAATTAATCAAATATTAAGAAAATGATCATGTCACACTGTAGTACATGCTGCTGATGTATAAGTATAATGCATATTTGAAATTTTGACCTGTTATGCTAGTTGTAAACTGCACTGTTTCCTCATTAAACAGCTAGTGGAAAAGAAAAACTCTTTGAAGGTTTGTGACCTCAAAAAAATCATTCTTCTCTAAATAGTTGTTCCCCCGGGACAGAGAGTACTTTATCATCAATCTTATATTATTTAATTTAATGGATTTATTTATTCTTATTATATATTAAAGGGTTATGCTAACTAGTGCCTCGAGGCACTAGTTAAAAAGGCAAAAATAGTAAGTTTTGTCTTGAAAATATCATTGCTCATATTTTAAATGTATTGACTATACAAATTCCGAAATTACTTTACTATAATTAATATCCTTAACTAGTATCTCAGGGACACTAATTAGCATTTTCCTATATTAAAATATAAAGTTTCGCTATGGGACACAATTTTGTTGGACATATAGTAACATTGTCATATTTAATTATTTTTTAATTGAATTAAAACTTTAGATTAATTTTACTTTATGTATATACCGGTAATTAAACACATTTTTTCATCACTACTATATCCAAGAATTTTTCCTTGCCACAAGAAATGCAAGTATACCACTCGTGTGATTTTAATTGGCTTAAATTTTATTTTCAACTCATCATCCTATATGTTTATCGTCTTGTGTTACTACTATGCATGGGTTATGAAGTTCATTGATTTGATTATTCATATGTCGATTTTAATTGGCTTAAATTTTATTTACAACTCATCCTATATGTTTATCATCTTGTGTTACTACTATGCAATGGGTTATGCAGTTCATTGATTTGATTATTCATATGTCGTTCTTCTATTTCGTGGATAATGATTTCTCATCGAATAGCAACACTCATTAGTCTACTTGGAGCATCTCATGCAAAGAGACATATAGAGCAACTATATATTCAAAAGGGTCTGGCTAACGAATGTCTCTGAATCGCTTTTTAAACATTCCATTTAAATAAATAATTTATTTAAAGTAAAACATTTTAGTTTTCAATATATCGATTTTACATATTTCTATAAAAAAAATCACATAAAATTACTATTTAAGATACTTAATTAAAGAGTGTCGTGCCCGAGCACTCTTTAGCATTTTCCTATTCAAAATAACCCTTCTTATTTTTTGACACATTATTAAATTAGAAGTCATTTTTATCCTTACCAAATTCTAATAAAATAATATTATTCTAATCATTATTATACTATATTACACATCACATTTACATTTTATTTCTATACTATTTATACTTGAGCTATATTTTCACTTATATATTAATAAGATTGTCTATTTTTTATAATTTCTACGGAACCTATATTGATACTCATTCGAGGACCTAATTTATTGTCACGAATATCGAGACTTAACTCATCCATATAAAACTGGTTTGTAAAGTGAGGAGTACCTCCTCTTTATACACTCTTATCAAGAATCATATCTATCTGATGTGGGACTAAATCCCACCGAGTGTTGGCCGCTAACACACCTCCTCACGCTTCAGTTCGGCCCACTGGGCGTGAAGTGTGAACAATGTAGGAAGCCCAACGATAGACCCGATAGGCTCTGATACCATGTCATGAATATCAAGACCTAACTCATCCTTACAAAACCGGCTTGTAAAGTGAGGAATGTCTCCTCTTTATAAACTCTTATCAAGAATTTTATCTATGAGATGTGGGACTAAATCCCATCGAGTGTTGGTCTTTTACCCAACAAAGTATGTGTCAAAAAATTAAAAGAAAAGTCATGTATATGCTTGTCATGTAAGCAAAAATAAAGATTCTACATCTAGTTGGCCACTTAGGGGATAATTGGAGGAATCTTAACATTATAAGGAAAAATTGCAATTATTTTAAGGGGGTAAAATAAAATTCATCTACTTTATAGGAGATAAAGACTTATATACCCTTTTGTTTATTTCAAGCCGATTCCAACTCTTCCGCTCCCTTCCATCCCATGCATGAATCAAAAGTAGAAGTTTGAAGAAAGACGTACAGAATATATAGGTGCAAATCAGCACATGCAATCGGAAGGGACGCACGCACAAAGGGAGGAGAATACAACGAAAAGTCAATCAATTTTCTGATATTTTATGTTGGTTTTTGGGTTTATGCATCATGGCAGTAGAAATTTTGCTTATATATGTTGGTTTTTTGGGTTTATGTAATTATATTTTAAAATTATCACATAATTAATTAAATGCAAAAGGCAATAAATTTGGAAGGTGAAAATTGCACAATTGAAATGTAGAGTTAAAATCCAACAATTGTATAACTTAGAGGTTAAAATCGCTCAATTGAAATTTAGGGAGTCAAAATCACACAATTGTGAAACTTGGTAGGTCAAAATTGCATTCAAGTCTAACTTTTACAAGTTGACATGTCATATAGTCAAATTTGGATTTCATGCTATCAAAAATCCCGTAGTAATCCCGCGGTAATGCATCAGAACCGTCCGATCATGATCTGACGGATGTAATTTGTTTAGTATTTATTTTTGTATATTTAATCTGGAACCTCCGATCAGAAATCAACAATCAATATTAACAACAGCATAAAACCGCGTGATTTATTGAGAGCAGGCAAACTGAATCCCATATAATCATCCCCCTCCAGGCCTCCCTCCTATCCGTCCATGTTCCCACTCTTTTAGTTTAATAGTTAAATTTTTGTGTTACTCGCCACGTGAGTGAAATAAAATGCAAATCGAACATGTTTTTTTGGTACACATTACCTTTCAAAACACTAGTAATTTAGGTGGTTGGCCGGAATATATAGTTTTTGAAGCAAGTAATTATTTCAACAATACTTTTTGGTAAATATATTCATTCTATATGCAGATAGAGTTTTATATCGTTCAGTTAAATCATTAATAAATTAATTACGTAATCGAAAAGTTTCCTTTTTCAAAGATGATCCTATCTTATTTATATATATGGTGGTGAAGCTGGTAAAGATTGTCTCCCCAACTTGAGGAGTATAGACAAATTCAATGAATTGCAAATGTCCGTTATCATTCAGAATTCATACGCATGGTTTTCCTCAAGCTATGGAAGGAAATAACAGAAGTGTTACGATTGTATATCACACTTTTATATTACTATACTCATCCATGGGAATCTTATTCACCAAAGTAGAAGCAAAATTCAAGGCGCACACACAAATTCAGGAGCAGTGTTAGAAAACATATTTTCAACGTTTGCTTTCTTCATTATTAGATATTTTAGTGTTAAATTCACATGGATTTTGTTGAAGTTGTTTGAAATCTCACATTATTTAGATTTTTGAGCTATTGAATGTATAGACGTATTGAGAATTTTTATCTTTTGAACTAGCTTTTAAGGATGTGGTTATAGCCGGGTTAATGATTGCAATGTAGGAATTGAACCTAGGGTCGCGCTAAGCGTGAGGGTATGTGTCGAAATTGTTTGAAATCCAATGTATTGCTTAGGTTCTAAACTTACTAAATCATAGCCATTTCGAACACACACATACATGTCATTCCTTCCATGTGCAATATTGTAATATGAGTTTTTTTATCATGTGCAAATTTGCACATGTTAAAAAGTTCAAAATAGTAAGTTTGTATTGAAATTTGTGTATTTTATATTAAATGTGTAATTTTTTAATAAATAATAATTTTCTTTTTTTATAAAAAATTACTACCTCTGTCCCTAATTATAAGACCCCGTTGAAAAAATTGCGAAGATTAAGAAAGTGAGCTTTGATATTAAATTTGCTGGCAATTATATAATTTTTTAACAATTTTATCCTTTGAGAAAAAGAGTTGATTTTTGTTTTTCTAAAGTATTTACTACACATTGCAAAAAAAGATGTACTTTAATGAGGGGTATGTTAGCAAAGCAATAATTAATATTTTTGAAAATTTGAAAAGAGTCTTATTAAAAGGGACAAAGAAAAATTCAAAGATGATCTTATATTTAAGGACGGAGGTAGTAGAGAGAGAGAGAGAGAGAGAGAGAGAGAGAGAGAGAGAGAGAGAGAGAGAGAGAGAGAGAGAGAGAGAGAGAGAGAGAGAGAGAGAGAGAGAGAGAGAGAGAGAGAGAGAGAGAGAGAGAGAGAGAGAGAGAGAGAGAG
Source organism: Trifolium repens (assembly GCA_030408175.1). Taxonomy (NCBI): domain Eukaryota; kingdom Viridiplantae; phylum Streptophyta; class Magnoliopsida; order Fabales; family Fabaceae; genus Trifolium; species Trifolium repens. The sequence goes on along the minus strand of CP125850.1, from coordinate 42,445,272 downwards.
AGAGAGAGAGAGAGAGAGAGAGAGAGAGAGAGAGAGAGAGAGAGAGAGAGAGAGAGAGAGAGAGAGAGATAACTATAAGTCAAGATTTAACTACTTACACTTTTGACTCAATAACCTCCCCTCAAACGTGAGTTCTCACGTATCTTACACCTATAACTCAATATTAGAATTCATTTCCACTCTCATTCTCATACCACTTATTAGAGAGTCTAGAGGAACATCGAAAGTACATAACAACGGATCAATGCTTCGGACCATAAAAGAGGGAGACACGGGTGTCTGAGACACCACATCTCCACCAAAAACTACTTTAAGGCATTATGTTCATGAGTCAATTCGTTTATAAATCCAACTTTTACCCTAACTCCAAGACTAATTAAAAGAGAGAAAGACACCACATCTCTACGCAAAACCTTGCGATAGATTCATGAGTCACCTATCTTATTAATCCAACATTTTTTCATTCATAGTCAAGCAAAATTAATATTTCTAATAAAAATAAAAGAAGAAAATACAAAATCATGGGACAAAAATCAATATCCATGTAAAAAGTCAAGACTCAGTAACAATACACTTTCTCGTTTTTTTTTTGGTACATCAATACACTTTCTCTATTTAATCTCAAGTGATAATTTTGAACTTTATATGTAAGTGGTGTGCATTCATAATCACATTTTACATCAGAATTAATGTCATTGCAATATCATCAACTATACCATCTTTCAAATTCATCATCAAATACTTGCCCAAAACGTCTAATAAGTGGAATTTGGAAATGCTATCAACTCAGTTATGTCTTGGACTACATCAAGAATTAGGACACGTTCAAAATTTATAAAATACATATTATGAATGTTTATTTGTTTACGAAAACTGATGCTAGTAAACAGTAAATGTATTAATTTACAAAAAATTTACATGAATGCACTTTTGAACAACCACAAAAATTAATATCTCTTATAGAATAAAAAAATACACGTATTAATTTGAAGATTAAAACGAAAATTGAAAATACTAGTAGCTAGGAAAATTAATAGATCGAAAGATTTTATGTGGGTACTAGAAAAGACATTGACCTGCCGTATATTTCAGTCCAAAAGAAAATTCTTTGTTGTTATCGATAGCTTTCATTGGATATGTATTATTTCAATGTGATCCTATAATATGTGCTTATATTTTTGAAGTAATAATTATTTAATTTTATATAAAATAATTATTTTTGAGTCTTCAAATTTTAATTCAACTGATAAATATCAATATTGGTTAAACATCTTTATTCAAATTCAAATCAAAATTTTATCATTGTCTTTGTAAATTCAGTGATATTTAACACTTTATCTATAATAAAGATAAAATAAAAAAATTGCCTTTGACAACAAATCTAACTAAAAGTTCTAATTAAATAGATAGGCTAACTAGTAACTACAATGTTTCAAAAAAAAAAAAACTAGTAAATACAAACTTAATTTTTATTTTGTTAAACTTTTCATTACCTAATCGGGAGGTTGTGGCCAGTAGTAAAACACTGCAATCCGTTTGGTTGTTTGAGAGTGTGGTGTACGTTTGCAAGACACTTTGACGTCCATAAGTGTAAAATGAGAGATAGAGGGAGATAAGATATTTGAACCCTTTGCCTAGAAGAAATATATTGATTATCATATAAAGATTTACCATTTGATTGAAAGTTTAATTGTATTATATAGATTTATCCATATAAAAATTTACACAAATTTAAAATCATTTGATATGTAATTGCGATCCATCAATTATGAATTTTGTAAAATTTACATTCGTTAAAACGTTATTGATTCAACGGTTGAACCAATTCTATAGACAATTATAAATTAAAGATAATTTGTTTATGCATAATGTCTAAACTATTTTGGAGAACTTATAAAAAAAGATAAAATTAACTTATGAAACAATATTGTCTTCAATATCATAATTTGTTTTTATAAGTTATATCAGTAAATAAATTCAAATAAATTAATCCAAAGAGATCTTAATTTTTAGCATTGGAGATACTCATAAGTTTTAGCCAATTTTCTAGAATAACTTATCAAAATAATTTATAAATTATATAAAAACAATTTGATTGGTAGAAAAGACCAACACTGCATGATTTAAAAATAAGAGACAACTTGATATCAGAACCGACCTCCGAAACAGATTCAATTGATGGTGAAAAAAAAAAAACCAATTACTTGATTGTGTGAAAATAGGGTGGTGTAAATAAATTAACCAAAACATTGTAGTAAGATAGTTAACGGGTTCTCCTTATTTTTTAATAAAACAATTTTTTCATAAAAAAAAGTGTTGAATGTGTCTACTTAAAGAGTGTGTATTCATTTTCTTTTTTTGAGAGAATTATAGTTTGTTATTTGCAGTCATATTTTGAAATAAATATTTGTTAGGTAGCCATGGAGGAGTATGACACGTTGGATGTCCCCACATATGCAATAAAAAATCTGGACCGTTCATACCATTCTTTGTTCCTCTATTTATACTGAATACTTCCACACACTCTGCTTCATCATCAAATCTCCTTTGTCTTCGGCTTTCATCCAAATCAACAACCTTCTTCTTCCTCTGCTTCACTCTTTCTTCATCCTTTTTTTTTTTGTCTTTCACATCACCAATGGCTTGTTTAGAAGTTTGCAAAGAGGTAATTAAATTAACCATAAACTCATACATTTTCTTGTTTCAGAATATTTTTTTATACCATAAAGTTTTGTTCTTATGATAAAATATAATGTTCCAACATTACTAAATTTATGTCCTATCTTATTGGACCTCACCAAATCAAAACTCTGTTTTACTCTGTTGATCACTTGCAAATCAATAATGAATTTTTGAGCATGCCCTTTAGGATTATTAAGTATTTAACATAGTACTTTATAGTTAACTTATGGTTATCTTATTATATGATTAAATTATAGTAACTAAGTACTAAAATAGTGTCATTTTATTTATAGGGGAAATTCAAAGAAGAAACAGAAGAGTTAACTCTTGATGGGAGTGTTGATTGGCATGGTCGCCCTGCAATCAGAGCCAAATCTGGGAGATGGTTTGCTGGAACCATTATACTATGTAAGTTCCAAACATATAAACAAATAACAGGGCAATTTTTTTTTGTGTGTTTTTGTTACATGTTATTGCACTTTATTAAATCATATATGTGGCCCTTAATTTATTATAGTATCATCTTATGTGTGTCCCTGTGTAGCAATAAAACTGCATTTTGCATGATGTGGATTAAGGTTTTAAATTGGGTCTCAACTATAGGGCCAACTATAGTGTAAGAGGTCAACTTTGGCATATTCACTATTTTAATGATTATATATGTTAGTAATTAAATTTTTAATAAAAATGTCAGATTCTTAAAAATTAATCTTTATAATGGATAGAATATAATATATTATAGAGATGATTTCTTTTTAAAAAATAAAATTTATTTGCATTTTATTTTGCAAATATTTAACAAGTCTTGTATTTTTTTTATTAGATTAAATAGTGACTAAATATTTACTCTTTGAAATAAATATGTAAAAAAATTCAAGTTCGGGATACCAACTGAATTATATTTACGAGTATTGGTCCGTTATCTTTTATTAATTACAAATAATTTTTTTAAAAAAAATGTAATATGCAAAACTCAAAATTAAGAGGGGCCAATTTTCTTAAACTCATTTCTATGTCTCTAAACTCATCCAATAAGTTATCTAGTTTGATATACATCAACTTCAATTAGTTATATTTGGATAACGACTTTAACCGTGATCATAATATGTTATTAAAGAGTAACACAAAATGTAAATTTTTTAACCAAAAAAAGTAACACAAATATGAATAATTAAAGTATTTGAGATGAAAATAAATGATATGATTAGAAAGATGTATTTTGAGTGAGAGTACACGAGTGATACGTCTACGTATAGTTGATGATGATAGGAATAAAAAAGAGTCGTGGCAAAATATAGAGCCGTAGAAGTTTCATAAACCTTGTCCAGCTATTATTGAAAAATAATCAATCGGTGGTTAAATTTAGACTATGATAGCTTATCACACTACCAAAATAGTTAGTCTTACTAACTTTAGAACTTTTTGTCCACATAACAACAACATGATCTCTTGTTCATCTTATCACTTTTCACATCCTAGAAAATTTTAAGAAAACGACAACTTTAATACTACCTACATAAGCATCATCATGTGCTTCATTCAGTTCACATTTCACAATGAGCTAAGCTATTTTTTTTTATTTTTTTTATTATTAAGACTTTAGGAGTAATTTGGTGGCTGATTTTTATACGACCGTTTTCTTATTGAGAACAAAATAATGTGTACTTAATGCAAAAACAAAAAAGATACAAACAGATTCTGAATCTTGATTTAAAGATAGGGGGGGACAAAGGAATAAGAAAAAAAGGGAGTTTGTTTTGTTGAATGTGTGAAAAATTGAAAATTGAAAATTAGCATGCATTTTTTGAGATGAATAATAACTTGTTACCGACACGTAATTGAAAATAAGATTTTTTATGACGTGGGTTGTTGCCACGTGTCATGATGCATACATGCATGACCATATGGATTTTACATGGAGTGCAAGGAAGAGTGAAATTCTATATTTAGTGCACTAAAATTGAGTTGTGGACAGCCTATAATTAGCACATTAGTAATATTAGCTTTTTTAGATACGACAATATTCCAAATTTTGTCACTATTTACTTTATCTTTATTTAAAAAAAGAAGAAGAAAAGATTAGATAATGTTATATAAGCCACTCATTTTCTTAATTTTTTTGGTAAGGACTCATTTTCTTAATTGAAATAAGGCTGTTATTTTATTTTTATTTTTAATTAAAATTAAGCCGACTTATTTTTTATTGTCTAGTAGTCGACTTAGTATTTTACTTAATTCTAAAAATAATTCAAACTTTCTGAAATTATTAATTGAAGAGTCAAAATATTAAAGACCAACCAACTAAAAATTTAAAGACGAATAGTTTAGTATAATTCAAATTGAAAACTTGATTAAGTGTTTTTGAGAGACATTTGATTTGATTCATCTCTTGGTCAAACTTAAGTATAAATAAAGCCTTTGTCTCCAAGAATTTGAGAGATTTCTAATTAATTTTTTTATAAATCAACATGTCAATTTTGTGTTGAACTCTTATAAAATTTTACATGAAAATTATTATCGATTTAATTCAAATAATCGTTTTAAAGATTCTTTTTCAAATCTAGACATGTTTTAAGGTATAAATTGCACAATTGTAGATGATCTTATTGGCTAAAACAAATAAACACAAGTCCTATATTAGTTAGGTCAAGAACTAAGATACCAAAGGTGAAGGAAATTTGGCAGGTCACAATCACAAAAATATCAAATTAGTCATCAGTAGGATATTTCCTTAGCTTTTCTCGTGTGCAAAGAAAAAGTACACAATAACAACGTGTGTGCATGTACATGTGCTCAAGTGCTCCTCATTTTTTAGAAGAACAAAATATATAATAAAAGACCAATTTTAATAATTAATTTAATTTTTCAGCAAAAAATATAATTAAATAAATAATTCAATTTTAGTTAATGAAGAAAAAATAGTTCATAGGTGTTCATGGATTAATTTTACTTCATGGGTAAATTTTAAAAAAAAAATAAAAAAATTTGATCATATTTTACTTACCTCGCAGCTGAACTTTAGATTATCGGAATCCTCTTCCTCCAGGAATCAGAGGGTTAATACAAAAAATATATATTAGAAGATTAGTTTTATTTTAAAATCAACCAATGTATGGAAAGTGATTTCAAAGATTTGTCTACATGCAAAAGCAATGAGATGATGCTAACAATGTTTATGTTTTTGATATATTTGTTGAACCAGTGAACCAAGGTCTTGCAACCTTAGCATTCTTTGGAGTAGGAGTGAATCTAGTTCTCTTCCTCACAAGGGTCATGGGTCAAGATAATGCTGATGCTGCTAACAATGTCAGTAAATGGACTGGCACAGTTTACATCTTCTCTCTTGTTGGTGCTTTCCTTAGTGATTCCTATTGGGGAAGATACAAAACATGTGCCATTTTTCAAGGCATTTTTGTACTTGTAAGTAACATACTAGTATATCACATTAATTTCTTTATACTTTATATTAATAAGCATATTAAATATTATGGTTTTATGTGTAACAGGGTCTAGTGTCCTTGTCCTTTTCAACATACCTTGCTTTATTAAGGCCAAAAGGTTGTGGAAATGGAAAACTTGAATGTGGGAAACATTCAAGCTTTGAAATGGGAATGTTCTACTTATCAATCTATCTAATTGCATTAGGAAATGGAGGGTATCAACCAAACATTGCAACATTTGGTGCTGACCAATTTGATGAAGATCATTCAAAGGAAAGTTACTCGAAAGTGGCGTTTTTTAGCTACTTTTACCTCGCTTTGAACCTTGGTTCGCTTTTTTCAAATACCATTTTGGGCTATTTTGAAGATGAAGGATTATGGGCTCTTGGGTTTTGGGCTTCCGCTGGTTCTGCTTTTTTGGCCCTTGTACTATTTCTTGTTGGCACACCAAGATATAGACACTTTAAGCCTTGTGGCAATCCTCTTTCAAGATTCTGTCAAGTTCTTGTTGCTGCTTCAAGGAAATTAGGAGTTCAAATGACATCAAATGGAGACGATTTGTATGTTAGTGATGAAAAGGAATCTCCTAACAATTCCAACAAAAAAATTCTTCACACACATGGTTTCAAGTAAGTCATAGAACCTAAATTTCAATCTAAACCACATAATTGAATACTTCCAAATAACATGTTAATGTTTACACTTCATAAGTCATAACTTTAGGACCATTAAGGTGTTAACTCAGTGCTAAGAGTTTTAGCTTATAACCTTAAGAGACAGAGTTCAAGTCGTCTCAGAGACAGACAATCGTAAAATGGTCATTAGTCTCACTTTAAGTAATAATAATATTATTTTTTCTTTCTAAGGTTACATTTTGATTAATTTTCCATTTGTGATCTATATTGCAGGTTTTTGGACAGGGCAGCTTTTATAACTTCAAGAGATTTAGAGGTCCAAAAAGGAGGCCAAAATAATCCATGGTATCTATGTCCTATAACTCAAGTTGAAGAAGTCAAATGCATACTAAGACTTCTTCCAATTTGGCTATGCACAATAATATACTCAGTTGTTTTCACTCAAATGGCTTCACTTTTCGTGGAACAAGGCGCTGCAATGAAAACCACAATTTCCCGTTTTAGAATCCCACCAGCAAGCATGTCTAGTTTCGACATCCTCAGTGTAGCCGTCTTCATTTTCTTCTACCGTCGAGTACTCGATCCACTTGTCGGAAAGCTAAAAAAATCAAGCTCGAAGGGACTCACCGAACTTCAAAGAATGGGAATCGGTCTTGTGATAGCCGTAATAGCAATGGTTTCAGCTGGAATAGTCGAATGCTATAGACTTAAGTATGCAAAACAAGGTGGAACAAGCTCTCTAAGTATCTTCTGGCAAATTCCTCAATATGCACTTATAGGAGCTTCTGAGGTTTTCATGTATGTAGGACAATTAGAATTCTTCAATGCTCAAACACCTGAGGGATTAAAGAGCTTTGGAAGCGCGCTTTGCATGACGAGTATTTCACTCGGTAACTATGTGAGTAGCTTGATTGTTAGCATTGTTATGAAGATTTCGACCGAAGATCATATGCCAGGATGGATCCCTGGAAACTTGAATAGAGGTCATTTAGATAGGTTTTTCTTCCTATTGGCTGCTTTGACTTCTATTGATTTGATTGCTTACATTGCTTGTGCAAAGTGGTTTCAAAATATTCAGATGGAATGCAAATATGAAAACAATGATGAACCTAGTAGCTGCAAAGTTTAATCATCTGCAATATGGACAAGTATTAATTAACATTATTATTATATAGTAATATGAATAAGAGAAGGAAATGATCAACAAGTACTAGAAGAAAAATGTGATGGTTTGGATTTAGAGAAGGTCTTTTTAACATGAGTCTCTTGTAACTGGATTCAGTATAGTTTTAATTCTGACTAAGATAAGATTTTTCAGTTTATGTACTTAGAATCCATGGTTGTGTAAACTGAACTTTTTGAAGAGACAGTGATAGTTTTAAGGCCTCTCTGAGGCTTCCTTCTTTTCTTTCATTTTTTGTAATTTCCATTGCTAATAGTGGATATGTTATTTTGATTTATGTGTGTGAAATTGCATCTTCCAACTTCTAATTGTTTACATTGCTACTACTGCAAACATTAGCAAGTGTAGAGAATCTACATATTTACCACTGCAATTTGGACATGACCAGGGGCGGTTTCATGGCCCGGCCAGCCTGGGCACTTGCCCGGGCTTGGCCCAAAACTTTTTATTTTTTGTTTGGGAAAAAGAAAAAAAAAAACAGAAAAAAAAACTGGAATAAGGGCAAAATGGGCAAACCAGCAAAGTGAACAAAATTTGAAAACAAGTTTCACTCTTTCTCTGCTCTCGCTCGCGCGCTACACATACAATCACACGACCTCCACCGCCCACCGTGCCTTGTTCGACCACCACGCCGTCGCCACCGGAAAAGCTTCAAACACCAGTCCACAACCACCGCCTTTCTCTCTCTGCTCGGAAAAGCCCCTTCACAAAGAGTATGAAAATTTTAGAGTATTTTTAATTTGTGGGTTATTTAGTTTTGATTCAAATTAGTTGTTATTGTTCTTCTGTTGTTGTTTCTGATGTTCTGTTGTTGATTTAAAGGTTTCTGTTGTTCTGTTGATTCAAATTTGGGGGTTTGTTGTTGCCCTAAATCTTTTTCAAATTGATTCAAAAAGATCAAATTTGGGGGTTCTGTTGATTCGAATCTTTCTTATTTGTTTATGTGAATTGAAGAGATCATAAATAACTATTAATTGCTTTCTTCCACTAATTTCACAAGTTTTCAAGTTCTTCTTTTTATATTTTACTGTTAGTATTTTGTTTTTTGGGGGAATGGGGTTGTCTACTTCATTGACTTGGTCCAACTTAGATAAGATTGTTTCATTATTAAAAGGACTTATTTAAAGTTACATGGAACATATTTTATGTTTGCATTTCCTGCCATTAAAAGGTTTCATATCCTTCACTACAAAGCTGGACTGATTTAAGGATGCTTATGAGTCTATTGCATATGCGACTTTTAAGGATGCTTTATCTTCTTTGTTTGATTTCATGGATCAACCAAATACATAATTCCACTAATTCCTTGTTCTGTCAGCCATGCCTTGCTGCTGCTTTGGTCTTGTTTCCTGCGTTTTTTAGCAGGTTCTAGCTCACTTGTATTTTGGCTTTGGGACCTTTTTGTTTGAGGTCTGTTTGTTGTTTGGGGTGGCTAGTTTTCTTTTTTTCTAGTTGTTTATTTGTTCTCCTCTCAGGCTGTATGTTTTGGTGCTACTTGCACCTGCTGCTCTTGTACTACTTGTGTGAGAGTATGCTTATTAATAATACTTGTCATTTCAAAAAAAATAAAAAAATTATGTGCTCCTGATACATATTTATACTCCAAAAAGCATTAAAATTTTGCCGAGGCTCAATAAAAATCCTGGCTCCGCCACTGGACATGACATTACAATTTTTGTTGTCTCTGCAATGTGACTAATTAAAATTGTATCAGTGACATTTGACTGCAATTTAAAAAAAAATGACCATTGCTGCTACCAATTACTCCGCACATATCACTTATTTAAGTTCATGGCATAATTTTGGCAAAAAAAAATTTCATTGCATAATTAATATATTTGGTTTATAATAAATTTAAAAAATGTTAAATTTATTTGTAAAATGTCTGGATGGAGTATAGAGTAGAGCACAGCACTATAATTTCAAAAGAATAGGATAGTTTAACTTGGTAAGGAATTTCTTATGTATTATTGTGGCAGATGCTAATATGACCACTTTTTCAAGTGTTCAATCATTGACCGATAATGAATAATATTACGACGAATATGAATTTTATAAAATTAACTGTTGAATTGAAAGTTTAGATCATACATAAAAAAATTTAGAAAAAATTGAAAATTATTTGATGTGTTATTTTGACTTTTTAAAATTGAAAATTATTTGATATGTTATTGAGACTTTGTAAAATTCGTATTCGTTATAGTAGTATTGATCACTTGTGAAAGTGGTCCACTGTTGCATTAGTCGTATTGTTGTTATCCATTATACTAATGGCGTCTCCAGAGCAGTTATTAATTAGGTGAATTCTCCAATACACATTTTATTAATACATATCGGTACATTTGTTGAAGTGGACAATTGTGATAGATTCACAAATAGTATTAGTTAATTTTTTTATATTAAATATAATTTGTGAACATATTTGAATTGTACATATCAGTAGTGTACCAATGTATGTCAAAATAAGATATATATCGGAGTGTTCGACTAACGATTATACCAAAAGAAAAATAAAAGACAAAATAAATGTTTTATTTGACTAAAAAAGACAAAATAAATGTTGTGAAAATAACTATTTACACAATTGCACTTATATTAAACGCACGCACACGTTTGAAACTAATTTTTTTTTGGGTTAATAGGTCTTTACCCCCTGCTAAGTGGATGTATTTTGCGTTACTCCCTGCTAAAAATTTCTTGAAGATTGCCCCCTTGCAAAGTGTTTTTTTGGTTTCCCCCATTTTCCTCTCTTGGATGCAAGAAATTTTAACTTTTTAAATCGATTGAACAAAATAACCGATTTAAAAAACATAACTTTTTAAATCGGTTGAACAAAATAACCGATGTAAAAAATGCACTCAATAAGGGAAACCAACAAAAAAAACTTTGCAAGGGGGCAATCTTCAAGAAATTTTTAATACGTGGGTAACGCAAAACACGCTCACTTAGCAGGGGGTAAAGACCTATTACCTTTTTTTTTATTATGTTTAACAGTACTCCGGAATACTATTGTTTATCATTTTCTTCATTGTATTCACGGAGATCAAAAGGATAAGGAATTAAGGATACATTTTGGGTCTGACAACCATCTTCAACGTACGAGAAAGGGTTCTCTCAATTTAAAAAAAAATTGAGGAAATAATGTTGGTTTTTAGACCATTAGATTAGAAATATAGAGCAATATTTAAATGGAAAAGAAATGAGAAAAAGTTGATTGATGGTTGAGATGTGAAAATTGAGGAAAATTGAGGAAAAGTAAATTGAGAGAATCCATTCTCTCAACGTACTAACTAGGAAAATCTGAATTGTGGATAAACTTTAAAGACACAGAATATGTTCTGTCTCAAATGGAGACATTATTTGAGATGAAATTATATAAAGACACTTTTCAAATAAATTTTGTCTCTACATTTGTCACTAATTCAAGTTTTGTAGCTTCTGACTCGAACAACTTCTGAAGGTTACAGGCTCTGAAACAGATTATGACCCACGTAGCTTCTAAAGGTTACAAACAGGTTATGAAAGAACAGCTTCTGAACAAGCATAACTTCTGATACTTTTATAGGTTCTGAACCTCTCATCTGGTTCAGTTATATTTCTGTTTCGTTTTGTTAGTTAGACAGTTATTGTCACGTGTACAATTGTAATTTCTGTTTGTAGTTAATTAGAAAGGATAGACTTTGTTAGTAACTTGTTATCTAAATTACCCTTTCTTATCTTATATATTTTCACCTAAATATAGAATCATTTTCCTTTAATACATTCTTCCAATTTCAATTCATATTCTTCTATTCTCTATTTTCTTTCTTAGTCTTTTGTTGTTCATCTTTGTGGAGTTATTCCCAACAACTAATAGTCAAACATGAAACACGTTTTTTATTTAATCTGAATTTATGTATAGACGAACAATAAAGACAACTAAGTTATGTTTCAAATCAATTTAGTCTCGAGATTGGAGGTGCAAGAAAACAAAGAGAGGAGTTTGAATTATCTTAAGTCAAGATTGATTTTTGTTGATATCATTTACATCAAACCTTTATTTCGATTAGTGTTTTAACACCTGTAGTTCTTCTGAGATTGGCTGCATTATAAGGCTAAAACAACTTGGTCAGAGTGACTTAAACTGAAGCACCAATGCTAAAGTAATTAAGTCTAAACCACTTGTGCATATTGAAGATGTGCAGATCCAACATTTTGAACAAGATGACCTAGACATCTTGTCACTGGGTTCAGAGCATGTTAAAGCAACATGTTGAACAAGATGTCCTAAGACATGTGGGTATGACATCTTGACCCAGTTCAGCTTAAAAGATAAAGCTTATCCATTAAGCACGTGTGTTTGTTCAAATTTGAATAAGGCGCGGATCTTTAAGTAACAAGCTGAGATTACGATTAATAATAAAGTTTGTTATTAATTCTAAGTGTTAGATACGATTGGATTCATATTTAATTTGTGGATAAAGATTAATTTCTTTATCTTATGGAGTTTGTTTTAAAAACTAATTCTTAATTGTAGTGCATCTGAAAGACTAAAGATCATCTGAAGATTTGCACGCCTATATAAAGAACTCAACATAGAGTTTAAAACTCAACCCACAAGAACTGAAGATTGTGAGTTCAAAGCTTTGTACCTACTGTGCAAAGCATTAGTGGCTCTTAGTATTGTTTTTTATACTTTGTAGCTTTGTGTCGTTGAATGTTGTCATTCAACTAAGTCTTTTAAACTGTAAAGTTTAAAGTTTTCGTCACTTGGGATTAGTGATTAGAGGGAGTTGCGTAGGTTCTCATATTCAGGGGGTGTTAGCCCTTGAGTAGAAGATTACTAGGATTAAGAAAAGGCATACATGCCAAAAGGTGTTTGGTGTGGTTGTAAGACTAAGTATTGATTCGGATTAGTAGTGTTCACTTCTTGGATTGGTATCCTCCAGAGTATGGATGTTTAGCGCCGAGCTGGGTTAACAAATAACTGGTGTTCTTTATTGCTTTTATTTACTTCAGTACTGCAATAACTTGTTATCCTCATAACCAGTTGTCGAACCAGTTGTCTAAAACATCTGAACTATAGACACATTGTCCTAGACATTGTGTACGACATATGTCCTGCCAAAGAATAGAATTTCAATTGGCATCAGAGCAGGCACCCTAACCTACTGGGTGAGCTCCAGGGAGACTAAATCTTGTTCAAGATGGACAGGAATGGAGGATCAATAAATAGACCACCAGTTCTGGATGGATCAAACTATGACTATTGGAAAGCAAGAATGATTGCCTTCATCAAATCCATTGATCAAAAAGCATGGAAGGCAATTATTACAGGTTGGAATCACCCAATAGTTGCTACAGAAGATGGTTCTTCAATATTAAAAGGTGAAGGAGATTGGACCCCAGAAGAGGAGACTGAGTCCAATAACAACTCTAAAGTACTCAATCCTATCTTCAATGGTGTTGATGAAAACGTATTCAAACTAATCAACACGTGTACAGAATCCAAGCAAGCCTGGGAAATTCTGCAAACTGCACATGAAGGAACTTCCAAGGTTAGAATGTCAAAGCTACAACTTCTCACCTCAAAATTTGAAAATCTAAGGATGGAGGATGAGGAGACCATCTCAGAATTCAACACTAGAGTTCGAGACATAGCAAATTCATGGTTTGCTAAAGGTGAGAAGATACCTAAGGAGAAACTAGCCAGAAAGATCCTTAGATCACTTCCTAAGAGATTCTCTTTGAAGGTAACTGCTATTGAAGAATCACAAGACTTGAGCACGATGAAGGTCGATGAACTCATTGGCTCATTACAAACTTTTGAGATGACCTTTGAAGATAGACTTGAAAAGAAGATGAAGAATTTGGCCTTCAAGTCTGAGGAAAGCCAAAGTGAAAATTGTCTATCAGAAGCAATAGCTCTGTTGACCAAGAAGTTCAACGAATCTGTGAACAGGGTCCGAGCTAAGTGGAGGACAAATGTCCCAGACAAGATGTCCAACAACAAGGCATGTCAAAAGAAGAAACTAACTCTGAAGAAGAAACAGAGGTACAGTGCTACGAATATGAAGGTTTTGGGCATATCAGAATACAATGTCCCAACTTTCTCAGAAAACCGAAAGAGGGACTAGCTGCAATTCTCTCTAACTCTGAGGATGAAGGTGAAGATGAAGACATAAACAATGCATTCTCAGGGATGTTTGAAACAAGCAACGATGAAAGCTTCAAAAGCTTCACAGACACTAAAGACAGTAATGTTGATGAAGAATGTCTCTACAATGCTAAAATAAGAGAACAAGACGAAATCATTGAGAGGCTCATCAGGGAGCATAAGGAGCAAGCATCTCTGAGAAAAGAATATAACTTCTTAAAGGCTAAACTCATAAGCATGACTGAATCTTTGAGATGCTTAGACTATGAATCTGGCTCAGAGGATGAGTTCCTTGAAACTGAGAAAATAGCTGAAGACATGATTGGATTAGGATTCGATCATCACTTCAAAAAGGCTGAATCTACTCCATAAAAGGTAACTCCTCCTCTACAGAAACCTAAGGACCAGATGTCAAGCCAAAAGTCTCAACATCCTGCTCAACACAAAGACAGGATCATATAACACATATCTCAGCACTATGATCAGACCAAGAAAGAGATGTCAAGCCAAATGTCTCAACATCCTGTTCAACACACAGACAGGATCATAGACCACACATCTCAGTACTATGATCAGACCAAGAAAGAGATGTCAAGCCAAATGTCTCAACATCCTGCTCAACACACAGACAGGATCATAGACCACACATCTCAGCACTATGTTCAGACCTAGAAAGAGATGTCAAGCCAAATGTCTCAACATTCTGTTAAGCACAAAGACATGATCATAAACTACAAGTCTCAACAATTTGTCCAAACAAAAAGGAAGATGTCAAGCCATATGTCTCAACATCCTGTTCAACACAAAAGGAATGGGAACATAGGTCAGCTTCACAAGCAGCAAAAGAAGCACATACCTAGACCACATCGTAAGAAGCTATACTCCGAAAATAGAAGAGCTTTAAATAGATGTGATCACTGTGGTAGGTCTGGGCATGTTATGAAAGAATGCTTCAAAATTCATGGCTATCCTCAATGATCATGATCACCAAGGAAGAATGAAAAGAAAATTCTTGCTCAACAAATAAAGTGCCAGGAGACTCAAGTCAATAAAGTATGGAGGCCAAAAGAAGATTCAAAACTAAAGGCTCATACTTATATCAGGTTATCCTCATATGAAGACTGGTACTTTGACAGTGGATGATCCAAACACATGATTGGAGATAGAAAATACCTTAAGGAATTAAGGCCTTGCTCTAAAGGATGTGTTACTTTTGGTGATGGTGCTAAAGGTAGAATCAAAGGTATAGGCAAGCTAAGAGATCCCAGATTACCATACCTAGACAAGGTTCTACTAGTTGAAGGACTCACTACAAACTTGATAAGCATTAGTCAACTATGTGAACAAGGACTAGATGTGTACTTCAACAATTCTGAGTGCATTATTGCTAATAATCAAAAGGTAGTGATGAAAGGTGTCAAGGCAAGGGACAAGTGATATAAATGGACTCCTCCCAACAATGGTCCAAAAATAGCTTGCTTGAAAGTCAAGGAAGAGAATGACCAGATGTTCTACCAGATGTCCCAACATCTGTACACTCGTCAGGAAGTTGAATCACTTCAACCTGAACGTGGAAAAGGGACTCTAGAGTTCCACACGTCCAAAAGCGTGTAGAACATTAAGTGACGGGGTGGCGTGCAGAAGGATTATAACGGTAATCATCATTACTTCTGCACAATAAACAAGGTAACATACTACCTAAGTTCCGTCTATAAAAAGCCACCAAGATCATCACTTGTGCTAACACACTCGCTTCAATATCTGGTACAACATCTTTTAAACCCTCTCAAAAGAAATCTTCTTCAAAAACTCTGAACAACATGAGTCAAGAAATCACAATGAGCTCAAATAATCAAGAAGTCAACTCAAGAGAAGGACCTAGAAACCCAACTAGGGTTTCAAACTCAACCATCAATCAACAAGAGGTTGATCTTGACAAATTGGTTATTCTTAGAGGAAGAAGAACTACATCAAGGAAGAGGAGAAACAGGAAATTGGTCGGGCCCTTCACTAATCCAGCACATAGTGAAGAATCCAAAGAAACGTCTCCGCTAGAAGCCCAATCATCGCCAAAAAGGGCTGAAGAGCAAAATCTTGATGAAACTCTGATGAACTCCACTCAGAAAACAAATATTGAGCCTCAGACAGAGAATGAGAAGAATGGTGGAAAAGATGTCACGACAACCAACACCAACATCAAGGATGTTGAAACAAATGTCTCAACATTAAAAGACGCGACATCCAAAGAACAACCAATGGAAGAAGATCCAAAGGATGCTCAGGAGAAATCCATCTCAGAAGATGAAGAAGAAGGCTCACAATCTCTAGAAATCATAGAGAATGATGAAGAAACAGAGAGCGAAGAAATTGCTCCCAGAAGAGCTCAATCAGTGGCTGATAGAGTGAAGAGGAATAGGGGCAAGAAGGTGGAGATTCCCAAGTCATTCTTGGAAGGAAAGTCTCAGAAAAGAAAGCGGAAACTAGAGTCCTCACGTGACTTTGAGCCTGATGTCGAAGATGATGTCCCAGACATCATGTCAAAGAAAAGGAAAGCTACACCCTCAACATCCTCCCACACTAAGGATAATGAACAAAGGTGGAAAATAGTAAGTCAGAGAAGAATCACTACAGAGAGGGAACTAAGCAGTGAAGTACTCTCCTACAAGGAAATCACTTCACTCCTTGAAGAAGTCAAACTCATGAAGACAGTGTTAGGAGTTGGCAAGTGCCATGAAAGGCTGGTAAGGGAGTTTGTGGTCAACTTATCTGAAGAATGCGCTAAGGAGGGAAGTGATGACTATCACAAGGTGCATATGAGAGGAAGAACCATTGACTTCTCTTCAACTATGATTAACAAGTTCTTGGAGAGAAGCACATAATCTGAAAGCAACAAAATCCTCTCAATGGACAAAATTGTTGAAGAAATTACCTCTGGTCAAGCTAAAAATTGGCCCAAGAAAGGACTGTTACCAACATCAAAACTAACAGTCAAATATGCAATACTCAACAGGATTGGCACAGCTAATTGGGCCCCAACTAATCATAGCTCAGGTATAACTCCAAATCTGGCAAAACTCATATACCTCACTGGAACAGGAAAGAAATTGGACTTTGGAAAACATGTTTTCGAGCAAACATGAAGCATGTGGAAACCAATGCAACAAAGCTGCCAATAGCCTTTCCAAGCTTGATTACTGAGATAATTCTTAGTCAGTGCCCAAGCATTCTACTTCCTGAGGAATTTGAGAGCAAAAGACCTCCACCAATATCCTTCAACTGCAAGTTGTTTGTTGAACCACATGTCCCAGACATTGTGTTCAAAGAAAAAGAAGCAGCTGAGACCTCTGCTCCACTGAACAAAAGCTCACAGAAAAAGGTACTTGATGAGCTTATTCTAGTATCCAAGGAGCTGGAGGAAACTATCAAATAAAGTACTATCAGAAAAACCTGTGTAGATCACTTGATAAAACAATTGACCATTGAAATTGCTGAAGGAGATGCTCAAGCTGAGACTGAGCAAGAAGAAGAAGCTTGAAGAACAGACCCTTGGTATAGGAAAATTTTGTATTTTTCCTTTTTCTTTTTTTTTCTGTTCTACTTCTTGTAAGTTTTGTGGCCTACCAAATGTCCTAGACATTGGAGGCTTTGACATCCGGCACTTATGTTAGTGCACTTTTTGTAAGCTGTTCGTTCTCTTTTAATCAATGAAATATTTTCCTTTAAACCTTTGACAAATTATGGTAAAAAGGGGGAGAAATAATTGATGATAAGAACAGCTCTTTGGCAAGTAGAATCATTCTCTTGCTTTACGGATGAATATGGCAAGCTTTAGAAAAAATTACAAACTAAAAGATATGCTTAATAAGTGTGTCCAGAGCATAATTAAAATGCTAAAATTGAACCTCTAAAAGGTCTAGTGAGTCTTGATCACTCTGATTAAGTACTTTCTGTTGCAACTCAAGACTTTGGTTCACTAAGTCACTAGGTATCTCATCCCTGGACTTAGAAAATTCATTGTAATGGATCATATGAAGGCAAGACTAAGACTGTCTCATACTAGAATAGGTTCATCACACATTCAAGATTGAAGAAGTCTTGAAAATTGAAGACACACAAGATTCTGAAGATAAAAGACCTTGAAGACCTGAAGATCTCAGAACAGAAGATTGCATAACCGGAGATCAATTTGAAGATTGAAGAATTTGAAGATTGAAGACTGAAGAGTGCACATTCAACAAAGTGGTTTGTGGTTGTTTTAGCCATAATTTGTCAAAGGGGGAGATTGTAATTCTTCTGAGATTGGCTGCATCATAAGGCTAAAACAACTTGGTCAGAGTGACTTAAACTGAAGCACCAATGCTAAAGTAATTAAGTCTAAACCACTTGTGCATATTGAAGATGTGCAGATGCAACATTTTGAACAAGATGTCCTAGACATCTTGTCACTGGGTTTAGAGCATGTTAAAGCAACATGTCGAACAAGATGTCCTAAGACATGTGGGTAGGACATCTTGACCCAGTTCAGCTTAAATGATAAAGTTTATCCATTAAGCACGCGTGTTTGTTCAAATTTGAATAAGGCGCGGATCCTTAAGTAACAAGCTAAGATTATGATTAATAATGAAGTTTGTTATTAATTCTAAGTGTTAGATACGATTGGATTCGTATTTAATTTGTAGATAAAGATTAAATTCTTTATCTTATGGAGTTTGTTTTAAAACAAGTGTGTTTTAAAAACTAATTCTTAATTGTAGTGCATCTGAAAGACTGGACATGATCTGAAGATTTGCACGCCTATATAAAGAACTCAACATAGAGCTTAAAACTCAACCCACAAGAACTGAAGGTTGTGAGTTCAAAGCTTTGTACCTACTGTGCAAAGCATTAGTGGCTCTTAGTATTGTTCTTGATACTTTGTAGCTTTGTGTTGTTGAATGTTGTCATTCAACTAAGTCTTTTAAACTGTAAAGTTTAAAGTTTTCGTCACTAGGGATTAGTGATTAGAGGGAGTTGGATAGGTTCTCATATTCAGGGGAGTTAGCCCATGAGTAGAAGATTACTAGGATTAAGAAAAGGCATACATGCCAAAAGGTGTTTGGTGTGGTTGTAAGACTAAGTATTGATTTGGATTAGTAGTGTTCACTTCCTGGATTGGTATCCTCCAGAGTATGGTTGTTTAGCGCCGAACTGGGTTAACAAATAACTGGTGTTCTTTATTGCTTTTATTTACTTCAGTACTGCATTAACTTGTGATCCTCATAACCAGTTGTTGAACCAGTTGTCTAAGACATCTGGACTATAGACACATTGTCCTAGACATTGTGTACAACATCTGTCCTGCCAAAGAACAGAATTTCAACACAAATAAAAATGTAGAGAGAAAGGGTGAAAAAAAAGCACATCAATATTTTTATATTGATTCACAACAAAAATTGGGTGTTACATTCGATTTAAGAGAACTTCATGCATCACTTATTTTAGAACGAATAAAATATAAACATTTAAAAATTATAAAATAAGTGGTTTGTACCGTATTTCACTTAAGCACTCAAAATTAAAAATTCTACTATTATTTCATTTTATTGGCTCCTATAAGTTGTTTGATTTTTGCATAGAAAAAGAAAATAATTTGTTTGATTTTAGCTTGTTTAGGAAAAAAAAGCATCTTGATTGAATAGAGAAATTCGTTGATTAGAGATGTCAAAATTGACAAGTTCCAAATAGAAAATTATTTTTGTCATTTTATAGATTACTCGTGCGTTCTACGAAATGATAAAAATACTTTTCTTTGGCTTAAATAACGGATGTAGAAAAAATGAGAAATTTTGAACAATGTCATCCGCTAATTAAGTAGCGGACGTTATAATTGTAGGGTGTTATTGGGATGTCCGCTACTTAAGTAGCGGACAGGGGCATTTTGGTAAAATTGTAGGGTGCACGAGAAAAAGCGTAGGATGGTAAAAGTACATGTCTCCAAATATACTACTTGAAGTCCGACCTATATGGATTGCGAGCCCGACCCTAAACGGGCCAAATTTTCGATTTTTTAAAAATATTATATAATACACCTAAAAAGATATTTAAAAAATGGTATAAAATTTACTAAAATAATAGGAAAAATAAAAGGGGAGAAATCAAATTACACTGGTGTAACATTTGAGTAATGTTACACCGTTCAATAACGCTTTAACGAATATAAATTTTATAAAATACACCGTTGAATTGAAAGTTTATATCATATAGATTATCTATGTTAAACTTTAAAAAAAATCTAAAATCATTTGGTATGTTTTTGAGACACATAAAGATTAATGGTATTCAATAAAAACAAATAAACCGTTAATCTTGATATGGCTCAATAATATATCAAACGATTTTAGATTTTTTTAAAACTCAACATATATGATCTATATGATATAAACTTTCAATCCAACGATGAATTTTGTAAAATTTGTATTCGTTAAAGTGTTATTGAGCTGTGTAACATTACTCAAATGTTACACCGGTGTAATTTGATCCCTCCCCAAAATAAAATCACCAAGTTATAAATTGATTTTCATATATAAAACACTTACTAATACATTTCAATTCTAGTTCGACTTATTATATAAAAAATAAACTTTTATTCATGATTATATACTTCTAGTTCGCGTAATGAATGTATTTGGGAGAATAAACAATCAATTTAGTCACTACTTGCAGGGTCGCATCAAATCTGGTCCGCGACTTCAACTGGGTCCAAAACACACTTGCTGCATCCTCCATGCTTGATCACGAGACTGCTCGGAAAAATCAGTTACTACATGGATAAAATGCAACAATGATGGAGCTTCATTCGCGCGTCGGAAGAAAAGTGTGGTATTGGTATCTGCTTTCGAGATAGCTCAGACTCACTAATTCAAGCGCATACTGCGGTATTACCTTTCTATGTTACAACAGCCAAATGCGAAGCCACCACTTTGAAATATGCTCTTATTCTTGCCATGACGAATGGTTTTGAGTAAAATTTGAAAGTAATTGTCAACAGTGTGTGAATGTTTTGATTAATGATTGCATGTATGAGAATGAGTTAGGAACTTTGTTAGTCACTTATAGCTCTATTCTTACTTAAAATGCTAGCTATAACGTAACGTTTATTCAAAAGCAAATCAATAGAGTCGCCCATTTTTGACCCATTTCTTGCACTATTAAAGGAAAACTTAATCCATTTGAAAAAGGTTACGAATTTTGATAGAAAAAGGGTCTAGAAGCCATTGTTGAAGCTTGGAATCATGGGATTGAAGATGGAGGGACATGGTTTGAATGATTGTAGACAAGATTGAAGATCACTTCTCATCCAAATCTCATCTCCAAAACTCATGTATCTCAATTTTAGTCTCTTTGCTTTCCTTGTAACTATGATTCCTTGAATTGTTTCATGATTGGATTTTGTAATGAGGATCTAGTGTGATGATATGGTTTAAATGTTAGTTTTCAACTAATTCTCTTGTGATTGATTCAATTTACCATTTCATTAATCTTGTACTTTATGCTTCATTAGTGTTGATGAATGTTCATGTATGCTTTTATATTCATGCTTGCTAAGAGATTAGATGTATGAATTGGATTAAGATTAATGATTAAATCTCTTAATTTTCCTAGAGATAGGAGATTAGGGTTTGAGACCAAGGGTTTAACAAACTTGCATGCTGATGACAGGAATTTCTATGGTATTTTTAGTATAATAATTAGTAGTAAAATGACCAAGACAGACCCAAATATGAAGGAAAACCTACAAAAGCAGGAAAAAGCATCAAGACAAGGTCCAAGAAGTCAAAAGACAAGAAAAATCCCAAAAAGTGAAGAAATTGAGCATTCCATCGCAGCACGATGTCTCCCATCGTGCCACGATGGGAGCTGCCTGCTTGCCAAGAAAACAGAAGAAATAAATCTGGAGAAAATCTGTTCATCGCAGCACGATATAGCACATCGCAGTACGATGACATAACTTGGCGACCAAGCTGATGAAATGCACAAGATCCGTTATAAAATTGAACTTAATCTTCACATCGCAGTACGATGACTTCATCGCAGTGCGATGCCTTGCTGAGGCCCATTACGAAAATTATAAATAGAGTCTCCCATTCATTGTTTAAATCATTCAGAAATAGTAGAACACTCTCTACTATAAGGAGAGGTTCAGAGGAGCTCTATTGGGCATACTTTTCTCCCCTTACGGGAAAACTAACTCAGCAAGGTATGTTTTCTTTAGGCTTTTGTATTTAGGTTATAATTCTTGTAATTTAAATATGTAGTCTTTTGTAATTATGCCTTAGGTTGTGGTGGAGAAGATGAACTCCCCTATGAATATTTGGAGTATGTGACTGAGTCTAAGTTATAATAAATTATATTCAGTAATTATGTTTGTTATTTACTTTCTTGCACTTTAATAACGTTTCTCGTAATCTGGCCGGATAAGCGGGAGCGCCCATAGAATTGATATTAGGTTTTAACTTAATATTGTCCGGAACTAGTAGTAAATAATGTTAGGTGTATAGAGACGGTAACATCCTGAACTAGTCGTGAACTGAACGGTTAGAGGAGGAATCATGAACTAGGTGTGAACTGAGCACTTAGAAGATGAACATTCCGATACTAGGATCTAGAGGTTAATTGGTGAAGATAATAATGCATGTTTATAAACAACTCACTTAGTAATTAGGGTATGTGACACATCGAGGTTAGGCTCTCGTAGGTACCTTAGTTGTTAATGTAGGGAAACTTTAATAGACATAGTGTAATAGTAAGGTATTACTACAACAAGGAAAAGTCACCGCCGAACAATAATCTGAATAACTATGTTATACACCGGTCATGCCAAATATGAAGAAGGGAGGGAGTCCAACCACCATACCTATCCTCTATGTTTCTGAATATATATATATATATATACGAACTTAAATAACGCTAGTGAAGCTTCGACACGATCCCTGTGGATACGAACTCATTCTAGACACCTAGAGTGTGAATTATTACTCGACGACAGACTGGTGCACTTGCCAGACCTGCAGTCAAGTTTTTGGCGCCGTTGCCGAGGATTGTGTTTACAAAGCATTACTAAATTTATTTAAGTTTGTCAAAAAAAAATTCAAAAATACAAAAAAATTAAAATATCAAAAAAATCTTGTTGATGATTGTGAATTTTGATCTGTGAAAATTCTGGCTAAGGATAAGTCAAGGTCTCCGAGCGATCCGTTGTGATCCACCTCACTTACCTGGGAATTTTCATAGTGACAAAGACACATGAGACAAACCAAAAAAAAAATGTAGAGTTTTCCCATAAATTTTCCAGTGCTACTGAAGGTATTCATTTGTTGTGCTTGATAACAGGTATCCTGGAGTTTAAGTACAATCCTGAACCAGAAAGAAAGCTTTGGAAAAGAAGGCAAGCACAAAGGCTTGCACAATCCAGTAATCTCAACACAGAAGAAGAGCCTACCACCGAAGCCATGGGGGACGAGCAAAGAGTTACAATGGGAGATTACTGCAAGAGGACTGACACAGATCAGATCTCACTGGGGTTTCAACCGGCCAACCCAGCTAACTTTGATATTAAGGGTAATGTTCTTACAGGTTTGCGAGAGAACTAGTTCGACGGACGTGCCAACAATGATACCTGGGATCATCTGTCAAAGTTTTCAGAGACATGTCAGATCCAGAAGGTACCGGAAAATGTCTCAGAGGACCAGAAGAAGTTGCGTTTGTTTGCTTTTTCTCTGACAAGTCCAGCTAAGGATTGGCTTCAATGTTTGCCAAGGGGAACGATTGCAACATGGAAGGAGCTTGAAGACAAGTTCCTGGAAAGATTCTTCACACACACACTATTCCAGAAAAGGAAGTCAGAAATCCAAAGTTTCAAACAGCATGAATCTGAAACGCTGTGTGAGGCTTATGAACATTTCAAGCTGCTTATGAGAAGGTGTCTGAACCACATCATTAGTGCCATGGAACAAATGCAACTATTCACTGCTGATATGAAGATGCAACACCGCATGATACTAGATGCCTCAGCTGGTGGGTCCATCAAAGTAAAGACTTATGCAGAGACTAAGGATCTGGTTGAGCAGATGTGCCAGAATGAATACAACATGAACCATGATAGGAACGAGAAGACTCCTGGAATTCTAAAGGTGGACCAGGAAATTGCCTACAAAGTAGAGATCGAGTTACTGAGGAGGCAACTTGCTGATAAAGGGAAAGCTGTGAAGGAAGCTAGTGTTTAAAAGGTAGAAGGAGTCTGCGACTTCTGCCTGGAAGATCATCCTGTTTGCCAGGAGGGAGCGAAGAGCAGGTGAACTACATGGGAAACAACTACAACCCAGGTTGAAGCAAACACCCAATTTACGTTGGGACCAGACAGGGAATCAGGCTCAAGCTGCACCTCAACCAAGAAAGCCATCTCCATTGGAAGAGTTACGCAGCAAGTTTGCTAACATGAGCAAGACTAACTTTGAAAACATCCAGACTACAGTAGCCAACCAGGGGGCGACGATAAAAAGTCTTGAAACCCAGATTGGTCAACTCTCAAAACTGGTAAGTACTCATGTTTCAAAAGATATTGCAGGTAACACGGTGGACAATCTAAAGGAGGAGTGCATGAAAGATCAGAAGTCAGAACAAGAGCAGAGAGAAGAACAGGTAAAAGACTACGAAGAGTGGTACAAGCTGTTTGGAATGACATTAGATGAAACTTATGACGAGTTCATGAGAGAGCTGAAGGAATATAGAGAAAGCCTCGCAAGACTGCCACCCAAGAAGACAGATCATGGAAGCGTCACCATATTATGTCAAATTGGGGAAGCAGAAGTAAAAGCACTATGTGATGTGGGTTCAAGTGTTAAGGTAATGCCATTATCTCTGGCGGAAAAGTTAAAACTCACAAAACCAACTGCAGGTACAGAAAGGGAACTCGTGTTAGCAAATCAGTCAACCATCTACTCAGCAGGTACAATAGAGGATGTCTTGGTGAAAGTCAAAGACCTGGTATTTCCAGCAGACTTCATGATCCTGGATATCAAAGAAGATGAAGAGCATCCTATCATTCTTGGAAGACCATTCTTAGCAACCAGCGGGGCACTCATTGATGTGGAGCTCGCTAATTTGACTCTGAGAAGCGGAGATGAAGTAAGAACCATAAAGGCATCCAGAACCAGGAGGGAAGTGTGCTACATGCGCGAGTGGAAGGATAGAGAAGCTACACCACCGACTCCAGTTCAAGAAGTAAAGGTAAAGGTAGAGATAGAGGAGCTGGAGAATGAAATGGCGCAGCTAGAGATAGAGACAGCTCAGGAAGAGGAGGTACCCGAAGAACTTACTGACAAATTGAAGAGGCTAACTATTGAAGTAGACATCCGAGCAACATGGGTAAAAGCATGGGGTAGAAACCGAAAAGTGGCCAGAAAATCTAAGTTTGGGGTTAATACGCCACCTCTAAAGAAGCCTGCTGCTGAAGGAAAGAAGTATAACTGGGTCAGAGCTGAGAAAGAAAAGAAGAAGGAACATCCACCAAAAGGCAAGGGGAAGTCCATTATAAAAACAGTACCTTCAGAAGATGATGGACGACTCTGCTTTGCCACCTTCAAAGAGAAATAGAACCCAGAGAAGTATGAAAGAAGCAACAAGAAAGAGGGAGGAGCTAAGGCGAAAGCTCCTACAGAAGAGAGAGACATGCGAACCTATCCTCTGTAATGGAGGAAATGCCTCAAGCTAATGAGAGGCTAAACAAGCGCTGCTTGGGAGGCAACCCAAGGATAAGTATTTCAATTCAGTATTTTTAATTCAGTATTTTCAATTCAGTATTTTCAATTCAGTATTTTCAATTCAATAAAGTATGCCAAGAATTCCGCATGTCATCTTCATCTGTAAACAGCCCTTTATCAAACTTACAAAAAATTAAATAATTGTTTGCTGTTTATTATCTAGTGCATGATAACTGTTATATGTAAGATTGCGGCGAAGTGAGTTATAAATTTTGATGAGCCGAATTTCACGCCTTCATACAAAAAACCAAAGGTGATTGCTCCGAAGTGCGAAGTTCGAGAGACAGAGAGATGAGTGATGAAGTTGATGTCTGTGAGACAAGTGTTCAACTTTCAGATATACCTAAGCCATGTGAGAATTTGAGCCAAATATTTCCAAACGGTATTACCACTTTCTTTCGATTTACTATGAGAGTACCGTGCACTTGTTTATTTTCTAGAATTTGCTCTAATTCTCTGCTGACTAGTTGATTTAATATTATATGCATTGAGGAAATTGTTTGTTATAACCCCAAAGCCTTTTCATGCCACCCTTTATTATATTATTATCCTTTGCTAGCCAATTTTGAGCCGTAAAAAAATAATATCCGTTTTGTTTCGGTGACAAACCACATTACAAGCCTATAGACCTGAAAAACAATGATTTACCCTCTTTGGAGTTAGGTAATAGTTCTCAAAAAGTCTTGGCAACAAAACAAGTTTGGGGTTGCTCATGGAACTAGCAACATCTAAGTTTGGGGTGGGTATACGGAGAACTATCACTACAAAAAGAAAAAGAAAAATGAAACTAATTCACACATTTAATCTCTTAACATGCATGAATTAAGTATCATCACGTACATTCATCAATGGATATGAAGCATTAATCACAAGATTAATGAAATAGTAATTGACATTATAAAAAAATGAAATAGTAATTGAATTAACCAGAAAGAAATCAACACATAACTAACATATGATTCATAGTTTCATACAATTATTCACTATAAAACTCAATCTAAACAACCTAGTTCATCATAGTTACAAGAGGTGAAAGAAAACTAGAATTGAAATACATGATACTTGGACGAAGAATTGGATGAGGAGAGATCTTCAACCTTGTTTCAAAGCCTTTAAATTATATTTCTCCATCATGATTCTCTTGATTTCAAGCTCCAAAATGATGCTTCAAGACCCTTTTTACTTCCAAATTCATAACCCTTTTCAAATGGATCAAATTTTTCTTTTATAGTGCAAGAAATGGGTCAAAAATGGGTTCAAGTTCGCCTCCCGTGAACTAAGTTCGCCTCCCGCGAACTTTCCAGACAACCCCAGTTTACCTCCCGCTAACTTTCCAGACAACATCCTAGTTTTTGTTGTTTTCTTCTATTACAAGTTATCTCTCATTCTAAGCCTTTTATACCTCAACTATGATCAAAATCACCTATAAAGTACCATTGAAAGGATCTTAAAATAAAGTAAAGACAAGAGTCATCACCCGTTCAATCCGTCATTTTATATAATTAAGTATATTTTTTTATCACTTTATAAATTATAATATTTGGTCCGTGTCTAAATCCAATACTAAGCTTTTGTTAAAAAAAAAAAAAAGCATAATCTTTAAATATAAAAAGACAACAACAATACATAAAAATGTGTTGTTGTTACTTACAATTTTATTTTTGTTGCATTTCTGGCATAGTAAAGATAAATAAACTCATAAAAATGTTACAAATTATTTTTTATTTGTTACTTACAATTTATATATTTATGATATAAAATTATCTACAATAATAGTTCTTTAAGTTTTTTTTGAAAACACGATATCCGGTCTAAGGACCGAATAATCCAAGGGAACCAAACTTTTAAAAAAGAAGAATTTTTATGGTATCAATATTTTAGTTTTTTTTTCAAAAGAAAGTAATTTTTAAATTTTAGTTTGTAATAGTCTGCAAGTTAATCGTTTAACCTGTGAACTAACACAAACCGAGTTCGAACCAACTTATAATAACCCATTTTAATTTATCAACAACGGACTAATCCAACTCATTTAAGGTGTGAATTTATTCTGGATGGTTAAATAGGATGGGTTAGGCCGTATACCTATCTGTAGTTACCTTACCATGTCATTTTTCTAAAAGGAGTATATTTGGCTTAATCCACCATATACTAGTTTGAGAACTTTTCCTTTTGTTTTGGTATTATTAAAATGTTATCTGCCTACACCTCACCTAAAGTTATGTTAGGATTTTTCAAAAAAATAAGTTATAGTTGGAAGTTTCCAAACTAAAATAAAAGTAAAATATTAAAATACATGTAATATTTTTGGATTATACTTTAAAGTGAGATAATATATAAATATACACATTCATTCTCACAAATAAATTCATTCTCACATATTTATACAGGGATATTAACAGGACGAATATTAAGTGGTTTATCATTTTATTTTATTTTTTCATTTAAAATATTTTCAATTCCAACTCATATTTTGCTTTGGGGAGAATCCTTTCTCTATTTTCATGCCCATGGATCCTTCCGGTTCACGCGAGAATCCATCAACCTTTAAAAGTATCAAAATTTTATTATTTTTAATTAAATTTGTTGTAAAAAAATAAATAAATTAAAGTTTAATCATAAAACAAATACAAAAATTAAAACATTATTGTGAAATTTGTGACAATAATAAACATCATATATAAACAAATTTTATAAACATATTGTGTGAATATATAATTAAAAATAATATATAAAGTACTTAAATATACATTTATAAATGTTATTTTAACAAAGTATTAGGGGACGAAGTTTCCAAGAGACATGAGATAAAATTTCATCCCCATCTCCAGATCTCTGTCTGGGGAACTTCCTCATCCATTCATCATCTTTGGGTCCCCAAATGGGGCAATTTCCACGGCAATTCCCATTTACAAATCAAATTGACATTCCTACACATATACATGTATCTTTTTTTTTTTAAAAATTACTCTAGTAGTCTAATGACTAGAAATTCACTTCTTGAGATGAATAAATATGATATTCAGAGTTCAAACCTTGACCCTGCATATAAAATGCAATATTCCAACCAAATGAGTTTTACTCATGGAACCATATTTTATAAATATTAATATAATTTTTTTATGTATTTCCTAATTCAAATTTTTATTAACTTTTCTAGTATTTAACCAAAAATACTTTAGTTTCCTTAATTCTAATAATTTTTCTAAAATAATTCCAAAAACATAAATGCAATTTATTTACTTTTTGACTCACATAAATATATTAACGTTCTTATTATTATTTTATTATAAAGGTCAAATATTAGACCAATCGGTCAAATACCCAAAGTATTTCTACTTCTCCATTTTGTAAAAATAATTAGTTTTTAAAATTTATTGAATAATTAATATATATTCCCTTTGGCCACAAATATAAACAAAAATGTACTTTTTAGATTCATTGAATAATTGATGTATTTGGACTATAATATAGACCAAATACATATGTTATTCAATAAATCTAAAAAATGCATTTTGTTTATATTTATGGCCGGATGGAGTATTAGATACATTAATTAATAATTTTAAAAAAATGTAAAGGGAATAAAGCATAGGTACGCTTAACTCTTTATTTACAACTGAGGCCAACACATTAAAAAACCGAATCTCTCATTTCTCTCACTCGCGGCGCACAGACCGGCCACAACACAAGCAACAACAGAGCTCAACAATCGCTCTGTTCTGCTTCTTCTTCTTCTTCTTTTTCTCACTCTCCTCAAAATCAAGAAAGATAAACCCTAACCTCGACACGTGTTGTTGTAACGGGACACATGGCTTCATCACTCTTTCAAGTTCAACACACGTCGTCGTCAACCATCATCCCTTTTCATCCTTCTTCTCTCTGCAACGGCGGCGCCTCTCATTTTCGAACATCAGGTTTTCTTGACCTTCATCGCACTCGAACCGCCGCGTATAATAATGTGGTAATATTATAATATTCCATTTTGTTTTTATTCTTTTTTGTTTGCTAGTATTATTAATTATTAATATTAATTTTATTGTATTTTTGTTAGAAATGTGATATGTCCGAACCGTTTAATCTTGTTAACGGGAAACCGATTGTTCCCGTTATCAACGAAAAAACGCTGCCCAAATTAATGGATTCTGTAACTACTGACAAAATCGTCCGTAGAAACGCTAGTAAGCTCAAATTGTTCTCCGGCACCGCTAATCCTACACTCTCCCAGGTACTTCCATTTTTCTTCAATTTCATTTTCATTTTCATTATTATTATTATTATTATTATTATTATTATTTAAATTTTGGGTCAAGTAGCCTACTGGCTATAAATCTCATCTTTAAGTGGGACAGGTGTTCGAACCCTCGAACCCTAGCCCTGTGCATATATAATGCAATGTCGTACCAATTGAGCTTCGCGGGACATTATTATTATTATTATTATTATTATTATTATTATTATTATTTGTGTTAGACAAAATGACAATTACCACTAAAACTCACAAATAACCGTGACATCCTGGATTATTGTCGGTTGAACATTGTCAGTTGAGCTGAGACTTATAGACTCTTTTTTGTCTATCATATGCATGCATAATTACACACTAGATGTGAGTTGGTACAAATATGATTTGGTTTTTTGAATTGTATTGAAAGTACAAACATCATGGTAGGTAGATAGGTAGGTAACAGATATGTTTCTTAAATTCACAATTTTAGTGTTAAAATGAACCATTTTTGTCCCCTTGTAATGAAACATAGTTTGCATGATCCGTTTTTTCTGTTGGGTTGGTTTCTGCTGAGAACTTTTTGTATTTTGTTTTTTGACGTTGTGTTGCTTTGACTAGGAAATTGCTCGGTACATGGGGCTGGAACTTGGGAAAATTAACATAAAACGGTTTGCTGATGGGGAGATCTATGTCCAGTTACAAGAGAGTGTTAGAGGTTGCAATGTATACCTTATACAGCCAACTAGTCCTCCTGCAAATGAGAATGTCATGGAGCTTCAGATAATGATCGATGCTTGTCGAAGAGCATCAGCCAAAAACATTACTGCTGTGATTCCATATTTTGGATATGCCAGAGCTGATAGAAAGGCAAGTGTTTTGTATGTAACACTACTACACGGTATACATGATTCTCTTAGTCGATGGTTTATCACTTTTTATGTGTAATTCTGTTTGTTTTCAAAGTGATTTGTGATGTATTTGACCCCATTGACCCGACACCCTCTTCCCGTGTCATGTTTATAAGCAATTACTAGAGCATCTTTTTTTGTTCTTCCTTAACAGACTCAAGGGCGTGAATCGATTGCAGCTAAACTTGTTGCAAACCTTATTACCAAAGCTGGAGCGGACCGTGTTCTTGCTTGTGACCTTCATTCAGGGCAGTCCATGGGTTACTTTGATATTCCTGTTGATCATGTACATTGTCAGGTAAGTTATTAGCTCTGAATGGTTGTAATCTGTTTCTTCGCGGTGTGTTTTCTAATGCTATTGTGTATGATTGTCCACTAGCCTGTGATCCTTGATTATCTTGCCAGTAAGACAATAAGTTCAAATGATTTGGTGGTTGTTTCCCCTGATGTTGGTGGCGTTGCAAGAGCACGTGCTTTTGCAAAGAAATTATCCGATGCACCATTAGCTATTATAGACAAAAGGCGCCATGGACACAATTTAGCTGAGGTAAGGACAACATTTGTGCATTGTCCTTGTCATAATTATATCTTTTGGAAATTTAAAGGATAACATTTGATTTTGACAAAGTTATAACGAATTCAAGCTCAAGAAGGATCGCAATAAGTTACATTGTTATTTGCTGAGGGTCTGGGGTCCCTATTTTTGTTGTTACTTTTGTATATGCACACAGTTTAACATGATATAATAGTACATTGTACTGATTCTCCTCAGGGATTAATTACAGTTAATGTTATAGAAACAGTTTCTGTAACAGTTAACTATATGGATCATTAAGTATATTTGTATTATGTTTCCTCTGCAGGTGATGAATCTGATTGGTGATGTAAAAGGAAAAGTTGCTGTAATGGTAGATGATATGATTGACACTGCTGGTATGCGTTCTTCAATGCACAATTTAGCATTTGAACAGATTTTTCATGTTTTTTTTATGGGTCAAAGAAATCTAACTATAAACAAAAAAAATTATCTTTCATTTATTGATTAAAGCTTTATTCATGTGCATCCTAGATCTTTTTCTTGATACTAACACACACACTGCTTTTGACACTTACACTTACTTACAGACTCTGTAATTTTCTGCTGCAGCTCTGCTTATATATTTGTTTAGCATTTTCCATGACGGGCCATGTCTTAAGATTGTCATTTATCTTTTTTTTTATGAACATATATCCAATAGATCCCAAATATTTCTGTAGCATTATTTTGTGTTCCTTATTTTTTATTTATAGTATTCACATCAGGATTTCAAAACACATATTCTTACAAAAAAAATTGATTGATGTAATTGTAGAGACTGAAGTTAATTATTATGTAGTTAAACTTAAAACTATCTTAAGACAGTAATTGAGATTTACAATCAATCTAACTATGATTCCATCCCTTGCATTTGGCCGAAAATATATTTGGTTGCTACTTGAGAAGGTTCAGTTTTCATTTCCTTAACAAAACATGTGTGCTGTTTCCTCATTGTTGTGTAGGAACCTTGATAGTCTAATGTTTATATTTTTCCCCCTTTTATTGACTAATATTTTTGTTTGTTATTTTGGATATCAGGAACCATTGCCAAGGGTGCAGCACTATTACATGAAGAGGGAGCTAGGGAAGTTTATGCTTGTTGCACACATGGTGTTTTCAGGTATTGCTGTCCGTTCAATACAATTTTATTAATCTTTTGTTATTTTAATCCCCAAGTAAAGTTTGCAATGTATCGGATTCTACCATCTGCTTCCTAAATCTGAAGCATGTTATACTTGTTACTTACCATGTTATTCAATCAATTTCCATTAGCTTACATACTGCTTAAGTTGTTAACCGTAATCAGTAATCACAAATTGAAACTTATATTCAGCGCCAAATTCAGCTCATAAATATATCTGTACCTAGGCACTTATGTTCTGCATTATGGATGAAGCTGTAGTTACTAGTTAACTAGCGTGACTGATGTGTAACCAACTTTTATCTTGCTAATAATAACTTATTATGTTTGCATTATTGCAGTCCTCCTGCAATTGAGAGGCTGTCCAGTGGCTTATTTCAAGAGGTGATAATTACCAATACCATTCCCGTGGCAGAGAAAAACTATTTCCCTCAGTTAACTATTCTTACCGTAGCGAATCTGTTGGGTGAAACTATTTGGCGTATTCATGATGATAGTTCTGTCAGTAGTATTTTTCAGTGAACAATTGCCTTTTGCAGTTAATTTCAATGAATAAATGTAGTTTATTATAGGCCTATATCCAATTTTCATCATATATATCATTTTGGTTTCAATTTTATATGTCACGTAGTGGACCTCTATCTTTATATAAAATAAAGTTTTAAATATATTTTTGGTCTCTTAAAATATATCTACTTTCGCTTTTGGTTTTCCATTTTTTTTTTTGTACGTTTTGTCATCTTATGTTAAAGAGGCTCTTTATGGACAATGAATGTGACGAGGGCCGAGCATGCGTCTGCGACCCGGCGTAAAACTGACATAAACATAACTGCTAACACATGAAAGTATTGGGTCGGGTGCGAGTCGAGTCTCAGGTCAATAGTTGTAAAGAATTGGCATGAACGGTTGCATACAGACGGGTCTGGTATCTAAAAATATATATCTTGATAACTAAAACCGACTGAGCAATGATTAAGATGCAAATTTATTTTTTTTATAGATGAAAAAAATGTTATATTTTTTACAACCTTGTAATATATTGAAGAATGAGGAGTAAAATATACTCTATATTTTAGGTCTATTTAAATATTTTTTTTAACGGCAAATATATTATTAAAAATATGTCTCTGCACAAGATGGACAGAGACCGGTAAAAGTAGAACTACAGAACAAAGGTGACGTATATAGGCGGAACACCGATGAACAAAACTAAAACTAACACCACCTAAAGGAGGTTCGTTTTTAATCTCATTTTTAGAAAGACACTCTACTGAACCAAGAGTTGATGCACGGCGGTAGAATGAAAACCTAGGTAGATAAAGTCTTAGTTGTAGTCCTCCTCCAAACAGTACAGTCAACACCGACAAGATTAAGTCAATCACATACAAAAAAACCTGCAAATCTCAACAGATTTGAAAACCAACAGAGACTAAAAAAAAGTCCTGCAAATCTCAACAGATTTGAAAGCGGTCAGAGAGTCGAGTATCTGGAAAATAAAAACCCCACGACATTAACCACACCTCGCAACTCCAGAACCAAACAATAACAACGGAGAACATCCCACATCACATGAAACCTCTAGATCGACACTGACACACCCCACCCACCGGAAAAACATCGACACAGCCACCGCCAAATCCGTCACCACGTCACTAACACGTCACCACAACCTCTGTCGACTGTCGGAGGAAACGAAACCTCCAATACCACATCCAACTACAGCACCCACAGACAAAAAAAGTAATTGCATCTCACCCATTGTATTGTTCTTCTATCTCTTTGTTGCCTTATGTACAAGCTATTGAATTATTTAAAGAATAAAAATTTATGGGTTAGTAAAATTTTAGACGTAGCAACAAAATTTCAATCTAATATATTAAAACCGACTTGTTAAAATGGGGTCCAAATTAAGAGGTTGCAATTTTTATCAATTTGACGATTTTTTGCCCTAATCCGACCGATGCTCAACCCTATATTTGACGTGCTGCCACATGACAAATGTTTTTGGTGCCATTTTAAGTATGATTTAAACCCTTGCAAAAAATTGAAGTGTTTGTTTTAATCTCTATAAAGTCAACGATTTAGTCTTTTTTGAAATTGTTAGTATCTTCATCCATTATCCACTTTGAATAGCGCATAAAAATCAAAGTCCATTCTTTTGCTCCCTTTAACCTTCTTATTGGGAAGTTCGGGAAAGCTCGGGAGAAACTATAGGCCAATGCTCCAGGACCACAAGAGACTTTGACACCATATATCCACCCAAAACCTTAAGGTGTTAGGTTAATGGGTGATCTCTCTTATAAATCCAACATTCTTCCCATACATAGTCGATGTGAGATTTAATCATTCATACTTTAAACCCAACACTTCTCGTGTGACTCTTCGATTTTCAATAGTGCTCCGCTTGTATTGTAGAGTTTTGAGTGTTGAAAAAATGCAAATTTTGAAAAAAACGGTTCACACCCTTGAATTTGAACTTAGTATGCATTATTAAACTAGCCGAGATACCCGTGCTCGCACGGGGAGAGCGGCATCGCCGCTCCCATTGTACTTAATTACTCCATAACATCCTATTTAAAGAGATGATTCAGTTGTTAATTTTATACATGAAAGGATTAATGTGAAATTCCAAAATATTAATGTTAAAATAATATTTGAAATTAATAATGTTAAAAAATAATGTTATTGAAAAATAATGTTAAAAAAATATTAGAAAATAATAATTTGTTTTGGAAACATGCATATTTTTATGAAATAGTTTTAGTTTTATCAATGCATGTGTGTGGATGAAGAAATAAGTAGTGTTAGTGTATTGGGCCAACCATATAGATTTTATAGTTTCCCAAAAGTAAAAGCTCATTTGGTTGTTTTTCATTGTCTATATAAATGACAACCAAATGAAGATTATTTTACAATTGAAGTTGAAAGTGTTGAGGGTTGAGAAATTTTTTAGAGATGGATGGTGGTAACCATGATATCTTGGATCATAATCAAGATTTAGGTGATGGAGAAGTAATTAACATGGAACAAAGTGGTGTAAAGTATCCTTTTTCATTCGTTAGACATGGCGAAGACTTTCGTTGGTGGGAATACCAAATTCCCGAGAACAACAATTATTTGGTAAGTTTTTATTTAAAGATTTTAAAAATATTAATTTGTATTATAAATTATTATTGATATAATTCTAAAAAATTTATGCAGAAAATTCCAGAAGAATTCTCATTTATTTTTTTTAATAGGAATCACGCGAAATTAAGGTCACTGATCAGGAAAATGGTGAAAGATATGCTTGTGATATTCATTTTGGGATGAACAATATGGATGGTATATATGTAGGAAATGGTTGGTCTGATTATCTTAAAGCCAGAGATTTGAAAAAAGGAGATTGGTTGTTTCTTTATTTGTTTGAAGATAACCCCCACAATTTACATGTAATTGTTATAGAATCAGAATGATTAAGAAAGTTTTTGCAAACTAAGTGCTGCTAGTTTAATGGTATAGTGATGCTTATATTTCTTTATATTACTTTAATGTATTTGTAGTTGGTGTCCTTTTAATATAATATATATATATATATATATATATATATATATATATATATATATATATATAGAGGATGTATCATATGAGAATGATAAACTTATACGAGAATATGAGAATGAATATTGGCCATTAGATTAAAATGAAGGTGCAGGATTAAAAGATCACAGGTCCACGTGACTCATTTACCATAATCTTTTAATCCTACACCTTCATTTTAATCTAATGGCCAGTATTTATTCTCATATTCTCATATAAGTTTACCATTCTCATATGATACATCCTCTATATATATATATATATGTTGTTTTTCATGTATCCCAATAATATATTTATTAATTATTTAGTATGATAATTAATATATTATGCTATATATGAAAATTTATATGAGAGGTAGTTAATTGGACAATAGACATTAATTTAGCAAAAGTAAAAAAAAAAAAAAACATTACAATTAAAAATAAAACATAAATTGAAATACAAAGTAGTTAAATAAACTAATTTGATAACTTGTAGGCGTGACACTTTCCATATATGTCATAGAGATTAAACTTGAAACGGATGATGTCCCCTGGCTTGTAGAAATTTAGACTTGAAAAACACTTTTTGCAGTTAGTAACTTGTGTTGATGTATGAAAGTACATAGATTGAGTGGTAGAGTAGTATTGATTATGACAATTGAATTTGAACTGGTTTAGTCGTTAAGTTCAAATCTTAGTAATAGTTAGCTTAAAAGTAGTACATTTGTCTCAAAATATAAGTAAAAATTGGTCAATAAAAGTGTGTTTTTTGTCTGAATGTCTAACGAAAAAATTGCATTGACTTATTTTTGCTTATATATTGAAACGAAGGGAGGTAAGAAATTTTTAAAAAATGTCAATTAATCTTTGTGTAAAAAAAATATAAGCAAAAGTGATGAGTCCCTAACGGAAGTAATTAGATGTATTTTATTCAAAATTTCGACCATATACACTCAAATTGATGAAGTATCATACATTTAATAGATATTTTTGCCGATATTTTTCAATATACCATTGAAAAATTATTAATATGACACTTAATTTTCTATAAGTGTCGGATAAATTGCAGATGTCAATTTTCAGATAAATTGCAGATGTCAATTTTCAGATAAATTGCAGATGTATAAATTGCAGATGTCAATTTTCCTAACTGTGTGACATAACAACTTTAAAATAATGTGCAAAATCTAGTATAGAAACTTGTAAAGGTCCAATTTTTAGAGATAAAACTTATACACAATGAAGTAAGATTTTAGAATAGATATGAACCTGTTTGTCGAGAATGAGAAACTCCAAGTGTTCACCTTTCCCTATACCAGTTTTCCAAATATCTTCCAGTCGGACAGCAAATTTCCAAAGTTCCTTTCCATCATTGATATCCTTAATGAAATCTAAAGCTCTGGCCATCTTAAGCAACATAAATTATATAATAAAAACAACCAATTTGTTAGTTTTTTTTTATAGTATAAACATGGTTAAAAAACAAAAGTGAAGCTTATGAACACATTTATGATTTTGGTTATAAACGTATGAAGCAAAGTTATGAACATTCTAGCATTTCTGTCAAAAGTGAAGCTTATAAGCTTATGAACATTCTAGCTTATAAGCTTATGAACGCATAAAACTGGTGTATTTTTGAAGCTTATGAACATGAAGCAAATTTATTTTCATAAATTTGAAACGGTGCAAGAAGCAATAAGCAAAAAGGGAAGCTTATAAGCTTATGAGCCAAAACTACTATTTTTGATGTTGCTTAGTCATGCATGCAAGAAGCAATAAAGTGACCAAAACAAAAACAATAACACTACAAATTTTCGGAAGTGCCATAACAGAAAAAGACTTGCTTTTTTTGATCTGTTCCAAAAGGGTAAGAAAGTGAGCTGTTCATCTTCCAAAAGGGTATGAACATAAAAAAAGTGAAGCTTTTTGTGCAAAATATGAAGCTTATAAGCTTAATGGCCGAAAAAATGACAGAAATGAAGTTGTTTGGTGGCGATTCTTACCGGTGCTTGATAGCGGTGAAAAAATCTGAAATGAAGTTGAGCTTGGTGTGATAGCAGAGAAAAGTAGAGTTGTTCCGTGTAGAAGAGAGAAGATGTGATTTGAAAAATGAAGTTGGGAATAGAAATGAAGCAGTTCCGTGTAGAAAGCTTGATACTTGGTTTGCTCAAAAGCTTACTCTTTTGCTGACAAATAAGGAATGTCCGGTGGACATTAACCAATGTACAAAAAAAGTGCAAAATCATGTACAATTTTTTAAATTCAAATTGGATAATAACAAAATCCGTAATGTAATAGATTGATCACATAAGAGACAAAAATTATATGGTGGAAAAAGACCACAAATGACCTTAAATGTATGATGTGTCAATTTATTATTGGAGGGTATTAGAGGATATCTTGGTATAATAACATGTATCTTGTTTATATAAATATAAATATATATATATATATATATATGATAGAACATGGATTGATAGGCTGTACAATTTTTTTTTGGCTAATCGTACGTTTCACTAATGCCTATCAATTGAAGTTTTTTCCTTCATTTTTCATCATTGATCCTCCTCTTTTATATGAATTATTTTCTTCTATATTTATTTATTTTCAATATTTTACTTGTAAATGGTCATATAATCCATTGTCCATTATTCACGACACTCTCATCGCTGTAATTTGGTGATAATGATTGAGATTGATATATTGATTAACAAGGGGATTTTTGGGGGCAATTGTGATTGAGAATGTTACGACTAATTGAAGGAAAGTTCTCAGAGTAAACCACCAAATTGGTCCCTGGCTCTGTAACTCGCTCTCAAATTGGTCCTTGACTCTATCAATATCTCAAATTAGTCCTTGACTCTATCAAACGCTTCTCAAATTAGTCCATCCGTTAACTTCCGTTTGCTAACTCTGTTAACTCTGCTTCCGTTTGCTGACATATGATAAGTTTTCACTTGATAGATTTTATAAACTTTACTTCAAGAACAAAAAATCTCACAAGAACATTCAGGCTCATCACATTTGGCTCTTACTCTTGTTTTATCATTCTTCACCCACATTTGATAGAGTCAGCAAACGGAGATAAGAGCCAAATGTGATGAGCCTGAATGTTCTTGGAAGATTTTTTGTTCTTGGAGTAAAGTTTATAAAAGCTATCAAGTGAAAACTTATCATCTGTCAGCAAACGGAAGCAGAGTTAACAGAGTCAGCAAATGGAAGTTAACGGATGGACTAATTTGATAAACGTTTGATAGAGTCAAGGACTAATTTGAGATATTGATAGAGTCAAGGACCAATTTGAGAGCGAGTTACAGAGCCAGGGACCAATTTGGTGGTTTACTCTGAGAACTTTCCTTCAATTAGTCGTAACATTCTCAATCACAATTGCCCCCAAAAATCCCCTTGTTAATCAATATATCTTATTATGACACTATCATGTGCAACAAACATGCCATAAGTGTTCTAATATTACTATTTAGTGTGTCATTCATCGGATTAGGTATAAAGGAAATTTACTTTTTCCACCCTAACCATTTTTTCATGCGCCCTACGAGTTTACCAAAATATTCCTATCCACTACTTAGTAGCAGATACACCTTATAACGGCATCTACTTAAGTAGCGGACAATATTTTTTCCAAAAATTCTCATTTTTATAACGTCTGATATTTAAGTAACAAAAGGGTAAAACAGAAAAGACATAAGGTGCGCAAGGTGACAGAAGTAACTCTAGAGGTTTACACGTATTATTTTCTAACCGGTTATGATCACGGGTACTTAAAAAAATAAAAATAAAATTAAATACATTATGGGCCTAATTGGGCAATCATCAATTAAGCCCGTGAAATACAAAATCTACCCGGATCCAACTGGTTCTATATCTTGAGAGCCGAACCCTAAATTTGATAAAACCCTAATTTAAACCTATAAATAATCCCCAAATTCAACATCTTCTCCATCGTGAACAATTCAGCCGCTAGTTAATTATTCATTCCTTTGTGCATCTTATCTTTAGCTTTGTTCTTGTTATTTCTTTTATATGA
Organism: Trifolium repens; assembly: GCA_030408175.1. Lineage (NCBI taxonomy): Eukaryota > Viridiplantae > Streptophyta > Magnoliopsida > Fabales > Fabaceae > Trifolium > Trifolium repens. The sequence goes on along the minus strand of CP125850.1, from coordinate 42,404,942 downwards.
TGTTCAATTTGTAGATGAACTATTCAGCAATATATTTTTTTTTGTACAATTTGTTTTGCAAAACCGGTAATTGACAGAGCCTTGATGAAAAAAACTGTGCTGGAGCGAGTCGATGATGGCGCAATCCTCTAAGAAGTTCTGAGCTCTATAATTCAATCTTTCTACTTTTTTTAAATTTTTTATTTTTATAAATATTTATTTGCTTGAAAGATTTGGGTTTGTTTGAATTGATGAATTGTTGTTGAAAGAGGGAAAAGAGAAAAGCGAAGTGATGATAGAATTCATTTGTCTGTCAATCCTCTGATATTATTTGATGTTACTCATGAATCCCGACAGGTTCTGATCGCTTTTGATTAATTCCCTCTTTTTTACTCTTTTTCAATTCCTTAAAGATTTTATTTTTTTCTTTTCAATTATTGATGATTTTTAATTTGATGTGATCAACATTATTTATGGGCATATGATGAATCTTTATTTGTGTAAATGGGTAATTTGCATCTGAATAATTCATTGATGTTATTATCACCTTGGAGAACTGATGTCCAAAAATTATGTTGAAAACATTTTGTTTGTGTTATTAAATCTGAAAATTTCTGGTGATTGTTTTCTAATTGTGTTATTAAAGTGAATGTGATATTTAAATTATATTTATGGGCATATGATGAATCTTTATTTGTGTAAATGGGTAATTTGCATCTGAATTTTATTTGATGTTAATATCACCTTGGAGAACTGATGCCCAAAACTCTATTAAAAGTATGAAATAATGTTGTTCTAAAATTGAGTTTTTCTGATTTTTTGTGATTGAATCTTCTTACTTGTCTGGTGGATCAAGTCAGTGACAAGGGTGGACAGATTTGTATGGAAGGATATGACTAAAATTTTAATGCCCAAAGTAAAAGGAGATTAAGAAAATATTTGATTGGATATTATATGAAATCAATTAAATAAGAGTAATGGACATGAAAACTGATGCATAAGAAGAAATAATAGAGTTCCCTAAAAAATCCAATTGGAAATGAAGAAATTTAATGTTAGAGCTCCCTTTAACAACTCCAAATGCAAAGAAGTTTCACCTAGTTAACTCTACATGACAAGTCAAAGTAAAATCAAATTAACATATCAATGGTTCCTGACAACAGTTATCTATTGGAAGCACAACAATATCAAAATATTGCACTAAACCTACTTGGTTGACCACAGTTGTAGTGAGATTGATGATGGATTCCAAAGTAAAGGGAGAATATGAAATGATAATATTTAACTGTAAGTATGGACTTGAAAATTAGAGGATGAAAGAGCAAAATGTTTGATGGAGAGCAAGTGTTTTCCAACTGACAACTGGCAAAAAAAGAAAAACTACTTCTAGCAGTTTAGTGTAAAACATATCACAGATAAAAAAAAATACTAAAGGCTTCAAATACCACAAAAAACATATAGGCTTCATAGTTCATGGCATGCTAGCAGATTTACATACAGTTTACACAAGTTGTCTCTCTTTATCAGCACACCCTCAAGCAAAATGTTAAACACACTGCAGAAGAATAAACAAATTCTTGTAAGCAAAATCATATAGACAGATACAGATATCAAATCTAACTGTTTTCTCTTCATTGACTTCAAGGAAAATCTCCGGATGTTAATTAGACACCTTGGTAGTATACAACAATCTTTTTGTTATCGTATCTAACATGACAAATCCTCATTGACTTCAAGGAAAATCTCCGGATGTACAACCGCACTTGCGAAATTTAGAGCTCGTTGTAGCTTTCTTTGGTCAATTACTTCAACATCAACCAAGAAGATCGAACTAACTGGTCGATGATCTGAGAGCTTATTTTCAGCACACTGATACTGAAGTTGCTTTATTCCTTTTCCTAGCCACAGTATGCGATCGCACCTGCATAATCTCGCACATTAATAAGTATTAAAATTCATGCAGCACCAACAGAAATACAAAACATTCTTAGACTTCTAAGTCTTACCATGCTGGAGATCTCTTTTTTTCACATTCTTGTGTGCCCTCGCCAACATATTTATCAGAGTTAAATTCATACTTGTAAGTGGGTGGAAAGTTTATCAACCCCTCTTTCCATCCCTCAAATACATGTCCATTACATAATTCATTGCTTAGCTGCAAATGAAGTCAAGCAATAAGAAATTCTTAAGTGTGAATTAGGAAAAATCTAAATAACGAGTTGAAAAAAGAGCGACATATTCGAGCCACCGGCATATTAAATCAAGTCTGATAGTGTTGGATGTATATGAAAATATTATCATAATCAAATGTGATTACTAATGAGGTAGATCCTTGTTTGGTGACATCACTTGCAATCCTTTGGCAACTCTAGGCTAAGTCTTGATGAAAATCAGAACACCATATTGGAGACCAATAGTTGAGTCTAAGTTTCATAATTCTTACCTGATCATATTCCATGAGTTCATCCCACTTCTTCAGAGCTATTAGCTTTCGAACCTCGCCATCCGATATATTGATACGATAATTCAAATCTCCAAACCAGAAAATTTGACTGTTAGCAGAAAGCAACCCGTCAGTGAATCCAAGATCTTCATTTGCAACATTGATAGACAATATTTCTCACTCAAAAAAACATGTCAATAAGATGATCGTAATCCCAACTAGACAGCCCGGTTGGTGAGCTAAGGGACACCGAAGAAGTTCTAAGCAGGATGTTTAGGGTTCAAAACCAGTTACTTACTAACAGTTATCTATCCATAAATGAAAAATCATTGTAAAGGATAACTTTTCAAGTAAAGATAAACTTGCTTACTCGTGCGATGGAATTGTTTGTGGTTGATCTGTATCCAAGACTGATGAGAAACGCGTACGTTGTACAATTTCATGAACGTCTGAGTTTCGTCTTTGTTCCGCTCCATCTTTCTGACCCGAAGCTAGATGGGAACAAACAAAACACATACGTGACTGAAAGACAGACATGCTAACCGAAATAGACCCCTGCATTAGTGATAATCTGTTACCATATTATAAACAAATGCACACATATAGTTAGTCTTATGATCAACATATGAAATTGTCGATTTGATATGCTGTCATCGATATATTTTAGTCAATGAATTAAGATAGTTTGTATTCTAATTTTGTATTTGAAAGTTGCATTACATCATTACCTTGTTTCCCATGTATCCCATAAGACCAACACCAACTTGAGAAACTTTCAAATGATGAATATGCCTTCTCAGCTTCCTTTGAACCCAAACAGATACATATATTCCAACCATTTGCTTACTCACAATCCTAACATACTTAGGATATGATTTCATACTAACTATTCCATTAACATCTTTGTCAATAGTTAATTCTAAAAATGTATCATTTTCTTCATCAGATACATCAACAAGAGAATCAAATACTTTAGGCACTATTTCATGTTGCTTTTCTCCCCATAAGTAACTCAAATTTCCAGAACTCCGGTGTGAACGTTTCATTCCATAACCATACAAGGAAGTACAATTTGAAGTGCTTAGTACTCTGCGCAATTTCGTATTTGGTTCAACATGATGGATTGTATCTAATGGAAGTTCAGGCCAATCAAGTATAGTTTGAAGATCAATGTCGTATATTTTTCTCAATGCAATATTATTTTCTATACCAATCACACTTTTTATCTCTTCCTTGTTTTTTATTTCATCATCATGAATCTCTAAAGTTCCAAAATAGTCCTCGTCATCGACAATATCCAGTGGATTAATTTGCATATCAAAAGTTGTTCTAACAGGAGAAGGAGGAGCACTGTAACTTTTCTGTTGAGTTTCAGGTTCAAATGATTTGTTCAGAGTTCTTCGAATGATTTCTTCCCATTTTGAGATTGGTTTATTATCCTCAGCTCCCAGTACATTTCCAGCATTCAATGGAACAACCTCTTGAAAACTGTTAAGAGCAACTTATAAAAATGAATTAAAAAAGATTTGAACTTAAATTGTAGGGCTTTACCCCTAGGGGAGCCCTTCCAGAAATTCTCGAAGGCCAAGGATAAACCTAGGCCTAAGAGGGGGTTTGGAAATAGTTTTCAACCAGCAATAGACGCGCCTCGGTTAGAACCTCATTAGCTGCGTCATTGCCCCAAGCGCAAAGATACTTATAAATGAATTAAACTCATCATTTTATAATAACTTAAGACACATGATGTGTATGATCTTGGCGATGTGGGACATTATTGTAGTAATTGAAAACTTCAAAACATGTTCAGTACTCACATGATTGCTAGACAAAAACTTGTATTGAAATTACTATAAAATTCAAGCAATTAAGACATCATAGTGAAATATACTAACCCAATAATGTAAATATCTGATGGTTCTTGGATACAAAGCCAACCCTCAATTTCAAGATCATTACATGGAAGTACTCCAGCAACATTCCAAGTTCCAATTGTTACCCTAAAAGTTAACCAATTATAATGAATTTCATTAAATAATATCTTTAAATTAAAGTTAATGACATGTTACATAATCAAATTAACTTCAGACCTCACTTCCTTTGTATTTATGTATTGCGCACGCAAAGTTTCTGATTTTCTTCTTCTGTGTCGTCTCATCTTATTATAGTCCTTACAAGATATATCTGAATTACAAATATAAAATAGTCAATCATTTGAGTACAAAATAGTTATATTAAAGAACAAAGTGTAAACAAGAAGAAGAATCTATGGTACAAAATGAAGCACATATATACCATCATCTTCACTCTCAGTTTCAGTATCTGCTTCATCTTCACTAAAATCATACACCTTTTGCTTTATGTTCAACCATTTCTTCATCACTATGGAGGGCCAAAACACCTACAATGAAACCAAATTTCAAGGTGTTAAGAAAATGCATCCTTATAGAATAGAAGATTACAAGACATGCATATTGTTAAATTAAATCTTATACCTCTGAGCGTTTTCCCTTCCTTTCTTTCATTGTTCATTAAGTCAAAATACTATACTTGAAACTGAACTGAAAAAGTACTTAAATATGAAGCTCTTAAATATGGAACCTGATCACAACTTTTAGCCACACTATCTGGTTTGTTAATAAAACAAAGTTGGAAAATTTGAATGCACTATAGAAAGGAGATCCTAATGGAATATAATAGAAAAGGACACACAAATGTGTGACATGACAATATTACCAAGATATCCACAACCACAACTTTCATATAAGGTATATATATATAATAATATACTGGCCTAAAACCGAACTGATGAGACCTCTGGATTACGGTTCAATTGTTTTAACCATAGTTTAACTGGATGATTAATAAATAATAAAAAAAAGTGAAAAATAAAAATCAGATAAACCAACGACAAGTTAATCACAAGTTTAATTTAGTTCAACCGAGATCAAACTAACCGGCGAGCTAGCCGATTTTCGGATTTCAAAACATTGCATATGATTACTAAGGAGGCCCGGCCCAATACCATGTGCCACATGAGCCATGGCATTGGGCCTCAAAAAACTGAAGGCCTCCAACAAAAAATTATATAGTAGGTACTGTTAGTAAAAAGGGGGGTACGATTAGCTGTAAAAGTAGTAATGTTTGTTAAGTCCATTGCTGCAGGCCCGGATTGTTAAAAAAAAAAAAAAACAGTTCAAAGAAGAAGAAATAAAACTGACGGGTTGCTGCTGGCTGCATACATAATACCAAGGCCTCTCAAAAGCAGTTTTTTGTTAATTATAAGGATGATTATTATTTTTATGTTATTTGCAACTTAAATTGAGGATGAATTTTTTTAAAAAAAAATTGCATTTATTTATTAAAGGACCACGTTTAATATTTTGCACATAGCCTCCAAAAACTCGGAGACGGCCTTGCTAAGGAAGTCCAACAAATATCACTTTCTTGATAGATTTGTAAAAGATAAATCAGTCAGCCAATGCCAAGAAACAAAACTGTTCATGACCATAACAAAAAAATTGTATTGTTTTTCATATTCAGCCAGTCAAGCAACTAGCTAATAAAAAAAAATAGTGAAAATTATAAATAATCCAAATTGCTATTTTTTTTCTATTCATTAGAAGAATAATGCACAAATTAATATCTACTTCATTAGCAGATTCACTACAGCCACAAAATTTAGATAGTCACAAAATGTACATACCAAACCCAATAATAAAAAATACTTGATCCTATATTTTATTATAACATTTGGGCAACAACTAGCTAATAACAAAAAGTAATGTAAATCATAAAATGATTCAAATAGGCATTTTTTTCCTATTATATTTAGGGCCATGCTAAATAATGCACCCGGTATAATAGTTAAGGAAGTTAAAATAAGCATATTTTACATAAACATTATTTATACTTTTAAAAAGTAGATTATACAAGTTTCAATGTTTATTTACTATATTTAGTTCCTTAACTAGTACACCTAGTGCACAGGTGCACTAGTTAGCACTTTCCTTATATAGACAATATTGCAAAACCTAATATATGTTCTAAAGTAGCAGAATTAACTGCTACCACAAAATGCAGAAGTGAATACATCAGCAGAAAACATAACATTGATGTTGACTGCCAATTAAAAGAAAAAGACAAGTGTGCAAGATTTGCTAATGATTCCCCACAAAGGAGAAGTTCCCATAATAAGTAACAATCTTAATAATATAATTAATGTTTAATTGTAGTTTTTGTCCCCTTATTTTCGTTATTTTTCAGATTTAGTCGTCCTATTTTAAAATTCGATAGTTTTGGCCCCCCTATAATAATTTTTAACTATAAATTGATGATGTGATATGTTTTAAACGACGTGATATATACTCTTTTGTTGAGAAAAATCTTTTATAAAATTAATTTAAAACATGTTGTATCATCATGTTTTAGATAAATTGACCAAAACTGTCCAATAGGCACATGCAATTTTGTTAACAAATATTGTTGTTACTTGTTATAAATTTGGACGTTATATGAGGTTGAGTAGTGATTAGAAGCTAAGAGTTAAGAAGTTCAAAATCATGAGTTCATCATGTTAAGTATGACTCATAGACAAGAAGGTGGGTGAATCGAGCGGGTGAGGTGATTGGGGGTGCGGGGGCTATGATTCAAGGGTATTCTTGTAATATAAACGGCAGTTTTATATATATGATTTGTAATATTGAAAAATCCTAATTTATTATAAGTAATAATATGGAACTACAGCTGTTTTATAGTCGCAAACGTAGACACACTTTATCGAATTGTGTAATCAAACTATTGTGTTCATTGTTTGTGATTTGCGTTTCATGCTTATTCTATCCGTTTTTATATGATAGAGAAAATACTAACCCAACAATTAATCTTGAACATACTTTTCAAAATTGGGTATGGATCTAATGTAATTGAAAAAACAAACAATTAGATGTATGAGTTGATTTTGATCTTCAATTTGATTTATTTTTTTGTCATGTAGTCTAGTGACTAGAAATTCCACTCATGATCATGGATTTGATATTAGGTCACATTCACAAAATCATCGCCACATCTGGTTTCAAATGGATTGCCACAACAAATAACTATGTGAGCGTCTAATATAAATCTGACATATTCATTAATGCCTTAACCAATTGAGCTATCCTTTGAGATTTGGGGATATGACTAGGGTGCAGGTCGGTAGACAATATACACTTCAATTTTAAAATTTATGTTCTACTCTTTCATGCAATTAGGTCTAGAATTGATATTTGTTCATTTATAAAATTGACCCACAAAACAGAATGATGATTTGAGAATGTCGGGCTAGCGCACTACTACATGTGAATGTAAAAAAGTTTTGGTAAAACTGAAATTGAGTCATAAAATGAAAGCAACTTCCTTCCTTGTAAATCTATCTTATATCTTGGCTATGTGGAATTCTTAATTCTAATGCCGACAACAATTAACCCAGTTGTTTTTAAGATATTACTTCACCCGTTCTTTCAAAGCTTTGTTTGTGAGTTTGGAAGGGAGGAGAGGGTTTTGGAGGGAGGGAAATAGAGAGAAAATTAGAGAAATCTTTTATATTTTTTAAGAAAGTATTTTTTATAGAGAAGGACAAATAAATACTTATGATTAATATATTATGAATTTAAGAATATTATAACAATATTAATTAAATTTAAAGAATTCATATAAACCCTCCAAACCCCCATCCAATACAATTTTTGAGTTCCACCAAACTCCTTCCCTCCCAAACTTCTCTATTCCTTCCACTTGTTTCTTCCTTTTTTTCAAAATCATTCCCTCTCCTCCCCTCCAAACTCGCAAACAAAGACTAAGTGTTTAAGAACGTCAGATTTAGCGTTCATATTTCATTATCCATTTAATGTTTTAAAGATACATTTGTCGATTGTACCATTTATCAACTACTCTTATCATTTTCAATAAAACTAATTAATGTTATGTATTTGAAAAACTAATTTATTTATTTTTTGTATAATATATTAAATTAATTGAAAAGAAAAAGTGTGTGCAAGAAAAATAAAAATTTGTTAGTGGATTAAAATTAGGGTATAATAGGAAGACAATGTGCAAAAATACAATTTCTTAATTTTGTCAATTTTATCTGATTCGAGAGTCAATTCTGACATCAAATGATTTCAGTCCCTTTTCGATCACAGTTGTGAGGCCAGGGGAATGGTCATCCGTACCAAATTCAACATCAATCACCATTAAATCAACTGAATTAATAAATTAGTGCTATTTCTTACGAAGATATAACACGCAAGAAATGCAAGAATGGCACGCAAATGATCACATGCGCTACTACTAACCCACACAATTTGGGTTTGAAAAATGCTAATTTGCAAGAAACTAACAAACAAGAAAGAGAAGAACGAATCCTAGCCCTACAATTCCATCATAATCTCCCCATGATTTCCTCTAAACTTCCTATTTTATAGCAATTTTAATTTTTTTTAAATAATATAGTACAATTTTTGCATTTTTTGTACATTTTCTCCCGAAACATATAACATTGCTCTTCGATTCATTCCTTCAACTCTAGTTTGTGTTGTGTTTAATTTTAGTTCCATCTTCATGAACAATTTAAAGAGAAAAAGTTTAAAAATGGATTGTAGAAAAATAAAAGAAAAAAGTTTGCAGAACTTCTTCTTCATTAACAAGCCGGCCACTTAGATTTCATCATCTTGTCGTTCTGCTGTAGAATAGCATCTCAAAAATGGCCATATGAACTTCTCCAAGTATTAGTCACATCATAAGCCTTCCCAATCAATTGAAACATCTGGAAAAAATCAAATTCTCTACAATTGAAAATCATGTGGTTTTGTGTCCGGTGTTGTAGTGTGATTGAGGGAAATGGTGAATGTTTAATGCAATTGCAAACCTTTTAATAAATAATAAATAATAAATTAACCGACAAATAACCGGAGGCGTATAATCAGTGAAGTAAATATTGTACACTCCCCAAAATACAACCGATTCTTCTCCATAATAAACATATCGAGGCTATTAATACACAACAATATCTACAAGGTAGTAACTAGTAACTCAGGTATTTAGTAAAAAGGTATTTGGAAGTAAACTCTCTTCTCATTAGGAGGAATGATTCTGCCAAGGTTGTCAGAATCGAGAGTTTACGTTAACTCTTTTTGCCTAGGTAAAATCGAAACGTAAAATCGAAACGTAAAATCGTCGATTTTACCTCATATTAAAATAATATTAATTTTATATACATAACATGTATATATACTTATATAATACTATAATGCATTAATAATTTAAAATGTCATAGCTAAAATATACTAAATCACCATAACAAAATATAATATTCATAAAAATTGGGTTCTTTTAAAAAAAATTGTCAATTTTTTATTTTTTTTTATTTTTTATAAAAAAGGTAAAATCGTCTCAAAGAATTTTAAAACCATGGATTTTACACGATTTTGCTACGATTTTACACGATTTTACAGATTTTACTACGAGTTAAATCGTGTAAAATCGTTCCAGATCACGATTTTAGCAGAAAACGATTCTACCAGCGATTTAACTCGTTTTTGCTACCTAAAAACGTAAAAACTATGGTTTTTACGTTTTAAATCGCGATTTTAACAACCTTGGATTCTGCGTAAAAGCAAAATTCTTAATGTTGTGAGTCATCAACACAATCAATTTATAATATACGAGAAAAGTAGGAAAGTTTGTTGCCAACTTTCAAAAGGACTTAGTCTTGGCTAATTAGTGGCTAAAAAATAGGAGCATGTGAAAGAGCTTCAAAATTATGCTGATAACACATCACAAAATGAGATAAATATCTCCTATTTAATAGATTGAAAGATGTCTTATCAAATATAAGTAATTAAAATAATTCTCTAGTCAAATTAAATAAATAAATTATGAAATAAATGCTTTTGAAATCTCAAAATTTCCAACAATCCCCTACATATTTCAAAAGTTTTAAAATCAAAACATAAATTAACATCATTTTAAAAATATTGTTTGAGTCACTTTTGACTGTGATGCATAAAACTGGTATAGCAAGTTATATGAACCAATGCTAGAATGATAGACTTCACACACAGTGAAATTGGTGTAGCAAGCTATATGAACCAAAGACACTTGACGTATGTTAGCGGTCTACCACTCACATCAACCCCCACAATTCTCGTGTTTCGCGGTGTTGCGCATTTAGGCCGTGCGCGTGTCTGGTTTTCATGAGTGCTCTAGAGACCTGCCACGGTCTCATGCAAGCGGCCCCACTTGACACTCATATAGGTGATTTCATCTAGTGTATGCTACAACCATACACCAGCCATAAGTGCTTATGGTAATCATTAAAAGTCTTAAAGCTTACCCCTCAAATTAATTTAATTTAGCACTTCTCATAGCCATTATCAATACTCATAGGAAATAGACAAATAATGTTAGTGCTAACATAACTAACAAGTAACTTGTTTTTACCCATATGAACCTTCTTCATGGGATCTCCAATCACAAAGGTTGGGTTCCAATTACTTGTCGTTTTTCAGTGGCATAATCCATTCCTATCAATTTCTTGCCAGGGGTTAAGTCAACGAATACGACCAATTCATACATATTGACTAAGATGTCTCAAAGTCAATTATCTCATATTTCTTCAAGTTTATGAAAATAAACTTGGTTTTCACAATAAGTTTATATCAGTCTGCATAAATGGCTACTATTTAACAACTTATTCATCAATAAAATAAATTTACTTGTAAATTTATTTCACCGGATCATATCCAATTAACATCATCATTGTATTATTAATATACAATGACTCACATCCACTTATAAATCTATTATACTAGTCTACTTAGAATACTTTCTAAGCGACACCCCACATTGGATAAATGCGATTTTATTTGTGAATTTATCACACAAGCTTACTTGAATAATTTTCAAGTGGTAAGGTAACTATCTCACAAAAGAGAAATGATTCTCAAATAGATATTTTTAGTCAAACAAATCTCATGATACATATTTATATTGTTCTAATACAATGGCTACGCCACACTATACCATATAATCTTTTATGGTATATCACAAATATATTTACTCATGTAGCCTTAGGATTATAGGGGATACTCAATATTTTAATTCCAAAATATTTAAACTTCCAAGAAAAAAACATTCTCAACATTCTATATTTATGATAGAATTGTAATTGTAGTACGTCCTTATAATTTTGTGCTACAAATCATACTTGATCCTCTTCTGTTTTAATTCACATTAGCTTAGATGCTTCGTTTTCAAAGAAGTCGATCACCATGCTTGGGTCCCTTCAGCAAGCTAACCCCCGCATTTTTGCATCATAAAATAGAGAAAATAAAATTTCGATAAAATAGGAGCATGTGAAAGAACTTCAAAATTATGCTGATAACACATCATAAATGAGATAAATATCTCCTATTTAATAGGTTGAAAGATGTCTTATCAAATAAGTAATTAAGGATATGTTTGGATTGATGGAATAGAATGGAGCGGAATAGAGTGAAATGTAATGGAATGGAGTGGAATGGAGCGGAATTGAATCAATATTTCATTCCTTGGAACTGGCCTTGGAGTTGTCCAAGAGATTGGAGAAGAATGCTGCTTTTATTGAAACTACCAATGTTGTTTTTGAGTGCTACACCGAACTGGAGGACACGTTGGACAAGAAGATATCCGTCACTAAGGATAGCATTGACTTGCAGGAGGAGTCGTTGTATCTTAATTTATCTACTGAGGAGGCCGTTGAGAACCGTATTGAAATACTGGAGAAGGAACTTCGCCCGTTGATGAAAAGGAAAAGAAATCTTCAACTGGATATTGAATATGATGTTGCTAGACTCTTCAGGACCCGTTCTTCCCTGGCTCGCCTTAAGGAGAAGATGGACAGGTTACACGATGACCAAGATAAAATCAGTCCTGATCTTGATGTCTCCAAAAAATATAAGAGCGAGATCGAGGATTTGCAGGCTGATACCGTTGCGGCGGCTTATGTCGTCGCCTAAGCAGTTTCTTTTCTTAGTCTTTAGGATTTTGTGCTTTCTTGGTTGTATTGTGCCTCGGCACCTTTGTATCTCGTACTTTATTACCCTTTCCATGTTTGTACTATTGTTATGAAATCAATGAAGTTTTTCATTTCCGAAGTAAAGACGCATATTGTATATTTATATTTTTCCATCTCGCCTGTGGGCGTGACCTTGGGTGTAGCCGAGCTTGCATCTCGCCCCTGGACACGCGTCAGTCATCGCGCTGGTTTGCTTTTTGAATCGTTTCAACTCCTCAAAATTCTTTTTTTTCAACCGATGCTTTGATCTTATATATACAGTGCTTCATCTTCATTATTTTGGCTATTTCAGTCACACATCTAAAACAAACCTCCATCTTTGTTCTTCATTTTCTTGTACTTACGTAGATGAGTTTCGTATACTTTCCATAACCGCTTCCCCACTTCCTTTGCGAGTTTCCCGCCAATCACGTTCTCCACGATTTTTTAAGTGGTAACCGCTCCTTATTAACCAGGTATAACCGCTACTTCTCTTTTCTCCCTTTCTATTTTTGATTTCGCGATCAGATTCTAGGGTTTCCAAAAAAAATGGTTATTCTGAGAGATCTTAGTGACGAGGATGAGAGGGATCCTTCACGCCCTCTCATTGTTGGTTCTTTTTTAGAGCGTCAAACCCGTGCACATTTCACTAGGCCTGATGGTTCTGTTAACTATAGCGGCTACTTTTTTGAAGTTATAGGGGAACCCATTAGTCCTGGGGAACTTGAGAGTAGTAATGGCGATGATAGTAGTAGTAGTAGTAGTAGTAGTAGTAGTAGTAGTAGTAGTAGTAGTAGTAGTGGACACAGTAGTGATTGTATGATAATTTGTCCTTCGTCTTTCACAGGAAAACGAAGCGACGAGTCGCTTGCCCTAGTTGCTGTAGGACCGGAAGTTATGGCAATGAAGGTTTCTTCTACCTATCAAAGTATTGAGAGCGTGGCGAAGTTCAGAGAGAATTTCGACGTTTCTGGCACCTTTGACGAACGTGACGTCATCTTAGAGCTGGTGGAGAGAGTCGAGCATGTGCTCGGTGTGCCTTGTTCTGAGCCAACATCCTACTATATGTATACTAGGTTCATAAAGGATTTTCATATGTATTTTCCTTTCACTTAATTCCAGCAATCTATGCTTAGGGTCCTTAATGTCGCTCCTACCCAACTTAGCCCTAATAGTTGGTCTTTTATGAAAGCCTTTGAGTTGGTCTGTTTCGGTCTTGATATTTCTGAGCCATCTGTGGTCGTTTTCTTTTCTTTATTATCATATAAAGAGTTTATTTCCCAATAATGTTGTTTCCTTGAGTGTTCAACCCAATAGGGGTTTGTTTAGTCTTTATAGTTCTAACTATAAGAACTATAAGGACGCCTTTGTGCGTGTTCGCGGTGCTGAGCACTGTCCAGGTGTAATGTATGACGATGATGACACACCCCTCTTTCCCTTTCATTGGACGACCAACCCAGATTGATTAGGGGCGCCATATTTGAGAGGTTGAGCGAGTTTGAGAGGGATACGGTCGTCTATTTGGAATCCCTAAACCAAATGAGTCCTAGGGAACTTCTAGACGCCGAGCATGCTCCCGCTGTCTTAGAAAAATATCTCAGTAAGTCGCCTTATGAATTTCTTCGTCTTTGTGCATGATATGCTTTTTACTGCTTTTCATTGATTTATGTGACTAAAATTTCTCTTTTTCCTTGTAGAAGACATGTCAACTTTGACTCCTGCTCAGAGAATGCAATTTCTGGAGAAGGCGAGGAAGAGGATAGAGCAACCTGAGAAGAAGGTTGAGGTCCTCAGCCAATTGGATGTGGGCGAGGGAGACAAGAAGAAGAGGAATGGTGGTGACTCTCGAGTCAGTATCCCTGTGAAGACTTCCAGCTCTAGCCCTGTTGTTGGCGAGCAAGCTGCCAATGTTGAAGGGGAAATTAAGTCTCCCTTAAAGAAAAAGTCGAGGACCACGTCCCAGAAAACCAAGAGGGATAAAGATGTGGTGGATGTTGATAAGGAGTTGGTTGAAGTGGAAGACCATATGATGGAAGTTTCTCCGGTGGTTGAGGAGGTAGTTGTTGGGGTGAGCCAAGCTGGAGGGGCTTCGCCTCTAGATCCTCTCTTTGATCCTGAGGTGTTTCTATCTAGGATGGTGGACATGGCAAGGAATTCTGCACGGTTCAACAACATAGGTTCTGATGAGTTGGCGAGGATGGCTCTCGGCTATGAGCTCAAGGGACTCCTTCTGAACTATGCCTTGGCGTCCCGCCAAAAGGCTGAGCTTTCCATCGCTAAGGATAAAGAAGCTTTGGTTGAGAAAAACTTGGCTGCCCTTGAGAAAGACGTACAAACTGCTAAGGATAAATGTGAGGGCGACTTGAAGACCCTGAGGGAAAAGAATGCCGAGGAGATTGCCGCTCTGACCAAGAAGCATGAGGAGGAGCTTGCGATTGCAAAAAGAGGGATAAAGAGTCAGCTATCAAGACCATGAACATCGTCCAAGGTAGTCTCAACACCAAGGATGAGCAGATTAGGCCTTGACTAAGGACAGTGAGGCGGCTCTTGCTGAACTGGCGAGCTTAAGTGATGCAGGAGCAATTCAACGCAACTGCGCTTGATTTGATTTTATTATATTTTACCTAGATTTGATTTTACTATAGTTTAGTATTTTATAATTTTAGCTAGATTTATTATTTTTATTTAGCTAGGTTGGTTATTTTTTTCTACTATCTTTTAGGAAGATTTGTTATATTTTTATTTTAGCTAGATGTGTTATTTTCTTTTACTATCTTTTAGGAAGATTTGTTATATTTTTATTTCCCTACTATTTAAGCTAAATCATTGTAGCCTTGAGGGACAGTTTTTCATTCAATAAAAATATTAGAGATTTTTCTCAAATTTGGTGGATTCCAAATTATTTACCCTTTCTGGTGGATTCCAGAGTTTTAATCTAGAGTTTAGTGCTTGCTATTCTCTTCCTGGTGGATTCCAGGAAACCTATGTACTAGGATTAGCGTTTGCTGATCCTTTTCGAGCTTCCGACTGCGTCAGGTGGTAACAGAGCAGGCTTTCTCCTGTTCTTTTCACAACGTGATCAGCTGTGGGAGATCAACCAGCGACCAGGGCAGACCTTGGGAGATTTACCGCGACCCTGAATGCTTTGACTGCACAATATAAGATTTTTATAAATCAGTTAAACAACAACAAATCCAAAACGTACAGATCCAAAGCGTACATCAAAGTTATGTCGGATCAGATGACAACTTTAATAATTCAGATTCTCAACGCCGTCAATAATAAACCAGAATTCTGCGATGTGTTGCCGCCACTAGATGCGGAAGAAAAGTTGAATCTAGAATCAGAGGTCCAAGTGGAGGTGAAGTCTAAAACGGTAGTAACTACAATCGATGAGGAGAGAGGGTTCAAACTAGAATTGGAGGGTTGTTTCAACGTGAACAACAATGGCATGAGCTGGGACATCCAAACAAAGGCGACACCAGAAATTGAGGAAAAACAAAGGGTAAATTTTGTTAAGTTACCCACAGAATCGCTTGAGAAGCCTTACATCCCCGGTTGGAGTGAAAAGAAGCTTGATGGAATAGTTAAAGAAACTATCAACACTAAGTTAGAGGCTACATGGCAGAAGAAGAAAGTAGATGCTGATGAACACATAAGATATAAATATATGGTAGCTATCCCGAATTCCATGAATATATTTGATACTTTCAATGTTGCCGACGCTCATAGTCATGAGTATCAAACCTTTAATCAAGGTAAGAACTCGGGGTCGAGTTCTTTTGAGGTTGAGGAGAAGGTAAAGACATCAAAAGCACTTATGTATGGCGCATCTACACGGCTATCAGATAGTTCTACACAAACTTTTGTATTCGATCCTGGTATTCGTGTTCTTGAGTTCCGGACAGAGACATCTCTTTATTACAATAGAACTCGAGGTCGAGTTTTTCATAAGAAGAGGAGTCTGATGCAGGAGAAATTCAACGCAACTGCGCTTGATTTGATTTTATTATATTTTACCTAGATTTGATTTTACTATAGTTTAGTATTTTATAATTTTAGCTAGATTTATTATTTTTATTTAGCTAGGTTGGTTATTTTTTTCTACTATCTTTTAGGAAGATTTGTTATATTTTTATTTTAGCTAGATGTGTTATTTTCTTTTACTATCTTTTAGGAAGATTTGTTATATTTTTATTTTCCCTTACTATTTAAACTAAATCATTGTAGCCTTGAGGGACAGTTTTTTTCATTCAATAAAATATTAGAGATTTTTCTCAAATTTGGTGGATTCCAAATTATTTACACTCTGGTGGATTCCAGTTTTATTTCAAGAGTTTAGCGCTTGCTATTCTCTTCCTGGTGGATTCCAGGAAACCTATATACTAGGATTAGCGTTTGCTTTTCCTTTCCGTGCTTCCGACTGCGTCATTAAGGCAGGAGAAAGAGAGCTGAGAGTCCGAGAAGGACAATCTGGAAGCTGCTATTGGGGAGCAGTATGAAGAGGGCTTCCAGTTTGCGTTGGAACAAGTGAGAGTTCTTTTTCCCGGCATTGATCAAGATGTTCTTAGCAAGGCTGATGCTATGTCTATCATTGAGGGCGACAAGTTGGTGCCTCACGCTCCTGCTGAAACGGTTCCGGATTCGCCACCAAAAGATTCTCCAACCAAGGAACCATCAGCTCAGGATTCGCCTACCCAAGAATAGGCTTCCTCCTTATTTTCTTTGTCATTGACTTGTCTTTGTTAACTTGTTTTGATGATCGCCCCTGTGTGGGCTTGATATTTTGGTGACCGCCCCTGCGTGGGCTTTGTATGTTTTGTAATGACAGTACTTGGCTGCCCTTCTAAGGCTTTTATTTTTATGAATACTTTCTCTATAATTCCATGTCCTTTATCTCATCTCGACTTGCTATCTGAATTCTATATTCCAACTTCTTGATTGTATGCATATGTTTCCCGAACTTTGCTGCGTGGCGAGATACTGCGTCGTGGTTCCAAGGCGTCGTATGGAGCCACGCCCCGATTTACTCGGCGTGATTTTTTATGTTTTGACCAGTCAAGTTTTTCAGTTAGGTCTTCCTTGGTTTTCGTAACCGCCTGTTGAATTGGCCAATCCCATTACTGCGGTGGTTGAAAACTGTTTCTTCATTTATTTGTGGAATGCGGTTACACGTGCTAGGTTTTTCCTAACTCTTGCTTATAAATACCAATCCCTTTCTTCTTCCGCTTTCACACTTCTCTTCGTAACTATCACCTTCATACCATCGTTTCTTTTCTTCTATGTTTCCCGAACTTTGCTGCGTGGCGAGATACTGCGTCGTGGTTCCAAGGCGTCGTATGGAGCCACGCCCCGATTTACTCGGCGTGATTTTTTATGTTTTGACCAGTCAAGTTTTTCAGTTAGGTCTTCCTTGGTTTTCGTAACCGCCTGTTGAATTGGCCAATCCCATTACTGCGGTGGTTGAAAACTGTTTCTTCATTTATTTGTGGAATGCGGTTACACGTGCTAGGTTTTTCCTAACTCTTGCTTATAAATACCAATCCCTTTCTTCTTCCGCTTTCACACTTCTCTTCGTAACTATCACCTTCATACCATCGTTTCTTTTCTTCTTTGTTTAATACTTTGAGATGGATATAAATAATACCAGGAAAAACACTGTTGGGAAATCCAAATCCCAGAGGGGGAAAAAGAAATCTGATGCATCTGCTTCCAAACCTCAACGTACCAATGCGTCTAGGAAGGTTAAGGCGAAAAACGTTCCTGTCTCGCCCAGTTCATCAAGCTCTGATGATGTTGATGAAGATTATGCTGAGTTCTTGAAGACCTACGTTCCTGAGGAGTTTTATGTTTATGGGTCTCCTCTCCAGTATGAAGAAAGTTCTCAAGTTACTGTGGAGTCCGCGGCGAAGGCGCCGAAACCTTCGAAGGTGAAAACCTCTAAGTGACACGCCCAGTGGATGAGGATGATGGATCAGGATCCCCTGGTTTACCTGGGCAAAAGTGGAAATATAATGCCAGGAACTGGGGAATCCTTTTGAATAATGCGAGTGTTGATGCGTATTGTAGTAGTTGTAGGACTTCATTGTATTAACACTTTGCACATCCTTTTGAATTTGATTTTGCTTTCTTTGAATTTGTATCCAAATCTGATGTAGTTTTCTTTGAATTTGTATTCGAATTTGATGTAGTTTTCTTTGAATTTGTATCCAATCTTCAGTGAATAAAATCAGACTTTGGTTGAAATTGTTACTGCTTTGTCGCCCTTGAACATCTGTTATTTTGCGAGCTTCCTTTATGATTTCTTGGGTTATGACCTTGCCTGTCTTTAAGATGGATTAATTAATAACAAAAATAATATATTGGATTACCTTTATTTGTATTATGTAGTGTTTCTTTTGGGCGTCCTCCATTTGGTAGGTCTCGCCTTGATACCTTGACGTGTATTTCTTTTTTCTTTTCTTCGTTTCCAACTCGTGAGATTTACGGATAACGTTTTGGACTTTCAACCATGCTTTGATATTTTGGACGCCCCCACTATAAAGTTTAAAGGGTAACGCCTAGGATTTTCAACCTGATTTCCATCATATCCAACTCGTAAGATTCACGGATATCGCCGTTTCTATTTCTGACGTTTCCTACTCGTAAGATTCACGGATAACGCCATGGTGTTTCAACTCGTTTCCATCGTATCCAACTCGTAAGATTCACGGATATCGCCGTTTCTATTTCTGACGTTTCCTACTCGTAAGATTCACAAATAACGCCATGGTGTTTCAACTCGTTTCCGTCGTATCCAACTCGTAAGATTCACGGATATCGCCATTTCTATTTCTGACGTTTCCTACTCGTACAATTCACAGATAACGCCATGGTGTTTCAACTCGTTTCTGTCGTATCCAACTCGTAAGATTTACGGATATCGCCGTTTCTATTTCTGATGTTTCCTACTCGTAAGATTCACGGATAACGCCATTGTGTTTCAACTCGTTTCCGTCGTATCCAACTCGTAAGATTTACGGATATCGCTGTTTCTATTTCTGACGTTTCCTACTCGTAAGATTCACGGATAACGCCATGGTGTTTCAACTCGTTTCCGTCGTATCCAACTCGTAAGATTTACGGATATCGCCGTTTCTATTTCTGACGTTTCCTACTCGTAAGATTCACGGATAACGCCATGGTGTTTCAACTTGTTTCCGTCGTATCCAACTCGTAAGATTCACGTATATCCATGGTGTTTCAACTCGTTTCCGTCGTATCCAACTCGTAAGATTTACGGATATCGCCGTTTCTATTTCTGACGTTTCCTACTCGTAAGATTCACGGATAACGCCATGGTGTTTCAACTCGTTTCTTCTTTCTTTTTCTGTGGCGCTTTGAACATATGTGTCAGTTCTTTACGAAACCAAAAATTTGAAACGGTGGGCCTCGATAAAAACTCCAATTTTCATTGGAGAAAAGAGTTTCCCGCCGCTATTTATTAATTGGAATGAAAGATTTCAGTACATTTTGCCATACACATGCAGTAACTTAATCATAAAAGTAACATGTGAATGTTGCACGCCATGGCGTTGCTTTTCTTGCTTTATGTGGTAGTTTAACTGTAGTAAAACCTGAGATTGGCCACGTTCCATGTTCTGTGTAGGACTTCTCCTTCCATTGTTTCAAGTCTATAGGGTCCTCCTTCAAATGCTTCATTGATTCTGAAAGGGCCTTCCCAGTTTGCTGCTAACTTTCCTCCCTTGCCTTTCCCCATAGGCCTTTTGAGGACAAAGTCTCCTTCTTTAAATCTTCTAGCTATAAATCTTGTATTGTACCTTCTAGTTGCTCGCTGCTTCGAAACGAATTCCCGAAGGTGGGCTTTGTCGCTTAACTCCTGAACCAAATTCAGGTTCTCCTCTAATCCTTCTGAGTTTTCTTCTAGCGTGAGGGTATCTCTACGCCAACTTGGGGGGTCTATTTCCGCTGGGATCATGGCGTCTGTTCCATATACCATAGTGAAGGGCGCCTCGCCCGTTGAAGATTGGGGCGTGGTATGATATGACCATAGGATCGGCAAAAGATGTGCGACTCAGCCCTCGCCCTTGCTTGTAATTCTCCTTTTGATTGCCCTTAAGATTACTTTGTTGGCGGACTCGGCTTGTCCGTTGGCCTGTGGATGTTCTACAGATATGAAATTATTCTGAATACCCTTTGTCTTGCAGAATTCGATTACCTTTTCGCTTGCAAACTGAGTTCCATTGTCTGAGACGATGTACTTGGGTAGTCCGAATCTGCAGATCATTTTTCTCCAATAGAACTTCTTAACTTGGTCGGCTGAAATGTTTGAGAGGGCTTCCGCCTCTATCCACTTGGTGAAATAATCAATCGCCACTATGATCCACTTTGCTTGTCCTGTCGAGGCGGGGAAAGGTCCTAGGATATCTGTTCCCCACATGTAGAAAGGCCATGGAGACAACACGGACTTCAATGACTCTCCTGGGGCGTAGTGTAGGTTCGCAAATCTCTGACATTTGTCGCATGTCTTCACGTATCTGGCTGCATCGCTGTGTAATTCTGGCCAATAGAAACCTGCTCTGAGTATTTTTCCGGCAAAGGATCTCGCCCCAATGTGGCTTCCACATGATCCCCCATGTATCTCTTCTAATATTCCCTTGGCTTCTTCTTGACTTACGCAAAGCATGAGGGGTCCTGAAAATCCTCTCTTTTATAGTTTGTCTCCTAGCATGGAGTACCATGTTGCTGCTCTCTTTAACTTATATGCTTCCACTTTTGCTGCTGGTAGTATGTCTTCTTTGAGATATCTTATGATTGGCGCTCTCCAATCCTCTGCTTCTACTATCATCATGATTGTCTCTTCAGTGATACTAGGACTTGCAATGGTGTCTTGAATGAAAGTTCTGTTGCTTCCAGGCTTTTTGGTGCTTGCTAACTTTGACAACAAGTCTGCTCTTGCGTTTTGCTCTCGCGGTACGTAAACCAATTCAAATGATTTGAAATGATTGGCCAAGTTGCGGATTTTCTGCAAGTACTTGATTAGTTGGGGATCTTTGGCCTGAAATTCTCCTGACACTTGGTTTGTCACCAATTGTGAATCGCTTTTTGCTTTGGGGTCTGTTATGTCCATCTCCTTTGCTAACTTCATACCGGCTAGTAAAGCTTCGTACTCTGCCTGGTTATTGCTCGCCTTGAAAGCAAACCTTAACGATTGTTCAATGAGGACTCCATCTGGTCCCTCTAATACTATTCCAGCCCCGCTTCCTCTGATGTTGGAGGCTCCGTCAACTGATAGAGTCCATGGTTGTTCACTATTCTCTTCTGCGGGCGTCGTGAGCTCCAGTAAAAAGTCTGCTAGTATTTGTGACTTGATAGCGCCTCTTGGAGAGAAAGTTATGTCAAATTCTGACAACTCCACTGACCATGCTACCATTCTTCCATCTAGGTCTGGTTTTCTCAGCACATTCTTGATGGGATAATCTGTTTTTACCACAATTTTGTGGCTTTGGAAGTATTGTCTTAGTTTCCTCGCCGTTACTATTACTGCTAATGAGAGCTTTTCGATTTTTTGGTATTTGGCCTCTGCTCCTTTGAACGTTCTGCTGACGAAGTAGATGAGCTTTTCTTCTCCCTTTATCTCATGTACCAATGCAGAGCTAAGGGTTTTGTCTGAAACGACGAGATATAGGTATAAGGTGTTATCTTTCTCGGGGCGAGTCAGGATTGGAGGCGAGGCAAGGAATGTTTTTAAGTTTTGGAAAGCCTCCTCGCACTGAGTGCTCCATACGAATCTTTCACTCTTCCTGAGTGTGGAGAAGAAGTCAAATGCTTTCTCTCCTGCACAAGATAAAAATCTTGATAACGCTGCGATCCTTCCTGTTAACTGATGTACTTCTTTGACTGATGTAGGGCTCCTCATGTCAATGATCGCCTGGCACTTATCTGGGTTCGCCTATATTCCTCTGTTGGTTAACATGAAGCCAAGGAATTTGCCTGACTGTACTCCAAAGGAACACTTGGTAAGGTTTAACCTTATGTTGTATTTTCTCACTGAGGCGGGGATGTCACTTAAATCTTGATCATGCTCACCTGTTTCTGTAGTCTTTACTACCATATCATCAATGTAAACCTCCAGATTTTTCCCTATCTGCTCTGAAAATACCATATCCATCAATCTCTGATATGTGGCTCCCGCATTCTTCAAGCCAAACGACATGACATTGTAGAAGTAGTTGCAGGTATTGGTCATAAACGCTATGTGAGGAGCATCAGCGAGATTCATCTTGATTTGATTGTATCCTGAATATGCGTCCATAAAGCTGAGCGTCTTGTATCCTGATGCCCCGTCTATCAGTCTGTCAATGCTGGGCAAAGGATAGGGATCCTTTGGGCATGCTTTGTTCAGGTCTGTGAAATCCACGCACATTCTCCATTTTCCATTCGCCTTTTTCACCATTACGACCTTTGCTAGCCAAGATGGGTACTTGATCTCTTCTATAAACCCCGTTTCCTTTAACTTTGTTACTTCTTCAATGATGACTGCTCTTCTTTCTTCGCCGACTTTCCTCTTCTTTTGTGAAACGGGTTTTGTCTCGGGGGATAGTTTGTGTGTGATGATTGTCTCATCTATTCCTAGCAAGTTTGAGGGATGCCAGGCGAATAGATCTATGTTTCTCTTTAGCGCCGCCAGGATCTTTTCTCTTTCTTCTGGCTGCAGGGATGTGCCTATGTTGGTCGTTTGGTGCGCTTCTTTGCCAATTTGGACCTTCTCTAATTCCTCAATGGGGCTTACTCTTCTATCTTGAAACTCTTCCCTTGGGTCTAAATCCAGGGGACTGATCATGTTGACACCGCCTTTTTTAGGAGCAGGGCGAGTCGGTTCTGGGGCGTTGAAGGCTCTGTGCTTTATTACAACGCCTTGCTAGTGTTTGGTCTCCCTTTATAGTTCCTACTCTTCCATCCTCTAATGGATATTTTATGGACAGATACAGCGTTGACATGGCTGCCTCTAGGGTGTTGAAAGCTGATCTTCCAATGATGATGTTGTACGATGTGAAGGGGGTTTTAACCACCAGGTATCACACTTTAATGGTCAGGGATTGGTCCTTGACTACGAAAGTGGTGTAGCCCATGACTTCTACCTGCTCGCCTGCGAAGCCTACTAGTGTGTCGTTGTAAGGCAATAAATGCTCGTTGGATAGTTGCATGGCTTTGAAGGCTTCTTAGTACATTATGTCTGCTGAACTTCCTGAATCGATAAGCACTCTCTTCACATCGCAATTCAGGATTTGAACTTGGATCACTAAAGGGTCGTCGTCGTGTGGCATGACTTCCCTTTTGTCTTCTTTGGTGAAGGATAGGTCTGGGGTGGATGAGATAGACGGTGTCCCACAAACTTCGCTTCAAAGTCTGCTCGCCTTAAATAACGTTTGTGGGCGTTGCTTGATTCGCCTCCCCCAGCGAAACCTCCGGCAATAGTGTTGACTGTTATTCTCACCTTTTCTCCTTCTGGGTTTTCTCCTTGGTCTCTTTATGGGTCTCTTCGTACTTTTGGGACTACGACTTTTCCATTTGCGGCGTCATCCAGAAACTTCCTTAGATGACCGGTCTTTATCAACTCTTCGATGAGATCTCTTAACCTGAAGCACTTTTCTGTGTCATGTCCTTTGCATCTATGGTATGCACACCATGCATTCGTGTTTTGTCCTAATTGGTAATCTTTCCTCTTGGAGGGGGCAATCTGGTCAGCCTTGTCTCTAGAATTTCGTCCAGAATATAGACTCTTGCTCTGTTCAAAGGCGTGTATTCTTTCTCTGGGAATCTACGCATGTCTCGCCTCACTTGCTGGTGATATGGTTTCCTTTGGGGCTCATGTCCTCTGTGGTCTGGTTGACGTCGTCTCTGTTGGTAAAACTCTGGGGCTCTGTTACTCTTGTTAACTAGCTTTCTTTCTCTCGCGTCTCTTGATCTTTTCTCGGCGTTACTTTTTTTGCCTTTGATGTAGCATTCCGCCCTCTTGATAATTTCCTTCATCAAGGTTGCTGGCTTTTGTGCTAGAGATTCGTTGAAATGACAAGCTTTTAGACCGTTATGGAATGCTGCTACGAACATCTCTTGGTTAGGATTAGACACTTTGATGGTTGCTTCACAAAATCTGGCCAAGTATTCACGCAGAGTCTCAGCGTGGTTCTGGCGAGTAGTGAAGAGGCTGGTGGTGGTGACCTTGATATGTTTTGATCCTGAGAATTGTTGGATGAATTTGCGCTAGAAATCTGTCCAACTTTCTATGGAGTTTTTTGGTAAATTCATGTACCATCTCAAAGCCGCTTCTTTCAGGGTGCCTGATAGTAATTTGCACTTCAAATGGTCTGCGGCACCTATGATGATAGCGGTTTGCGTTCCAACTGCCATTAGGTGCTCCGAGGGGTCAGTCTTTCCATCGAATGCTGGGAGATGTGGTGTTTTGAAGTTTTCTGGGACTTTGGCGTCCCATAAGGCTTGTGCTATGGGTTGAGAATCGTTGATTTCGTCCTCGTCGTTATCGTTTTCCTTGTTGGCTTTTTCCTGATCCATGGTAGTTACCTTAGCCTGAAGCCGCCTTAGTTCATTGACGGCCTCCGTTAAGGTCATGTTAGCGCCTGAACCAGTGCCATGATTGGGTGCACCTCCCGTCATGTTGGGAGATTCTTGTCTATCGAAAGTGGTAGGCTGGGAATCGTTTTACCGCAGCCCCACAATGGGCGCCAAAATGTTCTGGTGAACAAATAAGGGGGTGATAAATAATTGGATCGTATCTAAGAAATGAATAATTCTTTCATTATCAAAAATTGTCAAAAATTCTGAACCCTTTACAATGAAGCATAAGCTTCTATTTATAGATACCAATGGATGGCAGTTGCGAAGTACCACGACCATGGATACCCCATGATCGTGGTGGTTCCACTACAACATTTTATGCTTTCAGCAACACCCGAAAACCGTTGTTTAAAGCACTAAAACCGTTGCTGAATCCTTTACGCAACGGTTTTCCAGGCGTGGGATATACGGCCGTTGCCTTTTCAAATTGGCAACGGTTTTTTACATTTTAGCAACCAATACTTGAAACCGTTGCTGTTCATCTGAAAAGGCAACGGTTTTTTCACTCGGTTCCAGCAACGGCTTTCTAAATGCAACGCGATATAACCGTTGCTAAAACAAGAAGAGGCAACGGTTAAATTTTAGCAACAGGAAGATAACTGTTGCTTGAAATCTTTGTAAAGACAACGGTTTTCATTAGGCAACACTCTAACTTCGTTGCCTATACGTCAAATCAACCAAATTAAATAATTTTATCTATTACTCTGCTGTTACATATGTGTATTAATGATCATAGAATTTTGACTTTATTTGTTTATATGTATATAATTGTAGTATTCATGATTAATGCAACATTATCAATTAAATTAGAGTAAACACAAAAATTTCATCATAAATTGTTCAATAGGTACTTTCAAAGTTCTAACAATATGTAGTACTTTTCAAAATAGATTCAAACGATATAAACTACAAGTTAACTTTTCAAAAAAGATCCAAGTGATATAAACTAGAGGTTAACCATATGTAATTACAAAAAGTGAAACATAATTCTAATCTTGAATCAATGTTGGACATCATGATATTCATCATGTACAGGATCATAATCATGAAAAATCATCTTCTTGAAGATCATCATCATCATCTTGAACATCTTCTTGGTCATAAGGATCATCATCGTCTTGAAGATGATCATCATCATCTTGATCACTGTGAAGATCATCATCTTGATTATGAATCATTTTCATTTCTAACCTAAAAGTATGAAAACAAAAATACAAAGACAATCACAAAAATGAAGTTCACTCAAGAGGCCAAAATGGAATTGTTCAAATAAATGCAGAAAATCTCACATGCCCAAAATGGAGCTATTCCACTCAAAGAATGTAAAGGATAACATCAACACTCCAAATATCTGCTTTAGGACTGCATAATAATGCAGGTGCTTTATACTTCTCAAACATATATAAGCTCTGCTACCTTGCAAGAATCACAACAAACTGAATTATACATGTTGCTTTAAAAAGTAAAAAAAGCAGGATTCAAATTACACAAACAAAGATGTTATCAAGGATATAACCATAGAAAAATAATCATAATCATCAAAAGCATATATAACCAGAACCAAGATACAACCAAAGTAGAATGTCAATCATACTCCCAAACTAATTTTCAAACTTTGAGAATAAACTTATCAAAAGAAAATTCAAATATATGAATTCTCAGTTACTAAACCACTGAAACAATACCACGCAAACCCCCAAACTACAATTCTCCATTAACTTAATAGATCCTAATAGGTCTCTTTCATACAACAGAGTGCAGGAACCAATTTACTAAAACTATACATAAACTACTTCCCAGTTAAACTAGATAAAACAACACCAATGGAACATGTCAGTAAAAAGAATGAGACAAGAATATCTCCAACAGGTGGAAAGCACCATAAAGTTTCTTATTGATAATCCAATGTCTCTCACAAATTACCCACAACCTAGAACTACATAACAAAATCTATGTCCTAAAAAATATAAAAGTTGATAAAACCTTCACAGTTAAATAGCCATATCAACTGAATTGATAAAACCTAGAACTCCATTCTTCCATTCTACCTTGAATCATGCTGCCGATCTATGCATTTAACCACACCAAATGAAAAACTAACTTGTTCAATGTCAAGCTGCAACACATAAGAAACAAATTAGTAAATTCCTATATTTGTGTCCACTAATTTATCTTTCCGACTTTTTTTCCGAGTTTCAATAAACACCTCAGCTTGAGAGACTTCTCCACCCTTCTTTTCCCGCTACATTAGTAATCATAGATTGAGAAAACAAATACTAGTTAAACTTGTGTTGCATTATCGTGCATTTTAAATTAATGGTAATGTGGCTCGATGAGTTAGTGTGTGTTCAATAGGTGTGACAAAGAGTTTGTCCATAAGAGTTCAGTCAATTAGAATTCAGCCAATTAATTGAATCTCCCAATCTTATAGTTCAGCCAATTAGAATTCAGCCTCTAAAAGAGGCAATGCTTAGTGAGTTGAAAGTACAATATATACCACACATAACATAACAGTCAAAAGAATAATTTCTTTTGAACAAACCAAATAAAGGTCCACCCAATACAAACTTTTTAAAAGATCATATAACCAACCCTCAAGGCCCCCCACATGAAGCTACCCCCTAAACCTCAATAAGAACACACAAACCTATCTGATAATAGAAAAAAATAAAGCAGGAACTAGGCCACCCCATACATCGCCACACGAACACAAAAAACAAGAAACACAAGGCTAAAGCACTATGCTAAATAAAGTTTATGGCTAACAATATAATTACCAGTTACGAGAAGCCATCCTGAAGAAATCTACTTGAGAAACACTACTATATTTCCTTTAAATCTTCCAGCAAGAAGTATCAACACTGTCTCGTGAGTAATGTTACCTTGAAAACAAAAAATTAGGAAACCTATAAAATCATTTTAGTCCAATGTAAATGGAACTGAAACAACACATAATAGCTAGAGCTTGAAGCTCAAACAATGCTAATGGTATCTTATTAATTAACTCTAACACCGTGAAAATGGAAACTATAATGTCAGGGAACCCCCTGGGGACAGAACAACAAAAACAACACAGTAGCAATAAAAATCACACCAAAAAAGCAAAAGAACGAAATCCAGCAGAGAAACTCCATTACCTTTGCATACACATAATTGTATATCAAATATTCATATTAGAATTTCCTTGTCACAATGAATTAAACCACTATAAAGGCATACAAAAATCTCATTGTCTTTACTATGAATGGAGACAAGAATGGGCTTTCCTTGAGTTGGGGGTCTGTTGGTTGGAGTTAGCGTTTTCCCCCTCTGTTTCTTATTTTTCTGCTTCTTTTTAGTCTTTTTTTTAGCACTTCTTGTGCTTGTACCTTCTTTTTCTCTTATTAATAAAAGTTTAGCAGATTAAAAAAAACCACTATAAACGTAGTAAACTTATGTCAAAAATTACAAGATGCATTGTGAGCGTGTTCAAGCAACATCGTGCTCGTGCGTAGAGCCCCGACTGCAGGTCGGTTGTATCTCAAAAAACCGTGCCCAGAGCAAATTGCTATGTTGTATAATTAATTAATTGGATTTTGAAAGAAAAATGTAACATAAACAAAGTGGATTAACTATAAATAGACATGTAATTATAAATAATGGTGTAAAGTTACTACACCATGCAACCAAATACATCTATATCCTATGAAGTACGGACACAAACACCAAACACGACACCAACACGTCGACACCGGTATAAATTTGAAAAAATAGTATAATTAAGTGTAATCATAAGTGTCGGTGTCGTGTTAGTGTACGACATCGACACATGTCCGACAAGGGACACGGCTAATTTGAGAAGTGTCCGTGTTTCATAGTCTACATCTACTACAAAATGATCAACAACAAGGCCTTTGACTAAACACCTAAAGGCCAAGAGAGCTAAACAACCATTAAGATCAAACAAATTTGTACAGCAGGAAATACACCCGGACAAATACAAGGACATAAACACCATACAATAACTAATGCGATTAGGCTTCAAAGGCCAACCATTAAATCATGATACCAATCAATATTGCAGCCAAAAGTTCTTCACCATGATATGGTATCTTCACTTAATTGAAGCATGCCATAATCAAAGCATAGCTAAAGTAACTTTGAAAATAAATAGAAGCATTTAATAACCTGCTCAATATGTCTTTAACATTTTAAGCTCATATAACTATAAAAATAAAATAGTAGTATCAATTAAATAACACCAACATCAATTTTAAGCACATGCACATTTGAGACAAACAAAAACTATGGAGTTTTGGGTGAGACAAAACAACAAACAGCTTGTGACCAAATATAAACATATTGTATTGGTAGCAAGGATTAGTTCAAACATGGGAAACATTGACACCACCCATACCAAACATACCACACGATATGAAAAAAAAATGTAAAAATTAAAGGAAAGGGAAAACAAACAACAACATGGAGAAAACCATGAACAGAAAATAAGTTTTTCATCTTCTCCTCTACCAAGAAGGAAACCCTAACAAAGAAAATTTGTAAGATTCACTTGAGAGAAATGAAAGATTACAAACCTGGCTTCAATCACAACAGCTGAGAGCTTCAATCACAACAAGTTGAGAGCTTCACAGCCAGCTCAGAGCTTCAATCTTCGTTTCAATTACAAGGAATGATTTTCAGTTGTGGGTTTTCATGAGATTAGGGTTTGGGTTTTGAGTTGAACGAATCATTTAAGGAATCGATATGGAAGAAGAAGGAAGTGATGGAAAATGGCTCAGCTCACGTGATGGAATAAGAAGGAATAGAGCTTAATGGATTCCATGGTTGTTCACGCGAAGAAGGAGCGTGTTTTTGTGTGAAGAGAGAAAGATAGAGTAGTGTTTATCTTTTCTATCTCAATTTTTTTATTTTTTTTAAAGTTTAATTACAAAAAAACAAAGAGGGAAACTTTAGCGCCCAATTGAATTTGGGAATATTAAAATCTATGACATTACTCAACGGTTTTGCATAAGTTTAAGGCAACGCTTTAATGTTTGTGGTGTAAACTAGTACAAAACCGTGGCCAAAATGAATTTAGTCAACAGTTTACTACGCATTGCTGATAGGATATGAAATGGCAACGGCTATGTTTCGGCAACGGTGTAAAATCGTGGCTTAATATGTATTGACAACGGTTTTCAACAGAATAGTGACAAAAGTATAAAAATCCAGCAACAGAGTCAAAACCGTTGCCTATACAACGTTTGGCAACTATTTATCAGCCGTTGCCTATAGTTTCGTTGCCTAAAGCCAAAAATGTTGTAGTGTTCCTTTCTCTTCCACCGTCTCCTACGTGGTGGTGATGGGCGGTTTTCTCCTGTTTTGGTGGTGATCATGGTGGTAGAGGGTGGTTATTCCTTTCCACATGCTGACTTGCTGGCGGGGTTCTGATGATGACGGTTGCGTCTGGAGCGAGGGCGCCATCTTCAAGGCGTGTCACCTCTGTCTTTCTTTCCGGCCAAGTTTGTTTATTTGAATTTAATGAGTTGTGTAATTGGGTCATTTGCTCATTTGGGCCTGTATCTTATTTTAGGGTCTTACCCCTGTCCAAATAGCAATAATAAAAAAGGAGTGTGGGATTCTTTTTCCACATCATTCTTGTGTTTCTTATGAATGAGATCCGTAAGAATCAGCATTTTCCATTATATAAACATCAACATATTGATATATTTTTTGTCAAAAAGAAACATATTAACTATTAAATAAAAACACAGACACATATGGACATTGGATACAATACGAACACTGACACGTCGATATCGATAGTAATTTGAAAAAATAATACAATTCAATGTTATTATAAATATTAGTGTCGTGTCAGTGCCGACACAGATACATACCAGGACAGACCTAATCCGAAAAATATTGTCATATCTAATCCGAAGAATATTGTGTTTCATAGCATATTAATATATTTATGCACAAGCTAGCAATTAAATAAACAAATAATTTCTTATACTAATATGCTTAGGAAAAAATGATATACAATATGTTGATCGTTGGATTGTTGTTCAATCGCTTTATCTGAAGATACAAAACTAATCAATTACAGTTTCATAAAATGTTGACGAATTAAGTAAAAGGAAAATGGTGACTTCATGACTTTTCCTTGAGATGTTATTAGCGGCTAACGAGTTTTCTAAGCATTGCAGCTAGAGGTGGGAATAGTCCAGGCCGGCCTACGAGGCCCTAAGGTCTAGTCTATATAGGCTCAGGCCAGGCCGCCTTATTTGTTTAAATAGAGCAGGCCAAGGCTTTTTTATAAGCCTATTTAAGTAAATTGGTCAGGCCACAGGCGATTAAAAAAGCCTTTTAGTCTATTAGGCCGGCCTACTTAAGTTAATATGAATAATATTTTGAATACTATTATTATTTATATATTAAAATTTGTACTTTGATTAAATTATAAATTTATTAACATTTTCAGTAGTTTAAGTTTATTAATCTACATTAGTTTTTCACATATATAAATGTGTTATTATAAACTAGAATTGAAATATGATGACATATATAGTCAAATTCTCTAAAATATCATGTTAAATATCAAAAGCATGTTGATTTACTAGTTCATAAGTATTTTTAAAAATAAATATAGTTATTTATTTAAATATCTTCATGTAAAGTAGGCTTTTAAACAGACTAACAGGCCACATAGGCTTTCACAAGGCTAGACTCAGGCTTAAAAGATAAGCCTATGATAGGCCACAGGCCAGGCTCAGACCTTCGATTTTTTTGACAGGCCAGACTCAGGCTTGGCAAAGCCTAGCTCGGCCTAGCCTATTCCCACCTCTAATTGCAGCTGATGTCTTGGCCAAAGCCGTATTTGAGGCAGGCAAATAGCTTGATCCGGATCTCCTGCAGTGAAATAAAGCCACAGTTTCATACGGTAATGCATCGCAGTCAATAATTTTTTATCAAACGGTTTACATTAAATAATCTTATGGCATCACGAAATAACTGCAGGCAATTCTGTTTCCAAAGAAAATAACTGTCACATGTCTTAAAAAATAAGTTTAAAATTAGAAAAATAGACATGTGTGCACTTGACCGAAATTTCCTCACTTGTGGAATTGATGACCGAGGGTTTTACTGTAAAATAGGCGGCCCTCAAAGCTGCTTCAAGCTAAGTGGCCACTAACCAAACATGAGAGAGTGTCTTCTTACCAATGTTATTAAAACCGGACCAGACCGAGGGGTTCGATCGGTTCAACTGAGAACCCGACCCAACACCGGTCCGAACACACCTGCTGAACCATCAGAAATGAAAATCGGAATTTAAACTGCCAGAATCGGTGAAACAATCCGGGTTTTGGAAAATCGGCAAACCCTCTTTTTAAAAAAAAAAAAAAAAAACACAAGTTAGAAAATTCAATTTTAAATTTTTTTTCTTCCAACTTTTTACTTTTCTTTCAATGTTCGAACCATTTAAGTTTTGAAAAAGATATGATAAACATATTGATGTATAAATGCTTGTGTAGAAATAATTTTTTATATTGATATACTTATTAATTAGTTATTAATTAGGGCCCAATTGTAAGTTTTTCCCTAAACCACCAAAATCTTATAAATGGCTCTGTGTCTGACTTTATATGAGCGGAAGAATCCATAACTTTAGTTGCAATGTTTGATTTCAAATAAGTTGAAGAATCCTTACCAAAAAAAAAATAAATAAATAAGTTGAAGAATAATGAGGAGCATCCATATCTAAAATAGCATAAACAACTTAAGAAAACAAAAAATAGTGTCACACTATAGAATCCAAATATAATTTCAATTTTAAGAATCTAAACATTTAAAATCGTCAAATTTTATGTTGGCACAAGAGAGTTACAAACCAAGTATAAGAGGCATTCATATGCTAAAATTCTAACGTGTAAAATGAAATTCGAATTCTAATTATGAGCAAGAAATTTTTTGAAATCCAAGAAGTGCGAGAGTCTTAAGAAAGAAAAAAAGTACATATTTTAATAATATTGGGCAACATTATGTACCGGAATGATTATACCGAATCTTTCGGTGTAGATAATTAAATTTGAATTTTACGAAACTCTTATATGATGTGAACATCTATTTTCTCTTTTTCTCTCAACTGAACCGGAATTTTTGAGATTTTTTTTAGAGTTAAATAGTAAGAAGAAAAAAATGAGTGGTTTTAGTTTATACATGTGAGGGTAAAATTGTCAAATTAGTAAAAATATAAGGTGAAGGTATAATTGTTGAGGGGTGGAAGGTAAAGTATGAATCTTGCTATTTACGCCCCCTGCATTTGCTCACAGGCCCCCCGAACTGACAAAAATACCCCTGATAACCCATTTCGTAGTTTAAAAAACGATGGAACATGTTTCGTCTCGTAGGTGATGAAAACATGTAATATTTTGAAATGGGCAGGGTAGCCACTGGTCGATTGCAACAAAGCACGACTTTTTATCTCGTGGTTGACGAACTCAGGTTTCGTCTTCCACGAAACGAACGCGCTAGTTTTCGTCTTCTAGATGACGAAAGCAGCTGATATACATGACAGAGCTGGTACCTGTCCTATCATATTCTACTTTACCAATTAACACCCAAAATAGATCTAGGGCGATTTTTAGGTTGGAAGGCTTGATCTCCACGTTAATTCACTCAAAGAAGCTACCCACACTGATTTGAAGCAATATAAAAGGTAAGAAATACTTCTCTGGGTTTGATTTTTTGTTATTTGAAAATTTGATCTGGTAGTTTCGTTCGTCACTTGGGTGACGAAATTATGGTTTTCGTCACGCCAGTGACGAAAATAGGATATTTGCATCAGCTGCATCCTATTCTTTATTTTCTTAGCATTTTCGTTTATTTTTTGTTTTGATGTTAAGAATATTTATTGTTTTGGGAACGTGTAGGTGTTTACATGGCTGAAGCTCCGGCTCAATTGAATGAACAAAATGATGATCCCGGCATTGGTAAAGAAGTGGTTGTCGCACCCGTTGATGAACCAATCGGTATTTCTGTTAACACATGGAATCTATTTTTAAATGCTGCATTGCTTAATGATCGGGATGAACTGATTGATTGGTGTAGACAAGTAGCCTTAAATGCTGGATTTAGTATGGTGATAGAGAAATCTGATAAGGGCAACGGAGATAGACGGAAACCGTTTTTTATTTTGGGTTGCGAAAGAGGTGGAGTTTACAAGGAATCAAAGAGGAAATTAAAGAGAGACGACACGTCTACAAGTAAATGTGAGTGTCCGACACGGCTACAAGAGAGACGACACGACAACATGTTTTCCAAAACTTGGCAACAGTGAAAGGTCGATTGGATCACCGGGATATCCACCAGCTGGTGCGTCCTGTGGTGGGTTTTGTCGGCCCCGTGTCGTTGCGCGGCTTTCTCTTACGGGGTTTTCGTTTAGGTGGTGAAGGCGGTGGTGTTGGTTCTTCTTCTTCTTCCTCTTCACCGTGCTCGTCTTCCTCTGCTTCTTCAACATAGTCACCGTCCTCGCGTTCCTCTACCTCCTCATTCTCTTCCACTTCTTCCATGTCATTATCACCAAGAGGATTTGGCTCTGAATGAATCTGAAAGTCATGCTCCACCACAGGTTCGGGATGATTCTCCGTCGTCGATGAAACTTCTTTCTTCTACCCCTTGCACGTGTGGGTGGTACGACACGATTTTTAGCACGCTCCCTACGAGCGGAACTGGGTGCAACACTTTCCCTGCCAAGTCGTTTTCGACCAACTTCTTCTTCCATTCCTACAATCAAAATTATCAACAACATCAATTTCATTTCAAAATCATCAACAACATTAACTTTATTCATTCAATTCAAAATCATCACAAATAATCATCACAGATAATCATCAACTACGATTCTAAAGTTTGTTGATTTCCAACAATCAATTGAAACATAATCATCAATATTCAAAGAGAAACCAATTCAATTCAATCATAACCATCATAAACCAATTCAAACATTCCATAATCAACAATAATCAATATTCCATAACAATCAACAACATACAATTTCAATTTCAAACCCTAACCTAATTCAATTTCAATTTCAAACCCTAAATCCCCAATTCAATTTCAAACTTTAACCTAATCAGTTTATATCATGCAATTGGGTTCGAAATTCATCATCAAACAACTATAAAGGATGTAATCAATGAGAAATCATCCACAAATTCATTAAAAATGATTAAAGTGATAGAAAACTTACTTGAATTTTCGTTGAATAGGTCAGAAATTCCTCTTTCTTTTGAATGGATTTTGTAAAAGGATTCCTAATTGATTTAAACTGATGCTGATTGATTTGATATGGTCGATGAAAATCGCTCCTTCAAACCTTAAAATCGCTCCAACAATTTCTAATTTTGCATTTAAATCAAAGTGATAGAGAGATTCTGATAATCGTGTTCATATTCATAGTTTTCGTCATCTAGAAGACGAAAGTCAGCGTGTTCGTCGCGTAAATGACGAAACAAGGTTTCGTCAACTACGAGACGAAACTTAGGGGCAATAAGCCAATATCCGCCCTAAATGAGGCGCAATATTGCGTGCTGCTTTGTTTCGTCATCTAGATGACGAAGGAATTCCAATTTCGTTACCTACGTGACGAAAATTCTTGACCTGTAATTCAAGGGTATTTTGGGATTTCAGGGGGGCCTGGTAGCAACCCAAGGGGCGTAAATAGCAATTTTCGTAAAATATTTGGGTGCATGTAATAAAATTGGGCCCGTAGGCCTGTTTGATACTTTCCCTTGTTTATAATCCTTCCTTCGGAGCGAAACCCTAAAATTGATAAAAACCCTAAAATTCATTCATAACTATAAATAATCGACAAATTCTTCATATTCGCCAACAACAACAATCATCTTCCTTCAACCTCACAATTCTTATTCGTTCCTTTCTGCAGTGTTTATTTTCTTTCGAATTCTTCTTTATTCACTTTGTGTTGTCGTTCAAATTTCGTTCTTAGCAATTCATTACATTTTTTCGCAAATTATTAATTTTTATTTATCATTCTGAGCCTATGATGAAAATTTAACAGTGCTGGAGCAAGTCGATGATAGCGCAATCCTCTAAGAAGTTATGAGTTTTAACATTCTACTTTTTTTTTTAATATATGAATATTTACATGCATAATTGATTTGGTTCTCTTTCAATTGTTGAATTTTTGAATTTGAATGATTAAAAAGAGGGAAAAAAATTAAAGCGAGGTGATGATAGAATTCATTTGTCTGTCAATCCTCTGATATTCTTTGATGTTACTCATGAATCCCGACAGGTTCTGATCGCTTTTGATTAATTCCCTCTTTTTTACTCTTTTTCAATTCCTTAAAGATTGTTTCTTTTTTTTCAATTATTTATGATTTTTGAATTCATGTGATCAATTTTATGAATGGGCATGTGATGAATCTTTATTTGTGTAAATGGGTAATTTGCATCTGAATTTTATTTGATGTTAATATCACCTTGGAGAACTGATGCCCAAAATTCTATTCAAACTTATTTTTGAGTTTGTTTCATTGTGTTTTCTGATATGCATTGGATTTTTATGCTGTATATTTGTCCATACAGACATTTATGTTTATAACTGGAAACATTCTCTGATTCCATTACTTTGGCTTTCATGGCCTGCTTTGTAGATCACAAGACAGTGACAATTTTAAACTGGATTGAGGATGGATTCAAATTGATTTAGTTTGTGGGGGTCAACTATAATGTTTACTAAATCTCTACAAAATATTTATTGGCCAAAGTAAAAGGAGAATATGAATTAATAATTTTTAAGTGGAAGTATGAATTGAAGTTAAAATATAGCATGGACATGAAAATCAGATCATGAAAGTGCATAATGATTGATTGAGAAGAAATGTTAGAGTTCCCTTAAACAAATCCAAATGGAAAAATTAAAAGAAAAAATCTTAGTGGTATTGAAGTGCAAGAGGTTTCAACTTTAAGCAGTGTAGTAGAACTGTTGTTATCAGAAGACATTCACCTTGGTTAACTATACTGACATATCATGAGTGAATCTAATGTAACAGTAAAGTTTAAAAGTTAAA
Organism: Trifolium repens; assembly: GCA_030408175.1. NCBI lineage: Eukaryota > Viridiplantae > Streptophyta > Magnoliopsida > Fabales > Fabaceae > Trifolium > Trifolium repens. The sequence goes on along the minus strand of CP125850.1, from coordinate 42,367,732 downwards.
GGATATGTGTCTATCAATTAAGGATTGATTATCTTAAAATGATTTGTAAGTAAATGGTTATTGTCCTTCTCATGTTTCTTTACCTTAATCTTTGTTTGGTATATCTAGTATTATGATAAGTCTTCTTCCTCTTTATGGAAAACCTCTGGATGTACAACTGCACTTGTGAAATTTAGAGCTCGTTGTAGCTTCCTGTGATCAAATACTTCAACATCGACCAAAAAGATTGAACTAACTGGTCGATGATCCGAGAGTTTATTTTCAGCACATTGATACTGATGTTGCTTTATTCCTTTTCCTAGCCACAATATACGATCACACCTGCATAATTTTACACATTAATAAGTGTCCAACTCATGCTCATGCACTAACAAAACATTCATAGGCTTGTAGAGTTGTTGTACTTACCATGCCGGAGATCTCTTTTTTTCGCCTTCTTGTGTGTTCTCACCCGAATATTTATCAGAGTTAAATTTATACTTGTAAGTAGGTGGGAAGTTTATCAACCCCTCTTTCCATCCCTCAAATACATGTCCATTACATAATTCATTGCTTAGCTGAAAATAAAGTGAAGCAATTAGAAATTCTAAAGCTTCATCACTGACAACACTTGCAACATAGTGATAAACATTAGAACATCATATTGCAGACTATAGTTTGGTTTAAGTTTTATAATTCCTACCTGATCATGACTCATGAGTTTATCCCACTTCTTTAAATCTACTAACTTCCGAACCTCACCATCCGACATATTGATACGATAATTCAAATCGCCAAACCAAAAAATCTGACTGTTAGCAAAAAGCAACCCACCAGTGAATCAAAGATCTCTTCATTCACAAGTCTAATATAGGCAATATTTCTCAATAAAAAAGATGAAAATTAAAAGTTAACATGCAACTTCCAACTTGCATCAAATTCATTCATTAAATTTAAAGCTATTTACTTTTGCTAAGCTCATAAGATGATTGTCAAGGATAATTTGAAAGTAAATCAAAACTTGCTTACTCATGCAATGAAATTGTCTGTGGTTGATCTATATCAAAGGCCGATGAGAAACGAGTGCGTTGTAGAATTTCATGAACATCTGAATTTCGTCTTTGTTCCGCGCCATCTTTCTGACCAGAAGCCAAATGGGAACAAACAAAGCACATACGTGACTGAAAAACAGACATGCTAACTGTAACAGACCCCTGCATTAGTGATAATTTGTTACCTCATCTACTATGATTAACATTAGCATATGTTAATAATATAAATAAATGCACACATATAGTGAATCTTCTTATGAATCTATGATAAATAATGTAAAAAAGAAGAAGTTGCATTACCTTGTTTCCCATGTATCCCATAAGACCAACTCCAACTTGAGAAACTTTCAAATGATTAATATGTCTTCTCAGCTTCCTTTGAACCCAAACAGATACATATATTCCTACCATTTGCTTACTCACAATCCTAACATACTTAGGATATGATTTCACACTAACTATTCCATTAACATCTATCTTATTTTGTAATTCATACAAAGTATCATTTTCTTCATCAGATAATTGTTAGACTACGAGGCTAACCACTTAGAGGGGGGTGAATAAGTGGTTCCGTTAACCAATTGAGTTTTTAAAAAATTGTTCGGTTAAACGTGCGTGCGGAAGCGACTCCGGGATCGGTAGTCTCTTTGCACCGTTTTGACTTATTGAAAAAGTAACTAAGCCGATAAAACGTATTGAGGAAAAGTCGATCGGAATAAGATATTCAAAAACTAATTCAATTAACAACAACGTTTCCAAGCAAGTTATTCGATTCTTTCAAAAACAATTCACAACACAAGATAATAACAATTGAATCCTTGTGAACACTTACGAACACACAAATTCAATTGTTTACGAATATAATGAAAGCAATAAAGAATGAAAGTAATGCAATCAACACACGAGGATTTGATTAGGGAGTTCCCCGGATTTCGCGTCGTCCACGCGTATGTCCGAGTACGTCTCCCCCCAAATAACCAAACGGGTTATTTGAGATATGTATAGAATGAAAAACAACTTGAACACAAGTGCACAAATTACAATGAATCCAATAAACCTATATTGACTCAAAATGTAAAACTATGCAAACCCTCAATCGACGAACGAATCTTCACCCTCTGATTCCAACGATCCTACCCGTGCAACTCCTTGCAACGATCGTCCAGCTGAGTCCTTCGATTCTTCTCAATTGATCCTCCAAGATATCGAACAATCTTGGATCCCTAGTGAGCAATCCAACCTCCTTGCACAAATCAACCCGATCGCGAATCTGCTTCACCACGAATCGCACCGAACGTTATCGACCAAGCGTACAACTCCTAAATGATTGATCCCATACTCAATCTTCAATTGTTGCAACTTGATGGAAGATGATGATCTTGTGAAGGATAACACTTTGATCCCAATTTTTCACCCAAATTGTATCCAAAGTGTTTTACCCAAAGCACTTCTTGCTCTCTCAATGATTCTCACTAGATTTCTCAGTTGTGTTCAGTTACTGTGTTTGTTTCATTACTTACAAAGGAACCCACACATTGCTATTTAAAGAGAAAATAGAATGAGCAAATTTAGGCATAATTTTCAGTAGATGTATCGATACAAATGATTGTTTGTATCGATACAAAGCCCTTGACCAACGTTCAATTTTGAAAATCTTGACCTTTGTATCGATACAAACACGGGATGTATCGATACAAACATCAGAATCTTGAAATCTTGACTGATATGTATCTAAGCATGCAAGCATGCTTCGAATCATATGAAGCTTGCTGGTTTTTCAGAACATATACACATGTATCGATACATGCAAGCATGTTTCGAATCATATGGAACATTCTGTTTTTGTATAGAAGCTTTTGTATCGATACAGAGCCTGTGTGTATCGATACAAAGTGCTCAAAATGTACCAGAACAAGTTTCAGGACATTTGTATCCATACAGAAATGTATGTATCGATACAAAACACCAAAAAGTCAGTTTTTCAAGGTTTTGAAAATAGTTCTTTGTTGTCAAGTCATTTGTAAAGTTTGCCAAAATATGTTCAACCTATTTTCATGTGTTTTGACAATTATTAAAACATGAGGATGAACTGGTGCACTTACATTCTCCCCCTTTTTGATAATTGTCAAAACTATGCATAAGCTAAACTAAGCCTATACCTATTATGCAAATAAAAATAGCAATGATATACAGACGCAAAAACAACACCAAGGCTTAATCACAAAAGCTTGCTCCCCCTGAGTTGATGCCATAATGCGTTTGATGATCCTTTAGCTTGTGCATCCAAATCTCTCCCCCTTTGACAATATCAAAAAGAAGAAGAGAGCACATTAGCAGTAACAAGTCCAAGCAAATTTTCCATCTATTAAACATATCGTGCACTTACATTTGTCGAAATGCACTTTATGATATAGTATCCTAATCAAAATAATTACATATAACGATATGCCAAAATATATCAATGACGAATACCAAATATCATGATAACACATGGAATGTAGAACAACAAACCATAAACCAACTCATGATTATTTAAAACACATCGACATTTTTGTAATAAAACATACCAAAATATGGGACGAAAAAATAAACAAAACCATGCAATTAAATGCATAAACATACAATAATGATGGTATATGCGTATATATGTGAACCAAAGCAATACCAAAGCAAATCTTAACATGAGAACACATGTTAAACCATAGATGCATGATAAAAGAAATCACATAACATAGTTAAAGTACCACAAACAATCATATGCGAAAAATATATATATATCTATGTATGTATGCAAAAATTACACATAGATGCAAAACTTAACATATACATTCTAATATGAACTTAATAGGATAGTTGTAATGATTTTTGTCAGATCCCCATTTGAGACGTATAAAGCTCAAAAACTTATTAATATTTTTGAGTAAGAATTCTTGGAAATGGAGGATTAGACAAATATCAAAACTTATATCATATTAAGATAGAAAATGCATGTATATGATCACAAACACAAATGCTAAACAAAATATGTATAAAGCAAAGTTAAAGAGTAGAATCTTCCCTTAAGTATTTGATGAAGGAAGTGATCAATTTCCACATCGTTTTGTGTTGGGTTGAGTCGTATCTTTTCACCTTACTTGTTTATAGGTCTTGAGCCACTCGTTATCAATGTCTCTCATCAATGGCTTCAAGACGCTTACCTACATGTTTAGACATTTGAAATAGGTCCCCAACTCATATTGGGTCCTAGTTTGTTAGTATCAACATTATTGTCTAACTTAGGTAACCATTGCAATATGCCTTTAGGTACTAAGGTTTTCCGTGCTTGGCATTTTGCAATCGTATGTCCTTTGTTACAACAATAATGACAAACAATATGAGGATTACTTTTCTTGTGATCCTTTTCAACAAATTTATACTTTTTATTTCTCGGTTTAAAAGATTTGTTGAATTTAGATGGATCAACCGCAAAAGTAATCTCCGGCTTGGATGGTTCTTTTAACTTCTCTTGTAGTTTTCGTAAATCTCTACTTAAGTAAAAGCATCCATCACATCCGGTATATTCATTTCCACAATTATCATAATTCACAAGAGGTTTTTGAACCAAAGATTCTTTGAGAGCTTTCAACTCATGTTCCGTTTCCGAAACTTTAACCTCAAGGTATTTATTGACTTGCATTAAACCCTTTAATCGTTGAAAAGCCTCTTGAGTTTCTTTGTGTAGTTTTTCAAAAGCAACTTGTAATTCATGATATTCCAAGAGAGTATATGAACTAGAGGGATTTTGGTTTACCTTTTTAGGAACAAGTTTCTTACGATCGTGTGATGTCAAACACACATTTGCCAATCCTTCTTCACCGCTTGAACTAGAGCTTGATGATGAAGAGGAAGATGAGCTAGAGCTCTCCCATGCAACGTAAGCTTTCTTTCCCTTGTCCTTGCTTCCCTTTTTGAATGAAGGTGATTCTTTCTCCTTTCTCTTGAGCTTGGGACAATCCGGTTTAAAGTGACCGATTTGTCCACATTCATAACATGCTCCCTTCTTAGAGTACTTGACATCTTCCTTCCTTCTATGGTAACCACTATCTTTCCGATATTTCTTAAGATTTTCATCGGAGTGCCTTATCCCATTTTTCTTCACATACCTATTGTAGCGCCTAACGAAGAGTCCCATTTCCTCATCATCGGAATCATCTTCGCTTGAGCTACTTTCCACATGCTCTATCCTTTTGGACTTGGTGGACTTTGAAGTAGAGGCTTTTAGAGCTATAGACCTCTTGTCCTTTTCCTTTTCCTTGTCATTGTGCTTTACCTTCTTTTCGCTTTTCTCATGCTTTTCTAGCAAGTTTAGCACATGTTCATGCTCCGTGAGTTTGCCAAACAAAGTTGTAAGATTCAATGAGGTAAGATCATTAGCTTCCTTAATCGCGGTGACCTTAGGTTGCCAATTCCTACTAAGACATCTTAAAATTTTGTTAGTAGCATCTTGGTTGGAAATTGGTTTTCCCAAACCGTGTAACTTGTTGGTGATTTTGATAAAGCGTTGTTGCATATCCTCGATGGATTCTCCATCTAGCATATGAAACAACTCAAATTCTTGTGTCAAAGTATTAATTTTGGATATCTTGACATCATTGGTACCCTCAAAGTGAGTAACCAATGTGTCCCACATTTCCTTAGCCGATTCACAATGCGACACATGATAGAATTGATCAATCCCAAGGGATGATATTAAAATGTTTTGTGCCTTCGCATCGTAATTGACTTTCTTCTTTTCCTCATCCGTCCATTGTGCCATTGGCTTATTTGCGACAACACCATGAGCATCCGTTATAGTTGGAGCAAACGGACCATTCTCAATGGCATTCCACACTTCACTATCAAAAGAATTGATGTGAATACGCATGCTACTTTTCCAATAGTCAAAATGATCTCCATTGAATACCGGAGCCCTATTATACGCCCCTTTTGGTGCAAAAGCCATGTTGTCTAATAATAGGCACAAATTACTCGGTTTAATCGTTTAAAATCAACCGGGCTCTTGATGCCACTTGTTAGACTACGAGGCTAACCACTTAGAGGGGGGTGAATAAGTGGTTCCGTTAACCAATTGAGTTTTTAAAAAATTGTTCGGTTAAACGTGCGTGCGGAAGCGACTCCGGGATCGGTAGTCTCTTTGCACCGTTTTGACTTATTGAAAAAGTAACTAAGCCGATAAAACGTATTGAGGAAAAGTCGATCGGAATAAGATATTCAAAAACTAATTCAATTAACAACAACGTTTCCAAGCAAGTTATTCGATTCTTTCAAAAACAATTCACAACACAAGATAATAACAATTGAATCCTTGTGAACACTTACGAACACACAAATTCAATTGTTTACGAATATAATGAAAGCAATAAAGAATGAAAGTAATGCAATCAACACACGAGGATTTGATTAGGGAGTTCCCCGGATTTCGCGTCGTCCACGCGTATGTCCGAGTACGTCTCCCCCCAAATAACCAAACGGGTTATTTGAGATATGTATAGAATGAAAAACAACTTGAACACAAGTGCACAAATTACAATGAATCCAATAAACCTATATTGACTCAAAATGTAAAACTATGCAAACCCTCAATCGACGAACGAATCTTCACCCTCTGATTCCAACGATCCTACCCGTGCAACTCCTTGCAACGATCGTCCAGCTGAGTCCTTCGATTCTTCTCAATTGATCCTCCAAGATATCGAACAATCTTGGATCCCTAGTGAGCAATCCAACCTCCTTGCACAAATCAACCCGATCGCGAATCTGCTTCACCACGAATCGCACCGAACGTTATCGACCAAGCGTACAACTCCTAAATGATTGATCCCATACTCAATCTTCAATTGTTGCAACTTGATGGAAGATGATGATCTTGTGAAGGATAACACTTTGATCCCAATTTTTCACCCAAATTGTATCCAAAGTGTTTTACCCAAAGCACTTCTTGCTCTCTCAATGATTCTCACTAGATTTCTCAGTTGTGTTCAGTTACTGTGTTTGTTTCATTACTTACAAAGGAACCCACACATTGCTATTTAAAGAGAAAATAGAATGAGCAAATTTAGGCATAATTTTCAGTAGATGTATCGATACAAATGATTGTTTGTATCGATACAAAGCCCTTGACCAACGTTCAATTTTGAAAATCTTGACCTTTGTATCGATACAAACACGGGATGTATCGATACAAACATCAGAATCTTGAAATCTTGACTGATATGTATCTAAGCATGCAAGCATGCTTCGAATCATATGAAGCTTGCTGGTTTTTCAGAACATATACACATGTATCGATACATGCAAGCATGTTTCGAATCATATGGAACATTCTGTTTTTGTATAGAAGCTTTTGTATCGATACAGAGCCTGTGTGTATCGATACAAAGTGCTCAAAATGTACCAGAACAAGTTTCAGGACATTTGTATCCATACAGAAATGTATGTATCGATACAAAACACCAAAAAGTCAGTTTTTCAAGGTTTTGAAAATAGTTCTTTGTTGTCAAGTCATTTGTAAAGTTTGCCAAAATATGTTCAACCTATTTTCATGTGTTTTGACAATTATTAAAACATGAGGATGAACTGGTGCACTTACAATAATAACATGTTAGATACACCATAAGGGGAATGAAATACTTGAGGAACCATTTCCTGTTGTTGATCTTTACATAACAAACTCAAATTTCCAGAACTTTGGTGTGAACCTTTCATTCCATAACCATACAAGGAAGCATTATCTATCAAGTTAACGCCAATTATATCCGAGTTGCTTAGTATTCTACGTAATTTTGGAGTCGTATTACTATCAACACAATGGATTGCGTCTAATGGACGTTCTGGCCAATCAAGTATAGTTTGAAGATCAATATCATATAGAACTTCCTCCTTTTTTATCTCATCGTCATCGCTGTTTAAAGTTCCTATATAGTCCTCATCCACCATAGCTGGATTTATTAGTATACTAGAAGCAAAATTTGTTCTAACAGGAGAATGAGGGGCACTGTAGCTTTTATGTTTAGTTTCATGTTCAGAAGATTTGTTTAGAGTTCTTCTAATGATTGATTCCCATTTTGAGATTGGTTTAATATCTTCAGCTCCCAATACATTTCCAGCATTCAATGGAACTACCTCTTGAAAACTGTTAAGAGCAAAAAATAAGTATAATTAAAAATGAATTGAACTTAAATTGTAGGACTTAACCTTAGGGGAGCCCTTCCAGAAATTCTCGAAGGCAAGGATAAACCTAGGCCTAAGAGGGGGTTTGGAAATAGTTTTCAACCAGCAATTGACGCGCCTCGGTTAGAACCTCATTAGCTGCGTCATTGCCCCAAGCGCAAAGATGCTTATGAATGAATTAAACTCATCATTTTATAATAACTTAAGACACATGATGTGTATGATCTTGGCGATGTGGGACATTATTCTAGTGATTGAAAACTTCAAAATATGTTCAATACTCACATGATTGCTAAACAGCTTATCAAAAACTAAAATAAAACATGATTGCTAAACAAAAACTTGTATTGAACTTACTATAAAACTCAAGCAATTAAGACATCATAGTGAAATATACTAACCCAATAATGTAAATATCTGATGGTTCTTGGATACAAAGCCAATCCTCAATATCAAGATCATTACATGGAAGTAATCCAGCTACATTCCAAGTTCCAATTGTTACCCTGAAAGTTAACCATTTATAATGAATTTCATTCAATAATATCTTTAAAGTTAATGACATATTACATAATCAAATTAACATCAGACCTCACTTCCTTTGTATTTATGTATTGAGCACGCAATGTTTCTGATTTTCCTCTTCTATGCCGTTTCATTTTGTAGTCCTTACAAGATCTATCTGAATAACAAATATCAAACCGCATATATAGTGATTTTAATGAACCTAAAAAGTGATATTTTTTTTCTTTATAATAGTGACCGGAGGCCAGGGAGTATTCATTAGTGGTTCAATTGGAAAAAAATATGGATGAAATTGAAAGATTAAAAAAAACAAAAAATGAAAAGAAGGAAAAATACAATCAATCTAAACAGGAAGAAGAATCTATCTAGTAGATCATGAAGCACATACCATAATCTTCTTCTTCACTCTCACTCTCAGTTTCAGTATCTGCTTCATCTTCACTAAAATCATACACCTTTTGCTTTATATTCAACCATTTCTTCATCACTGTGGAGGGCCAAAATACCTACAATGAAACCAAATTACAAGGTTTTAAGAAAATGCATCTGATTGTTTATATATGGATAAAACTTACATAGAGTGCTATAAACTCCATTCAATTGGTTCCTATCACAAAAAACAGTTACTTTTCATGAATAGTTACTTGGTATCACCGCAGTTTGCCGAAATAACGGTGACACTGTGATTATGTCAAACTCACCGCAAATTCAAACATGCACATAATAAGACAGATACATAATAATGATAATATACATTTTTGTATATTTTCAATGAGTAACATGATGAACATGATATAAGAAACATGACATGTTAAAGCTTACCTCTGAGCGTTTTCCTTGCCTTGATTTCATTGTGCATTAAGTCAAAATACTATAATTGTTACAATCTTAAATATGGAAGCTTACTACTTTTAGCCACTATCATATATATATATATATATATATATATATATATATATATATATTTAAGTGACTAACTAATATGCACTCTCAGATTGTAACAATTAATAAAACAATGTTTTAGTCTTTTGTATATGAAAAGTTGGAGTTATTTAAATGCACAATAGAAAGGAGATTCTAATAAAACAGAACAGAAAAGGACAGACAAATGTATGACATGACAATATCAGCAAGATATCCACAACCACAACATTCATAAGGTATAATATATTTATATAGAATACTATTGGTCCTCACACACTCCAACATTCTGATAATAAAACACAGGAAAGCATACTTTCAACAACTGAAATTTGTCCTAAATCAGACCGCGGTACAACCGAGATCAAACCAACCAATGAATTAGTTAATTTCAGTTCAATCGGTTGAACCAGCCGGTTTAGTTTGGTTTTTAAAATATTTGGTAAAACTGAAAAGTAAGTCCTACAAATTTCACTTTCAAGAGAGAAATTTTTAAAAGATAAATCAGCGAGTTAGTGCCAAAAAGAGAAAACTGTTCCTTCAACCAAAAGAATAATTGTTTTTTCAGATTTAGTCAAGCAACTAGCAAATTTTAAAAACTAATATCTACTTCATTAGGAGATTCACTACAGCCACAAAATGTAGATGTTAATACATCAGCAGCAGTCACCTGAACCGATGAATATAGCGATTATTATTAATAATGGTGACACTAATGACCATATTACAATTATTCCATTTTCAGGTGGGATTTGAATTTTGTCCCTTAAAGTTATAAAGTCAAACTTTTACCATTGAACTGACACCTCCCGAGCAATATATTCATTGAGATTAGGTCACAGACAAATTATAAAACTAATCTATATTATTTTTCACGTTGAACAAGCAAATCATAAAATAAAATAATGAAAAAAATGAGTGCAAATCATAAAATAATCCAAATGGATATATTATAGAATTGTTTTTAGAACAATAATGCAGAAACTAGTATGTACTACAGTAGCAGAATTCACTGCAGCCACAAAATGCAGAAGTAAATATTTCCATGCTAAAAAACAGATATAGATTTAACAACTTCATGATATTTGTTTTTATTAAATTGAGCCTCAAAACTGAATGATGATTTGAGAACGTGAGGCCACGGATGTAGGGCTAGTCTAGCGCACTATATGTAAAAGTAATAGTTTTGAAAGCATTCATTCATCTTAATCTAATCTGTTTTATGTTAAAGGGACAAACAAGTTGGTGGAGGAATAACAACTCTCAGTGTTTCAACTGAACAATACAATAAACAATGTTAAAAACTTTTGGTAAAACTGAAATTAAGGGATGGATAAGTGAAACCAATCCCGGCCTATAAGAAGTTCTGCCCGTGCTAACAACAATCCTGTAGGTGTTTAAACGTGAATATTTACGGACAAGTCAACAAATATAACCATAAACAAATCATCTGTTTGAAATTTGATTGGACATAACCTATAAAACATAGGTTCGTGTTATATCTGATTCAATGTGAGACTTTTAACACATTTCTTAAACAAATAGGATCTACAATATATTGGATTGGATGCATTGATATACAACAGTTTACCATTTCGAACTCTTGCTGAAAATCACTCACCAACACACCTTAAAGGAAAAAGAAATCTAAATGAGTATTACAAAAAAGTTTCATCGGTGTTTTTTTATCACGCATTACATGTTGCATCTCACACACACCTAACTGCATTACATGTTGCACACAAAAATAAATACCAGAAAGTGATGTAACTTAATTGGTGTGGGAGTAGCCTCACAGAGGTACATTCGAATCAATTATAGGGCGATATAAAGCACTTGTTTCGACCCCAAATACTAACAACATTACGATTAACAACTTCATTTACTCCCCTAAACTATGACGATGATTTCTCACTCAACAGAATGTTACACCCAACAAAATGATGTGTTTTCATGTCATGGAAAAAAGTGATGGAGATCCAGTATACAGTGAATGATAGACAAATTAAGCAAAAGACGTTTTACTGATAAACTTCTAGCCTCAACTTCATTGCCCGCAATAACAATCTTTGTAATTCAGCCAGCTGTGACTATGGAGTGATCACATTATGGTACAACGGCTCCTCTCTTCAGTTGGTTGTGAGTTTACTTGCTGGAACCTGTGTGACTCGGATGGATTGTACGTGAATTCTGATGTATCCAGTCCATACTGTAAAAGGAGCAGCATTGGTGTCAGATAAGCCATACACAATGCAATAATCATTTTACACAACAAGAATAATAATCTAACATCTATAATAATCTCTTGCTACAATCAGAGATGGTCCTCCTAATAGTAAATCTAACATATCGAAAAGGATATCATTTTCTATATGACACAAACAAGAGGAACACAATATAATCAGGTTTAGCCCCTCATTTAAGACATGAAGTTAACAGAATGATAAAGATGCTTCATAATGTCTCATTATGAAGGCCAGATACTTAATATAATATGGGTACCATGTGACCTATACCAACTATTGATATCCAATATATGGAAAAAGTTGCACTTATATGATTTGGTCAATCCTCGCCTCTTGAGCTACTTTTGGGGTTGAGTTAGGCATAAAACTTATAATATGGTATCAGAGTCTAAGGCTAAACTAGTCCCTATAAAAATTACAGCCACAGATACAAAAGCTTGTGGGTGCGTGAATGGGACGTTCAGGCTGAAACTTAGGCGTAAGATGGATTGGAGGGAGACACTTCAGATGGCAGTATTGCACTAGAATACTTGCTGGAAAAAAGTTTCAACAGTGTCGGACGGAGACCAGAGAAGGAAGAGCTGCATTGAAGATGGCAGGAACATGGTGGAGGGGGATGGAAACCAGAAAGAAAACAGTTCCCAAAAAAATTTGCTGATGGACAGCGAGTCCACTGAGTAAGCACAAATTAGGCCGAACTCAACCCCAAAACCAAGCCCAAAAGGTGAGTAAGCACAAATGTGCTGATTTTTCATAAGGATCTGGTACTATCTTAGAATTTGAGCTTTAGACCTAACTCAACCCCAAAACCAAGCCCAAAAGGCGAGGACTGCCGAAATCTTGCAAGGAAAACTTTGGCCAAATCTCTAGGTGATGTGAGATCTCAAACATTCCCTCACAAACAAGACTGCACCTTTGGTGCGTGGACAGATGCAAGTGGAATTAATAGGAATCACAACAGATATATTATACTAAATTTATAAATAAATAAAAAATAACGATATTTACATATGCATAATATTTCTCAAGAGACATTGATATTTTCATGCATTATAAGATATATGATGATGAATGATCACAACATACAACAAGACACACGGTCATAAACAAAAAGCATGAACACATCTCTTCTATTATCCATTTAAGAAGTATACTCGTTTCCTTGTAAATATGTCACAAATGTATTTTTCCCTAACCAGTGTCAAAATGTCACAAAATTATCACTAGTCCTATTGAAAACAAGCGTTACACTTTATTCAGGTGCTTATTTCATATACCAAGACTCAAAGAGACAACCCTGTCAATTCATTTCGTCGATCACCACCATCCTCAAATGGATCATGCACATTTCCACTAACATCCCACACTACCAAGTCACTAATTTTTTATTTCTTCAGAATGAAAAGAGTATGTACTCCAATGCTTCTCACAACATGATGAAGAACAAGGATAATCCCATATTTACTACATATGAAATTCTGATACTAAGACAAACAAGACAAACGCTAGTACCTATTTCCACCTGCGGTATACTTTTTGTTAAAGTACTTGTATTATACTTCTAATACCGACTAAACAAGGAAATAAACACGAGATATACCGAATCTGTAAAACTAATCCTAAGAAAAGTTTCAAACTATTGCAAGTTCCCAAGGGACAAAATATCACTAAATTTTAAAAGCGAGGTGATCCAACAGTTAGGAACCTTTTGTGGGAGGAAAGAAATACACATTTACATTTGTTATGAAAAAAGAAAAGTGAATCATAAACCTCCTTGGCCCAAAAGGGTTCACCGCTGTCCACTGATTATAAAACTACTAAGTTAAGACTTACGACAAACAAATTAAAAATTTCAAACACAAGAATGATAAATAAAGTGCAATACAGAGAGAAGAGATTGCACCTTCTCCCTCATCCTTGTACTCCATGCATCATTTCTGCTGGAACGCGGATCAACTGTGCCAGTAACTGGTACACCTGGTGCAGGGGCTGCTGGTCTATTATTGAGCAAAGGCTGGCGGGCTTGCTGCCTTGGATTAATAAACTCTTCATCACTATCGTAATCTGCTGGCCTATTTGCAGCCCGAACAATAAGGGCTAAGATGAAAAGAAGAGCCTACAATTCCATAAGCATAATATTTGGCACGTCACATTCACATAATACATGTATAAAACCTTTTTATCTTACTGTGTATATCTCCAAAATCCTGGTTGTAGGGTACGTTAAGAGCAGACTTTTTCACTATAGTAAAAAACATTTAAAAATATCAAAGTAATACTACATTAAATTGAAAGATATGTTAAGGGTAAGGCACTTTGTTTCCAAGATTTGAATTTCACAGTTGAAGACAACTAACTGAATTACTCAAATATGCCTATTTTAACGTTATTTGTACTCCCTTAACCCTTTTGTCTCCCTTTTCTTTCTGCTTTCTCTTAGAATTGATTAATAAATGCTCTTTCTTCAACACTTCGCTGTGAAACCATATCCTTATAATTTCACTTTTAATCAATATAACATTATTAAAATCAAGGCCAAAAAAATCATTTACTAAAGTTGACTCCGGTGTAATTGTGTAATAACTACCAAGATGTTGGTTACAATCAAGCAACTTGGTTGTCTGGCAGGTCTCAATTAAAAAATCAGTATATTCTCCTGATCACGCATTCAAACATATCTAGAATATGTTATTAGTTCTTAGCATATTTTCAATCATAACAGTTCTTGCTTACCTCAAAGACAACAATCCCAAGAGCAACCCATTTCACAATAGTCCAGTTCTCTCTCAGAAAGCCATATAGCATATCAAAATTTCCTGTCTTGTCACTTGGAATTTCCTGAAAAGACGATAATTATAAGATGATAATATAACTTCAAGTATTTCATATTATAAACTGCCAGTAAAAACTAACCTCTTTCCAGTTTTTGTCAAAAAATATAAAGGCTGCACATCCAAGCTCTACTAAGATCAGCAAGACTACCAAAAATGAATACTTTGCTGGCTTAAGGAAAAAAAAAATAACAATTCCTATAAGATTAATACATGCACACAGTTAAATATAAACGCACACATAGCGGAGGTAGAGAAGGTGGAAGAGATGATCAACTCATGCTTTTGTATATTAGTAGAAATATTATAAGCACGTTAAATATGTTAATAAGACATTCAAGAAGGATACACAGCTCACGCAGCACCCATTCCGTGTCACTGATGCAATACAACCAAAACAAGATATGACAAAGAGAACCGCCCCAACTCCAATGAATAAGTAAATAAACCTGACATACATGAAATACACAAGCAGTGTAAGCGAGCCAGAAGATAAAGTTGTATGAGATGTATATAGAAGTAACAGTTCGTACTATTGTAGTTAATATAATCCATTAAGTTTGTTTCTTCAGCACTAACAACAATAAGTAATGCATCAATTGCACCAAAGAATGAAGCATGATTCCAACTATCATATAACTACAATCAATTGGCATCGCATTAGCATTGGCAGATCTCCACAATGTTGCTCAAAATAGAAACCTTAAAATACAGGTCATGCCACTAACATAACGATAACTGTAGAGATAGAATTCTAAAGAAAATTGAAACCAACAAGCTGGCTCATAAGCACACACATTAATTTCAGCACAAATTATTTCATATCAGATAAAGCTCAGTAAACTCTAATTAAAGCAATTGTTTCATGTACACTGTACAAGCAATGAATAAATATTTCTCAATCAATACGCCCCCAAACAGACAAGAGAGGATCAGCATTCATACCAAGCCTTGGGCAAATTATCAAAAATATTGTTGGAAAGAGGCAAAGCTATAAGCATCGGTCGGCCAAGTTGAACAATAGTTTGATCATCACTAACAGAAGAAAGCGTGATAGAATTATCCGGAGCTTTACTGAATTCAACGAGCAGATAAATCCCGTAACCCAGCATTGCGAGACCAGTAACGGTCAATATAAAGTTCAAAAGCTTCAAAAGACATTCCCAAAAACCCCTACAAGCCATCTTCCTCTACTCACAATCCCACTTGAATCCTTCAACCAGATATCTATCCAATGCACAATAATTTATTCTCTGCACAAAAGTCCTTTCTATAAATCATCATCAATTCAATATAAATAAAAAGCCACAAAAACAATAAAAGATTGGTCTTTTGATATATAAACATTGACCCATGTGAATTGCGTAACAGATTCTGAGTCCCTGACCTTAATTTGATGAATATTCGTTAAATTGAGAAACCCAGTAGAAAAATGTTAGGAAAAAAATGGTGGATGAGTTAAAGCATGAATTTTTATGAATATTGAATAAATCCCCTAATTTTTTTTATACTAATTGATGATGATGTTGTTTTTTTGAATGCAATTGAGCGTAATTTATAACTCATAAAATGATCGAGGAATGATTGAAATAAATAAATAAATAAAAAGAGAATCGAAAATGTATGCAAGATTGATAGAAGATAGAAATAGAATTATAACTCACAGATAGAAATTGTAGAATGATCGAATTTGCGAAGTTGAAGTTTTTGTGACGGATAATTGTCTTGGGATCAGTCAAAAAAAGAACCAGCGATGAGAAAATCAAACGAAGCTGAAAAAAGAACGAAAAAGAAACAAGGACTCTCGGTCATGGGTATTGTAAAATTACATTAATACCCTTATCCGCTGTGCGTTTCTTACAACTAAACGACGTTTTGTTTTCAATTTTCATGTCGTTTCTAGACACATCATCAGATAGATCGATTGATTTTCTATTGAGAAAAGCACAAATGTGTCTTGCTTTAATACAATTTTTACTTTTCTTCTCACAAAGAAATGGTTATTTTAATTGAAAAACAGTTTTTATTTTATTTTATTTTTTAAATTAAAGAATACAAAAAACTAATTCTTTGTGAGTGGAATATCAAAACATGATCCAAATTTACTACAGTAATAATAGCATACAGTTTTAATCTTGGCTATTGATTATTAATCAAATGGTTCTGAAAATCAATTATAAAATCAATCAAAACAATATCGACCGTATATAACAGATTGAACGGTCCAAAATCAAACTGCGTGAAAACTGTATGAAAATTTACAACAGTAAATCTGCATTTAAAAAAAATACTAGTAGTACTAAACTTTTTTTTTTTGTTGACAAAAGTAGTACTAAACTTGACCATTTTCATTATGTACTATCAACCTACAATAATGTTTCATGGCTAACTGATAACTGATAAACTAGGCTCTGTTTAGTAAAAAATAACGGATAACTGATAAACTAGTTCATAGCGTATAAGTTTATAGCGGATAGCTTATAAGCTAGCTTTTAGCTTATAGCGAATAAGCTAACTGATTGAATTTGTAGTGTTTGGTAAAATTAGCGGTTGAACTAGCTTATCAGTATGAAATGACATAAAAAAGATATGTTTAATTAATATTTAATTCTTTTCAAGTAAGATGATAGGGATAAAATTGGATGAAAAGATAATAAGCTATAAGCTCATAAGCTACTTGAAATAGCATTTGAAAAATAAGCTATAAGTTAGTAAAATAAGCTATAAGCCCTTTTTAAAAAACTGTTACCAAACAGAGTTTTTAACTTATAAACTTAAAGCTATAAGATATAAGTTAGCTTATTTGGTTTACCAAACAGAGCCCTAATCTAATTATGGTATTGTATTATCTCCCAGGTCACAACTCATAATTAATTTTAGCTTAGAAAACAATTGCTATATACTCCTTTTGTCCCAAAATAAATGACCTGTTTGACCACTGACACGTTTGTCAATGCACAACTTTAATCGTTAATATCTCTAATTATATATTATTAAAAATTATAAAAATGGTATATTTTGAAAGTACCCGTCGAGACAAATCAAACAACATCTCATATGCTAATATTTGCATGTATATATTAGTAGAAAAATAAGGTCAAAACAAGTCAAATGAATAGTATAGTAAGTCAAAAAGATGTCATTTAAAATGAGACGGAGGGAGTAGTTTTTATAGATTTATTATGGATGTGTTTGTCAACCCAAAGATAAGGGAGGGTTAGGCATAAAAGATTTGGAGCTATTTAACCATTCTCTTTTATGCAAGTGGAAATGGCGGTGCTTGACCGACACCGCAGCCCCTTGGCATGATTTATTGCTTTATAGATACGGATCTTTTGCGGCAAATTTTTTGAGTAGGGAAAGTGTTGGGGGTCACAATCTATCCTCGATTTGGTGGCGTGACTTGAAGAGTTTGGGAGGTGAGGAGAATGGTGACTGGTTTCGTAATAATATTAGCAATGTCCTCGGTGATGGAAAAGAGATTAGTTTTTGGAAAGAAAAATGGATTGGGACGGATCCTCTTTGCGCGTCGTTTCCAACTCTGTTTAACAAGTCAAGGCAGCAAGATTGTGCGATTTTTTATATGGGATTGATGGTTAATAATGGTTGGTCATGGAGATTGAGTTGGTCTGATTCTTTGAACGAAACTGATATAGCAGCAGTGCACGAGCTAGTTGACATGTTGGATCAGGTCCGACCGCGTCAAGATTGCAAGGATAGGCGTCGGTGGATACCCGCTGTTGATGGTATTTTTTCAGTCAAATCGGCTTATTTGAGCTTGCAGATCAGGAATGAACTGCCTATTTTAGATGATGATAAAGTGTTAGCTTTGAAGAAATTGTGGAAGAACAATATTCCGTCGAAGGTAAGTATTTTCGGTTGGAGATTGTTGATCGAAAAGCTTCCCACAAGAGAGGCACTCTTCCATAAAGGTATTATTACTAGCATTCACGATAGATGTTGCGTTCTCTGCTTCAAAACAGAGGAAACTATTGATCATGTATTTTTCCATTGTGACGTTGCTATGGTTGTATGGAGGGATGTATTCAAGTGGATGGGAGTACCAGTTTTAGTTGCAGGTTCTGTTCAACAACATTTCATGTTGTTTGGTGGCTTAATTAAAGGCAAGCATTGCAAGAGACTTAAGAATATTATATGGTTAGCAACGACTTGGTGCTTATGGCGGTCGAGAAATAATATCATTTTTAGAGGAGATTTTGTGAATGTTACATCTTTAGTGGACAACATTATTTACTTCTCTTGGCTTTGGTTTATAAGTCGTGAAAGAACAATGTCCACTTTAGTTTTTTCCGATTGGTGTAATAATCCTCTAAGTTGTCTTCAAGGTACTTAGAGGTATTCTCTTCGAATTGTAAGGGTTGAGTACCCCTCGTACTCCTTATAATTCAATTTTGCTTATCAAAAAAAAAATGGATGTAGTTTTTAAAAAAATTGATTTTGTCATTCAGAAAGAATTAATGTTGCAGTGTATTGTTTATTTATCTTTCACTTATATGTAATTATTAGATATTAATATATGACTAATTCTAATATGGACTAATGGGACAAGTGGTCTATGATGGACAATGAATTTCTTTTTTGACGCAATGAATATTAGCCTATGGATTGATCTTTAACCACCAACCATACCATACACTCATCACATGTGATCTTTCTTTTAATTCAACTTCTCTCTTCTCTCTGTTAAATTTTTCCCTTCCGTTATTCTTTTTCAGTTATATTTTTGCTTGAGAAAGAAAAATACTTTATTTATAATACTCTTATTAAAATATTAATAATTGTTCGTTGTTCTTCTACAAAAAAAAAATATTAATAATTGTTCTCAAAAATTAAATCCAAAAATTCAACAACACGTTCCTTCATCATCAATATCATCGCTGGTATGTATGAAACAGTCAATTTTTTAACTAATAAATAAAATTAAATATTAGCCTATAATATGTTTTTAGATTCGTCTCGATGAGTATTTTCAAATATTAATTTTTTATAATATTTACTCTCATACAATTGAATATATTAATCGTTAAAGTTATGCATTGACATGTGTGAAACAATCAATTTTTTAACTAATAAATAAAAATAAACATTAGCATATATGATATTTTTGGATTCGTCTTAATGACTATTTTCAAAATATCAATTTTTTTATGATTTTACTATCATACAATTAAAGATATAAATCGTTAAAGTTATGCATTGATATGTGTTAATTACAAATTCCAATTAATAGTTTTTTAAGAAATTTAAAAATAATATTTAAATTAATTTTGTTGGATGGATTGGATATCCATCCATTGAAAATATGATAATGGATGGATTTTTATCTCTAATGGATGGATTGAATTGGATTTTTTGAATGAATTTTAATGGATTAATGTATTACTTTGATGGAATTTTTTTTCTACCCCTACATTTTACTCTTTACCCCTACGTACTTTAAAATATTCCCATTTTACCCTTATTATACTAATACTATTTTTTATTCATTTTTATTTTCTGACTTTTCCGGTGAGTCTTGTACACCCTTTTAAACGCACTATTTCGGTAAGATCCTATACATTTTCGGTTTGTTAAATTTACTGGAACACTTTTCAAAGGTGTTTCGGTTTTTTTTTTTTTTCACCACCAGTTGAATCTGGTTCGGGGGTCAGTTCTGGCATCAAGTGGTTCCAGCCCCTTCCCGATCGCAGTTGTGGGGGATCGAACCGTGGTCCTCCCTACCAAGTTCAGCGTCAATCACCACTGAACCAACTAACGATTGGTATGTGTTCCGATTTTTTATAATTTTAAAAACTGTTTAATTGTTTTTATTATTTTAACAACTTTGATCATTAATATTTTTAATTATCTATTATAAAAAGTTATGAAAAGTTTATATTTTGAAATAATTCATCGAGGCGATTTTTTTTTGTAAGGAGGCTAAAACAAAAAGGTAAAAAAAATTAAACTAAAAAGAAAAAATTATTCACGGAGAAAGAAGAATCCCATTGTGTCGTTCTTAAGAAGATCATGAACACTTTATGAAGGAGAAACATGAGTCAAGATAAGAGTGCTCACGGTTCGGTTTAGATCGATTTTAAGGAAAAAAAACCATTCGATAAAAAAAAAGTAATTCGCGGTTTTGGATGAAAGTGACATGTGTATTTTTATTATGAGCAAGACAAATATATATAACTAGTTAGAGACTCATGCATTCGCAAGAGTCTATTTTTTTTTATATTTAAGTTCGTTATTATATCAATAAAAATTTATTTATAATAAAATATTTAAAAATTTGTTATAAAATATAGGTTAAACCCTTGTGCTCTTTCTCGTAAAAATTACTAAATTACTCCTTCCGTTTCTTTTTATAAGAAACAAAAGTGAAATTTTTTTTGTTCCTTTTTATAAGAAACTTTGACTAATTTTCAAATATTTTAAACGTTGAATTTCACTTATGCCCTTATTTATTATGAAAGAGAATATTAAAAATAAGTAAGTTAATTGAATTTAGAGTAATTAAATAGGGGCATAGATAGAATAAGTTTAAATTTATAAGAGTATTAAATGAAAAGAACTATTTACAATGTGTTTCCTTGGTTTGTGTAATTTTTTCAAAGTTTAAAGTGTTTTTTAACTAAATAAGTTAGTTTTATTAAAACTATTTGTCTCGTGTATATTTTTTAAATAAATTATACTCCATGTGTTCCTTTTTTTGTCTTTTTAGAATAATAACATCAAAATTAACAAAGTGTATTTTTGCATCTTATCTTCCTATTATACCCTTATTTTAACATTCCTTTTTTTTAACACACTTTCTCTTTTTAATAATTTTAATATATTCTGTACAAAAAAATAATATTTAATATGGTATGTACCAAAAAGTAATAATTCAGTTTTTTAAATATATAGCAATAATTAGTTTTATTGAAAAATATAAGAATAATTGCCAATGTGTACATATTTGACAAATCATACCTTTAAAATAGAAAAAAGACTGTGTCAAAAAAAAAAATATAAAAAAGACAGTTAAATAGGAATGTTAAATCCGACTTTAAAATAGAGTGGTTTTTTTAAATAATAAAAATATAGTAGAATTGAACTATTATATGAAAAATAGAGTAAATTGAAAAATATAAAAATGTTTTTTTACGGAATAAAAAAATTATATTGAAGGGGAGGACTTAAAATATTATTAAAAATTAATGAGGATAAATTAAGTGTTTTAGTCGTAATTCCTTTTAATTCATTGCTAATCATTGTTAATAGATTAAATAAAACTCATAGAATAGATTATAAAAAATTAAAGTTATATTAATTTGTTTTAGGTTTTCCAAATTTTGTCTGTTGGAGGTAATTTTAATAAATTATATATGAGTACCCTCTTTCTCGTTCAACAACATGTACTGAAAGATTAGTTCTCTATCTCTCCTGTCTCCATCTTCCAGTATTCTGTATGGACTTAATCAATAAAAATTAATTGTAAAATGTATACTATTTTTTAAATGAATATTAAAATACTTTGACCACATTGTTATTCTCAATTTTTTTTGCTATTGTACCACAAAGAAGCAATATTCACGCGTGAACGTCAAATTGAAAATATTTAAGTGTGTATCTTCACTCATATTGATAAATTAACTTCTCTAAAATGGTTTGAACGAAAGCTTATAGAAACTTTAAACTTGGAATCATAATTTTTTTTCCATGGATTGTGAAATATTAAGATTCTATTAATTTGTTTATTTTGTTTGCGGGGATAATTCTAATCAAAGCATGATGAACACAAAATATATTGAGAATGTATGAGAGAACTCTGTGGAATGTCATCAGAGAATCCTAGTAAGCATCTGCCATGTCCAAAAAATTGTGATATGTCATCAAATAATCCTGCTCAGGGGCTATTTTAAAAGTTTTAAGATTTTGCAGGGACTAAAATGAAACTTTTTTTTTACATGAATTGTTTTCAAAGTGATGCATAATTGCAGGGACTAAAATTATATTTAAGCCTATTGTATATTATAGGCTTAATGGCAGTTTTGGTACCCCTATTTTCAAAAAAAATGGATTTTGGTACCCCTATTTCTAAATCAGCAATTTTGGTACCCCTATTTTATCAAATTTTGAAATTCCACTTATTTTTATTCTCTTTTGATGATGTGGGGCTTTTAAATATTATGTGGCATTTTTTTTAATTTAAAAAACCATTGCCATATCAAATAAAGTTAATATTATTATACTAATAATTGTTTTTTATATATAGAGAATTATATTAGTAATTATTGTTATTATAATCTATCAATAAATAAAGAAATTAAAAAACAAAAGAATTGATTGACGAGTGTATACGTGAAAGGATTTCTAAACATTTTTTTTATGTGATATTTGGTTTTTTTTTTCCATATTTTTAAACAATTTTATGATACTTTATTTGGCTTTTTTTTTTCCTATTTTATTTCCATATTTCTAATTTTTTTAATATCTTTTTACAATTTTTGTATACTTTATTGGTATTTTCAAAACATTTTTTTTACTTTATTTTGTTTTCTATTTTATTTTTCCAATTTTAAATATTTTATATATATTTTAATATAATCTGACGTGACAATGATTTTTTAAATAAACAAATGTTACGTAATATTAAAAAACGCCACATCATCAAAAGAGAATAAGGATGTGTGCAATTTCAAAATTTGACAAAATAGGGGTACCAAAATTGTTGATTTAGAAATAGGGGTATCAAAATCCATATTTTTTAAAAATAGGGGTACCAAAACAGTCATTAAGCCTATATTATAAAGATAAGATGTTGACCATGTCTGTAAGACCCAAGATTTCATTGTATAATTGGTTTTAGGTCTATTAGGGTCCCGATGTGTTCATGTTGTGAAACATCGTGTAATTAGTAAGTTTTGCTGTAATTGAATCTGTTTTGGACTCGTGCGCTGTAAAGACACAGGCTTTTGTCCTGTAATCCTCTTTTGTGAATAAGAAGGGTAATGTGGATTTAGAATAATGAGTTTTGGATTATTCTTGTTTTTGGAAAACCGAGTAGGATTTTACCCGCGGATGGAAAAATCGTACTGTGTCTGTTTTAAGTGAGGTTTCGGATGGGAGTTTTATATATCTGCGTGAGTGAGGTTATGTTCTGAGAATAATTTTCTAAGGCATGGAAGAAAATTACAGTCGCGGAAAAAGATTCGGCGATAAGTTTTGGAAATGTTTAACGTTGGACGTTCTTTCCGTAGTTTTTACGTTTTTGAGATTTACGTTCGTCGCGACGCGCGAGTGCTGAGTACGTGTCTTGTTTTGGAAGATTTGATTTTAATCTTGTGATTATCCTTAAAACATTTGATCCAATGGCTAGGGTTTTAAGTTGCACTTTATTTTTGATCCAAGGGTGGTGAGTTAGCAAGAGCTTTGCATAGTAAGGAGGTTTGGTCACTTTGTGGACTTAGGAAAACATCACAATACTCTCCTTTCTTTCTCTCTTTCACGTGGACTCCATTTCTTACTAACCTTCTTCACCAAATTTTCAATTCTTCACCATTTCACTCCATTTCAAGCTTGGAAGCTTAGTGGGAAGTTGTAGAGAATCACTTTCTTAAGGTAACCCTCTCTTCTCATCTCCTAGGTTGGTAGATTTTTAGAGTTTTGAGGTTTTTGGGTTTATGTTCTTACGAGGGTTTGGTGAGAAATGTTGTTCTTACTAGTTTTTGTTTCATGAAAGTTGTTCATGAGAGTTGAGTAAGCATGCTAGGCTTTGTTGTTTCAATTTTCCATGAGTTGGTGAAAATCTCATGAGAAAAGTTAGGGTTTTAGGTTGGTTATGTATTGATCAATAACATGTGGTTAAGTTGTAAGGTTTTGAAAAGAAACGTTGTTTTTGAACCTTTAGGCGAAAGGGTTTGGTGTTGCATGGTTTTGTTTTAGAAAATCCGATGAAAAATATTTTGGGGGTTTATAAAAATATTTCCTAAGAGTTTTGTGTGGTGTTTTGGGGTCAAAATGGTTTAAAACTCTTGTGTTGTGTGGCGTTGCTTTTGTCTAAGAAAACATGTTTAAAAACGATTACCGGTCGGTTGAGGCCCGTAATAAAACTTGTGCTTGAGTTTGGTTTTGATTTTGGAAATGAAAACCAAATAACTTTCACTCGAAGCAACCAACATACTTTCGGAAATGTAATGCTTTGTTGTGCAAACGGTTGTTGGGAACCAATACTATGCGTATGTGGTGTGTTGCGTGAAAAGTTGTTTTGGGTGAAAATTGAGTAAACCAAGTTTTGCTGTTTCTGCTGTTTTGTCTCTGGTGTACTCGCTGAGCGAGCTGTTACTCGCCGCAGCGAGTGTGCTTTGAAGCAACTCGCCAGAGCGAGTGAGATTAGTAGCTCCTGACTTCACTCGCCGTCAACTCGCCGTGGCGAGCTCTGGGACCAAAATTTTTGGAGTTTGATGTTCTAAAATTATTTTTAGGCTTCCTATCCCTTTTTATTAATTTATGGAAGTGTCGGGGATTGGAAACGGGTTTTTCGGGTACTCGGAAAGTACGTAGCTTGTAACACAAGAAAACGGTCATTTCGCATTTCAATTTATTTAAGACTTTTGACTATTGTTTTGGGTCCTAAAAATAGTACAAATAACTCATAGTGGTTGATCAATACGGTAGTTTTTGGTTTGATGTCCGAAAGAGTGGGTTTTCCTTAGGAACCTTTAAGTTTTAGGGGTTTTTGGTTTAGTTTCAATACGATTGGTTGGAAAACAATGTGTTGATAATACGCTACTTGTTTTAGGAAGCGAGTTGTGTTGTTTGGACGAGTTTTAGTAAACGGAAGCTTGCCGAGGTAGGGGCTCCACTTTATTTCAGTCTTTTAAAATGGTTACGACATGTTCTGTTTTGCTGTTATGCATTTGCTGTGTGCTTTAACATGTCTGTACTTATGTATTCTCGTTGATGAGAACGTGGTTATGATTACCTGTACAATTTGCATATGATTAGGAAAATGTATGTAGGTTGTGATAGTTGTACATAGACTTTAGGCTATGTGATTGGTTGCATGAGCATATATTAATGCGTGCGTCGGATAGGACTACGCGGGGATTTTGTCTGTGTGACTATCCTGTATATGCCAAAGAGAATATATGTCATACATTTCATAGTTGCGTGCCTAGGTGTATGTCTGTGTGACTTTGCCTACGTACCGGGCGTTGACTGTGTGGCTTCGCCAAATCCGACTGGATTTTATTGAGTTGGTGTTTGTCTGTGCGACTTCACCTGGTGTTTGTCTGTGTGACTTCACCCGCCTTGTGTGGCATTTTAGTGCGGGTACGTATATGACTGTGTGGCTTTGCCTACCCCACGACTCTTCGAGGAGAGGTTAATTTTCCGGAAAATCATGCATGTGGCGAACCAGTGACGGTCGTCACACCCATTGTAGAGGTCTGCATTAGGATTGGTGATTTATTTATATATACCCGTTGGTGGGAACTACTTTGAGTTTAAGAGCTTTCTCTTGTGTATGTGGAAATTTGCTATGTGTACATCTTTCGCACCGATTATATATATACATACTTGTATTTTGTGGTGACCCCTTTCTTTCATTTGCGGGCTCGTCCCACCCAGATGTTGGGCTAGGTCGTGGTGACGACGGTGGCTGTTCCGGGTCCCAGTGAGAGGTTGGTGTTTAGCTTAGTTAGACTATGCGCCGGTGTGGGTTGTACACGGTGTTTTTTGGGTTAGGCATAGGATTCTAACTAGTGTTGTGTAAGTATTTGAATACTTTGACTTGGATTGTAATTATTCCTGAATACACTTTGCTTGTCGAAGCAGCTTTTGGTAATGAGTCTTTGTATATTTGAATGCCGGCTCATTTAAAATATTTTATGTGTAACTCTGATGTGTATAAAAAAAAAAAAAAATATAATGCCTTTTCTGGCTTTATGAAAAAACGGGGTGTTACAGTTTTTGGTATCAGAGCACGGCTTTAAATCTTCAAAGGGAAAGTGTATACTTGAGTCGTTAGTCCAGAGTCGGTTAGAACTTAGCTAGAGTGGTGTCAGTTCTAGTGTCAGTTCTAGTGCTTGTTCTGTGTCGGTTGTGAGTTAGTAACCGTTGAATTAGATTTTCTGTAGAGACTCAGAAATGTTTGGATAAGGAATCTAATCAGAATTGGTATTGTGTAGAAATCGAATACCTCCAAGAAGGGTACCTACAGTACCTATGGCGGACAATGTGGATGTGAATCAGATGGCTTATGCCATGCATACAATGGCAGCGGCTGTGACTGCTCAGAGCAATGCTAAGGCGCAGAGAGATATGGAAAAGCGCGAAAGGGAAATACTTGCTGCTGGTTCTAGACTTCTTTCTAGTTTCAACCACCAAACGCCTCCAAAGTTTAATGGGGAGGGAGGTCCGGAAACTGCTGATTTATGGCTCCAATCTGTGGAGAGGATTTTCGGGGCAATTCGTTGTCCAGAAGGGGAGAAAGTAGTCTTAGCTACCTATCAGTTGCTAGGAGGTTCTGAGTATTGGTGGAGGAACACCCGACTGATCATGGAGAATGTTCATGAAGAGTTAAGTTGGGAGAACTTCAGGCGGAGGTTTCTGGCCAAATACTTTCCCGAGACTGCTAGGGAAAGGTATGGGGAAGAGTTTCTGAGGCTAAGGCAAGCGGGCATGAATGTTTAAGCATATGCCAAAAAGTTTGAATCTCTATCTCGTTTCTTCCGCTTCTTTAGGGATGGGATAGATGAGGATTATATGTGCCGTCGTTTCCAAGATGGGCTGAGGTACGAACTGCAGGATGCGGTTGTGCCATTGGGTATCCGACAGTTTCAAGTGTTAGTGGAGAAATGTCAAGAGGTGGAAGACATGAAGAATAAGCGGGTGAACCGCCAAGGGAATTCTAGTGCTGGGGGACCAAGTCGTTCGAGTGGTCCGAGTCAGAGTCAGAATCGTGGGAAACAAAGTAGTAAGCCTTACGACCGCCCTCAGAATAACAGGGGACCGGGCCGATCGGTGAATCAAGGTAGCCGGGGAAAATCTGATGGTAGTAAAGGGAATTGCTACAACTGTGGAGAAGCGGGACATTTTTCTAATGAGTGCACGAAACCGAAGGGGGAAAACACCTGCTACAATTGCAAGAAGCCGGGACACTTTGCTAGAGATTGCAGAGCCCCGAAGACCGGGCCGTCGGCAAATGTGGCACAAGGCTCACAGGGTGACAGACCTGTGGCAAAGGCACGTGCTTACTGTATGGGCACTGAGGTGAGTGGGCAGGCTAGCAATGCCATCCATGAGAACTGTCACATCGCAGATAATTCTTTAACTGCTTTGATTGACACAGGGGCAACCCACTCATTCATATCTTTGGCTTGTGCAAATCGTTTGAGTTTGAATGTTTCTATGCTTCCGTTTGATTTGAATGTCGTGACTCCTGCTAAGGATTTGGTGGTAAATACTGCATGTTTGCATTGTTTAATAGTAATTCAGAATAGAGATTTTCTGGTCAACTTAGTGTGTCTACCGCTCTTATCTCTCGAGATCATCCTCGGGATGGATTGGTTGTCCTATCATTATGTTATTCTAGACTGTGCTCGGAAATTGGTTTTCTTTCCCGAGCCAGGTGTGCGGAGGTACTTGTCTGCAAATCGGCTGTCGGTGGTTATGTGTAATGGAGAGCCGGGGATAGTTTCACTTGCTAGTTTGGGAGTGACGTCGGAGATCCGAATTGGGGAATTTCGAGTGGTTCAAGATTTCCAAGATGTATTTCCATCGGAGATTCCAGCTTTTACTCCGTGTAGAGAGGTGGAATTCTTTATTGATTTGCAACCGGGTACGGGTCCGATTTCGGAATCAGCTTATCGGATGGCTCCATCTGAGTTGGTAGAGTTGAAAAGTCAGATTGAGGACTTGTTAGAGAAGGGTTTCATAAGGCCTAGTGTGTCGCCTTGGGGAGCACCGGTCTTATTGGTTAAGAAGAAGGATGGGAAATCTCGTCTGTGTGTGGATTATCGGAAGCTTAATAAGGTGACTATCAAGAACCGATATCCATTGCCGCGAATTGATGATTTGATGGATCAGTTGAGGGGAGCCTCAGTGTTTTCAAAGATTGACTTGAAATCGGGTTATCACCAGATAAGGGTACGAGATGAGGATATTCAGAAAACGGCGTTTAGGACGCGGTATGGGCATTATGAATTCTTAGTGATGCCATTCGGAGTGACGAATGCACCTGCTATCTTTATGGCCTACATGAATCGGATATTCCACTCATTCTTGGACAAGTTTGTAGTGGTATTTATTGATGACATCCTAGTGTATTCGAGGAATGAAGAGGAACATGTAGAGCATCTTCGTCTAGTATTGCAAGTTCTGCGGGAAAGTAAGCTGTATGCAAACCCGTCGAAGTGTGAATTTTGGTTGGAAGAGGTGAATTTCCTTGGCCATGTCATATCAAGAGAGGGAATAGCCGTGGATCCAGCCAAGATTGATACGGTACTTTCATGGAAGCAGCCTCAAACAGTGACTGATGTGAGGAGTTTTGTGGGTTTGGCCGGTTATTACCGGAGATTCATTGAAGGTTTCGCTAAGATTGTGGCGCCAATGACGCAACTTACGCGAAAAGATCAACCTTTTGCTTGGACGGAGAAGTGTGAGTCGAGTTTCCAGTTGTTGAAAGAACGGTTGACGACGTCACCAGTCTTGCTGTTACCACAGTCGGATGAACCGTATGAGGTTTACTGTGATGCTTCTCATCAAGGGTTGGGTTGTGTGTTGATGCAACACAAGAGAGCAGTAGCTTATGCGTCAAGACAGCTGAAAGTGCATGAAAAGAATTATCCTACGCACGATTTAGAGCTTGCGGCCGTTGTTTTTGCATTGAAGATTTGGAGACATCATCTTTATGGTTGCACTTTTGTCGTGTTTAGTGACCATAAAAGTCTCAAGTATTTGTTTGATCAGAAAGAGCTTAATATGAGACAACGGAGGTGGATGGAAACTTTGAAAGACTTCGACTTTACGTTGGAATACAATCCGGGGAAGGCTAATGTGGTAGCCGATGCTTTGAGTAGGAAGAGTGTGACGGTTTGTTCGGCACAAATGGCTAGTCAACAGGAGTTATTGAGAGAGTTTCGTGACTTGCACCTAGAGGTAGAGTTTGCTTTAGGGAATATGAGGTTGGGTATGATTACCATCTCAAGCGGATTATTGGAGGACATTGCAAATTGTCAAGATGACAGGTTCCTCATGGAGAAAAGAGCTTTGATTGTTCGAGAAACCAACCGAGATTTCAAGGTGGGATCGGACAACATTTTGAGGTGTCGAGGTAGAGTGTGTGTGCCCGAAGCTATGGACTTGAGAAACACCATTCTAGGGGAGGCACACAAGAGTAAACTTAGTATGCATCCTGGAGCAACAAAGATGTATCAAGACCTGAGGCATGATTTCTGGTGGCCGGGTATGAAGAGGGATGTGGCTGAGTATGTGGCGTCATGTCTGACTTGTCAGAAGGCGAAGATTGAGCATCAGAGACCAACAGGGATGCTGCAGTCGTTAGATATCCCCGAGTGGAAGTGGGATAGCATTTCTATGGATTTCATTACTGGTTTACCTAAGACCAGGAGGAAGCATGATTCCATTTGGGTGATAGTGGATCGTTTGACAAAGTCCGCTCATTTTCTACCGGTAAGGATTACGGATACAGCAGCAAAGTTGACCGATATTTACATTGCTGAGATTGTGAGGTTACATGGGATTCCGTCAAGTATAGTGTCGGATCGAGACCCAAAGTTTACTTCACACTTTTGGAAGACTTTGCATGAGGCGTTGGGGACGAAACTGAGATTGAGTTCCGCCTATCATCCTCAGACAGATGGGCAGACGGAGAGAACAAATCAATCATTGGAAGATTTGTTGAGAGCTTGTGTATTGGATGATCGTGGAAGTTGGGATGACGTGTTACCATTGATAGAATTCACATACAACAAAAGTTTTCACGCGAGTATTGGAATGACACCATACGAGGCTTTGTATGGGAGAAGGTGTCAGACTCCTTTGTGTTGGTACCAAGATGGAGAGAGTATGTTAGTAGGACCGGAAATGGTACAACAGACAACGGACAAGGTCCGAAAGATAAGGGCAATGATGAAGGTTGCTCAAGATCGCCAGAAGAGTTATGCGGATAGGCGACGGAGGCCTCTAGAGTTTGAAGAGGGAGATCATGTATTTCTCCGAGTTACACCAACGACTGGCGTTGGGAGGGCTTTGAAAGCGAAGAAGTTGACTCCAAAGTTTATAGGGCCTTATCAGATTTTGGAACGGATTGGGAAGGTAGCATACCGGATCGCGTTGCCACCGGCACTATCTTTGATACATGACGTATTCCATGTGTCGCAATTGCGGAAATACACACCGGATCCGTCACATGTGATCACACCAGATGACATCCAGTTGAGGGATAACTTGTCGTTTGAAGTTCCGCCGATCAAGATTGCGGATAGGAAGATGAAGCGTCTGAGAACGAAAGAGATACCTTTGGTGAGGGTAATATGGAACGAAGCTACAGGAGATACCACTTGGGAGCTCGAGAGTAAGATGAAAGAGTTGTACCCCAGTTTGTTTGACGACGTCTAAGTTTCGAGGACGAAACTTCTTTTAGGGGGGTAGTATTGTAAGACCCAAGATTTCATTGTATAATTGGTTTTAGGTCTATTAGGGTCTCGATGTGTTCATGTTGTGAAACATCGTGTAATTAGTAAGTTTTGCTGTAATTGAATCTGTTTTGGACTCGTGCGCTGTAAAGGCACAGGCTTTTGTCCTGTAATCCTCTTTTGTGAATAAGAAGGGTAATGTGGATTTAGAATAATGAGTTTTGGATTATTCTTGTTTTTGGAAAAACGAGTAGGATTTTACCCGCGGATGGAAAAATCGTACTGTGTCTGTTTTAAGTGAGGTTTCGGATGGGAGTTTTATATATCTGCGTGAGTGAGGTTATGTTATGAGAATAATTTTCTAAGGCATGGAAGAAAATTACAGTCGCGGAAAAAGATTCGGCGATAAGTTTTGGAAATGTTTAACGTTGGACGTTCTTTCCGTAGTTTTTACGTTTTTGAGATTTACGTTCGTCGCGACGCGCGAATGCTGAGTACGTGTCTTGTTTTGGAAGATTTGATTTTAATCTTGTGATTATCCTTAAAACATTTGATCCAATGGCTAGGGTTTTAAGTTGGACTTTATTTTTGATCCAAGGGTGGTGAGTTAGCAAGAGCTTTGCATAGTAAGGAGGTTTGGTCACTTTGTGGACTTAGGAAAACATCACAATACTCTCCTTTCTTTCTCTCTTTCACGTGGACTCCATTTCTTACTAACCTTCTTCACCAAATTTTCAATTCTTCACCATTTCAAGCTTGGAAGCTTAGTGGGAAGTTGTAGAGAATCACTTTCTTAAGGTAACCCTCTCTTCTCATCTCCTAGGTTGGTAGATTTTTAGAGTTTTGAGGTTTTTGGGTTTATGTTCTTAAGAGGGTTTGGTGAGAAATGTTGTTCTTACTAGTTTTTGTTTCATGAAAGTTGTTCATGAGAGTTGAGTAAGCATGCTAGGCTTTGTTGTTTCAATTTTCCATGAGTTGGTGAAAATCTCATGAGAAAAGTTAGGGTTTTAGGTTGGTTATGTATTGATCAATAACATGTGGTTAAGTTGTAAGGTTTTGAAAAGAAACGTTGTTTTTGAACCTTTAGGCGAAAGGGTTTGGTGTTGCATGGTTTTGTTTTAGAAAATCCGATGAAAAATATTTTGGGGGTTTATAAAAATATTTCCTAAGAGTTTTGTGTGGTGTTTTGGGGTCAAAATGGTTTAAAACTCTTGTGTTGTGTGGCGTTGCTTTTGCCTAAGAAAACATGTTTAAAAACGATTACCGGTCGGTTGAGGCCCGTAATAAAACTTGTGCTTGAGTTTGGTTTTGATTTTGGAAATGAAAACCAAATAACTTTCACTCGAAGCAACCAACATACTTTCGGAAATGTAATGCTTTGTTGTGCAAACGGTTGTTGGGAACCAATACTATGCGTATGTGGTGTGTTGCGTGAAAAGTTGTTTTGGGTGAAAATTGAGTAAACCAAGTTTTGCTGTTTCTGCTGTTTTGTCTCTGGTGTACTCGCTGAGCGAGCTGTTACTCGCCGCAGCGAGTGTGCTTTGAAGCAACTCGCCAGAGCGAGCTCCAGAGCGAGTGAGATCAGTAGCTCCTGACTTCACTCGCCGTCAACTCGCCGTGGCGAGCTCTGGGACCAAAATTTTTGGAGTTTGATGTTCTAAAATTATTTTTAGGCTTCCTATCCCTTTTTATTAATTTATGGAAGTGTCGGGGATTGGAAACGGGTTTTTCGGGTACTCGGAAAGTACGTAGCTTGTAACACAAGAAAACGGTCATTTCGCATTTCAATTTATTTAAGACTTTTGACTATTGTTTTGGGTCCTAAAAATAGTACAAATAACTCATAGTGGTTGATCAATACGGTAGTTTTTGGTTTGATGTCCGAAAGAGTGGATTTTCCTTAGGAACCTATAAGTTTTAGGGGTTTTTGGTTTAGTTTCAATACGATTGGTTGGAAAACAATGTGTTGATAATACGCTACTTGTTTTAGGAAGCGCGTTGTGTTGTTTGGACGAGTTTTAGTAAACGGAAGCTTGCCGAGGTAGGGGCTCCACTTTATTTCAGTCTTTTAAAATGGTTACGACATGTTCTGTTTTGCTGTTATGCATTTGCTGTGTGCTTTAACATGTCTGTACTTATGTATTCTCGTTGATGAGAACGTGGTTATGATTACCTGTACAATTTGCATATGATTAGGAAAATGTATGTAGGTTGTGATAGTTGTACATAGGCTTTAGGCTATGTGATTGGTTGCATGAGCATATATTAATGCGTGCGTCGGATAGGACTACGCGGGGATTTTGTCTGTGTGACTATCCTGTATATGCCAAAGAGAATATATGTCATGCATTTCATAGTTGCGTGCCTAGGTGTATGTCTGTGTGACTTTGCCTACGTACCGGGCGTTGACTGTGTGGCTTCGCCAAATCCGACTGGATTTTATTGAGTTGGTGTTTGTCTGTGCGACTTCACCTGGTGTTTGTCTGTGTGACTTCACCCGCCTTGTGTGGCATTTTAGTGCGGGTACGTATATGACTGTGTGGCTTTGCCTACCCCACGACTCTTCGAGGAGAGGTTAATTTTCCGGAAAATCATGCATGTGGCGAACCAGTGACGGTCGTCACACCCATTGTAGAGGTCTGCATTAGGATTGGTGATTTATTTATATATACCCGTTGGTGGGAACTACTTTGAGTTTAAGAGCTTTCTCTTGTGTATGTGGAAATTTGCTATGTGTACATCTTTCGCACCGATTATATATATACATACTTGTATTTTGTGGTGACCCCTTTCTTTCATTTGCGGGCTCATCCCACCCAGATGTTGGGCTAGGTCGTGGTGACGACGGTGGCTGTTCCGGGTCCCAGTGAGAGGTTGGTGTTTAGCTTAGTTAGACTATGCGCCGGTGTGGGTTGTACACGGTGTTTTTTGGGTTAGGCATAGGATTCTAACTAGTGTTGTGTAAGTATTTGAATACTTTGACTTGGATTGTAATTATTCCTGAATACACTTTGCTTGTCGAAGCACCTTTTGGTAATGAGTCTTTGTATATTTGAATGCCGGCTCATTTAAAATCTTTTATGTGTAACTCTGATGTGTATAAAAAAATATATATATATAATGCCTTTTCTGGCTTTATGAAAAAACGGGGTGTTACAATGTCATTATTTTGGTTATTAATTTTTTTTTTTGATAAAATTTAGGTTATTAATTTTATTATTCATTTTATTTTGGTAGGTTATTATTCATTTTATTAATATATAAAAATGTAAAAAAAATATAAAAAATTAATTAAAATCATTAACCGAGTTTTCTCTCCACTTCTGTCTATCATCATCATCCATCATCATCTTAAGTACTCGCCATTACCGTCCAACTATCATCACCAACATCCTCCTTCATCAACATGGAGACTCATTCATCATCACCAATACCCACCATCAAATTTTGTTCGTTTATCTTGATTTGGTATATTGCAAAAAACAACAATTTACTTTAAGATCTGTCATTAAAAAAAATTAATTTAAGATTGATGATGAATAAAAAGTGATAAGGATGAAAAATAGGTAATAAGGTTGATGATGAACCCAGCGTCATGTCAACGATGGGAGCAAGAAGATCCCAATCTGAGTTTTGTTTTTTATAATTTAATTTAAGATTAATTGATTAATTATTTATAATTAACAAATATTTAAACAAATTAAATTATAACATTTTGTACTTCAAATTAAATTAAGAGAAAATGAGTCACGGGAACTTAGCTCAATTGGCAAGACCTTACATTGGACCGAAGTTCGAAACTCATTCATCACACTTATCCACTTTAAATGTGGAATTTATAGTCACTAGACTAAACGAAAATATATATATATATAAAATTAAGAGAAAATAAGACATGCACGGTAAAATAATTATACAATATTATTCAACATCAACTATGTATTTCGTCTCATAAAAATAACAACTAAGTATTTCGTCAAGTCACCTCTACCACGTCTCACTTCAATAGTATGGTGCCGAGAAATAATTAATTGTTTTTGGATTTTTTTATGGAATTAATTTTTATTGGATATTTTTATAATTTTTTTTTGTTATCATGATATTGATATGAAATTTTCACTACCATTAATGATGACTAATCTATGTCGGGAAACATGTGAAACACACAATGTGAGTTCTGCACTTTTACCCGACCACATACTTGAGAAGATCAAAATCCTTACTGCTTGAATCAATTTATTAATAGTTGTATAAAAATATTTTAAACTAATATAACATGTTTATCAAACTCATTAATTAAATTATAATTTTTTTTTACTAAATTAATTAAATTATAAATTAATGGCAAAACATCCCATCCCGTCAACAAATTTATCGGTTTGACTATAAAAGACAGCTAATGAGAAATAGATTTAATATAGAGGGTCTATTGTATAACCATGAGCCATTGAATAAAATAATGAATATAACTCCTGGTCCATCATGGACCATATGTATAACTGGTCCATGGAAGCCATGGCCATTAATATATAAAGGGCACTGCTATATACTATCGCGGAAAAAAAAATCGTGAAAATTCACGAGATGACGTGTTGCTATTTAGGATCCGTTTAGAATGGACTAAAACATGTTTTGGTCCATTATGAACCTCTTTTTTTTACCATTAGATTAGGTCATCCCACCAAACTTTATCATGGTCTATCAACATCAAATAAAACCCATTAACTCTTTTTCATTTTGCCTTCTTTCTTTTCCAACCATTCTCTCTCACTTTAACTGCTTCTTTCTTCAACCCCATGATTCATGGTTTTTGTTCTCTTTTTTTTCTTCCTCTAAACCCATGATTCATGGTTACCCCAAAGTTTAATATGAAAAAAAAATAATACTCTAGAGATC
Source organism: Trifolium repens (assembly GCA_030408175.1). Classification (NCBI taxonomy): domain Eukaryota; kingdom Viridiplantae; phylum Streptophyta; class Magnoliopsida; order Fabales; family Fabaceae; genus Trifolium; species Trifolium repens. The sequence goes on along the minus strand of CP125850.1, from coordinate 42,331,424 downwards.
TCCAAAAAAAAGTAAAATTTCTTATTATAGATTTTTTATTTAATTGGGATGAAACAATAATTATGGCATCTGTAAATAACATTGAAGATAAATTTATTAAAATTAATAAGCCAAAATTTAGGAAAAATCCAAAAGAAATTAATAGTTTTACTAAACTCATTGACTATGTTTGTGCTCTAAATTTTGTGATTGTGTTATTGATAACACCTCTCTTAGAAGCTTCCAAGATTAGCAAGGTGACTAGAAGTTTTCAGGTTTAGCAAGGTGTTAAATTCTTGATAAGCACCCCCTAAAACAAGTTGTGTGAAAGAAATAAAAAGATAAGATAAAAATCTTGTGTTTATTTGGTGTTGCAGAGAAAGAGGAGAGAGCAAGGAGAGAGAGTATTAATGGATTAGATTGAATGTAGATAGACCATAGTAAGCTTTGGTAGCATGATTAAATCTAATCGTTAAAACAAAATGGTCCATCTTAGACCAATTGTTTTGTTGGTCCATTTTATACGGACCCTGCTATTTAATACAGTAGTTGTGTTCAGAATACATGCATCAGTTTTCAATAGCCCTTTAGCGGAATACATGGGGTCAATAGCCAATGAAGTGATTTTGTGATGATTTCGGGATAATTAATTTCGCTGCATTTAGCATTATCGATATATAAATTAGTAAATTCATAATTGATTCTGTTATACATTTGCTTACATACATGATCATTAAATAATACTTCTATTGGTATTTACAATATAAAAGATATTTTGCCTTTAAGAAATCAAATATAGTAATATGGTATTGAAGTTTGTGCAGCCAACTCTTTAAAAATGTAAAAAATGTTATTTTTAATTTAATTTTTTTTTCTTTAACCAGTATTCGGGGCACCGGTTAGCATGACCCAAAAGATAATAATACTTCTATTGGTCCTATATGTAAAAAGAAATAGTTTTATATTTTCTTCTTCTTTATATATAGAATGAAAGGGAGTAATAATACTAGTTTAACGAATATTTCATCACACTTATGTTAATGTTGATGAATGAATAAGGTAAATATCTTAGATATACACCGTGTAGTATTTCATTCATAATTAATTGGTTAATACGTATTGTGTTAAGAAACGGAAACATTTTTTTTTCACCACAAGTTGAATCTGGTTCGGGAGTCAGTTCTAGCATCAAGAAACTGAAGTAGAGAAAAAAAAATTACAGCCATAAAGAAGTAGAGAAAAAAAATTAGAAATGCTTATATTGATAGCAATGAGTAAAGTTACAAAAATGACTAGAACAAAGTCTATTTATAAGTTAACTAACTAGATTATTAACCCATAACTAAAATCAATATTTATATCTCCAATAGCTTCCCGCACAACACTTCCAATTTGGGATGATTAATACAAAAATACATCAAAATGGAAGAGAATACAATGAGACTTGTCGAGCTACATCAACTGAAACGACAACTCAAAGACAACTAGTAGTGCTTAACCACCGTCAGGACGGATCCAGAAATTTCAATATGTGGAGTTAAGATCAAATTTTTTTAGGCCCCCGCGAGTGAATGATAAAATTGGTTCCTTCAAATTAGTCGGTCCTTGAACTGGATACCAAATTTTTTAAAAAAAAAGATCAATTTTTTTCTAATCGACAAATAATTTATTAAAAACTCAAATATGAACCCAATCACTTGATAATATATTTTTTCATCTCTAATACAAGCACAATTTTTAAAATATAATAAAAATTGAGACAAGAAGTCAAATAACAATAATAATACAATATAAATATATAATACAAAAATAAGAATGAAGGGCAATAATAATACAATATAAATATATAATCCAATACCAATTGAGCTAAAGTACTTGAACTATTTTGCCAATTATGTATTTGACGAGAGGTGCAGGTTAAGGTGGGAAGAGTTATTTATTTTCCCACCATGGGAAAATGACATGATCACCATTGATATATTGGATGGAAATCCAACGGCATAAATGATAGAAGATTATGTAATAGCTCATTTAAAGGGAAGCATGTAAATTTTTGTAACATCATCAATTCCACCCGTTCACATATTCTGATTTATATTTTTTTCACAATCACATACTTTTAAATCTCAGCAAGAGCAAATAAAAGCACTCCATAACAAAAGCACCCCTGAAAGATAATAGTACACATTCTTTTTTTTTTTTGGTAGTGGATAATAGTACACATTCTAATGTTCATTTATTTGACATTGGGGCTAAATAAAAATAGGATTAAATATGTTTTTATTTGTATAATATTATAAATTTCGATTTTAATTCTTATAAAGTTTTTTAGTAAGTTTTGGTCTCTCAAATATTTTTTGTCGTTATTTTTTGCCCCAGCTTTTCAGTCAATTCGCGTATATTATTCAATAATTTAATTTATTTTTTTTCTGTGGTCACGTTTAGTATGTTATAGGAAACTCTCTCGCAAAAGTTTAAATTTTTTTAACAAAAGATAAATTAAATATGAATCTTTTAGTTTTTTTGCACATAAAAATTCATAAATAATTCTTCTTATGTTAAAAAATTCTAAACTTTTTAGGAGTGGTATGCTTTACAAAAATAATTATCAAGAAAATATTGTTTGAAGTTGGAAATTAACCAAGTAATTGAGTTGAAATACTTAAGGGTTAAATAAGTTTTTGGTCCCTATATATGAATATCTCGAATTTTATTTTTAATTCCCACAAAAAATTTCAACAACTTTTAGTCTCTCAAATATTTTCTGTCACCACTTTTGGTCCCTACTTTTAATCAAACTTTTGTGTAATTTGAAATTTCACATTTTTTAATGCTATTTTTTTTTAAACTCACAAAAACCGAATATTATTTACTTTTTTTTTAGATAAAAAAATGAACAAGTAAATTGGTAAATGAAAAAAAAATAAAAAATCGGTGAGTCATTTCATTTGTGTTGCAGACCTATGCAAGTAATCGTTGGAGTCAGGGACGGACCTGTGTGAGGCTACCAGCCCGGCCCATATTTTTTCAAAAAATAATAATAATAATTTTATAAATAATTTTAAATTATTATGTACACATATCTGTACAAATATTAATGTAAATATTAGTTTAAAGTTTATTATCGATGATTATAAATCTTTCAGTATACATTAGTTTCAGTATTAGTGTAAATATTAGTTTATAGTCTATTATTGATAATTTCAAGTCGTTGGTTATACGTAGTGTATTATTTTAAGTTATATAATTTTAAGTCGGTATTACTGTATTATTTTAATTTATCAAGACTTTGTGTGTAAAAGAAAAGGTGAATAACTAATTGAATTTGTTGTATTGAGTAAAATTAACTATTGAACGAGCATGTAAATATGAAATGACATAAAACAATAGTTTTAATTTTTTTTCTTCAAGTAATATGTAAAATTGGAATACAAATTAATAAGTTATAAGCTAATTGAAATAAACTATAAAATAACATAATTTTGGGTTCTATATATTTTGGTCTAAGGTAGAATCTTGTGAAGTATCAAACAATAATATGCATGATTTAACGAATATTCAATAAGTTATAGTCATTTCTTTTTTTTGAATAGAAACTTTATGGTATTGCATAGTTTGTCAGTTTGTTGATTTCTTTTTCTTTTTAATAGAAATTTTCTGATTTATTTGTGTACTTTTTTTGGATATAAATGTTGTATTAGTAGTAATTTCATGTATTGTTTTTTGTTTAACTAAATTATTAGAATAAATTTTTCTTTTTCGATAGTGCCTATTTTTTTTAGCTCCACCAATATTTTCAGTCCAGGTCCGCCCCTGGTTGGAGTTACAATGGTTGGAGCCATTGGATAGCCTTTACCATCTGTACCGTTCAGTTTCCTTCTATCATCTCAATGGTGATAATGCCATTTTCCCACGATGGGAAAATAAAAGTATCTGCCCACCCTAAACGGCACCTTGACGAGATACATCAGCTGAAACAACAACTCAAAGACAATTAGTAGTGCTTAACCACTATCAGGGACAGATCCAGAAATTTCAATATATTGGACTTGAAGCGTGGATAATGCATAGGTTCACCTACCATATGCTTAAATTCCACTTTTTAATTAGAAAGTGAGGGGAGCGGAGATCAAACTCTAAACCACTTAGTCATAGAGGCTCTGATACTATGTCAAATAACTGATTATCCCAAAAGCTTAAACTATTATAGAATTAACTATATCAATAATTTTATATTATTTTCTAATATGCTACACATAAGCACAATGCCTTCATTTTTTTCAACAGTTTAAGCTTTCAAGTATTTGATGGATGGATTAGAGATGAAGGTTCTTTTAGAGGGTGCAGGTTAAGGTGGAAACAGTTATTTATTTTCCCATGGTGGGAATGTAGGATCTAACGCCTCTTCCACCAGTTTTACATAAATAAATTAATTTTTTCTCCCCTACACAATTGCATATTGATATTAATTCTCTTTACTTTTGAAAAAAAAAACATGACAATGCTTTTATAAAGTTTATGTGAGCAACTAAATAGATTTATATATGGAGAACAAATAGCATCATGGGTGTAAAAAAAATTATCGGATAATTTAGAGTTCGGCTGCGAAATAAGTAAAATCTATTAACTATTTATTCCTAAGAGAAGTTTGGCCAATAATTGTTCATGCTAAAAATCGAACTCAAATTTTTCCAAAGAGAAATTTATTAACTATTTGATCCAAATTATTTAGTTAATTAATTAAAAAATTTACAAACAAGACAAATATGTTTTTTGTATAGTTCCTAGGGGCAGTGCATAATAAATTGAACATATACACACCAACAAATTTCTAAGCACTATTTTCTAAATAAATATAAAAAACAATATTTGATGAAAATATAAAATGGTACAATAGGTAATGGGTGTATTCATAAATAAACAAAAATTTGAAAGGTAATTGGTACAAAAGGTAATATTTTTGCCACCAATAATTTAGAGCCCATTTGTTTGGCTTTTTTAAAAACTGGATTTTCTAGTGTTATATAATTTTGTGTAATTTTTTTTTACAAAAAAGCTATTTTGAAAAAAACAATTACAAAAAAGCTATTGTTTCATGTACACTGAAAAAAGCTATTTTAGTGTTATATAAAATTGTACAATATGATGTCAAAATTAGTGTTTCAATTTAGAAAAAGTGAATATAAAAAAAACTTGTAATATTTTGAAAAATAATTCTACAAAATCTATTTTCAAAAATACAAAAAAAAAATTATTTTTTTAAAGCTGAAACAAACGCATCCTTAATATTATATCAATGGTGGATTTGAGTTTTTCCCACTCTGAGAAAAAAAACCCCTTTCCATCTTAATGTCACCTTAACCGTCACTCTTTTAGAGGCTAGCATATTGGGGTTCAGTTTAATGTTGATTCAAGAACTTACCTGTTGTCCTGTTTGGAATCAATTCATTAAAGGCTTCAACAATTGTATATGGAAGAAATGTGCACCATAATAGTTGGTTAATACTTTTATTTGTTGGTTTGATGATGTTTAGCCTTAATGGCTTTGCTTGTTATGTTAGGTGGCTCCAAATTTCTTAGTGGGAGAGAGATCATGGAATTATGAACATAATTTGCATCAATATTGCAAGTCAAATCACTACAAGAAATATGATTTTTGACAACAACTTTTTTTGTTATAAGTCGCTGGCAAAACTATCTTGGGTAGTTTTGCCAGCGACTTGTAACAACTTTTAACAAAAAAAGTTGTTGCAAAAAATCATATTTCTTGTAGTGAATTGCAGTGGAAACTAATGTAATATTTGTAGTTCTATAGTGATTTGTTTAAATATAATATCATTTTTTCTTTTAATCTATTGGTTCTTAAGAAAAAAATCTAGTAATTTAAAATTCGACCGTGAAGTAAGTAAAATCTGATAAGTAATTATATCATTCAAGTATCAAATTTGGATTATCCCAAATGATATGTAAATTCGTTAAACACTTGAGTCAAATATCTTAGTTATAATATTAACTCTTTATTCAGCAAACATTATTCTTTTTATCTTTGATTATAATGAATTCTTTACCATAGTTACATAATTCACTACAGTGTCTACGAACCGCAAATTGGTTTACGTGTACCAGTTTACAGTATTTTTACGTATTAGTTCGTCATAATTCGTGAATCAATTTGCAGAAACACACGTATCAAATAATAAAAAAATAATTCTAAAGATAAAAAAATAAGAAGAAAAAAATGCAAATTATAAAAAAAGAAAGAAAAAAAATAAGATACAAAACAAAAAAATAAGAAAGAAAAAAAATATCATGATAAAAGATAGGCATAAAAAATAGTAATTCAAATCTAATAAAACAACTTAGAAAAGAAATTATAACAACTTAAAAAAAACTTTGGTACAAAACTTTTATGCTATTTTACAAGTTTTTACTAGTAAAAGTTGTATTTTTATAAACAATTTTATCATAAACTACCTTGACAAATTTATAATAATACATAAAAATTGTTGCTCAAAAATAAGCTAATTCAAACATATGCCCTAAATTTTTTCAACATTACATATCGCACCCGAACCCGTACCAAAGTAAATTGTAAACTTTTGCCCAAAAACATAGCAAGAGTTTGATAAGAGTCGATCAAAACCATAATTCACTTTGATTATGAATTCCTTAACATTCTGAATAAGAACTAGCATTCAACCACAGAGAATGGAGAACAACTACCCTTCCTTGGATAAGACTAATAGACATGTTTGTGAATTTTTTTTGTCTATTTTCGACCCATTTTCTTCACAGAAGGTAATCATATTCGAGACGTCAAATATTAAATGTGAAAACATTTCTTTCAACGAGTATTGTAAATTTTATTTTGGGTCTATTTGATTCTGACAAGAACAATTCCTTTTTCTCTAATACTGTCCTTTATCTTAATATTTTCTTTTTTGGATTTATCCTTTACCTTATTTTGTTGTAACAATTTTTAAAAAATTAGTCATTTAAGTCTCAAAATGTACTCAACGTTGTGTTTTTACAACTTCGGTTAAAAATCGCCTACATGCAAGTCGTAATAACTATAAATAGTAATTTAAGTCAGTAGGTTTTGTCTGGTCGTGAAGAATATTAGTAGAATGCATGAGGTTGTAACTTCTATCCTCATTGACTCCATTGTAAACTAAAAAAAAAAAAACTATGAATAGTAATTGTCTTGAAAAAACAATTTTTTACTTTAGTATACTAGTAACAAATTGATAATGAGCAAACAGCTGAAAAAGAAATTCAAGTTGAAAAAGAAGAAAGTATTGACACATAGAAAAGGGTGGAACAACTAAATTCTTAACTTAGCACACATCTGAAAAAGAAGAAAAAATTAGCATCCTTTGAACTCATCTTTTTATTCACAACATTGTTCCTATCCTTTCCATTATTAGATTCCCACATCCAAAAGTACAACCCCAACAAAAACATACCTATCACTGTTTTATGCTTCCCAAAAGTACCTCATTTACAACCGTATCAGCATCTATTTACAACCACATAGTTTTGTATAATGCATCAATAAATCTGTGGCCATTTCTCAGCCGTCCAAGTTGCCTATCTGGTGTCCCCCACCCGACATTATTTTTGTTTTCATTTTTTTGCTTTATTCTGACATGTGGAGATGGATAGGATCAATGTCTACTGCTCTATGAAGATCTGATACAGACATAGACACCAGACATGTAACACTAACATCTCGACATCAGACACATGTGGTGGTGCCTAGTACAAGATATGTCGTCAATCTGAAGTGTCAGTGCTACGTAGTTACTTCTTGATTATTGCACCGTGATATGGTGTGAAGTGGTTGTTGGTGGGGTGATGTGGGAGTGGGGGACCTAATATGGTAAAACAAAATGGTCCTAATTCTCCTATTCCCGGTCAATCTACTAGTTGGAACTTGATAAATTTGAAAAACTAGATAAATTTGAGAAACTAAAAAAATCACAACAAGGTCTTAATCTGGTGGACCCTTTGTATAGAAGTTTGGCACCATCAGACTTGTACATGTCAATTGGGAACAGAACCATTGTTGCTTGGAGGGATGTTGGGAATGCCTTGCCTGGAAAGCTCAGCCAACACACTATCCGTGGAAGGAGGATTGAGCCCTATCGGCAAAGGTAGCCATGGCTTACTTATTGCCTCCTTCACAACATTGTCGATAACCTCCTCTGCCTGCATACATGCATTGTAACACATTATATGATAAGAGTTCATGGAGAATCTAATAGTACTAATAATATAAAATAATGATTTCATAGACACGTGTCATCTCCTTTTAATTTTGTTTATCGCCCAAAATGTTTTAGGACTTGTGTTTTTACACAGGTTCACCGCTACTAGTTTGACTTAAAACCGTTTAAAGGTCACTGATACTGTAGTTTGACTTGTGTACCAATCAGAATGTATAAACTGGTTACTTGCTTATTGCTATTATGACCAAGTAGAAAGAAACTGAAAGTCAAAGTATTGCATTACCGGATAATCGTCAAAGGAACTTTGGGGCATGTCAAACATGTAATCTACTGCATTAGCATTACTCACTGCAGGTGTATTCTGCAGTTTGATGAAAAGATATGATTAGAATCGCTCGTAAGTAATTTAGAAAACTAGCAAAAAATGAACTATGGTTGCAGTGCAGGCATAATTACATTATCAAGTATTAAAGTATTAACCATCAACACACAGAATAACAAAGAGATAAAGTTAAGATATTCAATTTGATAATACTCACCTGAGAATAGGAATAGCAAGGAGGTTGAGGTGGTGGTAACACCGGGGTGCCCCATGTATCTGCATGCATCTGCAACATCATGTGATCACTTGTCAAATTGCAACCATAACCATAATTTCTACATAACAAGCAAGAGAGAAGGGTTGTTTATGTGAATAAAAATTTCATATCCTCGAATTTTGTACAAAATATTACCGCCGGAAATGGTTGCCAATGCCAAGCTTCTGCAGGCTGCCACAAGGGATAAGCAGAAGGGCTCCAAACCTGCATTCCAGCCGTTTGAGTTCCAGGTTGTCCCCACATAGGATATAAAGGAGGTGGAGGAAGGGTGTGGTTAGAATAATATGATGGAGGACCAGGCATAATTGGCCTTTGAATACAATAGCTCCTTTGTGTTGGATCTCTTTGATTTAGCCATTTCCGATCTTCTTGCTTCGGCAAGATATGTCTCTTATGCATTCTATATTTCTGTTTAAAGTTAAACAATAAAATAAGTCTTGTTAGTATGTATGTATTGCCTAAGAAAATACATGAATGAATATCCTTGTATTAATATCGACAATTCAAGATAATGATGTATTGCAATAGTTTTGGAAACCGCGGCAAGGTAGATAATAATAACCTGAAGATGGCTTGCCACATTATGCCTTGTCAAGCCCTCCACTTTCATTAGATCCAATATTCGAGAAGGAATTGCATGATCAATGCCTAGTTGTTCCACTGCCTTCACAAATTTTTTGTGTAGCTCAGCCGTCCAGTCTACCTGAGACCAAAGTACCAAAACGGTGAGGGAAAGACCGTCAAAGGAACGGGAAAATGGTGGGAAAAATGAATGGTCACACAGCAACTTACTTTCATTTTCTTCCGATTAGCTTTGATCTCGCATTTATGACTACGAACACCTACTTTATTCGCAGACGTTGTATTACTTTCACTATTATTGAGAACCTTCTCATTTTGTGGATGTGGTGAAACAACACTCTCACACTTAGAAGCGTCGGCAAATTCCTCCGCTTCCTTTTGAACCAGAGTAACTTCAGATTTCCTTTGTTGAGGAGTACTTTCAGCATTCATATTTTCACAAGTAGTTTCGACGAATTTAGATTCTCCATCATGTTCCCCACTTTCTTTTTCTGTAGAGCAATTAGTCTGCTCTTGACAATCCCCATCATCTAGTAATATTTCCACCTGTTTCAATTGTGGGGTTGAAGGAGCCGGATAATGCTCAAGGTCTTCGTCAGAAAACTGGGATACTTTCTCTAACTCAACTGAGGCTCTACTTTCATGTTGTTCGTTGTCCGTTTGGAGCTGCAAAATGGAGACTACAGATTCCTTGACAGGTTTCAGTGATTCAGACAGCGCACTTACCCCAGCATTGAATGCCTGCGTGAGTTAAACCAATTAAGTAAGAATTATGTTTACTTGTTTAGAGTAGAATGTCGCCAATATTATTAACAGACCTTGTGAACCACATGCTGCCAGATATTTCTGAGCTTTTCCTCGGAGAGTGGTTTGCTGAGGAACTCTACTGCTCCAAGCTTAAAAAAGAAAATGGAGCAAAGAGTCAAAAGTTGTACAGGAACAATGAAACCAAATAACACTAATTTCATTAGCGCACTAATTTTCAAAGGATAAAAGGATATGGTTAAAATTTGACCGACAATCAGAAAGAATCTAAAGCATGAACTAACAATATACAAAATTTGGAGTTTGCTCAAATAATACAACCAAAATCTTACCGCTATGCACTTCATCATGGTGTTCAGACAATCGTTGTTTGACGTCACTGCATCAGAAATTGAAAAGGTCGTTGGTTATAAAACTGGCAGCAAACACAAAAGCATTATTGTAAATTTTTTCCTCCTATTTGCCATGAGGCCGATGACCATGTCATACTCCGCTTCTCTACCAAAAAGATGTTGCATGATATAAACAACAGCAATCACAAGAAAAAAAAAAAAAACTTACGAACATTACTATTAACTGGACCTATGTTTAGGTGATAGAGAAAATCGTACTTTTAAGGTATAAGGATGTTTCTCTCATTATTGGACAAGCTTCCAACTTATTGTTTAAAAAACTCATAGTTATTGCAGTTATTCTTTTAATATTTTGTTTTCCATCAGTGCTCTCGAGAAGTTTATCTAACCGGCACTAAATCATGGAGGTTTGAACAGTTCAAAAAAGTTAAACCAGCAAATTTGGTCAGTTTTTGTACTTACTAATGGTCGGCAAGTCCTTGGCATTCTCAAAAAATTTGTAACCTCCCTCGCAACTTCTTGAACTCACCTACAATTACGATGGAAACACGTGGTTACAAATAACATCATCAAAGCTGTATTACTTTACAAAATTAAGATACATAACTTGGTAGAAGTTAACAAGTCAAGATCATTATTTCTCTCTAAAGATGTTTGTTTTATCTTCAACCACCACACAAATCTAAGTTTCAAATTTACTACATTATAATCCGTCATTTATATCGAAAATGAAAGTCCATTACCTCCACTATGGCTATATGGAAGCCTTCAGGTTTACTTGAGATTGCTGATAAGGCTTCGTTCACATCACAGAATGTAGAAACTGTACAGAAACTTTGATGATTAATAAACAAATTAACAGAAAGGACAAGCATGTACAGTTAAGAAGGACCACAGAGAGTAAAGTAAAAGAACCGTGAGGATTTCGATAAAATCAAGCTATAGTTTGGCCGATCCTTAAGAACTATTTTCGATTGAACTTGCTTTGATGAAAGCTTTTGTTTTCCATAACAAATATATGTTCTCTTCCGCCAACTAATTACAATTTGGACCGTATCCAGTTTTGAAAACACAAAGTACATACTTTAAGATGATGTAAACTTAGACATATTCATAATAAGTCATGTAAAGAATTACCATATATGGAACTATAGTACATATAAAGAAAAAATGTATTATTTCAAAATATATAGCCTCCAGTGCAACTAAATCCCGGGATCACAGTTTTACAAAGAACAATACAAGGATTCTTAACCCTCCAGTTCTCAAGGGAAAGGGGTCCTCCTAATCCGAAGATCGGTCGGGAGATAGGTAAAAATTGGCCAAAGATTGTTCCGACCATGATTCAAATTTGTGTTCTCCCAAACGATTCAACCTTAACAGAAGCCCATTAACCACTTGAGTTCAACCCCTTGGTTACTATACAAGGACTCTATTTTATTCTAAAGCAATGACGCTTTGCAAGATGCCATAGTACAAAATGACTAAGATAAACTTCACCACCCAAAGTAACCATTACGTGGACCCTTCGCTCAAACCAGTTGAGCTACCCACCCAACTCAACCATTACGTGGAATTGTCAGATCAAAATTTCATGTGGATGAAGAAGTGTGACACAACAAAACAAAACAAAAAGAAAGAATCCAAAAAGTCTCTTACCATTATAGTCCATGGCCTCAAGTTTTGTTCTTATCTCAGAAGCAGAAGTGTTGTCTTCCTGAAGGAGAAGAACCTTGAGTCCTTTTGGAAAATCTTTCCATTCTTGTAAATCATTGGCAGTACAAACCATAGCTGGATTAGCATCCTTTCTCAGTCTCTCATCTCATCGACATCCAATTCCTTCTGCAAAATCGTGAGATCACAAGCTTCAATTACTAAGGTACTAAGCTACTAGACTTCAATTAATGAAAACTCTATTGCATACTTCAATTTGCATAAATGGTTAAAACTTAAAAGGTTCCAAATAATGAGCTAGCATATAACATAGTACATACACTGTGGCATACCACAAAAAGATAAACTCCAAAAGATAATTCAGATGAACATTGACATGACATGTCCCCTGATCACAAAAAAAAAAAAAATCTCCTTATAAAAAAGGCTTTTCTTTTGTTATCCAATGGTTTTAAATTGCGGTCTGCAACCTGAAATTGAGGCCGCAATAAAACGGATTTTGAGGTAAATGCAGAGTCTGCATACACGACCGCAATTGCAATTTAAAACGGTAACTAAAGAAAAAATATCACATTTGCTGCTGGCACTATCAGAAAACAGCAGAACAAGATAATAATTAAGATCTCATGAAAACCAAAGTGAAATCAAAGAACAGAACTTTACAACAAAAACTGGTCAAGCAAGCAAATCATAATCATAAACCAGAAAAAAATAAGCAAGAAATTCAAATGCATGCACATATTTTCCAAACTAGAACACTTGAACTGAGACAATGAAACAGATTCATCATACACATAACAAAAATAGAAAAAAATAGTACTTTAAGAGACCCTTTTAACTACCTTGGAATAAAAGAAAAGAAAAGAAAAAGCTTGATGAGTTGAATTCCAATAGCATTAGCTATTTTTCCAATAAGTGCATTATTAATATAAGAGAAAGAGAAAGATGAAGGAAAGAGAGTGGAAGTTCTTGTGACTAGTGAATAGTTGCAATCAGCAGTAGTGTTATGGACCACAAGACACTCTAAAAGCTCGAACAAAGAACCTTTCTGCCACTACTTCATAAATTATTTGATTTATTCCAACACTACCCTTCTCGTTACTACAGAGATAGTGTTCCAGAAAAGCTCAGAGATCTTCGATGGCTATGACAGTGAAGCTAATTAGAGTTAAATGCTGAGAGGAATTAATATATATATATAGCCTCTTTGGCAAAAATAAATAAATAAAGTTAACATAGACATTTGGCTAATGCTTGGCTGTGGACCACCTTCATCCACCGTGGATAAGTGATTAAAATTATTATAACGAATATGAATTTTACAAAATTCATCGTTGGACTGAAAGTTTATATTATATAGATCATTCATAAAAAACTTTAGAAAAATTGAAAAGCATTTGATATGTTATTGAGACCGATCAAAATTAACAGTATTTAAAAAAAAACTCATAAACCGTTAATCTTAATGGATCTCAATAACATATCAAATGATTTTCAAATTTTGTAAAAAATTTCATGAATGATCTATGTGATATAAACTTTAAATCCAACGGTCGATTTTATAAAATTCGTATTTATTATAACGTTATTTACAACTGGTCCACCATAGACCACTTGAAGAAGTGATTCATATTAAAATTTGTCTGTATTATATATGCATGACTGACTTTCGAACCTTCACATATTATCTTTAAGGATGGATTTTCTAACCACTAGATTAGCTAACCAAACCAAAAAAGGAAAGGAAATTTTTTGATACTTTGAAAGTTCTTTTTGAGTACAAGAAATATGGTAGGCAAAATTAATTTAAAAATAATTATACATAAAATTATATAGCACCAAATGATTAAATAATTCCATGTTGGGTACTTGTTTATACCTAAAATAAATACTACTTTCGACTTTAAATATAGATTAATTCAATATTTAGTCCCTTATATTTATTTTATGTTTTAATTTAGCCTCTTATATTTTAAAAGTTTCAATTTGCTCTTTTATGTTTCTACCGTTTGCATAAGTTGGTCTCTTCCGTCAGTTTTGATGTTTCCACCATTTGATTTGGACACGTGTCCAGGTGCCACATGTCTGTCAACGTATGCAAACCGTTTGTCACATCCCACATGTGACAAAACTAACGGAAATGACCAAATCGAAACCTAAAATAAACATAAGTGACCAAATTGAAACTTTTAAAACATAAGGGATCAAGTTGAAACCTAAAATAAACATAAGGGACCAAATGTTGAATTAAGCCTTAAATATAAGACTCATTTGAAAAAATTACAAAGATAAAGAAAATTGATTTAAATATTAAATTTGGAAAAATTCTAATATGGATCACTACTATAAATGGTCCATGGTGAATCGGTAGTTCAAAAATATTTAAAATATTAATGATGATATATATTATTCTTTGGAACTATAAGTTAATAATGATCTTTATTTTACGGTCGAAATAATGACGTAATTGATACTGGTTTGATTAAAACAACAAAAAATAAAAGTGTGACTTGTATGAAACTGACACCAATCATGTCATTTTTTTATCTGTAAATATTGGGAGAGTCGTAATTTTTTATTTTTAAAGAATATTATTGACACTCATTAAAATTTTAAATAACTTTAAATATCAGTCCACGGTGGACCACATATGAAAGTAGTCTACCGTATCATTAGCCATTAAATTTGTTGACATTTGATATTGTTTTTAATTTTATCCTTTAAAAAAGAGTAATTAATGATTTTTTAAAGTAATTATTACAAACTGTAGAAAAGAGATGGATTATAATTAAGGGTATGTTGGTAAAGAAATAAATAATACTCTTAAAAATTTGAAATGGATATTATGAAATTTGATCTTATGAAAATGGACAAATAAAAATCTCAAAAAATTTATATTTAGGAAAGGAGATAGTATTGTAAAAAAAAAAAAAAAAAAAAAGAAAAGGAGATAGTAATCTATTAGCTCAAAGTTGTTGGACAATCGAAATTAGGGTACGTTGAATTCTCTAGATTGAAGGATAGTTAGGTGAATATAAAGACAACTAAAAACTGACCCATAAAACAAAGACAATCAAAGAAGTTAGTCCAATCTTTCTAAATTCTATATAGGTTCATGAATTTTTATTTTTTTTTTACAAAATATAGGTTCATGAATGTTGTGAAAGCATTAAGTGAGAATTTGACATTTTATTTGTGTTCCTTGTTTATAATATCACTAACCTAAACATTATTAACATGTTTTTAAGTGTGAGAATTTGACATTTTACTCGCGCTCCTTGTTTATAATGTCACTAGCCAAAATATTATATATATTAGCATGTATAGAAGGGATAATACACATAAGAATTGAAGAAACGAAACATATTTGAAGCATGGATACTTTTAAAATGGTGAAGTATCCGCCGTACTGGGTACCTACCAATATTGGATATATATGCGTATAGTACTTGTTGGATACTTACCAATATATTTCCATTTTTATTTGATTGATTTAGAGTGACCAGTACGACAAAAATGTGTTGACGATGAAAAAATAGCATAAAGTATATTATGATGAAAATAGTAAAGGTAGTTGACTGCATTCTAGCAAGTGCACCAGTCTGTCGTCGAGTAATAATTCACACTCTAGATGTCTAGAATGAGTTCGTATCCACAGGGATCGTGTCGCAGCTTCACTAGCGTTATTTAAGTTTGTAGTTTTGCATTCGCTTTGGTTTTGGAAAAAGGTTTTTATAAAAATAGTGATATGCTTGTAGAAAATAAAGATAAATGATTCAGAAACATAGATGATAGGTATAGTGGTTGCACTCACTCCCTTTTTCATATTTGGCATGAACGGTGTATAACATCTAGAGTGTGGTGGACGAATTCGTTGATGTAAAGGTGAATGGGGATTTTTTTTGACTTCGTGTGCTTGAAGATTCGTATGGACCTATGCGTATTATGATTCCACAAAACCCGAGGCCTGAGGGTAGAGATTGTGATGAGTCGGAGGAAGAGCGGGATGAGGAGGATTTTAGGAGGTTGATGGTGGAGGAGGCGGTAACGGATAGAGATTCGGAGGTGGGTGAGGGGAACTATTTAGCGCTTACCACCGTGAAAAATGCTAATGTGGAAAACAATGTACCCGTCGTCGAATGTCCTGTGAATACAAAGGAGGGAGTGTCTCAGCCAAAAGAAATTGAATTATCAAATAATGCAAATGCTCACTCAGGAGGACTCCAAAATTCTTCCAATACTGATTGTTCCTGTGTAGGGGGTGTGGTTAGAAACTTGACTATGTCTGATGTAGTAGGACAACAAGCTATGTATGGGGGAACAGGTGCAAAGAGGCAGGCTGGGGGTGTCTATAGCGATGGCCCAAGAAGTGTTTATCTCAAATTGAATAAGGATGATTCAGGTAGTAAAGTAGGAAAAAAACTTCACTCTCCTTCTAAACAAAAGCCAAACCGTGTCCACCCATTACCAGCTAGCGTGAGAAAGCAACAACACATCATTCAGCAGCTCAAATTGAAGATCCCATCATCTGAGTTACCAAGCTATGTGTCTTGCTCGATCCCTTTAGAACAAGAGGTGTCTTCACGTCGATCAGACGCTGATGCTCTTGGGGTCTGTCGTAATTCTCCTTCCCGACATCGAAAAGGGGCAAAATCATCGAATTCTTTGTCTTCAGCAGGTACTGTGTTGTGTTGCAGTTCGCTCAGCTCCTCTGACATCCGGAATTGTAATAGAAGAGCAGCGGAGAACCATGATTTGATTACAGCTCAGAAGGTGTGGAAAGGGGCGGTGGACTTGGGAGTAGAAGGGGAGGATACAGAGGAAGGTTATATAGCCCGAATTCTTGTCAACGAGAATCAAGAAGAGGTAGCTAAAAGATTGAGGGAGCAACACAAAGATGGTAAGCCATGAAGATCATGACTCTTAATTTGCGTGGGTGGGGGGATTCGGCGAAACGATGACGTCTGAGGTCCGTAATTACTTCAGGTGCGTTTGATGTTTGTTTATTCCAAGAAACTAAACACACTTCCTTTACTGATGCTATGATCCATGGTCTGTGGGGACATAAGGATGTGGGCTGGGAGGCGAAAGAATCACAAGGTTTGTCTGGTGGTCTATTAACTATTTGGAACAAAGAATTGTTTGTTGTTCGGACTAGCTTTTTTGGAATTGGTTTTTTGGGCATTTGTGTAGAATGGAAAGATGATCTTCTTTACATTATCAACATTTATTCACCGTGCACGATATCAGGAAAAAGAAAACTTTGGCAAGACCTTCTTGATCTCAAAGCAAATAGTGCACCGGGGCATTGGTGTTTAGGAGGAGATTTCAATGCAGTAACTACGGCGGGTGAGAGACGAGGAAGTAATGGCACTTGTAGTCAGGTGGAAAGGGCTGAATTTGGCAATTTTATTGACGCTATTGAAGTGATTGATATTCCGATGGCGGGTAAGAAGTTCACGTGGTTTAATTCCGAAGGGACAGTGATGAGTCGGTTGGATCTTTTTTGTTGTCTGAAGGCTTCATTGACAAAGGGGGCATTACTAACCAATGGGTTGGTGACCGGGACATATCAGATCATTACCCAATTTGGCTTACCTGTTCAAAACTAAATTGGGGTCCAAAACCGTTTAAATTTAACAATTGTTGGATAGAACATCCGGAGTTTTTTGATTTTGTGAAGCACATGTGGGAGACAACGATTGTCCGAGGCAAGAAAGCCTATGTTTTAAAGGAAAAGATGAAGGTCTTGAAAGAAGCTTTGAAGTCTTGGAACAAGGCGGTGTTCGGTATTTTGGATCTCAACATTGAAAAAACAGTGAAGGATTTGAATGATGTAGAGGAATTGTTAGCCAATGGTGATAGTGATCAGCCCCTCCTTAATTCAAAAGAGTTAGTTAAGAAATTTTGGGAGCAATTGCATTCTAAAGAGAGCCTAATTCGCCAAAAAACTCGATTGAAATGGATTCAAGAAGGTGACTCAAATTCTCGCTTCTTTCACGCGAGTATTAAAGCACGCCAACGCCGTAATAATATCTTCATGCTCAAGAGAGGGGACGAGTGGATTGAAGGAGTATCAGCAATTAAAAATGAGGTAAAGGAACACTTTTCTAAACAATTTTTGGAAGAATGGAGTTCACGCCCGTTTCTGAATAGCTTGAGTTTCAATTCCTTATCTGCGGACGACAATGCTCTGTTATTGGCTCCATTTGACGAAGCGGAGGTTAAAGAAACTATATGGAGCTGTGATGGTAATAAGAGTCCAGGTCCGGACGGCTTTAACATTAACTTTTTCAAATCTTGTTGGCCTATTGTGAAACAGGATGTGATGGATTTTGTTTGTGAATTTCACGAGAATGCCGTGCTCCCTAAGGCTGTGACAGCCACTTTCTTGACTTTGATTCCCAAGAAGGATCACCCTCAGGGGCTCTTCGATTATCGGCCGATTTGTTTGATTGGAAGTCTATACAAAATTCTTTCTAAACTCTTGGCTAACCGGTTGAAGCAGGTGTTGGGCAAGCTAATATCAAGATGTCAATCGGCCTTTCTTCCTCAGCGACAAATTTTAGATGGAGTGGTGGTGCTCAATGAAATTCTTGATCTAGCTAAGCGGCGACATGATAACTGTTTATTATTCAAAGTTGATTTCGAACGAGCATATGACACGGTTAGTTGGTCTTTTTTGGAACGAATGATGATCAAAATGGGGTTCTCTGATGGGTGGCTAAAATGGATGCGGGCGTGTATTTTCAACAGCACTATGTCTGTTTTTGTTAACGGCAGTCCCACAGACGACTTTACGGTGGGTAGAGGGCTTCGTCAAGGTGACCCTCTATCACCTATTTTGTTTTTAATTGTTGTAGAAGGATTAGCCGGGATGATGTCTAAAGCAGTAGAAATTGGAAAGTTCAAGGGGTATGAAGTCAGTGATAGTCTACATTTTCAGATGTTACAGTTTGCAGACGACACAATTCTCATGGGGGAAGGCAGTTGGGAGAACATTTGGACCATAAAGTCTCTCCTCAGAGGTTTCGAATTGGTTTCCGGACTTAGAATCAACTTCGTCAAAAGCAAACTCTATGGTATTGGTGTCGACTCGAGATTACTTGAAGCAGGTGCCTCGTTTTTATCTTGTCGAGCCGATGTTGTGCCGTTTAAATTCTTGGGAATCCCGGTAGGAGCCAATCCTAGGAGACGTGATACTTGGAACCCGGAGGTGGAAGCAATGACAAAGCGCCTAAATTCCTGGAATAGTCGACACCTGTCAATCGGGGGCCGTATTACTCTTATCAATTCGGTCTTGTCTAGCCTGCCACTCTACTACTTCTCTTTCTACAGGGCTCCTTGTTGTGTTATTAAGTCTCTCGAGAGGATTCAGCGCAATTTCTTGTGGGGCGGTGGAATAGCGGCGAAGAAGATATGTTGGGTTAAATGGGATCATATATGTTTACCAAAGGCGCGAGGAGGATTAGGGGTGAAAAATCTTGATCTGTTCAATCTGGCTCTTTTAGGTAAGTGGAAGTGGAGATTCCTAAATGATAGTGGTGCGGTATGGGCTGACTTGTTGCGATTTCGGTACGGCCATCTCCCCACTATATTGATGGGAAATCAGCCCCCAACTAGCAGTGCCCGTAATTCTATTTGGTGGAGGGACGTGATTGGCCATGGTCGGGGACAACAACATAATTGGTTTACATCGAATGTTAGTTGTCGTGTCGGTGATGGTAAGAATATCGGATTTTGGAAATTCAAATGGTATGGAAATCAGCCCCTATGTGATTTATTTCCTGAACTTTATGATAAAGAGGTGCACCAGGATACTGTAATTTCGGAGAGACTAGTTTTGCACGGTACTGACACATCCTGGCGGTGGCAATGGAAAGGTAGCCTGAATGCCTTGGAAGAAAATCAATTGGAAGCACTCACTGAACTCATTGACGTTATACCGTTCTAACCTACTTGTAGAGACTCTTGGAGATGGGTACCAGATACTAACGATATGTTTTCAGTTAATTCTTGTTATAACCTGCTTATAGCTGCGCGCCAAACGGAAGAACTGAATGCACCATTGCTAGCAGCCTTGAAAAAACTCTGGAAATCCGACATACCTTCCAAAATTCTTGTTTTCGATTGGCGTTTATTGTTGGACAGATTACCAACACGGGCTGCTCTTGCACGTAGGGGATTTTTGGCCAATACGGACGAGCTACAGTGTGTTTTTTGTACCCAACATGACGAGGACTCCACTCACCTATTCTTTTCTTGTCCCTTCAGTCAAGGGGTTTGGAATGATGTCTTCCAATGGATAGGAAAGGCTATTCCCACAGGTTTGGAATCTTGTGACCACTTTATGTTGTTTGGTGATTTATTCAAACTGAAAGACGATGGTAAGATTCGTTTTCTGGTATGGCTGGCGACCACTTGGAATGTATGGAATTTGCGCAATAAGGTGATTTGTAACGGGGTCAATCCGGAGGCGGCGACTCTTCTAGAAGCTATCAAAATTTCCTCCTGGACTTGGCTATCCAATCGGTTTGGTAGAAATTCTTGTATTCCTTTTTCATGCTGGTGTATTGATCCTATATCTTGCATTCAAAACTCTTGATCAGTTGCCTAGCTTTGTAAGGGATTGAGTACCCCTTGTACTCCCTTATAATAATACATTTTGCTTATAAAAAAAAAAACGTGAATAGGAAAATTCTGACAGAGAAAGTGAGAGATACCGAGAGAGATAAATTCTTTTAATTGTGTTGTGTTGGTTTATGAGAGAGTTTAAGAGAACATTTAATCAGGATTAGTATAAATAACAAAATTAGGTTTAGGGTTAAGTGGTTTTAGTAACTTTCCTTTTAATTAGGGATTAGTATAATGGAACATAACATGATTATAATGGAACAAAATAGAATTTCGCGGTTATCTCTACACAAAAAATAACATTAGATAAGCTCTAGACCAATAAAATTATTGTATACACACATGCAATCGTATATTGACACATCATGTATTGTGTTTTTAAATACATGACGTGTCACATTCATTAATTGACGTGGCAACATAGTATTCAAGTTTTTATCGTAGCCGTTGATATAATATTTTTTCTACGTGTCAAAATCTAGACCATTCATATTAGGGTTAGAGTTTAGCGTGCCTTTAGTTACTCTCGTTTTATTATAACTAGACTCTTTACCCGTGCTCGCACGGGTTCAATCATTCAATTCAATTATACAATGGAAATATTGGTAATGTGTGATTATTTATAGTAGTAAGTATTTAGGACCCGTTTTAATAAATAACTTATACAAGTGCTTATAGCATTAGAGGAGCGTATAGTATGAGAACTTACATCATAAGCTCTTATATTCAATAAGCCTTTTGTGTTTGGATATGTACACTAAAAAATACATATATAAATTAAACTGTTTGGATGTGTCATTATACAGGCAACTATATAATGTTAATATGTTTTTAATTTCAAAAAACAAAATTAAAAAATCATGATTAAAAATATAATAATTATATATATATATATATATATATATATATATATAAAGTAAAAAAAAAAACCATTCAGGTATGTTACCAAATAAAAAAAAAAAAGATAATGCATATGCCTTACCTCAAATGAGATCAATATATAGACCATGTAATCTATTATACAAAAACCGGGGAAGTTAAATAATGATATTTGCAACACTTTATTGTTTTCAAAAATAAAAATTTGCATGCACTTAGAAGACATCACTTAACACAATCAAAGAATTACTTACCAATAATTCTCTCTTCAATAGTGAATTCTAAAATAGAGTTGCTATGCATGTTAAAATAGTCTTGATGCTTTTTAAGTTGGTCCCTTTGTGTTATTCAATACATGTTAAAATAAGTATTCCTGATTTCTTATTCCTATTCAAAAGAAGAAAAAAAATTAAAAAGATAGAAAAAAATCATAATCGGAAACACTCAACCACGGGCTATTATATCGCTGTCATGATATCACCATATGCCATTTGCACATCCACTGCTACGAAGCTAAAAAGAATCAATATATAATCAGCGTCCAATTCTTTAAAACTAATTTACTGTAACAGCTAAGAATTACAACCAAAAAAAAACCAAGTTAAAAAGAAACCTGCAAAAACTACAATAAAACCTAAAATTATACAACACTTTCAGTAACTCTTTTAAAAATTCAAAATTGTAACTCTAAAAACAAAGCCATGTTTCTACAATCATACATACAAATTAAAGTTTAAATATACACTCACCATTTGAAAAATAAATTAGAAGAGATAACGGTAGAAAAGGGGCAGAGTTTAGGGTTTAGGGTGCCTCTAGTTACTCTCGTTTTATTATATAAAGATAAAGATTCAGCTTGGGGAGGGATCAAATTACACTGGTGTAACATTTGAGTAATGTTACACCGCTCAATAACGCTTTAAAGAATTCAAATTTTATAAAATTCACCGTTGGATTGAAAGTTTATATTAAGTAGTGATTATGTTAGTTTTTTAGTGTTTGAATCAAAGACCTCTTGGTTGAATTTGTTTTGGTGTTCCTCAAACCTCAACTCACTTTTTAGGCTTAATGTTGTAAATTCTTTATACTACTAGCTATCATCTATGAATTGAGATTTTTCTAGGCTCTATGATGTATAGTCAAATATACATAGGGTAATGTTTTGAATTTTTATTTTTTTATTGTTTTGAGGTAATGTTTTGAATTGAATTCTTGTATAATCATATTATGGACAAAAAGTGCATCATAAATTTAGATATTTGCGATAGATAGAAACAATGACATAAAGGGATAGAAATATAGAGATGATTTATGCATGACTTTTGGTAAGTCCAATAAACTATAAGTTTGTTTGGACTAGTTTATAAGTTTGTTTGAAAAAAAGTGTAGAAGTTAGATTCTATGTATTTTGTATTCTATCCAGATCCTTGTGGTTGGACTCCAATTTTGATAAATAACACTGTATTTGTAGGAAGAGTTACAAAAAGAAAGGCAGACATCATCTGATAATGAGGCTTTTGTGACCGTGTTTGGGAAAGAGCATCATGATTATGTTCGAGGAATGGGACTTGGTCCAACACCATCTCAAATTAATGGTTCTAGTTCTCGTCCTTCAGTATCAACTTCTTCATCGACTGCTGATGCCAAAATAGCTAAGATGCAAAGCGAAATTGATGTGCTAACTAAAGAAGTTGCTGAAGTTAATGAGCTTAAAGCTAAAGTTGCTGAATTTGATGCAATGAAGGAACAATTTGATCTTATTATGGCTAATATGCAAAATCATGTAAGACAATAATTGTGTGCCTTACATATATATATAATGTGAAGATAATGACATTGACTTGTTGTTATTGTTATATTATAGTTTTTTTAATAAGTTTTTTTTTTTTAATTTTTTAATAAGTTTTTTTTTTTTAATTTATTTCATGTTCAAAGTCACATGATATTAATTTGAAGTGCGTTTTTTATGAATGATATATATAAATATGTTGCTACTACAATACTTTTGTTTTTAACTATACTTTAAATTTTGTTTTCAGGGGTCTAACATAGGATCACCGTTTGAAGTGCGACGCTCTTCTGAGTCTAGTCATAATGTTGAGGGTGATCAAACAACTCCGGACGATTAAACTTAGATATATAATTTTTGTTTAGGCGTGTTGAACTTTTGATGTCACGCTTTTCCATTTGTTTTAATTTTGACGTACTAGGCACATGTGTTGTGACCTTCGTTTTTATTTTTTGTTATGTACTATTTAGGTTGCATGTGTCAATGCAAACTTTGGATGTATTGCGCATGTATTGTGACCTTTAGTTCCATGTGTCGTTGCGAACACCTTATTTTTGAATCAAATGGATGATATTTTGTTTATGAATTTGTCTATATTGCATGTATTATTATAGTAGTTCAATATTTAAAAATACTACGTTTGAATATTAATCGATGAATAAAAAAAACAGGGTAAAAAACTGTCATACAAAAATGGACCTCAAAGAAACCAGAAAATAAATTTAAAAAAAAATAAATTATATAGCGGCGGTTTCCAACCGCTGCTAAAACTTAAAAACAAAAAAATTTAAAACAAATAGCGGCGGTTTCAAACCGTTGCTAAAACTTAAATACTAAAAAATTAAAAAAAATAGCGGCGGTTTCAAACCGTTGCTAAAACTTAAATACTAAAAAAATATAAAAAAATATAGCGGCGGTTTCAAACCGCTGCAAAACTGGCTGAAAATTTTGTTTTTTCGTTTCATCTATTGCAACGGTTTCAAACCGCCGCAACACATATTGTGGCCGTTTGTGTAACGGTTTTCCAAATCGCCGCTATTTGAGCTACCAACGCTCAAATCTGCAATGGTTTGGCAACCGCCGGTAAAGATGCTGCAACAGTTAAAAACCGTTGTTAAACCGTCCTATAACCGTTGCTAAACACCTTTTTTCTTGTAGTGATTGTATAGATCATCTATGTTGAGTTTTACAAAAATCTAAAATCGTTTGACATGTTATTGAGACACATAAAAATTAACGGTTTATACATTTTTATTAAATATCATTAATCTTTATGTGTCTCAATAACATGTCAAACAATTTTAGATTTTTGTAAAACTCAACATAGATGATCTATACGATATAAATTTTCAATCCGACGGTGGATTTTGTAAAATTTGAATTCGTTAAAGCGTTATTGAGCTATGTAACATTACTCAAATGTTACACCGGTGTAATTTGATCCCTTCTCATTCAACTTTGTCTGACATGAAATAATGGTTCAAGTGATATATGATGCACAAGTAATGAGTAACATTATAACAATATAGATTTTAAAAAATTCACCACTTGATTGAAAGTTTATATCATATATATCATATATAATTTTTTTTATAAAAATTGAAAATCATTTGATATGTTATTGAAACTCATCATTTGATATATTATTGAATATCGTAATCTTAATAGATTTCAATAACATATTAAATAATTTTCAATTTTTTTAATAGAGTTATTTATAATTATATAATATAAATTTTCAATTCAACGATGAATTTTATAAAATTTGTGTTATTTTCGTTATAATGTTATTTATAAAATTTGCAACTTTGCATCATAGTTTCCAACATGTGTTATCTATTGTAGTTGAAGAAACGACAATAGCTCTGAACTTGATGACACGTTCTTAGTTAAGGACTGTACCAACAGTTAACACCCACGAATGGACCAGTTTCTCGTTCATCTTCATTTTGCTGTTTTAACTTAGAAATGTGATCGACAAATTTTGGGGTTTCACAAAGGGAATAAGCAAGACACTTATTTTAGGGCTTTAATTTTTTATCCAATAATTTTTTTTATTAGATTTCAAAAATTAATTAATTTTCAGTTATACTAGTTTTTTAAATTTATGTAGAATGTTTTTGTTAATCGTCTATTTTTTAGGAAAATATGTCTTAGGCTTCGTTTGGATTGATGGAATATAATGGAATGGAGCGGAATAGAATGAAATATAATAATGTTCCATTGTTTGGATTTGAAAAATAATAATGGAATGAATTTAATATCATACCACCACTTACCTTCAATTTTGTTCATCTCCTTTTTAAAATATCCAAACGGAATATTTATTCCATTCCACTCCATCCCATTCCACTCAACTCTATTCTGCTCCGCTCCATTTCATTACATTTCATCAATCCAAACGGAACTTTAGTAATTTGGAGTCCATGAAGTAAATAAATTTTAGTTAAAATTAGTTTCAGCAAAAATAGATCTCATATAAATTTTTTTTGTAAAACTAATAATTAATTAGTCTTAATCCACATACCCTTCTGATATGTCATCTCATCATTCTACTTGCTACATGGAAAAATAAGATATTTGACTTTCAAGCTTCGTCCTCCCTCGTGTCCTAGATATATAATTGACCCCATGACCCCAATTAATTTAGCCTTATCCATATTAACAAGAACAAATATCATATTCTCAAATGAAAGAGACAAAGAAAAGAGAGAAATTAATTAAGGTGGGTTTTTACTATGGAAAATCTTCATAATAATCGGTTAAATAGTAGATCAACATTTAAAAATTACAATACTAAGAAATCTTAACCAAGGTTAAAGGTACTCTTTTGAAGTAAAAAAGTCGTGAATCTTCTAAGTTTTAATCGTTTTTATGGCTAAGACAGTGAAAATGATCATTAACTAAAATTTCTAAAATACAATATTTGTTTGTTGGAGTTTTGAACATTTTAGATATATTGATCGACGGGTGACCATGATCTACATTAGAATTTGTCAATATTAACATATATAATGAGATTTTTGGTTTTAAATCTCCATAACTATAATTACTAATCCATTTAAGAGTTTTTGTTAGTTTGTGAATACCTCTAATTCTTTAAAGGGTAATGATGAAAAAAAGTGCAGATGTAAAACAAAGATATACTCCCTCCGGCCACAAATATAAGCAAAAGTACATTTTTTAAATTCATTGAATAATTGATGTATCTGGACTATAATACAGACCAGATACATCTGTTATTCAATGAATCTAAAAAGTGTACTTTTGCTTATATTTGTGGCCGGAGGGAGTATATAAAAATAAAAATTAAAAAAAAATAAAAAAGGAGAATGCTAACTTGTATCCTTAATATGCATGCTAAAAAATTGAATATAAAAACATTCGTCTTAAAAATTATATATTTAACATTTTAAAAATCAAAATGATACGAAATTTTTACTGGTGTTAGCGATGATTAATCAGTGTCTGAGAACATGTGGGGTATACAAGATGGATTCTTCCTTCCCAATCGAATTTTCTTCTTACGCATGAGTTGTAAATCGAACCCTAATCATATGCTTAAGATGATCAAAACCTTTACCACTTGAACTAATTCATCGTTGATTTTGCTTTTAAATTTTTAACATGTACTTGCAAAGCCAATTTATTAACAAAAATTCCAACAAATTAACCATATAGATGTTAAATACTAATACAAGTAGTAATACTAGTAGTGGTATATTATTACACACAAGTACAAACCCAGAAATTGAATGAGTACACTCGCCCATAGTTTGGCATATAAAAACAAGAAGCTAGCTTAATTTGTTCTCTTATATATCTATTTTTGCTTTTTAATTTATCTTCAAGTTAGTGGAAAGTCCCACATGATCAATCCATATATATCTCTGTCTCCTCCCTCCAATCATACCATCCCTGATTATTTTTCAATCAATACTTCATCTGTCCTAAAATAAGTTATTTGTTTAACCATCTTCACATTTGTTATTGTACAACTTTAATCATTAATATTTTTTTTTAATAATCAAAAGGTTGCATTCATGGGGAGTACAAGGGTACTTCAACCCATTAATGTCTTTAATTATCTATTATTAAAAATTATAAAAATTTCATATTTTAAAAGTATTCATCGAAAAAAAATCAAACAACATTTGATTTGTTAATGTTTACATATACATATATATATACGTATTAATAGAAAAATATAGTCAAATTAGATCATATGAATAATTTAGAAAGTCGAAATTAGGTCATTTATTTTGAGACGAACGAAGTACATATTTTCCTATGTGTTGTATGTTGAGTCATGATATATGAGACCCTTCTAGCTAGTTTAGCAAAATTCAAAAATACCACCCAATGTCCTTTTCCTTGTCCTGCCATGGTTTGAATATTAATGAAATATCATAATGTACATACACTTTGTCATGAGTTCATACACTTTGTCACCATCGATTATCTTTTTTATTCCAACTTCTTTTTCTACTTTGATTGAAACCCAAATATCAAAACACAATACATTTATGTTATCATCACTAGTTTTTGTTTTGTTTGTTTCTTTTTGGAATTATTTTCCAATCATATCATACATTGTTGGCACAATTATGTTCTCAATCATATCATACATAAATAATTGTGTGATAGATGATCACTATCGAGAAAAACTCAAATTACTTATAAAAAAGAAGTAAGATATAAAACGAATTTATAAAGAGAAATATCCATCAACTTATAGTCACATTTCTTTTAGTACTTTTATTTTACATTTGTTATTTTATTTCATTTTTTTTCACAATATTCTCACTTTTTTTTCAATCTTATTTTTTCGTCACTTAATTGTACACACACTCTCTACGAAGTAAAAATAAATGTGTCATGACATGTGAAGTTGCAAGTTGAATTGATGAGCAAATTAAGTACTCCACGCACGCACTCTTTTGTTTGTTGCAATATACTAGAACTAGAAAGTTGAAACTTGAGTAACTATATGACAAGTTTTGTTTTGAAATTGAATGAATGATTGGTCCAATCCAATTAAAATCACAAACAATATAGTACACGTACGTGAATATATATGCTACGGTACGTTTCAGCTGGTACCAACAATAGTGCTAGCTAGTAGTACTCCAGTGCATGTAGTAACTTGCAATTAATTTTTCAAAAATTTAGTAAATTGTTTTGCTTTATAATTTAGTGTAGTTGTCAAACATGCAGCAATATTGCATGTGGTGATGGTAGTGGAAAATAATAGACATATGAAATATGGAAGCACAAGGACCCATAACCACTGGTGCAGAGATCTATGTTTTACTCACTCAGTGTGTTATTTTGTTGGTATGCTATATGGCTTCAAATTCTAATCAATAATGGTGTGGAAGTCCTTTTTGAATTTTGATAATTGAACTTGGAAAAGTCACTTTGGTTTACTTTTCATAGCCACACACTTGGAATCAATGACGTGGATGAATCTCCATCCCAAAAGTACAATGTTAATAGTTTTATATGATAGAGTTTTATATTATTTTGGATTGCAGAAGTTGATATGCTCTTGATATTACTTATGAGTTTTGTATTGCGGAATTTAGAGGGATATATTTATATGGAATTGATAAATATATTTATATATTCTAGAATTACGAAATAAAACAAACTTCAAGATAAAACTTTAAATAACAAACAAATCTTAAATCAACGTTTTGTCTAGGAGGGTATGGAGTTGATGACACTATTGATCACTTGGTCGGGGGCTGTAATATGTCCTTGTATATCTGGACTAAAATATTAAATTGGTTAAGTATCTTTGGCCCTTTACCAAATGTTGTTGTTGATCATGTCACACAGTTTTGTAATACTTATCTCTTTGCTAAAGAGGTAAGGATTCGCCTTCAAGTAATATGGTTAGCTTGTTATTGATCCCTATGGAAAAAAAGAAATAACAAGCTATTTGCACAAAAAGTGTCATCCGTAGAGGTGTTGGTAGATAACGTGAAAATTGTTTCTTGGTGATGGTTTAAGACGCGCAAAGTTTGAATTTAATTATGATTTGAATTTGTGGTGGTTTAATCCTTTAGCTTGTATAACTTTGAGGTTATAATATAAATGGTATAACTTTGAGGTTATCTTCATTTTTCTTATTGTTGTATAAACGCTTTTAGTTAGGCACACTTTGTGCTTAACCGCTATTTTTATTATATATTCCCTCCGGCCTTAATTATAAGCAAATTTTTACTTTTTAGATTCATTGGATAACTAATGTATCTGACCTTAATTATATACCAGATATATTAGTTATCCAATGAATCTAAAAAGTGAAAATTTACTTATAATTAAGGCCGTAAGGAGTATTCATTTGGCTTCTTCAAAAAATAAATAAATTTTAAATATTCTAAGCAGAAATAATTCTAATATCATCTTATTCTAAATATAAATCTAAAATCTTCAAAAAATATTTAGAAATATTATTATTAACATTTTTATTACTTTTTGATAATATTATTCTCAATATTATACTTATATTATTAATTATAATTATTATTGTCCCAAACAAACCTCAAACTATGAGAATGACTCACAATATTGATGGTGGATTGGCGAAAGATATACTCTAGCGGTGGAGGTAACAATAAAAGGTGGGGATGACGTTGATAGAGAGGCGTATCTGCAAATACTCTGATGTTCAAGTCAATATAAGTTTAAGATGGGTGAGAGAAATTAGACTAAAACCTACCTTATAAGGTTGTAGTGTGATATTTATATAGGCCGATAGATGCATTATTTGAACGATATGGTCGTGGCATTCGATTTGAACCAACCCAAAAATTCAGTATAGAACAATTAATAATAGAATTGTATTCACTTATGAGTATATCTATAAGATTATATCTTAAATTATATGCCAAAGCTCGAACAATTGAACTAACATTTTAAATGTAATGCTGTCGCTTTTAATAGAGAGTGAACTACATTGTTCACTAACTGCGTGTACAAATCTAACTGTGTAGTTTGTAAATGAATTAAGAAAGATTTTGAAGAAATCAAAATAACATCAAACTCAGAGAAATGATCAAGAGACCCACAAAAACAAGTAACAATTCTTTAATTCTCATTATTCAAAGTATTTTATAAAAATAAAAAAGACATTTATAGATGGGTAAGCGCAATGACTTTTTGATCTTGAATATACAAGGCGTTGCTACTAAATAGAAGGGAGAAAAAACACAATTATTTTCTCTGTACAATTATTTATAGATGTGTTCTTTTATTTTTTCTATGCCGGTTTAGATATTTATAGTTGTAATTCGAGTATTATTTTATCGTTTCTCCAGGCAGATGTTGTGTAACCCTGATTGCATCAACACATCTTTGACTTGATTTTTCACAAGGCAAACATGATTCTTCCGCCAATTTTCTCTAACCTAAACTTTACAGCGGAACTCCCTCCTCTTGAATCAAACCAAAAGGCTCTAATACCAGTTGTTGGGAAAAACTGGCATAGAGAAAATAAAAGAACACAATCAACAATACAAGAATATAACGTGGAAACTCCAAAATTGGAGAAAAAACCACGGTCGTTGTCTAAACCGACAACCAGAGAATAAACACTATATGAAAATTGTTACAACATATAGACTTCACTCTCAACCACCGCATGACCTCAGTACACACACTCTTCAAAGTAAATACTTGAACTACATCTCAAATACTATAAAACAAGAACATAAGAGAAAAAGAAACAAACACAAATATAAATTTAAAGTGTTTATAAGTGCTACTGTTTGGTGTGTTGAAATAAGGAACTTGAGATTTCTATATATTGCATTAAGCTCCACCACTTTTCACTTCTCTAAGCAATGTGAGACTTCTCAAATATAATTTCTTGACTTTTTTTCCCTTCATTAGCAATATAGGACTTACATTGCAATCAACCCCAACAATCCTTGATTATATTAAAGTTGTAATCACGTCTATAATTGTGTGTTTTTTTTTCATAATTAAGTGTTTTTTTATAATTCATTTTGATCTTTAAATATATATATATATTTTTAAATAATTAATTTAGTTTTCAATATCCCTTACAAAAATATTTTAGTCTTTAAATATGTTTATTATCGGTCAATTTAATTCATAAAACGACCAACAAAAGAACGCCAAAGATATACAACTTTAGTATAATATTGGTTGAAATTATGTACAATTTTGATAATGAGCATTGAGAACAAATGGTTGGTTCCGATAAAGAATTATGTAGATAGCAAAAAAAGAATGCTGTGGGGTTAGGCATCCTCTAACTAGGACCGGCGCCGGGCACCTAGAATCAATGCATGTTCTTGTTAGATAAATATGGGATAAAGTGATAGATACTCAGAGACTTATAAGGAATATGTTTTCACGATCATAATGGTATGTCCAATTAATTAGTTCCTTGTAGATCCAAAATAATTACTAGAAGGAACTTGTCCTTACATAATTTTTGAAAAATGCTATTGGAATGGAATACATAAATTTTGACAACAATACTTGACATCGGATATTGTTCACACATTTAGACGGTGAACACTATAATTTAGTAATGATCGAGCATTGCTATTTAATAAAATATATTTATATAAAATGAAGAAAAATTTACAAAATTAGAAAATTTGATCAATTAAAAACTGGCTAACTATATACATAAGAGAAAACAATTATAATTTTTAAGGCGAGGTCTAGGGTGCACAAGGGCATGGGTCCTTCACGTGCATTATGCCCTGAAACCCTATTAGATCAAATCTGGCGCACCATATGATCATGCACCATCGGTATTGTATTATTTTCTTGCTATTTTTTTTTTTACTTTTTTTTTTTGAAAAATTACTTCTTTTTTTTTACTTTTTTTTACTTTTTTTTAAATTTTTTTTAATATGATTTAAATACTAAAAAACTGACCCTCAAATTAAACTAAGCGTCAAACACCCCCCTTTATTTATAACACATTAATTTATCAAATACCCCCGGACCGTTTATCAATATATGAATCTTTTTTATATTGATAATAGGCAAATGTACATATGAGGTTCTTTACCTTATTTATTTGAAACACTTTGATCATTTGTCAAAGTGTTACAAATAAAGGGATTGTAGATGATAATGTATTTTATTTATTTGTAACACTTTGATCATTTATCTATTATTTGTAACATATAGGTCATTTATTGTAACACTATAGTTATTTATCTTATTTTTTCCCATAAAGGTCTTTTATCTTTTATAACTTGCTCAATATAAACCATTCTCTCTTTTTTTTTAATTAAAAAAGGGATAATAGTCATTTACCCCCTACAAAATAGGCGAATTTTAATTTACCCCCTTCCTAATTTTTTTTTTAAAAACAAATCTTTGCAATGTCACTATTCTCTCATTTACCCCCCTCAACGACCAATTAGACATAAAATCTTTATTTTTTATGACAAGACATGCCTATGTGGAATTTTTATTTATTTTCATTGTTATAATAATTCCAAATCATTTTTATACAAAAAAGTTTAAAAAAATTGTTATTTTCTTAGGGGTAAATAGGTTGATACCCCCTGTAATGTAGGCGAGTTTTGTTTTTCCCCCTGTAATTTTTTTCTTTTGACTAACCTCTTGCAATGTTGAATTTTTGGACCATTGGGTGCAAGGAATTTGCACTTTTTAAATCGGTTAAACAGATTAACCGTTTTAAAAAATAGCACTTTTTAAATCGGTTTGTACAAAATAACCGATTTAAAAAGTGCACCCAAGGGGCAAGTCCAAAAAATTCAACATTGCAAGAGGTGAGTCAAAAGAAAAAAAATTACAGAGGAGAAAAACATAACTCGCCCACATTACAGCGGGATATCAACCTATTTACCCTTTTCTTATTAATGATTTAAAGAAGAAAAAAATTAAAATATAAAATGATTATTAAAAACACAAACTCATCATGTTCCTTCTCTTCCTTCATCTTCATGTTTTTTCTAACCAATTCATCATCTTCATTCATCAAGAAAATCATGCTTTAAGTTATTTATGCTTCAATTAAAAAGTAAAAAATCTGAAAGGACAAAAAAAAAGGAAAGGAAACTAGTTTGTCGGCGACACAGTTATTACCACCGGCATATGCATCCGATGTCCGATCGTAAAAATTTTGATTCTGAATCGTTTGTAAGTCCGATTATGTGACATTGAACGGCCGGATTGATAAAATTTGAATTCCTCAATCAAATTCAGTAGTTTTGGTCAGAGTAGTGGATAGTTTGCCAACGATACAGTTATTACGATCGACATATACATACATTGTCTGATCGTAAAAATTTTGATTCCAAATCGTTTGTCAGTCCGATTATTTGATATTGAATGGTCGGAATGATAAAATTTGAATTCCTCGATCAAATTCATTAGTTTTGGTCAGAGTAGTGGACTCTTTCAAATAAATTAGTTTGCCAACGATACAGTTATTACGATCGACCTATGCATACGGAGTCCGATCGTAAAAATTCTGATTTCAAATCGTTTGTCAGTCTGATTATGTGATATTGAACGGTCGGATTGATAAAATTCGAATTCATCGGTCAAATTCAGTAGTTTTGGTCAGAGTAGTGGACTCTCATATAAACTAGTTTGTCAATGATACAGTTATTACGATCGACCTATGCATACAAATTCCGATCGTAAAAATGTTGATTCCAAATCGTTTGTAAGTCCGATTATGTGATATTGAACGGTCAGATTGATAAAATTCTAATTCCTCAGTCAAATTCAATAATTTTTGTCATTGGTCCATTATGTTAATTTATCAACTACAAGTGTATTAGGTGAACCAACATTGTAGGTGGTCCACCAAATACCTCAATATATTTTTTAATCTTAACCATTGGATCTTTTGAAAAGAAAAACAACCATTATATGATGCAACGTCGGCACTGTATTTTTTTTTTACTTTTTTATTTAAATTACTTTTCTTCTATAGTGTTATTACGATTTAAATACTAAAAAAATCACCCTCAAATTGGACAAAGCGTCAAACATCCCATGTATTTATAACACATTTATCAAATACCCCCTATGAGGAAACCAAGAAATTGTTGTTATGACAATCTACAACAACATCAACAAACCCAAAAAATTGCTTCTTCATCTACCATTTTCATCATCCATCATCATCTTTCGAACAACAACAAATTTACTGAAAATAAGAAAAAACAGATCTAACAACAAAATCATCGTTTCAAAAAAAAAAAAAACAAGAACATCATCATTAACAACACATCTAGTTAAACTCGGAAAAAATCGTCAACAAGTACAACAACATCATGAAGAATAACAAGAATAGCAACATCATCATGAAAGAGAGAGAGAGAGAGAGAGATCGAAATCACAAATTCCAGATCGAGAGAGAGATTCAAGATATATGTGTTTTATGATTTTCAGTTTTGCAAATCCATTCCTTAAGGATTTTGGTGCTGAAATCTATTAATGTATGTTGTTGTTGTTGTTTGTTCTTTTCAACCCTTTTTTGTTCTTGTTCATTTGGGTTATATTACAGAGAAAGATTTGAGACTGAGATTAGTTATAAAACACACACACACATAGAGAGAGAGAGAGAGATATATATATATATATTTTCTGGGGGTATTTGACGCTTTGTTCAACTTGAAGGTCAGTTTTTAGTATTTAAACCGTATTAAAAATGTTAAAGAAAAAGGTAAAAAAAAAAAAATTAAAAAGTAATTTTTCAAAAAAAACAGTAAAAAAAAATAAATTAATTAAAATAATAGCAAGAAAATAATACAATACCGACAATGCATGATCATATGGTGCGCCAGATTAGATCTAATGGGGTTTCAGGATATAATGCACATGAAGGACCCATTGGGGTGATGCACCCTAGACTTCGCCAGTTTTTAAACACCAACTCTTTTATCGAATCAAAATCATGTTGATCCCACTATAATAGCAATGAACCTCACATAACATGGTTTGATCCACATGTTTTACACTCAATAAAAGAAAGATCAAAATCTTCTTCATTTCTTAAAAGAAATAGAAAGCTGTACATAAAGAGCTAGAGATAATCAAAATCTTCTTCACCTTGTTTTTTTCCCAAATAACATTGTAATCGTTTAAAAAGTAAAAATTAAGAAAAACTAAATTATACTAATTAAATTAGTCATAATTTACACACCATGAATATCTACCTCTAGTCTAGTGTGAGACTATCCATGCTTGAAATGATTGATTAGTGGGAGTTTGATTTTTGAATAAATAACTATTTACCTTCTGCAAAGTAGACGCATTTTGTTTTATTACTATGCTCTATATGAATGACTAGTTGACGAAGTTTGGTGGTATTTATTATAACCATGGAAGGTGTCATATATCTGTATATTAACTAGAAACATTGGATTTTCATAAATTACCCCCGCTTAAAATCTTGACACATTTTCATTTTGAGGGTAATTTCTATCTATTTCACACCAAAATTTGAAATATTTGCATATTTTCCCGGATAATAGACACATTCGGCCTTTATTTTTTGGACAATAACATCGACTACAATACTTATTAACCTTTGTTGTAACAGTAAGGATATAATTACCGCCATGATTCGATATCATTTAACTTTTGTTGGATGAAGTCTTAATTAGATGTTGCATCTTGGGATCATTGTAGCCATGTTAATAAATATGTTATCAGCGCGAGAGTCGTTTTGGAAAATGTTTTCTTCAAATTAAATATACACAATTGATTTTGCCCAAGTGGGAGAATATTAAAATATTTTCTAATATTTTGTGGGCTGCAATCAATTGTGGGTTTTAATGTTAATAAAAATGGGTTGATGTTGTTGTGTTGTGATCTATTTGATGATGTTTAGGCCCAATAATTGTGATAAGTAATAATGGCTTTGGACACTAATTCTGATTTGTGTATAAACAAAGTGTAAGCCCAACCTCTAGTGTATATGATGGCTGATATTTGACTAGGGTTGTTATCTTATAAATAGATAGACTAGGTTTCCTTTGCCGTCAAGCTGAGTATGTGTTAGCCTGTATTTTCGACAGGCAATGATGAATGGGAACGGGATGTTGAAATCTCATTTAATGTATATTATTGCGTTTTAATATTCTCTTGGGAACTGATTCTGGCAATAAATCAAGAAAGAATCAAAGCATTTGACATTAAAGATTTTTGACGTGTCAAGTCCTAAAATCTGTCGAATTCGACAGAAGCTTGTTTACTCAAGTAAACGTGTTGGTTCGACAAAGAATATGTTTGTCGAAAATATTGTATATATATGTATATATATATTGTTTGTTTGTCTAACGTATTATGCAGAACGGAGAAAACATACTCTGGACTTAGCAAAATATTCAAAAGTGAATAACGTTTGAAGGGTTCACCAGGTGTCAAAAGGAATTCAAATGTCAAAGACACGTGGAGCATAGTTAGACATTTTGTAGGTTTTAGCAGTTAGTCTGTTCGTCTATAAATATTAGTTTTTCGTAGGAAAAACGGGTTCACAATTCACATGCAAATTCCTAAGATATTCAGAGTACCCATGTCAACGAGCGAAATGAATGACAGGAACATGTACGAATCTGTGTACCATCCTTTGTAAACACTTTTACAATTGTCAATGCAATTTACATTCTGCAGTATTGATTACTTGCCTTTCATTTAAGCTTTCTGCAATTTAAAGCTTTTCTGCACTTTAAGCATTCTGCAATTTATTTCATTGCATGTCTTTACATTTCAAAGTTTTTCTTTAAACTTTATTTGCAATTCATTTACAAGTTTTCTGCAAATTTACTTTGAAACAATTTACTTTAAACCAATCATTTGACTGTGTCGAATGCTTTTACTGTTTTTATCAAATTATCCGATTTAACCAAAAAATATGAATATGTTTTCATTATCTTTTGCACAATCCATATGTCCCGGGATTTACTAGTTGATCCTTCTTGTAATAATTAAACTAGCGGTTGTTTACTAAAAATCGGGGTAAACAAATTGGCACGCCCGGTGGGACCATTGGATTGTGTATTTTTATTTAGTGTGTTTTTGAAATTTTTTTACAAAAATTCGTTGTTTGGTGTTGTACTTTTGATTGTGTGTATATTTTTATATGCATTTGAGGAGTGGTAAATCTCTCCCAGAATTTTCAAGTATACCAACTCGCCCTCGTTCCAGAATGGTGAGACCACCAAACAATCCTAATAATAATAATAATAATAATAATAATAATAATAATAATAATAATAATAATAATGGGGCAGAAACAAATCCTGTTGTAAGTCCCCAGAATGTGACAGGGCAACCTGATCAACCAGTATCTGGCAATCCTAGCGCCAATCCTACTGGTGGGCCAACAAGCCCCGCCCTGAACTCTATAAATTCTGAAAGTATCCCAAGCAATAATGTTAATGGTGGGAGTACGAACCCTGTAATAAGTTCCGGAACCGTTGGTGTAAGCGCCAGTGGATCAACAATGCCTGCCACCACTACAAGTATGGCAGGAGGGTTTCTTCCTCCAAACACAAATGGTGTAATGATGACACAAATGAATGCATCATCCATGCCAACGAACGTGTCACACACACATGGATACACAGACGGTAGTCAAGTTGGTGGAACACCGTCGAGACCCCCATGGTTGCCTAGAAATCCACAATATGGAATGCCAACAACAACGATGGCAAGCCTGTATAATTGGCCTTCGATAGAAAATTCTCCCTCATCTTCTGCGATGGGAAACAGGGGAAATTCCTTGAATTTGACAAATAATTCCATGAATGCACTTAGGCAACAAATGGATGAAAGTAACCATGACATGGTGAACGCGTTAACCCAACAGATTGGCACGGTCTTTAATCCTGTGTTACAGACAGCCAATGATAATTATTTATTATTAGCCAATCAAATGGGGAGGATGGCAGACTTTTTTGGTGCCCCTGATGCTCCAAACAACCAAAGGGTGCCTCGTGCAAACCCAGAGACTCAACCAGAAGTCCAAGCCCAACCAGTGCGCATTGAGAGAGAATAGCCAGAACAAGGAGTGGTTTTGGTTAATAGAAACCAAGATGCTGATAATGTTCTTAGGAATGTTCGACAAGAAAATGTTGCAGGGCATAATAACTTGGCCAACTTGGTAGAAAATATCTTGGCCCAAAATGGTTTGAATATAGGATTGCATAGACCAAATTTTGTGTCAGCATTGTCTGAATATGTATTGCAGGCAGAATTGCCAAGGGGATGGAAAATTCCCAAATTCACAAAATTTGCTGGTGATACTAATGAGTCTACTGTCGAACACATTGCCAGATATTTGGCAGAGGCAGGGAATTTGGCAAATAATGAAGATTTAAGAATGAAGTTTTTTCCCAATTCCCTCACTAAAAATGTTTTTACGTGGTTTACCACACTTCCCCCTCATTCAATTCATACTTGGACTCAATTAGAAAGGCTATTTCATGAACAGTTTTACATGGGACAATCTAGGATTAGCCTCAAAGAGTTAGCCAGTATGAAGCGCAAAACCTCAGAAGCCATTGATGACTATCTGAACAGGTTTCGCCTCCTTAAGGCAAGGTGCTTTACTCAAGTGCCTGAACATGAATTGGTTGAGATGGCTGCTGGTGGCCTTGACTATTCCATTAGGAAAAAGTTAGATACTCAACATTTAAGAGACATGGCCCAATTAGCATATCATGTTCGACAGGTCGAACGCCTCAGGGCTGAAAAAGTCAGAAATTCTAAATTCCACAAAAAAGAAAAAGTGGCGTACATAGAAACATATGAAAGTGAAAATGAGTTCGACAATGGTCAGGATTACATGGAAAATAATGAAGTTAATATTGCTGAGTTAAAACCAGGCCCTCCCTATACTTGTAAAATGTTAAAACCATCAAATGGGAATAATCCTGTCGAACCAAAAAATGATAGATTTGTTTCTAAGACATATACTTTCGACATTACTAAATGTGATGAAATTTTTGACTTACTGGTCACTGATGGCCAAATAGTTGTACCAAAGGGTTTAAAACTTCCACCTTTGGAACAACGTAAGAAAAGAGGTTTTTGTAAATACCATAATTTCTTGGGTCATAGAACCTCACAATGTGTTCTTTTCAGGGATCTGGTCCAGAAAGCCCTACAGGAGGGAAGACTCAAATTTGGCGAAAAGCCAAAATCCAAACAACAGGTGGATGAGGATCCATTGCAGATTGCTGATGCTGCTTACACAGAGCCATTTGAGTGCCTGATGTTAGAAGCATTGAACCTCACTGAAGGGGGGCAATTAGTGTCTATTCCTGAAGAAGAATACGAAAACAAAGTGGAAGAGGTATATCCACAGGCTGGGGAGACTTTATTGGATTTCCTTCAACGCTGTAAAGAAAATGATGGCGAAGCTACATTATGTCCTCATTGTAGTGCCATGTTCGACAAAAAGGCAGCTGCAGGCCTTAACAAGTTTTTGCCTCATAGTCAGAGCAGAAACAATTGGCCAATTCAAAAGCCAACTTACTCCAATGTTCTGAATAGCCAACAGGCACCTGTACATCAGAGGTTGGGACCACAAAAATCATTTGTCCCCTCAAGCAGGACACCTGTCAACCAATGGGTTCATGGAAGAAACATGGATTTTGGTCAAAGGAATATGGAAAAAGGGAACTCCAGTAACAGCAATCCCAAAAAAGATACTGAATCAAGGAAATATGATTACAGGAATAATTACAAAGGGAAAAATCCCATGACAAGATCTCAATGGCGCAGATATCAACGCCAGAAGAAGGTGGCTGCTCAAAAATCCCAAATTACTGCTGGTGGTAATGGAAAGAGGCCTATAGAATTGGCGAAGAGGCCAATGAAAGAAAGGTTAGTTGACCCAAAAGTGGAGTCTTCAGTTGCTGATAATGTCGAAGACGACCACATGGAAGCAGATGATTTTCTAGATTCTGAACCTGATCTCGACATAATAGTAAATGTTGTGTCAATCCTGCCAAGAGAGTTCGACGTCTGTTCTGAAATAACAGATGACGAAGAAGAATCTGGAATGCAAATGGCTCTTCACAGGCCAGTCTGTTACTATGTGATGAGCAATGGTGCTTTGGAAGACCAAATGGCTACGTTTGTGAGGCCAGATGAAGGCATGAAAAGTCATTTGAAGCCTCTTTTCATACAGGCTAAAGTGAATAACGTAGGGATCAACAAAGTACTAATTGATGGTGGTGCTGCTGTTAACCTCATGCCAGAATTTTTGCTGAGAAAGATTGGCAAATCTTTGGTGGATCTTCATCCTCACAACATAGTACTCTCAAACTATGAGGGTGAAACTGGTTTTTCTTTAGGAGCAATCCAGTTGGATGTGGTTGTTGGAAGTACTGTAAGGCCAACCTTGTTCTTGGTTGTGGCCTCCAAGGCAAATTACAATCTGCTCCTAGGACGAGAGTGGATTCATGGAGTGGGGGCAGTCCCATCTACCCTGCACCAGCGCCTTATTATCTGGCGAGATGATGGTATAGTGGAGAATGTTGAAGCAGATCAAAGCTATTTCAAAACTGAAGTCCATCATCTGACAAAGCACTCATTCGACAAGAAATTAGCAACAATCTCACCATGTACTGAGAGAGACTTTGCACATCGCCCAGCAGGAAATGTTCACCATGCAATCAAACTGGACCCCACACATGGTTTCTTGTGGGAAAGAGAAGATGGAAACAGTGAGGATGGCGAGTATGAAGGCCACAACTGCCCAACTGGGTGGGATATCAAAGAAAGCTACTATGTCTGAGTCCCAAACTTGGGCAAGGATTACGGCCTACATGGCTGAAAATAGAATCAAAATGGCTTTAGAAGCCAATTCATTGTCAGAAAATATGGCTGATGCAGCCAATGACATAAAAGTTGGCAAACACAAGCCAGAATTGCAAAAGCTGGATTGCATTTATGATGACGAACCCCTAGGATTTGAAAAAGACCCAATCAGTCAAAGTCACAAGATGCAAGCACAGGGTCCTTTGCAAG
The DNA here is from genome assembly GCA_030408175.1 of Trifolium repens. Taxonomy (NCBI): domain Eukaryota; kingdom Viridiplantae; phylum Streptophyta; class Magnoliopsida; order Fabales; family Fabaceae; genus Trifolium; species Trifolium repens. The sequence goes on along the minus strand of CP125850.1, from coordinate 42,289,912 downwards.
AAATTGACCTTGGAGATGGTTTGACAAAAAGACCAACGTACATTAGTGCAAACATTCCTCCAGATCTGAAGGCGAAAGTGGTGCAACTTTTGATGGAATTCAAAGATTGTTTTGCTTGGGATTACAATGAAGTGCCAGGTTTGAGCAGAAAATTGGTGGAGCATGAACTACCAGTTCGACCAGATAAAAAGCCAGTGAAACAGTTACCTAGAAGATTTGCACCATAAATAATGTCAAAGATCAAGGAAGAAATTGAAAGGCTGCTGAGGAGCAAATTCATCAGAACAGCAAGGTATGTCGAATGGTTAGCAAATATAGTGCCTGTAATTAAGAAAAATGGTTCTCTTAGAGTATGTATAGACTTTAGAGACTTAAATAATGCTACACCAAAAGATGAATACCCTATGCCTGTAGCAGAAATGCTAATTGATTCAGCAGCCGGGTTTGAATATTTAAGCATGTTGGATGGCTATTCTGGCTATAACCAAATTTTCATTGCTGAAAATGATGTACCCAAAACTGCCTTTAGATGCCCAGGAGCATTAGGCACATATGAATGGGTAGTGATGCCTTTTGGTTTGAAAAATGCTGGGGCTACCTATCAAAGAGCAATGAATTTGATTTTTCATGAATACATAGACACTTTCATGCAAGTGTATATTGACGACATAGTTGTCAAATCCTCGTCAGATGATGATCATTTAGATCATTTGAAAAAATCCTTTGAAAAGATGAGGAAATATGGATTGAAAATGAATCCATTAAAGTGTGCTTTTTGTGTTAATGCAGGAGATTTCATTGGGTTTGTTGTGCACAAAAAGGGCATTGAAATAAATCAAAACAAAACAAAGGCTATCTTGGAGACGAAATCTCCAACTACAAAAAAGCAACTTCAGTCCTTACTTGGGAAGATCAATTTTCTGAGAAGGTTTATCTCAAATTTAAGTGGCAAAGCTCAACCGTTTTCGCCATTACTTCGTCTCAAGAAAGAAAGTACTTTCACTTGGGGGCAAGATCAACAACAAGCTTTTGACGAAATCAAGAGTTATTTGTCAAAGCCACCAATGTTAATGCCTCCAATAAGGAACAAATTCATGAAGTTGTATATATCAGCATCAGATTCGACATTGGGTAGTATGCTTGCCCAGGAGGATGAAAATGGCGAAGAAAGAGCCATCTATTACTTAAGTAGGGTTTTAAATGATGCTGAAACTAGATATAGTAGTATTGAAAAATTATGTTTATGTTTGTATTTTTCTTGTATGAAACTCAAGCATTATATAAAGCCTGTTGACGTTTTGGTTTACTCTCATCGTGATATCATCAAACATATGTTATCTAAACCAATCCTGCATAGTCGAATTGGAAAATGGGCTTTAGCCTTGACAGAATATTCACTAACTTATAAACCTTTAAAGGCAGTCGAAGGCCAAATTGTGGCTGATTTTATAGTGGATCATTCTGCATTAGAAACTCCTCAAAATTATGTGGATTCAGAACCTTGGAAATTATATTTTAATGGTTCTAAACATAAACATGGAGTTGGAATTGGGATTTTAATCATTTCTCCCTCCAAAATTCCCACCAAGTTCAAATATAAAATCAATGGTTTTTGCTCAAATAATGAAGCAGAATATGAGGCTTTGATAACAGGCCTAGAAATTTTATTGGACTTGGGGGCAAAAAATATTTTGATAAGAGGTGATTCATAATTGGTGTTGAAACAGTTGACAAAAGAATACAAGTGCATAAAAGAACACTTAATGAAATATTTTGTCATAGCAATTTCTTTGTTAAAACGTTTTGACCAAGTCATCTTTGAACATGTGCCTCGTATAGAAAATCAAGAAGCCAATGATTTGGCTCAAATAGCTTCTGGCTATAAAATTTCTAGTGAGAAACTAGAAGAGTTGATTGAAATTAAAGATAAACTCATTATTGATCAACCTCCTTCCATGGAATTGTCAATGCCAAAACTTGTGGGGGCAGATATACCACAAGAAAATGGTCAAGATAACACTTATGACTTTGACGAAAATTCAGAAATTTTTGAAATTTTTGCCATTGACAATTTATCTGATACTGACTGGAGAAAACAACTTGTCGAATATTTGCGAGATCCAAATGGAACGACCAATAGAAAGATAAAATATAGAGCTTTGAGTTATGTCATCATTGGCAATGAACTAATGAAGAAAACACCTGAGGGGGTTTTGCTAAAATGTTTAAGTGAAACTGAAGCCTATTTGGCTATATCTGATGTGCACAGTGGTGCATGTGGATCTCATCAGGCAAGCCATAAAATGAAATGGTTGTTGTTTCGACAAGGTGTATATTGGCCAACAATTTTAAAGGACTGTATAGAGTTTGCCAAAGGTTGTCAAGAATGCCAAAGACATTCAGGCATACAACATGTACCTGCAAGTGAACTCCATTCAATAGTTAAGCCTTGGCCTTTTAGAGGATGGGCTTTAGATTTAATTGGTGAAATAAAACCAAGTTCATCTAAAAACCAACGTTATATTTTAGTTGGTATAGATTATTTTACTAAATGGATAGAAGCAATTCCATTACCAAATGTTGATCAAGAAGCAGTGATTAGTTTTATACAAAGTCACATTATTTATAGATTTGGTATACCTGAATCTATTACTACAGACCAAGGTTCCGTTTTTACTGGACGAAAGATGGTTGAATTTGCCCAGCAAACTGGCTTTAAACTTTTAACTTCTAAACCATATTATGCCCAAGCAAATGGTCGAGTGGAAGCTGCTAATAAGATTATCATTGGTTTGATAAAAAAGCATATTGCCCAAAAGCCTAGAAATTGGAACAAGACTTTGGATCAAGTCTTATGGGCATGCAGAAATTCTCCAAAAGAATCAACTAACACCACACCCTTTCGACTAACATATGGACATGATGCAGTCTTACCAGTCGAAATACATCTACAATCAGTCCGAATTCAAAGGCAGATGGAAATCCCAAGAGATCATTACTGGGATATGATGTTAGATGAATTAGTTGATTTAGATGAGGAGAGAGTAAAGGCTTTAGAAATGTTAACTCGACAGAAAGAAAGAGTTGCTAAAGCTTATAATAAAAAGGTTAAGTCTAAAACCTTTAATGTTGGAAATTTGGTTTGGAAAGTTATTTTGCCAATGGATAAAAAAGACAGAGTCTTAGGCAAATGGTCTCCAAATTGGGAAGGCCCTTTTAAAGTTGTTCAAGTTTTTTCAAATGGTGCTTACGAAATTGAAGAATTGACAGAAGAACAACGTTCGTTGATTATAAATGGTAAATACTTGAAAAAGTATAAACCAGCGTTGCAAGAAATAAAAATTAACGAAGAATAAAGCTTAAGACATAAGGAAATAATGGTGATCATAAAGTTGCTCGCCACAAAATGGGCATTGTCAAAAGTACATACCAAAAAACCTTAACAAATTGTTCAGAAAGTTGAAATAAAACTAAGAGCAAATTATTACAAAACTAAAATTGTCTCTTCAAGTCTTCATATAGGCTTTGGAAAGAAGAAATTTCTTTGTCGAGAACCTTGTTCGACTCCTCCAGACCCTGAATTTCTTCTTCCACAGCTGCTGAAGCACTAAAGAACTTAATACCTTCGTTAGCCTCTTTGTCAATTTTGGCTTTGACAGCATTGGAAAGGTTGGCCTTGGCTTCGTCACGCTTAGCTTTCTCTTCATCAATTTTGACGTTGAGACTTTGAATCTTTAAGTTCAGCTCTGCAATCTCCCTTTCCCAGGTAGTGATATTCTGGTTGTATTCAGCAAGTTCGACATTCGACACTACTTCCTTCTCAAGTTGTTCGACATTGGCTTGGGCAGTATTGGCCTTTTCGACCAATGCAGCATACGCTTCAGTTTGAGCCTCCAGCTTCAGAGCATTGATCTTCCTCTTTTGAATGGCTTGGGTGAAACCATCAATAAGGTTTTCAAGTTGAATAACCTTGCGAAGGGTAGCACCATCAGTCAAAGGGTTGTGAAGCTTTTTCAGGAAGCCCAAGTGAGAAAATGCACCACTGGGGTTCGCCTCAATTAAGGCAAAGACATCTTGGTTGACGTAGTCTGCGTGCAGTTTAAGGAGCAAAGAATCCTGTCTCACTGTCGAACTAATCTCTGTATCAGAAGCCGTCGAACTGCTATGATGGGAGGCACCTTTGCTTTGTTCTTTGTTGCCTTTGCTTGAAAGAAGCATCTTGAGTGCTGCAGCAGGATCAGAGTCTTTCATGGCAATAAGTTTTGTCATGATTGATAGTGACTTAATGAGACGTTTACGCCGTCTTTGGTAAACGTGCAGAATTGGAAAAGGTGACAATCTTCAAAACTGCCATTCCTCCTTTTCGTATTCGACATGCAGTCGAAATTGGCATTTTTGAGGGGGCAATTTGTTAGCCTGTATTTTCGACAGGCAATGATGAATGGGAACGGGATGTTGAAATCTCATTTAATGTGTATTATTGCGTTTTAATATTCTCTTGGGAACTGATTCTGGCAATAAATCAAGAAAGAATCAAAGCATTTGACATTAAAGATTTTTGACGTGTCAAGTCCTAAAATCTGTCGAATTCGACAGAAGCTTGTTTACTCAAGTAAACGTGTTGGTTCGACAAAGAATATGTTTGTCGAAAATATTGTATATATATGTATATATATATTGTTTGTTTGTCTAACGTATTATGCAGAACGGAGAAAACATACTCTGGACTTAGCAAAATATTCAAAAGTGAATAACGTTTGAAGGGTTCACCAGGTGTCAAAAGGAATTCAAATGTCAAAGACACGTGGAGCATAGTTAGACATTTTGTAGGTTTTAGCAGTTAGTCTGTTCGTCTATAAATATTAGTTTTTCGTAGGAAAAACGGGTTCACAATTCACATGCAAATTCCTAAGATATTCAGAGTACCCATGTCAACGAGCGAAATGAATGACAGGAACATGTACGAATCTGTGTACCATCCTTTGTAAACACTTTTACAATTGTCAATGCAATTTACATTCTGCAGTATTGATTACTTGCCTTTCATTTAAGCTTTCTGCAATTTAAAGCTTTTCTGCACTTTAAGCATTCTGCAATTTATTTCATTGCATGTCTTTACATTTCAAAGTTTTTCTTTAAACTTTATTTGCAATTCATTTACAAGTTTTCTGCAAATTTACTTTGAAACAATTTACTTTAAACCAATCATTTGACTGTGTCGAATGCTTTTACTGTTTTTATCAAATTATCCGATTTAACCAAAAAATATGAATATGTTTTCATTATCTTTTGCACAATCCATATGTCCCAGGATTTACTAGTTGATCCTTCTTGTAATAATTAAACTAGCGGTTGTTTACTAAAAATCGGGGTAAACAGTATGCTCATTTGGTTTGCCCCGTTGAGAACCTCAGATCATGGAGCATGTGATCAGGCAGAGGATGACCTAGTCTAATATATTGATGTTTTCGATATTGGAGATTCCGATAACGGTGTTTGCGATTGATTATGATTCACATCTCATCAAGTAAGTGTGTTTTAATTTCATATACTATCTCGATCTCTAAATTTTAATCTTAGCGTACAGGCGTACCAAATCAAATTCTCATATACTTAAGGAAATAATTAACCTTGTTACATAGTTTAGCGAGCATTATTTTCTTTTGTCATATATATTTACATGGGCGAACACTACCGATATAAGAAGGGTGCTATAACTATGTATTTTAAGGGTGGCGAGTGGCGACACCCACTCGACACCCCCTTTTACAATATACTCGTGATATTTTATAAGTAAATTTTACTTTTCTAAATTCATTGTATAATTCATATATTTGATTATGCAATGAATCTAAAAAGATAAAATTCACTTACAAAATATAACGGATGGATTGTTGTTAAATTACAAAGAATAAAATAATATTTAAGAAGAGAAAATAAATAAATAAATAAATAAATGGTTAAGATCTACCACATGACCAACATGAAAGAAAAAAATTGGAGAGGATCCAAATCTGATGTCTAATAATGATGATGCTTTCCTGTACCTGGTCCAATTTTATAGAAATATGAATAAAACAATGATGTAGATTCATAGTACATGAATTGCAATTTTCATGTGAAAGGGAGTATTCAACAATATAACACATCACAAAATAAATGCTCACCAAAAAAAAGGAGGACAGCAGTGGTGACCAATAGCAGTTTCCTATACTAGAGCAAAATGATATTTGTTCATGGAGTGGCGAATGATTAAAAGGAGGATGCATTTTATTTGTTCTACATATACAAGAGGAAAATAGGGGAGGTGATTTGTAATAGAGAGAAGGTACATGAATCATGAGCATTTGATCTAAAGAAACTTGGGGATTCTTCTTTATTATATGGAAGGTAGAAAATAAACAATAATAACAATCATAATAATAATATAGAAATTTGTGACTGTAATTTATTTATATTTTTATTAATCCTCTAATTTTCTAAGGAATTAATGCAAACTTAAATTCTTTTAAATGATTAATCTTAGGAAAAAACCAGTTAACCACTTAGTCTTAAGGAGTGTATATAAGATAAACTTTTCTTTTTTCTCGTCTTCTACCTCTTCTATCCCTATTTATCGTCACTTTTCTTTTCATCTCTTAATTTATAGAAAATGGATGGTTTAGAGTCAATTTTGACCATAATTACCCACTATAAATCATTTTTTCTTTTGCTTTAAGTTAAATATGTGTAATTTTCAAAGGATGAAAGTCCTATAGAATTTAGCCGCGACGAGCCAAAAATCAAATTTAAGTTCTACCTAATGATTTGTTCTAGGGGAACTTAGTAAACAACCAAGTTAAATTACTAGGTTGATACCCATGACGTTAGTTCGGTACCAATGGAAAAAATGCATTTAGAAATGACATTTATTTTAATATAAATTAACATAAAAATACGACAACACTTTAAATTTTGTATGTTGAATACCAAAGGGTTCGTCTTGATATTATCCTACAAATTTTATCATAAAACATAGAAAATTTATTTTTGACATAATTGCACATTTGATTTATTTTAAGTTTCAACTTTATTTCTTACGATTTAAATGTTTTAAGTTGCTCTTTATGTTTAAATGTTTCAAGTTGGTCTCTCAAATTTCTAACTGTTAGAAGTCCTGATCGACAATTTTAGCAAGTGTACTAAATGTTAGAATAGGAAAATATTTATTAAGATATGCATAAGTTTTATTATATTTGTTGAGAAAATATCTCATTAGGTTAGTTTTATTCTAAGCCATTTAATTTAGGGATTTAGTTTAGATTTAAATATATTCACTTGGCTATATATACCAAGGTAGTATCATAATATTGAGTATGTAAATATTCAATGTAAATATTCTATTTAGTTCATTATCAATATTTTTATTTCTTATTATTTTTTCCTATTATTACCCCTAAATACCACAAATTCAACATGGTATCAGAGCCATGGTATCCACCTTTCAACATAGTTCCGCTGCAACTTCTTTCCGAGAATAATTAACTCTCGGTTATTCTTCCGCTTTACCTTTTTTTTTTTCTCCATATAAACCCTAGCCGTCATTAGGATTTCTTTTTTATTTTGTTTCACCCTTTTATGATTCTTGTTTATGTTTTTTGTTTTCTATCCTAACCTTATTTATATGTTACCCTGACATACAGCCGGTCACTTCTCCATGAATCTTTTACCTTTACCCACCGTTTTTTTAAGATTGATCGTTAGTCTCTCTTGGTCTTGTTTTGGTGGTCCTAATTTCCCGTTTGTGATGCTTTAATCCGCGGGCTTCCTGTTTGTGATGCTTTAATCCGCGGGCTTCCCGTTTGTGATGCTTTTATCCGCGGGCTTCTCGTTTGTGATGCTTTAATCTGCAGGTTCCCGTTTGTGATGCTTTAATTCGCGGGTATTTTTACATAATTTGATACGGATTCATTACTTCGACCGCTGCTCTACTACTTCTTTGGTTGCTGCTCTTCATTGGATATGCTATCAAAGGATTTAATTTATTTTCAGGGTTAATTTTGTAACAAGCTTAAAGCTTAGTAAGCTTTAGCTTGAGGGGGAGTGTTAGAATAGGAAAATATTTATTAAGATATGCATAAATTTTATTATATTTGTTGAGAAAATATCTCATTAGGTTAGTTTTATTCTAAGCCATTTAATTTAGGGATTTAGTTTAGATTTAAATATATTCACTTGGCTATATATACCAAGGTAGTATCATAATATTGAGTATGTAAATATTCAATGTAAATATTCTATTTAGTTCATTATCAATAATATTTTTATTTCTTATTATTTTTTTCTATTCTTACCCCTAAATACCACAAATTCAACACTAAATGTCGTCAATAATATAAAAAATATCGAATCCTCAGAGATTGTAATTAATTTTTTTTTTTTGACAAAAGATTGTAATTAATTTAAAACAACAAAATTAAACTTTTACTTAGGTGAAAATAAAATGACAAATGGGGGGGATTGCATAGCAATTTGTTTTGAAAGTAAATTGAGTTTGAAATTAACAAAGTTAAAAACGATTAGATATCTTTGAATCTTCTAATTCAAGTTGCTCGGAAGTACGATCTATTTTAACTAAGGCAAATGCTAACGAGTACTCCCGGGGCACTCTTTAAGACCTTAAATAGTAAGGTTTTTATATAATTTTTACCGGAATGCGTAAAGTCAATCATTGGAAATTGTAATGTTTAATTTTTTGAATAAAAAGTTTCTATAAAATGGAATGCTTAAAGAGTACCCCGGGGGCACTCGTTAGCAAGACCCTTTAATTAATTATTCTATTAGTATCACGATGAATTAACAAAATGGTTATTACCTTTTCTTTCTTTCATTTGGTTCGGGTCATGAATCCAACATAAGGCCCAGGTTTGTTTTCTCTTTAGACAAGCCCATTTTGTTGTTGAATATAAGCCTCTCAAATTCTAATTGTTTGAAACTTAAAATAAAAATAAGGGATCAAATTTGTAATTAAACTTTTATTTTATTTAAAATTAAAGAAGAAATTTGATATGGGTTTTGTAATTGGATACTATTGGTCCATTGAAAATAATGAGAACTTTAGTAATTAATAAAATAGTGTTTCTTTTCGCACCCCCTTCTTTTTCAATTGTACTCCCTTGCAAGTTAAGTAGCAAGTGTGTAAAAACACAAAATCTAGAAAAATAAAGTTCGCAACTTAAGTAGTGAATTGAGATTGTACTTTAAGTAGCGAAAAGGCGCGAATACTTATAAACAGTGCGAAAAGAAATTCTCCTAATATCATGATGGGTATATTTTTACGTTCCCATTCAAAATAGAGCAAATGCATGGATTTGTTTAAGAAGAACCATAAAACAACTTTCTCATTTGAGTTGATTGTCACCAAATTTTCACATCTGTGTATCACACAAATGTATTTTGATATGTAAGATAAGGATCCCTAATTTATTTGACTTTTAATTTGATTATCATTATGATCGCGTATCTTAATAAGGTTTGTGTATCGCATAGTACATTATTTATTTTTATAGGCAAATGTTAGTAGTCCAAATTTGAACCGTGAACCTCATTTTGAAACCGCGTCATTTGTGTACGTCATAGTACATTATTCTTTTTATAGGAAAATGTTAGTAGTCAGAATTTGAATCTTGAACCTCATTCTAAAACCGTGCCAGGTGTCCGCATAGTACATTGTTGATGATGTATGCCAAATTTCAATGGAGATTGATGCTTTGTTCTTACTTATAGAGAAGGAGACTAAACTTTATTATTCGACAGCATTTGTTTTTACATATTATATAGGCTAGTTAATCTAAATTGAATTGAATTGATATAATACTTGAGTTTTTTGTCTCAAAGCATTTTAGTCTGCACATTATGTTCAGCTAAAGTGGTTAATTTACGCCCATTATAACAGCTAGATTGTTCAAAACTGAGTTTGATAACAAATCATGGTTATATATCTTTGTTGATAATAGGACAATAGTATCATCAATTTTCTGTTATTTACTAATTTGCATAGTGCTAAATAATACATTATTACTTAAGTTAATTATAATGAATCAGTTCTTCTAGTCCTTGGTTCAATTTGTATGCTTCTATCTATGATAATAAAATTTAGTTGTATGCTTGTTTTTCTTTTACTGTATTTTATTCAGATTCATGTATAAATCGTTTCCACGAATCCTTAGAACTCGTATTGATTGGCAGGTCATCAAAAGTCACCACCAAAGATCTCCCGAAAGACATTTGAGTGCATGTGCACTTCACTTATTGCAACAAAATCCGAGCATTTCTCGTTTTCAGGATAATATTGCAACAAAATCCGAGCATTTCTCGTTTTCAAACGGAAAGCCAGTGGGTTTAATTGATCAAGTGGCTGTGGCATTAAGAAGGTTAGGATCTGGCGACTCATTTGTCGTAATTGGCGATTCATTTGGGCTAAGCCACTCAACAGTATCGCAAATCACATGGCGATTCGTTGAATCCATGGAAGAGAGAGCCCTTCATCACCTTCAATGGCCTTCAACACAAGAGAAAAATGAATACAATCAAGTTAAAATTTGTGAAGAAATAAGTTCACCGAGATTTTAATGTATTTTCATAACTTTTTTCTTCTTTTTTTTTAATTGTTTATAAAATGTATATATATATATATATATATATATATATAGAACATATCCTATGAGAATGGTAAGGTTATATGAGAATATGAGAATAAATAGTAACCATTGGATTAAAATGAAGGTGTAGGATTAAAACACTCTTCTAAAGTCACGTGACCTTTTTCTTTTCCCAAATCATGCAGCTTCTCTCACCGTCTCTCTCTCCACGCAAAATCGCCTTCATCCAATCTCTCTCTCTCTCAACACCAAATCGCCGTCCGCCGTCTCCTTCTCTCTCTCCACGCAAAACCGCCACAGAATTCTCTCGTTTTGAACATCACCGCCTCCTTCTCTGTTCAATTTCATGATTTTGGATCAAACTGAGGATTGGAGGAGATTTCACCAAATTTGGTATTTAACCTTACTTTGATTTAGTTTCTTAAATCTCTTTTTTTATACTTTGATTTTCTGGTATTTAACCTTACTTTGATTTAGTTTCTTAAAATGCTTGTGTGAAACAAAGATGCAGTACTTCTTAAAGATGCAGTACTTTGATTTTGTTTTCTCTTCTGTTCTTAAAATTTAGATTGTTTAATGGTATCTAAAACTGGTTGAATTGTTTATATATGTGCTTCAATTTTGATTGTTAAAATTTAGATTGTTAAAATTTAGATTGCTTCTGTTATGTAAATTACATGATGAATCTCTTCTTCATGTCTTTAGAGATTGCAGGTCCACTATTAGCATTTGGCAGAATGTTAATGTTCAAGATAGGAGGAGTTTCTTTCAAGAGAGAGATTGGCATCAATGGTTACTTAACAAATTTATCTGGTGTTATTGGTAGCAAAGACAAGGTTTCCTGGACCTTAAAGTTTGGTATTATTTTAGATAAAATCTGGTTTGCAAGGAACTCTTTTATTTTCCTGCGTTCCAACTAGTTCAAGCTGCTCTACGTCTTACCGAAGGGTTCCTGGTTTCCTTGTAATGCCTCTAATGGCAGACTTTAATGTAGTTTCTATTTATGACAAAGCTCACTTGTGCTTAATTTGTATTCACTAGGATGGGTTTGTACCCAAACTTTTATTGTACATCTTTAGACAAATTGTAACTATTATATTATTATAAATGAAAAAATTTGAATTGATCATTGGCCGTTAAAACACTTCCAGGGCCTTAATTGTTAAAAGCCTTGCTGATTTTTTGGTAGCTCTAGTTTTCAATTGTGAATTTTCAGCAGGATGTTGATACCATAACAGACAACATTAATCTATAGAACCTGTGGAGTCGAAGTTTCTGATAACACAAAGCTTGTTGAATTTTTAACAAATGATATGGAATATATATATTGAAGGGCTGTTTTAATTAAATACAATGCCTTGCACTACAAGAACAAGTACCTACGACACTTTCTTTGTGTTCAATTTAACTTATAACTTAGTGCTTGGATCTACCACTTAGTTTTCCTTATCATCTGTCTTCATTGGCTACAACACTTCTATCCACAATTTCTAGTGCAGTCAATGCTAATTACTTATAGTAGCAGAATTCAAAATCATTGAGATAACAAATAGTAGCAGAATTACAATAATTCATTGAGATAAGTTCATTCCAAATAAGTTCATTCCAAATAAGACAAAATCATTGAGATAACAATAATTCATTCCAAATAGTAGCAGAATTACAATCCCAAATAAGACAAAATCATTGAGATTACAACTAATAAGTTCATAGCAACTAATTGCAAATTAACAACTCCATTAGTAGCAGAATGGTGGAAAACTCCAAATAAATCATTCATTGCACTTTTCTAACAAGATAATAGTTACATTCGCCTAGTTAATATAATAGTTTTAACAGCCAACGATCAATTCAAAAATTTTCATTTATAATAATATAATAGTTACAATTTGTCCAAATATGTACAATAAAAGTTTGGGTACAAACCCATTTACAATGTGTAATCCTAGTGAATACAAACTAAGCACAAGTGAGCTTTGTCATAAATAGAAACTACATTAAAGTCTGCCATTAGAGGCATTACAAGGAAACCAGGAACCTGATCAAAAATTTTACAATCATTAGAAAGTGATAAACTATATTTGGCTAAAGTATCAGCTACTTGTTTAGCCTCTCTCCAAGTGTGTTGCCATCAAACTGTCTCCATCCCTTCGGTAAGACGTAGAGCAGCTTGAACTAGTTGGAACGCAAGATGTTCTTTGTTGCAGCCATTCCGGATCAGATTAATTGCTATCATAGAGTCAGATTCCACACGAGCGCTTATGACCTTTTTTCTTTGCCAAGTCCAGGCCATAGATAATACCCCATAATTCAGCATGGACAGCCGAAACACATCCCACTTTAGCAGCGAATGCAGCAAGAAAAACACCGTGACAGTCTAAATTTTAAGAACATCCTTGAATAACAGAGTCAAAATGAACCTTCTTCTAGTAAATCTGCCTTAAAGAATTGCAATCTTTCCTTAGCACCATCAAGTTTAAGCAAGTGATCAACCTTATTAGGATTACCTATATAAATACAATAAATCACTATTTATTAACCAAATTGAAAGGAAAACCAAATAAACAAAAAAGTTATACAAGTAATTAATAATAAGAAATTATTGTACTACTAACTTAGATCACGAATTGTTGCTCTGACAGTGTAACCACGTTGAAGGAGAAACTTGACAATCCATGAAGCAATATAACCAGAAGCACCAGTCACACCATGATAACCAGAAACAAACACCCATATCAGAAATCCAAAACGGAAAAGAAAATCACGAACCTGAAACAAAACGACGGCGACAAGAAACAAAAGGGAAAATCACGAACCTAAAACAAACACCCATATCAGAAATCCAAAACGGAAACGAAATCCAAACCTGAAACAAAACGACGGCGACGGCGATTTGTATTTGGCCGATGTTGGTGGAAGGCGGAAACGAGGAAGAAGAACGGCGACGGGTGGAGAGAAGCAAAATAGCAACGATTTATCAGTGAGGGAGAAGACAGAGAAACGCGTGAGATTGAGGTGAAGAAGCATAAAAGAGGTTGATGATATGGTGAGATTAGGCACATGACTTGTATTTTAATACCAGCCGTTCCTTTTAATCTTGATGGTTCAGATTCATTCTCACCATTCTCATATAACTTAACCATTCTCATAGGATATGTTCTATATATATATATATATAGTTTTTACACAACAAATTATAAATATAATTGTTAATAAATTGATCAAATGAGCTATGATGTCACAACGTCTGAAAAGTACACACAAAAGGTAGATAGGTGCAAAAAATGACTTTAAAATAAAAATTGTAAATGTAAATGTAATGCTAATGTAATTTTCCCGCTTGATCTATGAAAACAAATATTAAAAAGATGGAGCGGAAAATCACGAAAATTTTCAAAATTAAAATTAGCGCCTATCAAAAGCCTTTTAAATTGGCGGCATTTAGAATGAATCAAATTCAAAATCATGTGATGCCAAAAACATCTTACTGCTGAAATTATAGAAAAAAAAAAACGACTGCACTAAAATTATTGCAGAGATGAATAAAAGAAACAGCTTATTCTTGAATACACTTTCTTCATAATAAAGTTTCAGGAATACATTTTTCAAGATTCAATTTAAAACTTTTACTTTCTATCGTTAATAATGTTGTTAATGTGAACTATTATATAAACGTGATAGATCTTTAACACCAGAATTAGTCAATTAATCTAGAATTAGTGGTAAAATAGTAATAACCTCTTTCTCTAACACTAAAGTAGACATATAATCTAAATTAATTAACAGGTAGATTTCACTAAATAAAATCAACAACAAAATATTGGAAACAAAATGATTTCATTGATTAATACTTAGATCGAAATTACATAAATTTTCTGAAAAGGCATAGAAAATGTCTATTTCTATTACAAAACAGAGACCTAATCTCAGATATACACAATCAAAATCCATAAACTAATAATTCATTTCATTCAAACAGATCTAAGCTTTCTTAGGAGATTTTCCAGCCTTAGAAGGAGATTTAGGCTCCTTAGCAGCAGTTCTTTCATTCTTCTTAGGCAAAAGCACAGGGTTGATATTAGGAAGAACACCACCATGAGCAATAGTAACACCAGCAAGCAATTTTCCAAGCTCTTCATCATTCCTCACCGCTAACAACACGTGCCTAGGGATTATCCTATTCTTCTTGTTATCACGTGCAGCATTTCCAGCCAATTCAAGCACCTAGGGTTCCAAATTTCAAAATTAGGGTTCCAAATTTCAAATTCACTAAACAATAGTACCAATTATTAAATTGAAAATTGAAATTGATTTATATATACCTCAGCAGCAAGATATTCAAGAACAGCGGCTAAGTAAACCGGAGCTCCGGTACCAACACGCTGAGCGTATCTACCTTTCTTCAAGTAACGACCGATTCTACCGACGGGGAATTGAAGACCAGCTCTGGTGGATCTCGTTACTGACTTCTTCCTTGGACCTCCTCCTTTCCTTCCTCCAGCTCCTTTCTTTGTCTTTGTACTGGCTTCCATTTCGAGATTGGAAAATCTAGGGTTTGGTTGAAGATGAGTTTGGAGAAGATGAGAGAATTGAAAATGTGAAGAGGGAATGTGATGTTGAAATTGTGAAATTTTGCGCGGTTTTATGGAGTGTTTTCTAGAGGGAGTGTGGGAATTGTAGTGAAAGTAATGCTGGCCGTTGGATTTTATGTTATCAACGACTGTGGATTGTTTTTTCACGATCCGTGCGCTTTTAAACCAGCCAATAGAAAACCACAGCATGATTGATAATAGGTAAATGCATCTATTGATCCTTTAAGTTTTATGTTTGTAATAGATTGGTCCTTTAAGTTTTTTAAGTAACAAATAAGTCCTTTTTAAGTTTTTTAAGTAACAAATAGGTCCTTTAAGTTTATAATTTGTAACATCTAGGTCCCCCAATTACTTAAAAAATAGGACTTAAATGTTATAAATTACAAACTAAAAGAACCTATTTGTTACTTAAAAAACTTAAAGGACATATTTGTTACTTAAAAAACTTAAAGGACCAATCTATTACAAACATAAATCTTAAAGGACCAATAGATGCATTTTGCCATGATAATACTGTCGTGTTTTATAATCTATTGAGTTTTTCTTTTTTTTACTTTCTTCTCGATAACTTGATTTAGAATTGATAAATTAATTTTAAATTTATTTATTTGCACAAGAATTTTTATAAGTTTAAAAATAAGTTAATTTCAAACAAATATTTAGGTATCGTTTGATATGGTTTCTTTAGGACTTAAAAGCTATCTGAAAGTTAAAAGTAAAAATAAAAGCTTTTAGAAAAATGTTAAAGTTGATTAGTAATTTTTTAAAAAAAATTATTGGGCCGATTGGTCTTAATTAAAAGCTAAAGTTAAAGTTGATTGGTCTTAAAAGTTATGTCAAACCCTAGAGTTGTACCACGAGAAAAACCACTTTGATTTTCACTAAAACTCTAGGGCCGACCCAAGGGTAAGGCTACCAAAGCCCTCGCTTTAGGCCTCCAACAAAAAAAAAAAATTTTATTACACAAAAATTCCTATATACATACAAAAAAACCTCATATAACAAAATTTGTTTTAGGCCTCACTTAATTTTGGAGATTATTAGGTCGGGCCTCACTCTAGCTTTTGTGTGGGGGCAAATCCTAATTCCCTACATTTTATTTCCACTCTCTTGATGCTGTCGTCTCTTATTTCTCACTCTCTTGATCCTTCTTCAACTTGGTCGGCTCAACTCGACCTTGAGCTCTTCCTCCAGCATGCCCAGCTTAGCACGGCCATGAGCTTCCCCTTTAGCTTGTTTAACTCAGCTCGACCATGAGCTCTTCCTCCAGCATGCCCAACCCAGCTCGACCATGAGCTTCCCCTTTAGCTTGTCCAACTCAGCTTGACCATGAAATCCACCTTCAGCATGCTCTGCAAAGCCCGACCTTCAGCATGCTCGGCTCAAACATGATCTTTTCCTTTAGCATGCTCAGCTCAAGACATCCTCCAGCATGCTAAGTGTAACAGCCGTATTTTAATAAATAGGATTTTGTGTGATTATTTAATTATTGTTTATTTATTTGAATATATGTGATTTCATGATTTTATGAATAATTATGTTTTGGATATGTGAAGGGTATTTTGAGTTTTTCTTTTTTTTACTTTCTTCTCGATGACTTGATTTAGAATTGATAAATTAATTTTAAATTTATTTATTTGCACAAGAATTTTTATAAGTTTAAAAATAAGTTAATTTCAAACAAATATTTAGGTATCGTTTGATATGGTTTCTTTAGGACTTAAAAGCTATCTGAAAGTTAAAAGTAAAAATAAAAGCTTTTAGACAAATGTTAAAGTTGATTAGTAATTTTTTTTAAAAAAATTATTGGGCCGATTGGTCTTAATTAAAAGCTAAAGTTAAAGTTGATTGGTCTTAAAAGTTATGTCAAACCCTAGAGTTGTACCACGAGAAAAACCACTTTGTTTTTCACTAAAACTCTAGGGCCGACCCAAGGGTAAGGCTACCAAAGCCCTCGCTTTAGGCCTCCAACAAAAAAATATTTTTTATTACACAAAAATTCCTATATACATACAAAAAAACCTCATATAACAAAATTTGTTTTAGGCCCCACTTAATTTTGGAGATTATTAGGTCGGGCCTCACTCTAGCTTTTGTGTGGTGGCAAATCCTAATTCCCTACATTTTATTTCCACTCTCTTGATGCTCTCGTCTCTTATTTCTCACTCTCTTGATCCTTCTTCAACTTGGTCGGCTCAACTCGACCTTGAGCTCTTCCTCCAGCATGTCCAGCTTAGCACGGCCATGAGCTTCCCCTTTAGCTTGTTTAACTCAGCTCGACCATGAGCTCTTCCTCCAGCATGCCCAACCCAGCTCGACCATGAGCTTCCCCTTTAGCTTGTCCAGCTCAGCTTGACCATGAAATCCACCTTCAGCATGCTCTGCAAAGCCCGACCTTCAGCATGCTCGGCTCAAACATGATCTTTTCCTTTAGCATGCTCAGCTCAGCACATCCTCCAGCATGCTAAGTGTAACAGCCGTATTTTAATAAATAGGATTTTGTGTGATTATTTAATTATTGTTTATTTATTTGAATATATGTGATTTCATGATTTTATGAATAATTATGTTTTGGATAAGTGAAGGGTATTTTGAGTTTTTCTTTTTTTTACTTTCTTCTCGATGACTTGATTTAGAATTGATAAATTAATTTTAAATTTATTTATTTGCACAAGAATTTTTATAAGTTTAAAAATAAGTTAATTTCAAACAAATATTTAGGTATCGTTTGATATGGTTTCTTTAGGACTTAAAAGCTATCTGAAAGTTAAAAGTAAAAATAAAAGCTTTTAGACAAATGTTAAAGTTGATTAGTAATTTTTTTAAAAAAAATTATTGGGCTGATTGGTCTTAATTAAAAGCTAAAGTTAAAGTTGATTGGTCTTAAAAGTTATGTCAAACCCTAGAGTTGTACCACGAGAAAAACCACTTTGTTTTTCACTAAAACTCTAGGGCCGACCCAAGGGTAAGGCTACCAAAGCCCTCGCTTTAGGCCTCCAACAAAAAAATATTTTTTATTACACAAAAATTCCTATATACATACAAAAAAACCTCATATAACAAAATTTGTTTTAGGCCTCACTTAATTTTGGAGATTATTAGGTCGGGCCTCACTCTAGCTTTTGTGTGGTGGCAAATCCTAATTCCCTACATTTTATTTCCACTCTCTTGATGCTCTCGTCTCTTATTTCTCACTCTCTTGATCCTTCTTCAACTTGGTCGGCTCAACTCGACCTTGAGCTCTTCCTCCAGCATGTCCAGCTTAGCACGGTCATGAGCTTCCCCTTTAGCTTGTTTAACTCAGCTCGACCATGAGCTCTTCCTCCAGCATGCCCAACCCAGCTCGACCATGAGCTTCCCCTTTAGCTTGTCCAGCTCAGCTTGACCATGAAATCCACCTTCAGCATGCTCTGCAAAGCCCGACCTTCAGCATGCTCGGCTCAAACATGATCTTTTCCTTTAGCATGCTCAGCTCAGCACATCCTCCAGCATGCTAAGTGTAACAGCCGTATTTTAATAAATAGGATTTTGTGTGATTATTTAATTATTGTTTATTTTTTTGAATATATGTGATTTCATGATTTTATGAATAATTATGTTTTGGATAAGTGAAGGGTATTTTGAGTTTTTCTTTTTTTTTACTTTCTTCTCGATGACTTGATTTAGAATTGATAAATTAATTTTAAATTTATTTATTTGCACAAGAATTTTTATAAGTTTAAAAATAAGTTAATTTCAAACAAATATTTAGGTATCGTTTGATATGGTTTCTTTAGGACTTAAAAGCTATCTGAAAGTTAAAAGTAAAAATAAAAGCTTTTAGAAAAACGTTAAAGTTGATTAGTAATTTTTTTTAAAAAAATTATTGGGCCGATTGGTCTTAATTAAAAGCTAAAGTTAAAGTTGATTGGTCTTAAAAGTTATGTCAAACCCTAGAGTTGTACCACGAGAAAAACCACTTTGTTTTTCACTAAAACTCTAGGGCCGACCCAATGGTAAGGCTACCAAAGCCCTCGCTTTAGGCCTCCAACAAAAAAATATTTTTTATTACACAAAAATTCCTATATACATACAAAAAAACCTCATATAACAAAATTTGTTTTAGGCCTCACTTAATTTTGGAGATTATTAGGTCGGGCCTCACTCTAGCTTTTGTGTGGTGGCAAATCCTAATTCCCTACATTTTATTTCCACTCTCTTGATGCTGTCGTCTCTTATTTCTCACTCTCTTGATCCTTCTTCAACTTGGTCGGCTCAACTCGACCTTGAGCTCTTCCTCCAGCATGCCCAGCTTAGCACGGCCATGAGCTTCCCCTTTAGCTTGTTTAACGCAGCTCGACCATGAGCTCTTCCTCCAGCATGCCCAACCCAGCTCGACCATGAGCTTCCCCTTTAGCTTGTCCAGCTCAGCTTGACCATGAAATCCACCTTCAGCATGCTCTGCAAAGCCCGACCTTCAGCATGCTCGGCTCAAACATGATCTTTTCCTTTAGCATGCTCAGCTCAGCACATCCTCCAGCATGCTAAGTGTAACAGCTGTATTTTAATAAATAGGATTTTGTGTGATTATTTAATTATTGTTTATTTATTTGAATATATGTGATTTCATGATTTTATGAATAATTATGTTTTGGATAAGTGAAGGGTATTTTCAGTTTTTCTTTTTTTTACTTTCTTCTCGATGACTTGATTTAGAATTGATAAATTAATTTTAAATTAATTTATTTGCACAAGAATTTTTATAAGTTTAAAAATAAGTTAATTTCAAACAAATATTTAGGTATCGTTTGATATGGTTTCTTTAGGACTTAAAAGCTATCTGAAAGTTAAAAGTAAAAATAAAAGCTTTTAGAAAAATGTTAAAGTTGATTAGTAATTTTTTTAAAAAAAATTATTGGGCCGATTGGTCTTAATTAAAAGCTAAAGTTAAAGTTGATTGGTCTTAAAAGTTATGTCAAACCCTAGAGTTGTACCACGAGAAAAACCACTTTGTTTTTCACTAAAACTCTAGGGCCGACCCAAGGGTAAGGCTACCAAAGCCCTCGCTTTAGGCCTCCAACAAAAAAATATTTTTTATTACACAAAAATTCCTATATACATACAAAAAAACCTCATATAACAAAATTTGTTTTAGGCCTCACTTAATTTTGGAGATTATTAGGTCGGGCCTCACTCTAGCTTTTGTGTGGTGGCAAATCCTAATTCCCTACATTTTATTTCCACTCTCTTGATGCTCTCGTCTCTTATTTCTCACTCTCTTGATCCTTCTTCAACTTGGTCGGCTCAACTCGACCTTGAGCTCTTCCTCCCGCATGCCCAGCTTAGCACGGCCATGAGCTTCCCCTTTAGCTTGTTTAACTCAGCTCGACCATGAGCTCTTCCTCCAGCATGCCCAACCCAGCTCGACCATGAGCTTCCCCTTTAGCTTGTCCAGCTCAGCTTGACCATGAAATCCACCTTCAGCATGCTCTGCTCAGCCCGACCTTCAGCATGCTCGGCTCAAACATGATCTTTTCCTTTAGCATGCTCAGCTCAGCACATCCTCCAGCATGCTAAGTGTAACAGCCGTATTTTAATAAATAGGATTTTGTGTGATTATTTAATTATTGTTTATTTATTTGAATATATGTGATTTCATGATTTTATGAATAATTATGTTTTGGATAAGTGAAGGGTATTTTGAGTTTTTCTTTTTTTTACTTTCTTCTCGATGACTTGATTTAGAATTGATAAATTAATTTTAAATTTATTTATTTGCACAAGAATTTTTATAAGTTTAAGAGGTTGAAGCGAAGGAGTAAAGATGTTGGAACAAAGTGGGTCTGACATGAACCTCTAATATTTGCAATTGGAATTACTAATGATTATTCTAGTGTGCAGAATTACAAGTTAAAATTAGTTCAGAAGCACTATGAATAATAGCAGAGAAGCCAGTTAAACAAGCTCTGTAGGTACATCACTGTTCATCAGAAGCTTAAATTTTGCGTGCTGAAGAAAGTGACTCTGGGAACTGAAGGTGTGAAAAACACAAGAAGAGGGGGGGGGGGGGGGGGGGTTGAATTGTGTTTTGGGTAATTTGAAATTTTCTTCTAAGTTATGGAAAACTTATCAGAGTTTGCAGCGGTTTAGAAAACAAAACACAATCAAGAGTAACTTTGAAGGTAGAGAGAAAGAGAGAAAGATAGAGACAGAGATTTTTATACTGGTTCCCCACACAAACCGAGAGTACGTCCAGTCCTCTTGTACTTCCAAGAGAGTTCACTATAATCACCAAAGATTACAATTGCTCAAGCACACAAGCAAGAGACTTCCAATGCTCAAGTATACAAACAAGAGACTTCCTAATGCTCAAGCACGCAGGCAAGAGACTTCAAAACACAAGTTTAGAAAAACAGAGTCTGAACAATTGATATAAAGATCAATGTTCAGTTACAAAATAAATACAACTTTTGAAACAAGACTTAACTTAGAATCTTAATACAAAATTCTAAGGTTCAACTAATGAATTAACAGAAGCTGAAACTGGAGTCTTGGATTTTGAATATGAGTTCAAGTTGTATTTGCAGTTTCGTGCTTTAGGATGATTTTAGCAGAGTAACAGCTCTTTTCAAATTGTTCAAGTGTCGTATCCCAAAGCTTCAAACTTGCTCCAATTTATAGATGAAGGTGGAGCGTGTTTGATTCGAATTTGATGCAGTGAGATTGCGCCAGCTGTAGATAGTACCTTTGGTATCCAAATCAGGTAACCTTGTACACAATCAATCTTGGGGAAAATGTTTTATCCAAATCAAGTAAAGAGTTCGTACAATAGTACAAACGTCACTATTCTATGGATAAGATTGATTCCATCAGCATTTGGAATGTCAGAGTATAATCATTTATGCAGAGAATGTTCTTCTGACAAAACGGCTCTCACTGCTCTTATCAGAGTCTGATATGCATCTTCTGATGAGTAACACTTGCATCCCCTGATGAAACACATATGCATCTTCTGATGTCTTCAAGTTCTGATCAGAGTTTGCTTGCCATATCAGAGTTTCCAATGTGCTTTTAATGAATATAAAAATTAACTTGAATATCTGCACACTTGGAGTAAATAATTAGTATGCCCTATTGTACATTAATACTTTTGTTATCATCAAAACTTAATTGGGTCATATCAGAACCTCTTTTGTTTCAACAGGAACAAAAACAAGGCTCTGAAGGTTTCAGAAGTTGAGGACCTTAAGAAGCTATGACAACAGCATCAGGAGCAAAAGGAATTTACGTCACTCAAGAACTGACAGAATCAGAATCAATGATTGGAGAACAATCTACTTCAAGACTCTGTCACATCCACAGGAAGGAATATTCGTTGGTACAACGTTAACCTTATCCATAAGTGGAGCGCATTTGAGGATCGTACTATTGTACTATTATTACTCAAAATGGATGAGTGATAATTCAAATAGCAAGGTAGTGGAATTGAAGATATTTGCCAAAGAATGCAACTACAGCTATCACAATTGTACGAGTAAATTCCAGCTGGCACCTTATCTCTCTGCAACGGTCATCATCTTCCTTCAAGTATAAATAGAAGACTCAAATGGAAGAAATGACTACTGTTCTATTACTGGGTTTAAGGCTCTGAAGCATTCTGACATCATTTGTTTAATCTGTCATTCAAAGTCTTAAAGCAATTTGTGTTGTATTTTGTAAACACCTCTGATAGTATATCAAGTGTCCATTAACATTCATTCTTAGATTTTAAGTTTGTTTGTGAAGTCTCTTGTTTAGTGAAACTTGAGCAACTGAGAAGTCTCTTGCAAGAGTGCTTGAGCAAGTTGTAATCTTGAATAGATTATAGTGGAAATCTCTTGTTAGTAACAAGGGGACTGGACGTACCTTCAAGTTGTGAAGGGAACCAGGATAAATCTTTGTGTCTTTCTCTCTTTCTCAGCACCCTTTATCTTATTTGTGTTATTTCCGCTGCAAACTAGTTTTAAGTTAGAAAAGTTTTAAATATCTAAAACACAATTCAACCCCCCCCTTCTTGTGTTTTTCCACCTTCAATTGGTATCAGGAGCTGGGTTGTTGCCTAACTCACCTAATAGTGAAATAGTAAAGATCCAGGAGGAAAAACATGTCTGCTGAGAAGAGCAAGAACAACAATGAAGTTGGTTTTGACTATGATTCTAATTCAAGAGATAGAAGATCGTCTGATAAAGTTCCTTTCTTCAATGGAACTGAAACGGGCTACCCCTTCTGGAAAACCAAGATGTACAGTCACATCATGGGTATTGACTGTGACTTATGGGACTTGGTAGAAGATGGAGTTAGTTTTGAAAATATGGACTTAGAAGGAGTAGTCAGCTCTCTAAACAGAAAGTCTTTTACACCTACTCAAAAGCTAGAGTACAAGAAGCATCATAGTGTAAAAGGAATGATGACCAACGCCATCTCTCATGATGAGTATCTTAAAATTGGAGATAAAAGAACCGCAAAGTCTATTTGGGATTCTTTGAAATCCAAGTATGAGGGCAACAAACAAGTTAAGGAGCAAAGGCTAACTTGTTGGTGCATTAGTATGAATTGTTCAAAATGAAGGATGGAGAGGATATAGAAACGATGTTTTCAAGGTTTCAAATCCTAGTATCTGGACTTCAAGTATTGGACAAAAGTTATACTGAAGCTGATCATGTAAGAAAGGTACTCAGAAGCTTGCCACCAAAATGGAGACCAAAGGTGACTACTTTTCAAGAATCTAAGGACTTGGATACTGTATCCCTAGAAAGCCTAGTTTGTTCTCTCAAAAGTCATGAAATGGAGTTAATGACTGATGAGTCAACTAAGAAGATAAAAGGGATTGCCTTAAGCTCCAAGAGCTCATCAAAGGCTCTGAAGGCTAAGGTAATAGAATCTGAGGATGAAGCCTCTGAAGAGAGTCAAGAAATTGGGTCTGATGAAGAGGAAGAGAAGGTGCTGATGGCAGCCAAGGTCTCACAATGGGCAAAAAGAAGCAAGAAATATGCTGGGAAGTTTGGAGGATCTTCCAAAAGAACTAGTGCTTCTAAAGACAAGAAGGAAGATCAAAGCAAGTGCTTCAAATGCAATAAGCCTGGCCATTTCATTGCCGATTGCCCATAGAACAAAAGTAGACCATCAAAACAGAGCTCTAGCAAGGAAAGGTACAAGAGTAAGGTCAAGAGAAGCTTTCTGGCAACATGGGAAGATCTTGACAAAGACTCTGATTCTGATGCTGATGAGGAGGCAAACCTAGCACTGATGGCAACCACCTCTGACAGAGAAGACTCTGAAGCTGGTTCAGACTCTGAAGATGAGGAAGAGGTAATATCTAAACTCTCTAGAACTGAACTGATAGATTCTCTTAAGGTTGCCCTAAAAATTCTCACTAAAAAGGCAGGTGAGTGTAAGATCTTAAAAAAATCTTACAATAACCTAACTGAGAAAATGAACATAGTAGTGGAAGAAAATGAGTCTCTAAAAAGTAGAAACTCATTTATGGAAACTCACTATGTTTATGATGATAAGGTTCCTCCAGAGCATGAATTTGCACTGCAGGAGTTTCTTATCAATGGGATGAAGAGAAGCAAGATAGCCTTTTTAATATATCATGTTAGTAGGAACAGAGGTGAGGGTCTTGGATTTTCGCATTTTAAAGATAATCCATTACTCTCTAAATCCTCTAACAATGATAATTCTAAACTTAAGGCTGTTTTTGTTAAAAGCCAATCAGAAGCAATAATTATATCAGAGCCTGAAAAGGTAGTTGTGTCAGAGGCTAAGAAACCTCAGACTTTGAAACCTTCAGAGCCTAAGATTTCTAAACCTCAGACTAACATTAAAACAAAGACACCTCTGATATATTCTAAAGCAAAGTCTAAGAGTTATACAAAGCCAACATTTTTTCAAAAAGGCTTGAATAACTCTAGAGCTTCTGAAAGGCCTAATAAACAAAAACAACCAAAGACATTAAGGACTAACTCAAAAGGACCCATAAAAATATGGGTACCTAGATCTGAGATTGTGTTTGTAGCAGATTTGCACTCAAAGAAGGCCAGAGCACCATTCTTGGTACCTGGACAGTGGCTGCTCACGACACATGACAGGAGACAAGCATATGTTCCAAACCCTGACTCTGAAAGAGGGAGGAACTGTGGGATTTGGAGGAAACCAAAAAGGGAAGATCACTGGTACTGGTACAGTTGGTAACTCTTCTCTTTCTATTAAAGATGTTTGGTTAGTTGATGGTCTAAAACATAATCTACTTAGCATTAGTCAATTTTGTGACACTGGATATGTTGTTAAGTTTAATAAGGATGCATGTACTGTAATCAACAAGTCTGATGAGTCCATAGTGTTCAGAGGCCTAAGGAAAGGCAATGTTTATAAAATCAATCTGTCAGAACTCACAGAGCAGAAGATAGTATGTCTTCTATCTGTTAATGATGAGAAATGGGTTTGGCACCAACGCTTAGGTCATGCTAACTGGAGATTAATCTCTAAGCTCAGCAAACTAAGCTTGGTTAAAGGTCTACCCAATCTCAACTATCATTCAGATGCTCTGTGTGGTCCTTGTCAGATTGGTAAGATTTCAAAAACATCTTTTAAAACTAAAAACATTGTCTCTACCTCAAGACCTCTTGAACTGCTTCACATTGATTTGTTTGGCCCGGTAAGTACTGCCTCAATCAATGGTAAGAAATATGGACTGGTCATTGTTGATGATTACAGTAGATGGACTTGGGTTAAATTTCTAAGAGTGAAAGATGATGCATATGAGGTGTTTACCATCTTCTGCACTCAAGTGCAAAGTGAGAAAAGTCTCAAGATCTTAAAGATCAGAAGTGATCATGGGGGTGAGTTTGAAAACGAACCCTTTGCAACTTTTTGTGAAGACCATGGAATTGTCCATGAGTTCTCAGCTCCTAGAACACCACAGCAAAATGGTGTTGTAGAGTGAAAGAACATGTTTTTACAAGAGATGGCAAGAACCATGATGCATGAGACAAAACTTGCTAAGCACTTCTGGGCAGAAGCTGTAAACACAGCTTGTTACATTCAAAATAGGATCTATATCAGACCTATATTAAATAAAACAACATATGAACTCTTCAAAGGAAGAAAGCCCAACATCTCTTATTTTCACCAGTTTGGAAGTACCTGTTACATTATAAACAACAAGGCCTACAAAAGAAATGATGTGTGGGACCTGGTACCAAGACTAGCACACAAAAACATTATTGGAACCAAGTGGGTATTTAGGAACAAGCTAAATGAACAAGGTGAAGTGGTAAGAAACAAGGCTAGACTTGTAGCACAAGGCTACAATCAGCAAGAGGGCATTGACTTCACTGAAACATTTGCTCCAGTGGCAAGACTGGAAGCAATCAGGTTATTGTTATCATATGCAGTTAATAATGGAATAACCTTATATCAGATGGATGTTAAAAGCGCCTTCTTAAATGGTGTAATTTCTGAAGAAGTGTTTGTCAAACAACCACCAGGGTTTGAGGATTTGAAAAACCCTGAGCATGTTTTCAAATTAAAGAAATCACTTTATGGTCTCAAACAAGCTCCCAGAGCTTGGTATGAGAGGCTAAGTAATTTCTTATTAGAAAACGGTTTTCAAAAAGGTCAAATAGATAATACCCTCTTCAGAAAAACATCTAAGAAGGATATTTTAATCATTCAAATATATGTTGATGATATTATATTTGGATCTACTAATGCATCTTTGTGCAAGAATTTCTCCAAGCTAATGCAGGATGAGTTTGAGATGAGCATGATGGGTGAATTGAAGTTTTTCTTGGGAATTCAAATTAACCAAGGAAAAGATGGCACTTACATTCATCAGAGCAAGTACACGAAAGAGCTTCTGAAGAAGTTCAACCTTGAAGATTGTAAGACGATGGCCACACCTATGCATCCAACAAGCAGCTCGAGCAAGGAAGAAATTGGCAACAAAGTAGATCAAAAGCTATACAAAGGTATAATTGGTTCTCTACTTTACCTAACAGCATCTAGACCTGATATTTTGTATAGTGTATGCTTGTGTGAAAGATTCCAGTCAGATCCTAGAAAACGTCATTTAACTACTGTTAAGAGGATCTTTAGATATCTGAAGGGGACTACTAATCTAGGACTGCTTTATAAAAAATCCCTAGATAGTAAACTAGTTGGATTCTGCGATGCTGATTATGCTGGTGACAGGATTGAGAGAAAATCCACAAGTAGAAATTGCCAATTTATTGGTGAGAATCTCATATCCCGGGCTAGCAAAAGACAAGCAACTATTGCTTTGTCTACAGCAGAAGCAGAATACATCTCAGCTGCTAAATGTTGCACCCAACTACTCTGGATGAAATATCAGCTAGAGGACTATAACATAGCTGAGAGCAGTATTCCTTTGTATTGTGATAATACTGCTGCTATTCATCTATCTAAGAACCCTATTTTACATTCCAGAGCTAAACATATTGAAATTAAGCATCATTTCATAAGAGATCATGTTCAAAAAGGTACAATAAATATTCAATTCATTGATACTGAACATCAATGGGCTGATATATTTACTAAACCTTTAGCTATTGAAAGATTTGACTTTATTAAAAAGAATTTGAACATGCATTTTATAACTGAAGAAAACTAGCTCTGAGATGCAAAATAGAATTAGGATCTGAAACTTGTTCAGAGCCTCTAACAATTCAAAGTAACCTTTGGGTAGCTTTGAATAATTTGGGCTCTGAATGATAACAGGTTCTGATGAGATGTTAGATAATGATGAGTTTGGCTCTGAACTAGACGGAAACGAAACGTTTAGTTCTAGTAAGTGTACAACAGTTGTCTGTACACGCGTCAGCTGTGATTAAGTACTTCTTACACGTGTCTAGATCCTGATGGGTAAAGAACAGTTAATGATGATTATGGCAGTTAACTCTATTATTTAATGTTTAAAACTGTTCGCGCTCCCTCCCAAGGCTTGCTTTTTCTGTGTTTGTGTGCTAGTTGCTATATATAGGTCACTTCACTCACATTGCACAACTTTTACACAATCACTTCCTACACAACCCTAGACCTTACAGAAAATTCCCAAATCACTTCTTCTTAACATTCTGCAAAAATGGCCGCTCGATCATCAAATGAAATCATTCAAAAACCCTTCAATCTAATTTTGCCACCAGTTATAGACCTCAAGTCTCAAGGAAAACTTGTGGTCAAAGAAAATCAAACAGACGCTGGTCCAGAAGCCTTCGAATTCATCACTGAGAAGTTTGTGGATTTCGAAAGTTTAAAGGTGAATGGAGTTGACGTTCAAAGTTTATTTTACAATCAACAATGGAAAAACTACTTTGAGATGCTGAATGGGTTTGTTTACTACGACATTGTTAAGTATTTCTGGCAGAAAGCATCAGTTTTTGATAGAATAAGCGCTGATGAAGAAGTGAGAAAGATGGTTGAGAAAGATAGTTCTCTAGCAGGAAAATCAAGAAGAGAACTAGGTTTGAAACCTTATAGAGGGAAGGAGATAAGGTCAAACATTCTAGGAATTAATGTGTTGATTACTCAGGAGCACATTGCCAAGGTTCTAGGCTTGGACAATGAAGGAGAAAATGTTGATGATTATGATGAGAAGAGTAAGTACTTAGAAGCCATCAAAAAGGACTTATTTGAGCCTGGTAGTTCAAATAGTGATTTTGGTAAGGCAAAATTCATGAGGCCAAACTTTGGATTTGCATTCAGTGTTTCTTGCCTCAATCATTACCAGAGAAGGAGGATATGACACAATTTCAATTCCTCACAGGCATTTCATCTGGTTTATGTACAAGAAGGTCAAGATTAATTTGGCAAAAATACTGTTTGATCATTTGTGCTTGACCATATCTAAAAGCAGAACAAAATCACCCTCAAGCATTCATCACCCAAGGTTGATATCTGAGATCATACGCCAAACAAAGCTGGTTGATATCTTGAGCACCAAGGAGAAAATTAGGGTCTTCAATACTGCTAAATTTGATGCTACTGTGTTGGTGAATATGAAAAAGAAAACCAAAGAAGAAATCAAGCAAGCTAAGACCCCTCTGCAAGCTGTGTATGAGGAATACTTCTGGTGTGATGGTTTCCCCACCATATCAAAACATGATAATGATGCTGTGATAAAGAATTTCTTGGAACTAGTAAGAATTGATACTGGAATAAGTGTACCCAGGAGTATGGTTGTTGGAGTGCCTAACTGGGACATCTTTAAAGGACCTAAGGAGATCACCAGGTCAAAAAGAAAGCCAAAGCCCATTGAGCAAGAGATTGTAGAGGAAGGCTCTCAAGCTCAACCTGAGAATGATGCTGAGCAGATGAACAGTGGTGCTGAAGGTTTGGCCACTGAAGGAAATGAACAAGTACCTGAGGGGCAGTTAGCCAGTATTGCTAAAAGGACAGCTGCTCAGAAGGAGAAAAGGTCCAAGAAGAGACAAGATAGACCTGCTGATGCTGCTGCTGAAGGAGATCATCATGTCAGAGCTGTCAAAAAGGCAAAGACAGTAGTGTCAAAGAAGAAAGCTGCCGACACATCTAAAGGTAACACTTCTAAGCATAAAACTGATAGCATTCATTCTGCTCAATCTCCCAATCAATCATCCCCTATAGATTACACCAAGCCTCTTAGTGTAGTTTTACCCTCTTCCCAATCTTCATCATCATCATCATCCTCATCAGAGGCAACTCTCTCCAATTCAAGCATTGACTCTGATGAGTTGCTTTCAAAATTGGATAAAATTGAGAGAGAGAGCTAAGAAAAAGAAAACCATCAAAAGAACCCCCAAGAAAACCATACCCATATCTTCTGATGAAGAAAAAGATAATACCATTCATGAACAACCCCCAAACACTTCTGTCCTTGATCATCTCACCACCCACCTATCTGGTGATGCCTTCACCCATTCTAACAGAAATTCACCACACCAATCTCCACCTGTGAATACTACTGAACCCCCTGTACAAACAATTCAAATACCACCTCCATCTCTTGATGACATATCACAAGAGAATCCACCAACATTCACACCTGTTCAGGATGATATCATGACTCATTCTGAACAACCCATTCAATCACCACATTCTTCACCTACTCATGACATTGCTGAACAACAACCTTCATCACCTCCGCCTGAAATCTCCACCCCTGAAACAACTCCTAAATCTTCTCCAGAACCTATCTATGGCCCACTAAATAAACCTTTAGATGAAGAAGAGCTGACTGAGCTTGCTGAATTTATCTTTAAGGCAGAAGAGCAAATATTGAAAGATGTCATAGAGATTGATGATGAACCAATTAACCTAAGCAAAATCCAAATCATCAATCTTAAGAGAAAGAAACCTGAACCCACCATTCCTTTTGACCCATCCAAACCCTTCTTCAACTCTGCTTCTGAACCCAATCTTGAGCTATTAAATAATGCTATTAGTCTTAGGCTCAAGAGATTTAAACAGATGGATGAAGAAGCTCTTGTCTTCCCTTCTGACATTGATGCTGAAATCAGAAAGATGGAGTACCTGTTTGGTCAATCTTTGAAGATTCTAGGTACTCATATGAAGAGCAAGATACAAGGTAGGGGAATGGCTACAGTAAGAAGTTTGTTTGATATTGCTGAAAGGTCAAATTATCTTCGTCTCACATTGTATAATCATAAAGAGGAGATTGCACGTTTGGCAGCTTTGGATGCTGAAATTAAGGAACTAGCAAAGAGTGCATTTGAAACAGCTGAGAAGCTACTCCGGGAAGAAGCTGAATATGAAAGAGCTACTGATCAAGCTAGGATAGAGGCTGAACACAAGAGGCTAGCTGATCAAGAAGCACTTAAGATGTTATTAGAAAGGGCTAAGCACATTGCTGAAGTTGAGACAAATAAGATAAAGGAGAATCAGGCAACTCAAGAAGACATTGAGATGATAGATCAGAATCAACTTGATGCAGCCTCTGAGCAGGATATTAATGAAGATACTGACAAAGGTAAGAAGCCCATTATAGAACTCACTCCTCCTCACTCTCCTATGAAGATTGATATAGCTTCTACCTCTTCACCCATACCTCCAGCAGTACAAGATGCACTTGACAACATAAGAGCTGATCTTACGAATGAAATTGATGAGTTAAGGGTTGATATGCGTAATGACACAAATGCTGCTGTTGAAACACTTAACAAAAGAATGGATGACATGCTGAGCACCCTTTTGAAGGCTATTGCAGATGTTAAGAAACCTTAGCCATATTTTGTGCACTTGTTGTATGTTGTTTTTCCTTATTGGCTAATATTTGGATATTTTGTCTTAATTCAATATTTTGATATCCATATCTGAGTGCTTGTACTTGTGTGTTTATTTTACTTAGTTTTCCAAATTAAAATGCATATTCATTGCTTATGTCTGGTATTCATGTGGGTACTGAACCTAGTGCAAGATGCTGAAGAGAATTTTGATTTTTAACTTATAGATATTAGGATTTTCAAAACCTAAGGTATCCCCCACATCAGTACTCCTGTTTACTCATGATATAGCTTCTTAGTATTATAGTCTGTTTAATAACGGGGCACCAATACCGAATGAGGCGTGTCTGGTAACTGGTTTTCTGACATATGAAAATGAATATAAAGTAAACATGCTCAAAGGAAAGAAATTAATAGCAGGAGAACTTTATTATTATTATAGAAAGGTTCTTTATTACATAAGAATATGAAGCACTACTTAGACTTTGGCTTAGACTTAGAAGCCTCTGACTCTAGACTCTTAAGTTTCTCCTTGAGAAAAGAGAGCACGTCTTCAGCGGTCTTCTGAACCTCAGCTGGATAATCTTTGTATGTAGCATCATCATCATATGTCCATAAGAACTCTTCCAGATCAGATCCCAATTCCTCCTCCTCTGATTCTGTTAAAATCAACTCTTGCTTGTTTCGTTCATAGCGAAGCCTGTTTTCTTCGCAGCGCCAGGGCTCTGCTTCTTTCTTGCTCTCTTTCTTTGAGCCAGAAGCATCCTTGGTAACCTGTTTTTCCATTGTGTGTTTTTCTTTTGATGTTACTTGATTACTCTGTGTGAGTAAAATGAGAGGAATCATCCCTTTTTATAGTGCCACCAAGCTCTCTTGTCAAACTGGGGATCAACACAATTCATTTAATGATTTTAGTTGTCACCACTTTATTGACTTGACTGCATTGATATATGGTGCGTTTGCTTGGTTTTCTGTATCTTTTTGATTGATGCCAAAAGGGGGAGTAAGGATAGCGTTAAAATTGATGTTGATTGATTCTAATTCTGCCCAAAAGATCTGAAACTGTTATGTTTACACATTTGAATCAATTTCTTATCCCTTCTGATTCCTTTTTAACTATGAACTTTACTGAAAGGGGAGAAAATTTAAGAACCTAAAATGAGTTTTCATAGATAATGTAAGAGAAGCTTGCAAACCTACTCTGAACGTTATTAGACTCTGAGAAGCAAAGCTTACAAACCTATGCTTCTGAAAGTCAAATATGAAAATTTATTTTAAGTTAATAAATTGGCTCTTAAACTGTTTTAATTAATTATGGATAAGACTTAGGGGGAGCTTACAAACCTACCCTTATGAATTATCAGACTCAGGGGGAGATTGCAAACCTTTGAAACCTGAAGTCAACATAATTTAATTAAATCAACAACAATTGAATTTTAATGCTTTAGTTTGTCATCATCAAAAAGGGGGAGATTGTTGGAACAAAGTGGGTCTGACATGAACCTCTAATATTTGAAGTGGTTTTGATGATAACAAAGTATTAAAATTGCAATTGGAATTACTAATGATTATTCTAGTGTGCAGAATTACAAGTTAAAATTAGTTCAGAAGCACTATGAATAATAGTAGAGAAGCCAGTTAAACAAGCTCTGAAGGTACATCACTGTTCATCAGAAGCTTAAATTTTGCGTGCTGAAGAAAGTGATTCTGGGAACAAAAACAAGGCTCTGAAGGTTTCAGAAGCTGAGGACCTTAAGAAGCTATGACAACAGCACCAGGAGCAAAAGGAATTTACGTCACTCAAGAACTGACAGAATCAGAATCAATGATTGGAGAACAATCTACTTCAAGACTCTGTCACATCCACAAGAAGGAATATTCGTTGGTACAACGTTAACCTTATCCATAAGTGGAGCGCATTTGAGGATCGTACTATTGTACTATTATTACTCAAAATGGATGAGTGATAATTCAAATAGCAAGGTAGTGGAATTGAAGATATTTGCCAAAGAAGGCAACTACAGCTATCACAATTGTACGAGTAAATTCCAGCTGGCACCTTATCTCTCTGCAACGGTCATCATCTTCCTTCAAGTATAAATAGAAGACTCAAATGGAAGAAATGACTACTGTTCTATTACTGCGTTTAAGGCTCTGAAGCATTCTGACATCATTTGTTTAATCTGTCATTCAAAGTCTTAAAGCAATTTGTGTTGTATTTTGTAAACACCTCTGATAGTATATCAAGTGTCCATTAACATTCATTCTTAGATTTTAAGTTTGTTTGTGAAGTCTCTTGTTTAGTGAAACTTGAGCAACTGAGAAGTCTCTTGCAAGAGTGCTTGAGCAAGTTGTAATCTTGAATAAATTATAGTGGAAATCTCTTGTTAGTAACAAGGGGACTGGACGTACCTTCAAGTTGTGAAGGGAACCAGGATAAATCTTTGTGTCTTTCTCTCTTTCTCAGCACCCTTTATCTTATTTGTGTTATTTCCGCTGCAAACTAGTTTTAAGTTAGAAAAGTTTTAAATTTCTAAAACACAATTCAACCCCCCCCCCCTTCTTGTGTTTTTCCACCTTCAAAAGATTCCAACTTAAATAAGGTATGAGAGTAGTAGTATGTATATCCTAGGGTCATCAAGAGAGGGGGAGAAAGTTTATCTCTCTCCATCCCAATCCTCAGTATGTGTATCCTAGGGTGATCAAGAGAGGGGGAGAAAGTCTATCTCTCTCCATTTCAATCCTCTCTCACTCTTTTTCTTTTGGGTTTTTGGGGGTGGAATCATGGGAATGTGTTTAAGTTGTTAATTAATGTTGATTGATGGATTCTCATGTCTTAATATGTCTATTGAATAAATTTGTATGATAAAAAACCATGACTTTATACTTTAATTGATGAGTTGTTGAAATGAATTTTTGATGAAAATGGGTTGTTGTTCAAAAAATGGGTTTATGTGATTATCAAAAGCTTTGATGAGTGAACCTTGTATGATTAATGTCGAAATATTGTTGATATTAATACCTTTGTTATCATCAAAACTTAATTGGATCATGTCAGAACCTATTTTGTTCCAACAATCTCCCCTTTTTTGATTGATGACAAACCAAGTATTAATTTACAATGGTTGTTGATAAAATTTATCAAGCATATCTTAGGTTGATGAGTTTTGCAAGCTCCCCCTATGTTCAGCAATGATTAATTAAATCAGTTTAAAAATAATTATTTGAATTTTGAACTAAACTAATACACTAGACTCTCAGAGGCTAGGTTTGCAAGCTCTCCCCCTAAGTCTGATACCCATGAAAGAAAATTGCACTTTTCTTTTATGCGTACCATGTATCAGAAGTTCAAATTTCAACTAATATTTTCCTCAAAATCATATCATACGAAGACATAATTTTAATAAATCAAAATATGGAATTTGGTTTCAGTTTAGCATTTCATAAATTAATTACGACTCTTACTCCCCCTTTTGTCATTAAGCAAAAAGATAAAACTGACAAAAATTAAATGACAAGTTTGAAAAAAAATGGTCAAGAGTAGAGTTTCAATGCAGTCAAGGTGGTTACAACTACACCAATTAAACGGTTTGTCGTAAAACCATGAACTTGTCTATTTTGAATCCACTATATAAGGACCATCACTTTGTCATTTCACTCAACACTTCCATTTCATTGTGAAAAATCAACAATGGATAAGGATAGAAGAGTGATCAAAAGTAAGTAAGCACATGAGAAGAAGAAGAAGAAGGCGAAGATTCAACAAGACTCAGAGTCTAAGAAGAAACCTTAGAAGATGAAGGCATCAACTTCTGCTCCCGTCAGAGCCAATTATCAAACAAGATCCAAGACCAAACAACAAGAGTCCTTATCCGAGTCAGAATCTGAATGGGATTCTGACTGGAAGGAATTCTTGAGTACATATGTTCCTCCTAGGGAAGAATGCCCTTCTTCTCCCTCTGATTCTAATAAGCTAGATTTAGAACTAGCTGTTTCTGATGTAGAATCCAAGTGAAAAGTTGGATAATAACTTATGTAATCAACAATTTTCAATTGAATAAACTCTTTATTTAGCTTTGAAATCTTTGTGTTGATATTTGTCTCAAAAACATTTATGAAAGCATAAAATAGATGCATAAAGTAAATAAATTATAACCAACCACAAGAGATAATCAACAAACAACATAGTACTTAAATAAATAGAATTCAACCAAGTTACAAAATAACAGAACATGATAATGAATTAAAAAGAACAAGTGCATAGAATCCTAGGTTTTAAGGTTGAGGTGGTAATTTGGCATTGATGCTCTGGAGAGTGGTCATAATTGCAGCCAGCATAGATGAATGCTCATCAATCCTTCTTTGAATATTCTCTTGATTTTCTCTGATGTGCTGAGCATATTCTGGTGCATTCCTGGCAATGTTTTCAAGCCTTGCCTGTTCAGCAGCTATTCTAGCTTCTTCTGCTAGCCTAGCTTGCTCTCTTGCTTCAGCTTCTTGCCTTTCTTTTTCAATACGCTCATCTTCCAACCTCTTCCTTTCCCTTTCCTCAGCTTCCAATCTCTCTCTTTCCAACCTTTCTTCTTCCTCCTTCCTAGCCAGCTCATTCCTAAAGTCCAAATCTTTGGTGTAAGCCTGTCTCACTGATCTGATCATGAGCACCAAATTTTGTTCCATAAGGTCACACTCTTTGTCAATATATGCTGTTTCAATAGACCTGTGTGGAATATCACTGGACATTCTTCTAATGTTCTTGTCAACAGCTTGCAGCAAATTAGTAATATCATCCTGGGTTTGCTCTAGGGGTTCATTGACAATTCTGGAAGGTAAGTGAGGAGGGATAAAAATGCAGTCCATAGACAGATCCTGCATTAGGTTCTTGAGATGATTGGTTTGATCAGGTGGGGTTTTCTGAACAATTTCAAGATTCATAGAATCATTGATTTGCTGGATATGATGCTTAAGTGGTGTAGGTAAAGTACATGTGTTATCCATAGCCACATGATGTGGGGATTGCTCACCAGCATGTACTTCAGAGTTTGATTTCTCAACCACTTCAGCAACTTTAGGTTCAGGGGATTTTTGGTTTTCATTTTCTGGT
Organism: Trifolium repens; assembly: GCA_030408175.1. Lineage (NCBI taxonomy): Eukaryota > Viridiplantae > Streptophyta > Magnoliopsida > Fabales > Fabaceae > Trifolium > Trifolium repens. Next base: position 42,253,320 of record CP125850.1, on the reverse strand, counting down.
TGAGTATGTTCTAGTGGAGGTGTTTGTGGGTGTGGTTCATTTTCTTGTTGTGGTGTTGGTGATTTTTCTTGGGTTGACTCTGGTTCAACATTCTCAGAGTTTGGGGTTGGTTTGAGAATTTGGTTATCATGGTGTATGGGGGATTTTTCAGGAGGTGGTGAGGGTGTACGATCAGAATCTTTATCCAGAGTTTGAATGATAGGTGCAGTACTTGTGGAAGCTTGTGCATTTTCTGTTCCATACAGAGTCTGTTGTTCCAGCAGATTATGAGGATCATTCCTTTTAGGAAGCTTCTTATGCATCTCATCAAACGCCGATTCTTCAATACCACACTCATACCCATCCTTCAAAGCCTCTTGCTTCTTGTTGAAATCATTAACCTTTTCCAAAGCTGCCTGTAACGCAGCATTTTCCTTCTCTTCTTCTGTAAGATCCTCCATAACAATCTTCTTAGCCTTTGGTTTCTTTGATGATCTAGGAGCTGTAGTCTTCTGGGTCTTAGCAACCTTCTTCCCAGCAGGACTCTTGACAGCTTTTATTTTGACAGGTTGGACTCTGGTTGGTTGTTCCAAAATCTTAGATTGTCTGATGGTCAATTTTGTAGGTTGTCCATCTCCTACATCAGCACCTAGCTTTTTCAAGAGATCAGCGTGTGCTTCTATAACTCTCTTAGCCTCACTATCACTGACATGCACAAGCCTACATTCAGCAATGTCTTTCTCAGAATCTCTGATCAGCAGTGGGCGTGTTGGATGAACAATCTGATTGTTTTTCACCAGTTTCATGTACCTTATAGTAGTGCTATTGACAAATTTAGAACTAAGCAAGAAGGAACCATATCCTAGGAGAAACGGTGTGATTGTATCCAACAAACCACACTGTGCAAACATATGACTGAGTAGCCTTGAATGTCGCACAATAGATTTGTAAGAGAGAATAGAAAGGGCAAGATGATCAAAGATAAGCTTACCAATATCTACAAAATTTCCTTTACCAACATGAAAGGTAAACAACTTCTGAAGGTTTGAAATTTGATCAGTGCCTCCCAACTTGGACAAAATGCTGTCAATCAAAATCTTGTAGATGAGTTTGCAGTTGTTGGTCCATTCAAACTTGTCCTTGGGGTCAGCCTTAGGTTTGAATATAAATTCCTCAACATCAGAACCAACCTCATTAGAGTTTCTGATAACAAGACCACCACGATCTATCTTCAGAGCCTCACAGATATGACATAATCTGATAGAAATTCTGAATCCAGCCACAAACGATTCAATCTCTGTTGATATGAAAGGTCTCAAACCCATTTCCTCTGGAGTTTTACCTTGAAGTTCAGGTTTTTCTTCAACCATATCTTTGATTCTCTGAATGTACATATCTCTGTTGATAATTGATGCTTTCATCCAGAATTCTTTCACCAGTTCAGTATATGTTGGTCCATTCAATAAATCAAAGTAGTATTCCAATCCTTGTCTCTTGAACAGATCAACCACTTTAGAGAAACCGTTTACTCTTAACCCTTCTAAATCAACAGGGTTTTCAATCGCAAGATTTAGGTCATCATACTTGTAAGACCGTTGATCAAACTTAGTAGGTTTGGAGTTAGCAATGTCGATAATACAATCTCTAGGAATGATTGAAGCCATTGATGGAGTTTGGGGGTTAGGGTTTCTAATGAGAGAGAAAGAAATTGCTCTGAGTTTTAGAAGATGAAAGTGTAGGTTGTGAGAGTGCAAAAGTGTGAATGTGAACAGTTAGTGTGTTTAAATAGAAAGTTTCGCGCAAAAAACAAGTACAGACACGTAGGGGTAGCAGAGTATTTTACCACAAATGGGGATTAGAAATGCTAATAATCATTAACCAACTTCTCTATCTTCTTGCAACAAGACACGTGTATCAAAAGATTATTTAAATAACTGACACGTAAGTTAGGGAAACGAAAAGGTTTTTATAAAAAATTTTAACTTACGCGCCAGAACTATTTACCTTCTAATCAGATTCTGATAGTTTGTCAGAAGATGTCCTCATCACAACTTCTGATACAGAAGGTTCTGATGACTTCAGCTTCTGATTACTATTAGATCCTTACAAACTCAAATTTTTCATCAGAGTCTAAGTTAATCAGAGATTTCCATCATGTTCAGATTCTTTTTGATAAAATCAAAACGTTCAACAGCTAAAGGTTTTGTAAAGATATCAGCCCATTGATTTTCAGTTTCAATGAACTTGAGATCAATTACTCCTTTTTGAACATAGTCTCTGATAAAATGATGTTTAATCTCAATATGCTTAGCTCTTGAATGTAAAATAGGGTTTTTAGAGAGGTGAATAGCTGCAGTATTATCACAATATAAAGGAATATTGTTGCTGCTTATTTGATAATCTTCCAATTGATATTTCATCCAAAGTAGTTGTGTGCAACATTTAGCTGCTGATATGTATTCAGCTTCTGCTGTTGACATAGCTATGGTGGTTTGCCTTTTACTAGCCCATGAAATTAAATTCTCACCAATGAACTGACATTTGCCACTGGTGGATTTTCTTTCAATTCTATCACCAGCATAGTCAGCATCACAGAATCCAATCAGCTTGTAATCATTGGATTTCTGATACAGTAATCCAATGTTACAAGTAGCTTTCAAATACCTAAAGATTCTCTTCACAGCAGTGAGATGAGATTCTCTAGGATCTGATTGAAATCTTGCACACAAGCATACACTGAATAAAATATCAGGTCTTGATGCAGTTAGATAAAGAAGAGATCCAATCATACCTCGGTAGAGCTTCTGATCAACTTTGCCTTCAGATTCTTCTTTGTTTAAGCTTGATGTAGGATGCATTGGAGTGTTCATGGGTTTGCAATCTTCCAAATTGAATTTCTTCAGAAGATCTTTTATGTATTTTGATTGATGAATGAATGTTCCTTTCTTTGTTTGATTTATCTGAATTCCAAGAAAGAACTTCAATTCTCCCATCATGCTCATCTCGAATTCATCCTGCATAAGCTTAGAAAAATTCTTGCACAGAGTAGCATTAGTTGATCCAAAGATGATATCATCAACATAAATTTGAATGATCAAAATGTCTTTCTTTAGTGTTTTTCTAAATAATGTATTGTCAACTTGTCCTTTTTCAAAACCATTGTTGACTAAGAAAGTACTCAGTCTCTCATACCAAGCTCTGAGAGCTTGTTTGAGTCCATAGAGTGATTTCTTTAGTCTAAACACACGATCTAGATTTGCTAAATCCTCAAATCCAGGAGGTTGTTTGACATATACTTCTTCAGAAATAATACCATTAAGAAATGCACTTTTAACATCCATTTGATAAAGAGTGATATCATTGTTAACTGCATAAGATAAAAGTAACCTGATTGCTTCCAGTCTTGCTAATGGAGCATAGGTTTCAGTGAAGTTAATTCCTGCTTGTTGACTATATCCTTGTGCAACAAGTCTTGCTTTATTTCTTGTAACTTCACCTTGCTCATTCAATTTGTTTCTGTATACCCATTTTGTTCCAATAATGTTCTTGTGCTTAGGTTTGGGTACCAGATCCCATACATCATTTCTCTTGAATTGATTTAACTCTTCTTCCATAGCAACTATCCAAGCATCATCTGAGAGAGCTTCATTTGTTGTTTTTGGTTCAATCAATGATACTAATGCAAACAATGATTCTTCATCTCTGAAGTTTGACCTTGTTTTTCTTGGACTATTCTTGTTTCCTAGGATAAGCTCTTCAGGATGTGATGATTTGTACTTGAATGTATTTCTTGGAATCTCTGTTGCTTCAGAGTTGTCTTCATTTGTTTGATGTTCTTGAGCAGTATCAGAAGGTGTAGCTTCTTGAGTTTCAGAATCTTCTAGAGGTTCTATATAGTTGTCATACTCCGGAGCTTCATCTTCTGATTCATCAGAACCTGACAAATCTTTAACAGGCTCTGACTTTTTATCATCAGGCTCCTTATCATCAAACTTTACGTGCATTGATTCTTCCACTGTATTAGTTTCAGAATTATACACTCTGTATGACTTAGAGCGTTCAGAGTATCCAATGAAGATACCCTTACAGGCTTTAGAGTCAAATTTCTTAAGATGGACTTTGTTATTCAGAATGTAACATGTACAACCAAATTGATGAAAATAAGAAATATTGGGTTTCCTTCCCTTAAAGAGTTCATATGTTGTTTTGTTCAAAATAGGTCTTATATAGATTCTATTTTGAATGTAACAAGCAGTGTTAACAGCTTCGGCCCAAAATAATTTTGCTAAATTATTTTCATGCATCATGGTGCATGCCATTTCTTGTAAAGATCTATTCTTTCTTTCTACAACTCCATTTTGTTGTGGAGTTCTAGGAGAAGAGAATTCATGGAGAATTCCATGTTCTTCACAAAATTTTCAAAAGGTTCATTTTCAAATTCACCACCATGATCACTTCTTACTTTTAAAATTTTGGAATCTTTTTCATTTTGAATTTGGGTACAGAAGATGCTAAACACTTCATATGTGTCATCTTTAGTTCTCAGAAATTTAACCCAAGTCCATCTACTATAATCATCTACAATGACTAATCCATATTTCTTACCATTGATTGAAGCAGTGCTAACTGGTCCAAATAAATCAATGTGTAAGAGTTCTAAGGGTCTTGTAGAAGAGACAATGTTCTTGTTCTTAAAAGAGCTTTTTACAATTTTTCCTTTTTGACAGGAACCACAAAGTGAGTCTGAGTGATATTTTATTTTTGGAAGACCTCTGACAAGATTGTCCTTACTAAGCTTAGAGATTAATCTCCAGTTAGCATGACCCAATCTTTTGTGCCAGACCCACTTTTCATCACTCAGTGTCAAGAGACAAAGCACTTGTTGTTCCTTTAAATCAGAAAAATTTACTTTGTAAACATTGCCTTTTCTATTTCCCTTAAAGACAACAGATTGATCAGAGTTTCTGATTACAGTACATGAATCCTTATTAAACATAACATCATAATTACTATCACACAATTGACTTATGCTAAGTAAATTATGATGTAGTCCATCTACTAACCAAACATCAGAAATGGACAAAGAAGAATTACCAACTGTACCTATACCAATGATCTTTCCCTTCTGGTTGCCACCAAACCCTACTGTTCCTCCCTCTTGCTAATTCAGGGTGTGGAATAAGAGCTTGTCTCCTGTCATGTGACGTGAGCAGCCAGAGTCCAGATACCATGAGCTTTCTTTTCTTCTTTGGGTGCATACCTGCAGCATACACTATTTCAGATTTTGGTACCCATACTCTGATGGGTCCTTTTTGGTTAGTTTTGATAATCTTATTCTTCTTGTTAGAGTACTCAGAAGATCTGGAGTCAACAGAGCCTTTAGAAAAAGGTTTAGGCTTATGTTGTCTCTGAGACTTTCCTCTTGAGTGTGTCAGAGAACCAGTTACCAAGTTTGCTTTAGAAGTACTGGTGCCCCGCTTATTAATAGGCTTTGGTACTCTGACAGCTTTAACTTGAGTAGACATGGGTACTGATGTGAGGGGAACCTGGGTTTTAGAAGACTTAGGTTTAGAGGATGAGTCATATTCTGATACCTTATCTTGTGGTTCCAAGCTCACAAGAGTACCAGACACAGTCAGAGGTTCTGATGTACCCTTAGTAAAGTTTGAATAAGATTCTGATGGTGACTTGCTTAACAAGACAGGTTTGTTTGATTTTCCCACATTAGAAGATGTAAGAGAACCAAGTCCTTGTCTTTTATAATAATTGCTAAGCCCACCATGAATTACGGAAGTTACCCTAGTTTTGTCTATGTTATGGTGAACAAACTCTTGAAGAGAGATTTCATACTCATCATAGGGTTTGTGACATGTTCTACATCTAGTCTCAAGCACTTTAATTGTTTTAAGAGATTTTTGATAGTTTGCTTGAGTCTGGGTGAGATTTTCATTGAGTAGCTTCATTTTTTGTTTACACAAATCTAGCTCACTCAACTTTTCCATGTACTTCACCATTACATCTTTCAAAGCTTTGGTCATTTGAGTACTAGACATTTTAGATATTACCTCATCAATGTCGTCCGTGTCAGACTCTGAATCACTGTCATGGTCTGATTCACCAGTGGCCATAAGCGCTAGGTTTGCTTCCTCAGAGTCTTCATCCTCAGATAGTTCATTGATATCCTCCCATGTTGCCATCAGACTCTTCTTGGTTTTGTTCTTGATTGTGCCCTTTCTTCCTTTACCCTTGGAGTTGAGTTCAGGACAATCAGCCATGAAGTGTCCAGGCTTATGACAATTGAAACAATTTTTTGTGCCATCCTTCTTCTCTCTGCTGGTGTTGTTTCTTGATCCAGATCCTCTGCCTTGAAAATTTTTGCCCTTCCTTAGTGACCACTTTTGAAATTTTTTGGACAAGAGTGCAAAGAAATCATCGTCTGATCCTTCTTCTTGATTATCTACGAAAGATTCCTCTGCTTCAGATTCTTCAACTTTGGCTTTCAGAGCCTTAGATGAAACTGAAATAGATGGCAAAGCCAAAGATTTTAGTTTCTTCTGAGGCTCATCAGAAGATAATTCAATCTCATGACTCATGAGTGAACTTATCAATTCCTCCAAGCCAAGTTTGTCCAAATCCTTAGCTTCTTGAATAGCTGTTACCTTAGGCCTCCACCTTGAAGGTAAGCTTCTCAAAATCTTTCTTACATGATCAGAAGTTGTGTAGCTTCTTTTAGAACTTGGAGACCAGCCACTAGAATTTTGAACCTTGAATACATGGATTCAATATTCTCATCATCCTTCATTCTAAAGAGTTCATACTGTTGGATCAGAAGAGTAGCCTTTGCCTCTTGAACCTGTTTATTTCCTTCATATGTGGAACACAAGGAGTCATAGATGCTCTTGGCAGTAGATTTGTCTGTGATCTTGAGATACTCATCATGAGTTATACACCCAATGAGAAGATCCTTGACCTTGTGATGTTTCTTGTATAGCTTCTTGTCTGTAGGAGTGAACTTCTTTCTTTCTTCAATAGATAACCTTCCCTTTTCATCAAGTCCTTGGAAAGTTACCCCTTCTTCAACTAAGTCCCAAAGCTCATCATCTAAACCAATAAGATGACTGTAGATTCTATCTTTCCACCAGGAAAAGTTAGATGCATCTCCATTGAACTTTGGTGCTTTGTTGCTTGTCTTATTATCTTCAACCACATAGTCATGAGGAACTGATTTCATGCTCACACTTGGAGTTCCTTCAGTCATAGTGTTTTTCAACTAGAAACTGTTTCACTGTAAGGTGATTAAAAACAGAACCGGGCTCTTGATGCCAATTGAAGGTGTGAAAAACACAAGAAGGGGGGGGGTTGAATTGTGTTTTGGATAGTTTAAAAAATTCTTCTAAGTTATGAAAAACTTATCAGAGTTTGCAGCGGTTTAGAAAAACAAAACACAATTGATCAGAACTTTGAAGATAGAGAGAAAGAGAGAAAGGTAGAGACAGAGATTTTATACTGGTTCCCCTCACAAACCGAGAGTACGTCCAGTCCTCTTGTACTACCAAGAGAGTTCACTATAATCACAAAAGATTACAAATGCTCAAGCACACAAGCAAGAGACTTCCAATGCTCAAGTATACAAACAAGAGACTTCCTAATGCTCAAGTACGCAGGCAAGAGACTTCCAAATACAAATATAAGAAAGACAGAGTCTGAACAAATGATATGCAAATCAATGTTCAGTTACAATGAAATACAACTTTTGATACAAGACTTAACTTAGAATCTTAATATAAGAATTCTAAGGTTCAACTAATGAATTAACAGAAGTTGAAACTGGAGTCTTGGATTTGAATATGAGTTCAAGTTGTATTTGAAGTTCTTAGTGCTCTAGGATGATTTTGACAGAATAACAGCTCTTTCAAATTGTTCAAGTGTCGTGTGCTAAAACTTCAAACTTGCTCCAATTTATAGACGAAGGTGGAGCGTGTTTGATTTGAATTTGATGCGGTGAGATTTTGCCAACTGTAGATAGTATCATTCTTAACCAAATCAGGTAACCTTGTATACGATCAATCTTGGGGATAACGTTTTAGCCAAATCCGGTAATGAGTTCGTACAATAGTACTAACGTCACTATCTTGTGGATAAGATTGATTCCATCAGCTTTTGGAATGTCAGAGGATGATGATGATATCCAATCATTGTTGCAGAGAATGTTCTTCTGACAAAACGGCTCTCACTGCTCTTATCAGAGTCTGATACTAGCTTCTGACGAATATAACTTGCATCTTCTGATGCCTTGAAAATCTGGTCAGAATTTGCTTTGACATATCAGAGCTTCCAAAGTGCTTCTAGTAAATTTAAAGAATTAACTTGTATATCTGCACACTTGGATTAAATAATTAGTATACCCTATTGTATATTAATACCTTTGTTATCATCAAAACTTAATTGGATCATGTCAGAACCTATTTTGTTCCAACAAGTTTACCTTTTATGTATATTAAGAGTCTTTTATTTCTTATTTTAATTTATTAAGATTGTATCATTTTCAAAGGATTTTGTATAAGTGATATCCTATTAATTGAGTTAATTAGTAGTGTTTTGGTGAAGCATGTAATACTCAAACATTTGTTTTATAATTCAAACTTTATTTTCCGTTGCGCATTTTGAAACTAAGCTCAGCTCGGTCATGAGCTTCCCCTTCAACTTGGTCAGCTCAACTCGACCATGAGCTCCTCATTCAACATGTCTAGCTCAACTCGACCATAAGACCAACCTTCAACATGTGTAGCTATGCTGGATCATCCAGGTCATGTTAAGCCCAATCTTCATCTCAACAAGCTTAGTGTGGTCATGCATGTCATGCTAAGTCCACCCTTAGTCTTCCACGCATCATGTACGAACATAGTGACGTGAGTTAGGCGTGCTCTAGCTTCACGTGATCTGAACGGACGAGTGACGTAAGTCACATGTGCTTTAGCTCCACGTATCCTGTACGGACGAGCTGCAAATGAATATCAGAGTTATAGCTTATTGGGCCTAGATATCCAAATCTTGTGAAAGGCCCATTAAGCCAATGAATTATGGACTATAAAAGGAGGCACTTAGAAGGAAAAAGGGAGATCCATTATTTTGTAAATAGTGTATTTCAAGCTAAGTCATTTTTACGAAGTGCTTTAGGAATCCAAAGAGCATCTTACCTGTTGTAACTAATTTGTGTTTACATACGTGAACACTTGTATATAGTGATGTCATGAGCAACTTATTAAGGTTGACATCAAGAAGGGCTCTTGTTAAATGTATAAAGTTTTCCTTATAGCTAAAGAATTCGAACAAAATAAAAGACAGCATTAAAAAGTCATATAATTAGAAAGATAAGATGTTCCTCATCAGAAACATTTAACAACCGTATCAACAATATTGCGGTCTCAATTGCAACTGTGGACATGAGTATATTTGTAGTTCAGGTTTTATTAGAAAAACTTTCGGATGGTGAAAGGCAAAAGGTAAGGATGTCCTTTTAAGAATGGGTCGAGGGAATGATGTCATTTGAATTGACTTTTATGATTTTATCTATAAGGTTAAATCATTTCTCTAAACATATAATTGTTAGTATAAAATTATTTTTATGCGTACATTTGTGTAATAGTTACAACATACCATATACCTGAATCTGAATATATTAGTAAAGTGACCATGAAAATATGCATTTCATCTCTCTTTCTTAATTGTCAAAAGAAAATATCTCTCTTAATCGGTCACATTTTAATATCTGATTGACTTTTTTTCTCCACATTTTTCCCACATGTTCCTCCTTCTTACTTTCTTTTTGTAAATTTCTATAGTATGAATTTTTGCCAACCTTCACCCGAATTCTTTTATTTCTACCAATCTTCAAATATTGGTTCTTTTTTTTTACGCAAATAAATATTTGTTCTTAGAGAATAAAGATTTGATGATTTTTTTTGTTGTTGATGTTCTTGTTGTTGTTGTTGTTGTTGTTATTTCTCTTAAAATTCTATCGAAATTTGTCTCTGTTTTGATTTTTTTTTTTTGAAAGAAAGGTGCATGTAACATCCTAAATTTTATTAGTAAGAGGGTATTAAATTAAGAGATGATTTTTGAAGCTTAACTGGAAATTAAGTGAGAAACTTAGAAGTAAGAGACTTATTTTCCCAAGTGACCGGAACCAACTACACTCAAGTATAGTCTAGACTAAAGTGAGAAATTTTTAAATCAGCTACTCCACTTTCCTTTCCCTCTCTTGAGCCTTCCTCAATTTCTTTCCAACACCCCCACTCACTTACTCAACTTCTATTTAAGCACATGTTAACCTAGAGAAACAAAATTTTAACAAGCTTCTCATTCTTTCTCTTCACCTCACGCAGCAACAACAACAAATTAACTTCCTGAATCTTTCTTTCTCTCTTCATGAATCACCCCTACCACTTTCATCTCATAACCCTTCACTACAAACTTTCTAAACTAAGGATTTGGCCAAGACTCTTTCATAAGCTTCCTCACTCTTTTCTATTCTACCCAATTCCAGAAGTTAAGATGTTTTTCTAATAAAAGAAGTTCTGCATGTGTACTCATCTACCCAATTTCTCATGAACAAGGTATGTTAAAGATTCTTGATTTTCCTTTTCTACAAACCCAATTCTTAACCCAAACCCTCTTAACCACTGTTTTGGTGTTGCATGCAAGCTTTAAACCTTCGTGGGTGACTGGAAGAATCATTAGAGTCAAGGAAAGTGAAGGATTGAGTCGCAGCTGTAGCAAACAGAATTATTTTGCTGTCAATCGAAGAACTTGCTGAGCGAGCAAGTAGCTCGCTGCAGCGAGTGTGGCAGAACAACATATGCTGCTGCTGCATGCTTCCCATTCCATGTAGCCTCTTTTCTTTAGCCTTGCTAAGTTATTCTTTTTCCTTCTCAGTGCTGGTGACGACTATTCCAATTCTATAACCTCAGTAAACTCTCAAACACTCTTTAATACATTTCCTTTCCATTTTATTCTAGAAACACAAGTTGGGGTTTTCAAGTGAGTTTGGTGAAGAAAGTTCGTGGTTGTAGCTGAGCTTTGATTCAGTGTTAAAGCTTCTGAGTTAACCTCAATACAGGTGGGTTCTTAGGATAGTTTAGTTAGTTTCCCCCAAAATTATGAAATTGCATGTTAACTTAGGAATTTAGGGAATTGTTGTGTGAGGGGAATTAAATCCCAAATTTCCCTCCATTCTGTTTTATATTATGTAATTTATTTTGCTGCACTGGTTTAAATGAGGATTGTAGGTGTTTTCCTTGAAAAATTATGATTTTTGCAAAACAGGGTATTTTCTGCATGAACTTGCCATAGCGAGTAGCTGGCGAGCATTCATGGCGAGCTGGGTTCTGGGCTGAAGATACTCGCCACAGCGAGTTGATTTAGGTCAGGACCTATAATCTCGCCATGGCGAGCTGGTGACTCGCCATAGCGAGCTTGTACAGAACTGACCTGCATTTTCCATTCTTCTAACAAAGTCTCACACACTCGTTTTATATCCTCATCGGAGTCAGATAGATTGCAGTAATATAATTAATATAATGTCGAATAGAATGTTAATCACAGATAATCGTTAGGGTATAACTTACACTTTAATTAGGTTTGTATGCTCCCCGGGTTTTGGGAAATTATGGTAGTAAGAATTAATTAGTATCAGTCAATTATGAGCGATTTGTGATGTCGCGCTATGGACTCCCAATGGGATAATCCATTAGGATATGATTTTGTGAGTTGCATGTCGTGACCGAATCGGTTGACGGACATGGTAGGCCTCTGAGACCTGCTCACCTCAGAGTGTCCTTGTGTATAAAATGAATAAGAGTTTGTTTATCCGTGTTACACTTTTATTTTATGTTGTTATGTTATGATAATGTTAGTATTGACACGACTGTTTTAGGTGCCCTGGTGTAGTCACCATTAGGAGGGTAGTAGGACTCACTGAGGCTTAGTAGTCTCACCCCACTCCAAACCAATTTTTTTAGGTAGACATGTTAATTGGAGCAAGGACCAGGAGGGAGCTGATGATTGGAGCTGAGTTTGGATCATCGGACTAGAAGACTTTAGTCTTCCCCTATGTTTTAGTTTTATCTGTTTATCTTAGAATCATATTTTGTTTCCGCTGTATTCTTTAAATTCATCAATTGATGTAAGGAATTCTTGTAATTCAGTTATGTATCCCGTTGAATTTAATGTACTCAGATCCATTTGTTTATGTCTTGACTAAATATTCTAGATATTTTAGTTGGGGCGTTATAGTGCATATAGCATTTCATTAGTAATAAATTGTTCAATATAATGGGGTACATCAATGTAAATAGTGAGACTATCAGAGAAAGGGGCAATCCACGCTAAAACGTGAGCTACCTCATTGGCTTGTCTGCTTTTGAACTCAACCCGAGAGTATTTTGGACGCTAATTTATTTTACTTTAGCATCTATAAATTTGGACGCTAAATATTTTTAATTTTTGGATAGAGTAAACTGGTTCTGATGCTAAATAAATTTATTTTCACTTTTATTTTCAATTTCTCTCACTTTTCCACTCACTTTAGTTTTCCTGCCATCATCCTGTAACTATAATTAGAATTATCGGTAAATTTGAATCATTAGATCCCTAAGATTGATGTGTATATTTTATTTGTACAAATTAATTCGTACATTCTCCTTAAAAGAACATATTACTCTCTGATAAAAATAAATAAATAAAAACTTTTAGTCCTTTAAAAAATAAATCCAAACTAAAGATGATCGTTTTTTTGTCAAGACTAATGTATCCTACGTACTTTTTGTGAGGAGCCAATTTTTTTTTACTATATAATATTAGAGAGATATATATTTTTTAATTTTTTTTGAACAAATATATAATTTTTAAATTAATATAACATTTCATCAAGTTAATATAACAAGTAAAGTACTAGCAAAAACAATTAACAAAACATACATTCTTGAACGACTCACCAAATAAACATGTGATCACATTTACCGATAATTCTATTACTATCAAGCTGAACCACAAGTACTTAATTAGTCGGTAAGTTTCTTGAGATTATCTATAACTTTTTTCAGTTTGACGATCCTAAAACATTATGATTTGCTAATAGTTATGACCACAAGTACTTAGTCGGTAAGTTTTATTGAGTTCTTATGATTTTGTTGTACACTAATATTTTACTTCATACGTTTTTGTACATGAATATGAATTATAAAGATTCATATCTTTCTAATATACATGTAATATTAATTAAGCAATAATACATTTTTTTCTTAAACAAGTGTTATATAAGGTTGGCTTATTTTTTCTTCTTCTTTAACATATTATACTTTTTTATGTTGATCAATTTAATGATTTGTGTTGTCCCGTCAAGTTTTTAATGTTTTGGTTGTCAAAGTAAAAATTTGGAAGAGATTTTTTTTAATTTTAATTTTGAAAAGTGCAACATTGTTATGCAATTTATGTTTTTAAGTTAATTAACTTATTCCCCTATAAAAAAAATATTTCTATTAACTTATTAAATTTCATTTAAATGACGAAATAATTTTGTGCACCATCCAACCCGTCAAAATTATTTTCAAGCTATTGATGCATTGAATCTTAATGAAAAATATATTTTAAATATCATTCTATATTTTTTCTTCATATTATAATATAGAGCTAATAAAAAATTTGTTTGATGTATGGTTTTCTATAGAATGATGTATAATAAAACAATCAGTATTCCATCTATAATTGTGATAACCGGAAGTCAATTAATTCATGATGAATTCGGTATTTGGGGTTTTTACCCCAAAAGAACTATTAGTGGACTTTTGTGAAGTGGTAAATTTGTAGTATCTATTTGGTCTTACCCCCAAGACAACTATTTTTGGAATTTTTTGTTTGTAATTTATACGATCTTACACTCATATATTACTATTAATGCGAAAGCCTATTTTTTGTATAATTTATATGGGGACTATATTTATACTCACATTAATAAGGGACGATATTTTAGTTTTTAATTAAAACAAGACATATTTTGTCAAAAATAAAACTAAAACAAGACATATATATATACTCATATATTAATAGAGGGACTTATATTTATACGCGCCTATATTTTTAGTCATATTATACAAAAACCTATTTAATTTTATTGTAATTTATATGAGACCTATATTTGTAGTCATATATTAATATGAGGTCTCATTTATGCTCATATTACTTACGAAAGTCATATTTATACTCATATATTAGTATAAGACTTTTTTTATTTGTAATTTTTGCCACTACAAGAAAATCAGGTTTTTGTGGCGGCCAAAAGCCCTCACAAACCATGCAAAGCCGTCACAAACTCTTTATTTACTGGCGACCAAATGGCGGCCACTGGACGTCAGGAAAACGCTCGTAGGTAAGTTTTGCGACGGCTTATGCCGTCAGTAAGGGAAATGACGAATTTTGTGACGGCTTCGTCCGTCACTACACGCCAACGGTCAAAAGATGCCTTTATGGATAGCGACAGCTCAGGCCGTCAGTAATTTTGAATTAGAGACGGTTCAGGCCGTCACAAAATAAGGGCGAACTTGTGTGTCTGTAACGCTTAGACTAGTTAGCGACGGCTTGGGCCGTCAGTAAAGTCAGGTGTATTTTTATTTAAAAAATAAATAATTTAATTGTTTTCTTAATTAATTTTTAAAACATATTTACTTATTATTTTTAAAAAAACGTATTTAATTTAAATAAAAAATAAAATAGCATTATTTTTAATATATAATAAAACATAAATTAAATTTTTTACAATAAAAATAGAAATTAAAAATTTAATAAGAAACAACGAAATACGATAATTGTCTTAAATTGGGTGATTAGAGAGATTTATAGAATATCTAGAGAGATTTATAGGACATCAAAAAATGAAGAACAACAAAAGTGTTATGATGAAGATTTATAGAATATATAGAGAGATGTTGGAGAAAATTTAAAGAGATATTGGAGAAAATTTAGAGAGAGAAATGAATTGGGTGAATGTGTGAATGAAATTTGAGAAGGAATGAATATAAAGAGGGAGAAATGAATGGTTATCTGAACAACTATTTATTTTTTGAATTCGTCAATGTTTTGTGACGGCCTTAGCCGTCGGTAATGTCGTTGCAAGTTTCTGGCGGCTTAGGTCGTCAGTAAGTAATCGGTTTGTGACGGATATGTGTTGGGAAATTAAACCGTTTAACAGAGATATAAACGCAGCGGAATTTTAAAATTTTAATTTCCCATCAATGGATCCTTGCGAATGAATATGATCAGGATTTAGATTATTACCTTTGAAGAACAAATCCTTTGCTTCTGATTCGATCACAAGTACCACACAATCGCAGCACCTCTAGCCAGTCCACACGAACAGATTCCTTCAACTTTCAGTGCTAGCTGCTACAAGATGAAGGATTAGGGAATTCAGTTAGGGTTTCAGAATTTTAGGATTCTCCAAAATTCTGAATGTCAAGTGAAGTGAACAACTGAACTACACAAGGCTCTATATATAGAGTTTCTTATGTGGTCTTCTAGTCAAACGAATATTGGTCTTCACAAGCCCAATAACCGCCCATCACTAATTGCACCCCCAAATAAGTCTTACTTATTTTTCCCGTCTTAACTGTCCTTATGTGTGTGACCCTGTAGGTTCTCATGATGTTGGCAATAATATTAATTTTAACATTATAAACAGTGAGCGGTATCTAGCAACACATCACTGCTACCCAAGTCACAAGAATGTCACGTGATCTGACAAACCTTTTCCCGTGATAAATATCTTGTGTATAATTACCCTTTTACCCTCATGTCTATATTGAACACAAGGCATAATACGTCACCCTTGTTAAGTTCAATATTGGGCCCTTAGACATATCTCCTGTTATGTAGGAGGGGTAAATTCCATCTAGGTCACTCATGTCCCTCAGCATGCTTTGTGAAGCACCCATCAACTGTCTTTATGATCATCCTATTACGGACAACGTTTGATCAGCAATAAAGTACTTGACTCCACATCTAGGGTCCATAGTGGTTTTCAGGTCGAAGGGTGGAATACACCACTTATCACTATGAGAATATCTTATGACATTTCATAACATACTATGTAGTATTCTCATGGTGGGTCAATCCGATATAAATGTTACCCTTAACCTTTATATCTATGTGAAGACTTGATAACTATTTATCTATGATCCGTGAGATGTGATCATCAGTCTACCAACATAATAGTCTCTATGCTTTAAAGTTATCCCAATTCACAATAAAGCTTGACTACAGATGCTTTAAGAATAGTGTCCTTATGTTTAATGAATTTCATGATTAAGTCACACTTAATATGTCATTAAACGGACTATCTATTCTAGGGACTTTATTATTTTGGACTTTACAAACATAATAAAGTAATGCCTATTATTATTAATAAGTAAAGCACTAAAAGTATTGGCCTCTAGGGCTTACACCAACAATATGTCCGTCAGTAACTTATTGACGAATTAACCTTCAAATTATAATATTTGTTTAACTTTGTGACGGATTTTTATCACATACTGATGGATCAGACCGTCACTAACTTACAGATGGTCCAAGCCCTCAGTACCCATGGATTAATTTCGTCAGAAAAATCAGGTTTTCTTGTAGTGTACGGGGATCTATATTTATATTCTTGTATTAATAAATGAGCCTATATTTTTATAATTTATACGAGACCTATATTTATACTCACACATTAATATTAGACCTGTATTTTTTGAAATTTATACAGAGCCTATATTTATTTCCATATATTAATTTGGTGGATTCTCTTTTGTAATTTATACTCTTTTTTTTTTTTAATTGCTAAAGGGACATATATTTATACTCATATGTTGATATATGGGTTTGTTTTTTAAAACTTACAAGAGACCTACATTTATACTCATAAATTAATATGTGGCCTATTTCTTTGTAATTTATATCTACGTGGACATATATTTGTATTCATATATTAATATTTAATATATTGTTATGTGGAATTTTTTTGCAATTTATATGGCGAGCTGTATCATATATTAATAGAGGAGCCTTTTTTTTTCTTTTACTCATATTAATACATAACATATTATTTTAGTAATTTATACGTGGTACTATGTATAGAGGTGTAAGCGGATCAAAAAAATTCAATTAAACCAACGATCCAAACCAATTCAAACCGGAAAAAACCGACTTTTATGGTTCGGATCAAAAACCAAACCGAACCAATTAAAAACCGATGTGGTTTGGTTTGGTTCTCGGATTTAGTTTTCAAGAACCGATGAAAACCGAACCAAACCAATAGATATATATTGTTAAGTTAATATTTTTTCTATAGGTCAACCGACATTAAAAAACTAAAATTGGCTCAACTTGAACAACTTCTAAAAAAAATATAGTCCAATAGCAAACCCTAATTTAGAAACACGATCTTAGACAGACTCCCTCACCTCACAGCCGCAAACAACACTATATTTGAGTAGTGATTGAAGTATTTTACCATATAAAAATAATGATGAGAAATAGTAGTTAAAGAATAAATTATCTATAAATAAACAAATGGTTTCTATTAATACCGATTGTTGGACATCGATATAAAATATAAATTATATGGTTGTAACTTGTCATTATATGGATGAAAGGTGGGTGTTGAATAAAAAAAATAGAGTTTAAATCTGATGTTGGATCACAAGGGGAAACAATTGGTAAGAGTTTAGAGGTATACTTGAAAGAATGAGGGATTAAAAAAGTTTGTTGTGTAAATGTTGATAAGGCAAGTGCTAATAATATTGCACTAACATATCTAATTAGAGGAATGAGTGTTATAAAAAAAAATAATAGTATAAAATATATCGGAAAAAACCGATCAAAGTATCCAAACCAATCCGAATCAAACCGATAAGTTTGGTTCGGATTCATTTTCGAAAACACTAAAAACCGAACCAAACCGAACCAATTGAGAGCTCATTGGTTCGGACATTGGATTCACCAAAAATTGATCCAAACCGGTCCAATTACACCCTAACTATATAGTATATTTTTGTTGAATATATAGTGTTAATTATGTGAGTAACTCACATTAAGATTTCAAACATCTAAAATTATGTGATTTTCCAACGCTTTTTGTCATATTAAATATTATTTAAATTTAACACAATTACTGAACCGCCCCAACTAAAATATCTAAAATATTTAGTCATGACATAAATAATTGAATCTGAGTACAATAAATTTACTAGTTTAAATTACTGAAATACAAGAAGTTCTTACATCAGAAGATGAACTTAAACGAAATACAGCGGAAACAACTAAGATTCTGAAATAAACAGAATAAACTAAGCAAGGGAAGACTAAAATCGTCTACTGCGATGATCCAAGCTCAGCTCCAATCATCAGCTTCATCCTGGTCCTTGCTCCAGTTAACCTGTCTACCAAAAAAATTGGTTTGGAGTGGGGTGAGACTACTAAGCCTCAGTGAGTCCTACTACCCTCCTAATGGTGTCTACACCGGGGCACCTAAAATCAGTCGTTTCAATACTAATATAATCATAACATAATAGCATATATATAGGTGTAACACAGAAATTAACTCTTATTCTTTTTATACACAAGGACACTCTGAGGTGAGCATGTCTCAGAGGCCTGCCATATCCGTCAACCGATTCGGTCACGGCATGCAGCTCACAATAACTTATCCTAATGGATTATCCCATTGGGAGTCCATAACGCGATATCACAAAATCGCTCATAATTGACTGAAACTAATTTAGTTTTTACTACCAATATTTCCCAAACCCGGGGAGCATACAGGCCTAATTAATTTCTAAGTTATACCCTAATGATTATCTGTGATTAACATTCTGTTCGACATTATATTAATTATATTACTGCAAGCTATCTGATTCTAATGAGGATATAAAACGAGTGTGGAATTCTTTATTTAGAAAATAGAGAATGTGGGTCAGTTCTGTACAAGCTCGCTACGACGAGTCACCAGCTCGCTATGGCGAGTTTATAGGTCCTGACCTAAATCAACTCGCTGTGGCGAGCAGAAGCTCGCCATGGCGAGTTTCATCAGCCCAGAACCCAGCTCGCCATGAATACTCGCCAGCTACTCGCTGTGGCGAGTTCATGCAGAGTTTACCCTGTTTTGCCAAAATCATATTTTTCTCAAAAATACACCTACAACCCTCATTTTAATCAGAGCAGCAAGATAATTTATATAACATAAATCAGAATGGAGGTGAATTTGGGGTTAATTCTCCTCACACAACAATTCCCTAATTATCCTAAGTTATCATGCAAAATTCATAAATTGGGCAACTAACTAAACTATCCTAAGAACCCACCTGGAAAACGAAGCTTAATTCTGACTCTGCGTGTTCCCTACGACTTTGAGATCAATCCCGGTTGCTTCAAGGAGTCCCCAATAATGCCTCCAACACCCTAGCATCAAATTTTCCCACTTATGGAGCATTTCAGCCCTGAGAAACTCGCCGGGCGAGCTATTACTCGCTACAGCGAGTACACCAGAAATTCAGCACAACTCAGCATCAGATCTCCAACTTCAAAATGCTCTACAGACTTTGATTTTAAGTCAAAACCTACGAAGTTTGTACTCAAAACGAAGGGAATTTTGTTATCTATCCATAGAAAAAGGAATCGTTTCAAACGGAGTTACGAGGAGAGAGTAATTACCGTTTTAGTGAGACTCTGTCCTAGAATACGGGTTTAACCAACATCCTCCAATTTCTTAAATTTGCCTCTGATACTTCTGATTTAATACTCCCAGCCTTACCCATGAGTTTATACGCATCTTAAGGCTCGTATTGGGGGTGATAATCACACATGCAATGATCAATTTCAAGTATGGGGTTAGCATTGAGTGATTGGACCAAAAGGGGTAAAAGTTCATGAAGAGTGGATTTCCTTACCTTGTTTTCTTGAGTAACAAAGGCTTAATCCACCATGGCAGCATCCTGCAGAAGGAGTTGATTACCATGTTTCCAAATCCTCTTGTTGATAATGAAAGTTTTGTAGTAAGAAGAATAGTTGCAAGGAAAGGTTTTTCGGCCAAAAGGATTAGAAATGATAGAGCTTACTTGGTTCCATTCTTTATGAGGAATTCAGAATTGTTCTTGCATGTGAATTTGAACAAGGATTGCTGTTTGCATGTAGAAATGAGTCATGGAGCTCCTATTTGTGGTTTTGTAGGCGTGAGAGAGAAAGAAAGTGGAGGAATGAGTTACTGAGTTTTGTTTTTTTTTTTTCCTCTCTTCTTGTCTTGAGAGTGGGTTATTATAGAAAAGTCAAGGCAAAGGGGGTGTTGGAGATAAAGAGGGAGGCGTGAGAGAACAAGAGTGAGGGGGTTGATCCAACTTTCCCACTTAAGTCTTGATAGTATAATAGTGAAGTAGATTATGTTAGGTTTGATCACTTGGAAGTAAATCCTTTAATTCTAAATACTCCACTTAATTCCCAATTAAGCTCCAAAAATTATCTCTAATTAATATTCTTTTATTAATTAAAGTTTGGGATGTTACAATCTACCCCCCTTAAAGAAATTTCGTCCTCGAAATTCAAACTTCTCTATTCCACAACAGGGTAGGTTGTTTAGGTCTGCATCTGAAGCTACACTTCGTTTACTCTTCAGTTTAACGCATTCAATCCCTTGGAATAAAACTTTCCTCTATTAAGGTTACTGGTTAAAGGTTATCCTCACATTCTCAAAGTTGCAGTGATGCGCTCTCTGGTTCAACTTTTTACTACTATTACACTTCTTCCATTTCCAATGGATGTAGTTCCAGTTCTAACTGATTTAGAGTGTCGGTATCTGGCCTGGTTTTGGTGTTGTCATAACCAATCTCTCTCAGTCACATGCCGTTCTTCTTGCTGAATACCACCATACTTGACATGTTATATGTACTTCTGTATCGCGTGTTGTGAAATTACTCCAGAATTGATCGAAATATAAAACGAGTGGAAAATTGTCTAAACACTACTAGTTCTTCTGCCAACGAGTCAGACTCATCCGCAGACGAACTTATAGTTGTCCGATGAGATCCCACCTACAATCTCTATCCATCCCGACACAACACGATGATCGAGTTGTACATTTAACACGCGAACGCACTTAGATTCAGATCATTCTCAGGGTTACTGGTCAAACTTGTTTGAAGTCCTTCGCTGGTAACTACTGTATGGAACTTGGCTAGTTGGAAGCATAAGGTCTGAATTTGTAACGCTAAGGCTGGATCGAATGGTTTGGCTTTAGAACGGTTAACTGAATTATCTTAACAGATCACTCGGTTAGGAAAGGGTTTCCAAATGAGGATGGCACATTACTCCAAGCGAGTAATTAACTCTTACACTTACACTGACTAATTACTGGCAACTATACTAGGAATTGGAAAGCTCTGGTTCAGGCGTTCAGGCTTCTATACTTGATCTCACGAGATTATAGGAACTGAATCATGGAAAGTTGGAATGTTCGGGCAGAGACACTCAAGGTTAACACACTGATCTTACATGGTTAGGAGCACGGAGTTGGCAAGTTTGAATCCTTAACACTGCTTTCACTGGTATAACTTAATTCCACCGATTTAGGGGCAGTCCAAACTTAATTCTGAGTTCGACTGATAAGGCTGCGAAAGATAGATAACTAACTTTACGGAAGAACAGATTACTAGTTTTGAGTGCACGAAGTTTAACTGATTTACTGTTACTGAGCTAGATAAGTTTTACCGGGGTGATTTGAAGCATGTTGATTGACGGATCAACCGAGCGAGTCGGAAATGAAACTGAAAATATTCTTGACCTTCTCAAGAGTAATTATCTTCCGCAGATAGATTTCGGTTAATAATAACTTAACTGGAAAACTGAAAACACTTAATGCGGTTACTCAAGTGTGACTTCATCACCCTTGATGTAACCAATTGGCTTCGAGGAATTTGAAAAGTTTGCACCCTAATAAAATTTAGGTACAGCACGTGGTTGTCAAGCCATTAAGGCACGAGAAGAATTTATCCAACTGAGGCATGATTAGACGGGCTAGAGAATACACACGTCCATGGTGTTCCAAGACTTGTGAATATTGAATTGAGCATTGTTCGGTTCGATGACTCTGCTGAATTAGGATCCCTAGAGATATATAGACAATTGAAGATTTGTCTTCTACTGGTTTATACTTATATTCTACACTTCTAATTCTTCTGGCAGTCTCTCAGGTTAGGACAACTACGTTTCCACTCAATGTTTCTTGCTGGCAACTTCTCACCGGTAGGTCTAACTGATTCACATAGGCTCTAAATTGGAAGGTTTTGTCATGAGGGAATGTCGGTGTTGGTTGATGCTAAAGTTAAACCTAGCTACTTGTTCCTGCGTAAATAACATATACCTAAAGATTGATCTAGGTGTTTGATGTCTGCTACGGCCTGCTACTAATATTGGTTTCGCACTGAAATGGTGGCCCTGCATCACCTATAACTAGTATTAACATCCTAAATGATATTCTAATTGGCTGGTTAACTAATCTTACCGGTCTCTTATTTCAAAGGTTCTAATATAGGAACTTGCTTGGTGACTGGTCGAACTAATGTTGAATTGAATTTATCAAGTCGTGTTTCATACTATTCGGTACTACGCTAGTGGTAGAATGTGGCTGGCCAAATCTAAACCTCAACCGGCTAACTAACTGGTCTGTAATATTGAATTACTAACCTAGAGACAATTGTTGGGCAACTCTCGAGGCACGGTTACTGATCCTGTTCACTTCTTCGCTGGGTGGTCAAAAGAGTGAGTTCGATTAAGGTCAAACTGGTATTAATATGAATTATCGTTCTCTAAACTATCTAATGGCAAGGCTAAGACGGGTTGACCTTGGTGGCTGGTTGTGCTAAGGCATCTCTCAATTGCTATTACTAATCAAAATCTAGCCTATGATGGTTCGATGTAATTTCAGGTATGGAGCGGTAGACTGGTCCTATTGATGACATCTAGAGGTGGTTATCTTAAGTGTTTACTTAATAGGTTTTGTGATAAGAAATTATTAAAGTATAAGTACTAAGATTTCTCTATTCTTACCGGGGTAATCAACTGGTCAGAAGTGCTGGGTTACTAGTTTATGGATACTTAATTGTAACGGTCTTAACAAACCTATTTAGGTGACGGTATTGCTAGGGAAGAATTTAGCTTTGATGTGAGTCAAGGTTTATACTTATGTGACAAGGTTCTATTATTGGTTTGATTGCTAAACTATTCGGTACCAGTGTTCCCGGAATTTTGATTGACGGCTCTCAGGACGTCATAAGGACTCCTATCTGTTGATCTAATTTATCTTTGGGCCTCTAAAATTTGCTGGATATACTGCTAAAGACTGGTGGGGTTGGAAAGGAAGTTCCTAACTCTTATGCTAGATGTAGTTTGATTCTTGGTAGCGAGGTAGAAATGTTCTCACGA
The DNA here is from genome assembly GCA_030408175.1 of Trifolium repens. Taxonomy (NCBI): domain Eukaryota; kingdom Viridiplantae; phylum Streptophyta; class Magnoliopsida; order Fabales; family Fabaceae; genus Trifolium; species Trifolium repens. Next base: position 42,229,839 of record CP125850.1, on the reverse strand, counting down.
GTTTGAAAGGTAAGAGTAGCCCAATTTAAGGACATTCTGAATGGTAACCTAATAAGGTGACTTCAAGAGATATTGAAATGTGCGTTTGTCCTAATTGGGTTCCTCAAATACGGACGGTTCGATTTGAACTTCTATAACGGTGATATCTACCGGATTTTCTACGCTGGGTTGCTAACTCGGGATCCTATACATGGTTGAACTTAAATACGCTTTCTCGGGTACGGATACAGATTCCCAGGATTCTAATTGTCACACTAATTACGGCTGAGTCCCAGTGCTCTCAGTTTAATCATTGCTTTTTATGAGGACGGGTTTACTCATTCCCACTTCTAGTTTGCACTCAACTTTTAATGTTACCCCCAGTTGTGTTTCCTCAAAAATCCCTAAAAGTACAGGTTGGCTTAGGGTCAAATACGCTGAAATTCTAAAAGATGGAGTGTTAAGAACATGAATGAGGGCTAGGGACTGTTCACCACGGTTAATAATGACTGAACAGAGAACCAGGTTGCAGCAAGTAGTAGCAGTAGCCTGCTAAGCTCGCTGTAGCGTGTGCTTGCTCGCTAAGCGAGTTAGACAGAGTGTAAAAGAACAATTATGTGGTTCGTCCAATATTCTTCGTTGCATAACACCATAACTCCCAGTCATATACTAACTTGAATTTAGGGTGAGTTTTGATTTACTGCCTACTGTTCTCGGGTGTTGATTGGCTCACAGACTTGGCTGAAATTAGGCTCTCGCTAGGATAAGGTTACTTATAGGTTCAGGGAGTTTACCTGACACACAGTGTCAGTTGAATACTGTTGTGTACTACACAATTCAGTATATGGACACGCTTGCAAAACTTGCTTGCATACACAACTTACTCCTGTGGCACCATTTGCCACTGTTCCGATATTCTCTTATAAGAATTTTCTTCAACGATGGCTCCTCGACTGCCTCTGTGCTACGATCTTAACGCTGAAATTCCAGAGTTCACTTCAGTTCTAAACCATAATACCCTGCCTACCATACACAATACTGAGTTGATCAGGCTCAACACGCGATGGTTTCAGCGTAAACAGTCCAGATCCAAAAGGTCTGTATTACGTAGGAAGGATTGGAATGACTCATGGCAAGGTCCGATACTGGATTGACCTGCTCTGATACCAATTGAACCGCCCCAACTAAAATATCTAAAATATTTAGTCATGACATAAATAATTGAATCTGAGTACAATAAATTTACTAGTTTAAATTACTGAAATACAAGAAGTTCTTACATCAGAAGATGAACATAAACGAAATACAGCGGAAACAACTAAGATTCTGAAATAAACAGAATAAACTAAGCAAGGGAAGACTAAAATCGTCTACTGCGATGATCCAAGCTCAGCTCCAATCATCAGCTTCATCCTGGTCCTTGCTCCAGTTAACCTGTCTACCAAAAAAATTGGTTTGGAGTGGGGTGAGACTACTAAGCCTCAGTGAGTCCTACTACCCTCCTAATGGTGTCTACACAGGGGCACCTAAAATCAGTCGTTTCAATACTAATATAATCATAACATAATAGCATATATATAGGTGTAACACAGAAATTAACTCTTATTCTTTTTATACACAAGGACACTCTGAGGTGAGCATGTCTCAGAGGCCTGCCATATCCGTCAACCGATTCGGTCACGGCATGCAGCTCACAATAACTTATCCTAATGGATTATCCCATTGGGAGTCCATAACGCGATATCACAAAATCGCTCATAATTGACTGAAACTAATTTAGTTTTTACTACCAATATTTCCCAAACCCGGGGAGCATACAGGCCTAATTAATTTCTAAGTTATACCCTAATGATTATCTGTGATTAACATTCTGTTCGACATTATATTAATTATATTACTGCAAGCTATCTGATTCTAATGAGGATATAAAACGAGTGTGGAATTCTTTATTTAGAAAATAGAGAATGTGGGTCAGTTCTGTACAAGCTCGCTACGACGAGTCACCAGCTCGCTATGGCGAGTTTATAGGTCCTGACCTAAATCAACTCGCTGTGGCGAGCAGAAGCTCGCCATGGCGAGTTTCATCAGCCCAGAACCCAGCTTGCCATGAATACTCGCCAGCTACTCGCTGTGGCGAGTTCATGCAGAGTTTACCCTGTTTTGCCAAAATCATATTTTTCTCAAAAATACACCTACAACCCTCATTTTAATCAGAGCAGCAAGATAATTTATATAACATAAATCAGAATGGAGGTGAATTTGGGGTTAATTCTCCTCACACAACAATTCCCTAATTATCCTAAGTTATCATGCAAAATTCATAAATTGGGCAACTAACTAAACTATCCTAAGAACCCACCTGGAAAACGAAGCTTAATTCTGACTCTGCGTGTTCCCTACGACTTTGAGATCAATCCCAGTTGCTTCAAGGAGTCCCCAATAATGCCTCCAACACCCTAGCATCAAATTTTCCCACTTATGGAGCATTTCAGCCCTGAGAAACTCGCCGGGCGAGCTATTACTCGCTACAGCGAGTACACCAGAAATTCAGCACAACTCAGCATCAGATCTCCAACTTCAAAATGCTCTACAGACTTTGATTTTAAGTCAAAACCTACGAAGTTTGTACTCAAAACGAAGGGAATTTTGTTATCTATCCATAGAAAAAGGAATCGTTTCAAACGGAGTTACGAGGAGAGAGTAATTACCGTTTTAGTGAGACTCTGTCCTAGAATACGGGTTTAACCAACATCCTCCAATTTCTTAAATTTGCCTCTGATACTTCTGATTTAATACTCCCAGCCTTACCCATGAGTTTATACGCATCTTAAGGCTCGTATTGGGGGTGATAATCACACATGCAATGATCAATTTCAAGTATGGGGTTAGCATTGAGTGATTGGACCAAAAGGGGTAAAAGTTCATGAAGAGTGGATTTCCTTACCTTGTTTTCTTGAGTAACAAAGGCTTAATCCACCATGGCAGCATCCTGCAGAAGGAGTTGATTACCATGTTTCCAAATCCTCTTGTTGATAATGAAAGTTTTGTAGTAAGAAGAATAGTTGCAAGGAAAGGTTTTTCGGCCAAAAGGATTAGAAATGATAGAGCTTACTTGGTTCCATTCTTTATGAGGAATTCAGAATTGTTCTTGCATGTGAATTTGAACAAGGATTGCTGTTTGCATGTAGAAATGAGTCATGGAGCTCCTATTTGTGGTTTTGTAGGCGTGAGAGAGAAAGAAAGTGGAGGAATGAGTTACTGAGTTTTGTTTTTTTTTTTCCTCTCTTCTTGTCTTGAGAGTGGGTTATTATAGAAAAGTCAAGGCAAAGGGGGTGTTGGAGATAAAGAGGGAGGCGTGAGAGAACAAGAGTGAGGGGGTTGATCCAACTTTCCCACTTAAGTCTTGATAGTATAATAGTGAAGTAGATTATGTTAGGTTTGATCACTTGGAAGTAAATCCTTTAATTCTAAATACTCCACTTAATTCCCAATTAAGCTCCAAAAATTATCTCTAATTAATATTCTTTTATTAATTAAAGTTTGGGATGTTACAATTACTACCTACTCCCTCCGATTTTTTGAAATTGTCAAGGCTGATTATTCATTCAATCGGTGGATCTGTTTGATTTTTAAAATATTAAATATTACTATTAAGTTTGGTGTTTATTTTGAAATTATTATAAATTTATGCTAATTTATATGTCAAAAAACATAAATATATTCTAATTTCTATAAATTGACCTTAAATTATTTTCTTACATTTATATTTTATAGTTATTTTATTTTTCATGCTTTTATATGTGTTTTTATATTTTAATTCATACTTTGGTCCCTTATGTTTATTTTAGCGCTCAATTTGGTCCCTTATCTTTTAAACGTCTCAATTTGGTCCCTTATTTTTTCTGAAGTTCTCAATTTGGTCCCTCCCGTCAAATTTTTCACTATTACCATTAAATTTGGACACGTGTCATTTGTCCAAGTGTGCCACGTGTCCAAAATTTTAAAAGACAAGTGACCAAATTGAGAACTGCAGAAAAGATAAGGGACCAAATTGAAACTTGCAGAAAAGATAAGGGACCAAATTGAGACTTTTAAAAGATAAGGGTCCAAATTGAGACGTTTAAAACATAAGGGACCAAATTGAGCGCTAAAATAAACATAAGAGACTAAAGTATGAATTAAGCCTTTATTTTATTCCCTGTGCTTGGCACGGGTTCACACACTAGTATACATTATCACTACAAGAAAATTGAGTATTTCCCATGAACATTTCCGAGGAAAATTAAGTTCCTGGGAAGCAATAGGCATTTCCGAGTAAAAGTTCGTCGGAAAGGTTGTGGCTGACACGTTTTTCTGGCGCGCACTTCAAGGTACATTTTCGAGGAAAAATGTCCTGGGAATTGTAAAGCTGACCGTTGAATACTCTGTCAGCGCAGAAGACAATTGGTGGCACACGTTATGAGGTGCATTTCCCAGGAAGTAAGTCATGAGAACCGTAAAAGCTGACATTTGGAACGTTGAAGCAACGGTTATATGCATATATCACACCTATTTATATTGTTTACTCTTCTTCTTCTTCGTATATACTCTATTTCTTCTTCTTGTAATTCTTCAATCTTCATTTCTATTCAATCATTTCTCTCAATTTTTTCCTCTTAAAATTATATATACATACATCTTTCCTAGTTTATAATCAGATTATTACAACACCGGTAAGTTATGTTAATTTATTTTAAGTTTTTTATGTATATTGTATAATTAGTTATATTAATGGTGTATATTTAATTTTTATTTAATCTTAATTTTGTGTTTATTGTGTAGTGTGATTGTTGCTGTGTTGAGGCTGTTGTTGTTTTTGCTTGGGACTTTTTGTCATCACATTTTATTTGAGGTTAGTTTATCTAATTTATTTTAAATTGTTAGTAAAAAAGTATTATTATTTACATAATAAAAAAAATGTTAGTTGACACACAAGCTAGTGTAGTTAAAGAAATATTTATTAATAAAAGTATTATTATATTATAATTCTTAATAAAAAAATATTAGTTAGTACAAACTTTTTTTTTAAAGTTGAAACAACTTTCAACATAATAAAGATCTTACTCAAACAATAGATAATCTAACAAATTACTGCAAGGTAGCTTTCGGCATATGTCATAAGTTTACATAACGTTAGCTTATTCTAGAAATTAATGTTCAAATTCAAATTGTCAAAATCCATACCATCAATGGAAATACGAAGAGAGTCTATAGTAAAAAAACTTGTTGTTTAATAAAAATGACTTTTTTAGGTAGTTAGTAAAAAAACATGTAATTTAGTAAAAATGATTATTTTTAGGGGTAGTTAGTAAAAATGTTTATATGTACAAATTACTAAATAATTAGGTTCTTAGAAAAAACATTTTTGTTGTTATTATTAATATTTTTATTATAAAAAAATCTATAAATAAAAACAAACTAATTTTAATTAATGTAAACGACGTGTAGTTAGTTACTAATTAAAATAATGTTGTACATTTATTTTTACTTAATCTTAATTTTATTTTTATCGTTTAGGGTGATTGTTGTTGTGGTGCCGCTGCTGTTGTTGCTCGGGAATTTTTATCATCGCATTTTATTTGAGGTTAGTTTGTCTAATTTATTTAAATTGATATAGTAAAAAGTATTAACATTTACGTATCGTTTAGTAAAAAATATTTATCAATAAAAATATTATTATATTATAGTTTTTGTTAAAAAAAATGTTAGTTAGTAAAATACTTGTTGTTTAAAATTATTTTTAGTAAAAATGTGAATACGTACAAATTATTAAATGATTAAGTAGTTAAAATGATTTTTAGGTGGTGGGTTAAAAACTTGTAGTTTTCAATTTCAAAAATTACCTTCACCATTTCCGAGGAATTTTCCTAGGAAACGTTCATGGGAAACGTTTAGTTCTAATTTTATATTTTTTTCCTATTTATCATTTTTTATTCAAATTTAATATAATTTTTTTGGCGCAAAATTTCAAATTTCAAATTTTTTGGCCGAAATTTTAAATTTTGTTGGCGCAAAATTCAAATTATTTTCTGAAAATTTGAATTTTGGATTTGAAAATTAATTTTAGTAAACATGTTAACACGTACAAATTACTAAATAACTAGGTAGTTAAAATGATTTTTAGGTGGTGGGTAAAAAATTTGCAGTTTTCAATTTCAAAAATTACCTTCACCGTTTCCGAGGAATTTTCCTAGGAAATGTTCATGGGAAACGTATAAAATATGAATTTTTATTTTTCACACTATGTGTCAAATATATAAAATAATTGTTGTTGTTAATATTATTATTGTTATTATAAAAGGATATATAGATAAGGACAAAACTTAAGTACGGTGCCTTAGATCCTGTTATTACTGTTTGCCAATAAATAAAGAACACGTGTACCGAAATTTTTCTCTCTCATGCTGAAACCCACTTCCGCTATGAACATGGTGAATCAAAATTTCTTATCTTCCGCCAGAATCAAATGGCAATCGGTTACACCCAAATTGATCACCGCACTTTCAACTTCCTAAATTGAACTCAAGTCGGTCTCAAGAGTGCACTTGATTGTTTGATAGTTTAATCAACTTCCTGCTTCCTAATCATTTGCTATTTCTTCCATCAAGGGTTGGTGTTAGTGTTCTTAACAATTAGGAAATCAGCCAAGTCTAAACTAAATTTGTCACATGATGTTGCAAGGAAACAAAATAGTGATGATTCTGCAAATATAAATTACTGGTTTTTTGCTTAACAAAAGAATTCTGGGTTTTTTTCCGTTTTCTCAAGCGCTAGTTACCTTGTTTTTTTGTTTGTTAAGAAATACATAACACGTGTCTTTAATTTATTGGCAAACAGTAAGAACAGCACTTAAAGCACTGTACTTAAGTTTTGTGCTATAGATAAAAAGAAACTAATTTGAATTAATGCCAACAATATACGCAGTAGATGGATCAACATATATCTCATCAAAGTTGGATGTATGATAGAAAATATCCGGGTGGTAGGACTATTAAAGCGACTTTTAACGATGGAGTTGAAGAATTTGTTACTTACGCTATGTCACAAGATACTATTAAAAGGGATGGAGGGATAAGATGTCTGTGTATTAAATGTACGTGTGGGAAGATTTGGAGTCCGGAAAATGTCAAAGCTCATTTAAAGAAGGTTGGATTTATGAGTGATTATTATGTGTGGAGACATCATGGTGAACAAGAGCCGTTGAATATTAATATCGAGTTTGATGTTAATACGGACGCTTCAAGCAGTGGAGCACAAGAAGAGTGTCAAAACTTTGGCCGGATGTAAGATATGATCGGTGACGCTCTCGGGGTAAATCTGAATTACGAAGGGGGCGACGAAGAGGAAATAATCCCGAACGAGAAAGCGCTGAAATTCTATGCAATGATGGAGGAAGTAAACAAACCGTTTTATGAAGGGGCGTCTGCTCGAAGTTATCCATGTGTGTGAGACTTTTAGCCGCTAAGTCAAATTGGAACGTTCCTGAAGATTGCTTGGAGTTCATCTCAAAAATGATATTGGATGCGACTCCTGTAAAAGACAACCTACCGACAAGTTATTACGATGCAAAGAGATTGGTGTCGAAGTTGGGACTGAAAGTTAAAAAGATTGATTGTTGCGTTCAAGGGTGCATGTTGTTTTACGACAATGAGTTCGGTACAAAAGATGGCGCACTGGAGGAGTGTAAATTTTGCAATGCACCGAGGTATCAAGCCCGCAACAGTGACGTTGATCGCAAGCAGAAAAAGATCGCAGTCAAGTCAATGTTTTATCTTCCAATAAGGATAGGGGTAAAAAGGCACTCCAAGAAAACCCAAAGCCAAAGAAGAAGTCGACATTCACTGATGTGGACGTAGCAGAATTGTTACATCGTCAAAGTCAGCCATTTAGTATCCGGGAGCGTGGTTCCACTCCTACACCTCCACGACCTACTACTTCCACTCCTTACCACCATGACGAGGTGAAACGAAATTTTCGTCATGTAGCCAAGAACCGATTGCCGAGTATATTGCATGATGCAAAAAGGACTTACGAAAAAATGAAACTCAAAGGCAAGACACATCGTCCTCTTTGGATTGGAGAAGAAATTTGGGAGAAAGTGTTGGAGTATTGGAAGAACGACCCAACATTTCTAAAGTGCTCAGAGACCAATAAAATTAATAGGAGTTCAGCCAAAGGGGGCAACTTGCACACACAGGGATGTGTCAGCCTCCCCGCCCGTGCTCGAGGATTGGTAAAATATATTTAATTTATATATTTTTTGATATATGTATATATTTAATTATTCATAATTTTTAATTACATTTTTTTGTGTGTGTGCAAAATTAGAAAAAAAACAAGGGTGGCGACGTAGACATGGTTGAGATTCACAAAGATACTCACACCAAGAGTTTGGGTGGCTATGTGGATCAGCGGTCTGAGGATACTCAGGTGAACTTGTAATTTGATTTTTTTGATTTTTTTTTCCTGATATTTTTATTCACTAATTTTTATTTGACTTTATTAATTATTTATTATTTATGTATACAGAGAGAATACTGGAAATCTATTGAGAAATATCGGCAAGAACATTATGAGTATCACTCCTACGACGATATTCCTGATATCATATGACGAGAATTTTTTTTGGAGGTATCCGGGCCGGGGAAGAAGAATAAGAAGTATGGTTTTGGGAAGCTGGCCCGCAACGTCCACCGTCAAAATCTTTTCCATATTCCTAAACCCGAAGAGTGCTCTCGTCCTGCATCATTTACTCCTGTCGCGCAGGCAGAAATTCAAAGATTGTCGCGGGAGTTGCAGGCACAAAGGGAGGAAATGGCTCGACGGGATCAACAGATTGCGGCAATGGTGCAAGAAGAAGTTAGAAAACAAGTAGCCATGTATCATGAGCAAATGAGTGCTTCGTCGGTCAGGAAGGATCCAAATGACGATGACGATGTCGATTCTTCTGATGATGAGGACCCGAGTGTTTCAAGCGATTCAAATTAGATTATTATATTATTTTCTTGTAATCGTATTTTTAATATTGTGTAATAATATTTGAATATTGACAATTTTTACTTATTCGTATTAAGGACGAAACCATTATCCATTTAACTTTAATTTCAACATCATGTGTTTTTCTTTAGAAATTTTATTGTTTTTATATTATGTGCATGAATTTGTCTTTTACAGAAATTAATTTCGGATTTATTTTATAAGCAAATTAATTTTGGGGGTAAAACATTTTCTATAGAAGGAAATGAAAATTTGAAATTTTTTTGGGGGAAAATACATAATACATTTCCCATTAAACATTCATAGGAAATTTCATAAGAAATAGGTAAACAATTTGGGTGACATGCGCGCGGGAATTTGAAATTCAAATTTATACATTTCCCAAGAACTTTCCCTGGGAAATGTCCTCGGAAACGGTGGAGGGAATTTGAAATTCAAAATTTCAGATTTTCATCTATATATACCACATTCTATTCTACAAATTTTTCATTCTTTCAACTTTCACTTTCTTTTTCATTCTTCCAACTTTTTCATCTTTCCCACTTCAATTTTTTTCTTCAACACATTCAATCTTTTTTTTCTTTCATTTTCTTCATATTTTCTTCTTCATCCTCTTCATATTTTCCTTTTCATCCTCTTTGTATTTTCTTTCAACACATTCAATTTTTTTTTTCTTTCATTCTCTTCATATTTTCTTCTTCATCCTCTTCATATTTTCCTTTTCATCCTCTTTGTATTTTCTTTCAACACATTCAATCTTTTTTTTTTTTATTCTCTTCATACTTTCTTCTTCAACCTATTTTCTTCTTTATCCTCTTCATATTTTCAACACATTCAATCCTAAAATACTATTTATCTTCTTCTTTAATACATTCAATCTTTTTTCATTAAACACTTTCATTCAACATTCATCCAAACATCTTTTTCAATACATCATTTTACGTAAATATTTTTTTCTCATTCTTTAATTCTACCACCTCAAGTAAATATTTTCTTAAATGTATGTTTTGAAATTTAATATTTAGTTCTAATTTTATATTTTTTTCCTATTTATCATTTTTTGTTCAAATTTTCTGAAAATTTGAATTTTGGAGCTTTTTTTTTTTTTTTACATTTCCCATGAACATTTCCTCGGAACTATATTCTGAAAATTCGAAATTTTTGGCAGCATTTTGAATTTGTTTTGGCGCAAATTTGAAATATTTCGAGCCAAAATATTTAATTTAAATAATTATTTGATGAATTTTTTTAAAATATTATATACATTTTATTTTGAAAATATATCTTTTTTTATTTTTTCTAATAGTATATACATTTCCCACTAAGAGTTTTTAGGAAATGTCCCCTGACATGCATTTCCCACGACGATTTCCTCACAAATGGGCTGACACACGCTGACACGCATTTCCCACGAAATTCCTCGGAAATGTCCTCACAATAGCAGCCTTTTTTCCCATGAACCTGTTCCTGGGAAATGTCCTTGGTAATGTAACATTTCCCACGAATTGTGGACCCTTTCCCACAAATTTTGGTCCTGAGAAATACACAAGTTTCTTGTAGTGTTATATACAGTTTCTCATTAGTAATATTGTTCTATTTTTTACGTATTATTTTTTTGACAAATTTTTTACGTATTATTTAAACACAATGTTCTTGTTGTTTTACTTCTTTTGTGGATATTATTGTCTAGATTATAGATATGCTGCAATTAAAGGTTACACATGTGAAATAAGAATTAGATTATGATTATCAATTTAATTGTATATTGTGCAGCTTGAAGTTGTAACTAATGACAAGTTATATCTTCCACTTCAAAACAAGATATAGCACTTCGACAAATCGCATCACCACCAACGATGAGCGTTCCGAAGGCTGTAGCAGCGACGATCCGATTGCGAGTTCCAGCAGGAGGAGCACGTCCGGCGCCTCCAGTCGGACCAGCACTAGGTCAGTATCGATTAAACCTTACAGCGTTCTGCAAAGACTTCAACGCAAGAACTCAGAAATTCAAGGCAGATACACCAATGGCGGTTACAATAACAGCTTACAAAGACAACACGTTTGAGTTCACTGTCAAATCTCCCTCCGTCTCGTGGTATTTGAAGAAAGCCGCCGGTATCGATTCGGGAAGCAGTCGTCCCGGTCACGTGACCGCCACTACTTTGTCGCTTCGGCGGCACGTGTATGAGATCGCGAAGGTGAAACAGTCTGATCCTTATTTGCAGAACATGCCTCTTGAATCCCTTTCGAAATCGATTATTGGTACTGCTAGTAGTATGGGAATCAAAATTGTTAAGGATCTTGAATGATTAATGAATGATCTAGGGATTTCAAACTTTGAATAATATTGATTCTGTTTGGAAATGTAGCAATGTAATGTTTCTTAGGCATTCACATAATTAATATCATGGTTTTGTTGTGTATTTTTTTTCTTCTGTTGTTGAATACAAGTTTAGTTTTATAATCTTAAAAAACATATATATATATATATATAGCACTTCAATCCCTTATGCCTATAGCTGGCTAACAGTTTATCTATTACAACCCGCCTAGGAAGCTTATTATCTAATCAAGCTCTTGCAGACTGCATTTCCTTTTTCTTAACTTAACCTTCTTTCTTTGAAAACTCTAAGTTGTAATTGCAATGTACTATTTAGGTTCATGAAGTAATTTAGTTTTGATGTTTCTTATGATCTTTTTTCTTGAAACATCTTATGATCTTTCTAGAGTATTAAAATTTCATTTAATTGTTCATGTGTAGCATATTAATTTGAAATCAGACTTTCATTTTTTCTGGTTTGAAACTGAGAATAATTGCAACAAAATAAGAGAACATAAACTTTTTCCTTCAAAATTACATATTTGGTTAGGATCAAATTTTTAAAGAATTACTGTGAATCAAAATAGTTTAATTATGATTTCAATCTTGATCAAAATGCATAAACTTATAGACTAATTTATCATATAATTTTTTTTTAAGAAACATATGAAGCCACCCAAGAGTACATAATTAATAATACTATATAATTATAAATATGAAGAAACATATGAAGATGAAGGGCAGTTTTAGAAACTCGTTCGTCTTCTTGTTTGTGCCATCATCTTAAGGTTGTAATTTGTCCTCGGGAAGTGAAAGTAAGGACTCGGTATACATGGCCACATATCGATCGTCAGAGTAGGAGTGATGCCCTGAAAACTGCCCATCATCATTATACTTCACAAATCTAGCATCATCATCTAATCCAAAAATATCATCGCCTTTTGTAGAGGTTATTGGGGAAAAGTACGTGGTGGGAATGGAACCAATTAGAAGAACACGAGTCTTTGTCCAAGACGAATGCACTTTATATTCTTTCATTACCCATATTTCAAGTATATTATTATAATAATCCATAGCCCATAGACTAAGAAATTCTTGAAATACCCAAACACCACAAGAGTGAAGTTCATGGTCAAACTCATCTGGCAAATTCATCTCTAAAAATTTCCTTTCCATTAAATCAAAGGCAACAATAAAATCCTTTTTTAAATCACGACAATAAGCAAACCAATGAATAACCCCATTAAAGAGTAACCCTTCTTCGCGATAATCTTCGGTGGCATTTGAATAGCAAATGTGAGTACCCTCATCAATTTGTTTCCACTGATTAGCTCTCAACGAGAAAAACTCCAAATATGATGGGTTTATATCACACGACATTGAAACAATCAAGTAATCATTCGTCGACCGATCATAACCAAAACCATAGAAATAGTCTGTTTCTCCTTCTAAAATGAAACTAAGAGGAGACAGAGGTATGTTTCTGTGAACTCCAGTGGATGGATTCCATAAATAGAAGCTTAAACCTCTATAGAGAAAAAGTATAAAACCTCTACATGAACCTTTTTTTTCCCTAAGAGAACAAGGTTCAGAGTGCATAAAACTAGGGAAATTGAGTGAAGCAGAAGCGTTATCATCGTCATGTGATAGTTCTAAATCTATAGATCGAAATTTATGAGGTGATGTATTTGATATGAACAAAACTCTCTGAGTGTGTGTTGCAGATGTAAGTTCAAAATGTAAATTTGTAAAATAGGTATCAGAGATTATAGAAAACCAAGACTTACAAACACATTTGAAGCTTATAAGAGACTTCACTGGTAACCGTAGGAAGATTTCAATGATCAATTCATGAGGAAGATGCAGCATTGTCTTCTTCATCGCCATAGCATCACAAAGGTGTTTCTCCTCTCTCCAACCGTTCGAGTAACCCTTCTCTCTTTACAAGGATTCCAAGTTCTGCAACAGGGGTATATAAAGTATTTAGCATTTTGTTTAAAAGTTAATTTTAGATTTTATTATGATTCCGTAAAAAAAAAAAAAAACAAAGAAGATTGTATTATGATTATGCCTAAAAATAATGATAAGCTGATGACGTGTGATTGATTATATTATACTGTATTATGTTACAAATATAAAATTTACAATCAATATAGTCTATATAGATGCACTTGCAAATTAGATATTGACTTTTTTTTTAAGGCAAAATAACAAGTGAACAATATGTTTGAATAGCTACATAAATAGGCAAAATAGGTACATGTAAGATTGGTTTTTTTTTTATTTGTCAAAAAAAAGATTGATTTTTTAGACAAAAATAGCAACATAAACAGACTATTTTCTTGGTAATTTATAGTTTGAATTTCTTTTAGGCAACATATTATAATTTTGTACAAAATAATTAATTCAAAATAAACTTTTTTGTAAATGCTGATCATGCTACATAAGAAGGACAAATTCACGGATGAAACAGAATATAATTTAAACTAAATTAAATTGATATATATATATATATATATATATATATATAACTATGAATAAAAAAAAATACCAAGAGTAGTATCTCATATTATTAATGATTTTTTTGGATAATAACTCAAAAACAATTATCACCATATAATTAGCTAATATAATTGGAAAATCCAATAAATAGGGACACATCGAAAAAGGAATCTCTCCATTAACATTATGGTAAAATTTTTTTTACAACCATTGATTTGGAAGGAGAGAGAAAAAAAAAAGGTAGATTTAAAGGTGGAGATGTATGTACAAAATTAAGGAACATGAGAAAAATAAAATTGAGAGAATCCACTCTCGTGGCAAACCATAGTGTCAGTCAAATATCGACAAAAAAGAAAGATATCTCAACACTTATCCAAATCATTTATTTGATTTTTCTTTTCATTAAAAAAAATAAAATAAGAGGAGAGATATTTTTTTTTTTAAAACATGAGTGATAATAGTCACACAAATAGGCTATTTTTTAGGAAAAATATTAAAGATTAAAAAATTAGATATTGACTTTTTTTTAAGGCAAAATAACAAGTGAACAATAATGTTTGAATAGCTACATTAATAGGCAAAATAGATACATGTAAGATTGAATATTTTTTTTATTTGTCAAAAAAAAGATTGATTTTTTAGACAAAAATAGCAACATAAATAGGCTATTTTCTTGGTCATTTATACGTTTGAATTTCTTTTTTTTCTTTTTTAAGAATATATACGTTTGAATTTCTTCTAGGCAACATATTATAATTTTGTACAAAATAATTAATTCAAAATAAACTTTTTTGTTAATGCTGATCATGCTACATAAGAAAGAGAACTTCACGGATGAAACCCAACAAAATTTAAACTAAATTAAATTGATATAACTATGAATAAAAAAATATCAAAAGTAGTATCTCATATTATTGATGATTTTGTTGGATAATAACTCAAAAAAATTATCACCATATAATTAGCTAATATATAATTGGAAAACCCAATAAATAGGGACACATCGAAAAAGGAATCTCTCCATTAACATTATGGTAAAAAAAAATTTACAACCATTGATTTGGAAGGAGAGAAAAAAAAAAGGTAAATTTAAAGGTGGAGATGTATGTACAAAATTAAGGAATATGAGAAAAATAAAATTGAGAGAATCTACTCTCGTGGCAAACCATAGTGTCAAATATCGACAAAAAAGAAAGAAATCTCAACACTTATCCAAATCATTTATTTGATTTTTCTTTTCATTAAAAAAAATAAAATAACAGGAGAGATATTTTTTTTTAAAACATGAGTGATAATAGTCACACAAATAGGCTATTTTTTAGGAAAAATATTAAAGATTAAAAAATTAGATATTGACTCAAAAAAAAAAAATGTTTGAATAGCTACATAAATAGGCAAAATAGATACATGTAAGATTGAATTATTTTTTTTATTTGTAAAAAAAAAAAAGATTGATTTTTTAGACAAAAATAGCAACATAAATAGGCTATTTTCTTGGTCATTTATACGTTTGAATTTCTTTTAGGAAACATATTATAATTTTGTACAAA
Organism: Trifolium repens; assembly: GCA_030408175.1. Classification (NCBI taxonomy): domain Eukaryota; kingdom Viridiplantae; phylum Streptophyta; class Magnoliopsida; order Fabales; family Fabaceae; genus Trifolium; species Trifolium repens. The sequence goes on along the minus strand of CP125850.1, from coordinate 42,214,452 downwards.
ATAATTAATTCAAAATAAACTTTTTTGTAAATGCTGGTCATGCTACATAAGAAAGAGAAATTCACGGATGAAACACAATAGAATTTAAACTAAATTAAATTGATATAACTATGAATAAAAAAATACCAAGAGTAGTATCTCATATTATTGATGATTTTGTTGGATAATAACTCAAAAAAAATTATCACCATATAATTAGCTAATATAATTGGAAAACCCAATAAATACGGACGCATCGAAAAAGGAATCTCTCCATTAACATTATGGTAAAAAACAATTTACAACTATTGATTTGGAAGGAGAGAGAAAAAAAAAGGTAGATTTAAGGGTGGAGATGTATGTACAAAATTAAGAAACATGAGAAAAATAAAATTGAGAGAATCCACTCTCGTGGCAAACCAGAGTGTCAAATGTCGACAAATTTTTTTTTTCCACTTATCCAATCATTTATTTGATTCTTCTTTTCATTAAAAAAAAATCAAATAAGAGGAGAGATATTTTTTTAAAAAACATGAGTTACTACGGCTAGTTAGGTATCATAAGATTGTCATCCTCTTTCTAAGTGAGACTTTAGTCTACAGTAATAAAATAGAGAAATTCGTTATGTGCTTGGTTTTAATTCTTCTTTTTCTGTTGACCGTGTAGGTAGAAGTGGAGGACTCACAATGTTTTGGCAATCCTCTCTTAACTTCCAAGTTTTTGATTATTCCCAAAATCATATTTCTCTTGAAATTATGGACACTGACAGGGGTGACTGGCGTCTGACAGGTTACTACGGCTATCCTAATGGGGGTCGTCGTCATGCCTCTTGGGACCTCTTGCGTACTCTTTCACATCAATCTTCGTTAATGTGGTGTATATTTGGTAACAACGGCTGGTTTAGTTTATTTCCAAACGCCAAGCTTGAAAATCTTGTTGCTCCTGCCTCCGATCATTATCCCATCTTCCTCGAATATTCGCCGGTAGCTCGTCCCCATCCTAACCGGCGCAAATTTTGATTCGAGAATGCTTCGAAGTTCGAACCGGATTTTAATGACTTCTTCACTGAGAGGTGGACTACCTCGGGTACTGATTCTGTTGTTACAAGACTTGACCGGTGTGCCGGTGATCTTTCGGATTGGAGTCGCACACATTTTAATAAAATTAGAAAAGATATCATCACGTGTCGACAACATCTGGCTTATCTACGTACCAAATTTACAGGTACTAATTAAGATCAGCTAGCGGTAATCAAACGAAAAATGTCTCAACTGATGGTGCAGGATGATATCTATTGGCGGCAACATGCTAAAAAGCATTGGTACAAAGACGGTGACAAGAACACTAAATTCTTCTATACCTCTGCCACAACTTGTAAGAAAGTCAACCGCATCCTTTCCTTAGAAGATGAAAATGGGGTCAAAGTTACTAATATTTACGCTTTATATTCTGTTGCCAAAAATTACTTCTCGGATATCTTTTAGCCTCAACCTAGTCATACGACACTAGTGATTGACACCATCAGGCAGTCGGTTACTAACGATGACAATCTTGTGCTAACGGGCCCTTTCATCAAATAAGAATTTCGGGAGGCTATTTTCTCTATGAATCCTGACAAATGTCTGGAGCCTGATGGTTACAACCCAAGATTTTATCAACGCTTCTGGTCCCTATGCAGCGACGATATATTCAAAGATTGCTGCTATTGGCTAGACTCTGGTCAATTTTCAACGACTCTCAACACCACCAATATTGATCTTATTCCTAAAGGTAATAAATAGAGCACCATAAAGGATTGGTGACCTATTGCTCTATGCAACGTGTTGTATAAAATCATTGCTAAAGTTTTAGCTAACCGACTTAAGCAGGTCCTTCCTAAATGTGTCTCAAATCATCAATCAACCTTTGTCCCGGAGCGATCCATCCTTGATAATGCTATGGTTGCCATCGGGGTTGTACACTACAAGAAAACGAAAACTAAAGGTAAAGCGGGTTCTGTTGCTCTCAAGAGTATCTTAGAGCTGTCATGGTTCGCATGGGTTTCACTGCTAAATGGATTCTCTGGATAGCTATGTGTCTTGAATTAGTGGATTACTCGGTGTTGGTCAACGGTGAAACGGTGGGTCCTGTTATCCCTGGACGCGGCTCGAGGCAGGGGGATCCTTTGTCCCCTTACCTATTTATTTTATGCGCTGAAGGGCTATCTTCACTTATTAGTCGCGCATAAGCTACAGGTGACCTTACAGGTACTGCAGTTTGTCGGGGTGGCCCTCGGGCTACCCATTTGTTATTTGCTGATGACTGTTTTCTTTTCTTCAAAGCTTGTGAAAGGCAAGCCCAAACCATGAAGAACATTTTGAGCCTGTATGAGGCATCCTCTGGTCAGTCGATTAGTCTTCCCAAATCAGAAATCTTTAATAGTCAGAACGTCTTAGATACTCTCAAGAATTCTATAACTTTTATTATGGGGGTTCAAGCTATTCTCGGAACTGGTAAGTATCTCGGTTTACCTTCGATGATCGGGATAAATCGCACGGCTGTTTTTGCCTATGTTAAAGACCGGGTCTGTCAAAAAATTAATTCTTGGAGCAGTAAATGCCTTTCTAAGGCGGGTCGAGAAGTCATGATCAAATCGGTACTTCAGGTTATCCCCTCTTATATGATGAGTATTTTTCTTCTTCCTGGCACCATTGTTACTAATATAGAAAATATGATAAATTCCTTTTGGTGGGGATGCAGTGGTTCTAGTAACAGAGGTATTCACTGGATGTCATGGGAAAGACTGGCGATGCATAAGTCTCACGGTGGTATGGGCTTCAAAGATCTCACAGCATTTAATCTAGCAATGCTGGGCAAACAGGGCTAGAAACTCCAGACGGATACTGACTCTCTTGTTTTGCGACTTTTGAAGGCTTAGTACTTTCCCCGGGGCAATTATTTGACTGCTTCTTTGGGACACAATCCCAGTTACGTCTGGTGCAGTATCCTTCAGGCTCGTTTCATAGTGCGGGGTGGGGCCAGGTGGTGCATTGGTTCTGGCGCGACTATACCTATTCTGTGAGAACCGTGACTCTCAGATGGGAGTTGTATTGATGAAATCCATGATGCCTCGCGTCTGGTAACAGGCCCTTTCGTTCAAAGTCTTATCAATACTACTAATAAGACATGGAACATCAGTGGCACAATGCATTTTTGCTCTTCTACAACACTATAATGTAGGAAACTCTCAGCGTTTTACAGTCACTCTGTTGAGCCTCTGGAAACATCGGAATACCAAACTTTGGCAAGACTTCGATGAAACAGTAGCTCAAGCGATCAACGGAGTTCCTCATCTTATTGAAGATTGGACCTCAGCTAACTCCATCAATCAGCACACGACACCTCCTGCCCCTCCCCCCCCTTCACGGTCTTCCACGTGCCCAGCATGGCACGGCCCCGACAGCCTCGTCTACTACAGCTTGGCAACGTCCCCCTCATGGCCGGCTGAAATGCAATGTTGATGCTTCGTTCTTCGAAACCTTGAATAAAACGGGCATCAGGATGTGAATCCGAGGCGCATAATTTTGTTCTAGCCAAAACTCTCAATTTTCCCCCTAAGTGCTCAGTTCCCCTTCGCGAGGCCATGGGTCTATTCTTTGCGCTACAGTGGCTTCGTGACTTGAATCTTGATCACATCGACTTTGCCTTAGACTCTGAAATCGTCACTAAAGCCTTTCATCATTCCCGACCGGATATCAGAGAGTTTGGCCAAGTTATGGCAGATGCTATAAGGCTCTTTACTTCATCTTTTACAAACTCTCGGGTTGAGTTCAACAGCAGACAAGCCAATGAGGTAGCTCACGTTTTAGCGCGGGTTGCCCCTTTCTCTAATAGTCTCACTATTTACATTGATGTACCCCATTATATTGAACAATTTATTACTAATGAAATGTTATATGCACCTTTATTTCAAAAAAAAAAATCAAAACAGAGACAAATTTCGATAAAATTTGAAGAGAAATAACAACAACAACATCAACAACAAAAAAAATCATCAAATCTTTATTCTCTAAGAACAAATATTTATTTGCGTAAAAAAAAAGAACCAATATTTGAATATTGGTAGAAATAAAAGAATTTGGGTGAAGGTTGCCAAAAATTCATACTATAGAAATTTACAAAAAGAAAGTAAGAAGGGGGAACATGTGGGAAAAATGTGGAGAAAAAAAGTCAATCAGATATTAAGTTTCTGTTTGGCCCGATTTATTTTTTTCTTTTTATTTTAGCTTAAACGAAATAAAGAAGTATAAAATTATATTTGACATTATTTCTCCTTAAAAGTATTCGAGAAATAAAGTAAAGAAGTAAAAAAATAAAAAAAATTAAGTCAAACACAATTTTTTCCTTCTTTACTATTTTTAAGGAGAAAAAAAAAAGAGGAAAATAAGCCGGGCCAAACGGGGCCTAAAATGTGACCAATTAAGAGAGATATTTTCTTTTGACAATTAAGAAAGAGAGATGAAATGCATATTTTTAGGAAAATACACCATATTATTAGGGAAACTAGTCGGCTGCCCGTGCTACGCACGATTTTGACAGATCGCCAAGCCATATAAATCAAGCTATAAACCCCCAAATATTTGGAGATGATTTTTTTGTAGTATAGTAATGGTACTAACTATTTTCAATCTAGATTTTGATCAATTATAAAAATATTTCTAGTGTTTATATCTCTTGTATGTTTGATTTATAATTTTTTTTTTTTGTGAACATGTTATTTTCATGTAAATATTATTTTTTGTATTATATCTCTTGTATGTTTGATTTATAGATTTTTTTTTTGTGAACAAAAATCTTGAAGGAATTAAAGTTTGTTGGCTTCTAAAACACACAGCAATCCCAATTCAATTTTACCCAATAAACATAAACATTCACCCAATTTCTTTATAAATTGAATCAAAATCACAACCAAGAGGGGTAGACCATTTTTGATAAAAGCAAAACTCAAACAATAAGAAAATCAAAAGGAAAGTAATTAGGGATTGAAAGAACAAAAAATTAGTAAAGAAGAAAAGTAATCAAGAGCAAAATTGAAACTAAAATTGGAGAAGAAGAGAAAGAAAAAACAAATAAATAAACATTATAATGTGGTTTGCTATGAGCATATTATAATTGAGTAGCCAAGCTAATTTCAATACACCTCATGTTAAAATAAACACTATTGATAAGTATAAGCATGATCAATTTTTTATCAGTACTTAAATTAATTTTTTCTTCCTCTAAGCATCTATTTCAAGGAAAACCTCCAAGTGTATTTGCTACTATGAACATGATAAATTTGTATCAGTTTTCTATCAGTGTTATTTCTTGCAATTAATTCTAGCACATGTTGTTTTAGTAAATTAATTTTAGTAAAAAAAACAGCAAAGGATGTGTTTATCATGATATATAGACTAAAAAAGTTTTATCATTAGTAGCTTCTTGCATTGAGCCTTTACTTTATGTATTTGAATTTTTAGTGACTTGTAATTTCATGTATTTATCAATAAAAAAACAAAGAATGTGTCACCTTATATTAAATAAACATGCGTAATAAAGTAACAGATAAGTATGAATTGGAGAACATGTCAAATATATACTACAATAATATTATTTTGAAAATTTTATATTAGTTATGAACAATATTTTTGGTTATAAAACGTTGTAGATTAAAAAAAAAAAGCAAAACTTATTCAAATTTTGCTACAATTCAAGTTTTAGTCTCTAAATTCAAAGTTTGCTACAATAAAAAACTTATATTTTATTAATTTTCTTTTTAGTTTATGAGTGTTTTTATTTTTCGTGCGGTGCACGGGTTTTGTGAACGCCATAATAAAGCGAATCAAGTGAAGTATCACACCGAATTTTATATTGGAGCTTTCAAGACCCGTGACATATATAAAATTTAATTTTTTTCCTAAGAGCACAATTAATTCCATTTTCTCAATTTTAGGTGTGCATCTCAAATAATATAAAAACAATGAACAAATGATTTTGATGGAGGAAGAGCCAAGGTAGATGAAACAACATCACAATCAAGACCATTCTTATCCAATAAATGTCTCTTTGGAGGAATAGATATAGGATAATTTTTAAAGCATAATTTTTAAGTGCTAGGTAAAAGTTGATAAATTTTTTTAGATTTCAAGCACCTATCATTATTATTGAGATACACGTGCTTAGTGACCCTAAAAAAATAGATATATGTCTGTGAATTAGATTTTTATTAATAATAACATACAATACTGATTTTATATTTTTTAACAGAGATTAAAAATGTCATCCGTGAATTAAAATTTTGTAGCACTAATAGTTTATAATAGTAATTTTAAATATTTTATCAGCGATAAAAATTGCCATCTGTCCGTGAATTATAAATTTTTATCAGTAGATAGAATCCCTGCTTTTTAAGTTTAGTGTATATTAAAGCTTGATTATAAACTACTACACATTAAATTAGCATTGACTATTGTTGAGTTGTATGTGCTCGCTAACTACGAAAAAATTAGAATGTAGAGGTCGGATAACTTATTGTCATTTTGTGTTTGTTGAAATTGGTATCTGTTAGTGTTTTCAACCTGTAAGGTTGAGTTTATTTTAGGGTTGGCTTCATTTGTTAAAATAAGCCTTTGGTCCAGATGTGGTGACTGATGTGCACACATGTGGTACCTGAACTGAATGCCCTAAAAACGCGCCTTCAAATATTTGCGTGTGATCTTTGAAAAAGATTTGTTTTGAAACAAACATATTCACGCTAGCTTGCGCGCCAAGGAACGAGCTGAAAGATTGAAAAAGATTCAGAAAAGATTTAAAAGGCCGGTTTGTTACTAGAAGATTCAAAAAGATTTAAAACAAACATATCTTTTGTTAAAAGATTGAGCTTGTTATTTGAAGATACAAAGGCCAGCTTTCAGGATCTCGCTCTATATAAAGAAGACTGAAGACATAGTTTTACTCACTGAATTTAGAATAATATTTTCTAGTCTTTAGATTTCAGTCTTTGTCCCTATAGTTTCTTGTTTCCATTGAGACTTGAACTTAGGGTTGTATTTAGCTCTTAAGCTTTTAAGCACAGAGCTGTTCCTTTTCTTGGTTCTAGTTTGAAACAAGATTTGGACTTTGAATCACTCAAAGCTTTGAAGCACGAGTTGGTTCTTTAGATTAGGAGTGCGTCTCCATCATTGAGTTTGTAAAAATCCTTGTGAGGAGCAAGGTCCTTGTGAGGAGCAAGGTAGGATAGCTGGGATGTGACTGGGGGAAGTCATATCTTGTGAGGAGCAAGGTAGAGTTTGCACAAGGTAGTGTCTAAGCGAGAGGTTGTAAACGGGGGAGTTTAGCTTTGAATTAGAGCTATCATAGTGGATTCATTCCTGGATTGGTATCCTCCAGACGTAAGTGCGCTGCACTGAACTGGGTTAACAAACTCATTGTGTTCTTAATCTTCTGCACTTTACTTTCCTTGTTCATCAAGTTATCGTATGTTTATGATGTTGGCACATTAGGCAACACATCGTATACCTAAACCCAAACGTGCACCACATTACGCTGCACATCTGTAACTTGCAACCGAAATTTCAATTGGCATCAGAGCAGGCACCCTGTTCTGCTTTAGGGTGAGCTCCAAGGAAGATACTTTCCGGAACCATGGTCAAGGACGAGACTTTGGTCAGCAAACCACCTCTTCTGGATGGCACAAACTATGATTATTGGAAATCACGCATGGCTGCTTTCTTAAAATCCATTGATAGTAGAACTTGGAAAGCAGTGCTAAGTGGTTGTGAACATCCCAAAATTAAGGATGCTAATGGAGCTGATACAGAAGAACTCAAACCAGAAGAAGATTGGACTCCAGCAGAAGATACACTAGCTCTTGGCAACAATAAAGCTTTAAATGCATTATTCAATGGAGTTGACAAAAACATGTTCAGACTCATCAAACAATGCACAGTTGCCAAAGATGCTTGGGAGATACTCAAGACAACTCATGAAGGGACCTCCAAGGTGAAAAACTCAAGACTTCAACTTCTGTACACAAAATTTGAGAATCTCAGAATGAAAGAGGAAGAGATTATTTATGACTTTCACATGAATATTCTTGACCTATCAAACTCCTTTGATTCCTTGGGAGAAAGGCTATCTGATGAGAAGATGGTAAGGAAAATCCTTAGATCCTTACCAAAGAGGTTTGACATGAAGGTCACAGCTATTAAAGAATCTCAGGACATTGCTAGTATGAAAGTAGAAGAAGTGGTAGACTCTTTTCAAACCTTTGAGATGAACTTCAGTAATAAACCTGAGAAGAAAGGGAAAAGCATAGTCTTCACCTCTAACACTGATAATGAGGAAGCTGATGAAGAGGACCTCTCAGATGATATAGCTCTTCTTGGAAAACAATTTAAGAGAATCTTGAAGAATGTGAGAAGAAAACCAAAGAGCAATGTGGAGCACATTCAGTTTGACATAAGGAAACAAGGAAATACTACAGCACAAACCAAAACTGATGACAAACCAATTCAAGACAGAGATGTTCAAAGCCATGAATGTGAAGGCTATGGTCACTATAAACCTGAATGTCCTACCTACTTGAAGAAACAAAAGAAGGGGCTATCTGTAAGTTGGTCTGATGAAGATGACTCTGAGAATGAGTTAGTTAATAAAGCTTCCAATCATATGAATGTCATGACTGATGTATGTTTCTCTGATAATGACTCATGTGATGAAGATTTCACTTACGAGGAACTAGCCTCAGCATACAAAGATCTATGCATCAGAAGTGAAGAAGTGTGCAGAAAAAATGCAGAACTAGAGATTACCATTAATCAACTTAAGTCAGAAAAATCAACAGCTGGAGAACAAAGGGCTATCATTGATCAACTCAAGATGAAAGAACAAAAGCTACAGGCAAAAGTAACCAACCTTGAAGATGAAGTCAAGCTAGTAACTTCTAATTTGGAAATCATGACCAAATCTGTTAGGATGCTTGGTACGGGAACAAAGAAGCTTAATGAGATTCTTAGTATCAGAAATCATGCTAATTATCCAACTGGGGTAGGTTATGGAAAAATTTACAGCAATGAAACCCTATAATCAAACTTTGTTCCTGCTCAATACAGATCTGACTTCAAGATGTTGCCACATCCTGCACCACATCAGAAACCTGTGAACAAAAGAAGATCCACTTCCTTGAAGTGTCACTACTGTGGTAAGTATGGCCATATCAAATCCTTCTGTTATAAGCTCTATGGTTATCCAAAGAAGAAACCTCAACCTAGAGTATATCATAGAAAGGCCAGAACCAAGAAAGAATGGAAGCCAAAAGTCAAAGTAGCTGCTCATATAGCTCACACATCCTTCAAAGCCTCATCTAAAGAAGATTGGTACTTTGATAGTGGTTGTTCCAGACACATGACAGGAGATGAAAGGTTTCTGGTAGACATCAAGTCATATACTTCAAGTTATGTGACCTTTGGTGATGGTGCTGAAGGACAAATCATGGGAATTGGGAAACTAATCAATAATGGTTTGCCCAAGCTTGATAATGTTCTGCTTGTTAAAGGACTGAAAGCTTATCTGATCAGTATAAGCCAACTATTTGATCAAGGGCTTAAAGTTGACTTCTCAAAGAATGAGTGTCTGGTCACTAACAACAAAGGTGAATTATTGATGAAAGGAGCCAGATCAGAAGATAACTGCTACTTATGGGTTCCTCAAGCAACAACTCATTCTACCACATGTCTTATAAGTCAAGAAGATGAAACAAGACTATAACACCAAAGTTATAAGCATCTGAGTCTAAAGGGAATGAAGAAACTTGTTTCTGAAGAAGACATCAGAGGGCCACCAAAGCTCACTATTGAAGAAGGAGATATATGTGGTAAAGGTCAGATTGACAAGCAAATCCATAAGTCACATCATATTTTTCAACATCAAGTGACATCTAAAGTGCATGATGTGGAACCAGATGTGGGCACATCAGACCCCCTACCTGAAGACTCTGAAGTTGAAGAAAATTTTGAGAAAGCAGATCAAGAGCCAGATCAAGGTCAAACAAGCAAGGGTCCTTCCATCAGAATTCAGAAGAATCATCCTAAAGAGCTCATCATATGAAATCCAGAATTACCAGTCATGACTAGGTCAAGGGAGGTAATCTCCAATGCTTGCTTTGTATCCACCATAGAACCAAAGAATGTTAAGGAAGCCTTGACAAATGAATGTTGGATTAATGCAATGCAAGAAGAATTGAACGAGTTCAAGAGGAATGAGGTGTGGAACTTAGTTCCAAGACCTGATGGGGTCAACATCATAGGCACCAAGTGGGTGTATAGGAACAAGTCTGATGAAAATGGTGTTGTCACAAGGAACAAGGCAAGGCTTGTAGCACAAGGATACTCTCAGATTGAAGGAGTAGACTTTGATGAAACCTTTGCTCCAGTAGCACGTTTTGAGTCTATAAGGTTACTTCTAGGAGTGACATGTATTTTGAAGTTCAAACTTTGTCAAATGGGTGTGAAGAGTGCCTTCCTCAATGGGTGCTTAAATGAAGAAGTGTATGTAGCACAGCCAAAGGGATTTGTTGATCCTAATCTCCCAGATCATGTCTACAGATTGAAGAAAGCTTTGTATGGATTGAAGCAAGCTCTTAGGGCTTGGTATGAAAGGCTAACCAAGTTTCTTCTACAGCAAGGGTACAAAAAGGGTGAAACAGACAAGACCTTGTTTGTGAGACAAGAAAAAGGAAAGCTCATGATAGCACAAATCTATGTAGATGATATTGTGTTTGGTGGCATGACTGATGCTTTGGTGAAACAATTTGTGCATCAAATGCAATCTGAATTTGAGATGAGCCTTGTAGGTGAATTAACCTATTTTATTGGTCTACAAGTAAAGCAAATGGAGGACACAATATTCATCTCTCAAAGCAAATATGCCAAGAATATTGTGAAGAAGTTTGGAATGGAGAGTGCAACACACAAGAGAACTCCTGCAGCAACTCATATTAAACTCACCAAGGATGAGAAAGGTGTCAGTGTTGATCAAAGCCTATACAGAAGCATCATTGGCAGTCTACTTTACCTCACAGCAAGTAGGCCTGATATCTCCTTTGCAGTTGGTGTATGTGCTAGATACCAAGCTGAGCCAAAGATGAGTCATCTCACACAAGTCAAGAGAATTCTAAAGTATGTGAACGGCACAAGTGACTATGGTATTATGTACTCTAATGGTGAAGACTCAAGGTTGACAGGTTATTGTGATGCTGACTGGGCAGGCAGTGCAGATGATAGGAAGAGTACCTCAGGTGGATGTTTCTTTCTGGGCAACAACCTAATTTCATGGTTCAGCAAGAAACAGAATTGTGTAGCTCTTTCAACAACAGAAGCTGAATATATCGCAGCAGGAAGCAGTTGTTCTCAATTGCTTTGGATGAAGCAGATGCTGAGTGAGTACAATGTGGAGCAAGATGTGCTCACATTATACTGTGACAATATGAGTGCTATAAATATTTCCAAGAATCCTATCCAACACAGTAGGACCAAGCACATTGATATTCGTCACCATTTTATCAGGGATCTAGTTGAAGACAAGGTTGTGACCTTAGAGCATGTAGCCACAGACAATCAACTTGCTGACATTTTTACAAAGGCTTTGGATGCAAAGAAGTTTGAGACATTAAGAGGCAAACTTGGTATTTGCCTTCTTGATGGCCAATAGCAATCTTGCTATTGAAGCGTGCAACGGAGACCTGCCTACTACTTCCGTTTGTTTATGCGCGCTATCCAAATGCAGTCATCACAGGTTTTTTCTCAACATAATATATCAAGACTATTCCACCTTTCATACCGTGATGAAGAACTATGAAGAAGATCCTGATGTAGAGTTTAATGTGGTCCACATTGGAGCCTCTGAGAAGAAGAAGCCTTATCCAGGGCTGAAGACTACAGATCATGCTATCTGTAAGAGCATTACTGAAGGCAAGGTCAAAGAATGACTTTTTTGATATAGAAGGAGTAGATTATGTGCAGAACAACTCAAAAGCATTTAAGTTTGTAAGCATAGGGCATAATCATAATCATAATCATAGCAATATGGATGATTCATTATGCTTAGTCATGATCATCAAAATATGGATGAATTTTATGCTTAGGATCACAGTCATAGAAATATGGGTGATTCACGTCACAGTCATAGCAATATGGGTGACTTAGTAACAATCATAGAAATATGGGTAACTTGTACTTGCTTAACTATGAATGCACATACAGCAACCATGAAGAATGAAAACTACAAGACAATGGATTGCTGGACTATATGGATTATGTGAAGACAACTACTAAAGAAATTGAAGACTACTGAAGCATCTATTTTTGAAGACCTTGGTCATGTGTTGGTGCTTAGAACATTTGTCAAAGATCCATCTACTTTGTATATTGCACATTTAATGGCCCCAGTACTATTTGATTACTCTTTCTGTTCTTAAACTTTTTGTCAACATTATGGCTAAAAAGGGGGAGAAAAGATAAGTAGTATATCCAGGGGGAGTAAGAGGAACGGTAGTGCAATATGTTTACTCTGGTACATGATGTGATACCAGATGTGTGCACATCGTTGAAGACAGAATGTGCTTGTATTCTTCACATCTTTTTGAAGACTTTGAAGAACCAGACGAATGAAGATTGATCCTTTGAAGACTGATGAAGATGGTGCTTGAATTTAGGGGGAGTAAAAAAATTTACTGAAGCTACTGAAGACACTTCCCCTCTTTACTGTGTGCATGACTCATCACCATGCTTGTATGTTGGGAGTTTTATTCTCTCAGAAGATATGAGGCAAGATTCCGCTGCTGCAACACCTCTGATGTTCTAATGATTCTCTCCAAAGTCTAGTTGGCTGACTCCAAAGGTTATTTTAGCCACAATTTGCCAAAGGGGGAGATTGTTAGTGTTTTCAACCTGTAAGGTTGAGTTTATTTTAGGGTTGACTTCATTTGTTAAAATAAGTCTTTGTTCCAGATGTGGTGACTGATGTGCACACATGTGGTACCTGAACTGAATGCCCTAAAAACGCGCCTTCAAATATTTGCGTGTGATCTTTGAAAAAGATTTGTTTTGAAACAAACATATTCACGCTAGCTTGCGCGCCAAGGAACGAGCTGAAAGATTGAAAAAGATTCAGAAAAGATTTAAAAGGCCGGTTTGTTACTAGAAGATTCAAAAAGATTTAAAACAAACATATCTTTTATTAAAAGATTGAGTTTGTTATTTGAAGATACAAAGGCTGGCTTTCAGGATCTCGCTCTATATAAAGAAGACTGAAGACATAGTTTTACTCACTGAATTTAGAATAATATTTTCTAGTCTTTAGATTTCAGTCTTTGTCCCTATAGTTTCTTGTTTCCATTGAGACTTGAACTTAGGGTTGTATTTAGCTCTTAAGCTTTTAAGCACAGAGCTGTTCCTTTTCTTGGTTCTAGTTTGAAACAAGATTTGGACTTTGAATCACTCAAAGCTTTGAAGCACGAGTTGGTTCTTTAGATTAGGAGTGCGTCTCCATCATTGAGTTTGTAAAAATCCTTGTGAGGAGCAAGGTAGGATAGCTGGGAAGTGACTGGGGGAAGTCATATCTTGTGAGGAGCAAGGTAGAGTTTGCACAAGGTTGTGTCTAAGCGAGAGGTTGTAAACGGGGGAGTTTAGCTTTGAATTAGAGCTATCATAGTGGATTCATTCCTGGATTGGTATCCTCCAGACGTAAGTGTGCTGCACTGAACTGGGTTAACAAACTCATTGTGTTCTTTATCTTTTGCACTTTATTTTCCTTGTTCATCAAGTTATCGTATGTTTATGATGTTGGCACATTAGGCAACACATCGTATACCTAAACCCAAACGTGCACCACATCACACTGCACATCTGTAACTGGAAACCGGAATTTCAGTATCAATTTGATTGGTTATTGGAAATGGCTATCTTTCTTATTGAAAGAAGCATTTTAGAAGGAATTTTTGCAATTATATTGACCAATGCATGTAAGGCAAAAGAAATGATTGTTTTTACAATAGAGAATTGTTGGTCTTCTAAGTGACAGGTCTATTGCAAACAGTGTGTACCTACCTTAATAGATAGGTAGGCTTTGCGTAAAAAAAAAGAAGAAAAAGAACTAAGTGGTAGGCTATTTAGCAAATGTATATGAGAATTAAATAACACCCCTCTCTTGCATGTGATGGAAGAGAATAAAAGATGGTAAATGTCCAAAAAAATTAGTGATTTTTTTAAGAAAATAAACACTAATGGCTATTTTTTTATAACATATACTTTACAGTTTAACAAAATAATTAGTCTCTCTTTTAGCAAACAATTATAGTTAAATATTAATTATCGGTTCAAAAAATTAGCATTACATATGTTTTAGGCACCAAAAACTCTACGTTCTAATAAAAGTTTAATTAATGGTAAGCACATAAATTTATGACTTAAAGGATATATTTGGTATAAAAAAAAGCAAAGGATCAATTAGGTGCTAAAAATGATTATAGTTAATTTAATTTCTTTAAAAATTAATCAAAGATAGCAAGAATGTAGTCCCTAGCTATCTCTTTGGAAAATGTGTATGAGAATTTGCGTGTGAGTTTTAAAATTGTTAGTGTTTTCAACCTGCAAGGTTGTGTTTATTTTAGGGTTGACTTCATTTGTTAAAATAAGCCTTTGGTCCAGATGTGGTGACTGATGTGCACACATGTGGTACCTGAACTGAATGCCCTATAAACGCGCTTTCAAATATTTGCGTGTGATCTTTGAAAAAGATTTGTTTTGAAACAAACATATCCACGCTAGCTTGCGCGTCAAGGAACGGGCTGAAAGATTGAAAAAGATTCAGAAAAGATTTAAAAGCTGGTTTGTTACTAGAAGATTGAAAAATATTCAAAAAGATTTAAAACAAACATATCTTTTATTAAAAGATTAAGTTTGTTTTTTGAAGAATAGAACAAACAGCTACCAGATCTCGTTCTATATAAAGGAGTGCTGAAGACATGTTTTATTCACTGAAATCAATATTCATAAATCTAGTCTTTAGGATTTCAAGTCTTTGTCCCTAGGATTTCTTGTTTCGATTGAAACTTGAATTAGGGTTGTATTTAGCTCTTAAGCTTTTAAGCACAGAGCTATTCCTTTTCTTGGTTCTAGTTTGAAACAAGATTTGGACTTTGAATCACTCAAAGCTTTGAAGCACGAGTTGGTTCGTTAGTTTAGGAGTGCGTCTCCATCATTGAGTTTGTAAAAATCCTTGTGGTTGAGCAAGGTCCTTGTGGGGAACAAGGTAGTAAAAATCCTTGTGGGGAACAAGGTAGGATAGCTGGGAAGTGACTGGGGGAAGTCATATCTTTTGGAGGAGCAAGGTAGAGTTGCACAAGGTAGTATCTAAGCGAGAGGTTGTAAACGGGGAGTTTAAGCTTTGAATTAGAGCTATCATAGTGGATTCATTCCTGGATTGGTATCCTCCAGACGTAAGTGCGTTGCACTGAACTGGGTTAACAAACTCATTGTGTTCTTTATCTTCTGCACTTTATTTTCCTTGTTCATCAAGTTATTGTATGTTTATGATGTTGGCACATTAGACAACACATCGTATACCTAAACCCTAACGTGCACCACATCACACTGCACATCTGTAACTTGCTACCGGAATTTCAATTGGCATAAGAGCAGGCACCCTGTTCTGCTTTAGGGTGAGCTTCAGGGAAGATACTTTCTGGAACCATGGACAAGGACGGAACTTTGGTCAGCAAACCACCTCTTCTTGATGGCACAAACTATGATTATTGGAAATCACGCATGGCTGCTTTCTTAAAATCCATTGATAGTAGAACTTGGAAAGCAGTGATAAGAGGTTGGGAACATCCCAAAATCAAGGATGCTAATGGAGCTGACACAGAAGAACTCAAACCAGAAGAAGATTGGACTCCAGCAGAAGATACACTAGTTCTTGGCAATAATAAAGCTTTAAATGCATTATTCAATGGAGTTGACAAAAACATGTTCAGACTCATCAAACAATGCACCGTTTCCAAAGATGCTTGGGAGATACTCAAGACAACTCATGAAGGAACCTCCAAGGTAAAAAGCTCAAGACTTCAACTTCTCCACTCAAAATTTGAGAATCTCAGAATGAAAGAAGAAGAGACTATATATGACTTTCATATGAGTATTCTTGACCTAGCAAACTCCTTTGATTCCTTGGGAGAAAGGCTATCTGATGAGAAGTTGGTAAGAAAAATTCTCAGATCATTGCCAAAGAGGTTTGACATGAAGGTCACAACTATTGAAGAAGCTAAAGATATTGCAAGCATGAAAGTAGAAGAGGTAGTGGGCTCTCTTCAAACCTTTGAGATGAACTTCAGTGAAAAAGTTGAGAAGAAAGAAAAAAACATAGCCTTTACCTCCAACACTGACAGTAAGGAAGCTGATGACGACCTTGACACTAGAGAAGATCTCTCAGATGAAATAGTATTGCTTGGAAAACAGTTCAACAAAATACTAAAGAGAGTAGATAGAAGATCAAGGAGGAATGTGGAGCACATCCAGCCCAACATCAGCACACAAGAAAACACCTTAGCAAAATCCATGACAGAAAAAGATAAGGGTGTTCGATGTTTTGAATGTGATGGTTATGGACACATAACATCTGAATGTGCCACATATTTGAAGAAGCAGAAGAAGGGTCTAGCAGTATCTTGGTCAGATGAAGAGAACTCTGACAATGAGTTGGAAGATATGACTGCAAACCATGTGAGGGTAACAACTGATGTGTGTCTTTCTGACAATGACTTTTCTGATGATGAAATCACTTATGAAGAGGTTGTCTCCATGAACAATGACCTGTACCTCAAAAGTGAAGAATTGTGCAGAACTTTGGTAGAACGGAATTACGATATCATGAGATTGAAGCGTGAAAAGCAGGAGCTACAAGAAAGGATAATTAGCCTTCAAGAGGAAATCAAGCAACTATCATTCAACCATGAAAGCATGACCAAATCTGTTAGAATGATGGGCACTGGAACGAAGAAGCTAAACGAAATTCTTAACATCAGAAATCATCTTGATGACCCAACCGGAAAAGGGTATGGAAAGACTTACAACAAAGAAACTCTACAATCAAGCTTTGTTCCTGCTCAAAAAGGATTTGACACTGAGATGATGTTGCCACATCCTGCACCACATCAGAGACACTCACACAAGAAGAAATCTACTGCTATAAAGTGTCACTACTGTGGAAAGAATGGTCATAAAAAGTCCTCCTGCTATAAGCTCTATGGTCACCCAAAGAAGGAATCCCAATCACAAACTAGAGCTTATCATGCAAAAGCCAAAGTCAAGAAAGAATGGAAGCCAAGAGTCCAAGAAGCTGCTCACATAGCTCATACATCCCTCAGAGCTTCATCAAGAGAAGATTGGTACTTTGATAGTGGCTGTTCAAGGCATATGACAAGTGTAGAAAAATACTTGAAAGACATTAAGTCATATACCACCAGCTATGTGACCTTTGGTGATGGAGCTAAAGGGAAGATCAAGGGAATTGGTAGACTTCACAACAGTGGATTACCAAAACTTGATGATGTTTTTGCTTGTGAAAGGGTTAAAGGCAAACTTGATCAGCATAAGTTAACTCTGTGATCAAGGACTAAAAGTTGATTTTACAAAGAATGAATGCCTTGTAACCACTGACAAAGGAGAGCTGCTGATGAAAGGAGAAAGGTCAAAAGACAATTGCTACTTGTGGATTCCTCCAGAAACAGCTCATTCTACTACATGTCTTATGAGTCAAAAAGATGAAGCAAAACTATGGCACCAAAAGCTTGGACACCTGCACTTAAGAGGCATGATGAAACTCATCTCCAAAGATGCTATTAGTGTTTTCAACCTGCAAGGTTGTGTTTATTTTAGGGTTGGCTTCATTTGTTAAAATAAGCCTTTGGTCCAGATGTGGTGAATGATGTGCACACATGTGGTACATGAACTGAATGCCCTATAAACGCGCTTTCAAATATTTGCGTGTGATCTTTGAAAAAGATTTGTTTTGAAACAAACATATCCACGCTAGCTTGCGCGTCAAGGAACGAGCTGAAAGATTGAA
Organism: Trifolium repens; assembly: GCA_030408175.1. NCBI lineage: Eukaryota > Viridiplantae > Streptophyta > Magnoliopsida > Fabales > Fabaceae > Trifolium > Trifolium repens. The sequence goes on along the minus strand of CP125850.1, from coordinate 42,196,332 downwards.
AAAGATTCAGAAAAGATTTAAAAGCGGGTTTGTTTCTAGAAGATTAAAAAAGATTTAAAACAAACATATCTTTTATTAAAAGATTAAGTTTGTTTTTTGAAGAATACAACAAACAGCTACCAGATCTCGTTCTATATAAAGGAGTGCTGAAGACATGTTTTATTCACTAAAATCAATATTCATAAATCTAGTCTTTAGGATTTCAAGTCTTTGTCCCTAGGATTTCTTGTTTCGATTGAAACTTGAATTAGGGTTGTATTTAGCTCTTAAGCTTTTAAGCACAGAGCTGTTCCTTTTCTTGGTTCTAGTTTGAAACAAGATTTGGACTTTGAATCACTCAAAGCTTTGAAGCACGAGTTGGTTCGTTAGTTTAGGAGTGCGTCTCCATCATTGAGTTTGTAAAAATCCTTGTGGTTGAGCAAGGTCCTTGTGGGGAACAAGATAGTAAAAATCCTTGTGGGGAACAAGGTAGGATAGCTGGGAAGTGACTGGGGGAAGTTATATCTTGTGGAGGAGCAAGGTAGAGTTGCACAAGGTAGCATCTAAGCGAGAGGTTGTAAACAGGGAGTTTAAGCTTTGAATTAGAGCTATCATAGTGGATTCATTCCTGGATTGGTATCCTCCAGACGTAAGTGCGTTGCACTGAACTGGGTTAACAAACTCATTGTGTTCTTTATCTTTTGCACTTTATTTTCCTTGTTCATCAAGTTATTGTATGTTTATGATGTTGGCACATTAGACAACACATCATATACCTAAACCCTAACGTGCACCACATCACACTGCACATCTGTAACTTGCTACCGGAATTTCAAAAATTATGGAGAGAATTGCATGTTGAAGATGGTTGACATGTGTTTCTTTGGAGGGAAAGAGAACAAAAAGAAATAATTGAATCATGTGATGAATGAGAATAAAACATATACTGTAGATTATAATGATTGTGTTTGTACTAATTATGTTAGAGGTAGATGATAAAAATATAGTGTTGCATGGATGACACACAAACCTATCATGTTGAATTGTTTTTGAAAGAAACAAAAAATTGAGTTATGAAACATGCTATGGAGGTATACACTTGCATATTTGCTAAGAGTTAATTGGTTTTTAAACTAAATTTTCTTCTATAAGATTTTTTTTTAAATGGCATATATATATATATATATGGGATTTGTTAATTTAATTTCAAATAAATTTAAAGTAAAAGACAATTTTAGAGTTTTTAAAAAAAAATAGCAAAACATGTTTTATCCTTCCTTAAAATTCTCAAACAACATTAACCCTCAATTTTCTAGTGTAAAATAACTAAATATCAAGGATTTTTTGTTCAAAGTAAAAAAGTGCACCTTGCTAATTTAGACCTTTATGTTTTTAAGTGGATCTAAATTAGCAAACTCATATATATATATATATATATATATATATATATATATTCTATAAGATCTAAACAAAGATATGATATAGTTTAACAAAATAATTAGCTATTAAGTTTAAATTAAATCTCCATATACTTTTCTTTTTTTTCAACATTATTCAACAATACGATTTTTAGTCATAATTATTACACAATATAAACAAAAATGACTAATTTGAATTAAATTTAATCTTACAAAAATTTAGCTGGTGATTAGTGTTTAATTTTTTTTTTCTTATCATTGTTAAAGAGATATCGAGCTTAAAGAAAACTTTACAGCAACACAAAGTTAATCAAATTTAATTAAATCATATAAGATTTAATAGACATGAATAGTTTAATATGTTTTTAATTTCTAAATTTTGCATTATATTTTAGTATAGTCCTTACATTTTAAAAGTCATTTTTAAAAAGCATATATTTTTTTTCCTAAAACTTCACTATCATTGTTGGATAGGTGAGTGTAAGTTAATTATGTTAGAATAGAATTGTGTAAATAATCTTATGTCATGCAATGATGAGCAAGAAATGTAAAAGTAGTCTATGCATATGTTATACTATTTGATTGCATGCATGCCAACTCACTTGGTATGAATTATGTTTCCCAAGTCAATTGCATGCAAGCCACGTAATATGAATAAAGGAGGATTGATAATGAGTTATGTGTTTTGATTTAATAGAATAGAATAGTTTAATATGTTTTTAATCTCTAAATTTTGCACTATATTTTAGTATAGTCCTTACATTTTAAAAGTCATTTTTAAAAAGCATATATTTTTTTTCGTCATCAATTTTTTTAAAAAAAATTTGCTCTTCATTATTTTGTTATGATTTTAGTAGATAATATTTTAGCCAATAATTATAAAGTACTAAAAAAATTCAAGTTTTGTCATCGAAAACAAAAATTTCAATTATGTTTGGATTAAAAAACTGTAAAGTGTTATTTATTTTTTTATATAAGTTTTAAGTATTTTAATTTCCATTAATATAAAATAATTTAGTAGTTGAAATATTCTAAATGAAGTATTCATTTTTGTTAATTGGTTAGAAGAGATAGCCCAAAAATAGATATGAATGGTGAATAATTGTACTGTAAAAAAGATTAATTTAATTACATTTGGAACAAAATTATCATAGAAGTAGTTTATAGCTAGAACCAACTGAACAATTTTTTTAGTAACGGTGTGATTCCATGTTTAAATTAAGGCAGTATTTAAAAAAGAGATATAAAATTTTAAGGAAAAATAATTAAGATTTTCTAAAGTTTAGACGACGGATTAGCAAATTTATGCATTAAGATTATCAATTTCAACAATGCCACGTTTTTTTGTTTGTTTTTTTATTAGTACCGATGTCTTTAGTAAGTTGCATGTGTTTTGATTGGACATCATTGTATCTTTTTGGATAATTGCCACTTGTGCCTGATAAGATGAGCACACTCTAATGGATGAGAATGAATTCTCTCTATTTTTTTCCTAAATTTTCTCAATTATTTCAATCTCCATCTTTTAATTCATTTTTTTTTTGTGGCTCAAAAAAAGTTTACCCTTATATGTCATTTGAGAGAATCAGTAAAAAAAAATGCAGCAAAAGTAAATATGTGTGGTTTCTACCTTTATGTGGTCTCTAATTTGGCACACCTTAAATAGATAAAATTCTTTCAGCAAATTACCCTAATTCCCCTTTGAAAACCCCAACACAATGATGTCATGTGTGATGTAATATGCAATGATAATAAGGACAGCTAGTAGTAGAGGTAATCATGATAGGAATATTTAGTAGTAGAGGTAATCATGATAGAGAAGCAATTATGGCACCATGTGACTATGGAAAGAAGAGGAATGAAATTGCATCAGATAGAATAGTAGATGTAGCACATGGGTGGATTTCAATCTTTTTATTCTTTTATTTTCTTTTATTTCTAGTAAAAATAACATGTTACTCAATTATTGGCCAAAGGGAAAATAGGGCACATGTGGATTCCATATGCAAGTCATCTATTAGCCAAAGCAAAATTAGGGCCAAGTTGGATTTCATGTGTGCCCTAACATGAAAGGTGTTTTCATGTTATTGGTCCTACATCATACGTACATCATCCATTACATAAGCAATTAGGGTTTTAGGGTTGAAATAGTAGCTAGCTAGTATGTTCTACTTTTAGTATAGTAAATAGAGAGATGGTTGGTTAGTGTGAAAGAGAAATTGGGCAAGAATTTATATAATTAATTGCTAAGTTTGACGAAAGTTATAATTATTTTGTGCTGTAAAATAAACTATAGAATTATCTAGATATAAACTATATAACAATGAAAAATAATATTTATTTTGTTCAATAAGATAAGATTACTTTAGTCATTGAAATAAAACAATGCTTGTGAACGGCATAATAAAGCGAGACAATACATAATTTTGATAACAAAACATTTTATAATTAAAATGCATCGAGTCAACAATACATAACCACATTAATCATTGAAACAAAATATAAATCAAGTGGATGCTACATAATTCAAGAAAGGAGACAAAATACAAATGTAAATAACATTATTTGTTAACAAAAAACTCCCACATATTTCCAAGCTTTCTTGTTCCAAATATGAGAGGTTTTTATTCTCTAAATTTTTTTGCTGCAAAAAAGAAGTGCTAAAATTACTCATAAAATAAGAAGAAAATTAATAAAATATAAGTATTTTATTGTAGCAAACCTTGAATTTAGAGACTAAAACTTGAATTGTAGCAAAATTTGAATAAGTCCTTTCAATCTCACCGATCATTTTATGGACATCTCTAAGGTACTCTCTAATGTAGTAGCATGCCAAAGTCTAGATCTCTTAAAATCAAATGAATGTAAAACATTCCACTTCAAACCAAATTAAACAAAGCCAAGGAAAACCTCTCCTGCAAGCAAAAAGAGACGATTTTTATTTGCAAGTTTCTTAAGTTAGCATAAAAACCAAAATCCTAAATTTTAGAACATTGCATCAAAGAATTGTCTTAAATAAGAGCAACACCCAATTGAAGAGTTTACACAGAGAAATATATTTTGAAGAAAAGAAAAGGTTTAGGAGATTAAGATTTAAATAAAAAGAGAATTGGATCCAATATAAAAAAATCGCAATAAAAAATCTTGAAGGAATTAAAGGTTGTGGGCTTCTAAAACACACAACAATCCAAATTCAATTTTACCCAATAAACATAAACATTGACCCAATTTATTTATAAATTGAATCAAAATCACAACCTAGAGGGGTAGACCATTTTTGATAAAAGCAAAACTCAAACAATCAGAAAATCAAAAGGAAAGTAATTAGGGATCGAAATTAGAACAAAAAATTAGTAAAGAAGAAAAGTAATCAAGAGCAAAATTGAAACTAAAATTGGAGAGGAAGAGAAAAGAAAAACAAAGATAAAACTTCATTCATCATCATCACCATAAACTACCACCATTTTCTTCAATCTTCAACATAACTCAAACCTATTTCATCAAAAACAAAAAACAAAAAAGGCAAAGTAACCAAACAAAAGAAAGAAGCAGAGAAGAAGAATCAAACCTCTTTCAACACCGCCGGCCAACCACCGCCACGAATCTGGCCAGCGCCACCGCCACGAATCGTGGTTCACAGTAGTACCTGGATGCAAGATAAAAAATAAATAAATTTCATGAAAGTTAAAATTTAAGGTTTGAAATCCAAAATTGAAATTATGAACATTAGAGAAAAAGAGATTTTTGGGGATGGGATGAATTGATTTTTGGTTGAAAAGAGATTTTTGGGTGAATTGATTTCGGTTGATTTGGGGTTTTTTTGGATTTTTGGAATTTTCCGATGGTGATGACCGGCGGTGGTTAGCCGGAATCTAGAATTCGCGGTGGCCAGCCGTCGAAATTTGGGGATGGGATGAACACCACCGGTGGTGTTCTTGTTGTTCTTCATGAACAACATGAAGATGTGGTGAGAGAAATGAGAGAGCGTATGATACAAGAGAGAGAGAGAGAGAGAGAGAGAGAGAGAGAGAGAGAGAGAGAGAGAGAAATTTGACAAATGGGAAAGTTTGGGAACGAGAAATGTATAGCCTATGACATGACACATATAGTGATGTGGTATTTATTTATTTAATTTAAAGTGAGATTACATGCTAACACACTATTGGACAAAGAAAAATTAGGGCACATGTAAGCATTTAGGGTTTTATTTAGGTTTGGAATTAGGGTTGGAATCATTTTAGGGTTGGAATTAGGGTTGGAATATTAACAAACATGTCTTACTTTTAGTATAGCTAATAGATAGATTAAGTTGTCATTGATATGCTGCATTTTTCCTGCTAAGATATTGTACATTATTAGGAAAATACACCATATTATTAGGGAAATTAAGAGGTGATTAGGGTTTACTAAGTTACACATTAGAGAAATTAGAAATAAGTAAGATAAGTATGATATTGTACATTTTAATATTTGTAGTTTTTTTAAGGAAGCTAAATAGAAAGAAAAAACTAAATTAAAATGATCATTAAGAAAAATGGTTTCCACTGCTTCATTCTTAAGGAGATCATGAACGTCATTTGGAGGAGAAGCATGAATTAAGAAGTCTGCATCTGAGAATTCTTGCAAATAAATCTGCACATTGATTTTCCTCTCTAATTGTGTGATAGAGAGAAACATTAGTTTGAGAGAGGAAATAGAGACATTCAGAGGCAGGTAAATCTTATCTTGATCTTCAACTGTTCTTCTCTATTTACAGGCAGAGAAAATAGGAAAATAGATCCGTTGAGAAGCTTACTTGAAGTGTTGGAACTCACGAAAAGTTGTTGAGCTTTTCAGTAAGGTGATTTTGACATCGTTTACAAAATGGTTAAAAACTGATCCGACGCTTTTGTCGTTGAAGAAACTGTCTATCCATTTTTGGTAAAGTTCAGGCACGCCTACTGACTTGACAGTTACTTTTCCTCTTTATCCTTTCCAAAGTCAAACCTTTTAGCTTATATATCATCGGCTAAAAGTTTGAGCATCTGTTAGAAAGATTGACATAGAGTCTAGGGTATGTTGTCTCAAAATCTGATTACTCAAAGTCTGACGATTTCAGGTTCTTGTGGTTCAGAGGTTGGTGCCACAACAAGAAAACTGTGATTTAGCTTCAAAGATTTTAGCGAAGACTATTTCTGATGCTAATAGCGTCCATTTAGCGTACACAAATGCCTATTTTGTGATTTATTATGTTTTACGAATCTTTGCATCAGTAATGTGGACTCTATTTTGGACGTTAATTTCTTTTATTTTAGCATCTATAAATTTGGGCACTAAATATTTTAAATTTTCGGATAGAGTAAACTGGTTCTGATGCTAAAAAAATTTATTTTCACTTTTATTTTCAATTTCTCTCACTTTTCCACTCACTTTAGTTTTCCTGCTGGTCGTAGTCACATGATGATGGAAATATGACTCACAAGTATAGGGGTTGCAAAGCGGCGTCCCGCACGTTTTGGCCGCCTTGTTTAAGTCTGTCCAAAAGTGGAGTTTGGAGGAGGCGGAGCAATTTAGGTGTCTGAGTTTAAAATTTAAGTCTGCTGTTTTTCGACAAGCTGACTGGCTGTTATCGGACTGGCCCATCAAACAATTTTTTTTAGTCATAAATTTACTATATGATTTACAAATTTTTTTAAACAACAAATATTTTGAACAACAAATAACAAAGTAAAAGGATAAAATTGGATTGGACTCACATGTGGGTTTAAATTTTGCCTCCATTTTTTCACCTCAAGTCTAGAAGAAAAAAACAACAAAAAATAGTTTTAAAAATGAACCCAGACCAATATCTACCTAGCCCCGCCCCGGTTTTTAAGCGGGTTAGGCGGGGCAGACTAACTTAAGGCACCAAGTCTAAAAATTCGGCTGAGTCCGCAAAAAATGGCATAGTTGACAATAACATATATTCAAAATATTGGCTTGAGAATAATCGATTAAACAAGATAAATGAAACATATGGTTAGAAACATGCATTTTCCAAAAGAGGTTGATGCTTGTGATATTCTTCTTTATTTGATTTGTTAGCTCCTTTCTTTGAAAGAACCAAACATTTTGCCTTGCTCCTTCAATTGGCATACTCAAAGAACCATATTTGAAAGCCCCTGATTCCCTCTTCCTCTTATGAATCTTGTACTTGAGTCTTTTTTCATCAAGTGTCCCTTTTTCATTCAAACTTTTCCATTTGTTCTAAAAAAAATTCACTAAATTTCATTACAATTTATTGAACAATATCCCTTTGATGGTAAAAAAAATTCAACCTGGCTTTAATATCTTTCAAACCAATTACCTTAAATGTGTTTGAGGGAGTTATGTTTAATGTGTTTCAATTTGGTAAAAAAAAAACCATAATTGATGTATCTGGATAATTCAATTTTATAAGAGAAAAGCCAAGTTATAAACCACAATTATAACTCCCTCAAAGATAATTCAACTTGGTAAAAAAAACCACAAAGATAACTCCCTCCGGCCACAATTGATGTATCTGGACTATAATACAGACCATCGATCGGATCATTTTTGCTTAGATTTGTGGCCGGAGGAAGTATATATGCATTACTAAGAAGATAATCACATCAGATCATCGATCCAGATCTTGTGTTGTTACTACCCACGAGAAATCAACGGTTTAATAACATAAGCTTGACAATGAGAAGAAAATCTGAAAGTCAAGATGAACAGAGCGGCGGCTACACATAAAAGGCAGAGTGAAAAAAAGTAGCGCACAATAAGAGTTTTCATCTCTACCATCAGATTAATCTAACTGTTGATAATCGAGTAGTAGAAATGGTTGCAGGGGATTTCGCTGTTGACGATCTGGATCGTCAAATCATATACTGATAAGTATCTTAATAGCTGAATGAACGCGACTTATTTAAGGCAAAAGTTTCTATATTATATTTTTCGAACACATACATTAGCATTCTCCTAATAAAAAAAGCAATTTAATTTTTAATATAAATTTAATATTTTTTGTGCACAACTAAGAAACTAACTTTGATTTTTGTAAGATTCAAATAATCTCTTAGTCTCAAAATAAATGATATGTTTGACAACCTTTACATTTGTCAATATACAACTTTAACCATTACTAGTATGTTAGTATGTGCCGTGCACGAGATTATTTTCTTTTTTAATATTATTTATATGTTTATTTTAATGATAGGTTTTGTATGATATAGATTTAACAATGTTACAGAATAAAGCTAGATTAAGAGTATTACTGATACACCGGAAAATGCACTATTTATTTAGTTAAATTAATATAATAATTCAGTTATTTTTATTTTGATTTCGTAACTTTATATAATAAATTGTTAATAATTTCTGGTATTTTATTTTATCAGATAAAAATCATTTGAGTTGAATAAAGGAGCGAAAACGGACTGAAAAGGAGCTAAAACGGACAAAAAGGACCACACAAGTGCAGCCCATATGGACCACACCTGCGTGGCCCAACAAACAAACAACACGTGGCATACACACCCCCCACTAGGAACCAATGTGGCGCACGCCACACTCTTAATTAAGAAGAAAAGAAAAATGGGCTTGGCCCAAAAGCAATGCATACCAGTCACGACTGCATCTCCCACCGTCCAGCATGTTTCAAATCAACGGTCCTCATAAAGTCCCACATCGGCCAACTTTGTTTTTGTTCTCTTGTGTATTAGTATAAATAGGACTTAGTTTGTCTCATTTGGAACACAACAACCAACTTGAAAAATAGTTGAAGAGAGAATTGAAAACTAGACCTTTGTCTTAAAAAGTTTTCTTCTCTTAGTTTAAAATTTTATTCCGGTGTCCGTACTTCCAAACTTTCTAATTCAGGTTCTTATTTTATTTTCTTGTCTTATTTTATTTTAAAGTTTTCTTCTCTTAGTTTAAAATTTTATTCCGGTGTCCGTACTTCCAAACTTTTTAATTCAGGTTCTTATTTTATTTTCTTGTCTTATTTTATTTTATGCTTTTATTTATTTTATGCTTTTATTTATTTATGTCTATTTATTTATTTGCTTATTTTATTTTTATGCCTTTAGTTTTAATTATGTCTAGCTAATTTAAATATTGCTAGGATGTGTAATTATGAGCTATTAGGGGTTCGGTAATTAAGTAGTGTGACTATATTTTTATATCCAATTTTTAGTAACGTGTTTTTATAATTTGTCACGAGAGTGAGAATTAATTAAGGGATAGGCCAACATTGACGAGAGTTGAGGCTTATACCGGATAGTAAAAATTGGACATTAATTCTAGAATCCGCGAGAGCTATTTAGGATTAATGAAATAGTTTTCTAAGCAGTTTTTAATTAAAACAAGATTTATAATTTGTCGCGAGAGCGAGAATTAACTAAAGTAAAAATCAAGAGAGCGAGAGCGTGAGATTTCTACTAGATAGTAAAAACTGAACATTAAGTCTAGTTTGCAACGAGAGTTGGAATTAGAATTTAATTAAATTATATTGATTTTCAAAGAGTACTTTATTAGCGGATGTGAGAACGAGAGTTAAGCATCACCTTTATAATCTATAATGCTAGTCAAAATTTGCGAGAGCTGAGATTAGTGTTTTTAAATCAATATAGTTTCGAAAACTAAAATTTGTAGTCAAACACGATTTAAGTACTGAACCCCCCAAAGGCAACTAAGATCACATTCTAGCAATACGCTTTCTTATTATTACAAAAACCAAAAATATTTTATTATTTAAAACTTTCTCATTTATTATTAAGCCTTAGATTTACAAAGTGACATTAGATAACGGTAGGTCGACTATTGGTCCCTGTGGGTTCGATATCTTTTAAAACTACGCGACAAGGCTGTATACTTGCAGTCACGTTGTCGTCGCATCAAGTTTTTGGCGCCGTTGCCGGGGACCAATTTAGTCGATATCGTAACTCCAGTGTTACACCGTAGAGACTAAGGCATTTTAATTTTAATTTTTATTTTTCCCTTCGCTTGTTGCATGCCAAGTACTCGCTCTAGAGGCGAAGAATTGGAGCAACTAGTTAGCGAACCTGAACGTCTTCTAAGAATAAGACGTAAGAATTTAGAAAATCAATTAGAGAATCCTCTTCCTGAAATAGTTAGAGAATCAGAAATGGCTGAAGGACCACAAGAACGACCACTAAGGTCTTACGCTATTCCTTCGCAACAAGAACCGCACAATAGCATCGCTGCCCCCGCTATTGAAGCAAACAATTTTGAGCTTAAACCTTCATTGTTGACAGCCGTACAACAAAACCAATTCTCCGGAAACCCCACGGACGATCCCAATCTTCATTTATCCATATTCTTGCAATATGCGGATACCGTGAAGGCAAGTGGTGTCAGTCCCGAAGCTATAAGACTTCGCTTATTCCCGTTCTCATTAAGAGATAGAGCTAGAGCTTGGCTCCAGTCCCTATCATCCAACTCAGTCACTACTTGGGACGAGTTGAAGAAAGTCTTTTTAGCTAGATACTTCCCACCTAGCAAAACAGCTATGTTAAGAGCTCAAATTTATGGATTTAAACAAAAAGACAACGAGTCTCTTTTCGAAGCATGGGAAAGATACAAAGACATTATTAGGCTATGCCCATATCATGGACTCGAAGATTGGTTGATTATCCATACGTTTTACAATGGTCTCTTGTATAACACAAGAATGACAGTAGATGCCGCAGCTGGCGGTGCACTAATGGATAAGGCCTACAGTGAAGCATATCAGCTTATTGAAAGCATGGCTCAAAACCACTACCAATGGGAAAGCGAAAGAGCTACCGTGGAGAAACCCCAAACAAAGGGCGGTATGTACGAAATCAGCGGCATAGACCACGTCAATGCCAAATTAGATGCCCTAACCAAAAAGTTAGAAAGCCTAACCACCGCACCCACAGCCACCGTGGCTGCAACAACCCAAAATTGTGAGGTGTGTGGAGTTCAAGGACACGTAGCTGCAGAATGTCATGTCCTAACAGGAGTTCCCCTAGAACAAGCAAACTACACTCAAGGAAACTCCTACAATTACATCCAAAGGAACCATCCGTACCTTTCGTACACAAGTAACAACGCTTTGTATGCACCTGGCCAAGCACCTTCTTCTGCACCACCAGGATTCCAAAAACCTGCTTACCCTGCTCAAAATGCTCCTAGGAAGTCAAACCTTGAATTGATGATGGAGAACTTCATAGCCGTCCAAACTCAAACTAACAAGGAAGTCCTAAATCAAAACATACACACTAGTGAGCAAATTAAGCAATTAACAAATCAAAACATACACACTAGTGAGCAAGTTAAGCAATTAACAAGCAAATTAGATATCCTAGCCACACACAATAAAATGCTTGAAACTCAAATTTCTCAAGTGGCCCAACAACAAGCATCTACTTCTGCACCTGCAGGCATATTTCCTGGCCAGCCTCAGCCAAATCCTAAGGGACATGTGAATGCTATTATATCACGAAGTGGGACACAATATGATGGACCAGCTGATCCTAGAACTGAGAATCCAGCCATGCAGCCCAATACTAATGAACCAAAAGAAAAGGAGGATAGTGGAGAGGAAACCAAAGAGAAACCTTACGTTCCTCCCCCACCATATAAACCACCCATCCCGTATCCTCAAAGATTAGTACAATCCAAAAACGTAGGGCAGTTTAAGAAATTTGTAGAGCTTCTACAAAAACTAAACATCACAATAACTTTTACGGAAGCTATTAACCAAATGCCCTCGTACGCAAAATTTCTCAAAGAAATGTTAACCAATAAGAAAAAGATTGATGAAGAAACCGTTATGCTTACTGCCGAGTGTAGCGCCATTCTTCAAAACAAAATGCCTCCTAAACTTCAAGACCCAGGAAGTTTTTCCATACCTTGTGTTATTGGACCGTATGTTATAGATAAAGCCCTATGCAATTTAGGAGCTAGTATTAGCTTAATGCCCATGTCCATATGCGAAAAACTTAAGTTAGGAGATTTGAGACCAACTAAAATGTCCATCCAATTCGCGGACCGTTCCATTAAATACCCCCTAGGTATTATAGAAAACGTGCCAGTACGCGTAGGTCAATTCTTTATCCTTACTGATTTCATAGTCATGAACATTAAAGAGGACTCCAATACACCTATCATTTTAGGAAGGCCCTTCTTAGCAACCGCCGGTGCCATAATAGATGTAAAGAGAGGAAAACTCACTTTTGAAGTGGGTGAAGAAAAAATTGAGTTTATTTTAACTAAATTCATGAGAGCACCAGCCGTAGATGATAGTTGCTACATGTTAGACGTCATCAAAGAAAATCAGAAAGGAATAGGGAAGGATCAAAATAAAAATTCTAAAAACCTAAGAACATCCACCCCTCTGACCCTTAAAAATGATGACGCTCTAGGTGAATGTTTAGGAACCCCACCAGAATTTCAAAAAGGAGCCCCTGCTGCTCTAACCAAATTAAAAAGCCCCATTGTTAAACAAATACCTCCCGACATATTAAAAACTCACTCAAAGAGCAATATCCCTCAAGATAAGACACCTTCTCCTGTCTCCAAGAAAAAGAAAGGAAAGAAGAAAAGACCTATGAAATGGTCTGAGATGTTCCAATGGAGACCTAAGAATATTCAGAAAAATATTAGAAATGTGAGTCTAGAGGAAGAGCCACATTGATCTATGGAGCTAAGAAGTCGAGCTAACCGACTTTAAACAAAGCGCTACATGGGAGGCAACCCATGACTTTTTATTTTTGCTCTTTTCAAATTTTAGATTTAATTTTATTTTGCTGCTATTTTATTTTTAATTTTTGTTATACTGATGATTCAGTGACTAATAGAGCTCCCACGCACATTTCTCTAAATGTTGCTGCTGGTGGGGGCGCCCAGTTTGTTCCGCTTTCACACACTACACACTTTTCTAACACTTTTGCAGGTAGTTCCTCCACGTCAAGACAGAGTACCATTGACGATGTGCTCTATTAAATACGGGCTCAAAAATGCTCTCAACCAAGAGCGTGATGGACTTTTTTTTTATGCTATGCATCAGAAACAAAAGGAGATGATGGAACAAATGCAGCATATGCAAGCCCAGCAAACACAAATTCCTTAAAACCAACACGAGATGCAGGGCTATCATAACAGATGGGAAAGCTCAGAAGAGCACCGCCAACAGCAGCTCGACAACGTCATACAAGGGCTAGGCGGTTAGAGGCTCCAGTTCAATAACCTTCAGAATTATACGCAGCCTCCCTCGTCATTTTTCACACCATTCCAGGTTTTACACTCCAATTCTTCGCTTAAGTCGCAACAGTGAGGACACTGTTGGATTTAAGTTTAGGGGAGGAGTTTTACCGCTTTCATTTATTTTCAGTTATTTCAATTTCTATTAGTTTAATTTCCCTTTCGCATAATAAAAAAAAAATTAATTAAATTTATAGTCATTCTCTGGTCTTTTTAAATTTTTCCTTTTCTTGAGCCAATTTAAAATTTTTTCTAATGATTTAGGACAATAGCTCACCTAGAAAGTATATAGGTTAAGAAAGGACAAGAGGCTAAGTTAAGAAAACTAGGGAATTTTTCAAACCAAATCGGTATTTTTCCAACACCCAGAAGTCTCCCTAGTATGAATATCAATTTGAATACCCATTGTGCCAAAATCTCTTAATTTAAATTTGTGGATTCCTTTAGTAGTTTATTTACTCAGTCGGACACCATCTATAAAGTCACACATTAAGTAATTAAGTCGATGAATATAAGCGAATCATCTAACGCATTGAAAAGGTCATACTGTGGTAATACGGTTAAACCTTGAAGAAAAAAAAAACATAATTAATGCTTATGAAAATGATACAAAATTTCTTTTGCATCAAGTTATATTGCGAAAAAGAAAAAAGAGAAAGAAAGAGATGAATAAAATCGCTAACCGACTTTCTTACCATGTGTGTGGCATAGATAAAGGGTCTTAATGTGACTGTCTTGAATGAACAAGGATAAAACAAAGAAGAAGATTTAGATTTTAGTACAACGGCATGATCCAAATTCGGTATTCATAAAGGGGAGAACTTTGTGTGTCGTTGAAATACCCTTCTTGATTGAATAAGCACCTAATTAATTGATCTTAGCCGATTTGAATTTCTGACCGCGTATGAGTACTCGTGATGTTGTTTTTCTCTAAGTCTGTGTGTGTGTGAGTTGCTTTGCATTTTAAATGTTTTCTATACGCAAGCTAAATTGCTTGAGGACAAGCAATGGTTCAAGTTTAGGGGAGTTTGATACACCGGAAAATGCACTATTTATTTAGTTAAATTAATATAATAATTCAGTTATTTTTATTTTGATTTCTTAACTTTATATAATAAATTGTTAATAATTTCTGGTATTTTATTTTATCAGATAAAAATCATTTGAGTTGAATAAAGGAGCGAAAACGGACTGAAAAGGAGCTAAAACGGACAAAAAGGACCACACAAGTGCAGCCCATATGGACCACACCTGCGTGGCCCAACAAACAAACAACACGTGGCATACACACCCCCCACTAGGAACCAATGTGGTGCACGCCACACTCTTAATTAAGAAGAAAAGAAAAATGGGCTTGGCCCAAAAGCAATGCATACCAGTCACGACTGCATCTCCCACCGTCCAGCATGTTTCAAATCAACGGTCCTCATAAAGTCCCACATCGGCCAACTTTGTTTTTGTTCTCTTGTGTATTAGTATAAATAGGACTTAGTTTGTCTCATTTGGAACACAACAACCAACTTGAAAAATAGTTGAAGAGAGAATTGAAAACTAGACCTTTGTCTTAAAAAGTTTTCTTCTCTTAGTTTAAAATTTTATTCCGGTGTCCGTACTTCCAAACTTTTTAATTCAGGTTCTTATTTTATTTTCTTGTCTTATTTTATTTTAAAGTTTTCTTCTCTTAGTTTAAAATTTTATTCCGGTGTCCGTACTTCCAAACTTTTTAATTCAGGTTCTTATTTTATTTTCTTGTCTTATTTTATTTTATGCTTATATTTATTTTATGCTTTTATTTATTTATGTCTATTTATTTATTTGCTTATTTTATTTTTATGCCTTTAGTTTTAATTATGTCTAGCTAATTTAAATATTGCTAGGATGTGTAATTATGAGCTATTAGGGGTTCGGTAATTAAGTAGTGTGACTATATTTTTATATCCAATTTTTAGTAACGTGTTTTTATAATTTGTCACGAGAGTGAGAATTAATTAAGGGATAGGCCAACATTGACGAGAGTTGAGGCTTATACCGGATAGTAAAAATTGGACATTAATTCTAGAATCCGCGAGAGCTATTTAGGATTAATGAAATAGTTTTCTAAGCAGTTTTTAATTAAAACAAGATTTATAATTTGTCGCGAGAGCGAGAATTAACTAAAGTAAAAATCAAGAGAGCGAGAGCGTGAGATTTCTACTAGATAGTAAAAACTGAACATTAAGTCTAGTTTGCAACGAGAGTTGGAATTAGAATTTAATTAAATTATATTGATTTTCAAAGAGTACTTTATTAGCGGATGTGAGAACGAGAGTTAAGCATCACCTTTATAATCTATAATGCTAGTCAAAATTTGCGAGAGCTGAGATTAGTGTTTTTAAATCAATATAGTTTCGAAAACTAAAATTTGTAGTCAAACACGATTTAAGTACTGAACCCCCCAAAGGCAACTAAGATCACATTCTAGCAATACGCTTTCTTATTATTACAAAAACCAAAAATATTTTATTATTTAAAACTTTCTCATTCAATATTAAGCCTTAGATTTACAAAGTGACATTAGATAACGGTAGGTCGACTATTGGTCCCTGTGGGTTCGATATCTTTTAAAACTACGCGACAAGGCTGTATACTTGCAGTCACGTTGTCGTCGCATCAAGTTTTTGGCGCCGTTGCCGGGGACCAATTTAGTCGATATCGTAACTCCAGTGTTACACCGTAGAGACTAAGGCATTTTAATTTTTATTTTTATTTTTCCCTTCGCTTGTTGCATGCCAAGTACTCGCTCTAGAGGCGAAGAATTGGAGCAACTAGTTAGCGAACCTGAACGTCTTCTAAGAATAAGACGTAAGAATTTAGAAAATCAATTAGAGAATCCTCTTCCTGAAATAGTTAGAGAATCAGAAATGGCTGAAGGACCACAAGAACGACCACTAAGGTCTTACGCTATTCCTTCGCAACAAGAACCGCACAATAGCATCGCTGCCCCCGCTATTGAAGCAAACAATTTTGAGCTTAAACCTTCATTGTTGACAGCCGTACAACAAAACCAATTCTCCGGAAACCCCACGGACGATCCCAATCTTCATTTATCCATATTCTTGCAATATGCGGATACCGTGAAGGCAAGTGGTGTCAGTCCCGAAGCTATAAGACTTCGCTTATTCCCGTTCTCATTAAGAGATAGAGCTAGAGCTTGGCTCCAGTCCCTATCATCCAACTCAGTCACTACTTGGGACGAGTTGAAGAAAGTCTTTTTAGCTAGATACTTCCCACCTAGCAAAACAGCTATGTTAAGAGCTCAAATTTATGGATTTAAACAAAAAGACAACGAGTCTCTTTTCGAAGCATGGGAAAGATACAAAGACATGATTAGGCTATGCCCATATCATGGACTCGAAGATTGGTTGATTATCCATACGTTTTACAATGGTCTCTTGTATAACACAAGAATGACAGTAGATGCCGCAGCTGGCGGTGCACTAATGGATAAGGCCTACAGTGAAGCATATCAGCTTATTGAAAGCATGGCTCAAAACCACTACCAATGGGAAAGCGAAAGAGCTACCGTGGAGAAACCCCAAACGAAGGGCGGTATGTACGAAATCAGCGGCATAGACCACGTCAATGCCAAATTAGATGCCCTAACCAAAAAGTTAGAAAGCCTAACCACCGCACCCGCAGCCACCGTGGCTGCAACAACCCAAAATTGTGAGGTGTGTGGAGTTCAAGAACACGTAGCTGCAGAATGTCATGTCCTAACAGGAGTTCCCCTAGAACAAGCAAACTACACTCAAGGAAACTCCTACAATTACATCCAAAGGAACCATCCGTACCTTTCGTACAAAAGTAACAACGCTTTGTATGCACCTGGCCAAGCACCTTCTTCTGCACCACCAGGATTCCAAAAACCTGCTTACCCTGCTCAAAATGCTCCTAGGAAGTTAAACCTTGAATTGATGATGGAGAACTTCATAGCCGTCCAAACTCAAACTAACAAGGAAGTCCTAAATCAAAACATACACACTAGTGAGCAAATTAAGCAATTAACAAATCAAAACATACACACTAGTGAGCAAGTTAAGCAATTAACAAGCAAATTAGATATCCTAGCCACACACAATAAAATGCTTGAAACTCAAATTTCTCAAGTGGCCCAACAACAAGCATCTACTTCTGCACCTGCAGGCATATTTCCTGGCCAGCCTCAGCCAAATCCTAAGGGACATGTGAATGCTATTATATCACGAAGTGGGACACAATATGATGGACCAGCTGATCCTAGAACTGAGAATCCAGCCATGCAGCCCAATACTAATGAACCAAAAGAAAAGGAGGATAGTGGAGAGGAAACCAAAGAGAAACCTTACGTTCCTCCCCCACCATATAAACCACCCATCCCGTATCCTCAAAGATTAGTACAATCCAAAAACGTAGGGCAGTTTAAGAAATTTGTAGAGCTTCTACAAAAACTAAACATCACAATAACTTTTACGGAAGCTATTAACCAAATGCCCTCGTACGCAAAATTTCTCAAAGAAATGTTAACCAATAAGAAAAAGATTGATGAAGAAACCGTTATGCTTACTGCCGAGTGTAGCGCCATTCTTCAAAACAAAATGCCTCCTAAACTTCAAGACCCAGGAAGTTTTTCCATACCTTGTGTTATTGGACCGTATGTTATAGATAAAGCCCTATGCGATTTAGGAGCTAGTATTAGCTTAATGCCCATGTCCATATGCGAAAAACTTAAGTTAGGAGATTTGAGACCAACTAAAATGTCCATCCAATTCGCGGACCGTTCCATTAAATACCCCCTAGGTATTATAGAAAACGTGCCAGTACGCGTAGGTCAATTCTTTATCCTTACTGATTTCATAGTCATGAACATTAAAGAGGACTCCAATACACCTATCATTTTAGGAAGGCCCTTCTTAGCAACCGCCGGTGCCATAATAGATGTAAAGAGAGGAAAACTCACTTTTGAAGTGGGTGAAGAAAAAATTGAGTTTATTTTAACTAAATTCATGAGAGCACCAGCCGTAGATGATAGTTGCTACATGTTAGACGTCATCAAAGAAAATCAGAAAGGAATAGGGAAGGATCAAAATAAAAATTCTAAAAACCTAAGAACATCCACCCCTCTGACCCTTAAAAATGATGACGCTCTAGGTGAATGTTTAGGAACCCCACCAGAATTTCAAAAAGGAGCCCCTGCTGCTCTAACCAAATTAAAAAGCCCCATTGTTAAACAAATACCTCCCGACATATTAAAAACTCACTCAAAGAGCAATATCCCTCAAGATAAGACACCTTCTCCTGTCTCCAAGAAAAAGAAAGGAAAGAAGAAAAGACCTATGAAATGGTCTGAGATGTTCCAATGGAGACCTAAGAATATTCAGAAAAATATTAGAAATGTGAGTCTAGAGGAAGAGCCACATTGATCTATGGAGCTAAGAAGTCGAGCTAACCGACTTTAAACAAAGCGCTACATGGGAGGCAACCCATGCCTTTTTATTTTTGCTCTTTTCAAATTTTAGATTTAATTTTATTTTGCTGCTATTTTATTTTTAATTTTTGTTATACTGATGATTCAGTGACTAATAGAGCTCCCACGCACATTTCTCTAAATGTTGCTGCTGGTGGGGGCGCCCAGTTTGTTCCGCTTTCACACACTACACACTTTTCTAACACTTTTGCAGGTAGTTCCTCCACGTCAAGACAGAGTACCATTGACGATGTGCTCTATTAAATACGGGCTCAAAAATGCTCTCAACCAAGAGCGTGATGGAATTTTTTTTTATGCTATGCATCAGAAACAAAAGGAGATGATGGAACAAATGCAGCATATGCAAGCCCAGCAAACACAAATTCCTTAAAACCAACACGAGATGCAGGGCTATCATAACAAATGGGAAAGCTCAGAAGAGCACCGCCAACAGCAGCTCGACAACGTCATACAAGGGCTAGGCGGTTAGAGGCTCCAGTTCAATAACCTTCAGAATTATAAGCAGCCTCCCTCGTCATTTTTCACACCATTCCAGGTTTTACACTCCAATTCTTCGCTTAAGTCGCAACAGTGAGGACACTGTTGGATTTAAGTTTAGGGGAGGAGTTTTACCGCTTTCATTTATTTTCAGTTATTTCAATTTCTATTAGTTTAATTTCCCTTTCGCATAATAAAAAAAAAATTAATTAAATTTATAGTCATTCTCTGGTCTTTTTAAATTTTTCCTTTTCTTGAGCCAATTTAAAATTTTTTCTAATGATTTAGGACAATAGCTCACCTAGAAAGTATATAGGTTAAGAAAGGACAAGAGGCTAAGTTAAGAAAACTAGGGAATTTTTCAAACCAAATCGGTATTTTTCCAACACCCAGAAGTCTCCCTAGTATGAATATCAATTTGAATACCCATTGTGCCAAAATCTCTTAATTTAAATTTGTGGATTCCTTTAGTAGTTTATTTACTCAGTCGGACACCATCTATAAAGTCACACATTAAGTAATTAAGTCGATGAATATAAGCGAATCATCTAACGCATTGAAAAGGTCATACTGTGGTAATACAGTTAAACCTTGAAGAAAAAAAAACATAATTAATGCTTATGAAAATGATACAAAATTTCTTTTGCATCAAGTTATATTGCGAAAAAGAAAAAAGAGAAAGAAAGAGATGAATAAAATCGCTAACCGACTTTCTTACCATGTGTGTGGCATAGATAAAGGGTCTTAATGTGACTGTCTTGAATGAACAAGGATAAAACAAAGAAGAAGATTTAGATTTTAGTACAACGGCATGATCCAAATTCGGTATTCATAAAGGGGAGAACTTTGTGTGTCGTTGAAATACCCTTCTTGATTGAATAAGCACCTAATTAATTGATCTTAGCCGATTTGAATTTCTGACCGCGTATGAGTACTCGTGATGTTATTTTTCTCTAAGTCTGTGTGTGTGTGAGTTGCTTTGCATTTTAAATGTTTTCTATATGCAAGCTAAATTGCTTGAGGACAAGCAATGGTTCAAGTTTAGGGGAGTTTGATACACCGGAAAATGCACTATTTATTTAGTTAAATTAATATAATAATTCAGTTATTTTTATTTTGATTTCGTAACTTTATATAATAAATTGTTAATAATTTCTGGTATTTTATTTTATCAGATAAAAATCATTTGAGTTGAATAAAGGAGCGAAAACGGACTGAAAAGGAGCTAAAACGGACAAAAAGGACCACACAAGTGCAGCCCATATGGACCACACCTGCGTGGCCCAACAAACAAACAACACGTGGCATACACACCCCCCACTAGGAACCAATGTGGCGCACGCCACACTCTTAATTAAGAAGAAAAGAAAAATGGGCTTGGCCCAAAAGCAATGCATACCAGTCACGACTGCATCTCCCACCGTCCAGCATGTTTCAAATCAACGGTCCTCATAAAGTCCCACATCGGCCAACTTTGTTTTTGTTCTCTTGTGTATTAGTATAAATAGGACTTAGTTTGTCTCATTTGGAACACAACAACCAACTTGAAAAATAGTTGAAGAGAGAATTGAAAACTAGACCTTTGTCTTAAAAAGTTTTCTTCTCTTAGTTTAAAATTTTATTCCGGTGTCCGTACTTCCAAACTTTCTAATTCAGGTTCTTATTTTATTTTCTTGTCTTATTTTATTTTAAAGTTTTCTTCTCTTAGTTTAAAATTTTATTCCGGTGTCCGTACTTCCAAACTTTTTAATTCAGGTTCTTATTTTATTTTCTTGTCTTATTTTATTTTATGCTTTTATTTATTTTATGCTTTTATTTATTTATGTCTATTTATTTATTTGCTTATTTTATTTTTATGCCTTTAGTTTTAATTATGTCTAGCTAATTTAAATATTGCTAGGATGTGTAATTATGAGCTATTAGGGGTTCGGTAATTAAGTAGTGTGACTATATTTTTATATCCAATTTTTAGTAACGTGTTTTTATAATTTGTCACGAGAGTGAGAATTAATTAAGGGATAGGCCAACATTGACGAGAGTTGAGGCTTATACCGGATAGTAAAAATTGGACATTAATTCTAGAATCCGCGAGAGCTATTTAGGATTAATGAAATAGTTTTCTAAGCAGTTTTTAATTAAAACAAGATTTATAATTTGTCGCGAGAGCGAGAATTAACTAAAGTAAAAATCAAGAGAGCGAGAGCGTGAGATTTCTACTAGATAGTAAAAACTGAACATTAAGTCTAGTTTGCAACGAGAGTTGGAATTAGAATTTAATTAAATTATATTGATTTTCAAAGAGTACTTTATTAGCGGATGTGAGAACGAGAGTTAAGCATCACCTTTATAATCTATAATGCTAGTCAAAATTTGCGAGAGCTGAGATTAGTGTTTTTAAATCAATATAGTTTCGAAAACTAAAATTTGTAGTCAAACACGATTTAAGTACTGAACCCCCCAAAGGCAACTAAGATCACATTCTAGCAATACGCTTTCTTATTATTACAAAAACCAAAAATATTTTATTATTTAAAACTTTCTCATTCAATATTAAGCCTTAGATTTACAAAGTGACATTAGATAACGGTAGGTCGACTATTGGTCCCTGTGGGTTCGATATCTTTTAAAACTACGCGACAAGGCTGTATACTTGCAGTCACGTTGTCGTCGCATCAATTACTTCGTTTCTCATTTTACACTATTATGAGATAGATTCTTTATCTCATCTTCATCCCCGAAACTATATAGTGATCCTATAAATATAAAATAATTATAAACTTCATTATCAAAGAAAAATATGCTTTAAATTTGTCATGGCCTTAAAATTTTTTGGAACCGTACCCATAAAATTCAAATATACCATGATTTGTGTTTTTCATCTTGTGCCAACTCTTTATCGAAAATTTACATTAGATTCATTGTCAAACACGAGATAATTTTTATTTTTTTCAATAATATTTATTTCCATATGTTATTTTTGTTTTGAAGGTTGTCTATGTCTTTTTTACATTTTATATTATTTACAAGGTTATCTACGTTTTTTCAATTGTCTATGAGATTAATTTCTTTTAATTTATTTGAGTATGAAAATACGATATATCTTTAACACGGGACACTGTAGGACTTCATCAACAAAAAATAATTGTAAATTTATACTAATTTTTAAATGAAAAGTAACATACTTTGACCTTTTTCTATTCTCAAATTTTTTCTTTTGACCGTGTCACAAAGAAGCAATCTACACGCGTGAGCGTCAAATGGAAAAACCTATGTGTGAATCTCTCCACTCACATTAATAAATTAAGCTTCTTAAAAAAGTTCGAACGAAGGTTATGGAAAGTTTAAAAAGTTCGAACGAAGGTTATGGAAAGTTTAAAATAGCATATGTAACATCCCAATTTTTAATTAATAGAAGAATATTAATTAAATGAGTATTTTAGAAACTTAATTGAAAACTAAGGGTTACCAAGGCCTAAGTGGAATCAAGAGATTTTCCACTCACTAATACTCTCTCAAGCCTCCCATATCATTACTCCTCAAACCCCCCAATTGTATACCAAAGCTCTATTTAAGAGACAAGGCAAAAAGCCAAGTCAGTTAACTCCCTCCTCTCACTTTCTCCCTCACGCCACCCAACAACAACAACCCAAACCATTACATTTCCCTTTTGTTCTTCAATTAGTTATTCATGAAACCAGACCATTTATGCAAGTTCCTTCTCCTTCCAATTCTTGTACGAAAACCCACATGCAATGGAGTTAATTATTGGTGAAAAACTTCAAGGATTTGGGAAGATAAATGAGGCATATCAACACCCCTCTTTGGAATTAAGCCTTGAAGTGAAGTAATTATAACCACTGTATGTTTTGGCTACCCAGCAGGTTGATAAACTACTGTTCTAACTCTTGGGGTAAGAATCAATTTAATCAATTCCTTTCCTTTTTCCCTTCTCTAGATTTAACCCTTAAAACTCAAATTCTCAATCCTTACTGTTTTGATGCTGCATGCGAGTGTTTTTCCTTCGTGGGTAACTGGATTATTAAGTATGAATCAAAGGATGGAAGCTTGGAGGCAGCAGTCATCAAACAGAGCAATTTTGCTGTCAGATCGCGGAACTCGCTGAGCGAGTAAGTAACTCGCTGCAGCGAGTATAGCAGAAGGGTACCTGCTGCTGCTGCATGCATGTCATCTTCTGTAGCTCTTTTCATTTCCCTTGGTAAGTCATTTCTAGCCTCTTTCATCGTCCTCCTCAGGCACTGTATATGCCAATTCCATTTCATCTACCTTAATGAGCCCTTAACCACTCATTTATTCTTCCTTTCCATTTATGAGCGAGCACACAAGATTGGAGTTAAATGGGTTCTAGTGCAAAGGAGTTCATGGTTTGATGCTGAAGCAGAGCTAGGATATGTGTTAAAGCTTCTGAGTTAAACTCACGACAGGTGGGTTCTTTAGGATAGTTTAGCTAGATTGCCCAAAAATTATGAAAATTGCATGTGAACATAGGAATTAAGGAAATGTTGTGTGAGAGGAATTAATCCCCAAATTCCCCTCCATTCTGTCTTATATTATACATATTATTTAACTGCACTGCTTAGAATGAGGATTGTAGGTGTTAATGTTGTTAAATATTGAATTTTCATGAAACAGGGCACATTCTGTACAAACACGCTGTAGCGCGTTGCTAGCGAGTATTCATAGCGAGCTGGGTTTCTGGGCTGATGAAACTCGCCACAGCGTGCACTTGTGCGCTTAGCGAGTTGATTTAGGCCAGGACCTATAATCTCGCCGTGGCGAGTTGGTAACACGCCGCAGCGAGTTTATACAGAACAGGCCTGCATATTCAAATTTTCTAAGAAATCCTTAAACACTCGTTTTATATCCTCATCAGAGCCAGATAGTTTGCAGTAATTTAATTAGTATAATGTCGAACAGAATGTTAATCACAGATAATTGTTAGGGCATAACTTAGACTATTATTAGGTTGTATGCTCCCCGGGTTTTGGGAATTTATGGTAGTGATAACTAAATTAGTATCAGTCAGTCAGGAGCGATCTGTGATGTCGCATTATGGACTCCCAATGGGACAATCCATTAGGATATATTATTGTGAGCTGCATGCCGTGACCGAATCGGTTGACGGATATGGCAGGCCTCTGGGACATGCTCACCTCAGAGTGTCCTTGTGTTTAAAATGAATAAGAGTTAATTTCTGTGTTACACCTATATTTATGTTATTATGAAATGACTATGTTAGTATTTGAAATGACTGATTAGGTGCCCCCGGTGTAGACACCTCTAGGAGGGTAGTAGGACTCATTGAGGCTTAGTAGTCTCACCCCACTCCAAATCAATTTTTTTTAGGTAGACAGGTTAACTGGAGAAGGG
Organism: Trifolium repens; assembly: GCA_030408175.1. NCBI lineage: Eukaryota > Viridiplantae > Streptophyta > Magnoliopsida > Fabales > Fabaceae > Trifolium > Trifolium repens. The sequence goes on along the minus strand of CP125850.1, from coordinate 42,171,333 downwards.
ACCAGGATGGAGCTGATGATTGGAGCTGAGCTTGGATCATCGCATTAGACGATTTTAGTCTTCCTTTGCTTTAGTTTATTCTGTTTATTTCAGAATCTTTTTGTATCCGCTATATTCGTTTAAGTTCATCTTTTGATATAAGAAATTCTTGTAATCCAGTTGTTTAAACTCGTTAATTTTATGTACTCAGAACCATTTATTTATGTCTTAACTAAATATTCTAGATATTTTAGTTGGGGCGTTATAGCATACATTACAAAAAATCAAAATTATATTAATTTATTTTAGATTTTCTATAGATTTCATCACCCACATGTGCAGGAAAACTAAAGTGAGTGGAAAAGTGAGAGAAATTGAAAATAAAAATAAAAATTATATTAATTTATTTTAGATATTCCATAGATTTCATCACCCATATGTAATCTAATGAAAGTGTGATGGACACAATATGAAAAAACCCCCTTAGTCGAAATTTAAATTTTAATTAAATGTGCATTTTTAATAGTGGGGTAAAAAATGTTACCAGTTTCCTATTATATTATACCACTGAGAGATTTTTTTCTCTCTCTCTCTCTCTCTCTCTTGTCTCTATCGCAATACTCTATAGGAGCTCCATCAACAATAAAATAGTTGCTAATTCTTTTATTTTTTTTAATGAATATCAATAAAATTCTCGATTTAAGTTATCACTATCTTCTACATACACTTTTCATCATGGAGGATAACTTTTTATCGTGCTAAATAAAAAATTTAATAAATGATCCCCGTGATAAAATATTAAATATGAAAATATGGATAACTCCCGCAGTCAGAATTCAAAATTTAATTAGTCAATGTGTATTTTTAATAGTCGGGTGGAAAGTGCTCCCCGTTTTCTATTCTACACCACTAAGAGATTTCTCTCTCTCTCTCTCTCTCTCTCCCTCTCTCTCTCTCTCTCTCTATTTCTATCTCTCTTCCGTCTCCATTATATGATTCTATAGATGCTTCATCAACAAAAATAGTTGTTAATTCTATATTTTGTTTAATGTATATCAATTAAATTTTCGTGCTTAGTTCTCACTATGATCTACATACACTTTTCATCATGAGGACCGCGTTTCTTCGTGTGCTACATAAAATTTTGAATAAGTTTCTCATATGATAAAATATGAATATGAAAATAAGGATAATTCTCGCAGTTGGAATTCAAATTTTAATTCGTCAATGTGTATTATAAATCGTGGGGTGGGAATAGGGATGACAACAATATCCATACCCGCGGATATCTACGGATAAAATCCGCCATTGATACAGAGCGAATAACTTAATGGATATCCACAGATAAAATAAATGGATATTTCAATTATCTGCATTTAATGGATACTATTCACGCCCGCAGATATCCATACCCGCTAAATAATTAGTAAAATTACTTAAATATACTTACATATAAATTCTAGTATTTTTATAAACAAAAAATTGTATTTTTATATTTTATCTTTTGCAGTTTGGCTATTTTATATAAATTCTAGCTTTGTTTGACTCTTTTGCAGTTCATTGAGATGATTTTTGTTTGTAGATTTAGTGTTTTCATTAAAAATAGAGAGCAAAATTTATAAATATTATGTGCTAATGTTTTGTTATTTATAAGAACTAATTTTTTTCAATAGTTAGTTCTTTTTTTAAATAAAAAAATATCATCCATTTATATCTGTTAATATCCGCTGATAGAAGGGACCAGGATGGAGCTGATGATTGGAGCTGAGCTTGGATCATCGCATTAGACGATTTTAGTCTTCCTTTGCTTTAGTTTATTCTGTTTATTTCAGAATCTTTTTGTATCCGCTATATTCGTTTAAGTTCATCTTTTGATATAAGAAATTCTTGTAATCCAGTTGTTTAAACTCGTTAATTTTATGTACTCAGAACCATTTATTTATGTCTTAACTAAATATTCTAGATATTTTAGTTGGGGCGTTATAGCATACATTACAAAAAATCAAAATTATATTAATTTATTTTAGATTTTCTATAGATTTCATCACCCACATGTGCAGGAAAACTAAAGTGAGTGGAAAAGTGAGAGAAATTGAAAATAAAAATAAAAATTATATTAATTTATTTTAGATATTCCATAGATTTCATCACCCATATGTAATCTAATGAAAGTGTGATGGACACAATATGAAAAAACCCCCTTAGTCGAAATTTAAATTTTAATTAAATGTGCATTTTTAATAGTGGGGTAAAAAATGTTACCAGTTTCCTATTATATTATACCACTGAGAGATTTTTTTCTCTCTCTCTCTCTCTCTCTCTCTCTGTCTCTATCGCAATACTCTATAGGAGCTCCATCAACAATAAAATAGTTGCTAATTCTTTTATTTTTTTTATTGAATGTCAATAAAATTCTCGGTTTAAGTTATCACTATCTTCTACATACACTTTTCATCATGGAGGATAACTTTTTATCGTGCTAAATAAAAAATTTAATAAATGATCCCCGTGATAAAATATTAAATATGAAAATATGGATAACTTTCGCAGTCAGAATTCAAAATTTAATTAGTCAATGTGTATTTTTAATAGTCGGGTGGAAAGTGCTCCCCGTTTTCTATTCTACACCACTAAGAGATTTCTCTCTCTCTCTCTCTCCCTCTCTCTCTCTCTCTCTCTCTCTCTATTTTTATCTCTCTTCCGTCTCCATTATATGATTCTATAGATGCTTCATCAACAAAAATAGTTGTTAATTCTATATTTTGTTTAATGTATATCAATTAAATTTTCGTGCTTAGTTCTCACTATGATCTACATACACTTTTCATCATGAGGATCGTGTTTCTTCGTGTGCTACATAAAATTTTGAATAAGTTTCTCATATGATAAAATATGAATATGAAAATAAGGATAATTCTCGCAGTTGGAATTCAAATTTTAATTCGTCAATGTGTATTATAAATCGTGGGGTGGGAATAGGGATGACAACAATATCCATACCCGCGGATATCTACGGATAAAATCCGCCATTGATACAGAGCGAATAACTTAATGGATATCCACAGATAAAATAAATGGATATTTCAATTATCTGCATTTAATGGATACTATTCACGCCCGCAGATATCCATACCCGCTAAATAATTAGTAAAATTACTTAAATATACTTACATATAAATTCTAGTATTTTTATAAACAAAAAATTGTATTTTTATATTTTATCTTTTGCAGTTTGGCTATTTTATATAAATTCTAGCTTTGTTTGACTCTTTTGCAGTTCATTGAGGTGATTTTTGTTTGTAGATTTAGTGTTTTCATTAAAAATAGAGAGCAAAATTTATAAATATTATGTGCTAATGTTTTGTTATTTATAAGAACTAATTTTTTTCAATAGTTAGTTCTTTTTTTAAATAAAAAAATATCATCCATTTATATCTGTTAATATCCGCTGATACTTCAATATTCGTGGATTACCCGCCTAGCGGATATCCACACGGATATGGAGCGGAGACATATATCATATATGTACGGAGCGGATACGGATATCACATTATCCGCATCCATGAATATCCGTTGACATGCCTATGTGGGAAGTACTTGCCGTTTCTCATTCTCCAACACTGATAGTTTTTTCTCTCTCTCTCTCTCTCTCTCTCTCTCTCTCTCTCTCTCTCTCTCTTTCTCTCTTTCAAAATCTTCTATTTTGTTTTTGTCTCTAATGAACATAATTATTTCTTCAAAATAAAATAAAATGTTTTTACGTAATTTTTTTTTACAGATATGTCATAAGCGATTTTTTGGGTTCAAGACTTCAATTCTTCAAGTGATCTTATCCATGGAAAAAATAGTGTACTTTCTTATTTCAATTTGTTTCAAAGTAACCTAAATATAAATGTTCATTCATTTTACAAAATTAAAATATTAAAAATGTACCAAGAGAATGTCACACAAGTGGTAGATACTTGGGCCCCTTAACCATTTGGTCTTGAGATTGATCCTGAATGTTGCATATGGAGAATAATTTCTTAGGAGAGGTCAATCCCTTAAATTGATCTAAGTTAAATCGAAGGGATTAATCTCTGCAGTTAAGCACGGATGATACCTTTAGTTAAAATAAAAATAAAAATGTGTATATATATATATATAAATATAATATTTTAGAGATTCTATAAAAAAAAAATATTTCTGAGAGTTTCTAAAAAAAGATAGTATATAATATTTGATAGAGTTTTCACAAAAAATAAAAAATAAAAAAATGGTGAGTTTAAAAAGAATTGTATTTAAAAAAGTTTCTTGAAAAAGAAAACAAAAAAATATAATATTTGGAAAAGCTTTTACAAAAAAAAATATTATAAAGATTCAATTATTGTTGTCAATGAGATTCGAACAACATACATTTGTTAGTAATTATAAGGTAATTTTTTCTTAAAAAAAGGTAATTTTCTTTAAAATATTATAAAAAATCAATTATTGTTGCCAGTGAAATTCGAACAACATTTCTTAAGCTAAAAACTCTGAATGGCACCTAAGCAAGAGAAGCTCTAATTGAATGTCACATAAGCAATTATTATTGAGAATGCACGAGAAAGCTCCATGGGAATCTCGTAATCTATTACTACTAGTATATTAACTCGTGCCGTGCACGAGAGTATTTTCTTTTTTAATATTATTTATTTGTTTATTTCAATATAATATTTGAGAAATTTAGTTAAAAATTCTAAGATAAAATTGAGATAGAGTTTGTAAGATATATGTTTAACAATGTTATAAGATAGAGCGAGATGAAGAATATTATTACGCTTCCCGTTATACACTGTTAAGAGATAGATTCTTTCTCTCATTTTCATCCACGGGACTATATAGTGACCCTTTAAATATAAAATATTTATAAACTTTATTCTCAAATGAATTAATAGAGCTGGGTATACGGGTCAAGGTCTGCGGGCTAATCCGTTTAACCCGCAATCCGCACGGACTTAAGACCAATTGGTTTTTATCCGTTTATATTTTTACCCGTGTGGGTTGGACCGTTAAAACCGTGGGTTATGCGGATTAAACCCGCAGGTTTGGTGGTTTGGTCCGTGATCCGTTTATATTAGAGTTTTTGTTATACTCTTAATATTAGTTTGGACTATTAATTTTTTTTATTTTTTGAACAAAACTGTTGAAGTTCTTATTAAATATCGCTTGTGTTTATTTTATAAATTTGAGGTATGTGGAGAATTAATGATAATGAGAACTAGTTGAATTTGATTTTGGTTGCATTACTTGTATAGAGAAGATAGACAAACTAAAAAATGTCACAAACTTTATTTTTTTATTTGTTACTTACAATTTATATGATATAACACAAACTTTTTTAGCTTTTATCAATTCAATATTTTAGTTAATTTTAGAAAAAAAAGTGATTTTTTATTTTTTTTGTAATAGTCCGCGGGTTAACCGTTTAACCCGCAGACCGAATGCGGGCCTACATATCATAACCCGTTTACATTTGCCGACGGGCTTGTTTGCCCCATTTAATATGCGGGCTTATGCAGGGCGGGTTAAACAGGGCGGGCCAGCCCGCTTACCCAGTTCTAGTTTTTAACAGTGGGGTCGACAGTGTTCCGTGTTTTTCATTCTACATCGTGAGAGTTCTATCTCTCTCTCTCTCACACTATTTCTACATCTCTCCCACAGGATGATTTTTATTTTTTAATAATATTTATTTTCTTATATTCTTTTTTTTTCTTTTGAAGGTTGTCTATGTCATTTTTCATTATATATTATTTTACATGTTGCCTATATTTTGCTTTCAATTATTTATGAGATTGATTTTATTTAATTTTATTGAGTATAAAAATATGATATATATTTAATGTTACAGGGACATAGTAAGGTGGAAAATACTCCCTCATTCCCCGTTCAACAACATTATGAGATTCTCTCTTCCTCCCTCTCTCTCAAATCTCTACAGAGACTCCGTCAACAAAAAATAGTTGTAAATTTTATATTATTTTTTAAATGAATATTAACCTATTTTGACCATGTTTTCAATCTCCAACTTTTTTTTGTCATTGTTCACAAAGAAACTATTTTCACGTGTAAGCGTAAAATGGAAAAATCTATGTATGGATCTCCACTCACATTAATAAATTAGCATCCCAAAAAAGATTTTAACGAAAGTTTATGGAAAGCTTAAAATTGGAATTATAAAAAATTAAAATTATATTAATTTATTTTAGGTTTCAATTCCCATAGATTTTTTCAGTTGGATGTAATACAGTGAAAGCCCGATAAACACATAATTTGAAAAAACTCCCATAGTCGGAACTCAAATTTTAATTAGTCAATGTATATTTTTAATAGTAGAGTGAGAAGTGTTTCCAGTTTCCCATTATTTTTTTCTATCTCTCTCCCATCTCCGTTACACAACTCTCTAGGGGCTTCATCAACAACAAATAGTTGTTAATTCTATATTATTTTTATAATGAATATCAATAAAATTCTCGTGCTCATTTATCAATATCTTCTACATACATTTTTCTTCATGGCGAACCAATTTTCATCGTGCGAAATAAAATTTTGAATAAGGGATCCACGTGATAAAATATGAAATATGAAAATATAGATATTACCCGCAGTCAGAATTCAAATTTAATTAGTCAATATGTATTTTTAATGGTCGGGTGGGAAATGTTTCCCGTTTTCCATTTTACCCAACTAAGAGATCCCTGTAACATCCCAAATTTAATTATTAGGAGCATATTGATTAAAAGAGCATTAAAGGAGTTTAATTGGGAACATTCTTCTAAAGAATTATGAAGTGTGTAAATTAATTTAGTAGGAAGTGGAGGGGCATAGTGGGTATTGCCCATAAAAAGGGTTTATAAGGGTCAAAACATTCACTTAATTCACTTCTCACTCTCTGAATCCAAAGTCAGAAGGTTGCTCCCTCCCTCTTTCTCTTCCACGCCTATCTTCTTCATCCTCACCAACATCAAAATTCTCCATCACTCATTTTCCACATGCAATTGAACATTCATGATCCTTAGGTTCTATGCTTCAAGAATTGTTAAGTTAATTTGTCTAATCCTCTTTCAATTTCTCTCAATCGAGCTCTATTTCCATTGTTCTATTGGATTCAATTCTGACTTTGATTTCATGTGATGGATTGAGAAATTATATATGGTGGCTGTAGAAGAAAATAAGAAGAATTTGGAAGAAGGTTGTGAAACCCGTAATGGAAACAGGACCTTCGCTTAAACGGTAATTAATCTCATCTCATAACTACGTTTGCTTTGATTCTCTTTGGAATAGTTTGCTATCGAAATTCTGGTCGTTTTGACATAAGTTTCCCTAATTTTGGCCCAGTATTAAGCTCTGTACGAATTTTTGAAGTTGGAGATCAAAAGCAGATTTCTGCAGAATTTATAACTGGACATGTCTGTAATAAATCGATCACTACTCTCTCTCTTTAACTCAGATTGAACTGATTCCAGTTGTCATAGTTATATAACTCAATTACGGTCGTTTCGATATAGGTTTCGTAATTTTAGGGTCAATAATGAGCCCTGTGCGAATTTTTAAAGTTGGAGGTTTGAATCAGGATTTCTGCAGAAATGTGTTTGGATAGTGCTGCACTTAAAGGTTAACTGCGCTCTTTCTGTAACTTGATTTGAGATTCCGTTTGTTTCTATGGATAGCTAACTCGATTATGGTCATTGTGGTTCCAGTTTTGTGAATTTTCGTTAAGGGAAGAAGTCTGTAGGTATTTTTGAAGTTGATGCTCTATTGCAAAAATACTGTTATGGATTTAAAGCACTTCTTCGCTGCAAATTCAGTTTCTCGGAGAGCTCCAAAGATGTCGTTAGCATTGTGTTTAAGCTTCTGAGTTAATCTCAATTTCAGGTGGGTTCTTAGGCTAGTTTAGTTAGTTTCCCATTAATCAAACTTTGCATGTTAACTTAGGATTATTAGGAAATTGTTGTGTGAGGGGAATTAGATCCCAAATTTCCCTCCATTTTGTTTTATATTATATATGTTATGTGATTGCACTGGTTTGTATGGGGATTGCAGGTGTTTTCTTTGTTAAACTATTGATTTTCGCAAATCAGGGTACTTTCTGCATGAACTCGCCACAGCGAGTAGCTGGCGAGCATTCATGGCGAGCTGGGGTTTCTGGGCTGATGATACTCGCCGTGGCGAGTTCCTGCTCGCCTGGCGAGTAGATTTAGGTCAGGACCTGTATTCTCGCCGTGGCGAGCTGGCGACTCGCTGTAGCGAGCTTGTACAGAACAGACCTACATTTTCATTTTTTTAATAATTTCAGACACTCATTTTATATCTTCATTTGTCTCAGATGTTTTGCAATAGAGTAATTAGTATAATGTCGAACAGGATGTTAATCACAGATAACTCTTAGGATATAACTTAGGAAATTAAATTAGTTTGTATGCTCCCCAGGTTTGGGAATTATGGTAGTATGAATAATTAAGAAATTAGATAGTATCAGTCAATTATGAGCGAAAGGCCCGACCAATTTGCTGCTTCTCTTCTTACTTGATGTAGTTCTTCTTCCTTTGGGAATAATCAATTTGTCAAGATCAACCTCTTGTTGATTGAAGGTTGAGTCTGAAACCCTAGTTGGATTTCTAGGTCCTTCACTTGTGTTGACTTCTTGATTATTTGAGCTCATTGTGATTTCTTGACTCATGTTGTTCAGAGTTTTTTGAAGATTTCTTTTGAGAGGGTTTGAAAGATGTTGTACCAGATGTTGAAGCGAGTGTGATAGCACAAGTGATGATCTTGGTGGCTTTTTATAGACGGAACTTAGGTAATATGTTACCTTGTTTATTGTGCAGAAGTAATGATGATTAACGTTATTGTAACACCCCGTTTTTCATAAGCCAGAAAAGGCATTATATATATTTTTTTTTTATACACATCAGAGTTTACACATAAAAGATTTAAAATGAGTCGGCATTCAAATATACAAAGAATTCATTACCAAAAGGTGCTTCGACAAACAAAGTGTATTCAGGAATAATTACAATCCAAGTCAAAGTATTCAAATACTTACACAAAACTAGTTAGAATCCTATGCCTAACCCAAAAAGCACGGTGTACAACCCACACCGGCGCATAGTCTAACTAAGCTAGACTCCAACCTCTCACTGGGACCCGGAACAGCCACCGTCGTCACCACGACCTAGCCCAACATCTGGGTGGGATGAGCCCGCAAATGAAAGAAAGGGGTCACCACAAAATACAAGTATGTATATATATATAATCGGTGCGAAAGATGTACACATAGCAAATTTCCACATACACAAGAGAAAGCTCTTAAACTCAAAAGTAGTTCCCACCAACGGGTATATATAAATAAATCACCAATCCTAATGCAGACCTCTACAATGGGTGTGACGACCGTCACTGGTTCGCCACATGCATGATTTTCCGGAAAATTAACCTCTCCTCGAAGAGTCGTGGGGTAGGCAAAGCCACACAGTCATATACGTACCCGCACTAAAAATGCCACACAAGGCGGGTGAAGTCACACAGACAAACACCAGGTGAAGTCGCACAGACAAACACCAACCCAATAAAATCCAGTCGGATTTGGCGAAGCCACACAGTCAACGCCCGGTACGTAGGCAAAGTCACACAGACATACACCTAGGCACGCAACTATGAAATGCATGACATATATTCTCTTTGGCATATACAGGATAGTCACACAGACAAAATCCCCGCGTAGTCCTATCTGACGCACGCATTAATATATGCTCATGCAACCAATCACATAGCCTAAAGCCTATGTACAACTATCACAACCTACATACATTTTCCTAATCATATGCAAATTGTACACGTAATTATAACCACGTTCTCATCAACGAGAATACATAAGTACAAACATGTCAAAGCACACAGCAAATGCATAACAGCAAAACAAAACATGTCGTAACCATTTTAAAAGACGGAAATAAAGTGGAGCCCCTACCTCGGCAAGCTTCCGTTTACTAAAACTCGTCCAAACAACACAACGCGCTTCCTAAAACAAGTAGCGTATAATCAATACATTGTTTTCCAACCAATCGTATTGAAACTAAACTAAAAACCCCAAAAACTTAAAGGTTCCTAAGGAAAATCCACTCTTTCGGACATCATACCAAAAACTACCGTATTGATCAACCACTATGAGTTATTTGTACTATTTTTAGGACCCAAAACAATAGTCAAAAGTCTTAAATAAATTGAAATGCGAAATGACCGTTTTCTTGTGTTACAAGCTACGTACTTTCCGAGTACCCGAAAAACCCGTTTTCAATCCCCGACACTTCCATAAATTAATAAAAAGGGATAGGAAGCCTAAAAATAATTTTAGAACATCAAACTCCAAAAATTTTGGTCCCAGAGCTCGCCACGGCGAGTTGACGGCGAGTGAAGTCAGGAGCTACTGATCTCACTCGCTCTGGAGCTCGCTCTGGCGAGTTGCTTCAAAGCACACTCGCTGTGGCGAGTAACAGCTCGCTCAGCGAGTACACCAGAGTCAAAACAGCAGAAACAGCAAAACTTGGTTTACTCACTTTCCACCCAAAACAACTTTTCACGCAACACACTACATACGCATAGTATTGGTTCCCAACAACCGTTTGCACAACAAAGCATTACATTTCCGAAAGTATGTTGGTTTCTTCGAGTGCAAGTTATTTGGTTTTCATTTCCAAAATCAAAACCAAACTCAAGCACAAGTTTTATTACGGGCCTCAACCGACCGGTAATCATTTTTAAACATGTTTTCTTAGGCAAAAGCAACGCCACATAACACAAGAGTTTTAAACCACTTTGACCCCAAAACACCACACAAAACTCTTAGTAAATATTTTCATAAACCCCAAAATATTTTTCATCGGATTTTCTAAAACAAAACCATGCAACACCAATCCCTTTCGCCTAAAGGTTCAAAAACAACGTTTCTTTTCAAAACCTTACAACTTAACCACATGTTATTGATCAATACATAACCAACCTAAAACCCTAACTTTTCTCATGAGATTTTCATCAACTCATGGAAAAATTGAAACAACAAAGCCTAGCATGCTTACTAAACTCTCATGAACAACTTTCATGAAACAAAAACTAGCAAGAACAACATTTCTCACCAAACCCTCTTAAGAACATAAACCCAAAAACCTCAAAACTCTAAAAAATCTACCAACCTAGGAGATGAGAAGAGAGGGTTACCTTAAGAAAGTGATTCTCTACAACTTCCCACTAAGCTTCCAAGCTTGAAATGGAGTGAAATAGTGAGGAATTGAAAATTTGGTGAAGAAGGTTAGTAAGAAATGGAGTCCACGTGAAAGAGAGAAAGAAAAGAGAGTCTTGTGATGTTTTTCCTAAGTCCACAAAGTCACCAAACCTCCTTACTATGTAAAAGCTCTTGGTAACTCACCACCCTTGGATCAAAAATAAAGTCCAACTTAAAACCCTAGCCATTGGATCAAATTGCTTTATGAATCAACACAAGATTAAATCCAATCTTCCAAAACAAGACACGTACTCAGCTCTCGCGCGTCGCGACGAACGTAAATCTCAAAAACGTAAAAACTACGGAAAGAACGTCCAACGTTAAACATTTCCAAAACTCATCGCCGAATCTTTTTCCGCGACTGTAATTTTCTTCCATACCTTAGAAAATTATTCTCAGAACATAACCTCACTCACGCAGATATATAAAACTCCCATCCGAAACCTCACTTAAAACAGACACAGTAAGATTTTACATCCGCGGGTAAAAATCCTACTCGTTTTTCCAAAAACAAGAATAATCCAAAACTCGTCATTCTAAATCCACAGCACCCTTCTTATTCACAAAAGAGGATTACAAGACAAAAGTCTGTGCCTTTACAGCGCACGAGTCCAAAACAGACTCAATTACAGCAAAACTTACTAATTACACGATGTTTCACAACATGAACACATTGGAACCCTAATAAACCTAAAACCAATTATACAATGAAATCTTGGGTCTTGCAATACTACCCCCCTAAAAGAAGTTTCGTCCTCGAAACTTAGACGTCGTCAAACAAACTGGGGTACAACTCTTTCATCTTACTCTCGAGCTCCCAGGTGGTATCTCCTGTAGCTTCGTTCCATATTACCTTTACCAAAGGTATCTCTTTCATTCTCAGACGCTTCATCTTCCTATCCGCAATCTTGATCGGCGGAACTTCAAATGACAAGTTATCCCTCAACTGGATGTCATCTGGCGTGATCACATGTGACGGATCCGGTGTGTATTTCCACAATTGCGACACATGGAATACGTCATGTATCAAAGATAGTGCCGGTGGCAACGCGATCCGGTATGCTACCTTCCCAATCCGTTCCAAAATCTGATAAGGCCCTATAAACTTTGGAGTCAACTTCTTCGCTTTCAAAGCCCTTCCAACGCCAGTCGTTGGTGTAACTCGGAGAAATACATGATCTCCCTCTTCAAACTCTAGAGGCCTCCGTCGCCTATTGTTAGCCCATATTTTTACTAAGTAAAAATATGTTCTAAATGCATAAATAAAATAATTATGTTTAATTATGTAATTATTTTTAATAATCATTAAATATGCTTGGTTTTCAGAACCAATGAATTTAATGATTAATCATGCATGAACGTATAATAAATGTTCTGTTATGGAACGTTGCATTTAAATGCATATTCTCTTTCTTTCAGGATCCTTTCGATTTGGTCGAAATGTCAGTAGGGTCGAAGCATCCAGTGGGTAAAAGTAATTTATGGACTTAGCGAAATATTCAAAAGAGAGCATGGTTACTTTGACTTCGATGGAAACAACGGTTAACTCAGAAGATAAGAAAGGATTCAAATTCAAAATACGTGTCAAGACACGCGTCCTATCTGTAGTTATTTAGGCGTTAGTAGCAGTTAGATTGGTGTCTATAAATAGCCTAGTTATGTGATCGAAAAAGGGGTCACAATCATTATACAAAATCCTCAGAAAAACTCTAAGTACCCATGTCAAAGCGAGAAACGAGTGTTCGAAGGAAAATGTATGTAATGTGAACCATTTTTATTCTGTAATCATTTACATTTGAATGCAATTTACAGTTTTTCTTTAATCTCTCTCCAATCCAATTATCTTTTACTTTCGACTCTTTCTTTCCTTCTGTTTATTTAATTGGATAAACATTCTTTCTTGCATTTCAAGTTACTAAAACATAAAAACAACACTTTATTAACATAAGAACAATAATGAACATCATTTACTTTGAAAATATAAACAAAAGCACTATGTCCCGAGATTTACTAGTTGGTCTCTCTTGTAATAATCAAACTAGCGTTGTTTACCAAATTTCACAGTAAACAAATTGGCACGCCCGGTGGGACTGTGTGCTTTACGTTTAAATTTCTTCAAAGTTCGTGTAGTTAATTTGTTCTGCATTTTTGTGTATTGTTTCCAAAGATTCTTGTGTAGTGTATGCTTTTGAGGAACGGGAAATTACTCCCTGAAATGGTTAGACCACCACCCAGAAGTAACCCAAGACAAAACATGGAAAATCCGAACGGAAACAATAATAATAACGGTTCGAATGTATCAACCGCTTCGAGCGTTTCTGAGGCCATAATCTCTCCTGTAATCAGTGAGATTGTGCCCAACGCTAGTGGGACGACAGTTTCCGCCCCAATATCTTCTGTGGTAAGCGCCACAATGACAATGCCAACATCTACAGTGGTACCTTCGACCACTACAGAACCTATCTTGTCCCTTCCCCATGCTATGGAGGGAGGTTTCTCTCCAAATAGGACAAATGTTAATGGGGGTGGCGCTAGTTCTTCTACTTTTTCATTACCCTTTTCCCAATATGTGGGTCAAGGCACAAGTAGGAACTACCCATATGGTATGCCTACCAGTATGATGCAAGGTTTGCAAACAAGTGCATCATTGTTCACAGAGTCAGCACCAGGCGTATTTGTGCCTAATAATCAGATAGTTTCTGGTTCTGCTACTCGGAATGGCAATCCCTCATTAACCAACAATGCCTTGAATGCTTTAAGGCAACAAATGGATGAGAGTAATCATGACATGGTAAATATGTTAACACAACAAATTGGTACAGTATTTAACCCATTAATTCAAAATACAAACCAAAGTTATCAATTGTTGGCAAATCAAATGGGAAGAATTGCTGATTTCTTTGGGGCTCCTCAAGCCCATAATCAACAAGTTCCCCAAATTCAGAATGTGGTGCCTTTACAAATTGCACAAGCACCAAATAATGCCATTATGCTTGCCCCAAATAATGTTGCAAACCAAGTCCAACAACCAGTGCCAGTGGTCGAACCACAGGTGCAAATTCAGGCACAGCAACAGGCTTTGCCCCAGGTCGAACAAAATCCTGGAATTGTATTGGTAAATAGAAACCAAAATGCTGATGATCTAGTTAGAAATGTCCAGAATAATAATTTTGCTGGGCAAAATAACATAGCCAATTTGGTTGAAACTATCCTAGCACAAAATGGTTTAAACATAGGCATGCATAAGCCTCATTTTGTTTCTGCCTTATCAGAATATGTGCTTCAAACAGAATTGCCAAGGGGTTGGAAAATCCCAAAATTTACTAAATTTGCTGGTGATGCTAGCGAATCTACTGTTGAACACATAGCAAGATATCTAACTGAGGCAGGAGATCTAGCAAATAATGAGAATTTAAGAATGAAGTATTTTCCAAATTCTTTAACGAAAAATGCCTTTACATGGTTTACTACTCTCCCTCCACATTCAATTTTTAATTGGAATCAATTAGAGAGAGTCTTCCATGAGCAATTCTACATTGGACAGTCTAAGATAAGTCTCAAAGAATTAGCAAGTGTTAGGCGCAAAACTCCTGAGTCTATAGATGATTATTTGAATAGATTTCGTTTACTTAAGGCTAGGTGTTTTACTCAAGTGCCTGAACATGAATTGGTCGAAATGGCCGCCGGTGGCCTAGACTATTCGATCAGAAAGAAATTAGACACTCAACATCTAAGAGATATGGCCCAATTGGCTGATAGGGTTCGACAGGTCGAACGCTTGAAAGCAGAAAAGGCTAGAAATTCAAAGTATCATAAAAAAGAAAAGGTTGCTTATGTAGAAACACATGATAGCGACCAAGAATATGATGTCTCTTATGAAGATGTTGAACAAGGGGAAATAGACCTAGCAGAATTAAAACCTGGTCCCCCTTACACTTGCAAGCTTTTAAAACCTTCAAATGGAAAAAACCCTGTTGAACCAAAAAATGACAAATATGTTTCAAAGACTTATACTTTTGATATAACAAAATGTGATGAAATCTTTGATTTGTTGGTTACTGATGGCCAAATAGTGGTTCCAAAAGGTGTTAAAATACCACCATTAGATATGAGAAAGAAAAGAGGTTATTGTAAGTATCATAATTTTCTTGGACATAGAACCTCACAATGTGTGCTTTTCAGGGACCTAGTTCAAAAGGCTTTGAACGAAGGAAGACTTAAGTTTGGTGAAAAACCCAAAGCTACAAAAGCAGACCCAGAATCTTCACAGAATGCTGATACCCTCTATGCTGAACCACAGGCTATTATGATGGTCGAAGCCATGGAGGTTTCAGAAGTGCAAGTGGAAAAAATCCCTGAAAAGGAGTACTATGAGAAAATGAAAGTAGTATATCCTCGTGCTGAAGAGGATTTGATTGACTTTCTAAACAGATGCAAGCTAGAGAACAAAGGAGTGATGCTTTGTGCTCGTTGCAGTGCTGTTTGTGATAAGGAGGCTACTGCAGGCCTCATGAAGTTCCAACCAGTTGCGAATAGGCAGGGGGCAAACCCAAAACCATCTCGTGGTAAAGGAAAGGGCATTCTAACTCGACCAAATAATATGGTCCAAACAGATCGAAGGCCCACTTTCCTTCCTTCTGGTTCGATTCCTATAGAACGCTGGATGCACCAAGGAACCATAAAGTTCAACAAGGGTGCAATGGAAGTTGGTGGCGCAAGTGGCACCAAATTGAGCTATTCAGAGGATGTCAACAAATACTCTTACAAAAATAATTACAAGGGTAAACATCCAATGACAAGGACTCAATGGCGTAGGTTCCAACGCCAAAAGAAATTGGCTGCAACTAATCTTCAAACAGGCCAATATAAAGAAGTGGCTAGAAGGCCAGCAAAAGAAAGGATCCTTCCTCCTATAGAAGAAAGCAAGATGGAAGAAGATGATCTGCTGGACTCTGAGCCAGATTTCGACGTAATATGCGTGGTTTCCATATTACCATCAGAATATGATGTGCAAACAGAGATAACTGAGCTCGAAACTGATTTCGACCAGTTAGAAATGGCTGATCCCAAGCCAATTTGCTACTATGTCATGAACAATGGCTTCATCGAGGAGCAACAGGCTACATTCGAAAGGCCAGATTTAGGCATGAAAAACCATCTTAAACCCCTCTTCATCAGAGCAAAGGTTGAAGGAGTTGGAGTTAACAAGGTGCTGATAGATGGAGGAGCTGCTGTTAACCTAATGCCTCTATCTATGTTACCCAAGATTGGCAAATATGACTGTGATTTGTCAGCCCATAACATTGTTTTGTCAAATTACGAAGGCAAAACAGGACATTCAAGAGGGGCAATTCAAGTAGATGTTGCTGTGGGCAGCATAGTTCGACCAACTTTATTCCTAGTGGTCGAATCCAAGGCAAACTTCAACTTACTATTGGGGCGAGAGTGGATTCATGGAGTAGGAGTTGTTCCTTCGACTCTTCACCAGAAGTTGATGCTTTGGAGGGAGGATGGCTGCGTAGAAAATATAGAAGCTGATCAGAGTTTCTATATGTCAGAGGTTGATACCATAAACCAACAAACCTTTGACAAAAATTTGGCGAACATAGCGCCATGTTATGATAGAGAGAATGCTTTCACACCTTCTGATAATGTGATACATTCTGTCAAACTCCACCCAACCCATGGCTTCATATGGGAAAGAGAGGAAATAGATGCTGTGTCCTCAGAAGATGGAGTTATACCACCATCTGGGTGGAATGTTTACGAAGATTATAATGACTGAGTCCAGCGCATGGGCCAGGATTATGGCTTATATGGCCGAAACAAAGTTAAATACGGCTTTGGAAGCTGATGTTCATCAAAATATGGCTACAGAAGCCAAGGTCGAAAGCGATGGCATTTCTATGCCACAAGCACAAAGGCTCGACTGCATCTATGATGAGGAACCTTTAGGGTTCGAAAGGGATCCACTTAATGAAACTCCTAAGATGCAGGCCCAAGACCCTTTGGAGGAAATTGACATTGGAGATGGCTCAGCAAAAAGGCCAACTTATATTAGTACCAATATTAGTCCTGACTTAAAAGGAAAATTGGTGCTACTTCTCAAAGAATTTAGTGATTGTTTCGCGTGGGATTATAACGAAATGCCTGGACTCAGTAGAGAAATGGTCGAATTAAACCTACCAATCAAGGCAGGTAAGAAACCAGTGAAACAATTGCCAAGAAGGTTTGCACCAGATATCATGTCCAAAATCAAAGAAGAGATCGAAAGGCTGCTGAAGAGTAAATTCATCAGAGCTGCCAGGTATGTAGAATGGTTAGCAAATATAGTTCCTGTTATTAAAAAGAATGGTACACTTAGGGTATGTATAGATTTTAGGGACTTAAATAATGCTACACCTAAAGATGAGTATGCCATGCCTGTGGCAGAAATGCTAATAGACTCAGCAGCAGGCTTCGAGTTTTTGAGCATGTTAGATGGTTACTCTGGTTATAACCAAATATTCATTGCTGAGGAAGATGTATCTAAAACAGCATTTAGATGCCCTGGTGCTTTAGGCACTTATGAGTGGGTTGTGATGCCTTTTGGCTTAAAAAATGCTGGTGCCACTTATCAAAGGGCAATGAATTCCATGTTTCATGATTTTATAGATACATTCATGCAAGTTTACATTGATGACATCATCATTAAATCCTCTTCTGAAGATAGCCATTTGGTATATCTTAGGCAATCTTTTAAAAGAATGAGGGAACATGGATTAAAAATGAATCCATTAAAATGTGCTTTCTGTGTGCATGCAGGAGATTTCCTTGGTTTTGTGGTGCATAAAAAAGGCATTGAAATAAACCAAAACAAGACAAAGGCTATCTTGGAGACCAAGCCTCCTTCGACCAAAAAACAACTTCAATCTCTGCTAGGAAAAATCAACTTCTTGAGAAGATTCATTTCGAATCTAAGTGGAAAGGCTCAAGCTTTCTCACCACTACTTCGACTCAAGAAAGATGATCCATTCAAATGGAACGAAGAGCATCAAAAGGCTTTTGATGACATCAAAGAATACTTAATAAAGCCTCCAGTTCTAATGCCTCCTAGTAGGAATAAAGCTATGAAGTTGTATATTGCTACGTCTGATAAGACGATAGGAAGCATGTTAGCCCAAGAAGACGATAATGGCATAGAAAATGCAGTTTATTACCTTAGTAGAGTTTTAAATGATGCAGAAACTAGATATACTGCCATAGAAAAACTTTGTCTTTGTTTGTATTTCTCTTGTACAAAACTTAAGCATTATATAAAGCCTGTTGATGTTTATGTCTATTCCCACTTTGATGTTATTAAACATATGCTAACTAAACCTATATTACATAGTAGAATTGGGAAATGGGCATTAGCATTAACTGAATATTCACTGACTTATAAACCTTTAAAGGCTGTCAAAGGCCAAATTGTGGCTGATTTTATAGTAGATCATTCGTTGGTCGAAATGCCACAGGATTATGTGGATATTCAACCATGGATTCTTTATTTTGATGGGTCCAAACATAAGTATGGAACAGGAATTGGAATATTGATCATATCTCCGACTCAAATTCCAACCAAGTTCAAGTACAAAATAAATGGACTTTGCTCTAATAATGAAGCTGGGTATGAAGCTTTAATTACAGGGTTAGAAATATTGAAAGACTTGGGGGCAAAGAACATTAAAATAAGAGGTGATTCTGAATTAGTATTGAAACAATTAACACAAGAATATAAATGTGTGAAAGAGCATCTGGCGAAATACTTTTCTATAGCTAGTTCTTTGTTAGATTGTTTCGATCATGTAGACATTGAACATGTGCCTCGATTAAAAAATCAAGAAGCAAATGACTTGGCTCAAATTGCTTCAGGATATAAAATGTCAAAAGAAAAGTTGACACAATTAATCGAAATAAAAGAAAAAATGGTTTTACAAGAACCAATATCTGCACAATTGTCAATACCAAAACTTGTGGGGGCAGAGACTATACCACAAATAAATGGTGAAATAAAAAATCCCCTAGAAAATTTTCAAATTTTTGCCATTGACAATTTGTCAGATAATGATTGGAGAAAACCTATAGTAGATTACCATAAGAATCCAACAGGAAATGTGGATCGAAAGGTAAAATATAGGGCTTTAAGCTATATAATTTTTGAAAATGATCTTTTCAAAAAGACTTCTGAAGGAATCTTGTTAAAATGCCTTAATGAAGCAGAAGCATATATAGCAATCTCTGATGTTCATAGTGGTACTTGTGGCTCTCATCAAGCAGGACATAAGATGAAATGGCTCTTGTTTCGACAAGGTTTGTACTGGCCCTCTATGTTGAAGGATTGTATAGAGTTTGCGAAAGGATGCCAAGAATGCCAAAGGCACTCAGGAATTCAACATGTGCCTGCAAGTGAACTACATTCAATAGTAAAACCATGGCCCTTTAGGGGTTGGGCTCTAGACCTTATTGGTGAGATTAAACCTGCTTCATCAAAAAATCAACGTTATATTTTAGTTGGAATAGATTATTTCACAAAATGGATAGAAGCCATTCCTTTACCAAATGTTGATCAAGAGGCAGTGATTAATTTCATACAAAATTACATAATATATAGGTTTGGAATTCCTGAAACAATAACCACTGATCAAGGTTCAGTTTTCACTGGTCGAAAGATGCAGGAATTTGCCCAAGAAACTGGCTTTAGACTGTTAACTTCAACACCATATTATGCACAAGCAAATGGTCAAGTCGAAGCAGCAAATAAAATTATTATAAATCTGATAAAGAAACATATAGCCCAAAAGCCAAGAAATTGGCACAAAACCTTAGACCAAGTGTTATGGGCTTGTAGAAATTCTCCTAAAGAATCAACTAACACTACTCCATTTCGACTAACTTATGGTCATGATGCAGTATTACCAGTCGAAATACATTTGCAATCAGCAAGAGTACAAAGACAAATGGAAATACCTCTAGACCATTATTATCAGATGATGTCAGATGAGTTGATTGATTTAGATGAAGAAAGGCTTAGTGCTTTAGAAGTTTTAACAAAACAAAAAGAACGAGTTGCTAAAGCATATAACAAAAGGGTTAAGTTTAAGTCTTTTGGTATAGGAGAATTAGTTTGGAAAGTTATATTGCCTATGGACAAAAAAGATAAGATCTTAGGCAAATGGTCCCCAAATTGGGAAGGACCATTCAAAATTATTCAAGTTTATTCTAATGGCGCATATGAAATTGAGGAGTTAACTCCTGAAAAACGTACTTTGGGTATAAATGGAAAGTATTTGAAGAAATACAAGCCTACTTTACTCGAAGTAAAAATAAGCGCAGAATAATACTTGAACATGAAATCGAAATGGCAGTAATTAAAACTTGCCACAAATCAGGAATTGGTCAAAAGAAGCAAGCTTTAAAAAGAGAAATAGGAAGTAGGAACAACTTTATTTTTATTATTAATAAGAAAAGTTCTTTATTACATATGATAACATAATTCTACCCAGACTTAGGCTTAGATTTAGAAGTTTCTGATTCTATACTCTTCAGTTTCTCCTTGAAAAGAGATAGTGCTTCATCAGCAAGCTTCTGAACCCCAGCTGGATAATCTGCTAGATTGTCTTCATATGTCCATAAGAACTCTTCTAGATCAGAGCCCATTTCTTCCTCTTCTGATTCTGTTAAAATTAGTTCTTCCTTGTTTCTCTCATAGCGTAGCCTGTTTTCTTCGCAACGCCAGGGCTCTGCTCCCTTTTTGCTCTTTTCTTTTGAGCCTGAAGCATCCTTGGTAACTTGCCTTTCCATGGTAAGATTTTCTTGTTGGAGTTACTTGACTACCCTGAATAGTTAAAACGAGAAGAATCATCCTTTTTATAGTGCTATCAAGCCTTTTTATCAGTATGGTCATCAATGCAATTCATTTAATGAATTTGGTTGTCATCACCTTTTGACTTGACTGCCTTGATATGGTGCTTTGACTGCTTGTTTTTCTGTGTTTTTGACTGATGTTAAAAGGGGAAGTAAAAATAAGCGCAGAATAATACTCAAGCATATAAAATAAAATGGTAAATTGTAAAATTGCCATAAAATATGGACTTTGTTCAAAAGGTACAAGATCCAAAATATTGTTCGAACAGACAATAAAGAAAATAAACTAAGAGAATTATAAATTCTTGGTGCAGTCAGCATAAATCTTCTTGAGGGTTGCCATCTCCTTTTCGACTACCAAGTTCGAACTCTCCAGGGATTTGATCTCTTCACCAACAACTTCTGCAGAGCCATAAGCTTGAAGCCCTTCCTTGCCATATGCGTCAATCTGCTCTTGGGTCGAAGCTTTGGTCTCTTTCTCAATTCGAGCTCTCTTGGTCTCCTCTTCGATGATCTTGCGCCTGTAACCAACAATCTGCTCCTCTAAGAGTTTGATTTGTTCCTTGTAATGGGCAACCTTGTCATCACATTCTTTCAGGTATGAATTTCCTTCGACCAGTTGAGAAGACAATCTTTCCACTTCAGCTTGTGCTTGCTGGGCCTTCTCAAAGAACATGGTCTGAGCTTGTTGTTGTGTGGCAAGTCTTATGTTGTTATCAATCCTCTTATGCACTGCCTTGGCATATTGGTCCACAATCGAACTAAGTTGTATGACTTTGCCAAGGGTTTCCTCATCAGTCCTAGGATTGTGAAGTTTCTTCAGGAAAGCCAAGTGGCTATAAGCACAGGCTGGTTGTTCTTCAATTTGCTTCAACACATCCCTTTGAACAAATGTAGTTGTAAGCTTCAGCAGCAGAGAGTCCTGGCGCACCATCGAGTCGATTTCAGAGTTGGAAGGCACTGAGTCAGTGGTTGTGTGCTCGCTAGAGGTGTTTCCTTGATTTGCTTTCCTCGAGAGTAGAAGTTTAAGGGTACCGGCAGGATCAGACTTCTGCATATTGGTGAATTCTTCTTCTTGTACGCCCAAGCTTGCAGAAAGTCTCGAAGTCGAAGAGACAGATATGATCCCTGAACCCCCATCCTCAGCTTCAGGAATTGCATCAGAGTCATGTTGAGATTCTTGGTTCGAACTGGCCTGGCCTGAGTTTGTAGACATACTAGGCATTGAATATTTGATGCTCGAAGCATTGGTTGGCACCACCTCAGGGTTTGGTTGTTGATCTTCCTCAACAGGACTTTTCTTCGACTGATCCGACAAACTCAAAAGAAAATTAGTAAAGATCAAATGTAACTATAAAAATCTAAGGTTGAGAGTAAGATGAGTTATACCTCTTTTTCTTCTTCGACCTCAGGGCTAGTTTGAGGATTACCACCCTTCTCAGCATTGGGGGCATCGTTGCCTGGTTGTGCATCATCTGTCTTTCCCCCATCAATAATTGGTTCATCATTGACCAAGGTCTCTGATTGAGGTGCAGGGTCACCTTGTGGTCCATCTACCTGCTCTTCTGATGTCTTGGTAAGTTGGTCTGGTTCGACCACTTTGTTCTCTGAAGCATTTGTCTGAGGGGTTGGATCTCCACCGCTTTCACTCGAGGCGCGGATTTTTAATGCCCTAAGCTCTTTAGGTTTCTTAATTGTTGACTTGACCTTCATACCAATTTCTTTCTTCTTTTTCTTCTCTCCCCTTTGGTCCTTTGTGGAAGCTTCTTCAACCTTTTTCTGTTTCTTGGCTTGTGCAGCCTCACTTACTTCGACTTCTGGAACAGTTGTTGCTTTCCCTTCACCAGGTTGTGAAGTCGAAGTTGATGGTTGTTTTCTTTTCCTGACCAAAGGCACCTCTTGTTCTTCTTCATCCTGAAATGATGGAGGTAAAAAAGGTCAAGATTTTGCTTCAAAATATATTACTCTGACAAAAGTTTGAAGTATTTGATGGAAAGTTTAATTTTTACCTCCTCATCTAATACCACTGTGTTTTTATCTTTCTTCGAGCTAGCAGACACTGTCTCTGTGCTGCTCTTACCTTTGCCCTTCTAAGGACATAAATGGTCGAAGTTAGAACATATGTTTAAACATGAGGAGAGGAAATAAATAAAAATTTTCTTAAGGTTAAATTACCTTTGCTTTAGAGGTTTCGACCTCTGATTTAATTTTCACCCCAGTGGGTTTCTTCACTTCAGTCGAAGTCTTTGAAGACCCACCGTCTTTCTTAATGCCTTTGCCCGCAAAATGTTGCATTACTAAATATAAAAAGGTTTAAGGAAATAAATCTTGTAAGATAAATAAAATATAGAGTTTAGATGTTTACCTCGACCTGAGACGTTTATTTTCTTTCCAAGAGATGGCACTATGAAGCCACTCTCCACCATCCCTAGCAATTGATCAGCATTGCCTATTGAATGTTTGGTGTAATGGTCACTCCACCATTTGCTAAAGCCATCAGTGCAGTAGAAAGAAGGCTTATACTCGAAGGGTTTGAAATTAAATTCATAATTTTCCAGCATTCTCATGTACTTCTTGTAAGTCTTCTCAGTCACTCCAGTGCCCAACACCATTCTATCCAGTTTTTCAAAACGGGACTTGGGCCTAATCTGGGACATACCAAATTGCCTAGCCACACAGTTGGGCAAATATCCTACAAGCCCATACTGGTTTGCGTTCGAACCGATCCTGCATGAGAGCACAGTTTGCTATAAATAGGCCCTCCAGACCTCATTGACCTCATCCTCATTGTCCGGGTTAAATGCGGGAAAATCTTCAACAAACCACGCAGCACCATGCTTACGCTCGACAAAGGGAGCATGACGTGGTAAAAACTTGTCGAAGTTCAAAAACATCTTCATGTGTCTCATGAAGAGTCTGCCAGTATCTTGGTCCAAAGATCTAGGGGCTAATCGAACCAACCTTTGCCCTTCGATCTCCCTTTCATCTACCTTTTGTTGATAGTCAGAAGGCACTATCAACCCCAACTCTGTCTCAAATGTGGCATTCAGCCAAAGTTGTAACAGCCACATAGGTCCAGCAATTGAAACCTTTGATCCATCCTTGGAAGCCTTGATTGCATCACTGGCATTCCCCATTGCTTCATATAGACAGGCTAATAACAAACACCCTAAACTGAAGAGTCTACCCTCATTAATCTGTTGTGCTCGGGGAATGTACATACGCGCTACCTGAAGGGATTTCGAGCAAAACACAAAGTGGGATAACCACAATGTTAAGAAGGCCACATGCTCCTCAGTGGACACCTCCTCTCCTTCTTCACCCATTTGCTCTGCTATGTACTCAGAGAATGTAGCTTCTTGAAAGTTAACTTCGACCTTATCTCCAGTTTTGGTTGGATCGAAGTGATCACCAACAGGCCTAAGGCCTGTGATAGCAGCTACATCTAGTAAGGTGGGGGTTAACATGCCACACTTAAACTGAAAAGTGTTGGTGGACTTTTCATAGAAGTGTAAGGCAGCCACTAGCAGTTCTGGTTTGTACTTAGGGCCGGTTCGACTAAATTGGATAAGCTCATAAATACCATAGCTTTTCCAAGAATCCTTAAAGTCCTTTTCGACCCTATCTAACCAGGGAATGTAATCCTTGTGCGCAGTATAGGGGGCAGCTCTAAAAATCTTAAGGGCATTCTTCATATACCCAAAGTTATAAGGATTGGAGCTAAAGATTCTAGGCTCATAGGTTACATGCAAAGGGAAGATATCACTTACCTCTTTTGATACAACCTCATCACGTGTGGGATAAGGCCCACAGAAAGCGTAATCCTCCTTTTTGATGGAAAATGGAATCATAAGCTGAGTGTTCCAGATTTTCCTTTCCGCCTCAGTGCCAGTAGGTTCTGGAACTACTTCTTCGCCATCTTCAAGGACGCGAAGGTCCTTCCATTTGCCAGCAGTGGGTACATCGAAATCTAAGTTGGACGCCATTAATGAACAGTACGCAGAAAATCAAGAATTGAAAGGGTTTCGCGAAGAAAATTGTGAAAATTGTTTATTTAAAGTGAAACAAAGATGAATCGATGCGGAATTTGAGGGTGAATCACTTGTACGGTTTAGAATTGCAAGATGATTGAAGATCAGTGTGTAATTTGCAGAAAAGAAGAAGATGAACAGTGGGTTCGTAAGGAAGCTTTGAGACTTGGAAGTTGGTAAAAAGTGTTCCTTTGTTCGTTTGCTGCTATTTATAGGGGAACGTGTTTGTCTCCAGAAAATAAATAAATCAAAAAGAAATTCAAAAACTTCTCTTCAACTTCTGCGTATGCCACGTCATCCACTATGCTAAAACCTAGGAGCAATGATGGATTGTGGGTATCAAGGTGACAGTTACTTCTGAACGTGACATAAGCGCCGTCATTGGTAATAGTGTCAAGCACGTGGTTATAAAATGCCTTTTCCTTTTTTCGTTCGACCACTCAATCGAAACAGGCATTTGGGGGCAATTTGTTAGCCCATATTTTTACATTACTATGTAAAAATATGTTCTAAATGCATAAATAAAATAATTATGTTTAATTATGTAATTATTTTTAATAATCATTAAATATGCTTGGTTTTCAGAACCAATGAATTTAATGATTAATCATGCATGAACGTATAATAAATATTCTATTATGGAACGTTGCATTTAAATGCATATTCTCTTTCTTTCAGGATCCTTTCGATTTGGTCGAAATGTCAGTAGGGTCGAAGCATCCAGTGGGTAAAAGTAATTTATGGACTTAGCGAAATATTCAAAAGAGAGCATGGTTACTTCGACTTCGATGGAAACAACGGTTAACTCAGAAGATAAGAAAGGATTCAAATTCAAAATACGTGTCAAGACACGCGTCCTATCTGTAGTTATTTAGGCGTTAGTAGCAGTTAGATTGGTGTCTATAAATAGCCTAGTTATGTGATCGAAAAAGGGGTCACAATCATTATACAAAATCCTCAGAAAAACTCTAAGTACCCATGTCAAAGCGAGAAACGAGTGTTCGAAGGAAAATGTATGTAATGTGAACCATTTTTATTCTGTAATCATTTACATTTGAATGCAATTTACAGTTTTTCTTTAATCTCTCTCCAATCCAATTATCTTTTACTTTCGACTCTTTCTTTCCTTCTGTTTATTTAATTGGATAAACATTCTTTCTTGCATTTCAAGTTACTAAAACATAAAAACAACACTTTATTAACATAAGAACAATAATGAACATCATTTACTTTGAAAATATAAACAAAAGCACTATGTCCCGAGATTTACTAGTTGGTCTCTCTTGTAATAATCAAATTAGCGTTGTTTACCAAATAATCAAACTATCTCCGGCTCTCCATTACACATAACCACCGACAGCCGATTTGCAGACAAGTACCTTCGCACACCTGGCTCGGGAAAGAAAACCAATTTCCGAGCACAGTCTAGAATAACATAATGATAGGACAACCAATCCATCCCGAGGATGATCTCGAGAGATAAGAGCGGTAGACACACTAAGTTGACCAGAAACTCCCTATTCTGAATTACTACTAAACAATGCAAGCATGCAGTATTTACCACCAAATCCTTAGCAGGAGTCAAGACATTCAAATCAAACGGAAGCATAGAAACATTCAAACTCAAACGATTTGCACAAGCCAAAGATATGAATGAGTGGGTTGCCCCTGTGTCAATCAAAGCAGTTAAAGAATTACCTGCGATGTGACAGCTCTCATGGATGGCATTGCTAGCCTGCCCACTCACCTCAGTGCCCATACAGTAAGCACGTGCCTTTGCCACAGGTCTGTCACCCTGTGAGCCTTGTGCCACATTTGCCGACGGCCCGGCCTTCGGGGCTCTGCAATCTCTAGCAAAGTGTCCCGGCTTCTTGCAATTGTAGCAGGTGTTTTCCCCCTTCGGTTTCGTGCACTCATGAGCAAAATGTCCCGCTTCTCCACAGTTGTAGCAATTCCCTTTAATACCATCAGATTTTCCCCGGCTACCTTGATTCACCGATCGGCCCGGTCCCCTGTTATTCTGAGGGCGGTCGTAAGGCTTACTACTTTGTTTCCCACAATTCTGACTCAGACCACTCGAACGACTTGGTCCCCCCGCACTAGAATTCCCTTGGCGATTCACCCGCTTATTCTTCATGTCTTCTACCTCTTGACATTTCTCCACTAACACTTGAAACTGTCGGATACCCAATGGTACAACCGCATCCTGCAGTTCGTACCTCAGCCCATCTTGGAAATGACGGCACATATAATCCTCATTTATCCCATCCCTAAAGAAGCGGAAGAAACAGGATAGAGATTCAAACTTCTTGGCATATGCTTCAACATTCATGCCCGCTTGCCTTAGCCTCAGAAACTCTTCCCCATACCTCTCCCTAGCAGTCTCAGGAAAGTACTTGGCCAGAAACCTCCGCCTGAAGTTCTCCCAACTTAACTCTTCATGAACATTCTCCATGATCAGTCGGGTGTTCCTCCACCAATACTCAGAACCCCCTAGTAACTGATAGGTAGCTAAGACTACTTTCTCCTCTTCTGGACAACGAATTGCCCCGAAAATCCTCTCCACAGATTGGAGCCATAAATCAGCAGTTTCCGGACCTCCCTCCCCATTAAACCTTGGAGGAGTTTGGTGGTTGAAACTTGAAAGAAGTCTAGATCCAGCAGCAAGTATTTCCCTTTCGCGCTTTTCCAGATCTCTCTGCGCCTTAGCATGGCTCTGAGCAGTCACAGCCGCTGCCATTGTATGCATGGCATAAGCTATCTGATTCACATCCACATGGTCCGCCATAGGTACTATAGGTGCCCTTCTTGGAGGCATTCAATTTCTGCACAATACCAATTCTGATTAGATTCCTTATCCAAACATTTCTGAGTCTCTACAGAAAATCTCATTCAACGGTTACTAACTCACAACCGACATAGAACAGGCACTAGAACTGACACTAGAACTGACACCACTCTAGCTAAGTTCTAACCGACTCTGGACTAACGACTCAAGTATACACTTTCCCTTTGAAGATTTAAAGCCGTGCTCTTATACCAAACTGTAACACCCCGTTTTTCATAAGCCAGAAAAGGCATTATATATTTTTTTTTTATACACATCAGAGTTTACACATAAAAGATTTAAAATGAGCCGGCATTCAAATATACAAAGAACTCATTACCAAAAGGTGCTTCGACAAGCAAAGTGTATTCAGGAATAATTACAATTCAAGTCAAAGTATTCAAATACTTACACAAAACTAGTTAGAATCCTATGCCTAACCCAAAAAGCACGGTGTACAACCCACACCGGCGCATAGTCTAACTAAGCTAGACTCCAACCTCTCACTGGGACCCGGAACAGCCACCGTCGTCACCACGACCTAGCCCAACATCTGGGTGGGATGAGCCCGCAAATGAAAGAAAGGGGTCACCACAAAATACAAGTATGTATATATATAATCGGTGCGAAAGATGTACACATAGCAAATTTCCACATACACAAGAGAAAGCTCTTAAACTCAAAAGTAGTTCCCACCAACAGGTATATATAAATAAATCACCAATCCTAATGCAGACCTCTACAATGGGTGTGACGACCGTCACTGGTTCGCCACATGCATGATTTTCCGGAAAATTAACCTCTCCTCGAAGAGTCGTGGGGTAGGCAAAGCCACACAGTCATATACGTACCCGCACTAAAAATGCCACACAAGGCGGGTGAAGTCACACAGACAAACACCAGGTGAAGTCGCACAGACAAACACCAACCCAATAAAATCCAGTCGGATTTGGCGAAGCCACACAGTCAACGCCCGGTACGTAGGCAAAGTCACACAGACATACACCTAGGCACGCAACTATGAAATGCATGACATATATTCTCTTTGGCATATACAGGATAGTCACACAAACAAAATCCCCGCGTAGTCCTATCCGACGCACACATTAATATATGCTCATGCAACCAATCACATAGCCTAAAGCCTATGTACAACTATCACAACCTACATACATTTTCCTAATCATATGCAAATTGTACACGTAATTATAACCACGTTCTCATCAACGAGATCATATGCAAATTGTACACTTGCCTATACCTTTGATTCTACCTTTAGCACCATCACCAAAAGTAACACATCCTTTGGAGTAAGGCCTTAATTCCTTAAGATATTTTCTATCTCCAGTCATGTGTTTGGAGCATCCAGTGTCAAAGTACCAGTCTTCATATGAGGATAGCCTGATACAAGTATGAGCCTTTAGTTTTGAATCCTCTTTTGGCTTCCATACTTTCTTGACTTGAGTCTCCTGGCACTTTACTTGTTGAGCAAGAATCTTCTTTTCATCCTTCCTTGGTGATCTTGATCTTTGAGGATAGCCATGAATTTTGAAGCATTCTTTCATAACATGCCCAGACCTACCACAATGATCACATCTATTGAAGGCTCTTCTATTTTGGGAGTATAGCTTCTTAAGATGTGGTCTAGGTAAGTGCTTCTTCTGTTGCTTGTGAAGCTGACCTGTGTTCCCATTTCTTTTGTGTTGAACAGGATGCTGAGACATGTGGCTTGACATCTTCCTTTTTGTTTGGACATATTGTTGAGACTTGTAGTCTATGATCATGTCTTTGTGCTTAAAAGAATGTTGAGACGTTTGGCTTGACACCTCTGTCTGAACATAGTGCTGAGATGTGTGGTCTATGATCCTGTCTGTGTGTTGAACAGGATGTTGAGACATTTGGCTTGACATCTCTTTCTTGGTCTGATCATAGTGCTGAGATATGTGGTATATGATCATGTCTTTGTGTTGAGCAGGATGTTGAGACTTTTGGCTTGACATCTGGTCCTTAGGTTTCTATAGAGGAGGAGTTACCTTTTCTGGAGCAGATTCAGCCTTTCTGAAGGGATGATCGAATCCTAATCCAACCATGTCTTCAGTTATTTTCTTAGTTTCAAGGAACTCATCCTCCGAGTCAGATTCATAGTCTAGGCAACTCAAAGATTCAGTCATGCTTATGAGTTTAGACTTTAAGAAATTATATTCTTTTCTCGGAGATGCTTGCTCCTTTTACTCCTGGATGAGCCTCTCAATGATTTCGTCTTGTTCTCTTATTTTAGCATTGTAGAGAAGTTCTTCATCATTATCATTGTCTTCGGTGTCTATGAAGATTTTGAAGCTCTCATTGTTGCTTGTTTCAAATATCCCCGAGAATGCATTGTTTGTGTCTTCATCTTCACTTTCATCCTCAGAGTCAGAGAGAATTGCAGTCAGTCCCTTTTTCTGTTTTTTGAGCAAGTTGGGACATTGTATTCTGGTATGCCCAAAACCTTCACATTCGTAGCATTGTACCTCTGTTTCTTCTTCAGAGTTAGTTTCTTCTTTTGACATGCCTTGTGACTTATTGTTGGACATCTTGTCTGGGACATTTGTCCTCCACTTAGCTCGGATCCTGTTCACAGATTTGTTGAACTTCTTGGTCAACAGAGCTATTGCTTCTGATAGACAATCTTCTCTTTGGCTTTCCTTAGTCTTGAAGGCCAAATTCTTCATCTTCTTTTCAGGTCTATCTTCAAAGGTCATCTCAAAAGTTTGTAATGAGCCAATGAGTTCATCAACCTTCATCGTGCTCAAGTCTTGTGATTCTTCAATGGCAGTTACCTTCATAGAGAATCTCTTAGGAAGTGATCTAAGGATCTTTCTGGCTAGTTTCTCCTCATGTATCTTCTCTCCTAGAGCAAAGCATGAATTTGCTATATCTCGAACTCTAGTGTTGAATTCTGAGATGGTCTCGTCATCCTCCATCCTTAGATTTTCGAATTTTGAGGTGAGAAGTTGTAGCTTTGACATTCTAACCTTGGAAGTTCCTTCATGTGCAGTTTGCAGAATTTCCCAGGCTTGCTTGGCTTCTGTACATGTTGACTACGGTCTGGCAAGTGCACCAGTCTGTCGTCGAGTAATAATTCACACTCTACGAGTAGAATGAGTTCGAATCCACAGGGATCATGCCGAAGCTTCACTAGCGTTATTTAAGTTTGTGATAGTTTGCATTCGCTTTGGGTTTTTGAAAAGGCTTTTATAGAAATAGCGTAATGCTTTGCAGAAATATAAATTGCATAATGTATAAATATAGATTCAAGAAATATAGAGGCTATGTATGGTGGTTGGACTCCCTCCCTTCTTCAAATTTGGCATAAACGGTGTATAACATAGTTACTTAGATTATGTTCGGCGGTGAATTATCCTTGTTATAGTAATACCTTACTATTACACTATGTTTATTAAAGTTTCCCTACGTTAACAACTAAGTTACCTACGAGAGTCTAACCTCGATGTGTCACATACCCTAATTACTAAGTGAGTTGTTTATAAACACGCATTATAACCTTCACCAATTAACCTCTAGGTCCTAATATCGGGATGTTCATCTTCTAAGTGCTCAGATCACACCTAGTGCATGATTCCTCCTCTAACCGCTCAGTTCACGACTAGTTCAGGATGTTACCGTCTCTATACACCTAGTATTATTTACTACGAGTTCCGGACCATATCAAGTCAAAACCTAATATCAATTCTATGGGCTCTCCCGCTTATCCGGCCAGATTACGAGAATACGTTATTAAAGTGCACGAAAGTAAATAACAAACATAATTACTGAATATCATTTATTATAACTTCGACTCAATCACAGACTCCAAATATTCATAGGGGAGTTCATCTTCTCCACCACAACCTAAGGCATAAATATAAAGACTACATATTTAAATTACAAGAAATCATAACCTAAATACAAAAGGCTAAAGAAACATACCTTGCTGAGTTAGTTTTCCCGTAAGGGGAGAAAACTATGCCCAATTGAGCTCCTCTGAACCTCTCCTTATAGTAGAGAGTGTTCTACTATTTCTGAATGATTTTAACAATGAATGGGAGGCTCTATTTATAGTTTTCGTAATGGGCCTCAGCAAGGCATCGCAGTACGATGAAGCCATCGTGCTGCGATGTGAAGATTCAGTTCAATTTTATAACTGATGTTGTGCATTTCATCTGCTTGGGCGCCAAGTTACTCCATCGTGCTGCGATGTGCTATATCGTGCTGCGATGCAAAGATTTTCTTCAGATTTATTTCTTCTGATTTCTTGGTAAGCAAGCAGCTTCCATCGTGGCACGATGGAATTCATCGTGCTGCGATGGAATGCTCATTTTCTTCACTTTTTTGGCTTTTTCTTGTCTTTTTGCATCTTGGACTCTGTCTTGATGCTTTTCCTGCTTTTGTAGGTTTTCCTTCGTATTTGGGCCTGTCTTGGTCATTTTACTACTAATAATAATACTAAAAATACCGTAGAAATTCCTGTCATCACATGTGTTGATCAGTTTGAATATGTTTTCATCAACACCATTGAAGATAGCATTGAGTGCTTTAAGGTTGTTATTGGACTCAGTCTCCTCTTCTGGGGTCCAATCACCTTCACCTTTTAATATTGAAGAACCATCCTCTGCTGAAACTATTGGGTGATTCCAACCTGTAATAATTGTCTTCCATGCTTTTTGATCCATGGATTTGATGAAGGCAATCATTCTTGCTTTCCAATAGTCATAGTTTGATCCATCCTGAACTGGTGGTCTGTTTATTGATCCTCCATTCTTGTCCATCTTGAACAAGATTTTGTCTCCCTGGAGCTCACCCAGCAGGTTAGGGTGCTGTTTACTGTGAAATTTGGTAAACAACGCTAGTTTGATTATTACAAGAGAGACCAACTAGTAAATCTCGGGACATAGTGCTTTTGTTTATATTTTCAAAGTAAATGATGTTCATTATTGTTCTTATGTTAATAAAGTGTTGTTTTTATGTTTTAGTAACTTGAA
Organism: Trifolium repens; assembly: GCA_030408175.1. Taxonomy (NCBI): domain Eukaryota; kingdom Viridiplantae; phylum Streptophyta; class Magnoliopsida; order Fabales; family Fabaceae; genus Trifolium; species Trifolium repens. The sequence goes on along the minus strand of CP125850.1, from coordinate 42,138,294 downwards.
ATGCAAGAAAGAATGTTTATCCAATTAAATAAACAGAAGGAAAGAAAGAGTCGAAAGTAAAAGATAATTGGATTGGAGAGAGATTAAAGAAAAACTGTAAATTGCATTCAAATGTAAATGATTACAGAATAAAAATGGTTCACATTACATACATTTTCCTTCGAACACTCGTTTCTCGCTTTGACATGGGTACTTAGAGTTTTTCTGAGGATTTTGTATAATGATTGTGACCCCTTTTTCGATCACATAACTAGGCTATTTATAGACACCAATCTAACTGCTACTAACGCCTAAATAACTACAGATAGGACGCGTGTCTTGACACGTATTTTGAATTTGAATCCTTTCTTATCTTCTGAGTTAACCGTTGTTTCCATCGAAGTCGAAGTAACCATGCTCTCTTTTGAATATTTCGCTAAGTCCATAAATTACTTTTACCCACTGGATGCTTCGACCCTACTGACATTTCGACCAAATCGAAAGGATCCTGAAAGAAAGAGAATATGCATTTAAATGCAACGTTCCATAATAGAACATTTATTATACGTTCATGCATGATTAATCATTAAATTCATTGGTTCTGAAAACCAAGCATATTTAATGATTATTAAAAATAATTACATAATTAAACATAATTATTTTATTTATGCATTTAGAACATATTTTTACTTAGTAAAAATATGGGCTAACAAATTGCCCCCAAATGCCTGTTTCGATTGAGTGGTCGAACGAAAAAAGGAAAAGGCATTTTATAACCACGTGCTTGACACTATTACCAATGACGGCGCTTATGTCACGTTCAGAAGTAACTGTCACCTTGATACCCACAATCCATCATTGCTCCTAGGTTTTAGCATAGTGGATGACGTGGCATACGCAGAAGTTGAAGAGAAGTTTTTGAATTTCTTTTTGATTTATTTATTTTTTGGAGACAAACACGTTCCCCTATAAATAGCAGCAAACGAAAAAAGGAACATTTTTTACCAACTTCCAAGTCTCAAAGCTTCCTTACGAACCCACTGTTCATCTTCTTCTTTTCTGCAAATTACACACTGATCTTCAATCATCTTGCAATTCTAAACCGTACAAGTGATTCACCCTCAAATTCCGCATCGATTCATCTTTGTTTCACTTTAAACAAACAATTTTCACAATTTTCTTCGCGAAACCCTTTCAATTCTTGATTTTCTGCGTACTGTTCATTAATGGCGTCCAACTTAGATTTCGATGTACCCACTGCTGGCAAATGGAAGGACCTTCGCGTCCTTGAAGATGGCGAAGAAGTAGTTCCAGAACCTACTGGCACTGAGGCGGAAAGGAAAATCTGGAACACTCAGCTTATGATTCCATTTTCCATCAAAAAGGAGGATTACGCTTTCTGTGGACCTTATCCCACACGTGATGAGGTTGTATCAAAAGAGGTAAGTGATATCTTCCCTTTGCATGTAACCTGTGAGCCCAGAATCTTTAGCTCCAATCCTTATAACTTTGGGTATATGAAGAATGCCCTTAAGATTTTTAGAGCTGCCCCCTATACTGCGCACAAGGATTACATTCCCTGGTTAGATAGGGTCGAAAAGGACTTTAAGGATTCTTGGAAAAGCTATGGTATTTATGAGCTTATCCAATTTAGTCGAACCGGCCCTATGTACAAACCAGAACTGCTAGTGGCTGCCTTACACTTCTATGAAAAGTCCACCAACATTTTTCAGTTTAAGTGTGGCATGTTAACCCCCACCTTACTAGATGTAGCTGTTATCACAGGCCTTAGGCCTGTTGGTGATCACTTCGATCCAACCAAAACTGGAGATAAGGTCGAAGTTAACTTTCAAGAAGCTACATTCTCTAAGTACATAGCAGAGCAAATGGATGAAGAAGGAGAGGAGGTGTCCACTGAGGAGCATGTGGCCTTCTTAACATTGTGGTTATCCCACTTTGTGTTTTGCTCGAAATCCCTTCAGGTAGCGCGTATGTACATTCCCCGAGCACAACAGATTAATGAGGGTAGACTCTTCAGTTTAGGGCGTTTGTTATTAGCCTGTCTATATGAAGCAATGGGGAATGCCAGTGATGCAATCAAGGCTTCCAAGGATGGATCAAAGGTTTCAATTGCTGGACCTATGTGGCTGTTACAACTTTGGCTGAATGCCACATTTGAGACAGAGTTGGGGTTGATAGTGCCTTCTGACTATCAACAAGAGGTAGATGAAAGGGAGATCGAAGGGCAAAGGTTGGTTCGATTAGCCCCTAGATCTTTGGACCAAGATACTGGCAGACTCTTCATGAGACACATGAAGATGTTTTTGAACTTTGACAAGTTTTTACCACGTCATGCTCCCTTTGTCGAGCGTAAGCATGGTGCTGCGTGGTTTGTTGAAGATTTTCCCGCATTTAACCCGGACAATGAGGATGAGGTCAATGAGGTCTGGAGGGCCTATTTAGAGCAAACTGTGCTCTCATGCAGGATCGGTTCGAACGCAAACCAGTATGGGCTTGTAGGATATTTGCCCAACTGTGTGGCTAGGCAATTTGGCATGTCCCAGATTAGGCCCAAGTCCCTTTTTGAAAAACTGGATAGAATGGTGTTGGGCACTGGAGTGACTGAGAAGACTTACAAGAAGTACATGAGAATGCTGGAAAATTATGAATTTAATTTCAAACCCTTCGAGTATAAGCCTTCTTTCTACTGCACTGATGGCTTTAGCAAATGGTGGAGTGACCATTACACCAAACATTCAATAGGCAATGTTGATCAATTGCTAGGGATGGTGGAGAGTGGCTTCATAGTGCCATCTCTTGGAAAGAAAATAAACGTCTCAGGTCGAGGTAAACATCTAAACTCTATATTTTATTTATCTTACAAGATTTATTTCCTCAAACCTTTTTATATTTAGTAATGCAACATTTTGCAGGCAAAGGCATTAAGAAAGACGGTGGGTCTTCAAAGACTTCGACTGAAGTGAAGAAACCCACTGGGGTGAAAATTAAATCAGAGGTCGAAACCTCTAAAGCAAAGGTAATTTAACCTTAAGAAAATTTTTATTTATTTCCTCTCCTCATGTTTAAACATATGTTCTAACTTCGACCATTTATGTCCTTAGAAGGGCAAAGGTAAGAGCAGCACAGAGACAGTGTCTGCTAGCTCGAAGAAAGATAAAAACACAGTGGTATTAGATGAGGAGGTAAAAATTAAACTTTCCATCAAATACTTCAAACTTTTGTCAGAGTAATATATTTTGAAGCAAATCTTGACCTTTTTTACCTCCATCATTTCAGGATGAAGAAGAACAAGAGGTCCCTTTGGTCAGGAAAAGAAAACAACCATCAACTTCGACTTCACAACCTGGTGAAGGGAAAGCAACAACTGTTCCAGAAGTCGAAGTAAGTGAGGCTGCACAAGCCAAGAAACAGAAAAAGGTTGAAGAAGCTCCCACAAAGGACCAAAGGGGAGAGAAGAAAAAGAAGAAAGAAATTGGTATGAAGGTCAAGTCAACAATTAAGAAACCTAAAGGGCTTAGGGCATTAAAAATCCGCGCCTCGAGTGAAAGCGGTGGAGATCCAACCCCTCAGACAAATGCTTCAGAGAACAAAGTGGTCGAACCAGACCAACTTGCCAAGACATCAGAAGAGCAGGTAGATGGACCACAAGGTGACCCTGCACCTCAATCAGAGACCTTGGTCAATGATGAACCAATTATTGATGGGGGAAAGACAAATGATGCACAACCAGGCAACGATGCCCCCAATGCTGAGAAGGGTGGTAATCCTCAAACTAGCCCTGGGGTCGAAGAAGAAAAAGAGGTATAACTCATTTTACTCTCAACCTTAGATTTTCATAGTTACATTTGATCTTTACTAATTTTCTTTTGAGTTTGTCGGATCAGTCGAAGAAAAGTCCTGTTGAGCAAGATCAACAACCAAACCCTGAGGTGGTGCCAACCAATGCTTCGAGCATCAAATATTCAATGCCTAGTATGTCTACAAACTCAGGCCAGGCCAGTTCGAACCAAGAATCTCAACATGACTCTGATGCAATTCCTGAAGCTGAGGTTGGGGGTTCAGGGATCATATCTGTCTCTTCGACTTCGAGACTTTCTGCAAGCTTGGGCGTACAAGAAGAAGAATTCACCAATATGCAGAAGTCTGATCCTGCCGGTACCCTTAAACTTCTACTCTCGAGGAAAGCAAATCAAGGAAACACCTCTAGCGAGCACACAACCACTGACTCAGCGCCTTCCAACTCTGAAATCGACTCGATGGTGCGCCAGGACTCTCTGCTGCTGAAGCTTACAACTACATTTGTTCAAAGGGATGTGTTGAAGCAAATTGAAGAACAACCAGCCTGTGCTTATAGCCACTTGGCTTTCCTGAAGAAACTTCACAATCCTAGGACTGATGAGGAAACCCTTGGCAAAGTCATACAACTTAGTTCGATTGTGGACCATTATGCCAAGGCAGTGCAGAAGAGGATTGATAACAACACAAGACTTGCCACACAACAACAAGCTCAGACCATATTCTTTGAGAAGGCCCAGCAAGCACAAGCTGAAGTGGAAAGATTGTCTTCTCAACTGGTCGAAGGAAATTCAGACCTGAAAGAATGTGATGACAAGGTTGCCCATTACAAGGAACAAATCAAACTCTTAGAGGAGCAGATTGTTGGTTACAGGCGCAAGATCATCGAAGAGGAGACCAAGAGAGCTCGAATTGAGAAAGAGACAAAAGCTTCGACCCAAGAGCAGATTGACGCATATGGCAGGGAAGGGCTTCAAGCTTATGGCTCTGCAGAAGTTGTTGGTGAAGAGATCAAATCCCTGGAGAGTTCGAACTTGGTAGTCGAAAAGGAGATGGCAACCCTCAAGAAGATTTATGCTGACTGCACCAAGAACAAAGTCCATATTTTATGGCAATTTTACAATTTACCATTTTATTTTATATGCTTGAGTATTATTCTGCGCTTATTTTTACTTCCCCTTTTAACATCAGTCAAAAACACAGAAAAACAAGCAGTCAAAGCACCATATCAAGGCAGTCAAGTCAAAAGGTGATGACAACCAAATTCATTAAATGAATTGCATTGATGACCATACTGATAAAAAGGCTTGATAGCACTATAAAAAGGATGATTCTTCTCGTTTTAACTATTCAAGGTAGTCAAGTAACTCCAACAAGAAAATCTTACCATGGAAAGGCAAGTTACCAAGGATGCTTCAGGCTCAAAAGAAAAGAGCAAAAAGGGAGCAGAGCCCTGGCGTTGCGAAGAAAACAGGCTACGCTATGAGAGAAACAAGGAAGAACTAATTTTAACAGAATCAGAAGAGGAAGAAATGGGCTCTGATCTAGAAGAGTTCTTATGGACATATGAAGACAATCTAGCAGATTATCCAGCTGAGGTTCAGAAGCTTGCTGATGAAGCACTATCTCTTTTCAAGGAGAAACTGAAGAGTATAGAATCAGAAACTTCTAAATCTAAGCCTAAGTCTGAGTAGAATTATGTTATCATATGTAATAAAGAACTTTTCTTATTAATAATAAAAATAAAGTTGTTCCTACTTCCTATTTCTCTTTTTAAAGCTTGCTTCTTTTGACCAATTCCTGATTTGTGGCAAGTTTTAATTACTGCCATTTCGATTTCATGTTCAAGTATTATTCTGCGCTTATTTTTACTTCGAGTAAAGTAGGCTTGTATTTCTTCAAATACTTTCCATTTATACCCAAAGTACGTTTTTCAGGAGTTAACTCCTCAATTTCAAATGCGCCATTAGAATAAACTTGAATAATTTTGAATGGTCCTTCCCAATTTGGGGACCATTTGCCTAAGATCCTATCTTTTTTGTCCATAGGCAATATAACTTTCCAAACTAATTCTCCTATACCAAAAGACTTAAACTTAACCCTTTTGTTATATGCTTTAGCAACTCGTTCTTTTTGTTTTGTTAAAACTTCTAAAGCACTAAGCCTTTCTTCATCTAAATCAATCAACTCATCTGACATCATCTGATAATAATGGTCTAGAGGTATTTCCATTTGTCTTTGTACTCTTGCTGATTGCAAATGTATTTCGACTGGTAATACTGCATCATGACCATAAGTTAGTCGAAATGGAGTAGTGTTAGTTGATTCTTTAGGAGAATTTCTACAAGCCCATAACACTTGGTCTAAGGTTTTGTGCCAATTTCTTGGCTTTTGGGCTATATGTTTCTTTATCAGATTTATAATAGTTTTATTTGCTGCTTCGACTTGACCATTTGCTTGTGCATAATATGGTGTTGAAGTTAACAGTCTAAAGCCAGTTTCTTGGGCAAATTCCTGCATCTTTCGACCAGTGAAAACTGAACCTTGATCAGTGGTTATTGTTTCAGGAATTCCAAACCTATATATTATGTAATTTTGTATGAAATTAATCAATGCCTCTTGATCAACATTTGGTAAAGGAATGGCTTCTATCCATTTTGTGAAATAATCTATTCCAACTAAAATATAACGTTGATTTTTTGATGAAGCAGGTTTAATCTCACCAATAAGGTCTAGAGCCCAACCCCTAAAGGGCCATGGTTTTACTATTGAATGTAGTTCACTTGCAGGCACATGTTGAATTCCTGAGTGCCTTTGGCATTCTTGGCATCCTTTCGCAAACTCTATACAATCCTTCAACATAGAGGGCCAGTACAAACCTTGTCGAAACAAGAGCCATTTCATCTTATGTCCTGCTTGATGAGAGCCACAAGTACCACTATGAACATCAGAGATTGCTATATATGCTTCTGCTTCATCAAGGCATTTTAACAAGATTCCTTCAGAAGTCTTTTTGAAAAGATCATTTTCAAAAATTATATAGCTTAAAGCCCTATATTTTACCTTTCGATCCACATTTCCTGTTGGATTCTTATGGTAATCTACTATAGGTTTTCTCCAATCATTATCTGACAAATTGTCAATGGCAAAAATTTGAAAATTTTCTAGGGGATTTTTTATTTCACCATTTATTTGTGGTATAGTCTCTGCCCCCACAAGTTTTGGTATTGACAATTGTGCAGATATTGGTTCTTGTAAAACCATTTTTTCTTTTATTTCGATTAATTGTGTCAACTTTTCTTTTGACATTTTATATCCTGAAGCAATTTGAGCCAAGTCATTTGCTTCTTGATTTTTTAATCGAGGCACATGTTCAATGTCTACATGATCGAAACAATCTAACAAAGAACTAGCTATAGAAAAGTATTTCGCCAGATGCTCTTTCACACATTTATATTCTTGTGTTAATTGTTTCAATACTAATTCAGAATCACCTCTTATTTTAATGTTCTTTGCCCCCAAGTCTTTCAATATTTCTAACCCTGTAATTAAAGCTTCATACTCAGCTTCATTATTAGAGAAAAGTCCATTTATTTTGTACTTGAACTTGGTTGGAATTTGAGTCGGAGATATGATCAATATTCCAATTCCTGTTCCATACTTATGTTTGGACCCATCAAAATAAAGAATCCATGGTTGAATATCCACATAATCCTGTGGCATTTCGACCAACGAATGATCTACTATAAAATCAGCCACAATTTGGCCTTTGACAGCCTTTAAAGGTTTATAAGTCAGTGAATATTCAGTTAATGCTAATGCCCATTTCCCAATTCTACTATGTAATATAGGTTTAGTTAGCATATGTTTAATAACATCAAAGTGGGAATAGACATAAACATCAACAGACTTTATATAATGCTTAAGTTTTGTACAAGAGAAATACAAACAAAGACAAAGTTTTTCTATGGCAGTATATCTAGTTTCTGCATCATTTAAAACTCTACTAAGGTAATAAACTGCATTTTCTATGCCATTATCGTCTTCTTGGGCTAACATGCTTCCTATCGTCTTATCAGACGTAGCAATATACAACTTCATAGCTTTATTCCTACTAGGAGGCATTAGAACTGGAGGCTTTATTAAGTATTCTTTGATGTCATCAAAAGCCTTTTGATGCTCTTCGTTCCATTTGAATGGATCATCTTTCTTGAGTCGAAGTAGTGGTGAGAAAGCTTGAGCCTTTCCACTTAGATTCGAAATGAATCTTCTCAAGAAGTTGATTTTTCCTAGCAGAGATTGAAGTTGTTTTTTGGTCGAAGGAGGCTTGGTCTCCAAGATAGCCTTTGTCTTGTTTTGGTTTATTTCAATGCCTTTTTTATGCACCACAAAACCAAGGAAATCTCCTGCATGCACACAGAAAGCACATTTTAATGGATTCATTTTTAATCCATGTTCCCTCATTCTTTTAAAAGATTGCCTAAGATATACCAAATGGCTATCTTCAGAAGAGGATTTAATGATGATGTCATCAATGTAAACTTGCATGAATGTATCTATAAAATCATGAAACATGGAATTCATTGCCCTTTGATAAGTGGCACCAGCATTTTTTAAGCCAAAAGGCATCACAACCCACTCATAAGTGCCTAAAGCACCAGGGCATCTAAATGCTGTTTTAGATACATCTTCCTCAGCAATGAATATTTGGTTATAACCAGAGTAACCATCTAACATGCTCAAAAACTCGAAGCCTGCTGCTGAGTCTATTAGCATTTCTGCCACAGGCATGGCATACTCATCTTTAGGTGTAGCATTATTTAAGTCCCTAAAATCTATGCATACCCTAAGTGTACCATTCTTTTTAATAACAGGAACTATATTTGCTAACCATTCTACATACCTGGCAGCTCTGATGAATTTACTCTTCAGCAGCCTTTCGATCTCTTCTTTGATTTTGGACATGATATCTGGTGCAAACCTTCTTGGCAATTGTTTCACTGGTTTCTTACCTGCCTTGATTGGTAGTTTTAATTCGACCATTTCTCTACTGAGTCCAGACATTTCATTATAATCCCACGCGAAACAATCACTAAATTCTTTGAGAAGTTGCACCAATTTTCCTTTTAAGTCAGGACTAATATTGGTACTAATATAAGTTGGCCTTTTTGCTGAGCCATCTCCAATGTCAATTTCCTCCAAAGGGTCTTGGGCCTGCATCTTAGGAGTTTCATTAAGTGGATCCCTTTCGAACCCTAAAGGTTCCTCATCATAGATGCAGTCGAGCCTTTGTGCTTGTGGCATAGAAATGCCATCGCTTTCGACCTTGGCTTCTGTAGCCATATTTTGATGAACATCAGCTTCCAAAGCCGTATTTAACTTAGTTTCGGCCATATAAGCCGTAATCCTGGCCCATGCGCTGGACTCAGTCATCATAATCTTCGTAAACATTCCACCCAGATGGTGGTATAACTCCATCTTCTGAGGACACAGCATCTATTTCCTCTCTTTCCCATATGAAGTCATGGGTTGGGTGGAGTTTGACATAATGTATCACATTATCAGAAGGTGTGAAAGCATTCTCTCTATCATAACATGGCGCTATGTTCGCCAAATTTTTGTCAAAGGTTTGTTGGTTTATGGTATCAACCTCTGACATATAGAAACTCTGATCAGCTTCTATATTTTCTACGCAGCCATCCTCCCTCCAAAGCATCAACTTCTGGTGAAGAGTCGAAGGAACAGCTCCTACTCCATGAATCCACTCTCGCCCCAATAGTAAGTTGAAGTTTGCCTTGGATTCGACCACTAGGAATAAAGTTGGTCGAACTATGCTGCCCACAGCAACATCTACTTGAATTGCCCCCCTTGAATGTCCTGTTTTGCCTTCGTAATTTGACAAAACAATGTTATGGGCTGACAAATCACAGTCATATTTGCCAATCTTGGGTAACATAGATAGAGGCATTAGGTTAACAACAGCTCATCCATCTATCAGCACCTTGTTAACTCCAACTCCTTCAACCTTTGCTCTGATGAAGAGGGGTTTAAGATGGTTTTTCATGCCTAAATCTGGCCTTTCGAATGTAGCCTGTTGCTCCTCGATGCAGCCATTGTTCATGACATAGTAGCAAATTGGCTTGGGATCAGCCATTTCTAACTGGTCGAAATCAGTTTCGAGCTCAGTTATCTCTGTTTGCACATCATATTCCGATGGTAATATGGAAACCACGCATATTACGTCGAAATCTGGCTCAGAGTCCAGCAGATCATCTTCTTCCATCTTGCTTTCTTCTATAGGAGGAAGGATCCTTTCTTTTGCTGGCCTTCTAGCCACTTCTTTATATTGGCCTGTTTGAAGATTAGTTGCAGCCAATTTCTTTTGGCGTTGGAACCTACGCCATTGAGTCCTTGTCATTGGATGTTTACCCTTGTAATTATTTTTGTAAGAGTATTTGTTGACATCCTCTGAATAGCTCAATTTGGTGCCACTTGCGCCACCAACTTCCATTGCACCCTTGTTGAACTTTATGGTTCCTTGGTGCATCCAGCGTTCTATAGGAATCGAACCAGAAGGAAGGAAAGTGGGCCTTCGATCTGTTTGGACCATATTATTTGGTCGAGTTAGAATGCCCTTTCCTTTACCACGAGATGGTTTTGGGTTTGCCCCCTGCCTATTCGCAACTGGTTGGAACTTCATGAGGCCTGCAGTAGCCTCCTTATCACAAACAGCACTGCAACGAGCACAAAGCATCACTCCTTTGTTCTCTAGCTTGCATCTGTTTAGAAAGTCAATCAAATCCTCTTCAGCACGAGGATATACTACTTTCATTTTCTCATAGTACTCCTTTTCAGGGATTTTTTCCACTTGCACTTCTGAAACCTCCATGGCTTCGACCATCATAATAGCCTGTGGTTCAGCATAGAGGGTATCAGCATTCTGTGAAGATTCTGGGTCTGCTTTTGCAGCTTTGGGTTTTTCACCAAACTTAAGTCTTCCTTCGTTCAAAGCCTTTTGAACTAGGTCCCTGAAAAGCACACATTGTGAGGTTCTATGTCCAAGAAAATTATGATACTTACAATAACCTCTTTTCTTTCTCATATCTAATGGTGGTATTTTAACACCTTTTGGAACCACTATTTGGCCATCAGTAACCAACAAATCAAAGATTTCATCACATTTTGTTATATCAAAAGTATAAGTCTTTGAAACATATTTATCATTTTTTGGTTCAACAGGGTTTTTTCCATTTGAAGGTTTTAAAAGCTTGCAAGTGTAAGGGGGACCAGGTTTTAATTCTGCTAGGTCTATTTCCCCTTGTTCAACATCTTCATAAGAGACATCATATTCTTGGTCGCTATCATGTGTTTCTACATAAGCAACCTTTTCTTTTTTATGATACTTTGAATTTCTAGCCTTTTCTGCTTTCAAGCGTTTGACCTGTCGAACCCTATCAGCCAATTGGGCCATATCTCTTAGATGTTGAGTGTCTAATTTCTTTCTGATCGAATAGTCTAGGCCACCGGCGGCCATTTCGACCAATTCATGTTCAGGCACTTGAGTAAAACACCTAGCCTTAAGTAAACGAAATCTATTCAAATAATCATCTATAGACTCAGGAGTTTTGCGCCTAACACTTGCTAATTCTTTGAGACTTATCTTAGACTGTCCCATGTAGAATTGCTCATGGAAGACTCTCTCTAATTGATTCCAATTAAAAATTGAATGTGGAGGGAGAGTAGTAAACCATGTAAAGGCATTTTTCGTTAAAGAATTTGGAAAATACTTCATTCTTAAATTCTCATTATTTGCTAGATCTCCTGCCTCAGTTAGATATCTTGCTATGTGTTCAACAGTAGATTCGCTAGTATCACCAGCAAATTTAGTAAATTTTGGGATTTTCCAACCCCTTGGCAATTCTGTTTGAAGCACATATTCTGATAAGGCAGAAACAAAATGAGGCCTATGCATGCCTATGTTTAAACCATTTTGTGCTAGGATAGTTTCAACCAAATTGGCTATGTTATTTTGCCCAGCAAAATTATTATTCTAGACATTTCTAACTACATCATCAGCATTTTGGTTTCTATTTACCAATACAATTCCAGGATTTTGTTCGACCTGGGGCAAAGCCTGTTGCTGTGCCTGAATTTGCACCTGTGGTTCGACCACTGGCACTGGTTGTTGGACTTGGTTTGCAACATTATTTGGGGCAAGCATAATGGCATTATTTGGTGCTTGTGCAATTTGTAAAGGCACCACATTCTGAATTTGGGGAACTTGTTGATTATGGGCTTGAGGAGCCCCAAAGAAATCAGCAATTCTTCCCATTTGATTTGCCAACAATTGATAACTTTGGTTTGTATTTTGAATTAATGGGTTAAATACTGTACCAATTTGTTGTGTTAACATATTTACCATGTCATGATTACTCTCATCCATTTGTTGCCTTAAAGCATTCAAGGCATTGTTGGTTAATGAGGGATTGCCATTCCGAGTAGCAGAACCAGAAACTATCTGATTATTAGGCACAAATACGCCTGGTGCTGACTCTGTGAACAATGATGCACTTGTTTGCAAACCTTGCATCATACTGGTAGGCATACCATATGGGTAGTTCCTACTTGTGCCTTGACCCACATATTGGGAAAAGGGTAATGAAAAAGTAGAAGAACTAGCGCCACCCCCATTAACATTTGTCCTATTTGGAGAGAAACCTCCCTCCATAGCATGGGGAAGGGACAAGATAGGTTCTGTAGTGGTCGAAGGTACCACTGTAGATGTTGGCATTGTCATTGTGGCACTTACCACAGAAGATATTGGGGCGGAAACTGTCGTCCCACTAGCGTTGGGCACAATCTCACTGATTACAGGAGAGATTATGGCCTCAGAAACGCTCGAAGCGGTTGATACATTCGAACCGTTATTATTATTGTTTCCGTTCGGATTTTCCATGTTTTGTCTTGGGTTACTTCTGGGTGGTGGTCTAACCATTTCAGGGAGTAATTTCCCGTTCCTCAAAAGCATACACTACACAAGAATCTTTGGAAACAATACACAAAAATGCAGAACAAATTAACTACACGAACTTTGAAGAAATTTAAACGTAAAGCACACAGTCCCACCGGGCGTGCCAATTTGTTTACTGTGAAATTTGGTAAACAACGCTAGTTTGATTATTACAAGAGAGACCAACTAGTAAATCTCGGGACATAGTGCTTTTGTTTATATTTTCAAAGTAAATGATGTTCATTATTGTTCTTATGTTAATAAAGTGTTGTTTTTATGTTTTAGTAACTTGAAATGCAAGAAAGAATGTTTATCCAATTAAATAAACAGAAGGAAAGAAAGAGTCGAAAGTAAAAGATAATTGGATTGGAGAGAGATTAAAGAAAAACTGTAAATTGCATTCAAATGTAAATGATTACAGAATAAAAATGGTTCACATTACATACATTTTCCTTCGAACACTCGTTTCTCGCTTTGACATGGGTACTTAGAGTTTTTCTGAGGATTTTGTATAATGATTGTGACCCCTTTTTCGATCACATAACTAGGCTATTTATAGACACCAATCTAACTGCTACTAACGCCTAAATAACTACAGATAGGACACGTGTCTTGACACGTATTTTGAATTTGAATCCTTTCTTATCTTCTGAGTTAACCGTTGTTTCCATCGAAGTCAAAGTAACCATGTTCTCTTTTGAATATTTCGCTAAGTCCATAAATTACTTTTACCCACTGGATGCTTCGACCCTACTGACATTTCGACCAAATCGAAAGGATCCTGAAAGAAAGAGAATATGCATTTAAATGCAACGTTCCATAATAGAACATTTATTATACGTTCATGCATGATTAATCATTAAATTCATTGGTTCTGAAAACCAAGCATATTTAATGATTATTAAAAATAATTACATAATTAAACATAATTATTTTATTTATGCATTTAGAACATATTTTTACTTAGTAAAAATATGGGCTAACAGGTGCCTGCTCTGATGCCAATTGAAATTTTGTTCTTTGGCAGGACAAATGTCGTACACAATGTCTAGGACAATGTGTCTATAGTCCAGATGTCTTAGACAACTGGTTCGACAACTGGTTATGAGGATCATAAGTTATTGCAGTACTGAAGTAAATAAAAGCAATAAAGAACACCAGTTATTTGTTAACACAGTTCAGCGCTAAACAACCCTATTCTGGAGGATACCAATCCAAGAAGTGAACATTACTAATCCGAATCAATACTTAGTCTTACAACCACACCAAACACCTTTTAGCATGTATGCCTTTTCTTAATCCTAGTAATCTTCTACTCAAGGGCTAACTCCCCTTGAATATGAGAACCTACCCAACTCCCTCTAATCACTAATCTCAAGTGACGAAACTTAAACTTTTCAGTTTAAAGACTTAGTTGAATGACAACATTCAACTCTACAAAGCTACAAAGTATCAAGAACAATACTAAGAGCCACTAATGCTTTGCACAATAGGCACAAAACTTTGAACTCACAATCTTCAGTTCTTGTGGGTTGAGTTTTAAACTCTATGTTGAGTTCTATATATAAGCATGCAAATCTTCAGATCATCTTCAGTCTTTTAGATGCACTACAATAAGAATTAGTTTTAAAACAAACTTGTTTTAAAACAAACTCCATAAGATAAAAGAATTAATCTTTATCCACAAAGTAAATACGAATCCAATCGTATCTAACACTTAGAATTAATAACAAACTTTATCATTAATCATAATCTCAGCTTGTTACTTAAAGATTCGCGCCTTATTCAAATTTGAACAAACACGCGTGCTTAATGGATAAGCATTATCTTTTAAGTTGAACTGGGTCAATATGTCCTACCCACATGTCTTGGGACATCTTGTTCGACATGTTGCCTTAACATGCTCTGAACCCAGTGATAAGATGTCTAGGACATTTTGTTCAACATGTTGCATCTGCACATCTTCAATATGCACAAGTGGTTTAGAGTTAATTTCTTTAGCATTGACACTAGTACAAATATGACTTATTAATAAGGTTTTTATATCAGTGGAAAAGATACCAGATGTAAAAAGGAGCAAGAAGTACTATTTACATCTGACGTTAATTTTACTTGTAGTGAAAAATACATAGACATAATGTTTTACATCTGGTTTTAACCTTATCAGAATTAAAAAATAAATGCGGTGACAATCCTGTAATTATAGTGAAAGTTGTCTAAAATAAATTTGCAACTGAGCATAATATCTCAGATGTAAAAGGTCTTTTAATGATTTTTTTTTTATTTGAATGGAAATTAATCAGGTCAGCAAGTAAAAAACAAACATAACACAAATAGATCTTTCCCTCACATCTCTCTCACGCGAATCCTAGCCCACAAATAGAAATAGAATCGTTCCCTCACATCTCTCTCTCGATCGTTCGTTCTCATCTCCCACTCTCAATCTCACTCGATCGATCGTTCCCTCTCAATCTCTCACTCCGAATCGCAAACCCTAGCCTCTCTCACACTCGTCATCTCTCGAACTCTAGCCTCTCTCACTAATAATCGTGAACCCTAGCCTCTATACATTAAGTGTAACAAATCAAAGCTCTCTCTGCTCGTTCCTCTCCCTCCGACTGAAAACGCAAACAGGTACCGATTCTATTCTCAAATTTGTTTGTGATTTCTTAGTTTTTATTTCATTTAACGTTTCAGTGTTTTTTTTTTGTCTGGTATAGTGGAAATCTGTTGTTTAAAATTTGTTGTAGTTTTTTGTCCGATAGCATTTCTTTTAATTTTATGGGAAAATTAAACCATGGAGTGATTACAGTGTGCTTGTGTTTGGATTGGAATTTGTAAAATTGACTTTAGATTAATCTAGTTATTTTAGCCACCATGGTGCTTCAGTTAAGTCACTATGACAAAGTTATTTTAGCCTTATGATGCAGCCAATCTCAGAAGAACTACACTCGTAATGTATATAATAATAAAGATAGAGAAGAGATATATAAAAAGGATACAATTTTTGAGATGACTTTTTCATTATTCCTATTTTACCCTTAAAAAACTATAAAAAAAAAAAAGTAACCACATTTTTACTATATATAAAAGGATACAAATTTTTGGGATTGCTTTTTATTATTATTCCTTAATAACTAAGCACAACTTCCATATAAAAGTAGGTTTTCAATTTTTTATAGTAAAAAAAATTCTTCATAATAACTAGCCACAACAAAAAAGAAGGTTAAATAGTTATCAATTAACTAAGTTCAATAAAAAAGGAGATTAAGTAGTTATTTATATTGTTGTAAAAAAAAGTAGTTATTTATATTTACAAATAGAGAATACCGATCACACAAACGGGCACGGAAGTCGGCTAGTGTATATAATAGAGATTAAAAATTTTATATATTGAAATTACTCGTAAAACAAATCAAACAACATACTCCCTCCGTTTCTTTTTAATTGTCTTTTATTATCATATTTAGAGTTTCTATTTAATTGTCCTTTTTGTATTTTATGGGTATGATTTGTCAATTATACCATTTGTCAATTGCTCTTATCTTTTTCCATAAAACCAATTAATGTTATATATTTGGAAAACTAAATCTTTTATTTTTTAATTTTTGTTGGTACATAACATATTAAATTTAATGGGAAGAGAAAGTGTGGACAAAAAAATAGGAATTTATTAGGGTATAATAGGAAGATAACGTACAAAAATACATTTTCTTAATTTGGTGTTATCATTCTAAAAAGACAATTAAAAAGAAACGGATGGAGTATTATTTATTACTCCCTCCGTTCCTTTTTATTTGTTGTTTGAGAAAAAATAGGTGAAATTAAGAAAGTGTATTTTTGTATTTTATTTTCCTATTATACCCTTTTTTGGGATATATTATACTCTAATTTTAATCCACCAAAAAATTCTTATTTTTTTGCAAACACTTTCTCTTTCCAAAAAATTAAAACCACCAAAAAAAATTATATGAAGAAGTTTAGTAAAAAAAAAAGATACAATAAAAAGATTATATGAAAAAAAAATTATATAAAATCTACTCAATAAAAAAAAATTAGAAAGGAGGGTATAATAGACAACACATAACCTCAAATTATCAAAACAACAAATAATTTGAAACAAATTTGCTTTTCTAAAACAACAAATAAAAAGGAACGGAGGGAGTAATATTTACATGTATCTTAATAGAAAAGATGGTCAAAAGAGATTTTTTTTTCTTTAAGCAAATAGGGAGCAGATGGTGAGACCAGCTGCAACACCCGAAATATATAGATAAAAAAGCGAAACAAGTACAAAAAGAGAAGGGGGACAAACACCAAAACCTTCTCAGGAAAACAAACCAAACAAAAACCGGGGGCTAAAGCCATACCCAGCAAAGAGAAAAAAACAGGGAAATAAAGAAAAACAAACCAAGTGAAAAAAATATACAAACTCAGCCTGGAGGCCTACCCCTAGAGCGGGTACTATGAATCTGAAAGCCCTTCTGCATATTCTTTTTCTTTGACTTAGACACAACCTCAGTGAAAGGCTCTTCCCTAGCAGTTGAACGATTGTTCAAAAAATTGATAGCTACCGCATTCTCTTCTTCGTCGGTATAAACTCTATGGCCAATGTCTCCAACTTCAATGGTACACAAAATCAAAATTAAATTATTTATTTTAAAACGAAGGGTGCGATAACAAACTCTCTAAAATTATTGGCTAAACTATATATTTGGTCCCTTACGTTTATTTTAAGTTTCAATTTGGTCCCTTACGTTTAAAAAGTTTCAATTTGGTCCCTTACGTTATCAAAGTTTGCATTAGTTGGTCCCTTCCGTCAGATTCCACTGTTCCACTGTTTCAATTGGACACGTGTCAACGTGTCCAGGTGTCCACGTGTCAATCCACGTGTGCAAACCGTCTGCCACGTAAGCAAACCGTCTGCCACATGTGCAAAAACTGACGGAAGGGACCAAATTGAAACCTAAGATAAACGTAAGGGACCAAATTGAAACTTTTTAAACATAATGGACCAAATTGAAACCTAAAATAAACGTAAGGGACCAAATGTGTAGTTTAGCCAAAATTATTTATACTTACATACTCAAGTCAGTTATCCATAAAAAGAAACAGTTTGAATGACAAATATGTTTAACAAATCCATAAAAATAGGGAAAAAAATAGTACAATTATTGATCATTAAAAATATAAAACATCTATACTCCATATATTATAATATCCTCCAATAGGCAATACTCTTCATCTTAATTTATCACCGGCACATTTATGATAAAAAAACATCTTTTGGATCAATTATGATTCTAAGAAATAAAAAAATTCTCCAAAACAAAACAGAACATATCAAGTACTTAAATCCACACTTATAAAAATAAATATATATATATATATATACTTAAACCCACTTTTTTTTTCCTTCTCAAATATACATTGGTGCTTTTATTTTTTTCTTTTCCAAATATACATAGCTGCTTATAAATATGCTAATAAATCTACATAATATTTATTAAAATAAAAACCAGAAATATGTATCAAAATAAAAAAGTAGAACAATTATAATCTCAATTGAATGGTGCAAATATAATATATTACATGGCATGATGAACAAAGTGAATAGAAAATACAATTCCAAAAGATATTGAAGCTTTAAGATGATTATCTCTTTCTGTTGCTTTTCACCTTCAACATCCTATGAATATTCTTGTTGAGTCTTCTTCTATCCTCAAAACCCCATTCAATCTTCAAAGTTTTCCACTTGTTAACATCATTTTTTGTAGGGTAAAGCATTCCATGATAAAACACAAACCTCATATCCTCGGCAAAATCATTAGGTGTTGAATATGACTTCAACTTTGCCTCAATATCCCTCAAACAACTTGGCATCACCTTTGAATCATTCTTCTCTAAACCATTCAAATATTTGTGATAAAGAGGATGTTTTAGAGCCCAACCATCTCTTCCTTCTATCATCCTTTTTAAAATCACCTCACATTGCATCCTCTTGTATTGTTCCATTGGTTTTTTCTTCTCTTTTTTCACCAACTCTTCTTCATTAACATTCTTTATCATGTTCTTGCAGCCAACATGATCCGTTGTGTCTTTTGACGAAACTAGTTTTCTTTACCAACAAAGTCTTTTGAGTATCGATGATCAATGGTAGAAATGTTCTTGTTTTTTTCTGTGGTATGATCAGCAACAACGATATTGTAATTCTTCTTATGTTGAGACAAACTAATTGTGGAATCAAGCCAATAACACGAAATGATTGGTTTTTCATAATGTTCCATCTTCCTTCTTTTGATTTCTTCTTGAGATTGATCATTCATAGAATCATGAATGAGTGAATTAGCACGCTTTTTTGGATAAGAAATCTTTATAATGAGACGTTTACCAGGTTCGCTAGAACTCATATTGCTAGGGTTACTAAGATTTAAGCTCACTATTTGATTGTTTATGAAGTGAGTGTGTGTTTTTATTTATGGGATTGGTTATTGTCCATAAGGGGTCTTTATGGACCGTATCCACATCATACTTTTTCTTCATACACCCCCCATAAGTGAGGAAAATTTATCAAGCACCCACCAAATTTCTCACGCACCCCCCAAATTTCTCGCGCACCTCCCAAATTTCTAATGCACCCCCCAAATTTTTCATTCACACCCCAAATTTTTCGTGCACCCCCTAAATTTCTTGTGCACCCCCCCCAAATTTCTAATGCACCCCCCTAAATTTTTCATGCACCCCCAAATTTTTCGTGCAACCCCAAATTTCTCACGCATCCCCCGGATGACTTGTGCCCCCAAATTTTTTTTTTGTCCCCACACATTTCTAGGCTAAACCATTTTGTTGTGGGAATGGTTTCACATATATACACTCCAAAATCATTAAGTGCATAAAATGGTTTTGAAGTACAACCTATAATTAGAAGGAAAATGCTATTTAGCAAGAATTTTTTGATGCAAGAAAGAGAAGAATAAATCCTCACCCTTGATTACATCCATAACCACCCATGTTTTCCACTAAAAAAGAAGATTAAATGACATCATCCTTTAAGATTTTGCCATGTGTTAATTCTTGCATTTCTTGTGTAAAAATTTCATGCTAAATAGCAATGCTCTAATTAGAATTATTATTTTTTTTTTTTGTACAATTATAATCATTATTTAAAATCATTTAACAATAATTTTGGTTTCTTATATAAGACAATCTAAATCATTTAATCACAATTATTGTTTTTATTCTAATTATAGGGTTGTACTCCAAAACCATTTTATGCACTTAATGGTTTTTTTATTACAATCATCTGAAACCATTCCCACAGCAAAATGGTTTAATGGTTTTTTATTATAATCACTATTTTTTAGTTTTTTTGGTACAATTATAATCATTAAAGTATTTAAAACCATTTAACAATAATTTTGGTTTCTCATATAAGACAATCGAAACGATTAAATCACAATTATTGTTTCTATTTTAATTATAGGGTTGTAATCTAAAACAATCTTATGCACTTAATGGTTTTTGAGACTTGAGTGCATTTCTCTGAAACTATTCCCACAGCAAAATGGTTTAAGTTAGAAATATGGAGGGGACAAAAAAAAAAATGGGGGGCAAAAGTCATATGGGGGTGTGCGAGAAGTTTGGGGGTGCAAGAGAAATTCAGGGGGGTGCATGAGAAATTTTTGGGGTGCGTGAGAAATTTGAGGGGTGCATAAGTAATTTGGGGGGTGCATGAGTAATTTGGGGGGTGCATGAGAAATATGGGGGGCGCTAGTCAGTTGGGGGCGCGCGAGAAATTTGGGAGGTGCGTGAGTAATATGGGGGCGCGCAAGTAAAATAGGGGGCGCATGAGTAAAGTTGTTGTGTTTTGATTGGTTTATGGACGGTCCATAAAGATTGTCTTTATGGACAATAACTTTGCCCTATATATAGATAATAGATAATGTAAGATAAATTTTTCGTTCCTAACTTGTGGTGTAAATCTTTTATTTATGATCAATCAATACACTATGATTTTTTGAATCTAAACCGTATACCTATTAAAATTTAATATAACTAACAAAATCTTTTTTATCATCTTCATTTAATATGATAACTTTTAACAAATCATTTAATATGATATTTTTTAAGATAAAATTTAGGTGCATTTAATGCCTTTTCGTATGATTTTTAACATAAAATTATGATTTTCTCAAGTTTATGATTTTCTCAAAATTTGTTATATCCACAAAATATGAATTTTATGTCAAAAAACATACGAAACAAATGTACCTAAATTTTATCCTATTTTTTAATCTAAACCAGATAGGTATTAAAAAGGCAACATATTTTATGGGTGAACTCTTTTGTAAGTTTTGTAAAAAAAAAAGTTGGCTACCGAAATCATACCGATAAAGTGCATTTAAAAAACATGACCAAAGAAAATTGGCATTTAAAAATAATATTTATTTTAATATATATTTAATATAGAGATCTAACATTATATTTTAAGTATAATAGTTTGAATTTGACTTATTATAAGTTTGCCATAATAGTTTATAAAAATGTATAAAAAAAATATAGTTTATGAAAAAAGAATTTATAGAAATATAATTTCAGGTAGTAAAAACTTATGAATTAATCTAAAAACTTATTTGCATGTGCTGTTTTGTACAAGTTTAAAAATCAATCAATTCAAATGGAAATTTTGTCTATAAAATACCGGCAACTTACTAAAATTTGGAGGGCCGGAGTATTCATCTTTTATACATCTATTAGATTAGATAAGATCAAGGATCCATTCATATCATCATCTATATTAATATATAATGGGGATACAAATTTTTGGGATGACTTTTTTATTATTTCAATTTTACCCTTAAAAAATAACTTCCACATAAAAATAGATTTTCAGTTTTTTTTAGTAAATAAATTTTTTTTTCTTCTTAATAACTAAGCATAACTTCCACATAAAAGTAGGTTTTCAGTTTTTTTATAGTAAAAAAAAAATATATTTTTTTCTTCTTAATAACTAACCACAACAAAAAAAAGAGGTTACGTAGTTATCAATTAACAAAGTCCAATAAAAAAGGAGATTAAGTAATTATTTATATTTGCACAATACAGAATATCGATCACACGCGGAAAAAAAAAAATTGATTACACAAACGGGCACGGAACCTAATATCATATAATTAAAGTGAAATATAATGAGTAGTCTTGACAGAATACATGACTATTAGTATTTAATAGGTAAAATTACATTATTGGTTCTTTATTTTATTTTTTTTAATATTTTTTGTAATACTTTGGTCCTTTATTTTTTATTTGTAACACTTTGGTCCTTTAAAGAAAATGAAAATATGAAATAATTGAGGGTTAATAGGCTTTTACCCCCTGCAAAGTAGGCGAGTTTTGCGTTACCCCCTGTAATTTATTTTTTTTGAGATTACCCCATGCAAATTTATTTATTTTGATTTACCCCCTTTTGCTGACGTGGCAGGAAAAAAAACAGAATAACCGATTTAAAAAACAACACTTTTTAAATCGGTTGAACAAAATAACCAATTTAAAAAGTGCATCTAAGGGGGTAAATCAAAAAAATAAATTTTGCAGGGGGGTAATCTAAAAAAAAAATTAAAGGGGGGTAAAGCAAAACTCACTTACTTTGCAGGGGGTAAAGACCTATTAACCCAATAATTGATGAAGATGATGAACATATTCATCGAAATTATGAGTTTTAATTAATTTTAATAAAAAGGTATTTAAAAAAATAAAATTCAGCATTTTTTTAATAAAAAAATATGACAAAAATGGTTTACATGTGAATGTTATAAAAGATAAAGGATCAAAATATTACAAATAAAAGATAAAGGACCAAATTGTTACAATAAAAGATAAAAGACTAAAATGTTACAAATAAAATAAAGGACTAAAATGTTACAAAAAAAAATAAGATAAAGGACAAATAATGTAATTTTGCTTATTTAATAATAATAATAATGTAAAATTATTTTACACTGTCGGTTTGTATCTCATTTGTCTTTATTTTAGCAAAGATTTTGTTTTAGAAGATTTAATTTGCTCCAAAGTATTAGCAATGAGATAAAAAAAGTTAAACATCCGTTAGTTTATTAGCTATCTAATGTAAAATTAGTTAGGTATTGCTAATTAGTAATTTTAGGTTCATATACTTAATTCTCAAATAACCTTAAAAAAGCTTAGACAAAAAAGAAATAAAGTGGTAATTAGGACTTGGAGCCACAAATTAAGTGAGCTAGAACAATGCAAGACAATTATAACTTGATTGATCAATTGAAATTATCCAAGTATCAATGAATAGTTCAATTCTAAAAAATCTATACATAAGTACGGTTAATAGGTCTTTACCCCCTGCAAAGTAGGCGAGTTTTGCTTCACCCCTCTGTAATTATTATATTTTAGATTACCCCCTGCAAAATTTATTTTTTTTATTTACTCCATTGGATGCACTTTTTTAAATCGGCTATTTTGTTCAACCGATTTAAAAAGTATTGTTTTTAAATCGATTATTCTGTTTTTTTTTTGCCTGCCACGTGAGCAAAAGGGGAGTAAATAAAAAAAAAAATTTTGCAGGGGGTAATCTCTAAAAAAAATTACAGAGAGGTAACGCAAAACTCGCCTACTTTGTAGGGAGTAAAAGCCTGTTAACCCACATAAGTATCATATGAATAGAACAATGAGGTTGATGCTTGTGAAGTTCTTAATTTATCTGATCTTTCTGCTCCTTTCTTTGAAAGAACCAAACATTTTGCCCTGCTCCTTCAATATCATGATCAAAGTATCATATTTTGGAGACATCGATTCCCTCCCTCTTCCTCTTATGATCTTATGCTTGAGTCTTTTTTCTTGAAGTTTCCATTCTTCATTCAAATTTTTCCATTTGTTCTCAAAAGTTTCACTAAATTTTATTGCAATTCTATGAACAATATCTCTTGGATGGTAAAGTAATCCATGAGGGCTTTTCGGTTGAGGATTGGAAAGTCGAGATACTTGTTTTGGGAAGCAGTGCTTCTATGTCATTAATAGATGTAAGTTTGTTGATCTTGGACTAGGGTGTACTTGCCGAGTAGAAAGCTCGAGATTTCGACAAGTTGATCTTCAAACCTGAGGTACAACTGGAACAATAAAAAAGGTCAGTAATGAAGCATAACTGAGAGTTTTTGGCTGCAGTGAAGAGGAGGACATCATCTGCAAAAAAGAGGTGAGACAGTCGGGGACCGTTGTCAGATATGTGTATGGGGGCCCAAGTACTCTGATGAACTGCATCGTTAATCGTTATAAACAATTTTTTCATACATAGAATGAATAAATAAAGAGATAAAAGGTCTCCTTGTCTGAGACCATGAGAAGGTTTGAAATGTGGCATTTTGTTGTCATTTCATAACAATGAGAAAGTATAAGAAGTAAAACTCTATCTATATTCCCTTTAAAATTGAAATAAGATTACAATTTAAATAACTTTGAATAACTTCTCTTTTATCCATCTTTATCAATAATTCCAAGAAATGTAGTTAATATTTAAATATTAACCAAACACAATTTTTTTTAGGCTTAAATATCATTTTCGTCCCTATATGTTCGGAAATTTTTGGTTTTAGTCTATATATTTTTTTGTTGCAAATAAATTCCTGAATGTACAAAATTTGTTGGTTTTAGTCCTTACCGTTACAAAAACACTGATGTGTCAAGTTAAGTTGACCCGATCATAAATGAATGACCAAATTCACATTTAGAATAGAAAGAAAATGTGTACTTACACCATAATTTTGTTTCAATTTTCACCAAAGTTTGATTTTGGTCCTTCATTTATGACAGGATCAGTTTAACTTGATACATCATAGTGGCCATGTGTGCAGACATTTGAAAAATTAGCGCTTTTTATAACGGCAGCAGACGACGGAGATTAAAACTAATAAAATTTGTATATTTAAGATTTATTTTCAACAAAAAAAAAATACATAAACTAAAATAAAAAATTCACGAACATACAAAAATGAAAATGGTATTTAAGCTTTTTTTTAAAACACCTTGGAATACAATTTCTGTTGTTATTTCTTGAGCATAGTATTGCTGGGAGTAAAATTAACAACCTTGAAACAAATATCTATTTTAATTAATTAGTTTCCCCCAAAAATAGACGGGGAAACAGTCATTTTGGTCCCCGATTCTGCAGCTCGCTGTCACATTGATCCCTGACTTATGTAAAAATGCAAAATAGTCACTGACTCTGCAGTCCGTTAGTCATTTTGGTCCCTGACTCTGCAGCTCGCTGTCATTTTGGTCCCTGACTCTGCAGTCCGTTAGTCATTTTGATCCCTGCAGTCCGTAAAAATACTAACTGATTTCAGAGTCAGGGACTATTTTGTGTTTTTCCTTAAATCAGGGACCAATATGACAGCGAGCTGCAGAATCAGGGACCAAAATGACTGTTTCCCCAAAATAGACAGAACTCAAAGTCTACTCCCATTGGTCAGTTTTAGTAGACACGGATCGCCAAGTAAGCAACACCGAGCCATAGATAATTTCTAATCGAACGGTGCACAATTATCTCAACCACCGTGACAGTATAAAACCTGCCAACACATCTTCCATTTTCATCTCATCATGTTCATCATACTCTTCATTTCTCACATCACAACACACCGATTTCACAGCTAGAATCTAGCTTCTCAATTTTCAATCTCGCAATGGATTCTTCCCCAAAATTGAAGAAAGGAGCTGGAGGAAGGAAAGGAGGAGGTCCAAGGAAGAAGTCAGTAACGAGATCCACCAGAGCTGGTCTTCAATTCCCCGTCGGTAGAATTGGTCGTTACTTGAAGAAAGGTAGATACGCTCAGCGTGTCGGTACCGGAGCTCCGGTTTACTTAGCCGCCGTTCTTGAATATCTTGCTGCTGAGGTATATATAAATCAATTTCAATTTGAATTTAATAATTGGTACTATTATTTAGTGATTTTGAATTCGGAACCCTAATTTTGAAATTTGGAACCCTAGGTGCTTGAGTTAGCTGGAAATGCTGCACGTGATAACAAGAAGAATAGGATAATCCCTAGGCACGTGTTGTTAGCGGTGAGGAATGATGAAGAGCTTGGAAAATTGCTTGTTGGTGTTACTATTGCTCATGGTGGTGTTCTTCCTAACATCAACCCTGTGCTTTTGCCTAAGAAGAATGAAAGAACTGCTGCTAAGGAGCCTAAATCTCCTTCTAAGGCTGGAAAATCTCCTAAGAAAGCTTAGATTTAGATTCTAGGTTTGGTTTATGAATTAGTATGAATTTTGTGCATATCTAAGCTTAGGATCCTGTTATGTAATGTGGTTTAAACAATGTAATTTGGATCTATTGTATCAGTTTAATTCATCAATGAAAACATCTTGTTTTTAGAAATTTCTTTTGCTTCTCTCTTTGTTTTGATTAGTGTTCTTAATGGATTAATCGTTTTTAATGTTTGATATTTATGATGTTTTAGTTGTCTGCATAAAAGCGTTGTTTGTGTTTTTTTTTGTCAAATTTGGTAAACGAATTTGGGTTCGGTTATTATACATAAGCAAAGCTTATGCACGCTGCATAAGTCCGGCCCAATAGCGCGTTGCCCAACCCAATTCCATGATTACACCCCCTTTTTACTCCTACACCGCAAGCCCAAAACAAACGGGAAAACGTCCGTTACCTTCTTCGCTTTACCGTTATTTCTTTTCAGTTTATTTTTAAATCACATTTATTGTAACCGTCGCTAAAATCATCCATCGTCCTCCTCATCATCATCATCATCGTCATCGTCATTGTCGTCGTCAATCATCACCGTCATCATCAACATCACTGAAACCGTCGTCATCATCGCAAGCAAGAATGGAAGCAACACATAAGCTTCAGAAATCGTTTTCCACAAAGAAAATGAAGAACACAACACATGTTTTCTTCCAGTACTTTCTTCTTTCTCATTTTCGTAAATAACTTAACAATTTTGTGGTTGAGTTTGCATATTAATGAAAATCATCTTTGAAACCCTAAAAATTACAGTTTATTTCTGGTTTTTTTTAAAGTTTATTGTGATTCTCTGTTAAATTTGTTCATAAAATTGTTGAAAATGGTTTTTTAGTTCAGTTTGGCAAGTAATCGTAGCAATCTATTAATTTAACTTGTGTTTTCAATTTTGTTGTGGCTTAATTGTTACTTAGGGTTGGACATTTGTTGAATTTTATAGGATTGTGAAATTTATGATTGATGAAATTGACTCAAATGTGGTTTCACTGGTTGAGTAGAATGTGATTATTATGAACTTGTTAATACTGATTGAAACCATTTCAGACAAGAATTGGTTTCAGCAAGTTTTAAACTCAAACCATTTGATGCTGGTATTTGTTTTCTTTTAATTATTTTTAATGATTGATGAATTTTTGATTTTTTTTAAAGTTTATTGTGGTTCTCTGTTAAATTTGTTCATAAAATTGTTGAAAATGGTTTTATAGTTCAGTTTGGCAAGTAATCGTAGTAATCTATTAATTTAACTTGTGTTTTCAATTTTGTTGTGGCTTAATTGTTACTTAGGGTTGGAGATTTGTTGAATTTTATAGGATTGTGAAATTTTATAGGATTGTTACTTAGAATGTGATCATTATGAACTTGTTAATACTGATTGAAACCATTTCATACAAGAATTGGTTTCAGCAAGTTTTAAACTCAAACCATTTGATGCTGGTATTTGTTTTCTTTTAATTAATGTCTGGACTGGAGTATATAATTAATATGTTTTCAGTGTGGAATAATAATTTGGAACTAATTAATCTCTCAGAAATATAATGTGATAATTGTTTTCAGTGTGGGATAATAATTTGATAATGATAATTGTTTTCTTTGATCAAGGCTACCAAATCTAAGGGCCTAGGGGCAATTCCCAATTTCAGTCTTGGACTTACACCATCTGATGAAGAAAAATCAGATGATAACAAAGCAAATATGAGAGGTAAGAAGATGCAAAAGAAGTTGGATCCGAAAAACCGTGGCAAAAATAAAGAACAATCTGCTGAGGAAGAATCTGATGAAGGAAGTTCAGATGACAACAATTCACAAAAAAAAGGGAAGAAGATGGAAAATAAGTCAGATCAAAAAAACCGTGGGAAAAGCAAACAAGAAAATGTCAGACAACTATCTGAAGAAGCAATTTCTGATGACGACAATGCAAAGAAAGACTTGGATGCCGATCACCGATTGAGGCACAAGCTTAGCATACCTAAAATCTATGACCTTATGAAGTCAATAGATGGAGAAGAAGAAAAGATGAGATAATTCAAGTTTTGAATGAAAGTGAGTTCGGAGGAATGGTCCATATATGTAAATGGACAAAAATCCACACATTTTTTGTCGAATGGGTTGTCAAACGCTTCGAAAAGGATAATATGTGGATAAGACTGAACAAGACAGATGTGCTTCCATTGAAGGAAGAAGATGTGCACAGAGTGTATGAACTGCCAATGGCGGGGGAGCAGATCAACACTAAACTTTGCTCAGAAACAGCGATAAAGAGGCTCAGGGTAGAGTTAGGATTGACTGGTGATAATTCTGCATTTGTCAAGGTGACAGAGTTGGAAAAAATACTGCAGAGAATGGAGAAACCGAAGGCATGGGTAAAAGGGGCCATTTGTCTTATAATTCACAACATTTTGTGCCCCACAAACAGAAACTTAGTTTCTTTAAATTATGCTCAAGTTTTGGAGGATGCTTCTTCTTTTAACTGGTGCTCTCACATTCTCCAACATATGAAAGACGGATTGCAAAATCCAAAAGTGGCAAATCCATTAGCGGACTTCCACTTCCTAATGGTATATATATTTCTCTCCCCCTCTCTCTCTCTCTCTATATATATATATATATATATATATATATATATATATATATATATATATATATATATTTGTATTTGTATGTTAGGAGTTTGTATGCCTGAAACAGTTATATATATTTCAATTTTGTTGGAACTTTATATTTCTGAAACCATTTTCAACAAGAAATGGTTTAAGATAGTTGTCTCACAACACCATTTTACAGACATAATTGTTTTCTTTGAAAATGCATGTGGGGTATCTAATTTTAGGTACTTAAATCAATTTCACTATTACAATGTTTCACAGATTAATTACATGGACAAAATGGGAAAGAGAAGCCCATTCCTAACAGGAAAATACAAAAGGCCATCGCTTCGTGATTGGGATATCAAGACGGCAAACCAAGACCTTCAAAGGGTGCATGAGCTTATGGGACTGGAAAATGGTTTGACTGCTGGGGTCAAGAGACTGAATAACACCGAAGATGTCCCAGTTGTAATTTGTTTTGATGCAGATACATGTCCACTATCTAAGGTGAGACAAAATTAATGATATTCAAATAATGTAGAAACCATTTATTAACCTTTTCTATGTAAGTTTATTATACTTACAGAAGGCAGTTGCTCTACTCAATAGGTTTTCTTGCTTTTTCAGTCATCAGCCTTTGCTTCATACAAATAGAAATATATATAATGGTTGATATTTTGCTGTAGGGTTGTCTCTAATTGTATTGGTATTTTTTTTATAAACAATTGCAGGCAGAGGAGCATCTTAATTATTGCAGGGGTTGCATAGAGGTCTATAGTACAGCTGCAAAAACCTTGCAAAGGAGAATAGGTGAGGCAAATGCTTCAACTTCTGGAAAATTTGAACCAACTCCAATTGACAAAGCACACAAATCTGAAAGGGAAGAGACTGATACTTCAAGTACTGAAAAGTCTCCGAAGAATTTGCCTCACTTGAATGATGCAGATTCAGAAGAAACAAGCACAACCAATGAAGCTGAACAGGAGGATAATAAGAGTTCAGGTGCTGAGAAGGGCGTCGAAGTACCTGACACTAAAGAGAAACAAAGTTCAAGTACTTATGAGGAGGAGAAAATATCAAAAACTGGTGATATGAGCTCTTTTAATGCTGGACAGGCTCAGGGTGAACCATCAAACCCAAACCCAAGCACTCAACAGAAAATAGGTACTGCATTTAGTTTCAAGGCTTAACATAATGTTAAACCCAAACCATGTTGCACATGGAATGGTTTCATTCCTTAGTTTACCCAAACCATTTGATCTTGATAATGGTTTTCTTTGATCCAGGTTAAAAATTGTAACGATGAATGTATTTATTAGTGTTTAATAATAATTTTTGAGATGCTTATAATGGTTTACTTTGTATACCTAAATCATTTGATGCTCAACAGTTTGATAGTAATTAAAATAATAATATTTTTATGTTAGTTTGACCAAATAGCATTTGTAAATGTTTTCAGGTTCAATAATGAAAAAAATGAGGATGATGAAGATGTTGAAATCAATCCTGAGCTCCTTGATGAATCGGTAAAGGCCGCGTGCAATGTCGGGCTGACATTGACACAGGAAACTATTGAAAAGTTTCCACAATATTTTGATGGCGGTGAAACTAAACATGCAGAGTAAGCAATTAATCTGTATCATGTTTTTTATGGTTTGTTATTTGTGATTGTGTAAAACCATAATTACATCTTAGATCAAAACTTTGAAAATATTTCTCAATGGTTTTGATTGTAGGTTCAATAAAATTGATTCAAAAAACAAGGATTCAGATTCGCAAGGAATGGATACTGTGACACAGGAAACTATCTTGAAGTTTCCACAATTTTTTAATTCAGAGTAAGAAATGAATATATATGATGTCTGTTTAATGGTTTTTTAGTCATGATGTCTTTTAACATTTAATGGTTTTTTATTTGTTGCTGGTTTTGATGGTTTCAGCTTGAATAAGACAGATTCGTTGTCACAGGAATCTGATTCAGTGACAACTGAAACAATTCTGAAATATCCACAATTTTTTAATGCGGGTGAAGCTTCAACGGAGACAAAATGCAGTCAAAGCCTTGCGCTAATTTTGTATGAGGCACCGCCAAATGTGAACCATGAGGATAAGTCTGGCTCAGACACTTGTATAGAGTAAGTCAATTATACGTAGCAATTATTCTCTACCTACTTCTATTTGTTTATTGCTAATTTTTCATGAAGTTTCTGCTATAACATCCTTATTTTGTCTTCTTATATGTCTGAAAGCATTTAGCAGAAGGAATGGTTTAAAACATGAGTCTAACATGAACATGATTAATTAATTTCTGCGCAAATAACAATATTATTTAAATTCTGCAAACTAACAATTATATGCTTTATTTGACAGTGCAACTCCATTAAGGTCCGTCTTACCCGATGAGGTAATCGACGTGGATAGTGTTGAACCTGTGCAGAAAAAGAAACGAAGGACCCATGACATGCTATACTCTAGTGGTGCTATCCCTGAAAGGAGAAGACCTTTGAAAAAGTCAAAGTACCTCTCAAGCCCCTATGACGAAGCTGTCCATGAGTCAAAAACGACTAAGACGCAAAAGGATTTGGCAACATATGCATGGAGTGATGTGCATGATAAGTAATAACTTAGAACTCGTATTAATTATATTTCTGAATTATTAGCATTGTTAAATGGTGGATGTTAAAGACTGAAACCATTATTAGTTTTAAATGGTTTCTGGATGTTAAACACTGAAACCATTAATATTGTAGAATGGTTTCCAGACCTTGGCCTAAGATTCTACTAGTTCTATAAGTTTATTAGCATCTGATCTTTTGTTCTGTTGTTATAATACTATTTCTGGATTATTAATATTGTTAAATAGTGGAAACGAAACCATTTTATTTCAAGATGTTATACAAATCTTTTGGCCTTATCCTTTTGTTATTTTGTTCTAGTGAATAATCCTAAATGCTTAATTATTATATAGGCATCAAATTATGTACTGCTCCAGCAACAAGGCTCATTCTTATGCACTAGAAAGGGATGCCTTGTACACCCTTCGAAAGGATGAGTGGGTGTCAAGCTTGGTCATTAACTGTTGGGTTAATTGCTTAAATTGGGATCGACATGACAACATGAGAAGACTAGTGACACCATTGATTAATTATGTATGTATTATAATCCATTAATATTAACAATTTACACGCTTTTTACATAATCTTATTGATTTACTCATTTTATATAACCAGATTGACCAGGACAGAATGCCTCCTGTAAGTAGAAATATTGCATGTTGGCGATTCATTGAGAGGCTAAGAAATTTCAAATACCTGGATTGGAAGAACATTGACCCTACAAAGCTGGAATACATAAGTCTCTATTCAAAACCTTTTTGCACAATGAACAAACTTGTATGACGATTTTAGTATGATAAATTTAGTTTAATAATATGATTTTAGATATGATTTTATTTTAATACTATGTTTTACATGATGGAACAGATCATGACACCTGCAATAGTTGGCAATCCAGGATGCCATTATGTCTGCTTTATCGTCAATCTCAAAAACCAGAAATTTCAATTCCTGAACAGCTTGTCCGGTGTAGGAGAGACATTGGAAACCAAGGATGGTGAAGCCACCTCATACAAGCAGCTGTTTAATGTGTGGCTGAATGAGGTTGAAGCATTTGTCGCAGATTTATATAAGCAAAAGAAAGAGAAAATGCCTTTCGAATTCGACAAATTCAGTTATGAATCACCAAAGGTGCCTACTCAAATGGATTCCGACAACTGTGGTGTCTTTTGCATGAAGTTTCTTGCTGAATGGGGACCTGAAATGCAATCTTTCAAAGGTTGGACCAAACTCAAGAAAAAGGGGGACAATAGTAAGGTTGGAAGAATTACGGATCTCCGTATTGAAATATGTTCAGCAATCTTAAGCCACCCAAGCAATTCAATAAGAGATGAAGTGCAGAAGGAAGCAACTACATTTATTGAAGAAAATTGCCAAAAGCTGCCAAGTAGTTCTGTTAGAAACCATTAGTAATATTAAAAGGTTTCAAGGTGTTATATCTTGAAACCATTAGTATTGAAAAATGGTTTCAACATCTTTTCCTAGGGTTGTTCTCATATTTTGTTATGTTCCTTATCACATTATGGATTGTGATTACTAATGGTTTACACAAGAACAAAGTTGCTATCTTTTGTATTGTTAGCAACAAAGACATATGTTTTTTTTTTACGACCCACTGGATTGTTTTATGGATCTTTTTTTTATTTTATTGACTTTCTATGCATTTATGTATTGTTTTATTTGCTTTTTAAGCTGTTCTTTTGAACTATGATTTTTTATCTTGGCTGTTTGTGTGTTAAAACCATTTTGCATGATAAAT
Source organism: Trifolium repens (assembly GCA_030408175.1). Lineage (NCBI taxonomy): Eukaryota > Viridiplantae > Streptophyta > Magnoliopsida > Fabales > Fabaceae > Trifolium > Trifolium repens. The sequence continues at coordinate 42,105,249 of CP125850.1, read as the reverse complement.
GGTTTCAGAAGTTTACCTAAACAAACCATTTGATGTTAAAAATGGTTTTATCTAAAACTGCATATATATTTGTTATCTGTATAGTGCTTGATGAAATTATCTTTATAGTACTACATCTACTAAATTGCTTCATAATTGAATAGGTATGAGCTTCTGTACTTCTGTGATAACAAAGCTCATAAGTATTCACTGGAATCCATGGATTATTTTAACAACTTAATGTTTTTTTTTTGGACAAGTTATGTTGAATCCATGGATTAGTTTTAATGAATTTTACTTTGTTAATAAAATTTAGTTTTTTTATTGAGTTAGTTTGGTAACCATTCAACAATAACAATGGTTTCACTGTATAACATCTGGAAACCATTTAATGTACTTAATGGTTTCACTGTATAACATCTGGACACCATTTAATGTACTTAATGGTTTCACTGTATCAAAATCCTTCTTGAAACCATTCAACCATAACAATTGTTTCACTGTATAACATCTGGAAACCATTTGATGTACTTAATGGTTTCAGGAAACTATTAGGAATCTAAATAGCCATATATATACAATCATCCTTGAAATCATTCAACAATAACAATGGTTTCACTGTATAACATCTGGAAACCATTTAATGTACTTAATGGTTTCACTGTATAACATCTGGACACCATTTAATGTACTTAATGGTTTCACTGTATCAAAATCCTTCTTGAAACCATTCAACCATAACAATGGTTTCACTGTATAACATCTGGAAACCATTTGATGTACTTAATGGTTTCAGGAAACTATTGTTAGCCCATATTTTTACTAAGTAAAAATATGTTCTAAATGCATGCATAAAATAATTATGTTTAATAATATAATTATTTTGATAATCATTAAATATTAAATATGTTTGGTTTTTAGGGCCAATGAGTTTAATGATTAATCATGCATGAACATGTAATAAATGTTCTGTTATGGAACGTTGCATTTAAATGCGTATTTTCTTTCTTTCAGGATCCTTTCGATTTGGTCGAAGCGTCAGTAGGGTCGAAGCGCCTAGTGAGCAAAAGTAACTTATGGACTTAGCAAAATATTCAAGGAAAAGCGTTGGCACTTCGACTTCGATGGAAACAACGGCTAATTCAGAAGATAAGAAAGGATTCAAATTCAAAATACGTGTCAAGACACGCGTCCTCTCTGTAGTTATTTAGGCGTTAGTAGCAGTTAGGAATTAGTGTCTATAAATAGCCTAGTTATGTGATCGAAAAAGGGGTCACAATCATTATACAGAAATCCTGATAAAACTCAAAGTACCCATGCTAACGAGAGAAACGAGTTCGAAAGGAAAAATGTATGCAATGTGTACCATTTATTTCTTTGTAAACATTTACATTTGAATGCAAATTTACAGTATTTCAATCTTCATCTTGTTTAATCTTTATTTCGACTCTTTTTTCCCATTCTGTTTATTCAATTGAATAAACATTCTTTCTTGCATTTCAAGTTATTAAAACATAAAAAGCAACACTTTATCAACATAAGAACAATAATGAATATCATTTACTTTGAAAATATAAACAAAAGCACTATGTCCCGAGATTTACTAGTTGATCTCTCTTGTAATAATCAAACTAGCGTTGTTTACCAAATTTCACAGTAAACAAATTGGCACGCCCAGTGGGACTGTGTGCTTTACGTTTAAATTTCTTCAAAGTTTGTGTAGTTAATTTGTTCTGCATTTTGTGTATTGTTTCCAAAGGTTCTTGTGTAGTGTATGCTTTTGAGGAACGGGAAATTACTCCCTGAAATGGTTAGACCACTACCCAGAAGTAACCCAAGACAAAACATGGAAAATCCAAACGGAAACAATAATAATAACGGTTCGAATGTATCAACCGCTTCGAGCGTTTCTGAGGCCATAATCTCTCCTGTAATCAGTGAGATTGTGCCCAACGCTAGTGGGGCGACAGTTTCCGCCCCAATATCTTCTGTGGTAAGTGCCACAATGACAATGCCAACGTCTACAGTGGTACCTTCGACCACTACAAAACCTATCTTGACCCTTTCCCATGCTATGGAGGGAAATTTCTCTCCAAATAGGACAAATGTTAATGGGGGTGGCGCTAGTTCTTCTACTTTCTCATTACCCTTTTCCCAATATGTGGGTCAGGGCACAAGTAGGAACTACCCATATGGTATGCCTACCAGTATGATGCAGGGTTTGCAAACAAGTGCATCATTGTTCACAGAGTCGGCACCAGGCGTATTTGTGCCTAATAATCAGATAGTTTCTGGTTCTGCTACTCGAAATGGCAATCCATCATTAACCAACAATGCCTTGAAGGCTTTAAGGCAACAAATGGATGAGAGTAATCATGACATGGTAAATATGCTAACACAACAAATTGGTACAGTATTTAACCCATTAATTCAAAATACTAACCAAAGTTATCAATTGTTGGCAAATCAAATGGGAAGAATTGCTGATTTCTTTGGGGCTCCTTAAGCCCATAATCAACAAGTTCCCCAAATTCAGAATGTGGTGCCTTTGCAAATTGCACAAGCACCAAATAATGCCATTATGCTTGCCCCAAATAATGTTGTAAATCCCATAAACCAAGTCCAACAACCAGTGCTAGTGGCCGAACCACAGGTGCAAATTCAGGCACAGCAACAGGCTTTGCCCCAGGTCGAACAAAATCCTGGAATTGTGTTGGTAAATAGGAACCAAAATGCTGATGATGTAGTTAGAAATGTCCAGAATAATAATTTTGCTGGGCAAAATAACATAGCCAATTTGGTCGAAACTATCCTAGCACAAAATGGTTTAAACATAGGCATGCATAGGCCTCATTTTGTTTCTGCCTTATCAAAATATGTGCTTCAAACAGAATTGCCAAGGGGTTGGAAAATCCCAAAATTTACTAAATTTGCTGGTGATACTAGCGAATCTACTGTTGAACACATAGCAAGATATCTAACTGAGGCAGGAGATCTAGCAAATAATGAGAATTTGAGAATGAAGTATTTTCCAAATTCTCTAACAAAAAATGCTTTTACATGGTTTACTACTCTCCCTCCACATTCAATTTTTAATTGGAATCAATTAGAGAGAGTTTTCCATGAGCAATTCTACATGGGACGGTCTAAGATAAGTCTCAAAGAATTAGCGAGCGTTAGGCGCAAAACCCCTGAGTCTATAGATGATTATTTGAATAGATTTCGTTTACTTAAGGCTAGGTGTTTTACTCAAGTGCCTGAACATGAATTGGTCGAAATGGCTGCTGGTGGCCTAGACTATTCGATCAGAAAGAAGTTAGATACTCAACATCTAAGGGACATGGCCCAATTGGCTGATAGGGTTCGACAGGTCGAACGCTTGAGAGCAGAAAAGGCTAGAAATTCAAAGTATCATAAAAAAGAAAAAGTTGCTTATGTAGAAACACATGATAGCGACCAAGAATATGATGTCTCTTATGAAGATGTTGAACAAGGGGAAATAGACTTAGCAGAATTAAAACCTGGTCCCCCTTACACTTGCAAGCTTTTAAAACCTTCAAATGGAAAAAACCCTGTTGAACCAAAAAATGATAAATATGTTTCAAAGACTTATACTTTTGATATAACAAAATGTGATGAAATCTTTGATTTGTTGGTTACTGATGGCAAAATAGTGGTTCCAAAAGGTGTTAAAATACCACCACTAGATATGAGAAAGAAAAGAGGTTATTGCAAGTATCATAATTTTCTTGGACATAGAACCTCACAATGTGTGCTTTTCAGGGACTTGGTTCAAAAGGCCTTGAACGAAGGAAGACTTAAATTTGGTGAAAAACCCAAAGCTGCAAAGGCAGATCCAGAACCTTCACAGAATGCTGATACCCTCTATGCTGAACCACAAGCTATCATGATGGTCGAAGCCATGGAGGTTACAGAGGTGCAAGTGGAAAAAATCCCTGAAGAGGAATACTTCGAAAAAATGAAAGTAGTATATCCTCGTGCTGAAGAGGATTTGATTGACTTTCTGAACAGATGCAAGTTAGAGAATAAAGGAGTAATGCTTTGTGCTCGTTGTAGTGCTGTTTGAGATAAAGAGGCTACTGCAGGCCTCATGAAGTTCCAACCAGTGGCAAATAGGCAGGGGGCAAACTCAAAGCCACCTCGTGACAAAGGAAAGGGCATTTTAACTCGACCAAATAATGTGGTCCAGATAGATCGAAGGCCCACTTTCCTTCCTTCGGGTTCGATTCCTATAGAACGCTGGATGCACCAAGGAACCATAAAGTTCAACAAGGGTGCAATGGAAGTTGGTGGCTCGAGTGGCACCAAACTAAGCTACTCAGAGGATGCTAACAAGTATTCTTACAAGAATAATTATAAAGGTAAACATCCAATGACAAGAACTCAATGGCGTAGATTCCAACGCCAAAAGAAATTGGCTGCAACTAATCTCCAAACAGGCCAATATAAAGAAGTGGCGAGAAGACCAGCAAAAGAAAGGATCCTTCCTCCTATGGACGAAAACAAGATGGAAGATGATGATCTGCCGGACTCTGAGCCAGATTTCGACGTAATATGCGTGGTTTCCATATTACCATCAGAATATGATGTGCAAACAGAGATAACTGAGCTCGAAACTGATTTCGACCAGTTAGAAATGGCTGATCCTAAGCCAATTTGCTACTATGTCATGAACAATGGCTGCATCGAGGAGCAACAGGCTACATTCGAAAGGCCAGACTTAGGTATGAAAAACCATCTTAAACCCCTCTTCATCAGAGCAAAGGTTGAAGGAGTTGGAGTTAACAAGGTGCTGATAGATGGAGGAGCTGCTGTTAATCTAATGCCTCTATCTATGTTACCCAAGATTGGCAAATATGACTGTGATTTGTCAGCCCATAACATTGTTTTGTCAAATTATGAAGGCAAAACAGGACATTCAAGGGGGGCAATTCAAGTGGATGTTGCTGTGGGCAGCATAGTTCGACCAACTCTATTCCTAGTGGTCGAATCCAAGGCGAACTTCAACTTACTATTGGGGCGAGAGTGGATTCATGGAGTAGGAGCTGTTCCTTCGACCCTTCACCAGAAGTTGATGCTTTGGAGGGAAGATGGCTGCGTGGAAAATATAGAAGCTGATCAGAGTTTCTATATGTCAGAGGTTGATACCATAAATCAACAAACCTTTGACAAAAAATTTGGCGAACATAGCGCCATGTTATGATAGAGAGAATGCTTTCACACCTTCTGATAATGTGATACATTCTGTCAAACTCCACCCAACCCAGGGCTTCATATGGGAAAGAGAGGAAATAGATGCTGTGTCCTCGGAAGATGGAGTTATACCACCATCTGGGTGGAATGTTTACGAAGATTATGATGACTGAGTCCAGCGCATGGGCCAGGATTACAGCTTATATGGCCGAAACTAAGTTAAATACGGCTTTGGAAGCTGATGTTCATCAAAATATGGCTACAGAAGCCAAGGTCGAAAGCGATGGCATTTCTATGCCACAAGCACAAAGGCTCGACTGCATCTATGATGAAGAACCTTTAGGGTTCGAAAGAGATCCACTTAATGAAACTCCTAAGATGCAGGCTTAAGACCCTTTGGAGGAAATTAACATTGGAGATGGCTCAGCAAAAAGGCCAACTTACATTAGTGCCAATATTAGTCCTGACTTAAAAAGGAAATTGGTACTACTTCTCAAGGAATTTAGTGATTGTTTTGCTTGGGATTATAATGAAATGCCTGGACTCAGTAGAGAAATGGTCGAGCTCAAGCTACCAATCAAGGCAGGTAAAAAACCAGTAAAACAATTGCCAAGAAGGTTTGCACCAGATATCATGTCCAAAATCAAAGAAGAGATCGAAAGGCTGCTGAAGAGTAAATTCATCAGAGCTGCCAGGTATGTAGAATGGTTAGCAAATATAGTTCCTGTTATTAAAAAGAATGGTACACTTAGGGTATGTATAGATTTTAGGGACTTAAATAATGCTACACCTAAAGATGAGTATGCCATGCCTGTGGCAGAAATGTTAGTAGACTCAGCAGCAGGCTTCGAGTTTTTGAGCATGTTAGATGGTTATTCTGGTTATAACCAGATATTCATTGCTGAGGAAGATGTATCTAAAACAGCATTTAGATGCCCTGGTGCTTTAGGCACTTATGAGTGGGTTGTTATGCCTTTTGGCTTAAAAAATGCTGGTGCCACTTATCAAAGGGCAATGAATTCCATGTTTCATGATTTTATAGATACATTCATGCAAGTTTACATTGATGATATCATCATTAAATCCTCTTCTGAAGATAGCCATTTGTTATATCTTAGGCAATCTTTTAAAAGAATGAGGGAACATGGATTAAAAATGAATCCATTAAAATGTGCTTTCTGTGTGCATGCAGGAGATTTCCTTGGTTTTGTGGTGCATAAAAAAGGCATTGAAATAAACCAAAACAAGACAAAGGCTATCTTAGAGACCAAGCCTCCTTCGACCAAAAAACAACTTCAATCTCTGCTAGGAAAAATCAACTTCTTGAGAAGATTCATTTCGAATCTAAGTGGAAAGGCTCAAGCTTTCTCACCACTACTTCGACTCAAGAAAGATGATCCATTCAAATGGAACCAAGAGCATCAAAAGTCTTTTGATGACATCAAAGAATACTTAATAAAGCCTCCAGTTCTAATGCCTCCTAGTAGGAATAAAGCTATGAAGTTGTATATTGCTACGTCTGATAAGACGATAGGAAGCATGTTAGCTCAAGAGGATGATAATGGCATAGAAAATGCAGTTTATTACCTTAGTAGAGTTTTAAATGATGCAGAAACTAGATATACTGCCATAGAAAAACTTTGTCTTTGTTTGTATTTCTCTTGTACAAAACTTAAGCATTATATAAAGCCTGTTGATGTTTATGTCTATTCCCACTTTGATGTTATTAAGCATATGTTAACTAAACCTATATTGCATAGTAGAATTGGGAAATGGGCATTAGCATTGACTGAATATTCACTGACTTATAAACCTTTAAAGGCTGTCAAGGGCCAAATTGTGGCTGATTTTATAGTAGATCATTCTTTGGTCGAAATGCCACAGGATTATGTGGATATTCAACCATGGATTCTTTATTTTGATGGGTCCAAACATAAATATGGAACAGGAATTGGAATATTGATTATATCTCCTACTCAAGTTCCAACTAAGTTCAAGTACAAAATAAATGGACTTTGCTCTAATAAGGAAGCCGAGTATGAAGCTTTAATTACAGGGTTAGAAATTTTAAAAGACTTGGGGGCAAAGAACATTAAAATAAGAGGTGATTCTGAATTAGTATTGAAACAATTAACACAAGAATATAAATGTGTGAAAGAGCATTTGGCAAAATATTTTTCTATAGCTAGTTCTTTGTTAGATTGTTTCGATCACGTAGACATTGAACATGTACCTCGATTAGAAAATCAAGAAGCAAATGACTTGGCTCAAATTGCTTCAGGATATAAAATGTCAAAAGAAAAGTTGACACAATTAATCGAAATAAAAGAAAAAATGGTTTTACAAGAACCAATATCTGCACAATTGTCAATACCAAAACTTGTGGGGGCAGACACTATACCACAAATAAATGGTGAAATAAAAAATCCCCTAGAAAATTTTCAAATTTTTGCCATTGACAATTTGTCAGATAATGATTGGAGAAAGCCTATAGTAGATTACCTTAAGAATCCAACAGGAAATGTGGATCGAAAGGTAAAATATAGGGCTTTAAGCTATATAATTTTTGAAAATGATCTTTTCAAAAAGACTTCTGAAGGAATCTTGTTAAAATGCCTTAATGAAGCAGAAGCATATATAGCAATCTCTGATGTTCATAGTGGTACTTGTGGCTCTCATCAAGCAGGACATAAGATGAAATGGCTCTTGTTTCGACAAGGTTTGTATTGGCCCTCTATGTTGAAAGATTGTATAGAATTTGCTAAGGGTTGTCAAGAATGCCAAAGGCATTCAGGCATCCAGCATGTGCCTGCTAGTGAACTGTACTCGATAGTAAAACCATGGCCCTTTAGGGGTTGGGCTCTAGACCTCATTGGTGAAATTAAGCCTGCTTCATCTAAAAATCAACGTTATATCTTAGTTGGAATAGATTATTTCACAAAATGGATAGAGGCAATCCCTTTACCAAATGTTGATCAAGAGGCAGTAATTAATTTCATACAAAATTACATAATCTATAGGTTTGGAATTCCTGAAACAATCACTACTGATCAAGGTTCAGTTTTTACTGGACGAAAGATGCAGGAATTTGCCCAAGAAAGTGGCTTTAGACTGCTAACTTCAACACCATATTATGCACAAGCAAATGGTCAGGTCGAAGCAGCTAATAAAATTATTATTAATTTGATAAAGAAACATATAGCCCAAAAGCCAAGAAATTGGCATAAAACCTTAGACCAAGTGTTATGGGCTTGCAGAAATTCTCCTAAAGAGTCAACTAACACCACCCCATTTCGACTAACTTATGGTCATGATGCAGTATTACCAGTCGAAATACATTTGCAATCAGCAAGGGTACAAAAACAAATGGAAATACCTCTAGACCATTATTACCAAATGATGTCAGATGAGTTAGTTGATTTAGATGAAGAAAGGCTTAGTGCTTTAGAAGTTTTAACAAAACAAAAAGAAAGAGTTGCTAAAGCATATAACAAAAAGGTTAAGTCTAAGTCCTTTAACATAGGAGAATTAGTTTGGAAAGTTATTTTGCCTATGGATAAAAAAGATAGAATCTTAGGCAAATGGTCCCCAAATTGGGAAGGACCATTCAAAATTGTTCAAGTTTATTCTAATGGTGCATATGAAATTGAGGAGTTAACTCCTGAAAAACGTACTTTGGGTATTAATGGAAAGTATTTGAAAAAATATAAGCCTACTTTACTCGAAGTAAAAATAAGCACAGAATAATACTTGAACATATAAAGCAAAAATGGTAAATTGTAAATTGCCATAAAACATGGACTTTGTTTAAGGGTTACAAGATCTAAGAAGTTGGTCGAAAGGACAATAAAGAAAATAAACTAAGAGAATTATAAATTCTTGGCGCAGTCAGCATAAATCTTCTTGAGGGTTGCCATTTCCTTTTCGACTACCAAGTTCGAACTCTCCAAGGATTTAATCTCTTCACCAACCACCTCTGCTGAGCCAAAAGCTTGAAGCCCTTCCCTGCCATGTGCATCAATCTGCTCTTGGGTCGAAGCTTTGGCCTCCTTCTCAATTTGAGCTTTCTTAGTTTCTTCTTCAATGATCTTGCGCCTGTAACTAACAATCTGCTCCTCTAAGAGTTTGATTTGTTCCTTGTAATGGGCAACCTTGTCATCACATTCTTTTAGCTCTGAATTTCCTTCGACCAGTTGAGAGGACAATCTTTCCACTTCAGCTTGAGCTTTCTGGGCCTTCTCAAAGAACATGGTTTGAGCTTGTTGCTGTGTGGCAAGTCTTGTGTTATTATCAATCCTCTTCTGCACTGCCTTGGCATATTGGTCCACAATTGAACTAAGTTGTATGACTTTGCCAAGGGTTTCCTCATCAGTCCTAGGATTATGAAGCTTCTTCAGGAAAGCCAGGTGGCTATAAGCACATGCTGGTTGTTCTTCAATTTGCTTCAGCACATCCCTTTGGACGAAGGTAGTTGTAAGTTTCAGCAACAGAGAGTCTTGGCGCACCATCGAGTCGATTTCAGAGTTGGAAGGCGCTGAGTCAGTGGTCGTGTGCTCACTCGAGGCGTTTCCTTGATTTGCTTTTCTCGAGAGTAGAAGTTTAAGGGTACCAGCAGGATCAGACTTCTGCATATTGGTAAATTCTTCTTCTTGTACGCCCAAGCTTGCAGAAAGTCTCGAGGTCGAAGAGACAGATATGATCCCTGAACCCCCAACCTCAGCTTCAGGAATTGCATCAGAGTCATGTTGAGATTCTTGGTTCGAGCTTGCCTTGTTGGAGTAAGCCCTAAGAGCCAATCTATTTTCATAGTATTTGCTTTAGGAGTTTGAATATAAATATGGCATTTCTTTATTATGTTTGTAAGGTTGCAAAATAATGAAGTCCCTGGAATAGAAAGTCCGTTTAATAATTAAGTGTGACTTAATCATGAGATAATATTAAACATAAGGACACTATTCTTAAAGTATCTGTAGTCGAGCTTTAAGGTAAAGGGGATAACCTTAAAGCATAAAGACTATTATGAAGATAGACTGATGATCACATCTCATGGATCATGGGATAAGGAGTTATCAAGTCTTGACGTAGGTATAAATATTAGGAGTAATATTTATACTGGATTGACCCGCTATGAGAGTACTACATGCAAAGTTATGCAAAGTGTCATAAGTTACTCTCAAGGTGATAATGGTGTAGACCACCCTTAGACCTGAAACCACTTTGTACCCTAGATGGGGAGTGAAGTACTTTGTTGCTGATCTAACGTTATCCGTAACAGGATAATTATAAAGGCAGTTGATGGGTACTTTACGAAGCATGCTGAGGGACAGTAGTGACCTAGATGGAATTTGCCAATCATGCATAACAGGATAAATGTCACGGGCCCAATATTGAACTGGACAAGGATGACACTGTGTATGCCTTGTGTTCAATATAGACATAAGGGCAAAAGGGTAATTATACACACTAATATTATCACAAGAGGTTGTGTTTAGGTCACATGTTAATTTCTTGTAACTTGAGTAGCAGTGATGTGTTGCTAGATACCGCTCACTGTTTATTATATTAAATAGTGATTTATTATAATTGTCAACGTTACGGAAACCTAAAGGGTCACACACATAAGAACAATCTAGTGAGATTGGAACACCGTAAGGTACGGTGCACCTTGGAGAAATAAGGAAATATGATAAGGGTATTATGGTAATTAAAATGAGCATGACATCATATGGTATGATGTAGCAAGAAGGGGGTGCAAATATGTACTAGACATATATACATGAGAATGGCGCCCACTATAGCCCATTTAGTTAAAAGGGCTTTAGTGTAATTTTGCCATGGCAAGTGGTTCTATAAATAGAACCCTTGTGGTAAGGAGAAACAGTTACACACTTTTGTTACTCATTCTCATGAGCCTTTGTTCTCTCCTCTTGAGAAACCCTAATCACCTTTCTAGAGTTTTTGTGAAAAACCCTAATCCTTATTTTGTGCCTCCTTTCTCATAACCCTTCAAACCATTGGAGCTAGCACTCCATTGAAGGTTGTTGTTCGTGTGGACTGGCTAGAGGCGTTATACCTTTAACGCTTGTGATCAAATTCGTTGGTGACTTGGTGGTGACCTTGTTCGTGACGGTTCGAGGTTCTTGTTCATGACCTTGTTCGTGATTCGAAGTGTTCGATAGCCGTTCGTGATTTAAAGGGAGTTTTCGAATCAAAAGGTAAAACTCTAAACACAATTCATGACCATTCGTAAGGATCACAAAAGGAAAATTTTAAAATTCCGCTGCTTTTCTATTACTATTTTCCTTCAGTGGTATCAGAGCCACTTACGAAACCATGAATTGATGTTTGTTTAAATTCATGAATTCAGTTTTAATATGATTAAAACGGTTAATAAAAGATTAAAATCGAGTAATTAAAATTTGACGGTTGTTTGTGTATAAATTGGATGATTAACATTGAAACGGCTCCGGAATCCGACACTTGTATGGTGGAGCATGCGATATGTTGATTGTCCTAAGGTTACACGAACAAGAACGGTCAATACTTACATGTGATGTAAGTTTTGTGTATGAACTGGGTAATTAACATTGAAACGGCTTCGGAATCCGACACTTGTATGGTGAAACATGCGATATGTTAATTGTCCTAAGGTTACACAATCAAGAACGGCCATAATCTTATATATGATATAAGTAACCGTAATGCAAAATGGTGTATGTGATATACCGTTAGTAATTTCGTTAAAATTATTATGAAAGTTATTCAATTAAAGCGAGCCGTGTTCATTTGTTTCGGAATCCGACATTTGTATGGTGAAACAATGACATGTTGATCAATTGGATTGAATTTCGGTCATAAGGAATTTTGACGGCATGAAACGGTTGCACAAATGTTGTGTCATTAAAATTAGGATTTGCAAAACGTATCAAGTGTTGATGCGAAAAGTAGATGATAAATATATTTAATTTTGAAATCGTTTCAAAATTCTAGAAATATCTTTTAAAATTGTTTTAAAAGATAATATCATCAATTTTGGAAATATTTTATTCAAAAGGGTTTTGATTAAATAATTTTCCATATTTGACAAATATATTTAATTATGAAATCGTTTCAAATCTCTAGAAATATCTTTTAAAATTGTTTTAAAAGATAATATTACCAATTTTGGAAATATTTTATTCAAAAAGGTTTTGATTAAATAATTTTCCATATTTGGAGAATTGTCAAAAGATTTAATTCTACTTTAAAATAATGTTATTTATTTTAGCAAATTTTGATTCGAAATATTTAATTGTGAATTAAATATTTGAATCAAATTTACCTGATTTGATCAATCGCCGGATTTAATTAATTATGAGACTTTAATAATATTAAAGTTTGTTTGTTATTATTATATTTGATGATCGGTTATGGCCTTAGTTTATTTATTTTATTGCATTTGGTTTTTAAATATGGCCTGCGTGTCGTGCCTTATCTCTATTCTCTATATTCTCTTCTCATCCACTCCCTCGTATGTAAAACGAGTATTCTTTTATATTATTATGTAATATTATGAAGAAGAAGAACAATGGAGGTCAACCTTGGAGATCATGCTTGGAGAAGTATAGATCGTTTTAGGTTAGATTAGGTTCTCTCATTGGCTTGGGAGAACAAATGCGCTAGGGGCCATAACTGTTTCATTTTATTTATTTATGTATGATGATGCATGTGAGTGACGATTTATATGATAAATAAGCCGGTGAGATCAAATTAAATAAAATCCCTCAAAAGACACATAAGAGATTAATAAAGAAAATGTAGGTTCGCCCACCGCGGAGTGCATTCTCTTTAATAATAAAATATGTGAATATTAAGTTTACGCTTTCCAAGCTTTAGAACTCATCAAGACTAGTATCGAACTATGTAGGTTCGCCCACCGCGAAGTGCATACTCTATATTGGTAAGGTGCGATGGGATAATTGTAATATCCAACTTCTAAAGTAAGGGTCAAACTTAACTTAACAAATATAATGAGATTATATGAGTTTAAGAAGCAATGGTTGGGAATAATTCATAAGATGAATTAGAATAAGGAGTTATTCATCCAATTGATATATTCAAGAATTGTATGAGATACAATTGGAAGGAGTTCCTACCTAAATAACTAAGTCTTGTGTAATCCGCCCACCGCGGACTTAAGACAAAGTGAAATATGGATCTTGACCCACTAGAAAATCTTCCAACGGGATTTTCCGAATCAAATGATGAGGGTCATTTGTTTTGAGTAAAATAGTGGGAGCGTATTTAATTAAAGACCAAATTAAATATGATTTAGTCATAATATCTTACATATCTTTGTAATTAGAATTTCGAAATACAATACATATTAAGTTGTCCTTATGAAGGACAAGATTTTCAGAAAGGGTTTTCTGTATTGGTACAAATTGAGAATTGTTCTCAAATGCGAGAAAACTATAAGTCTTGAACTATAAACTGTGAACAACCTACTATAACTAGATTGGAAAAGGGATACTTGTTAGAAGCATCAAGTTGACGTCTAGATATAGAATATATAATAAATGATGTGATCATTTAATCTCAAGTAAGATCCTTTTGAAAGAACTTTAGAGTATGATAAATTTCTCAATGGATCAAAAAGTTGGTCATAGGATCAATCTAACAAATTATAATGGAATAGATATAGACAAAATTGTTTTGAATATCTACCGGAATTTGTTGAGTTGAATGAGAATTAATTTGCACTATCAAAGATTTGAGATATAATATAAATAAGATTTATATTCCTCTTATTTGAATAGTACAAAATGGTTGTCAAAGTAGAACGGCTATGGTTAGACCATTAAATAACAATGACGTAAATAGTTCTTGGAAGAGTCAAACCAAAAGTATGAAGTGAGACTTCAATAATGCACATATTGTTATAGAAAGTCAAAATTTCTATTTCTACATCAAAAGTATATGATACAAGATGTTGAATCTCAATTTTTCGAAAATAGAGATGCTTAAAGAATTAGAACATTGGCTATAATTTTAAGTCAACCCATATCTAGAATGAAAATTGTTTCATTGATAATGAGAGCTTATGCGACTTAAAATCGAGTTTGAAATGGAACACAATAATTGTTATTGAATTCCATCTAGTAATAGAAGTAGCAATTGTATATCTTGTATTGACAATATATGAATTGTAGCCTTAAATGACAAGACAAGTAATGGTCCTATCATTTAAGCAAAGTCTTCTGTACTATTACTCCAAGTCAAGTAATGGACTAGGGTTCCATGGTCTTGATAGGGTTATCTATAACAATCGTGATAAGAACCAAATATGATTTGAACCTTAAATATATCAAGAGCATTGTTGTTTAGTACAAATATTCGATGTGTCAATAAAATAAAACATGACCTATTTGAACAATATACATGAGATGTATGTCGACCACTAAACATATTTGGTATATTGAGTTTATTTTACTTCATTAACATTGATGATTAAAATCATTAGATGTTGGTAGGTGTATGACACCAAATTAGAAATCTTTGAATTTGTCAAAGAAATTCAACAATGAAGAAAATAGAACTCGACAAAAGTATTTAAGTTATATGAATGAGTCATATCAGTAAATACTTAATTAAATGACTATAATAACTATTTTATCACATCATGTTTGACATGATTTAAGGATAGTTTAATTATATATTGACTCTTTCTATAAATCTCTTTACTTATAATTAATCTTCACCCACAATTAGTTCCCTTTTAAAATGATCATAAAGACACCATATGCGATATGGAGGTAAGAGTACCAAGTTTGTCTTTATGAGAATTTTGGATTAAAATTTATTAGATAAATCTAATTCCAAATGAATGAATGAATAAGTGGAAATATCCTAAAGAAAGGGATATTGGTCCTATATCACTCTTAAGGACAAAAGGTTGTTGCTAGGTTTGAAACATTCCTCTAGTGGGAGTGTGTCTCTAAAAGAGACAGTGAGAGTGATATAGAACTTGAATAAATTCAAGTACCACAAAACGTATTTATTTAAAAGGGAATGCAAACCGGTTCCTCAAGGTTGTTGAAGAACCATTGTTTTAAAGTTGCACAAATCCAAGATAAGTCTAACATATCACATATGGCTACAAGGTATGGTTTTATCATGACTCAGCAATGTGATATGATTCTCATGGAAGATGAGTCTTTGACTTTCTAAAAGGTCGTAAGACGATCTAGATTATGAGAAGTGGCTAAATGCCATGAAATCTCATACAGAATCCATATACACTAACCTTATGTAGATAATGGTTATGTCTTCAAGATGAGTAAGACTCATACGATGAAAGTGAGTATTCTTTTTGAACACTAATATGGATGGTATTAAGAATACCTTATAATATTTGATTGCTTCTGCTAAATGTTGTACTACATGTTTTGGTAGATGGATAACAAAGTTGCATTCCTTAATTGGAATGACCTCATATATATGTGTTGGACATATACGTAAGGGTTTTGTTGATCCAAATGATGCTAGAAAGGTATATAACTTGTAGCTATCTAATTTTGTTTGGATAGAGTTCTCAAAAAATTAAATTATTGTTTGTTCCTTTTATGAAGTTTTATGAAAACAAATTAACAAGGACAAACCTATCTAATTTTGATTAGATCGAATAAATTTGAATATTTGTTCCTTTTGAAAGTTTTGTGGAAAACAAATGAAGGACAAATATAAATCTTGTGCATACAAAGTTTTAGTGGGAGTAATAATATCTGATATCATATTAATCATCAAGACATTTTTCTTATACATGTGAGACATGACTAGGAAAATAACTCTTGATGAAACACTTAGGCAAGAATTCCTAAAGAGTTAGGAATAACCTATGTACCAAAATTGAAATTAGTGTTTGACACTAACTTACCTTCAAGAATATCCCTAAGGACCTTAAAGGAACTAAGACCTATTTCTCGAAATAGATAGGTATAGGAAGGATCATTATAAGGAAGTTATAATGAAGGAAGTTTCCATACCAATGTATTGTATATCATGGGTGAATACAAGCATTGAAAGCTATAAGATAAGCTTCGTAATATGTTTGTTTCAGTTAAATAAGTTGAGTATTTAAGATTGGATCGTTTGGCTCATGATTGAGCTAAAGCTATGTTTCCGGTGTTACAAGTCACATTAATCACATTAGTGATGGTAATAATTTAATCTTGCAAGAACACTTGAGAATAGATCTCACCGACGATTCATGAATATACTTAGACACTTATATATTTCGATAGAGATCGAAATAGAACGTTAGAAGATACGTAAGATACCAACATAGGAAATAGTTCCTTATCCACTAACAAAGCCTCTTGCGCAGTTGAAGCGTGATGGGCATACTAAGTCTATAGGTATTAAGAGTAACCTAGATTGGCTTTAGTGCTAGTGGGAGATTGTTGGAGTAAGACCTAAGAGCCAATCTATTTTCATAGTATTTGCTTTAGGAGTTTGAATATAAATATGGCATTTCTTTATTATGTTTGTAAGGTTGCAAAATAATGAAGTCCCTGGAATAGAAAGTCCGTTTAATAATTAAGTGTGACTTAATCATGAGATAATATTAAACATAAGGACACTATTCTTAAAGTATCTGTAGTTGAGCTTTAAGGTAAAGGGGATAACCTTAAAGCATAAAGACTATTATGAAGATAGACTGATGATCACATCTCATGGATCATGGGATAAGGAGTTATCAAGTCTTGACGTAGGTATAAATATTAGGAGTAATATTTATACTGGATTGACCCGCTATGAGAGTACTACATGCAAAGTTATGCAAAGTGTCATAAGTTACTCTCATGGTGATAATGGTGTAGACCACCCTTAGACCTGAAACCACTTTGTACCCTAGATGGGGAGTGAAGTACTTTGTTGCTGATCTAACGTTATCCGTAACAGGATAATTATAAAGGCATTTGATGGGTACTTTACGAAGCATGCTGAGGGACAGTAGTGACCTAGATGGAATTTGCCAATCCTGCATAACAGGATAAATGTCACGGGCCCAATATTGAACTGGACAAGGATGACACTGTGTATGCCTTGTGTTCAATATAGACATAAGGGCAAAAGGGTAATTATACACACTAATATTATCACAAGAGGTTGTGTTTAGATCACATGTTAATTTCTCGTAACTTGAGTAGCAGTGATGTGTTGCTAGATACCGCTCACTGTTTATTATAATAAATAGTGATTTATTATAATTGTCAACGTTACGGAAACCTAAAGGGTCACACACATAAGAACAATCTAGTGAGATTGGAACACCGTAAGGTACGGTGCACCTTGGAGAAATAAGGAAATATGATAAGGGTATTATGGTAATTAAAATGAGCATGACATCATATGGTATGATGTAGCAAGAAGGGGGTGCAAATATGTACTAGACAAATATACATGAGAATGGCGCCCACTATAGCCCATTTAGTTAAAAGGGCTTTAGTGTAATTTTGCCATGGCAAGTGGTTCTATAAATAGAACCCTTGTGGTAAGGAGAAACAGTTACACACTTTTGTTACTCATTCTCATGAGCCTTTGTTCTCTCCTCTTGAGAAACCCTAATCACCTTTCTAGAGTTTTTGTGAAAAACCCTAATCCTTATTTTGTGCCTCCTTTCTCCTAACCCTTCAAACCATTGGAGCTAGCACTCCATTGAAGGTTGTTGTTCGTGTGGACTGGCTAGAGGCGTTATACCTTTAACGCTTGTGATCAAATTCGTTGGTGACTTTGTGGTGACCTTGTTCGTGAAGGTTCGAGGTTCTTGTTCGTGACCTTGTTCGTGATTCGAAGTGTTCGATAGCCGTTCGTGATTTAAAGGGAGTTTTCGAATCAAAAGGTAAAACTCTAAACACAATTCATGACCATTCGTAAGGATCACAAAAGGAAAATTTTAAAATTCCGCTGCTTTTCTATTACTATTTTCCTTCATGCCTGGCCTGAGTTTGTAGACATACTAGGCATTGAATATTTGATGCTCGAAGTATTGGTTGGTGCTTGATTGTCAGTTCTCCCCATGCTGGCCTTCAAGGAATCTTGATTGTCATCACTTGCCTTGTTCTCTGTTGGCACCTCCTCACAGATTGGCTGCCTATCTTTTTCAACAAGACCCTCTTTCAATTGATCCTGCAAACATAAAAGAAAAGTTAGTTAAGGTCGAATGTGAATATAAAATCTAAGGTTGAGAGTTAAGTGAGTTTTACCTCTTTTCCTTCGACCTCGGGGCCAATGTTGGTACTGCTACCCTTCTCAGCATTGGGGGCATCATTGCCTGGTTGTGCATTACCTTCATTACCCCCATCAGTGACTTGTTCATCATTAACCAAAGTCTCTGAATGAGGTATAGGATTACCTTGTGGTTTATCAACCCCTTCTTCTTCAGTGTTGGTAGGATGGTCTTGGTCGACCACATTCTCCTTCCCAGCGTCCTTTTGAGGAGATGGATTACCACCACACTCACTTGAGGTGCGGATCTTCAAAACCCTATGGACCTTAGGTTTCCTGGCTGTTGACTTCACTTTCACAGCAAGTGTAGCCTTTTTCTCTTCATGCTTTTTCTTCGCCCTTCTTTCACCCCCTTAATCCTCCGTTGGGGCTTGTTGAGGTTTAGGTTCTTCAACCTTTTTCTGCTTCTTGGCTTGTGCAGCCTCATTTTCTTCGACTTCTGGTACAGTTGTTGTTTTCCCTTCACTAGGTTGTGAAGTCGAAGTTGATGGTTGTTTTCTCTTCCTAATCAAAGGGACCTCCTGTTCTTCTTCATCCTGAAATGATGGAAGTAAATAATGTCAAGATTTTGTTTCAAAATATATTACTATGACAAAAGTTAAAGTATTTGATGGAAAGTTTGATTTTTACCTCCTCATCTAATACCACTGTGTTCTTAGCTTTCTTCGAGCTAGCAGACACCGTCTCTGTGCTGCTTTTACCTTTTCCCTTCTAAGGACATAAATGGTCAAAGTTAAAACATATGTGTAAACAGGAGGAGAGAAAATAAGTAAAATTTTTAAGGCTAAGTTACCTTTGCCTTAGAGGTTTCGACCTCTGATTTAATCTTCACCCCAGTGGGTTTCTTCACTTCAGTCGAAGTCTTTGAAGACCCACCATCTTTCTTTATGCCTTTGCCTGCAAAATGTTGTATTAATAAATATAAAAAGGTTTGAGGGAATAAATCTTGTAAGATAAATAAAACTATAAGAGTTTAGGTGTTTACCTCGACCTGAGACGTTTATTTTCTTTCCAAGAGATGGCACTATGAAGCCACTCTCGACCATCCCTAGCAATTGATCAGCATTGCCTATTGAATGCTTGGTGTAATGGTCACTCCACCATTTGCTGAAGCCATCAGTGCATTAGAAAGAAGGCTTGTACTCGAAAGGTTTAAAATTAAATTCATAATTCTCCAGCATCCTCATATATTTCTTATAAGTCTTTTCAGTCACTCCAGTGCCCAACACCATTCTATCCAGATTTTCAAAAAGGGACTTTGGCCTAATTTGGGACATACCAAATTGCCTAGCCACACAGTTGGGCAGATATCCTACAAGCCCATACTGGTTTGCGTTCGAACCAATCCTACAGGAGAGTACAGTTTGCTCTAAATAGGCTCTCCAAACCTCGTTTACTTCATCTTCATTATCTGGGTTGAACGCAGGGAAATCTTCAATGAACCACGCGGCCCCATACTTGCGCTCCACAAAGGGAGCATGGCGTGGAAGAAACTTGTCAAAATTCAAAAACATCTTCATATGCTTCATGAAGAGTCTGCTAGTATCCTGGTCCAAAGATCTAGGGGCTAATCGAACCAACCTCTGCCCTTCGATCTCCCTTTCATCTACCTCTTGTTGATAGTCAGAAGGCACTATCAACCCCAATTCCGTCTCAAATGTGGCATTCAGCCAAAGTTGTAACAGCCACATAGGTCCAGCAATCGAAACCTTTGATCCATCCTTGGAAGCCTTGATTGCATCACTAGCATTCCCCATTGCTTCATACAGACAGGCTAATAATAAGCGCCATAAGCTAAAAAGTCTGCCCTCATTAATCTGTTGTGCTATGGGAATGTACATACGCGCTACCTGAAGGGATTTCGAGCAAAAGACGAAGTGGGATAACCACAATGTTAAGAAGGCCACATGCTCCTCAGTTGACACTTCCTCTCCTTCTTTACCCATCTGCTCTGCTATGTACTTAGAGAAAGTAGCTTCTTGAAAATTAACTTCGACCTTATCCCCAGTTTTGGTTGGATCGAAGTGATCACCAATAGGCCTAAGGCCTGTGATAGCAGCTACATCTAATAAGGTAGGGGTTAACATGCCACACTTAAACTGAAAAGTGTTTGTGGACTTTTCATAGAAGTGTAAGGCAGCCACTAGCAGCTCTGGTTTGTACTTAGGACCGGTTCGACTAAATTGGATAAGCTCGTAAATACCATATCTTTTCCAAGAATCCTTAAAGTCCTTTTCGACCCTATCTAACCAGGGAATGTAATCCTTGTGCGCAGTATAGGGGGCAGCTCTAAAAATCTTAAGGGCATTCTTCAAATACCCAAAGTTGTAGGGAGTAGAGCTAAAGATTCTAGGGCCACAGGTTACATGCAAAGGGAAGATATCACTTACCTCTTTTGATATAACCTCAGCACGTGTGGGATAAGGTCCACAGAAAGCGTAATCATCCTTCTTGATAGAAAATGGAATCATAAGCTGAGTGTTCCAGATCTTCCTTTCAGCCTCAGTTCCAGAAGGTTCTGGAACTACTTCTTCTCCATCTTCAAGGACGCGAAGATCCTTCCATTTGCCAGCAGTGGGTACATCGAAATCCAAGTTGGACGCCATTGATGAACAGTACACCGAAAATCAAGAATTGAAAGGGTTTCGTGAAGAAATTTGTAGAAACTGTTTTGTTTAAGTTGAAACAAAGATGAATCGATGCGGAATTTGAAGATGAATCACTTGTACGGTTTAGAATTGCAAGATGATTGAAGATCAGAGTTTAATTTGCAGAAAAGAAGAAGATGAACAGTGGGTTCGTAAGAAAGCTTTGAAACTTGGAAGTTGGTAAAAAGTGTTCCTTTGTTCGTTTGCTACTATTTATAGGGGAACGTGTTTGTCTCCAGAAAATAAATCAAAAAGAAATTCAGATAATTTCTCTTCAACTTCTGCGTGTGCCACGTCATCCACTATGCTAAAACCTAGGAACAATGATGGATTGTGGGTATCAAGGTGACAGTTACTTCTGAACGTGACATAAGCGCCGTCATTGGTAATAGTGTCAAGCGCGTGGGTATAAAATGCCTTTTCCTTTCTCATTCGACCACTCGATCGAAACAGGCATTTGGGGGCAATTTGTTAGCCCATATTTTTACTAAGTAAAAATATGTTCTAATTGCATGCATAAAATAATTATGTTTAATAATATAATTATTTTGATAATCATTAAATATTAAATATGTTTGGTTTTTAGGGCCAATGAGTTTAATGATTAATCATGCATGAACATGTAATAAATGTTCTGTTATGGAACGTTG
The DNA here is from genome assembly GCA_030408175.1 of Trifolium repens. Lineage (NCBI taxonomy): Eukaryota > Viridiplantae > Streptophyta > Magnoliopsida > Fabales > Fabaceae > Trifolium > Trifolium repens. The sequence goes on along the minus strand of CP125850.1, from coordinate 42,083,489 downwards.
CATTTAAATGCGTATTTTCTTTCTTTCAGGATCCTTTCGATTTGGTCGAAGCGTCAGTAGGGTCGAAGCGCCTAGTGAGCAAAAGTAACTTATGGACTTAGCAAAATATTCAAGGAAAAGCGTTGGCACTTCGACTTCGATGGAAACAACGGCTAATTCAGAAGATAAGAAAGGATTCAAATTCAAAATACGTGTCAAGACACGCGTCCTCTCTGTAGTTATTTAGGCGTTAGTAGCAGTTAGGAATTAGTGTCTATAAATAGCCTAGTTATGTGATCGAAAAAGGGGTCACAATCATTATATAGAAATCCTGATAAAACTCATAGTACCCATGCTAACGAGAGAAACGAGTTCGAAAGGAAAAATGTATGCAATGTGTACCATTTATTTCTCTGTAAACATTTACATTTGAATGCAAATTTACAGTATTTCAATCTTCATCTTGTTTAATCTTTATTTCGACTCTTTTCTCCCATTCTGTTTATTCAATTGAATAAACATTCTTTCTTGCATTTCAAGTTATTGAAACATAAAAAGCAACACTTTATCAACATAAGAACAATAATGAATATCATTTACTTTGAAAATATAAACAAAAGCACTATGTCCCGAGATTTACTAGTTGATCTCTCTTGTAATAATCAAACTAGCGTTGTTTACCAAATTTCACAGTAAACAACTATTAGGAATCTAAATAGCCATACATAGACAATCATTCTTGAAACCATTCAACAATAACAATGGTTTCACTGTATAACATCTGGAAACCATTTAATGTACTTAATGGTTTCACTGTATAACATCTGGACACCATTTAATGTACTTAATGGTTTCACTGTATCAAAATCATCCTTGAAACCATTCAACAATAACAATGGTTTCACTGTATAACATCTGGAAACCATTTAATGTACTTAATGTTTCACTGTATAACATCTGGACACCATTTAATGTACTTAATGGTTTCACTGTATCAAAATCCTTCTTGAAACCATTCAACCATAACAATGGTTTCACTATATAACATCTGGAAACCATTTGATGTACTTAATGGTTTCAGGAAACTATTAGGAATCTAAATAGCCATATATATAACCATTCTAATCATCAAATATCTTATAATCATCTTATAAAATATATGTCTAACAAAAAACGTGAAATGACCGAGTACGATTAATTCATGTCTAATGGTTTTGTAACAGAGTCTACTACAAACTTATACCATATAAAAAATTAACAAATGCAAATATATCAATCAGTAGCCTCTTTTCCCTTTAGAGCCTCCTCATCTCTCTTTTGATTCTTTCGCTGTATAATTCTTTTTTGCCTCTCTCTAGACATTTCATAATCAGATTTAAGTCGCTTCTTTGATCTAATTGGATTTGCTCTTGCTTTGAACTTTGGAGCAGTGGACTTTACCCCATCAGATGGCGTCCCGGACGATGGGCCAGTATGAATACCTTTACAAATAAGCAACTCCTCTGCCTTTTTCCCAGCTTCAAGAACACCGTTAAGAAAAATTTGAGAAGCCTCGGGATCTACAGAAACACGTGTAGAAAGCTGAACTGTAACAGCACAAATTTGTTGATATCGTTGTGCTTGAGTCGTAGCTTCAGAGGCAACATTGATAGTGGAATTCAGCTTATCAAACGACTGACGTGCATCTCTACTCCAACGCTTTAAAACATATTCTACAGGTATTGTTTTCAAACCATGGTATTGGACAGAACCACCTAAAAACTCTAAGATTCTGAAAACATGACGACATAAAAAACCTCTGTTCTCAAACATACGACATGTACAACTCATTCTTTTGTTCTCAGTATCAATTGTCACAACCCTTTCATCAAGACGATCATGATCTTCAGAAGTTGAGGAAAGATTTTCATTAATTACTTCATCCAAGACATCATGATTTGAAGGCACAACTACTTCATTATCAGCATCATCATAATTAGCAGCAACTACTTCATCAGGTTCATCAACCTGTTCAATGGTAAAAACTTTGAAAACCTTATTGAAGGCAGACACTTGAGTTGTGTTCTCTTCATAATAGTATTTGAATGAAAGATCATACTGCCTATGAATGAATGCAAAGCTAGATGGTGTGTACTTGTTTACCACGGACCGCATCAGCTGACTGTTTGGAAAATTATTTTTTGTTCTAGTATTTGCAGCCTTGAAGTCAAACTCAGCATGGTTATCCCTCATTCTCTGAACCATAATGTTAAAATGACTAAAGAATTGAACAAGTGAATGGTCTGGCTGCAGAAATCCACGGAGAAAAGCATTGAAAGACTCACTTAATTGAGTCGTTTTCAGACCAGCTGTAAAATGTGACTTGACCCAAGCTGAAGACCAATGCATACGATTCTTGTGAGTTTGAACAAGCCACCTAAAGTCTGAAGTTGGCCTTCCATCAAAACAATTTTTCATCATCTGATCCCAATTGTAATCAAAATCAGCTTCATTATCTACACTTGAAATCAAAATATTTAACTCATCAAAAAAAGCACTGTTTGCGCGAGACCCCAGATTTTTCTTTGCATTCTCTACCATATGCCATGAGCAAAGTCCATGAAAAACACCTTCAAAAATATTTGGAACTGACCTCAACAACGCACTAGCCTGGTCTGTATATATTGCCTTTGGTTTCTTATTTGCCATACACCTCAAAAATGTTGTGAACAACCAATCAAAAGTAGCTGCGGTCTTATCATATAGTAGGGCAGCACCAAACAACACACTCTTACGATGATTATCAAAGCCCATGAATGCAGCTGAAAATGGAAATAAACCAGCTCAGAAACAAAAAACAGCATATATAAAAATTACATTATCACAAAACCATTAGTGTTGTTAAATGGTTTCAATATGTTATACAATGCAACCATTACTATGGTTAAATGGTTTACCAATGGCCTACATTAGAAATTATAAATAACAAATCTGCATTTAGGAAAAACACCCTCTGATAACATCAGAATGCTAGGAAAAACACCCTCTGATAACATCAGAATGCTAGAGATATCTTAAAGTACAATTTTGGTTAGATGACGATAATGATGGAACTACTATTTATATACTATTTTGCTGCAAACCATTACTAATGTTTAATGGTTTCAATATGTTACAGGAAGGAACCATTTTTATTGTTAAATGGTTTCAATATGAGAGAAGTTCAAAAAACAAATTTAAAACCATATGAAGCAAGTTTAGAAAACAAACCTAATGGGCGGTACTGATTGTTGGTTCGGTAAGTCGTATCAAAGCTGATAACATCACCAAATAAAGCATAATTAAGCTGCATAATCTCATCTACCCAAAAAATACTAGCTATATCTTCCGCAACATCAACTTGAATATCATAATAAAAGGATGGTTTCGAGAGCGCTTCATTTCTAAAAAATTCTTGAATCACAGTTGCTTCACCAACCACCATCTCTTTCTGACGAATCGTCATCAGATAATTCTTTAAATCCGAAAATCGAAAAGGGAGATTATCTATGCCTCCAACTCCTTGACCCATGACTTCATAAGAAGTTCTCATCGACATTCCAGCCTTGGAATTGATTACAGCTAGCTGTCCTTGCACTTCATTGACTTCTCTAAATGATCTCAAAAAACGTCCATGCTCCGCTTTATGTAACGGGTGACAATGAGGCACATCCCATTTGTATATCTTATATACATTCAGAGTTTCATCCAACTTCAAAGAAATGCCAGCTGTACAACCAACCCTTTCCTCAGGTTTTTCTTTTACTTTCTCAAATTCAACAACAACCGGACTATCTGATGTTGGTTTGTTCTTCGGATCAAGCAAACTTCCTTTCTTGTAACCTTGTTTGTTACAAACATAGCGTAGATAATGTATTTTATCAGATGACTTATTCTGTGAATTCTTTTTTAATTTCAACATAGTCCGAATTGAAAACCCACTATTAAATGCATAATCACCATAAAACTTTTCAACCTCTGCAATAGATTTAAAAACAAGAGACTCCCAATTTTCTTTTTTATCAAGACGTGTTTCAGAGCTATCAACAACAGCCAATGGGGCAGAGCTATCAACAACAGCCAATGGGCCAATTTCAGATGAACTGGACATCAAATCCATTGAAAACAGCAACAATCCCTATAAACAAAGATAATTTAAAAGTAAGATATCAACTGAAACAACAAGAAAAGTAACATCCATACAGTAGTATACCTAAAATACCATTTACATAGCCAATCGTTGTTCTTGAAACCATTTCACAATATTAATGGTTTCACTGTATAACATCTGGAAACCATTTAAAAATAATAATGGTTTCATATAATTTAAAGCCAACTCAACTATAAGGTTAAAAGTTTCACCTTGTCTTCTTATTCTTGTGGCCGGAGAGTTTTTCTTGGAGTTACTCACTAGTGCAGTGCTGAAAATCAAAAACTCGATTGCCCACCACTTATGTGATCAAGAGTTTGTCATAACAAAATTGTCAATTATACACCAAAATTCAGAAGAGTGGTGATCAGTACTACCAGTCAATAACAAGGGAATGAATACATCTATGACACAATCATGATTTAAAATTTACTGTCATAGGTCTCAACGTGATTTCGAATCCGGAAGAACTGGGCATAATACTAGAAAGGAGGATTCATTCCACAAATAGTGTTTGTTGATTCAAAGATTAATAGAGCAAAAGACACATGCAACATTCTTTGTCAAATGGCTTAATGAAAAAGAACTAAAGCATCAACATTCTACCTACAAGCTGCTTGTAACCAATTTAAAACATATGACCATAATGATGATGATGCTGATAATGATACATTACAATTAAACCACTAATATGATGATGATGGTGATGCTGATAATGATACATTACAATTAAACCACTAATATGATGATGGTGATGTTGATAATGATACATTACAATTAAATTCTACGAACAAAGTTTAAACAATATTACATTCTTATAACTAATACATTCTATATTTACCTTGATTTTTCTACCAAAGTTTGGCCTTGTCTTCTTATTCCTGTACCTAGAGATTTTTTTTTGACGTTACTCGCTCGTGCAGTGCTGACAAGCAAAGGTCTCTCAAGAGTCAATTGACCAGCACTTATGTGATCAAGAGTCTGTCATAATTGAGCCGTTTTAAAAGTAAGTTAACCACTGATCCCTAACAACAAAATCATTTATAAGTAAGGTAACAATAAAAGCAACATGCATACAATAGTGTACTTAAAAACCATTTAGATATACAATCGTTGTTCTTGAAACCATTTCACAATATTAATGGTTGCACGGTGTAACATCTGGAAACCATTTAACAATATTAATGGTTGCATATAATTTAAAGCATATGACAATAATTATGATCATGCTGCTAATGATACATTACAATCAATCCACTAATATGAAGACCTACAGCCCAAATATTAATCAAAATTACAATTCATTGAAGGTTACACGATGAATCGACTTAAATTTCATCGACATAAACATTAAGCATTTTAAAAGTCATGTATGACACTCTATTAACCTTGATTCATTCTAATTCATTCTACCAACACAACTTAAACAATATTACATTCTTATAAACTAATTCATTCTATATTTACCTTGATTTTCCTCACAAAGTTTCACCTTTTCAGAAAAAATTACTGATCAACACTTTTTCAAAACAACCAACTAAACAAAACCTAGCATATGATTTTCCCTAAATCCAATTTTAGGTTTACACAGATATAGTTTGAACAACAATTAATTTCCATGCAAATCAGTAAAATCAGTATACTGTAGATCAACAACCTAGCAATTAATTTCCATGCAAATTAGTAAATTTGTTGATCTCTTAAACAAATCAACAAATAACCATGCAAATCCACAAATAATCAACAACCTATAATCAACAAGCTAGTGATTCTTATGTCTCCTCATGCAAATCAACAAATAACCACACCCATTCACAGATCAACAAACATAATAATTAAAATCAAATATGATGATGATGATTCCAGTAAAAAGCGAGTGATTTTGTGCAACAATCTCAGTAAAAAGCAACCTACCGTGATTCCAGCGACGGAGATGATGATTTCGGCGGCGGTGATGATGATTAACGCGGAGGATTTCGTCGGAGAAGAAAGCGGTTAAGGTTTCGGTGAGCTGTGTGAGTTTCGTTAGCGCACGTGAGAAAATTCCGTTAAGCTGCTGTCAACGACTCCGTTAATTTCTGAAATCCCTGTGATTATTACACGTGTCTTCTGGAACTAGTGGCTAAGATGGACTTATGCAGCGTGCATAAGCATATTACTTATGCATAATAACTTTGGCCAACGAATTTAAGCATGAGCGAGAATTTAATTGAGTTGACTTGTATGAAATTGAATTAACAGTATTTTGTCTTTGTCTTGATGGTATTACTGTATTTCTTAATGTTTGATTTTGGTGTGTTGTGAGAGAGATGGATTGAAGGCGAGGAGAATTTGAGAGTGTGGTGAGAGTTTGAAAAATTGATGAAATTTGCTTTTTAGGCCCCTTTGATGCTCTCAGATCCCAAAAATTCTAAAATACCCTCACTTTTAGGCTGAGGACACTTCGGGTTCTAGGATATGAAATCAAAAGAATTTCGTATCATAGGATATGAAACCAAAAAACCATGATTTCGTATTCTACGATATGGAAATGCACATTTCATATTATATGATTTGAAATAGCTATCATTTGTATTCTACGGTCTGAAATTAATGTTTTTTGTATTCTAGTTTCTGAAAGCGCAACCTTTCGTATCCTTGTCAACTCGTGGATACACTCCTTTTCCTCCGATTTTAAACACCCGGCAAAAATATGACCTTCCAAAGTTTTGGCCAATTCATGGTTATGCTTACCACACACAACACTAAGACTCCATTCTTGAGATGCCAAAAAGTAACCTCGCAGCATGAACGGACACTGACATTTCCTTATTGCTAGGGGTGCTCAAATCCAAACCAATCAAAATAAAAACCGCAAACCGATCCAAAAAAATCAAAAATCGCAAAAAATCAAATATTTTTGGATGTGTTTGGATGTTCTTTTTGTGAAAACCGCTGGATCAGATCGATTTTTGGATTGATTTTTCAAAATCGATCCAAACCGAACCAAACCGCATATATATTTTTTAATACTTATTTAACTTTTTATAAGTATGATATATTGCATTAATATATTAATTATTGATTTTTATTTTCTCAATAATACTTATTAGTTCAATTTAATGTATTTTTTTTTTTGCTATTTCATAGATTTCAAATATAATTGATAATTTTAATTACAAAATATTAATTTTTAACATATTATATATTGTGTTTTACATCAAATATATTATTTTACCGTGTCATTATAATATTAATATTTAATTAAAAAAATTAATTTGTAATTTGGATATCCAAAAACCGATCCGAATTAAACCGCAAAAATTGGATGGGATTGGATTGGATTTTTTTTATTTAGTCATCCAAAACCGAACCAAACCGCAAGTAATATTAACTTTAGATCGGATGAATTTTTGCCTCAAAACCGATCCAAACCGAACCGCGACCACTCTTACTTATTGTTGTGTCTTCTTTCTTTAACTTTCTTTTCGGTTCTTTGTTTATGAACGCATTTATTGAAGGTTCCTACAATCATTTGAAATTATAGAACATGTAATGTTCCCACACGCATTATGCATTTGTTTATGTGAGTACGCGCCTCTACCTAAGGTGTTCGATCGAATTTTTTAGGGCGCGATGCGTCAAATTTGTGACAACAGTTTACACGAGGTTGCTTTATATAATCACCATTGAAATAAAATTGGTTATATGATTGCTCGGAGATATTAAATGTAAATGTAGCAACTCGAACGCGAAAAAATAATTCAAGCAACTAAAATTATTTCCTCCATTAGAGATGCTGTTAAGTTATAGAAGAAGACACAATATATTAAAAGGACTAATAAAACTTGAAAAAAGGTGTTTTAATGAAATGGATAATTCATCTCTAAATTATAAGTTATTTGCACATTAAGTAGAAAAATTGTAATGTAAATTGTTGACAAATTTGATTTAAAACGATGTTTGTTTACATTTTTTTGGTAGAGACGTTGGTTTACAGCACCAACCACCTTCATGGTTCATATAAATCTCTTTGGAACAATGTTTTAAAACCGGACCAGACATCGAATCGGAGAGGATACTGGGTCACTGGTTCATTGGTCAAACCATCGGGTCACTGGTCGAACTGCATGATTAAACCGGGTATAACCGGATAAACCGGTAGAACGAACCAGTGTCTATAATACAACTATATAGGTATTAAACCGGTTGAATCGGATGACTCGGTCTCTAAAAAAATCATGACATGACACCTAAAAAATTTGAAAAACTCAAAAATTTCATAATGTCATAAGTTCTTAAATTCAAATCTTAAATGTTGTCGTCACACATAAAATAGTACAGTACAAAATACAAATCCAAATAAGTTTTAAACAAAATTTAATTGCAACATAAACAGAATAACAAAGTGTCTAATAAATTTAAATCCAAGGAGGCATAGTTGTTTCAATGTTGGGCTCTATTTTATTTCTTTTGTTTCTTCTATTTTTTTTTTTAAATAAAAATACAAAATGACGTCGTTTTGAGACTTTTAGTTGAAAAAAAAAAAACGCGTGCAATCAAACCGGCGGTTTGAAGAAACCGCCATTTCACCGGTTTTGAGCGGTTCACACCGGTCTAACTGCATGGCCGATCCAACATTCGAACCAGACCGATCACCCCTCTGGTTCACGGTCTGACCGATCCGACCGGTCGGTTCGGTTTTTAAAACACTGCTTTGAAAAAGTAGAGATTAAATATATTTAAGTATGAAAGGGTAATGGAAAAAATTTGTATCGAAAATGATTTTTGTTTTTTTTACATCCAAGTTAATGATTAATTATGAGTATAAAGTTTCTGCCTTTAGGTGATTAATCTATATCTGAACATTTGTAAGATACATATGGTGAATTTTTCTTTCCCAATCAATTTTGGGTTAAATAAATTTTTGATATGCTTTTAAGTTAATTCATGATTATTCTTTAAAATATTTCTCGCAAATTTTAGACTTTTCTAACGAGTATGAATTAATTGTAAGATTTTAACTTAATGGTGATATTTTTTTAATGACAAATTATTATTATCTTAATTGTTATGTTAGTTTTTTTTTTCTTGTCAGGATTTGAACCGCTGAACCTTAAACTCCTTAACTTTTAGCCCAACCAGTTGAGCTACCCAATTTACCCCTAACTTATTGATAATTAAGTATTCATATTTAATTTGTTTGTGATTAAAAATTCTACATTTACGTGGAAAATATTCTTATCATCTTATAAATATATTTGTTAAATATCATTACAAAATATAAATAATATACGTGAGTTTACTTAAAAATAATGAAAGAAAATGTTGACATAAAATATTTGAAGAAAAGTTAGAGGGACTAAAAATGAAATTTGATTAATTTATAGGTAATAAAAACACATTAAAAAAATTATTATTCACTACTTAAATAGTGAGCGGAGTATTTTGGGAAATTAAAAGGACGTGAGTACTTATGGACGGTGTGAAAAGAAATTCTCCTAATAAGAACTCATGATGGGTATGCTTTTAATTTCCCATTCAAGAATAGAGCAAATGCATATTGTTTAAGAAGAATCATAAAACAACTTCCTCATATGAGTTGATTGTCACCAAATTTTCACATCAAATAAGTGCTCAATGGCTATGAATCCAATGTTGTCCTTTATATTTAGTAATTTGGCATGACATAAATCCCAAAGCTATCAAGAATTCATGTTTATAAAATTTGGGCTTCTAATAAAGAATTAAATGGAACACATCAACCTTTATATCACTTTATCAAAACCATGTTTCAAACCAAACACATTGGACTCAAATGGTTAATGAACTCCTTATAGGACAAATCGTTTGGAAAAACTCGATGGAAACAAGTTGGCTAGACGTTACTAGGAAAGTTTTGAGTATAAAAACAGAAAGAAAAGGGAAGGGCATGGAAAAACAATGCCCTAATTTAAATCAATAATTTATTTTAATTTTCTTCAACCAAAACTCTCCACAATGGAAGAACTCAAAAAAAGGCAAATAAGGAAGGACTTCAAAATTTTGCATAGGATTTTAAATAAGTTCCAATTCATTCTCTTCTTTCAATAGTATCAAAGGAAAGAAAATACTACTCAAATATTCTCCTTTCACCTTCCTCTGCAAAACCATATCATATCAAAAGTAGTAAAACGAACACAAACGGAATTTTTAAACAACGAACGGAATATAATTGAAACATTTTAAGATTCTTACACGATTCATGAGAGATCACTCACTCCCATTTAAACATCAACCCCATATCTTAAGCTTAATAATTTATTTGGGTGAGGATCTAAAACTTGTTGATCTATATCCTCCAAAATCAATCAAATAAGACTAGTTAAAACTATTTTTATCTACAGTTCTACACTTGATAAAAGGCAGAAGTAGAATAAACTTACATAACCAATCTTTGCATGTAATTGGCTCTATTAATCTTCTTTTTTTTTCATTTTATTCATCAACCAAACCTTTTCCCTTTCTTCTTTTCCTTTGGGTTTATAAAGCTTGAATGTAACACTATAATAAGCTCTGAAGACAAGTCCTGTTTGTTTTAGTCCTCTTAGCTGGATATGTTGTTTTTACTGCTGCCAACCCAATACTCTTTCATAATAACCAATATCTTCTCGGGTACAAGTGGACCGTCCTCATGATCCATCATTTTAGCTTCCCATCTCATTCCCCCGACAATTTTCTTAACTTTGTTAAGGACGTCAACTTCATCGCGGATTATGACCGATCCTTCGGGCCTTAAGATGCGGTCCATCTCTAAAAGGATGTCTTCTAGGTTGCACCTGTTTTATCAAATCAGCAGCAATGTTTTTGTTAAATTATGTCAGAATTATAATCACAACTTATAAAAACAAATTGTGAGAATCTTAACACATCCCCCTCACATCCAAGACCGGACATCAAGTGCATAACTAGAGTGGCCCAATAGCGGGAAGGACCGTAACTTAACCCTTACAAAACTGACTTGTAAGGGAAGGAACATACACCACTTATAAACACATTTTCAGCTCTTATCTTATCCAATGTGGGACTCTTAACAAATTTTGGTTTCAAAAAAGTTAGAATTGGAAAATTATTAAAGATTATAATTTTGTATGTTTCAAATAAGGACTTGATATAGAGTTATAATTTCAAATTACCAACTATCCCTATGAGTTGTGCATAGAAAAGGAAGGAACTTACTTGTCCTGGTACAAGCTAAATAAACCACTAGCATGAATAAGGTCATACGTCCTTGGGTATGTAGAAAAGCCTTCACACCTGAAGAAGGAAAAATAATGTCATTGCAATTTCATACCACAATAAATTACCATAAATATCATTTTAATTAACCATTTTTGAGTATAGGAAGTCATCAAAAAAATTTAAAACTATATGAAAATAAGATAACTTTAGAAGCTTACCAGTCATGATAAATACCAATGAGACCTCTTTCGTAGACAACACCTAAAGTGTTGTCAGCAATTGTTGGCACAACATTCATCACCCAAGATTTTTGTGATTCGAGTGCCGCTGCAAATCCTCCAAGGCCTGCATTCATGTCCATCAAATTCCGATATCTACTGGTGCCGAGCAATCTATTAATTCTTTTGTAATTAGTAACACGTTTTTTCCATAATTTATTGTCCTCTTGATAAGATTCAGTTGTAACGCCTGGAATAAAGTCTTTAGATATTCGAGGAGGGACTGCAAAAAGCCTAGCAGGAAACTTCTTCAATTCCCCTCCAGCAACTTCACTATCGCTGGTTACCTCAGGGACAGGAGTTTTGCAGACTTCCATTTTTTTGTACCTACCATTACAAGTTTTGAAGCATAGAAAAATTTATTCAAGAGCACATAATAATCCAAAATTGTGGAACCATTTGAACAAAGAATTATTAAAAACCCTTAAACTATAAATGAATATAAGTATAACGGTCTAGGTGTTTGAATGAAGTGTAGTAAATGAGCAGGACTTACCAAACATCATCAGCATTATCTAACTCACATAAAGTGGGAGACTTTCTTTGACAGGATTTAGCATTTATTTTCTTCCTAAAGATAGCGATATCACCCTTTTCATACTTCTTTTCCCAGCAAAGACTTTCGGCTAAGTCCTCAATTTTTTTCTGCTCTGCCTTCACATCCTCCTTGGACCGCTTCCATGTTTTGTAGTATGTTTTCCAATTAATTGGTGGACCAGATAAAATCCAATATCCACCAGGCCTTAAAACTCGATCAACTTCCATTAGATACATGCCCTCTGCATTCAATTATCCGGTCAAGTGAACAAGTTAATTTCCCTAAACAACGTTTCACTAGATTTATAACCTTGCCTCTCAGGTGTATCATCATATAGATAAGAAAATACCGATAATATTATATCCTAAATTACTCTTATTATTGACTGTCAAATTTAGTACTAACCATTTCCAGCCCATGGTATTAAACATCGAGAACACTGAGCCATATCAAAGGCTCTTGATGGGAAAGGAAGACGGATTGAACCAAGAACTCCAATAATAGCAGGTACCCCTCGTTCTAGTGCAAACTGAACTTGTGCTTCATGGTTATCCTTTGGAGCAAAAGACATAGCTAACACATTTCTCTTTAGCAAGTATGCTCCCCAGCTTGCAACCTGCATAATTGTTCACACTTATATATTGCTAGAGAAATCAAGAACCAATTGAAAGGTACCTACTGAAAGCAAGTAAACTGAACCACTAAGCATTTAAAACAAAGAAAAGACAAATCATTCCGACTTCTTTATTCTAGGCCAAATAGTATTTTTAAAATGACACAACCTTATCATTAACTTTATGCATATATACTGTAAAACAAAGAAAAACAGCATGCTATATCAAAATGATTATTTAACATGAAAACTTACTCCGCAACCAGTGTCCAACGCTGTCCTGACTGAACCATCTGCAATTGGAATAACCGATGCAAGTTCATCAATATATGCATCTGCTCCTTGAGGGAACATGGTTCCTCCACCTGGAAATTTGAACACATTTCCCTGGAATTCGACCCAGTGTTGAACAGCCTTCTCTACTGTCAAATGCTTGTAAGGAACATTAGCATAATAGGCATAATCACGGCTTTTAGGCCAAGGAAAAGGAGATGTGTATCCCTCGGGTGCAGGAATGAGGCAATGCAATTTTTCGTTTTCAGGTGGACAATGTCTTTCCCTATAGATCATGTTTTCTCTCGGGAATTTCATTGCTCGGTCTTGCTCATGGCAAGGTGTATAATCAGCATATTTTACATCACACGCCTTGAACATTTTAGCTTTCGGTTCAGACGGTTCAACATTTTCTACATATTTGTGATGGGGTTCAAAACTCAAATTCGGTACAATGTTGCAGTCTGCCTGTACCTTATTTACCTTTAATGCAAGAGTATCTCCCTTTCCGGATCCATTTTTTTGCCATGCTCCCAAAAGATAAAACAAACAGCACAGAGCAAGCACAGCAAAAATCGACAAAGGCCTCCGTGTTCTGCTGCCCGGTACAGCATTTTTAGAACCCATTACTTCGGCAGTTTGCTACCAAATTGTCAAACCTATGAACGTTCACACTGAAATTAATTAGTAACAAGTTACAGTAGATATAGATCATCACAAATCAACTAAACCACCAACATTGAAACATTGAATAATAAAGATCATGTAATTTAAGCTCAAAGTATTTAATGCTACACAAAATCTATATTTATAACTATTTTTCAGCCCTTATTATTATATATGTATGATGATTACAGTTGACACAATTTGACTTCAAAATTTGATGTAGAATTTACAAGGTAGTTTTGTAGCACACACTAATATATCAAGGGTAGATCTTATATTTCCATTTCAGTCAGTATACTTATTTTGCAGAAGCATACAAATCACACATGCAAGATATTTGCCACCGATAGCACAGACAAAAAAAATGTTGAAAAATAATAATTTAGAGTGTGTTAGTATATTTATTATTTTGTCTGATTTCAAAGAAACCAGAAATAGGCACTATATATAAAAAAAAACTGTATAATTACAACACTCCATTAAACCCAAATCTATATCGTTTAGCTGGATCAGGTAAAGATCTACTAGGATGGTGACAAAAAGAGAAACCCAGAAAACTTAGCTTATAAAGATCGAAACTTTATGATGCAAATGTGAGAAATGATATGAGTGGTATGTATATGTTGAATTATAAGCTAAATGGGTAAACGAAAAACATAGCAGCATATATAAATATGATGATTTGGGAAATCGAATTAAAATGAATAACCTTGACAGAAGAGTAGATCCCAGCAGCACTGGTATAGTAGAGTAGATAGATCACACTCAAGAGAGAGAGAGAGAGAGAGAGAGAGAGAGAGAGAGAGAGAGAGAGAGAGAGTGAAGGAGAAGGAGAAGGAGGATGAGAGTGAAAATGAAGGTGATTAAGTAGAAAGTGAGAGTGTATTAATTGTAATAGTGTGGGATGAGATGGGAGAGGAGTGAGTGTTGACAGTTGGAGAGCATGATTCTGATTGACCTTTGTGTTTTATTTTATCCGCCGACAGACAGATTCATGAAACAAGGTAGAAAAACTTTCACTTAGCTGAAGTGGAGGAGGAACAAACAGAATTGACTCGGTTCTATAAATGGTTAAATTCTACTACTACTCAATGTTTAACTAACCAACCAGATCATACTTTATTAGTATCATTTGGTACTCAATCAGTCAATCCTCTTCTCATGTTAGTTTTCAATTAAGATTATCAATTCCTATAAATTATTAGGATTAAATTAGATTTCTTTTTAATTTTAGAAATACTGTGAATTTTTATTTTAGTTTCTAAAAATAACAACAAAATTTTTAGTTTTTTTAACCGAGTGTTCAGAATTAAATGTTTTTTGGGAGGTGATGGTTGGTCAGATTTGTATTTATTTTGAGTGTGATTTGATCTTCTAGTACCAATGAGGAAAAAGGTACCTGCAACGAAACAATGTTAGCACTCCAACATTCAAGTCATTATTTGAGAGAGGTGAGAAAGCTGTCAATGTTAGCACTCCATAAAGATGTCAAGGCGCCCATGTGCCTTATGTGCGCCCTAGGCGCTTTTGGCATAGTTAAAACCAAAATTTTGCTTCTATTTTCAATTATGAATGTAATGACCAAGAGTAATCTCACTTTCTATGATTTTAAAAAAATTATATTTTAAATTATTATGTTTTATTTTTCTTAATAAATATGAATTGTTTTTATTTATAATTTGAAACAGAATGAATACTTTAGAACTTATACTATTAAATATCTAATATTCAATAATTTGATATCACCAGATTTTATATATTTAATTGTTTTTTAATTAATTTAAATTTTAGATTATTGTTTACGCCAACTTTCTTTTATGGGTACTAACTAAAGAACTCCCCTACCTTTTTATTTTATTGGGTCATGTTAAAATGTGGTCTAAGACATTATATTAAAGTAATTAAATATAGAAGTTTTATATTTAATAAAGCAAAAAATTTAAACTATAAAGTATGGAATATTGGAATGTACAATTTCCAAAATCTTTTTTTATATTTATATCATATCATGACATTAGTATTTACTATTGGGAAGCTTCCTTTCTTAGGATTTGGGTAGCATGCAATTAAATTTGCATGTGGTCATAGTATGTGGTTAGGATAAATTTGATTGTCTGTTAAATTAAGACAATTTAAAGTAGTTTAAACAAAAATAATTATTTTATTTTAACTACAACACTGCATGTGGCTAATTTGAATCACTTTTAAAGATATTTTTCAATGCAATGATTTTTTCACAAATCATATTTTATGAGTGCCTTTGTAAAAATTAATCATATGTTTGTCACACACAACATCAAATTTAAACTTAAGTTTGTCACATTTTAAGTGTAAATTTTCTTTTTTACCATCAGTATTCAGCTTATTAAGTCTCTTAATCTAGTTTAGGAATCAACTTTAGTATTATGTGCTTCTAGTCTCTCCCTATTAAATCAAGTGTCAATTATCATTAAATCAACTAATAATCGATAGTTTTTTCTTTATAGTTTCACCCTCATATATACAAATCGATCATTTGTTTAATAATGATTATAACGTGCACTTGTTTGATTGTGATGAATTTTCTTTTTATTTCACTTTTTGGAAAGCAAATTACTCTCACTTTCCTTCAAAGCACGAAGAGTGAACATACACCAAACTATAATCTTGTAATGATAAATAATTTTATAATTGGACTAATTTCATACTATACAATTCTACAATAAAAAAATCACGGCAACTGCACGGATATTATACTAGTATAAATTTTGAAACTAAATAAATATGTTGAACTAATCAACAATAATTTATTTGTTGGCTTGTGTGCAGCATACAGAGTTAACATGTCTCAATGAATACTCAAGACCCCACCGCCATAGCTCAAATAAAAGTTCTCTACCTTCACAACAGAAAACATGGGACCATAACCATAATGAATGCCACATTTTTCTCCCCATTATATCCGGTCATCCTCTTCAACTTGTTGTCAAAATAAAAAAGCCACTTTTTTGGAAATTTCACAAAAAATAAAAATTGGGCCCAAATAAATTAATTCACATGCTTTTTTTTATTTATTTATTTCAGAATTGAATTTTTAGTCACTAAACTATTTTTTAAAAAAGAGTTAATTCATAATTGTCAATTATCTTTTTTTTCTTCCTGTAAGCTTATTGCACCTCCCTTAAAATGTAAAATTACACTCCCCCCTCCCGAATTTTAGAATTCAAAACTTATTTTTGTATTTTTGAATTCTAGAATTCAAACTAAATGAATATTACACCCAAGCATCAATCATTCTCGTATGAATCGGATAAATAAAAAATACAGGACCAATGTAAAGAGAGAGCGGGATTTCTTACTAAAAAGGTATGTGGGTGTTTATTTGAACTGTGGTAATTCCGTCCGAATGCATAAAATAAAATGTGGCATGATGACTATAACAAAAAATCAAGAATTACATAAATAAGTAGACTATATTAAAATATTATTTCATATTTAATAGAGTAATTATGGAGCAGGATTTTCTTAAGTTACAACACCCTGCCTTTTCATGGATAAAGTGTGGTTGAACCGAATAAAACAATATTTGTTATGAATAATTATGGGTGGATGTCCATTAGTCTATGGCCCATTTCATTGGCCCAATATATTGTCCTATAAGTATAGGTTATTCTACAATGTAAATACACACTTGTGAAGAGAATAATACAATCTCTATTTGTTCTCTCTTCTCTCCTTTATCTTTTCTTCTCTATTACTTCTCTAGTTTAGAAATAGTTCACAACACGTTATCAGCACGATAGTCTCTTATAAACAATTCTTTCTAGAATTTGTAAGTTTTCTCCCTTCTCTTTATTTTTATGTATGAGTCTTATAATTCTAGTTCTTTTTCGGATCTTTATTTTTTTTATTGATTTACAACTTATGGTCCAGAAGCACCATAGTTAAATTTTTGAAATATGAATCATGAATATTCATAGTCTACGATCCAGAAGCATCGTAGTGAAATTTTTAAAATATGAATCCTGAAGATTCATGACTTTATGTATTTGGATGTTCGATATTGTTCGAGTTTCGTGACCGACAACAGTATGGTGAAGCATCTTATGCTTCGTGACCGACACATGTATGGTGAAACATCGATAATTCGATCATCCAAAATAACATATGAATTTAATCTAGTAATTCCCGAAGAATTTGATAATATTAGTTCCCGAAGAACTTAAAAAATTTAATCTATGAGTTCTCGAAGAATTCAATAAACTTAATTCCCGAAGAATTTAGAATACCCAAATTTTCGATCAAGAATTCTGTAAGACCCAAGATTTCTTTGTATAGTTGGTTTAAGGAATATTAGGGTTTCGATGTGTTCGTGTGACGAAACATCGTGTAATTATTAAGTTTTGCTGTAATTGAGTCTGTTTTGTGCTCGTGCGCCGTAATTGTACAGACTTTTGTCTTGTGATCCTGTTTCTTGTATAAGAAGTTATTTGTGGTTTCAGAATAACGAGTTTTGGATTATTCTTGTTTTTGGAAAAACGAGTGGGATTTTACCCGCGGATGGGAAATTTTACTGCGTCTGTTTTAAGTGAGGTTTCGGATGGGAGTTTTATATATCTGCACGAGTTAAGATATATTCTGAGAATAATTTTCTAAGGTATGGAAGAAAATTACAGTCGCGGAAAAAGATTCGGCGATAAGTTTTGGAAATGTTAGACGATAGACGTTCTTTCCGTAGGTCTTAAGTTTTTGTGATTTACGTTCGTCGCGGCGCGCGAGAGCTGAACGTGCGAGTGTTTCTATGAGATATTAAGTTTTATCTCAAGTGGGTTGAATTGGTTTGATCCAATGGCTATGGTTTGGTCTTGGCATTGTGTTTTTGATCCAATGGCCATGAGTTAGCAAGAGCTTTGTCATAGTAAGGAGGTTTGATGACCTTGGCACTTAGAAAAACATCACAAAACATCTCCATTCTTTCTCTCTTGTACGTGAAACTCCATTTCACTTTCCAACCTTCACAAATTTTCCATTTCTCACCATTTCACTCCATTTCAAGCTTTGGAGCTTTGAGGAAAGTTGTAGAGAATCACTTTCTAAAGGTAACCCTCTCTTCTCATCTCTTAGGTTGGTAGACTTATAGAGTTTAAGAGTTTTTGGGATTATGTTCTTAAGAGGGTTTGGTGAGAAAGGTTGTTCTTGCTAGTTTTGTTTCATGAAAGTTGTTCATGAGAGTTTAGTAAGCATGCTAGGCTTTGTTGTTTTTGTTTTCCATGAGTTGGTGAAAAATCTCATGAGAAAAGTTAGGGTTGTGGTTTTTTTATGTATTGATCCATTTCATGAGGTTATGTTGTAAGGTTTTGAAAAGAAAAGTTGTCTTTGAACTTTGGGCGAAAGGGAAATGCGTTGTGTGGTTTTGTTTTGGAAAATCCGATGAAAAATATTTTGAGGTTTATGAAAATATTTTCCTAAGTGTTTTGGGGAGTATTTTGGGGTCAAAGTGGTTTAAAACTATTGTGACATGTGGTGTCGCTTTTTACCTTGAAAACATGTTTGAAAATGATTACCGGACGGTTAAGGCCCGTAATAAAACTTGTGCTTGGATTTGGTTTTGATTTTGGGAATGAAAATCAAATAACTTGCACTCGAAGCAACCAACAAGCTTTCGGAAAACGAATTGCTTGCTTATGAAAATGGTTTGCTTTTATGCTTTGAAAAAGTGTGGGGAACTAATAGAATCAAACTAGGTTTGGGTGGAAAAAGGTGGTGTGAGTTGCTGTCTTGTGCTGTCATGACAGGTGCAACTCGTCGGGCGAGTGGTTACTCGCCAGGGCGAGTGTCACAGGTCATGACAACTCGCCAGGGCGAGCTCCAGAGCGAGTAAGACCAGTACTCCCTGCCTCCACTCGCCACCAACTCGCCAGGGCGAGCTCTGGGAGTTGAGATTTTGGATTTTGATTTCTAAACTTGGTTTTTAGCCTTCTAATCCCTTTTTATTAATTTATGGAAGTGGTTGGGATTGGAAACGAGTTTTTCGGGTACTCGGAAAGTACGTAACTTACAACGCAAGAAAACGGCCATTTTGCATTTCAAATTATTTAAGACTTTTGGCAATTGTTTTGGGTCCTAAAAATAGTACAAATAACTCATGGGGGTTGATCAATACGGTAGTTTTTGGTTCGATGTCCGAAAGAGTGGTTTTTCCTTAGGAACCATTAGGTTTTTGGGGTTTTGGTGTAGTTTCAATACGATTGGTTAGAGAACAATGTATTGATTGTTACGCTGCTTGTTTTAGGAAGCGCGTTGTGTTGTCTAAGCGTGTGTTGTTGACGGGAGCTTGCCGAGGTAAGGGCTCCACTTTAATTCTGTCTTTTAAAACGGTTTGACATGTTTGTGTTATGTATGCCCGTTGATGGGAACGTGTTTACATTACTTGTGCAATTTACATATGATTTTGAAAATATATGTATGAATTGCTATGATGTAGTTACATACGCTTGAGAGGTATGTATGTGTGGCATTAGCATATGTAGGGAATCGTATGCTCATGCATTCATTGTGCGTAGTTGCGTGAGTGGACTACGGGGTGTTGGTTGCGTGAGTGGACCCACCCAAAATCCTACGGGATCTTATTGAGTACAATAAGTGGTTGCGTGAGTGGACCACGGGGTGTGATTGCGTGAGTGGATCCACCTTAACCCTTTGCGGTTTTATTGGTTATGATTAGTAATTCCGGAATTCATTTGCATGTGGTAGCTCTGGTAGTACCACACCCATTGTAGAAGTCTGCATTAGGCTTGCTGTGCATTATATATATAAGCCCGTTAGAGGGAATTGTTGAATGTTTTAAGAGCTTTCTCTTCTGCTTTGTGGAAATATTTGTTATGTGTACAATCTCTTGCACCGGTTATATATGTATACTTTTATTTTGTGGTGACCCTTTCTTTCATTTGCGGGCTCATCCCACCCCAGATGACGATGTAGGTCGAGAGGATGGTGTTGGCAGCTCTAGGCCATAGTGAGCTCGTGTTGGAGCTAGAGTGGTAGTTTTAGTTAGACTATGCGCCGGTGTGTTTGTGCACTGTGCTTTTTGTTTAGCATAGGACTTTCTAACTTCTTTTGGTTGGTTAGTGCTTGTAAGCACATAGACTTATGGATTGTAATTATTCAGGTTTACACTTAGCTTTTTCGAATACAATATATATATGGTGTGATATATATATGGTTCGTTTGTAATATTTAATGTCGGCTCAATTAAAAATGTTTTGCGCACTCTGAGCGTTTGTTGAAAAAGAAAAAAAATAATGCCCTTTTTGCGTTATGAAAACGGGGTGTTACAAATGTGGTATCAGAGCCCGGCTTTAAATCTTCAAAGGGAAAGTGTATACTTGAGTCGTTAGTTCAGAGTCGGTTAGAACGTAACTAGTGTGGGGTTAGTTCTAGTGTTTGTCCTGTGTCGGGTTATGGGTTAGTAATCCGTTGAGTGAGGTTTTCTGTTGGAATTCAGAATGTTTGGATAAGGATCTAATCGAAGAGAATTGGTATGTGCAGGAAACGATGCCTCCAAGAAGGGCACCTGCTAGAGATGATGATGATGTGGACATCCATCAGATGGCTTATGCCATGAATACAATGGCAGCAGCGGTAACTGCGCAAACTCATGCTAAGGCGCAGAGAGACCTTGAAAAGCGCGACAGGGAGATCCTGGCCGCTGGGTCTAGGGTTCTCGCAAGTTTTAATCAGCAGGCCCCTCCAAAGTTTAATGGGGAGGGAGGTCCAGAAACAGCGGATATATGGCTCCATGCTATGGAGAGGATATTTGGGGCAATTCATTGTCCGGAGGGAGAGAAGGTAGTTCTAGCTACCTATCAGCTGCTTGGGGGTTCCGAATTTTGGTGGAGGAACACCCGTCTGATTATGGAAAATGCATATGAGGAGATTAACTGGGAGAACTTCAAGAGGAGGTTCTTGGCTAAGTATTTCCCTGAGACTGCAAGGGAAAGGTATGGTGAGGAGTTTCTGAGACTACGACAGGGGAGTATGAATGTGGAGGCATATTCCAAGAAGTTTGAATCATTATCCCGTTTCTTCCGCTTCTTTAGGGATGGGATAGATGAGGTCTATATGTGTCGTCGCTTCCAAGATGGGCTGAGGTACGAACTGCAGGATGCGGTTGTGCCATTGGGTATTCGGCAATTTCAAGTCTTGGTTGAAAAGTGCCAAGAGGTTGAAGATATGAGAAACAAAAGGGTGAACCGTCAGGGTGGTTTTAGTGCTGGGGGACCAAGTCGTTCTGGTGGTCCGAATCAAAGTCAGAACCGTGGAAAACAAGGCAGTAAGCCATATGACCGTCCACAGTATAACAAGGGACAGGGTCGATCGGTGAATCAGAACAGTCAGAATACCGGGAAGCAGGGCTGTTTTAAGTGTGGTGAAGTGGGCCACTATGCGAATGAATGCCGGAATCAGGGGCATGTTTGTTTTAATTGCAAGAAGCCGGGACACTTTGCTAGAGATTGCAAAGCCCCGAAGGCCGGGCCGTCGGCTAATGTGGCACAAGGCTCACAAGGTACCAGACCTGCGGCAAAGGCACGTGCTTACTGTATGGGCACAGAAGTGAGTGGGCAGGCTAGCAATGCCATTCACGAGAGCTGTCACATTGCAGGTAATTCTTTAACTGCTTTGATTGACACGGGGGCAACCCACTCATTCATTTCTTTGGCATGTGCAAATCGGTTGAGTTTGAATGTTTCTGTTCTTCCATTTGATTTGAATGTTTTGACTCCTGCTAAGGATTTGGTAGTAAATACTGCATGCTTGCATTGTTTGGTAGTAATTCAGAATAGAGAGTTTCTGGTCAATTTGGTGTGTTTACCGCTTACATCTCTCGAGATCATTCTCGGGATGGATTGGCTATCTTATCATTATGTTATACTAGATTGTGCTCGGAAATTGGTTTTCTTTCCCGAGCCAGGTGTGCGGAGATACCTATCGGCCAATCGGCTTTCTGTGGTTATGTGTAATGGAGAGCCGGAGATAGTGTCACTTGCTAGCTTAGGAGTGACGTCGGAGATCCGAATTGAGGAAATTCGAGTAGTTCAAAATTTCCAAGACGTGTTTCCGTCGGAGATTCCAGCTTTTCCTCCGTGTAGAGAGGTGGAATTCTTTATTGATTTACAACCGGGTACAGGTCCGATTTCGGAATCAGCTTATCGGATGGCTCCAGCCGAGTTGGTAGAGTTGAAAGGTCAGATCGAGGACTTGTTAGAGAAGGGTTTCATAAGGCCTAGTGTGTCGCCTTGGGGAGCACCGGTCTTATTGGTTAAGAAGAAGGATGGGAAATCTCGTCTATGCGTGGATTATCGGAAGCTTAATAAGGTGACTATCAAGAACCGATATCCATTGCCACGGATTGATGATTTGATGGATCAGTTGAGGGGAGCCTCAGTGTTTTCGAAGATTGACTTGAAATCTGGTTACCACCAGATAAGAGTACGAGATGAGGATATTCAGAAAACGGCGTTTAGGACGCGTTATGGGCATTATGAGTTTCTAGTGATGCCGTTCGGGGTGACGAATGCACCTGCTATCTTTATGGCGTATATGAATCGGATATTCAACTCATTTTTGGACAAGTTCGTGGTTGTGTTCATTGATGATATTCTCGTGTATTCGAAGAGCGAAGAGGAGCATGAAGAGCATCTTCGTATGGTTTTGCAAGTGTTGCGGGAAAGAAAGTTATATGCGAATCCGTCGAAGTGTGATTTTTGGTTGGAAGAGGTGAATTTCCTTGGCCATATAATATCAAAAGAGGGAATTGCCGTGGATCCAGCCAAGATTGACACGGTACTTGCATGGAAGCAACCGCAGACGGTGACGGACGTGAGGAGTTTTGTGGGTTTGGCCGGTTATTACCGGAGGTTCATAGAAGGATTCGCTAAGATTGTGGCACCAATGACGCAACTTACGCGAAAAGACCAACCGTTTGCGTGGACTGAGCAGTGTGAACTTAGTTTTCAATTGTTGAAGGAGCGGTTGACGACTTCACCGGTGTTGGTGTTACCTCAGTCTGATGAACCTTATGAGGTTTATTGTGATGCGTCTCATCAGGGTTTGGGTTGTGTGTTGATGCAGCACAAGAGAGCAGTGGCTTATGCATCACGGCAGTTGAAGGTGCATGAGAAGAATTATCCTACGCACGATTTAGAGCTTGCGGCTGTTGTTTTCGCATTGAAGATTTGGAGACATCATCTTTATGGTTGCACTTTTGTCGTGTTTAGTGACCATAAAAGTCTCAAGTATCTGTTCGATCAGAAAGAGCTTAATATGAGGCAACGGAGGTGGATGGAAACTTTGAAAGATTTCGACTTTAGGTTGGAATACCACCCGGGAAAGGCTAATGTGGTAGCCGATGCTTTGAGTAGGAAGAGTGTGTCGGTTTGTTCGGCACAAATGGCTAGTCAACAGGAGTTGTTGAGAGAGTTTCGTGACTTGCACCTAGAGGTAGAGTTTGCTTTAGGGAATATGAGACTGGGTATGATTACCATCTCAAACGGTTTGTTGGAGGATATTGCTAACTGTCAAGATGACAAGTTTCTCATGGAGAAAAGAGTTTTGATTGTTCGGGAAACCAACCGAGATTTCAAGGTGGGATCGGACAACATCTTGAGATGTAATGGTAGGGTGTGTGTGCCCGATGCGATGAACTTGAGAAACACCATTCTAGGGGAGGCACACAAGAGTAAGCTTAGTATGCATCCCGGGGCAACGAAAATGTATCAGGACCTGAGGCAAGATTTCTGGTGGCCGGGTATGAAGAGGGATGTGGCCGAGTTTGTGGCGTCGTGTTTGACTTGTCAGAAAGCGAAGATTGAACATCAGAGACCAGCAGGGATGCTGCAGTCTTTAGATATCCCCGAGTGGAAGTGGGATAGCATTTCTATGGATTTCATCATGGTTTACCCAAGACCAGGAGGAAGCATGATTCCATTTGGGTGATAGTGGATCGTTTGACGAAGTCCGCTCATTTTCTACCGGTAAGGATTACGGATACGGCGGCAAGGTTGACCGATATGTATATTGCTGAGATTGTGAGGTTACATGGGATTCCGTCAAGTATAGTGTCGGATAGAGATCCAAAGTTCACTTCACATTTTTGGAAGACTTTGCATGAGGCGTTGGGGACGAAACTGAGGTTGAGTTCTGCCTATCATCCCCAGACCGATGGGCAAACTGAGAGAACAAATCAGTCACTAGAGGATTTATTGAGAGCATGTGTGCTGGATGATCGTGGGAGTTGGGACGACGTGTTGCCGTTGATAGAGTTCACGTACAACAATAGTTACCATTCGACTATCGGAATGGCACCATATGAGGCTTTGTATGGGAGGAGATGTCAGACTCCTTTGTGTTGGTACCAAGATGGGGAAGGTTTGATAGTAGGACCGGAAATGGTACAACAGACGACGGACAAGGTCCGAAAGATAAGGGCAAGGATGAAAGTTGCTCAAGATCGTCAAAAGAGTTATGCGGATAGGCGTCGGAGGCCTTTAGAGTTTGAGGAGGGAGATCACGTATTTCTCCGTGTTACTCCAACAACTGGTGTTGGAAGGGCTTTGAAAGCAAAGAAGTTGACTCCGAAGTTTATAGGGCCGTATCAGATTTTGGAACGGATTGGGAAGGTAGCATATCGGATCGCGTTGCCACCGGTACTATCTTTGATTCATGATGTGTTCCATGTGTCGCAATTGCGGAAGTATACACCGGATCCGTCACATGTGATCACGCCAGATGACATCCAGCTGAGGGATAACTTGTCATTTGAGGTTCCGCCAATCAAGATTGCGGATAAGAAGATGAAGCGTTTGAGAACGAAAGAGATACCTTTGGTAAAGGTAATATGGAACGAGGCTACAGGAGATGCCACCTGGGAGCTCGAGAGTAAGATGAAGGAATTATACCCCAGTTTGTTCGACGATGTCTAAGTTTCGAGGACGAAACTTCTTTTAGGGGGGTAGTATTGTAAGACCCAAGATTTCTTTGTATAGTTGGTTTAAGGAATATTAGGGTTTCGATGTGTTCGTGTGACGAAACATCGTGTAATTATTAAGTTTTGCTGTAATTGAGTCTGTTTTGTGCTCGTGCGCCGTAATTGTACAGACTTTTGTCTTGTGATCCTGTTTCTTGTATAAGAAGTTATTTGTGGTTTCAGAATAACGAGTTTTGGATTATTCTTGTTTTTGGAAAAACGAGTGGGATTTTACCCGCGGATGGGAAATTTTACTGCGTCTGTTTTAAGTGAGGTTTCGGATGGGAGTTTTATATATCTGCACGAGTTAAGATATATTCTGAGAATAATTTTCTAAGGTATGGAAGAAAATTACAGTCGCGGAAAAAGATTCGGCGATAAGTTTTGGAAATGTTAGACGATAGACGTTCTTTCCGTAGGTCTTAAGTTTTTGTGATTTACGTTCGTCGCGGCGCGCGAGAGCTGAACGTGCGAGTGTTTCTATGAGATATTAAGTTTTATCTCAAGTGGGTTGAATTGGTTTGATCCAATGGCTATGGTTTGGTCTTGGCATTGTGTTTTTGATCCAATGGCCATGAGTTAGCAAGAGCTTTGTCATAGTAAGGAGGTTTGATGACCTTGGCACTTAGAAAAACATCACAAAACATCTCCATTCTTTCTCTCTTGTACGTGAAACTCCATTTCACTTTCCAACCTTCACAAATTTTCCATTTCTCACCATTTCACTCCATTTCAAGCTTTGGAGCTTTGAGGAAAGTTGTAGAGAATCACTTTCTAAAGGTAACCCTCTCTTCTCATCTCTTAGGTTGGTAGACTTATAGAGTTTAAGAGTTTTTGGGATTATGTTCTTAAGAGGGTTTGGTGAGAAAGGTTGTTCTTGCTAGTTTTGTTTCATGAAAGTTGTTCATGAGAGTTTAGTAAGCATGCTAGGCTTTGTTGTTTTTGTTTTCCATGAGTTGGTGAAAAATCTCATGAGAAAAGTTAGGGTTTTGGTTTGTTTATGTATTGATCCATTTCATGAGGTTATGTTGTAAGGTTTTGAAAAGAAAAGTTGTCTTTGAACCTTTGGGCGAAAGGGAAATGCGTTGTGTGGTTTTGTTTTGGAAAATCCGATGAAAAATATTTTGAGGTTTATGAAAATATTTTCCTAAGTGTTTTGGGGAGTATTTTGGGGTCAAAGTGGTTTAAAACTATTGTGACATGTGGTGTCGCTTTTTACCTTGAAAACATGTTTGAAAATGATTACCGGACGGTTAAGGCCCGTAATAAAACTTGTGCTTGGATTTGGTTTTGATTTTGGGAATGAAAATCAAATAACTTGCACTCGAAGCAACCAACAAGCTTTCGGAAAACGAATTGCTTGCTTATGAAAATGGTTTGCTTTTATGCTTTGAAAAAGTGTGGGGAACTAATAGAATCAAACTAGGTTTGGGTGGAAAAAGGTGGTGTGAGTTGCTGTCTTGTGCTGTCATGACAGGTGCAACTCGCCGGGCGAGTGGTTACTCGCCAGGGCGAGTGTCACAGGTCATGACAACTCGCCAGGGCGAGCTCCAGAGCGAGTAAGACCAGTACTCCCTGCCTCCACTCGCCACCAACTCGCCAGGGCGAGCTCTGGGAGTTGAGATTTTGGATTTTGATTTCTAAACTTGGTTTTTAGCCTTCTAATCCCTTTTTATTAATTTATGGAAGTGGTTGGGATTGGAAACGAGTTTTTCGGGTACTCGGAAAGTACGTAACTTACAACGCAAGAAAACGGCCATTTTGCATTTCAAATTATTTAAGACTTTTGGCAATTGTTTTGGGTCCTAAAAATAGTACAAATAACTCATGGGGGTTGATCAATACGGTAGTTTTTGGTTCGATGTCCGAAAGAGTGGTTTTTCCTTAGGAACCATTAGGTTTTTGGGGTTTTGGTGTAGTTTCAATACGATTGGTTAGAGAACAATGTATTGATTGTTACGCTGCTTGTTTTAGGAAGCGCGTTGTGTTGTCTAAGCGTGTGTTGTTGACGGGAGCTTGCCGAGGTAAGGGCTCCACTTTAATTCTGTCTTTTAAAACGGTTTGACATGTTTGTGTTATGTATGCCCGTTGATGGGAACGTGTTTACATTACTTGTGCAATTTACATATGATTTTGAAAATATATGTATGAATTGCTATGATGTAGTTACATACGCTTGAGAGGTATGTATGTGTGGCATTAGCATATGTAGGGAATCGTATGCTCATGCATTCATTGTGCGTAGTTGCGTGAGTGGACTACGGGGTGTTGGTTGCGTGAGTGGACCCACCCAAAATCCTACGGGATCTTATTGAGTACAATAAGTGGTTGCGTGAGTGGACCACGGGGTGTGATTGCGTGAGTGGATCCACCTTAACCCTTTGCGGTTTTATTGGTTATGATTAGTAATTCCGGAATTCATTTGCATGTGGTAGCTCTGGTAGTACCACACCCATTGTAGAAGTCTGCATTAGGCTTGCTGTGCATTATATATATAAGCCCGTTAGAGGGAATTGTTGAATGTTTTAAGAGCTTTCTCTTCTGCTTTGTGGAAATATTTGTTATGTGTACAATCTCTTGCACCGGTTATATATGTATACTTTTATTTTATGGTGACCCTTTCTTTCATTTGCGGGCTCATCCCACCCCAGATGACGATGTAGGTCGAGAGGATGGTGTTGGCAGCTCTAGGCCATAGTGAGCTCGTGTTGGAGCTAGAGTGGTAGTTTTAGTTAGACTATGCGCCGGTGTGTTTGTGCACTGTGCTTTTTGTTTAGCATAGGACTTTCTAACTTCTTTTGGTTGGTTAGTGCTTGTAAGCACATAGACTTATGGATTGTAATTATTCAGGTTTACACTTAGCTTTTTCGAATACAATATATATATGGTGTGATATATATATGGTTCGTTCGTAATATTTAATGTCGGCTCAATTAAAAATGTTTTGCGCACTCTGAGCGTTTGTTGAAAAAGAAAAAAAATAATGCCCTTTTTGCGTTATGAAAACGGGGTGTTACAAATTCCGGAAGAATTCACTGATTTTAGTTCCTGACGAACATACCAAAAAAAAAAAGGATCGCTATTTATTATGAAATCTATTTGTTCTCTTTTATGAATATTCCTACATCTTGAAGGATTGAAAATTGATACCGATTTATTATGTAGTTCTCGAAGAACTTATAAGAATTTTATTCCCTTTGAATTCTAGAAGAATTCAATACCCATGCATTCCTGAAGCATTGCACAAATCGTTGTTCTTACATCCTATATAGTTCTTGTAGAACTTTAAATCATAATTTAATTTCATAATCCAATATAAAAATTAACGGTTTTGACGAAGTTTTTATGCATCTCATTGACATATCAAGTGATTTCCGATTGTTGTTAAATTTTATAGACATGATCTATATAATAATAGCTTTGAATCCAACGGTTGATTTTGTAATACGATTATCCGGTAAAGAATTATCGGAGGTGTCATGTTACTAAGTTTGACACCTTGGTGTCATTTGATCATGACCCTATTATTATTATTGTAATTTTTTTTTGAGATACTCTATTACAACTTCATATTCCTTTTTAAAGCTCTTTGTTTTATTTATATTTTCATGTGTTAATCATATTTAATCTTGATGAATTCTAGAAGAATTCAAACATTAAAGCATCCTCGAAAGATTGCTCAAATATTAATCTTTGTTTTTGTTTATAAAGATCAATTGTGATATAGTTCCCGAAGAACTATAGAAGAAAACCTTCATATTGAAACAAAAGACTTCTAAAATAAATAAATAAATAAATAAATGAATTATATAATTATTTTGGGCATTTTGACATAGTTCTTGGAGAACTAAAAAGTTAATATCGCGCATCCCTGAAGGATTGCGCAGAGAATGGATTGCTCTTGAACACTATGAAGTGTATTTGTAATATAGTTCCTGAAGAACAAACAGTTTAATATCAAAACATCTCAAAAGGATTGCTCAAAGAATAAAATTTTCTTGAAGAAATAATGAAGATCATTGCGGTTATTATGAAGATCATTGTGATATAGTTCTTGAAGAACTAAAGCCTTAATATTAACGCATCCCTGATGGATTGCTCAAAGAATATGGATTTCCTTAACGATATTCTTAATGAAAAATCATTTGTATAGTTCCTGAAGAACTTAAAAATTCAATATTAAAGCATTCTTGTAGTATCGCTCAAGAATAATTTTTCATAATCAATGTTTATGAATATTGGTGGTATAATTCTTGAAGAATTAATAATTCCATATCAAGTACCCCTAAAGGTATAATTCTTGAATAACCAAAGTTTAATATCAAGTATCCCTCGGAAAATTGTAACTTGGACCATGATCAAAGTCCATCAGATTTATTTGCTTTTAGTATATGGGATGTTGGACCAAAGAAAATTAGAGGAATTTTTTCCCCCTTGAATATGCTCCAGAAGTAGCAAAGTCGAGATAAAATATATTCCTAGATTGCGTATATAATTTTTTTTAATTTATGCAATTTTTAATTCTCTTATTTTTATTCAATCATTTAGTTGTTAGTCTTCTATTTTTTTATACCTATTAAATAAATCGAAACCATTGATTTATCATTCATCTTAATGGTATTATTATATCTTGTGATAACTTTCTTATTTTAATTGATAAAACAACGAGAGGTAGAATTAAGAATAGATGGGGAATTCTAAAAGAACTATGTTTCTCTTTTGGAAGAAATTAATGTTAGTACTATATTACAAAATATGATATTGGAGGCTCCGAAAGAGCTAAAATATTATTATCTGAAGGAACTCAAGTAAATATTAAGAATGCATTATATTCCTCAAGTGCTCGTAGAAATTTATTGAGTTTTAAACTATGAGCCCAGAAGTGCCATAGTGTGATGTACTTTAACTAAGAATCCAGAAGATTCATAGCACAAATGAACATAGAACATGATTTCTTTAATTATCTTTTCAATCAAATGATGTTATTTTTGTAAAATGAGATACACTATCCTGCGTCATTCTACAATCATTATTGATTGTAAATTGGTTGTTGAATTTTATATACTATTGAGATATTTCCTGAAGCAAATATTTTATCTAAGTTATAATCTTTTATCAAAGTATGATTAAATTGTCCTAGAAGGACATGATGGTGTATACGAAATTGTATGGTGATTCTTCGACAGAGATCTATGAAATCCCAAACAATATTTATGAGATGTGGTGGAAATCACACATGAGGGGAAGAATATTGAGAATTCAAGTGTGATTTAGAGACTCTCTTATTTCCCCCAACTATTGGTATCAAAGTAAGACGATAAAATGAGGATATATGAAAATCCCTGAAGGATTCAAATTGCGAGAAAATACTATCTAAAATATTGAAGTATCATTTTATTTAAAATGAAGTTCTACATTTGAAAAAGCGAATATAATTGGCATGACCGGTTAGACCATCCCGAGTCTTATGATGCAATCGAAGAGTATGAACATTTTTCAATATAATGAATTATCAGATGTTGTTCTCAAAGCCAATAAAAGGCAAAATAAGGGATTTGAATTTCTCATTATTTGATGTGATACATGTGCATATATCTAATATTTGTGGGCCACATAGATATTATACAAGTTTATCGATGCATCGACTAAATGGCCAAGTAAATGTCACCAACCTTGATCAAGTTGGTATGATTTTGAATGTCAAGTTGCACATGTTCATATTTAGAATGATCTGGAAAAGATATTTAGCTAAATGCTTCATATTTATAGCCAGACAACTATTATGAGAACAAAGGTCCTTACTTGGACATGTTACTTTGTTAGTAGTAGCATCTATGTGCATCAAGCCAATGAATCATTAAAATTCTCCCCAATACAATTTGTTCATGGTCAGGAACTTAATATCTTTCATCTAAGAATTTTTTATGTGAACTATATGTTCTCCATTGTCCAGCAGACAACATTAGATGAAACTACAGAAAACTGAGATTATGTAATGACTTTGAGTTATTAGTTATTGGCATTAGGGGGAGAGAAAAATAAATATAAGCAACTCTGAAATATTTATATAGAATGCATTCAAATACTCGCACACAACAATGTGAACTTGAAGTTCAAAATATGCATTCTCTGACCCAAAAGGGATTTCTAAATTCCTTTATGCTGCAAATGTCATTTTCAATTGAAATTTTAATATGCTAAGGCATGTCTAAAACTTGGTTTCAAAGATAAAACTTAGAGAAGGAAGATGGTCTTGTTGGTGAGAAAAACAATCATGAAAAGTGTAGAGATTGCAAAATGTTTATACCTCCCGAAGAGGTTCAGGTACCTGTCATTTATGATAATAAAGAGATCTCAATCAGTTATATCTCTACAAATTAAAATAAGGAACCAAGAACTTGAAAAATTGTCGACAAATGGGTAGCGCTAAATATTATAAGTGCAAGAACATTGAACCCAAATTAAGGGGTGTGGTTAACCAAAATATAAAGAAGCAATTCATTTGCAAAATATAATGGTTTTTGGATTTGAAGTCTATGCCCTGAAGGTATAAATCCAATAAGGCATATATGAACCTTTGTATTCAAGTGAAATGAGAAATATTCACCAAAAATGAAATCAAAATGTTTTCTTAATTTTAATAACACAAAAGACTCACTTTATTTGAAAATTGTGTTACAATATATTTAGATGGCTCACTTGTTGTTAGTGAGGATTATATGAAACTCCTTGAAGGAATTAATTTGCATGAGATATGCAATTAAAAATATTAATGAGATGACTTAATAAAATGAATAAGTCTCTTTGTATATGCATACAATCAAAATGCATGTTGTATAATAATTTTAGTGAATATTTCCAAATGAGAAATATGAGAATGACATTTGTCCATCATTGAAAATGGATTTGTTATAATTGATTTTTTATGATAATAATATAAACTTGACCAGAACTCCTGAAGAGTTCTTGAAATCCATTGATTAAAGAAAAGTTTGGAATGAAATATGTTGGATGGTCAAAGTTTGTTTTGAATTGCAAATTTAGTATTTCAATGAGGTTTTATGCACCAAGACACTCATATGAAATATGTTAGAATGAAACAAGGTATACTAAACACATTTTATATAAAAAGATTTAATTTGTGTATTGATGTGAACAAAGATTATCACATGTCTCAAGAAAATGATGACTTGCTTGAATTGGTCCTGAAGTACCACATTTTAATTTAAATGGAGACAAATACATTGTTGACCTATTATTTGTTATTATATATATTTTTTGTTATTTTGAGATATGCAGGTTATTTGTATAATACAAACTATATGTTTACATGAGTAAATACAGTCACTCATGAAGATATGTGAAACTAACTACAAGAACAATCTTATGAAATAAATGACGAGGAAAGTTTAGCACTACATGAGATAATCAAGAATGTGATTTGGTTCAAGTACGAGATTCATTAGATACAAGAGATTTGTGAATTTTCTGTCAAAGGGCTCTTGCAACAATTCAGTATGAAGATTATGTCGCACAAAATACAAATTTGGAGAAGCGTACGATAAAGAAGATATGATAGATCTTTCTATGAAGTCAACTTCAAGTAAAGCTTTTGAGAAACTAATATAGAAGATTATTTTGTTTTTCTTCACCTCATATACAATTGTCTTTATGAGGGGGAGACATGTTCTGCGCTCTTTTTCCCTTCACCATGGTTTTATCCCAATGGGTTTTCCTGGTAAGGTTTTTAATGAGGCAGTTCACACGCAAAGGATGATGTACTCTTTTTCCTTCACTATGATTTTTTCCCAATGGGTTTTTCTCTAGTAAGGTTTTAACGAGGCATATCCTTCATGGACATCCAAGGGGGAGTGTTATGAATAATTATGGGTGGATGTCCATTAGTCTATGGCCCATTTCATTGGCCCAATATATTGTCCTATAAGTATAGGTTATTCCACAATGTAAATACACACTTGTGAAGAGAATAATACAATCTCTATTTGTTCTCTCTTCTCTCCTTTATCTTTTCTTCTCTATTACTTCTCTAGTTTAGAAATAGTTCACAACAATATTAACCTTATGCGTTTGATCCGCTAAAAATAAGGGACTGAATTGAAGAAAAATAACTATCATACCATATTTAACTTGAAAACTGATTATAGCACTAGAGAAAGTATTTCATCCGTCTCTATTTATAAGAGCTAGTTTGACAAACCACGAGTTTTAAGAAAATTGGTTTTAGTATTAAATTGGTTGACAAATTATATTGATTTTCCATGTTTACCCTTAGTAATGACTTTCCTATAATTAATAGAGTACTCAATACAAAAAAGAATTAAATTCTATTCAAAAAAATATGTAAAGTAAATAAGGGTAATTTTAGAAAAAAATAATAATCAATGTCATTGATAATTGCAAAAAGATCTTATAAAAATAGATAATTTTTTTGTCAAACTAGTTCTTATAAAAAAGAACGGAGGGAGTAGATAGTAAGAGACAAAAACCAGATTTTTTTAACAAAAAATACTTGTTTATTTATAATAAAGACACTTGTTTTGTTGAAATTTTAACCATATATTAATAAAAAATTATCATTTTCATTCATCTTTGAATCCAATTATTTGATATTGGAGGGTCGGATTGATAAAATTCAAAATCTTTGGTCAAAGTTAGTAGTTTTAGTCAAACTTCATGACTCTTTCATAAAAAATTGATCTTCCACTACAAGAAATATGATTTTTTGCAACAACTTTTTTTGTTAAAAGTTGTTACAAGTCGCTGGCAAAACTACCCAAGATAGTTTTGCCAGCGACCTGTAACAAAAAAAATTGTTGCCAAAAATCATATTTCTTGTAGTATTCGATGAGACGGTTATTACAACCACTCTATACATTATGAGTCTGATCATCAAAATTCTCATTCTCATTCGTTTGTTAATCCAATTAGGTGATATTGAACGGTCTGATTGATAAAATTTAAGATCTCCGGTCAAAATCTGTAGTTTTAGTCAAACTTTATGGCCCTTTCATAAAAACTAATTCTTCGATGAGACACTTATTACAATCGGTCTATACATTCGATCATCAAAATTATCGTTTTCATTTGTCTGTTAGTCCAATCAGATGATATTGAAAAGTCAGATTGGTAAAATTTGAAATCCTCTGTCAAAGTCTGTAGTTTTAGTAATTACAATCAGTCAATACATTTGGAGTCCGTTCATCAAAAATTTTATTCGCATTCATTTGTTAGTCCAATTAGGTGACATTAAATAGTTTGATTGATGAAATTCAAAATCTCTGGTCAAAGTCTGTAGTTTTAGTCGAACTTCATGGCCCTTTCATAAGAACCAAATCTCTAATGAGTCAGTTATTACAATATGTCTATAAATCTGTAATCCAATCATCAAAATTATCACTCTCATTCGTTTGTTTGTCCAATTAGCCTATATTGAATGATCAGATTGATAAAACTCAAAATATTCAGTCAATGCCAGTAATTTTAGTCAAACTTCATGACCCTTTCATAGAAACTAGATCTCTGGTGAGATAGTTATTACAATCAGTCTGTGCATTTTGAGTCTGGTCATCAAAATCCTCATTCTCATTCGTTTGTTAGTCCAATTAAATAATATAGGAATTGATAAGATTTGAAATCTCCAATCAAAGTCGGTAGTTTTTGTCAAATTTCATGACCCTTTCATAGAAAATATGCTTCGATGAGACAATTATTCCAATCGGCTATAAATTCAGAGTACAATCATAAAATAATTTCCTTCTCAATTGTTTGCAAGTCCATTTGGGTTAAACATGTTTTCTGCTCCCTCAAAATATAACAAGTTTCATTAGTCTAATAATTCTAAAAAAATATATATAATTTTTTTGATTAGTTTAATAATTTAACTATTTAATTTTTGTTAATTTATCTATAATTTTAAATTAAATATTAAATTGTTAAACTAAAAATTAAATAATTAAATAAATAATATTTTTATGTCTAAATAATAGTTGATAAATTTAGTAAGGTTAAAAACATATTTAATCCATTTAGTTTTAAGTATAATCAGTATAAAAATATATCTTAATATTTCATTGTTTTTACACTAATAAACGTAATGAATGAAATGGGCCTCGGATTATTTGTAGCCCACATCAAACGTTTTCAAACAAAAAAATAGTAATATAAAAAGAATAAAAAAAAACATTGGAACACTTTTGTACAATAAGTCAACAACATCTTCTATCTTCTATCTTCTATAATACTAAAAGGAAAGCATGAAACCCTACTGCACCCATGGAAAACCCTACTTGCTGATGTAAGGTGTGATGTTATGCAAATGCAATGTCCTATTAATGCAGCACAATCTGATCTCGTGTATCAAGTGGTTATCTCTCATTGGTGTTTGCATTGATTGTACTATTCTAT
This sequence comes from Trifolium repens, assembly GCA_030408175.1. Classification (NCBI taxonomy): domain Eukaryota; kingdom Viridiplantae; phylum Streptophyta; class Magnoliopsida; order Fabales; family Fabaceae; genus Trifolium; species Trifolium repens. Next base: position 42,047,345 of record CP125850.1, on the reverse strand, counting down.
TTCCATGTGTTAGCAAGTGAGGGTTTGTAATGCATGCATTGGTCCAATTCATCCATGCATTTATTATCTGCAACTACTCACTGTCATGTTATGCACTATAAGAACCCTCTTGAGTCAATCCATGGTGCATTTCATTTTGAGTGTTCTTTGTTTTATCAATCAATGTCTCGTGCTCAACATGGCCTATCCAAAAATTCTGCTTCTTTGTTAGATGCTGGTTTGCCAGTATCAACCAAAGGAGGTGATCATCATTGTCAGGCCAATGAACCAAGAATGGTTGATCCCTCTGTTCCACCGCATGTCCCACCACATGTTCACCAGCCTGTTGATGATTTTTTACTGCCATACAGACATATCATTTGGAATTTGATGTTGAAAATGTAATATCTTTTCCTATATATATTTAGATACTCATATTGTTATGTTAGGTTATCTAATGGTGGTTTTGTTTTGTGTTTTTCAAACAGTTAGTAGGGAGATTGCCTGCATGTTTTGTTCGTGAATTTGGAAAGGATGTTTCTGATTATGTCATTTTGAGAGATCCTAACCACAATGAGTTCGAGGTTCAAGTTGTAAAAAAGGCAAATGAGATCTATTTTGGTGATGGATGGCACAGTCTCAAGGATGCTTATGACATAAAGTTTGGTGCTTGGGTTAGTGTTTGCTACATTAGTCCTGTACTTTTTACTATGAGGGTTTTGAGTAGGTGGTGTTTTGAGATTAGTTATCCTTATTATGACCCCCCTCTTAGGCATCTTTTGGCTAGGAGTGATCCTCGCAGTGGGATTGGTTCATCTGTCATGAATTTTTGTGCAGCTAGTTCCGCGCGTCAAAAATCACTTATACGTTCTTATGTTAAAGATTTAACACTTTATGATATACACTCTGGTGTCTTGGTGAGAATTTGTTTTTGGATTTTATCATAATGAAAATTTGTGTATTGGTGTGTTTTGATGTGTTTTCGCTTATTGTTTCCAACATTGTGTTGGCAGGTTTTGCCTTGGCAAGGATTTGGTGATTCTGCCTTTGCATTTGTATTTTCTAATTTGATTTTGGTGGATAACAGCGGAAAGCAGTACAAGTGTCGTGTAAAGTTTGGTGTTGATGTTGGTGGTGAATTGGCATGCAATGTCTCTGGTGGTTGGCGTGATCTGTGTGCATTTCATGGCTTGGTTGAGGGTGACAGGGTTAAATTTAGTGTTGCACATTTTTCTGCTAGCAATGTCATGTATGTTTCGATATATCCACGGGTTCGGGTAGAGGACTATTTGAATATGGGTGATCTTGATGATTAGTATCTGTGTTTGGTTGGACTATTTGTTGGATTAGTCCCTCTATGTATCAGTGATCCCCATTTATGATGTATTGCAATTTTGGGCAACTTTAATGATAAGGAAATATTTTGTAACTTTTTTATTTTTCATTGTTTATATGATATATATTGTCTTTTGATGTATCTATTGTTGGTTAGAAAGAGATCAAATGTTCATTGAGTTTAATGTTTCCATCAAGTAACACTTGCAAACTCCTGCCAACCTAAAATTATTAGCAACTATCAACTATCATTAATGAATGAATAGTTTACGAGCATCCATTGCATGCAGAGTGAATATTTAATGAATAGACAGTTAATAAATATCCAAGCTATCCAGTGTATATGTTTAATAAAATCTACAGAAGAATAATTATTGTTTCTTGGTTCATTGTCATCTGTTTCATCTCTCTTCTATCTTCTCTCTTTAAATGGTACCTGGGGTCACAAAGCTACTTCACTCTTTCCTTTACTATCTGCTGATTTTCTTCTCTGAGTTCATGTTAGTTGCATAATTCTATAGCAATTCTACCATAATTCTTATCCCACTTTATCTTACTCACTTATCCCTTAATTTTAGATATGGATCCTGATACTCTATCAGTTTATGGGAAATCCCTTTTTGATGAGCCACATGCTTCCATGGTTGCCTGTCAGGTTTATGCTATCCTAAAAGGTTTGTGTACATCAGTTTCATCAAAGTTTTATGATTTGTGTTCCAGTGTGGATCGTGGTGCATGATAGGGATGTTTCTTTATGAAATAAGTAGATTTTGTAAAGCAAAATGTGCTCATCAATATGATTTTTTTTTTTTAATAAGTGGTGGAAGGGATGTATCACAGAACAAAGATTTAATATGGACTATTGCACTTTTGCTGCTATCATGTTTGAATTATTGAAATTGTTCCTTTCATATGCTTTGAATATGAACTTTCACACTTTTGTTGCTAACATGATTATATGTTTGAATATATTTCTGCTATATATACTGATCTATAACATGAATCTGTCCGTTTGATATGTTCTTTTGGTCTTCTTTTTTTTTCTTTAGCTTTTAATAGTTAGGTGATTTTCTTTGGGTTTTCCCTTGTAGAACCCCTTGATTGGAATATAGCACATCAACTTCCAAATTATCTAGACATGGTTAGGGTTATGTATAGGACATTTTATATCGAATACTCTGGCTGCGAGGTAATGTGGATATCCTTTTTCTGATTTGAATTGTGGATTAAATCATTCATTGATTGTTGGTTTATGTGTTTAAAAGTAGGTTACTGGCAAGATACCCTCAATGTTTGTGGAGGAATTTGGATTTGAAATGTATAAGTACAATAAAATTGTCGATCGGTATGGCAACCAATTTGAGGTTATTGTTGAGAAGCGTGACAGTGGACTTTATTTTACCCATGGATGGTCTGAGATTCGTAACAACTATGTGGATTCTGAGGGTAAAGGAGGCTGGGCCTCTATCACTTATGTGAGGCCAAAATTATTTGTGCTCATTTTGAAGGATAGGTACTATAGGGACTGCATTGTAAAACATATCTATCCTCCTCTATGTTTGAATCTTTGTCGAACTGTCTTTGGACCTGATGCAAACCCTGGCTGGGCTGGTACCTCACCCATGCCCTATTATCATGACAGTGAGAATTTTATACACAATTTCATAGTGATCTTGACTGAATCTGATGTTACATCTGGTTTCTTGGTATACTACCTTTGAGCCCTGTCATGTATTTTAATGGAATATGAATTTAATTTAATTTTAACTTATTAGTGTGTTTTTATTTTGTGTTGCCAGACTCTTAACTATGGTAGTTTTGCCAGCAAGGTTCTCTCAAAAGATGCAGATTCTGTTAAGTTGGTGGATGAGAAAGGCTTGGAGTGGAATTGTTCTGTTCAGTATTTTTCTGATACTTACAATTATGTTAAGATTGGTGGCAAGTGGATGGAAATGCTCAGAGCAAGGGGTTATGGAGGAGGGACTCATTTAATGTTTGGATCACCTAGGCTTGGTCATTGTTTGGAGCTCTTTGTTAAGAAACAATTTTAGCAAGATATGCTAGGGGTTTGACAAGTTGTGTCTGTTGGAATTTCACTATCTTTTGTGTTTCTATTGGGTTGTTTTGTGTCCCACTTAATATGACTTATTGTGTTGTTATAAGTTTAACTCTGTTGTAATGAACCAGTTATTATATCCAATTCTAATCCCATTTAAAATGTGTTTGGTTGCAGTGTTTTCATATTAGAATAGTCACTTGAGCACAAGTTACATAGTAACGTGTCCAACAAGTTAACTCTAACTATTTGCAGATAACATCTTTAGCTAGGTTATATGGTTCACTGAATTATTATTGATTAGTTTGTTGTCATATTCTTTGTTTTTGCTAATTTTTTTCTTCTTTTTATCTTCTTCTTTCAAAATATGGTTAAGATTTGTTTTCCATTAATGCCATGTGGCTTACAGTCTTAATTAACTATATGTGTGATTGCTGTGTTTGTGGAGCTTTGCCTTGCAAGAGAAGCAATTATGGCATGCGCACATAGTATGCAACCAACAAGCAACATCCAACTCAGAATTGTATTGATGGAGTATATTTTGTGGACTGTTTGATCTGCTTGCAAATCTATTCTCATTAAGTGTGCTGATACTTCCACAATAATAAATATGTATAGATGGGTTTTATGTACTGTTTAGACTGCTTCCAAATCTACTTCCATTTAATGTGCTGATATGGGGTTGCATTTAATTGCCACATTTTAGCTTGCTCAAATCCATCCTAAGATATGTTGTTGAGATCAACATGTAGTTGTTTAAGGATTACATGTTCTAATTATGTGTACAGTTAGTATATCTTATGTGGAAGTTAAGAATTTGCCTTTTTTACTTTGATCCTTTTGGCGTGTCAATGTGTTCACTTATGTGCCTGGAACTGCCTCTTAGTGCACCAACCAAAGTCAAGCTAGGTGAGAAAGGCATTAATGGAAGTTTAAATGATGGGTGACTGTGAGATTATCTGATTTGATATTCACTGCACCCGTATCTTCTTTCATTTAAGGATCTGCTGTTCTCTGCTCCTTGCACTGTTGGTGTTAGATAGTATTAAGGGGCCGTTCCATAAACCAATAAGGATCAGTTATAGTTGTTAGGCAATGATACTTCTAGCTTCCTATTGGTTTGTGCATTGATTGTTCTCTTCTACTCTCTGCTATATAGCACACAGAGTCAATTTGATTCATTTCTTGCCACATATGTTTTTGAAATGCATGCATTGGTCCAGCAAGTTGATGCATTAAAATTTTCTAACACCACAAATTAATTCTGTGCAACTCCCAACTTTGCACTAATCACTGATTCCTCACATTAATTTGCAGCACCTTCCTTGTGATACACGTATTATAAGTGCCTTAATATCATGTAATCATTCACATATATGTTTGATTGGTGTTAGAGTTTTAAATTAGCCCGCACATCTTAACCACACACATAAAATGAGCCCTCTAAATTGAAGTCCATTTGCTTGCTAATGCTTAAACAAATCAATCAAAGTCATGATTACCATATATATATTATTGTCAACCATCCACTATCTACAATGAGTAACTACGACAATATTTTATCCCCTGTCCACACTGCTTCCAAATCTTCTTACATTTAATACTGCACTATCTATTCTTCTTTGCTGTCTGAGTTTTTTTACAGTTGGATCAAATGGCCGCTTAATAGGCCAATGAGGAACACTTGCACATCAAGATCACCTAAGATATTGCTCAACTACTACTGTGCACATGCTCATTTGATCAGAAGTTTATCATTCACATTTAATCCACACGCTCATCTCTACTTCATAAGCTTTTGTCATCTGTACACTTTAATTATTGTGTTTTATCTAAGTATCTTGGTTTAGATCATCTTGATTTATTAGACTGGGTCTGTTACTTGGGACAAAAGGAATATCAACATGTAACCACTAAACACTAATTATATGATTTAGGTGCAGTATGATTTAATGTTTCCCATCCTTCCACTATTCCTGTATTTTCCTCTTCCCTAATATGTATATTAATAGGTCAATTGAGAATTAATTACATCCAATTTAACTAATGATTTTTAAATTCTAAATGAAGTTAACTTCTTGGCACAAAAGAATAAAACAAATAAATTTGAATGTGGTTACTTGAATGCAGCATAGTGTCATTTACTGTCAAGAAAATTCTTTGTCATTGTATTTATAGCTTTTTAAACACACATACAAAGCTGCAGGCAAGATAATTTGCAGTTAATTGCTTTTCAAGAGTATGTGATGTATAATGAATGCACTTAACCTAAATTTTTAGGCATGTATATATATATAGGTTATTCTTAAATCAATTGCTCCTAATTATTATCAACTACAGATATTGCAGTATGGCTTACAATGATATAGAGACTTTGCTTGCTATAGAGAGTTTGAGAGGTATGAACCTCTTTATTGGATTTGTTTAACATCCAGTTATATGCAATGCCTAACTGAACTTATTTTGTATTGCAGCTCCTCTGATCTCATCCCCCATTACTAACCAAGAAAGGATGCTAAATGAAATGAGGATTAAGTACCGTAGTTATTTTGTTGAGTATAATGTTACCATAGTGAGTCCTATTTACATATCCTAATTGTTTTTAAGTCAGTGCTGCATGCATCGTTAGGTCAGTCTAATATTCTTTTTCCTTATTTGCAGGGTGCTGTGGTTATGCCAAAACTTTTTACCGATGATTTTGGAAGCGAAATCTGTCGAATTGCTAATTTGATGGACTCAAGGGAAAATCAGTTTGAATGTTTGGTTGAAAAGGTTAATGACAGTATCTATTTGACTAGGGGATGGGCGGCTTTGCGCGATTTTTACGATATTCGTATTGGAGCTTGGTTGACACTCCTTTACATGGGATCTGGGAAATTTTTCCTTGGTGTGCACGATAGGTTTCAGAAAATCATGCATCCACCTATATTTGTGCCTCCAATGAAGTTTGTTATAGATTTAACCAATGTACCTTCTTACTTTGTGAACAATTTACCACAGTCTTTGGAATCTCATACATATTCCCATGAGGATGATGCTTTCGATCTAGCCATTGAGAAGAGTTTGACTTTTTATGACGTCTCAACCGGATTTTTGGTGCGCTTTTCCTGCTAATTTAATACGACTAACTATTTTATTTGTTTTATAACTTATGTATATTTTTTATGTATTTACAGATGCTTCCCTATGATGGGTTTGGTGAAATTATCTTTGAAGAGGATGTAACTTCCATAAAGTTAGTTGATGACTGTGGCAATTTATGGGATTGTGCTTTGGTCTATGTGACTTTTCCATTCAAACATTTCAAAATTGGAGGGCAGTGGAGTAGATTGGTGGCAGCAAGGAGGCTAATAGTTGGGCAAACAATAAGAGTTGGTGCTAACCCAGCTGAGCAAACTCACACTATCAACCTGATATTAGACCCTTAGGCTATTACTTTGGATAGAGATGTGTTGCTCTCTATATGGTCTGTCTGCATCCGTATTTGCAACTTATTAGTAATTAGTCTATCTGTCTTAAATTAGGGTTTTAGATTGCTGCTTTTGATCAAGTATGTTCAAGTTTCCTTGCTTTTTGTGTGGTCTGTTTGCACCAATATTTGTAATTTTTAACTTTGTGTTATGCTGTTGTACTCTACCTGTCTTAGTTTGTAATGGTGTGGTTGAAGTTAGTCAACAATCATAATATAGATCTGTGTATGTATTGTGTTCTATTTTTTTGCATCACATTATAATTGGACTGTTCATACAAATATGGTAATGCAAACTCTTAACCATGTAATGGCAGTTATATGCATGCACATAGCCAACCATCCCCATTTTCATTTGTTATATATTTCCCCTATCTACAAAAAAAGTATGCTAACCTTGCTATCAATATTTTTCAATTACAATTTTTTGGATTATATTCCAAGCAGCATAACTTCATATTCATTTATATAGAACATAAGAGATAAAGCAACATAGGCTTAGACATTTAAATAAAATAACCAGCTCAAGCATGGTGCTACATTGATCTAATTCAAACTACAATTGCATTCAAAAACATCAAAAGATCACCACAGGACTGTGAAATATAAAGAGTTGTCTTAGTCACACACTAGAGAAGATTGCCAGCATCAGTGGCAGCAGTCCATAAATTGCGTATAGCTTCCATAAAAGAACTTGCAATATTTTGTTTGTCTATTATTGTTGATAAATCCTTACCAAGCTCTCTCATTTCCTCTTCACGATCCATAAGGGTTTTTCTTTTGATCAGGAGTTTGATGATATCTTCTTAGATATTATCCTTGATCTCTGATATTCTCACCTTCAGCTTCAATGTGTCATGCCCAGGATCCAACATTTGATGCCCAATACTGTCCTCTTCATGAAAAAATGCAGCCAGACTCCCTTCATACATGCGCATATCCTCTTTCAAAAACCAAATTTCATCAAAGAGCATTGATATTGCTCTGTGGTTTTGCTGCTGAGCTATATTGACAAACAGAAATAGAGGAGCATCTGCCAACATTTCTTTTTTCAAATTATTGACGCAGCACATGAAATTCAATTGTTCGGATGACAGGCTAAATGAATGGATATTAAGTTTGTTGACGAGGTTTGTAAATTTGGCAACTTCTTCTAGGCAGTATTCAGGACCTTCTATGAGCATCCTTTTGATCTTCCTTATTAGTTTGATGTGTGGTGAGAGCATTTTTTCCTTAGTTGCTCGTGTGTTGAAAATGGATATATGTGGCTGATTTAGGGTCACTATAAATAGCAATGGTTGAGGAGTTGTTTTGCTTGAAATTTGGTTCAAATTTGGTAGTTTAGGAAGTAATCAATGCTCATTTTGCTTTAGTGCCACTTTGTTAGTTGGTGGTTGTCTAATAGTATCTCAAGTAGGAGTTAATGTTGGTTTGGTGCAGTGGGAATAGAAGACATGCAACCAATGAGCGCTATCCTCATAGTAGATTTGCTCAGTGATCCCAACATTCACTAAACTAGCATTTGGGGGTTACTTTGATTAAATGATTCTTCCACACTAATTATTGATTTTACTTGTGGCAGTTAATTTGCAGGTTGTTGACATATGTTAGACATGCAAGACTATAGCCTCATCTTTGTTTACATACATTCTACTTGCATTCTTGAGTTTATTCCCATATCCATGCCAACCTAGATACTGTGCAGTGGTTTCTAACATGTTAGTTCGCTGCCATTTGTTACACATGCATCCTTCTCTACAGTGTAGCACTCTCACTCTCATGTATATTATAAATGCATATCATCTTTTCACCTATCAATTACCATCATCTCCTAACATATCTATTCTTATTCTCACAATGGCAAATTCAGGTTCTAGTCCATGTCCATTTGTTGTTTTCAACACTAGCTGAGTTACTTTTTCCTAATCTAACATTTGTTCTCTCCTTTTGTGTGTAGCAATGTACCTCCAAAAAACTAAGGTTGCTGATATCTCTGCTGGAAAGATTGATTTTGAGATACAAGTTCGTGTGATAAACCTTTGGACTACTCCAGATCGTAATAATCCTGCTGAGGAGGGAGCAATCCACATGATTTTCCTTGATCAGGATGTAAGTTATGTTTTTGAGCATTTTGTTTTATGGATGGATTATTCGAAACTCTCAAAATATTGAACTAATTTTTTGTGTAAATAACTGATTTTTGTAGTGTGGGAAAATCCATGCAACTGTGCGCAAAGATCTGATTCCACTATTTAAGGATCAGATTAGGGAAGGGTGTGTTTATGTCTTTGAAAGGTTTATGGTTGCAAAAAATGATGTTGCTTTCAAAAGCACTCTTCACAAGCACAAGCTTAATTTTATGCCTAGGACTAAAGTTTTCAGGATAGCGGACGCTGATATGCCACAGAATCATTTTGATTTTATGTCCTTCCAAGAAATTTTGTCCAAAACAAATGAGGATCAACTGCTTGGTAATATTGCCATCTCATTCATTCATAATGACTAATGCTCTCCTTTTTGTTGCCTTATATAGTTGACTGCATGTCATTTATCTATTGTAGATGTTATTGGACATGTTGTTGAAAAGAATGACATGAAGGAAACTGAGAAAAATGGAAAGATAAGTAAGATTATTGATGCAACCCTCGAGGATTTAGAGTAAGAACCTCTTCTTTGCAATATTTCCCATCACTTGCTTGCAAAATTTTCATACGCTTTTTCTTAATGTGTTAAATTTGTGGTTGTTGTAGAGGCAATAGAGTGCATTGTACTCTATGGGATGATTATGCTTTATTAATGCAACGATTCTTGGAAACACATGACCCATCTCTACCAGTGGTGATCATAATCCAAATGTGCAAGCTAAAAAAATACCTAGGTAGCCATGTACATGTATTTCTGTACCTCCTGTTTTGTATTTTTACTCGAATTTAATTTGATTTGCTAATTTTAATTGATTCAGGGGTTATGGGAATTTCAAACGCTTTTTATGGAACCAAGTTGTTTTTCAATGCCGATATCCCTGAAGTAACTGATTATGTAGAAAGGTAGTTAAATAATTTTATATATTTGGACATATATTGCCTACAGTTCCATTTTTATATAAGGCTAAACTGCATATTTGGTCCCTTACGTTTATTTTAGGTTTCAATTTGGTCCCTTACGTTTAAAAAGTTTCAATTTGGTCCCTTACGTTATCAACGTTTGCATTAGTTGGTCCCTTCCGTCAGATTCCACTGTTCCACTATTTCAATTGGACACGTGTCAACGTGTCCAGGTGTCCACGTGTCAATCCACATGTGCAAACCGTCTGCCACGTAAGCAAACCGTCTGCCACATGTGCAAAAACTGACGGAAGGGACCAAATTGAAACCTAAAATAAACGTAAGGGACCAAATTGAAACTTTTTAAACCTAAGGGACCAAATTGAAACTTAAAATAAACGTAAGGGACCAAATGTGTAGTTTAGCCTTTATATAAAGTCCTTGCTTACATGTAGGATGAATGCTGCCAATGTGGAGTTAACCCAGGTTCTTAGTCAAGTCTCTGGGCCACCTATGCTCAGCATTGCTGATGATTTATTGCAGACTCGAAGAATGACCATTGAAGATCTCATTGAATCCACCGAGGTTGTATTATGTTTAAAATTTTTAGTTTTTAATATAAAGATTTGTTATTAACAGTTTGTTGGTTCCATCTTAGCAGAAATGCTATGGCACTGTCTTAGCTTGGGCATGTGAAATTGATAATGAGCCAGGTTGGTGTTATCAAGCATGCACAAGGTGTGCATCAAGAATCACTTTCATGGGAGGTCAGCTTTACTGCGTCAAATGCAACGTACCAAGAACTTCAGTTCCTAGGTAGTAAATCTGCTTTGGCTATTGCTCTTTTTTGTTGTTTATTGATCAGTTATACATTGTTATTAATTTAATTTTGTGTGTGCAGATTCAAAGTGAATCTTCAGGTAATGGACGACACGGGTTCCATAACTTTTATAATGTTTGATCGTGTCGTTGCTCAATTTATAGGAAGGACTGCACAGGATCTTCTTGATACTGCAAACAGAGTAAATCCTTATTTCTTTTGTGTTGTATCATTCTATATTGTTTACCATTATTTATACATATTTGTCCTCTTGATTAATTTTTGATAAGGTCCTAATTCTGGTGCTTATCCAAATGAGCTGGATGTTTTTGTTAACAAGCGCATGCTTTTTAAGGTTGAAGTTACAGATGCCAATCTGTTCCGCAACTGGCGCGGCTATGCGGTAAAAAAACTGACGTCCGATGAAGAAATCATCAATCGTTTCACAACCCTCCATGGAATAAATGTATATTTGAATAAACATGTAACTACAATTTGGTTTCCCTATTTTACATTTTAGCTTCGTTCCATAGCACTGATATTTTTTCCTTTTTTTTTACAAAATCCCGGTATTGCTAGCTCGGAGATGATGGAAATCATGTCTTGGTCGATGATGCTTCCTTGGTGTGTTTTGACCTATCTATGATATATCTTTCTTGGTATGATTGTGTATCATTTTGTTATTCTAATCATCTCATTGAATTAATATTCAGGTTGACTTGGAAGGGGAGGATTCAACATGCAACAAGATTTTGGCCTTACCTGATGCAGTGGCCACTCCAACAAGCAAGCTAACTAAATCAAGTGCTTCAAACATTGATGGTGTTGATTCACCTGCCGCTAAAGAATCCGAATCTCCTAAGAGCCTTGGAAAGAGGCCTGTTGGAAGAAGACTCGCTATTGTCGATGATTGTGATGCGTCTATTGCTAGGGAAATTGGCCCATCCCCCGTTTCAGCTTCTAAATCTGTTGGAAAACCATCGGCTGGTCAAAAAGGTGTTAACATATCTGCTGCTAAGGATTTGGACTCTATTACTGGAGAACCATCTGCTATTACTACAGCCCACATCCCACCGCCAAATCACGTAGTGACACGGTCTATTGGAAAAAAACTATCCAATCTTGATGTTGTTGGGGCTACTTCTACCAAAGAATCGTCCGATGTTGCTGGAGAGCTTTCCCAACCTGATCCAACTCACTCTTCCCCGGCCAAGAATGTTGGCAAAAGATCCATTGATGTTGATGGATGGGAGATCATCACCCCAAAGGAGCCAAGGATATCTTCTGTGAAGATTGAAGGCAGGAAATGATGAATAGGAGTCTTCACCTGTCATTTGTTTATTAGCAGTGTGCTATGTAATGTTTCTCAATTTCAGTTTTTTTAATGTTTGTGTCTGAGGACATGGATTGTTTCTGTGATTCATCCATGTTCGTGTTTATGTTTGATTACCGTGTTGTACAAGTCTCCTTTAGATCTATATAGGAACCAAGTGTCCATTAGGTTTAGTAAGGAGCCAGAATAATTGGGTTGTTTGTTCCTGTCATGTTTCTGACTAAGTTTTTAGTCAGTTCTTTGTATTAACCTTTCTTATCATAATGAATATATTGTGTGTTCCCATATGCTTCCTCTAACTATTTTACTTGCTCTTTTGAAGTCTCCACAAATACATTAGGTGCATTTCACTCATATAGTTGTTATCAAAAGATGATCAACACTATGTCACTCCTCCCATCTATTATCTAATTTATTTATTATTTACAACTTCCCTAACTTTAAACTTCGCATGAATACTCGACTTTGTTCATGTTATGGCAACCAACTATCATCCAATTATTCATTAAATATATAACAATGTATATACAGTTAATGCACCATTAATTGCATCCAAGTGTCAAAGCTATATTGGTTTTTTTTTATCCCTTTTTTTTTCCTATCATCTGATGCCAATAAGACACTATTCTTCCATGCACAAGCACATTTTGTCTCATCATGGATACAACATCGGAGAGTCCCTCTAAAAGACTAAGAACAGCAGATAGAAGCTTTTTTGCTAACAATAACCAACCATCAGGTTTTGCTTGATCTCATTTATATCAAAACTCTTGCATTTATATCAAACTGCTTTTACATGGATCAATAATCTTCATCTCCTATGCTAGCCATTTATTTCAATACTATATGTTTCATAAATTTGTCCAAACTGATTATAGAAACAATTATGAACCAAACATGCAGATCATCTGATGATGTGTACAACCAATTGTGAAGAATTTGATGTACCATGCAATTCTGGTATTAGCTATTCTTTAACCATATTGTCTATTTTATTTTATCAATCGAATCTTTCATGCAGTTATGGCTCATATTAAAGTAACTTCACATGCATGTAACTGGCAGGTCATCATGTTTTATCAAGCTCCAGCAGTGTGAACAACCACGCAATATATACGACCAATTGTGATCGAAGTGGTTTACAACGTAACTTTGATGCTTCATTGCACTCAAACAATACATCTAATCAAGCAATGTGCACAACTAACTGCGAGGAGATTGACATACCATCTAACTCTGGTATTCTTTCATCCCATTGTTGTTTAATCCTTCTATATAATACCTCTACCTGCTGTGTTCTACTATTATAAGATGACCTTTGACAGCCAATGCTTTTTAGAAAAGTTGATCTATACATATTTGCATGCAGATTTTGAAATCAGTGACTCTGACCTAGATAGCGACGATGATAGCAGCCACAGAGATCGCCTATCTAATACAGGTAATATCTTCTACATTTTTGACTCAAAGTTCATCCATTAGTAGTTGTTTTAAGCAACTCGCATGTTATTAATATTTGTCCTCTTTGTGCAGCCACTAGACAGAGTGGATATTCAAATATTGGTCACCCAAATTGTGTATGTTCGTATTGTGGTGCATTGATGTGGTCTGAAGAACGAGTCAAGAGAAGTTCAAAAAAAAATCCAAGGTTTTCACTATGTTGCAGCCAGGGCGATATTGAACTTGTGCCATATGAACGTCTACCTGAACCGTTGCATCGTTTATATCACATGCATGATCGAAAAAGCAAATTTTTTTTGGAAAATATTAGATCTTTTAACAGTATGTTTGCTTTCACGTCTGTTGGTGGCAAAATTGACACTACTTTGAATGATGGCCACTCCGCTCCCGTATTTGTGATGAACGGCGAAAACTACCATCATATTGGAAGCCTATTACCACTGCCAGGTGTAGCGGGCTGGAAAATCACTTCCACTTTTCATACAATGAAGTCGCCATCGACGTTTATTTATCCCGCGAGGGGAAAGGAAAATATCGCGAAAACCTTGGTTTAGGTTCGGGAGTTGGTTATGCGAGAGGAAGGTGTTAGCACCCCTCGCATCCATCGTACTCGATGGGAACCGTTTAGGTGGTTTGGGTTTGTCTGCGTAGGTTTGAAATAGATTGCCTTTTATCTCTTACTGAATCTCTACCTCGCTTCCAAAATAAATTAAAAAAAGGTTTTTATTAGTTGAGTTTGACGGTTGTAGGAGCCCGCTCCTACGTATTCCCGGGTGCAATGGGAAACTCAAAACTCACGTAGTTCTGGTAAAAAATTGTTTGTGTGGTTGGTTGATTTTAGTGGATAACGTTTATTTCGTATTCCGCTGACACAACGACGCTTGCATGCTCTAATCAGAGGCTTAAGCTGTGTGTGTGTCAGAGGAGTAGATAAAACGTGTACCCATTGAAAAAGAGAGTTGAATAACGGATGTTGCTTATTTCGCATTCCGCTGATACAACGACGCTTGTATGCTCTAATCAGAGGCTTAAGCTGTGTATGTGTCAGAGGAATGGATAAAGCGTATATCCATGTTTTTCTGAAAAGAAGTTTAAGTGTGTGGGGTTAAGTTTTAACGCTTAATTAAGATGAGAACAACTTGCGACCACTAGTCAAATGTCTAGGATCCAAGTCATCCGGAGCGGAAAGAAGCAAATGCTAAATTCCCCCTTTTTCATCTTTGTTATTATGAAAGTCTTGATTTAATTTGATTAAGAAAGTGTTCCAAAAGGAAAAGACGAAGATTGATTTATTTTAGAGTTTTATTAAGATGAGAACAACTTGCCATCACTAGTCAAATGTCTAGGATCCAAGTCATCCGGAGCGGAAAGAAGCAAATGCTAAGTTCCCCCTTTTTCATCCCTTATTGCAAAGAGTTTGATTAATTTAATTATGAAAAGTCAAGTTCAAAGACAAGGATATAAAATAGTGTGCAAAATTAAATAACGATGACAATTGATATAATAACAATGCGACAATTAAGTGTGAATGAATGCAAGTATTCAAATGAAAATGCATGAATCAACATGATATAGTTTAATATGCATGAATGAATCAAGAATGAATGAGAGTTGATGATGCATAATTAAATAAAAATGCATAAGCTAAAGTAACGTACAATGAATTAAATAACATAAACATGCTAAATTAAATCAAAGTAAATGAGATGAGTTAGAATGAATTGAAATAATGCTAAAGAGTTGAAGACAAGCATAAGAAACAAAAATAAGCAATTAATCATGATTAAGCACTTAAGTAAATAAGCTAAAAAGCTAGAAAAATGATTAAACAACAAGCTAAGGGAAGCATGAACATAATCTGAAATCAAACATGATATGAGCAAAGCAAAATGGTCCAGTAAGCTAAAAAGCTCAAGCACCAAATAAGTGCTTATGAAAATAAGCTGAAAAGTGATTAAATAAGCTAAAAAGCTAAAGAATAACTTAAAAGCAAAAATAAATGCTCAAATGAGACAAACAGGAATCACACATGATTTAAGCATAACCAAATGGTCCAAGAAGCTAAACAGCTTAAGCACCAAATAAGTGCTTATGAAAATAAGCTAAAAAGTGATTAAATAAGCTAAAAAGCTAAAGAATAACTTAAAAGCAAAAATAAATGCTCAAATGAGACAAACAGGAATCACACATGATTTAAGCATAACCAAATGGTCCAAGAAGCTAAACAGCTTAAGCACCAAATAAGTGCTTATGAAAATAAGCTAAAAAGTGATTAAATAAGCTAAAAAGCTAAACAATAAGCTAAAAAGCTAAAATAAAGAACTCAAAAATGGAGAGCAAAATTTAAGCATAGCAAAGTGACTAAAATAGCTTAAATAAGCTATTAGCCACTTAAGTGCTTTTGAAAATAAGCTGAAAAACAATTAAAATTAATTTAAGCTGATGGGGTGCAGAAAGTAAAGGGAGGGTGGTGCAGAAAGTAGATCTGGGCCAGAAGGCCCAGTCCACGCCAGAGTCAACAAACAAAAACGGAAGTCAGCCCAAAAATATTCCAGTGTGGTATGCAAAAGAGGTGTACGATTACATACCTCAGATCTAGTGCGTCCAGATCAATCAGAGGGCCATGATTCAAACCCAATCATGAAGTAATTCTGAGCTTCGCAGGAGATGGGGTCTACGGTGGAACGCGAGTTGTGGCACGCCAGATCCCTTCGTTAAACGATCCAACGGACGCGGCTTAAGCTGTTGATCCAACGGACGCGTTTTAAAGTAAAGATCCAACGGACGGAGAACGATCAGGTGGTTTGAAGGATCATCGTGGGTCTTCTTCTTCCTCGTGAAGAACCCACCGTCGCCGGCGACGGTGGTTTGGCCGGAGCTTCAAAACGTCCACGAAAATGACAAGTGGGTATATGGTTTTGCTCAGAATTTTGCGTAGATCACGATTCTAATCTTAGTTTCCTCAGTAAATGCCTCAGTTGTGAGAAATAGTGAAGAAAAGTTTGGATGAAAAATTGGGAAAACACGATTTAAGTGAGATTACGTTCGATTGATGATGGGGAAAGGTTCCTGGTGTGATTTAATGATGAATGGTGTGGAAAAACGATAGAAACAGAGGCCAAAAGCTCCTACTCCATTCTCACATTTTTGGAGGCTTTTGAGGTTTGGACGTGGGGTTTCTGGGTCGTTTTGATTGCGATTTGAAGCTAGTATCACCTACTGGAAGTGTTTGGAAGCTTATGTGATCAAGAATTTGAAGTTTGGTGGTGGTTTTGATGGATTTTGGATTTTGAGAAAAAAGGGAAAAAATGGAGTTATTTGGAGGAGTGAGCTGCGCCGTTTTCTGTCTTGTCCTCTCTGCTAGGGCACTGAAATTGAGGTTTTATTTATATGGAAGGATTAGGTCAAGTGGCATTGTGGTTTGTGAGAGTGAGTGAGGGCAAAATGGAGTTTTGTTCTTGAGATATTTTGTACTATTTTGATTCTCTTTTTTTGTTTCAAAAAATGGTGATGAGTGGGATAGGAATAGAAGGATCTAGGTTTATGGTGAGGTGTAAGTGAGATGGGAAATTTTTGGTACCCTTTCTTTGATTCTTTTATCATTTTTTGAATTAAAACAAAAATAGAAATAATAAATAATAACAATAAAAATGCAAGAATAAAAACATGCATGAAGGAATTATGATTATGTGAAGTATTTATGGATAAAAAATGGAAAGAAAAAGGATTGATTTTGATGTTTTAAAAAGGTTTCTTGAAATGCAAGTAACTAATTAAAAATAAATAAATAAAGAAAATGTGAGGGCAAAATGGTAAAATTTTGTCTCTTATGATAATGCTAAGCCATAATCATGCAAGAAAAAATAGTTCCATGTGTTTTTGTGTCAACATTGATTTTTAAATTGAAAAAAAGGTTTTGTTGACTTATTTAGTCAAAGTGTTGACTTTTGGTCAAACTGTTGACTTTTTGATCAAAATGTTGACTTTCTTGACTTATGCAAAAGTGAGAGAAGTTATGGGTCAAAATTGGAACAAAAATGCATGAGGGGCAAAAATGGAAATAAAAAAAAAATGTAGGGGCAAAATTAGGGTATGACAGCTGCCCCTATTTAATTAGCTTGGACCGTAAGAATGCGAATAACCTCGGTATTCGTATTCTTTCGGTAAAAGATAATTAAATACAGAATGCCCTAATTTTGCGGCCTGAATGATGATAGGAGAGAATAAACCTGCCCGGTATCTTCGATATCCTTATCTCAGGATTCTGTACCTGAAGGAACTAACGCCTGAACCAGGAGTTGTATGTCCTTGAAACAAACACATGTAGCACCTCAGTGTTGAAGAGAAATCACCACCCTCGGGCCTACGGATTCCACTGAATATCCTTCTCTCAGGATTCTGTATCTGAAGGAACTAACGCCTAAACCAGGAGTTGTACGTCCTTGAGACAAACAAATGTAACACCTCGGTGTTGCACTTTGAAGAGAAATCACCACCCTCGGGCCTACGGATTCCACTGAATATCCTTCTCTCAGGATTCTGTATCTGAAGGAACTAACGCCTAAACCAGGAGTTGTACGTCCTTGAGACAAACAAATGTAACACCTCGGCGTTGCACTTTGAAGAGAAATCACCACCCTCGGGCCTACGGATTCCACTGAATATCCTTCTCTCAGGATTCTGTATCTGAAGGAACTAACGCCTAAACCAGGAGTTGTACGTCCTTGAGACAAACAAATGTAACACCTCGGTGTTGCACTTTGAAGAGAAATCACCACCCTCGGGCCTACGGATTCCACTGAATATCCTTCTCTCAGGATTCTGTATCTGAAGGAACTAACGCCTAAACCAGGAGTTGTACGTCCTTGAGACAAACAAATGTAACACCTCGGTGTTGCACTTTGAAGAGAAATCACCACCCTCGGGCCTACGGATTCCACTGAATATCCTTCTCTCAGGATTCTGTATCTGAAGGAACTAACGCCTAAACCAGGAGTTGTACGTCCTTGAGACAAACAAATGTAACACCTCGGCGTTGCACTTTGAAGAGAAATCACCACCCTCGGGCCTACGGATTCCACTGAATATCCTTCTCTCAGGATTCTGTATCTGAAGGAACTAACGCCTAAACCAGGAGTTGTACGTCCTTGAGACAAACAAATGTAACACCTCGGTGTTGCACTTTGAAGAGAAATCACCACCCTCGGGCCTACGGATTCCACTGAATATCCTTCTCTCAGGATTCTGTATCTGAAGGAACTAACGCCTAAACCAGGAGTTGTACGTCCTTGAGACAAACAAATGTAACACCTCGGTGTTGCACTTTGAAGAGAAATCACCACCCTCGGGCCTACGGATTCCACTGAATATCCTTCTCTCAGGATTCTGTATCTGAAGGAACTAACGCCTAAACCAGGAGTTGTACGTCCTTGAGACAAACAAATATAACACCTCGGTGTTGCACTTTGAAGAGAAATCACCACCCTCGGGCCTACGGATTCCACTGAATATCCTTCTCTCAGGATTCTGTATCTGAAGGAACTAACGCCTAAACCAGGAGTTGTACGTCCTTGAGACAAACAAATGTAACACCTCGGTGTTGCATTTTGAAGAGAAATCACCACCCTCGGGCCTACGGATTCCACTGAATATCCTTCTCTCAGGATTCTGTAACTGAAGGAACTAACGCCTAAACCAGGAGTTGTACGTCCTTGAGACAAACAAATGTAACACCTCGGTGTTGCACTTGAAGAGAAATCACCACCCTCGGGCCTACGGATTCCACTGAATATCCTTCTCTCAGGATTCTGTGATTGCCACTCCTATTGGGAACAGACAAACTGTTGTGATCATCTTGTAGAAGAATTCTTCCAGAAAATTTGCAATTCACTGGGGAGGAGATTAGACATGGTTTCTCAACTAATCTGCTGGGGAGACAATTTACCACCCGACTTGCTTTGAAAAGAGGTCAAACTGCCTTTCTTGTGCTTAAGTGACCAAAACCAGTATTCTGCGGGGAGAAACCTTTGAACTTTCTTTATGTATGCATGGTTATCATGATTATTTATGCATGAAATGAAATGCATGATTAATGTATGTGATGACATGAAATGACTGTGTGCTATTGGAAATTGGGTTTCAACATGGGTGTTAATGAACATTGGGTTTTATCTGGGTTCCATTGAATATTGGATTTTGAGTAGGTGCCAATAATGATTGGTCCTCGAGGGTGTGCCAATAATCATTGGACTTTGAAGGTGTTCGCCAATAATCATTGGACTTTGAAGGTGTTTTCCAATGATCATTGGATTTAAAAGGTGTTTGCCAATAATCATTGGACTTTGAAGGTGTGCCAATAATCATTGGACTTTAACTTTGTGCCAATAATCATTGGACTTTGAAGGTGTTTGCCAATAATCATTGGACTTTAACTTTGTGCCAATAATCATTGGACTTTGAAGGTGTTTGCCAATAATCATTGGACTTTGAAGGTGTGCCAATAATCATTGGACTTTAAAGGTGTTTGCCAATAATCATTGGACTTTAAAGGTGTGCCAATAATCATTGAACTTTGAAGGTGTTTGCCAATAATCATTGGACTTTAAAGGTGTGCCAATAATCATTGGACTTTAAGGGTGGCAATGCAAGGTTAGGTTCTTGATTGTGGAAGTTTGATTTGGCTATTTTGTTTTTTCTGAGTCATTGGTCTTGTGGTATGGGGCATACCTGATGCTTGAATGACGTGATCAATGCATGCTAATGATTTACATGAATGAAATGACATGACTAATGCATGACGCTTATTTGCATGAATGAAATGACATGACTAATGCATGGCGCTTATTTGCATGAATGAAATGACATGACTAATGCATGACGATGACTGATGCATGACAATTATTTGCATGAATGAAATGACATGGCTAATGCATGACAATGATTAGTACCCCTATGGAGGGTGGGAGTGTTTCGGGTATCAAGGCTTTTTATGGAATGATGGTTTGAAGTTAATTCCCGACACCAGTTCCGGACTTAATGGCTGCAGACGTCTTCGCTTGAGTAGCTTGAAGGTATAGGGAGAACCTGCCCCCGTGTATCTTATCTTGTCCCAGTCTGTTGGGCATCTGAAGTATTTGGCTTTCTTCTTGATTTTTGGCCAACTTACTGATATTGGTTCTCCCTCTCTGAGAGGTGTGCCCCTAGATTGAGCCATTCTGAAACATGATTGGCTGGGCCAACAGGATCCTCATGTGATCTGCCCCTAGTCATCAGAGTTTGCTTTTGATTGGCAGAACCCCAAGATGACTTGCCCCTGATTAGGAGTGTCTTGATCTGATTTGTTAGGTCCATGAAAACTGAGTTCCGATACCGCTTTCCATGATGCGATCTTAGGATACTCAATCCATGCCGAATGACCTTTCTAAGGGATGTGCCTCATGATTAAGTGAGGTCTTGAGATAGCTGCCCCAGATTAGTCCAATGTTCTTCTTGATTGTTTGGTAACAGCTCAGAGTTGGAACTTCCTTATTGTCAAGTGCAGACTTGCAGATAAACCTGTCTGTTTGGAATAGTAATTCTAATGCAATTTTAATGCAGCTTTTGAAATTGAGATGATATTTATGTACAATGAATGTATATTGTGGAAGATGGTGAGAGAGTAAGATATTAACAAAAGATTTTTGGGAGTCAGGTTAACGCAACCTTGCTACAGTATGCTTTCAAGCTAAACCTTGCTTCAATTAGGTCTTTTGAAGGTTGTAACGTGGCCTGGTTCACGGTTTATGAATAAAAGGATATAAGGCTCAAAGTTTGATTTTATCCCATCCCATTCTTCGTGATGATCTTCAGCCCTAAGTTCAATTAACTCAACTCATGAATTCAAGTACTAAGATGTTTTTAGGATTGTCATTGTGAGTATATGATGGCTCGGGAACCGAGGATGTGTTTCCTTTTTTTGCGCGGCAGTCACATTGCCTTTTGTTTTGATCACATGATTTTGTTTTATCGTGAGTCTTGGTGACCTTCGCTTTTTGCATTTTTTCATTTTTCAATCCCTAACTTTTGCCTAGACTATTCTTTTGCATTTTTAGTCTAGCGGGATACCCTAATTTTTGCCTAAGCCATTTTGAGATTTGGACTTAGCGGGCTTTTCTTTCTTTTTTTTTTTTTTTTTTTTTTTTTTGTATTTTGTTTGGCGAATTGTGACTGCCTTGGTAATGGGTGATGAGGAACACCTTATTGATTTTTTTGCTTTTCTCTTTAAACTCGAACGCATGGTCGAATTAATTGAACACTACCCTGCCCCGGGTTAAAATTGCGGGTTTTTTCATACAGAAAGAAACACCAACTTCTAGGCTCAAAGGGGTTGACTACGGATTATCTCCCTTATTTCTCCGGTGTTTGGGGATTTGAAACAATGCCTTACATCATCAGCAAAGTCTTATCCGAAAGCATACTGTAGCATCTTGGTCTTTTGTTTTTTCATCATCCTCTCTCCAATCTTTGTTCAAACAGAAATGATAAAGAAAGAAATGAGATGAGGATTATTGATATATATTTTTTGCTTTTGTGAAGAGTAAGAAAGAAAAGTGAATGGACATGAAAGAATGGATTCAAAACATGCATTATTATTTCATTAAGATTACTATTGCAAACAAACAAAGTTTAAATGCTAATAAAACTTATCAAACAAGGAAATTAAAACAGGACAGCCTAAAGATAATTTCATGGCCTGATTCAATCCTTGAACTCTTGATCTGGCATCCTCATAAGGGTCTGCAAGACCGGACAACCGATTATCCTTCCCAATTGGACTCTCCCTCTTTGACAATTAACAGTTTCTGATCCATGAGTTCTTGAACCTTGTATTTGAAGGCCCTGCAGTTGTCAATAGTGTGTCCTTCTGCACCAAGATGGAACTCACATTTCGCCTTGGGATCATACCAAACAGGAAATGGCACAGTCATTGGCCTTAAAGCTCTTGGGGTAACCATCCCATTGTGCACCAGAAATGACAAAAGTTGACTGTAGGGTATCGGGATGGGATCAAAGACCTTTTAAACTCTTTGCTGAGGCTGATGTTGCTCTTGCCAGAAGAGGCGGATGTTGCTCTTTGATGAGAGGCTGATGTTGCTCTTTGATGAGAGGCTGATGTTGCTCTTTGATGAGAGGCTGATGTTGCTCTTGCCGGAAGAGGCTGATGTTGCTCTATGAGGAGAGGCTGAGGTTAAGGTTGCTTTATGAGAAAAGGCTGAGGTTGCTCTATGAGGAGAGGCTGAGGTTGTGGTTGCTTTATGAGAAAAGGCTGAGATTGCTCTATGAGGAGAGGCTGTGATTGTGGTTGCTTTATGAGAAAAGGCTGATGTTGCTCTTTGAGGGGAGGCTGATGTTGAGGCTGAACAACTGTTGGATACTGATGATTGAAGCATGGGGTGCGAGCAGACACCGTTGAGCGAGAGTGAGGTGGACTGACATTGTTGGGCAAGAATGATTCCGTCATCCTTATCTTGTCCTCTATTGCCTTGAACCTTTGGCGAGTCTCCTCACTCGGGGATACAACAAATTTTCCCTTAACGTTATCACCTTGATGAGTGTTCTTGGAGTCCTCTAGACTTCGAGGCATAGCAAACCCGGGTTGGACTTGATGAGTTCTTGGCTGGCCAACCATGAATTCGGTGTTAGTGGCCATTGGCTCTTGGGTGACTTGAGCAACTGTGGAAGTATATCTGGACGATGAGCTGAATGGAGGCCATACCACTTTTGTCAATGGGGAATCAATTGGAGGATTTGCCCCTACTGTTGCAGGGTCCACTCTTGAAGAAAGACTGAGACTAGTTAATATTTCCAAAACACGGTCCAACTTATCAGTTACTTGGTCCACATCGCCTTTCAAGGCATCAATCTGCTTCTGTATGTTTTCCATAATTCTCTTGAAGTGTTTGGAGTCCGATATCAGTGTCGGGAATGAAGCTGTTGATGTGAACGGGTGGAGATGAGATAATGATTTTGTGTATGAATGCAAATGCATGTAAAAGTTTTTTATGCTTTATCATTTTTTGAAATGTTATGCAAAAAATATTTTTGTATGAATTAATGCATGAGTGCATGGGTGCATGAGTGCACTTTCGTAGCAGAGCCTGTCGCGCTGAAGCAGAGGTTCAATTATTATTTCTGAGGTCGAAAGGCTCAAAGTTACCTGCAACCCATCCCTCTCACATGTTGTTCTAGGTTTGATATGGTTAAATCACGGATTGCCCCTTTGGAAACGATGTCGCTATTGCAAAGCTCACGACAAACGCGTCCAAAAGGGAATCTCCTCTAGGGTTCTAAACAGAGGTCCCTAATAACGAGGTTTGGTTCTAGACCGGTAAAAAGGTCCCTAAGGTCATGGACCCAACAAGAAAACATCAGCGCTCGCTAGTCAAATGTCTAGGAACCCAACACTTTCAAGAGGATCTACCTTAGGCGGGGCGATTATGTCAGCGCTCGCTAGTCAAATGTCTAGGAGCCCAACATAACAACCCCTAACTTAACTTAAGCTTTTCTCAAGCTCGGGTGTAGAGCTGCTCAAAGTAACCATGCCGCAAGGGCAAAAAGAAAAAAAGAAGGAGTAGAAGAAGAGAAACAGCCAACCAAGCAGATATAATTGACAGAAGATAAAAGATAAAGGCAAGATATTGCAAACCTGGCAAAACAAACAAACAAACAAACCAACTAAACTGGGCTTAACTCTCTATAGTCCCCAGTGAAGTCGCCAGCTGTAGCGGGCTGGAAAATCACTTCCACTTTTCATACAATGAAGTCGCCATCGACGTTTATTTATCCCGCGAGGGGAAAGGAAAATATCGCGAAAACCTTGGTTTAGGTTCGGGAGTTGGTTATGCGAGAGGAAGGTGTTAGCACCCCTCGCATCCATCGTACTCGATGGGAACCGTTTAGGTGGTTTGGGTTTGTCTGCGTAGGTTTGAAATAGATTGCCTTTTATCTCTTACTGAATCTCTACCTCGCTTCCAAAATAAATTAAAAAAAGGTTTTTATTAGTTGAGTTTGACGGTTGTAGGAGCCCGCTCCTACGTATTCCCGGGTGCAATGGGAAACTCAAAACTCACGTAGTTCTGGTAAAAAATTGTTTGTGTGGTTGGTTGATTTTAGTGGATAACGTTTATTTCGTATTCCGCTGACACAACGACGCTTGCATGCTCTAATCAGAGGCTTAAGCTGTGTGTGTGTCAGAGGAGTAGATAAAACGTGTACCCATTGAAAAAGAGAGTTGAATAACGGATGTTGCTTATTTCGCATTCCGCTGATACAACGACGCTTGTATGCTCTAATCAGAGGCTTAAGCTGTGTATGTGTCAGAGGAATGGATAAAGCGTATATCCATGTTTTTCTGAAAAGAAGTTTAAGTGTGTGGGGTTAAGTTTTAACGCTTAATTAAGATGAGAACAACTTGCGACCACTAGTCAAATGTCTAGGATCCAAGTCATCCGGAGCGGAAAGAAGCAAATGCTAAATTCCCCCTTTTTCATCTTTGTTATTATGAAAGTCTTGATTTAATTTGATTAAGAAAGTGTTCCAAAAGGAAAAGACGAAGATTGATTTATTTTAGAGTTTTATTAAGATGAGAACAACTTGCCATCACTAGTCAAATGTCTAGGATCCAAGTCATCCGGAGCGGAAAGAAGCAAATGCTAAGTTCCCCCTTTTTCATCCCTTATTGCAAAGAGTTTGATTAATTTAATTATGAAAAGTCAAGTTCAAAGACAAGGATATAAAATAGTGTGCAAAATTAAATAACGATGACAATTGATATAATAACAATGCGACAATTAAGTGTGAATGAATGCAAGTATTCAAATGAAAATGCATGAATCAACATGATATAGTTTAATATGCATGAATGAATCAAGAATGAATGAGAGTTGATGATGCATAATTAAATAAAAATGCATAAGCTAAAGTAACGTACAATGAATTAAATAACATAAACATGCTAAATTAAATCAAAGTAAATGAGATGAGTTAGAATGAATTGAAATAATGCTAAAGAGTTGAAGACAAGCATAAGAAACAAAAATAAGCAATTAATCATGATTAAGCACTTAAGTAAATAAGCTAAAAAGCTAGAAAAATGATTAAACAACAAGCTAAGGGAAGCATGAACATAATCTGAAATCAAACATGATATGAGCAAAGCAAAATGGTCCAGTAAGCTAAAAAGCTCAAGCACCAAATAAGTGCTTATGAAAATAAGCTGAAAAGTGATTAAATAAGCTAAAAAGCTAAAGAATAACTTAAAAGCAAAAATAAATGCTCAAATGAGACAAACAGGAATCACACATGATTTAAGCATAACCAAATGGTCCAAGAAGCTAAACAGCTTAAGCACCAAATAAGTGCTTATGAAAATAAGCTAAAAAGTGATTAAATAAGCTAAAAAGCTAAAGAATAACTTAAAAGCAAAAATAAATGCTCAAATGAGACAAACAGGAATCACACATGATTTAAGCATAACCAAATGGTCCAAGAAGCTAAACAGCTTAAGCACCAAATAAGTGCTTATGAAAATAAGCTAAAAAGTGATTAAATAAGCTAAAAAGCTAAACAATAAGCTAAAAAGCTAAAATAAAGAACTCAAAAATGGAGAGCAAAATTTAAGCATAGCAAAGTGACTAAAATAGCTTAAATAAGCTATTAGCCACTTAAGTGCTTTTGAAAATAAGCTGAAAAACAATTAAAATTAATTTAAGCTGATGGGGTGCAGAAAGTAAAGGGAGGGTGGTGCAGAAAGTAGATCTGGGCCAGAAGGCCCAGTCCACGCCAGAGTCAACAAACAAAAACGGAAGTCAGCCCAAAAATATTCCAGTGTGGTATGCAAAAGAGGTGTACGATTACATACCTCAGATCTAGTGCGTCCAGATCAATCAGAGGGCCATGATTCAAACCCAATCATGAAGTAATTCTGAGCTTCGCAGGAGATGGGGTCTACGGTGGAACGCGAGTTGTGGCACGCCAGATCCCTTCGTTAAACGATCCAACGGACGCGGCTTAAGCTGTTGATCCAACGGACGCGTTTTAAAGTAAAGATCCAACGGACGGAGAACGATCAGGTGGTTTGAAGGATCATCGTGGGTCTTCTTCTTCCTCGTGAAGAACCCACCGTCGCCGGCGACGGTGGTTTGGCCGGAGCTTCAAAACGTCCACGAAAATGACAAGTGGGTATATGGTTTTGCTCAGAATTTTGCGTAGATCACGATTCTAATCTTAGTTTCCTCAGTAAATGCCTCAGTTGTGAGAAATAGTGAAGAAAAGTTTGGATGAAAAATTGGGAAAACACGATTTAAGTGAGATTACGTTCGATTGATGATGGGGAAAGGTTCCTGGTGTGATTTAATGATGAATGGTGTGGAAAAACGATAGAAACAGAGGCCAAAAGCTCCTACTCCATTCTCACATTTTTGGAGGCTTTTGAGGTTTGGACGTGGGGTTTCTGGGTCGTTTTGATTGCGATTTGAAGCTAGTATCACCTACTGGAAGTGTTTGGAAGCTTATGTGATCAAGAATTTGAAGTTTGGTGGTGGTTTTGATGGATTTTGGATTTTGAGAAAAAAGGGAAAAAATGGAGTTATTTGGAGGAGTGAGCTGCGCCGTTTTCTGTCTTGTCCTCTCTGCTAGGGCACTGAAATTGAGGTTTTATTTATATGGAAGGATTAGGTCAAGTGGCATTGTGGTTTGTGAGAGTGAGTGAGGGCAAAATGGAGTTTTGTTCTTGAGATATTTTGTACTATTTTGATTCTCTTTTTTTGTTTCAAAAAATGGTGATGAGTGGGATAGGAATAGAAGGATCTAGGTTTATGGTGAGGTGTAAGTGAGATGGGAAATTTTTGGTACCCTTTCTTTGATTCTTTTATCATTTTTTGAATTAAAACAAAAATAGAAATAATAAATAATAACAATAAAAATGCAAGAATAAAAACATGCATGAAGGAATTATGATTATGTGAAGTATTTATGGATAAAAAATGGAAAGAAAAAGGATTGATTTTGATGTTTTAAAAAGGTTTCTTGAAATGCAAGTAACTAATTAAAAATAAATAAATAAAGAAAATGTGAGGGCAAAATGGTAAAATTTTGTCTCTTATGATAATGCTAAGCCATAATCATGCAAGAAAAAATAGTTCCATGTGTTTTTGTGTCAACATTGATTTTTAAATTGAAAAAAAGGTTTTGTTGACTTATTTAGTCAAAGTGTTGACTTTTGGTCAAACTGTTGACTTTTTGATCAAAATGTTGACTTTCTTGACTTATGCAAAAGTGAGAGAAGTTATGGGTCAAAATTGGAACAAAAATGCATGAGGGGCAAAAATGGAAATAAAAAAAAAATGTAGGGGCAAAATTAGGGTATGACACCAGGAGAATCACCTAAGTTCGCACAATTATATATATATGACACAGCTAACGAGATATCAAACAGAATGGCAGCTGTCGGGTAACTTTGCTAGACTTGCATCAATGTCATGCTTATATCTATAGAATTCTATTGGTATATAATAGCAGCCTTTTTTTGCTTTTCAGGATGAAAGAAGACTCCAAGGCATTTAGATCTTCAATTGTTAAGGAAATAAGGGAAGCTCTTGACACTTGTGATAATCAATATGTTCATACATACAACGTGATTCGTGATACACTTCATTCACAGAATCCTCCTTCTATTAAGCTTAGAATATTTGGAAAGCAAGGACGTGATGGCAGGAGATATAATCTTCCAACTGCATCTGAGGTGGCAGCCTTGATTGTTGGTGACTTTGATGGTGAGAATCCTGAGAGGGATGTAATTGTTGAAACTCAATCTGGTCTTCTAAAGCGGATTTCTACATTTCAACCTTCTTACTGGCCATTGCAGTATCCTTTGTTGTTTCCAAGAGGAGATGATGGGTATAGAAGAGATATTGAGTTTAGAGACAACCCGAAGAAAGAATCCAGAAAGAGGAAGTTTATAACTCATTTGGAATGGATTGGGTATAGAATTCAGCAAAGGCATCTAGATGCCTCAACCATTGTTTTCTCAAGAAGACTTTTCCATCAATTTTTGGTTGACTCTTTTAGCACGATTGAATCTGCACGATTGAAGTACTTAAAAGACCATCAAAAAGATCTCAGAGCTGATATGTACAAAGGACTTACTGAAGCAATACTTCGAGGAGATTTCGATGGATCTAATATCGGAAAGCGAGTTGTTTTGCCCGCAAGTTTTGTGGGAGGAGCCATATATATGATACAAAATTACCAAGATGCCATGGCTATATGTTATTGGGCTGGATATCCCGATTTATTTATCACATTCACTTGCAACCATAAATGGCCTGAGGTTGTTGATTTTTTTAAAGCGCATCGGTTGTCACCTTCTGACCGGCCTGACCTGGTGAGTCGGCTGTTCAAAATTAAACTCGATCAGCTCATAAAAGATATCAAGAAAGGGCACATTTTTGGCCAAGTTCAAGCAGGTATGGCACTATTACTTTTGGTGATCTCATCCATATCATACTGATTTATTTTTATAGATTATCGAGTTGTTCATACCAACTTTGTTGTGATGCAGTTGTTTATACGATCGAGTTTCAAAAGAGAGGGCTTCCTCATGCCCATATATTAGTTTTCTTGAAAGCAAAGTCTAAAATTGCTCAGCCTCAAAATATTGATAACATAATATCTGCAGAGATCCCAGATAAAGATAGGGAGCCTGAGCTATTTCAGATTGTTAAATCTCTCATGATACATGGTCCCTGTAGTATTCCAGGCACAAATTCTCCATGTATGCAGAAAGGAAGATGTACCAAATTTTATCATAAAAAGTTTGTTAATACTACAGTTATTGACCCTGAGGGTTATCCGGTGTATAGAAGAAGGGATAATGGGGTATGTATTAAAAAAGGAAAAGCATTTGCTGACAATAGGTTTGTTGTTTCATACAACAAATATCTGTTGTTAAAATATAATGCTCATATCAATGTGGAATGGTGCAATCAATCACGGTCCATCAAGTATTTGTTTAAATATGTCAACAAAGGACATGACCGGGTAACTGCTGGATTTTATCATAATTCCAACAATAAGGATAGCCCTCAGCCTTTGGATGAGATAAAAATGTATTATGATTGTAGATATTTATCTGCATGTGAAGCTGTTTGGAGGATCTTTGTTTTTGATGTCAACTATAGAGATCCTTCGGTTGAAAGATTGGATTTCCATGTTGAAAATGAACAATCCATCATTTTCCCTGATGATGCTTCTATAGAAGACATTGTGTCTAAGCCATATGCTCAACGGACAAAATTTTTATCTTGGATGGAAGCAAACAAAAAGTATCCATATGCACGAGAGCTCACATATGCTGAATTTCCTACAAAATTCGTGTGGAAAAAGGATACGCGGGAATGGCAACCACGGAAGCAAGGCTTCTCCATTGGAAGACTCCACTATGTTCCTCCTGGGTCTGGTCCAAAGTTTTATCTCAGGACCTTGTGTCATACCCTAATTTTGCCCCATGATTTTTACCACAATTTTGCATTTTTTAGAAAAGTCAACAAAAGTCAACCTTTGACTAAAAAGTCAACAAAGTCAATTTTTAATTGAAAAAGTCAAAGTTGGCACAAAAATAAATGGAGTCATTTTTTTGCATGGCATGATCATAAAGGGCCATATTTACCATTTTGCCCTTCCATTATATTTTATTTTCTTATTTATTATTTATTTTTAGTTAGTTACTTGCATTTCAAGAAACCTTTTTAACATCAAATTTAAATCCTTTTTTTCTCATTTTTAATCCATAATCATTTTGCATAATCACATTTCATCATCATGCATATTTTTATTTTGCATATTTATTTTTATTTTATTATTTCATGTGTTATTTTAATTTGTTATTTGTTCCCAAAAATCTTGGAAAATTCACAAAAAATATTTAATCCTCAACACATCATCATCCTTATCATTAGAGGCCTAGAACCTTCTTTTTCTTACACCTCACCATAGTACAACAAAATTCCACATTATCCATACCAAAAAAAATCACAAAAAATCAATCATTTGTACTATGTCCATTCTACCCTCATTCTCATTGATTCTAACCTAATTCCAATCATATATAAGCCTTCATCAAGCCTCAGCTGCGCAGCCAGAGAACCCTAGAGGGGAAAATCAGAACCAAATCATCCAAAATTCATCCCTTTTCCTCTCTTTTC
Organism: Trifolium repens; assembly: GCA_030408175.1. Taxonomy (NCBI): domain Eukaryota; kingdom Viridiplantae; phylum Streptophyta; class Magnoliopsida; order Fabales; family Fabaceae; genus Trifolium; species Trifolium repens. Next base: position 42,016,608 of record CP125850.1, on the reverse strand, counting down.
TCAAAAATTCAAAATCAATTAAAACCACTTCTAACCTTCAATTTCTTCATCAAAACAGCTTCCAAACACTTCCAGTAGAATATACTAGTGCCAAATCGCAATCAAAACCATCCAGAAACACCATAACCAAACCTAAAAAAGGCTTGAAACCAAAGGTAATGGACTGAGAGTTACAGAGATCCTTTGGACTTGATTTTTGCTTCCCTGTATTCGCCAGGACCCCATGAAGCTTAATCCATGGTTAATTTGAACCAATTTGTACTGCATCGTATTTTTCCATTTCTGTATTCGTTTGGTTTTTGCTTCGTGTTTGCTTTTGCAGGTCCGATTTCAAGAAACTAAGCACGGATTCGTGATCCTTGCGAAATTTCGAGCAAGATAGACTACCCCCTTGCCTGAATCGACACTGTTTGGATTCTCCGGCGACCGGACCACCGTGAAGGACCGACGAGCTTCACCGGAGAAGATGAAGATCTTCAACCTAAACACAGATTCAACCCTGGCCGTTCGATAGCGCGCGCGCAAATGGACGCTCCAGAATTAGATCGTTTCTTTTAAATCATGCGCGTTGGATCAATCCGTCATCTCAGGTTTTAAAATCTTATCGCGTACCCCTTTCCTTAACCGCATATGATTTGTTTTTTTGTTGACTGCTGTTGTTTTGTTGACTCTGGCGTGGACTGGGCTTTCTGGCCCAGATCTACTATCTGCACCACTCCCTTTACTTTCTGCACCCCCTCAGCTTAAATTAATTTTAATTGATTTTCAGCTTATTTTCAAAAGCACTTAAGTGGCTAATAGCTTATTTAAGCTATTTTAGTCACTTTGCTATGCTTAAATTTTGCTCTCCATTTTTGAGTTCTTTATTTTAGCTTTTTAGCTTATTGTTTGGCTTTTTAGCTTATTTAATCACTTTTTAGCTTATTTTCATAAGCACTTATTTGGTGCTTAAGCTGTTTAGCTTCTTGGACCATTTGGTTATGCTTAAATCATGTGTGATTCTTGTTTGTCTCATTTGAGCATTTATTTTTGCTTTTAAGTTGTTCTTTAGCTTTTTAGCTTATTTAATCACTTTTTAGCTTATTTTCATAAGCACTTATTTGGTGCTTAAGCTGTTTAGCTTCTTGGACCATTTGGTTATGCTTAAATCATGTGTGATCCCTGTTTGTCTCATTTGAGCATTTATTTTTGCTTTTAAGTTATTCTTTAGCTTTTTAGCTTATTTAATCATTTTTTAGCTTATTTTCATAAGCGCTTATTTGGTGTTTGAGCTTTTTATCTTACTGGACTATTTTGCTTTGCTCATATCATGTTTGATTTCAGATTATGTTCATGCTTTCCTTAGCTTGTTGTTTAATCACTTTTCTAGCTTTTTAGCTTATTTACTTAAGTGCTTAATTATGATTAATTGCTTATTCTTATTTCTTATGCTTGTCTTCAGCTCTTTAGCTTCATTTCAATTCATTCTAACTCATCTCATTTACCTTGATTTAATTTAGCATGTTTATGTTATTTAATTCATTGTACGTTACTTTAGCTTATGCATTTTTATTTAATTATGCATCATCAATTCTCATTCATTCTTGATTCATTCATGCATATTAAACTATATCATGTTGATTCATGCATTTTCATTTGAATACTTGCATTCATTCACATTTAATTGTCGCATTGTTATTATATCAATTGTCATTGTTATTTAATTTTGCTATTTTTATATCCTTGGACTTTGTTTTCATAATAAACTTAATCAAACTCTTTGCAATAATTAATGGGTGAAAAAGGGAGAATCTGGCATCTGCTTCTTTCTTCCCGAGTTGTCTTGGTAGCCGGTCATCTGACTAGTTCATTCAAGCAGCTCTCATTCTAAAACCAGTGTTAAAAACAACCAACATCCGTCTTTCTTTCAGACACTTTTTCTTCAATAACTTAACCAAAGATTTTCATAATAATGAATGAAAAAGGGAGAATCTGGCATCTGCTTCTTTCTTCCCCGGGTTGTCTCGGTAGCCGGTCATCTGACTAGTTCACTCGAGCTGCTCTCATTCCAAAAACAAGCGTTAAAACTTAACCTCACACACTTAAACTTCTTTTTCAAGAAAACATGGATATACGCTTTATCCATTCCTCTGACACATACACAGCTTAAGCCTCTGATTAGAGCATACAAGCATTGTTGTATCAGCGGAATGCGAAATAAGCAACATCCATTATTCAACTCTTTTTTTCAAGGGGTACACGTTTTATCTACTCCTCTGACACACACACAGCTTAAGCCTCTGATTAGAGCATACAAGCGTCGTTGTGTCAGCGGAATACGAAATAAGCGTTATCCACTAAAATCAACCAACCACACAAACATTTTTTACCAGAACTACGTGAGTTTTGAGTTTCCCATTGCACCGGGGAATACGTAGGAGCGGGCTCCTACAACCGTCAAACTCAACTAATAAAAACCCTTATTTTCTTTTAATTTATTTTGGAAACGAAGTAGAGATTAGATAAGATAAAAAGCAATTTAATTCAAACCTACGCAAACAAACCCCAAACCACCTAAACGGTTCCCATCGAGTACGATGGATGCGAGGGGTGCTAACACCTTCCTCTCGCATAACCAACTCCCGAACCTAAACCAAGGTTTTAGCGATATTTCCCTTTCCCCCTACGGGATAAATAAACGTCGATGGCGACTTCATTGTATGAAAAATGGAAGTGATTTTCCAGCCCGCTACAGCTGGCGACTTCACTGGGGACTCTTGAGAGTTAAGCCCAGTTTAGTTGGTTTGTTCGTTTGTTTGCTTTTTCAGGTTTGCAATATCTTGCCTTATCTTTTATTTTTCTGTCAATTATATCTGCTTGGATTGGTTGTTTCTCTTCTTCTACTCCTTCTTTTATTTTTCTTTTGCCCTTGTGGCGTGGTTACTGTGAGAAGCTCTATACCCGAGCTTGAGAAAAGCTTAGGCTAAGCTAGAGGTCTTTATGTTGGGTGACCGGTCATCTGACTAGTAACTCCGGCATAATCACCTCGCCTAGAGTAGATCCTCTTGGAGAGGTCAGGACATCGGTCAGCTGACTAGTGTCTCTGATGTTTTCTTGTTGGGTCCGTGACTCTAGGGACCTTTATTATCCGGTCTAGAACCAAACCTTGTTACTAGGGACCTCTGTTTAGAACCCGTGTCAAGGTTGCTCAACGGCCTTACCTAGATGAGATTTCCTTTTGGGCACGTTTGTCGTGAGCTTTGCAATAGCGACATCGTTTCCAAAGGGGTAATCCGTGATTCTAGGCACTTTGTCAAACCTAGAACAACATGTGAGAGGGATGGGTTACAGGTAACTTTGAACCTCTCGACTTCAGATATGTTAATTACACCTCTGCTTCACAGCAACAGAATCTGCGAATCTGCTACGAAGGTGCATCCATGCATCCATGCACTCATGCATTCATTCATAAAAAATTCATGAAAGAAATATTTTTGCATAACATTTGCATAAAAAATAAAATGATGAAGCATAAAAACTTTTGCATGCATTCACATTCATACAAAAGACCATTATCTCATCCTCACCTGTCCATTTCAACAGTCATATCCCCGGCACTGATATCGGACTCCAAACACTTCAAGAGAATTAGGGAAAACATACAGAAGCAGATTGATGCCTTGAAAGGCGATGTGGACCAAGTAACTGATAAGTTGGACCGTGTTTTGGAAATACTAGCTAGTCTCAGTCTTCCTTCAAGAGTGGACCCTGCAACAGTAGGGGCAAATCCTCCAATTGATTCCCCATTGACAAAAGTGGTATGACCTTCATTCAGCTCATCGTCCAGATATACTTCCACAGTTGCTCAAGTCACCCAAGAGCCAATGGCCACTAACACTGAATTCATGGTTGGCCAGCCAAGAACTCATCAAGTCCAACCCGGGTTTGCTATGCCTCGAAGTCTAGAGGACCCCAAGAACACTCATCAAGGTGATAACGTTAAGGGAAAATTTGTTGTATCCCCGAGTGAGGAGACTCGCCAAAGGTTCAAGGCAATAGAGGACAAGCTAAGGATGATGGAATCATTCTTGCCCAACAATGTCAGCCCACCACGCTCTCACTCTCACTCAATGGTGTTTGCTCGCACCCCATGCTTCAATCATCAGTATCCAACAGTTGTTCAACCTCAACAATTCCAAGGGTTTCCAAAGCAGGCAATACAGACACCTTTGAATCATTCCCAGTCAAGACAGTTTGCACAGGACCCAAGACGGCAACTGAATCTGCCAAAGGCCACTCGGGAAAAGAAATTTATTGATCCAATCCCAATGCCATGCAGTCAGCTCTTATCATATTTAGTGCACAATGGAATGATAACCCCAAGAGCTTTAAAGCCAATGTTTGCGCCATTCCCTAATTGGTATGATCCCAAAGCGAAATGTGAGTTTCATCTTGGGGCAGAAGGACATACTATTGATAACTGCAAGGCTTTCAAACACAAGGTTCAAGAGCTTATTGATAAGAAACTGTTGAGTTTCAAAGAGGGAGAGCCCAACCGTGAAGGATAATTCATTGTCAAGTCATGCAGACCCTTCTGAGTATGCTAGTTGAAGAGTTCAAGGATCGAATCAAGCCGTTGAATTTATCTTTAGGCTGTCATGTTTTAATAGCATTTCAACTTTGTTTGTTTGCAATAGTAATCTTAATGAAATAATAATGCATGTTTTGAATCCATTCTTTCATGTCCATTCACTTTTCTCTCTTCTACTTCACAAAAGCAAAATATATATCAATATTTCTCATTTCATTTCTTTCTTTATCATTTCTGTTTGAACAAAGATTGGAGAGAGGATGATGAAAAACGAAATAACCAAGTTGCTACAGTATGCTTTCAAATAGAACTTTGTTGATGATGTAAGGCATTGTTTCAAATCCCCAAACACCGGAGAAATAAGGGAGATAATCCGTAGTCACCCCCTTTGAGCCTAGAAGTTGGTGTTTCTTTCTATACGAAAAAACCCGCAATTTTAACCCGGGGCAGGGTAGTGTTCAGTTAATTCGACCATGCGTTCGAGTTTCAAGAGAAAAGCAAAACTCAATAAGGTATTCCTCATCCCTCATTACAAAGGCAGTCACAATTCGCCAAACAAAATCAAAAAGAAAGAGAAAGAAAAGCCCGCTAAGTCAAAACCTCAAAATGGCTTAGGCAAAAATTAGGGTATCCCGCTAGACTAAAAATGCAAAAGAATAGTCTAGGCAAAAGTTAGGGATTGGAAAAAATGAAAAAAGTGCAAAAAGCAAAAGTCACCAAGATTCATGACAAAACAAAATCATGTGACCAAAACAAAGGCCAATTTGACTGCCACAACAAAAAGGAAACACTTCATCGGCCTCCGAGCCATCATAACCTCACCATCACAATCCCAAAAACCTCTTGGGACTTGAACACATGAGTAGAGTTAGTTGAACATAGGGCTGAAGATCATCACGAAGAATGGGACGGGCTAAAATCAAACTTTGAGCCTTATATCCTTTTATTCAGAAACCGTGAACCAGGCCACGTTATAACCCTCAAAAGACCTAATTGAAGCAAGGTTTATTTTGAAAGCATACAGTAGCAAGGTTGCGTTAACCTGACTCCCAAAAATCTTTTGTTAATATCATACTCTCACACTTTCTTCCACAAATACATCCAATGTACATAAATATCATCTCAATCTCAACTTCAAAACTTGCATTAAAATTGCATTAGAATTACTATTCCAAACAAACAGGTTTATCTGCAAGTCAGCACTTGATAATAAGGAAGTTCCAACTTTGAGCTGTCATCAAGCAATCAAGAAGAACCTTGGACCAATCTGGGGCATCTATCTCAGAACTTCACTTAATCATGGGGCACATCCCTTAGAAAGGTCATTCGGCACAGACAGAGTGTCCTAAGGGCGCATCATGGAAAGCGGTATCCAAACTCAATTTTCAAGGACCTAACAAATCATGTCAAGACACTCCTAATCAAGGGCAAATCATCTCGGGATTCAGCCAATCAAGAGCAAACCCTTATGACTATGGGGTAGATCACCTGAAGATCCTGATGGCTCAGCAAAACATGTTCCAAGGATGGATCAATCTAGGGGCAAACCACCTTTGAGTACTGCCAATCAAGAACAAACTCTTGTGACTAGGGGCAGATTACTTGAAGACCCTGCCGAGTCGGTCGAACATGTCTCAGAATGGCTCAATCTAGGGGCACACCTCTCAGAGAGGGAGAACCAATATCAGTAAGTTAGCCGAGAGTCAAGGCAAAGCACTTCAAATGCCCAACAGACTGGGGCAAGACAATACACACATGGGCAGGTTCTCCCTACACTTTCAAGATACTCAAGCAAATCCTGATGAACATCTGCAACCATTGGATTCAGAATTGGTGTCGGGGATTAACTTCAAACCACCAATCCACAAAAAGCCTTGATACCCGATACACTCCCACCCTTCATAGGGGCATCAGTCATCGTTATGCATTAGTCATGTCATTTCATTCATGCAAATCAACGTCATGCATTAGTCATGTCATTTCATTCATGCAAATAAGCGTCATGCATTAGTCATGTCATTTCATTCATGTAAATCATTAGCATGCATTGATCACGTCATTTCATTCAAGCATCAGGTATGCCCCATACCACAAGACCAATGACTCAGAAAAAACCAAAAAGCCAAATCAAACATCCACAATCAAGAACCTAACCTTGCATTGACAATCCCAAAGTCCAATGATTATTGGCACACCTTCAAAGTCCAATGATTATTGGCAAACACCACTCAAAGTCCAATGATTATTGGCACACCTTCAAAGTCCAATGATTATTGGCAAACACCACTCAAAGTCCAATGATTATTGGCACACCTTCAAAGTCCAATGATTATTGGCAAACACCACTCAAAGTCCAATGATTATTGGCAAACACCCTTAAAGTCCAATGATTATTGGCGCACCTTCAAAGTCCAATGATTATTGGCAAACACCACCCAAAGTCCAATGATCATTGGCACAAAGTCAAAGTCCAATCATTATTGGCAAACACCCTTAAAGACCAATCATTATTGGCGTCTACTTAAAATACAATATTCAATGGAACCCAAATAAAACCCAGTGTTCATTAACACCCATGTTGAAACCCAACTTCATGCATCTTCATGCATCCATGCATATACATTCATGCATCACCATGCATCCATGAATAAACATTCAAAAGCCACGTGTCAAATCATGGACATAATTAAACACTGCATTAGTCTTGCATTTTTAGGCAATTAACAAGCATTCATCGCAAACATGCATAGGCAAAAGCAGATTTAAATATTCCTATTCAAGGAATAGCAGGGTTTGGTCACTCAGTTATCGAAAGAGGCAGTTTGATTTTTCTCCAACAAAGTGGTGGGTACATTATTCATCCAGCAGATCAACTAAAAGTCCCCTCCCCAGTGAATTGCAAACTCTGGAGGAATTCTGTTACAAAATGATCACAACAGTTTGCCCATCCCCAATAGGAAAGGCAATCCTACAGAATCCTGAGAGAAGGATATTCAGTGGAATCCGTAGGCCCGAGGGTGGTGATTTCTCTTCAAAGTGTAACACCGAGGTGTTACATTTGTCTCAAGGACGTACAACTCCTGGTTTAGGCGTTAGTTCCTTCAGATACAGAATCCTGAGAGAAGGATATTCAGTGGAATCCGTAGGCCCGAGGGTGGTGATTTCTCTTCAAAGTGCAACACCGAGGTGTTACATTTGTCTCAAGGACGTACAACTCCTGGTTTAGGCGTTAGTTCCTTCAGATACAGAATCCTGAGAGAAGGATATTCAGTGGAATCCGTAGGCCCGAGGGTGGTGATTTCTCTTCAAGTGCAACACCGAGGTGTTACATTTATTTGTCTCAAGGACGTACAACTCCTGGTTTAGGCGTTAGTTCCTTCAGATACAGAATCCTGAGAGAAGGATATTCAGTGGAATCCGTAGGCCCGAGGGTGGTGATTTCTCTTCAAAGTGCAACACCGAGGTGTTACATTTGTCTCAAGGACGTACAACTCCTGGTTTAGGCGTTAGTTCCTTCAGATACAGAATCCTGAGAGAAGGATATTCAGTGGAATCCGTAGGCCCGAGGGTGGTGATTTCTCTTCAAAGTGTAACACCGAGGTGTTACATTTGTCTCAAGGACGTACAACTCCTGGTTTAGGCGTTAGTTCCTTCAGATACAGAATCCTGAGAGAAGGATATTCAGTGGAATCCGTAGGCCCGAGGGTGGTGATTTCTCTTCAAGTGCAACACCGAGGTGTTACATTTGTTTTTCTCAAGGACGTACAACTCCTGGTTTAGGCGTTAGTTCCTTCAGATACAGAATCCTGAGAGAAGGATATTCAGTGGAATCCGTAGGCCCGAGGGTGGTGATTTCTCTTCAAGTGCAACACCGAGGTGTTACATTTATTTGTCTCAAGGACGTACAACTCCTGGTTTAGGCGTTAGTTCCTTCAGATACAGAATCCTGAGAGAAGGATATTCAGTGGAATCCGTAGGCCCGAGGGTGGTGATTTCTCTTCAAAGTGCAACACCGAGGTGTTACATTTGTCTCAAGGACGTACAACTCCTGGTTTAGGCGTTAGTTCCTTCAGATACAGAATCCTGAGAGAAGGATATTCAGTGGAATCCGTAGGCCCGAGGGTGGTGATTTCTCTTCAAAGTGTAACACCGAGGTGTTACATTTGTCTCAAGGACGTACAACTCCTGGTTTAGGCGTTAGTCCCTTCAGATACAGAATCCTGAGAGAAGGATATTCAGTGGAATCCGTAGGCCCGAGGGTGGTGATTTCTCTTCAAAGTGCAACACCGAGGTGTTACATTTGTCTCAAGGACGTACAACTCCTGGTTTAGGCGTTAGTTCCTTCAGATACAGAATCCTGAGAGAAGGATATTCAGTGGAATCCGTAGACCCGAGGGCGGTGATTCCTCTTCAACACTGAGGTGTTACATGTGTTTGTTTCAAGGACGTACAACTCCTGGTTTAGGCGTTAGCTCCTTCAGGTACAGAATCCTGGAATAAGGATACCAAGATACCAAGCAGGTTTACTCGTCTCTCTCATCATCACTCATGCTCCTGCAAAATTAGGGCATTCTGTATTTAATTATCTTTTACCGCAAGAATACGAATACCGAGGTTATCCGCATTCTTACGGTCCAAGCTAATTAAATAGGGGCAGCTGTCATACCCTAATTTTGCCCCATGATTTTTACCACAATTTTGCATTTTTTAGAAAAGTCAACAAAAGTCAACCTTTGACTAAAAAGTCAACAAAGTCAATTTTTAATTGAAAAAGTCAAAGTTGGCACAAAAATAAATGGAGTCATTTTTTTGCATGGCATGATCATAAAGGGCCATATTTACCATTTTGCCCTTCCATTATATTTTATTTTCTTATTTATTATTTATTTTTAGTTAGTTACTTGCATTTCAAGAAACCTTTTTAACATCAAATTTAAATCCTTTTTTTCTCATTTTTAATCCATAATCATTTTGCATAATCACATTTCATCATCATGCATATTTTTATTTTGCATATTTATTTTTATTTTATTATTTCATGTGTTATTTTAATTTGTTATTTGTTCCCAAAAATCTTGGAAAATTCACAAAAAATATTTAATCCTCAACACATCATCATCCTTATCATTAGAGGCCTAGAACCTTCTTTTTCTTACACCTCACCATAGTACAACAAAATTCCACATTATCCATACCAAAAAAAATCACAAAAAATCAATCATTTGTACTATGTCCATTCTACCCTCATTCTCATTGATTCTAACCTAATTCCAATCATATATAAGCCTTCATCAAGCCTCAGCTGCGCAGCCAGAGAACCCTAGAGGGGAAAATCAGAACCAAATCATCCAAAATTCATCCCTTTTCCTCTCTTTTCTCAAAAATTCAAAATCAATTAAAACCACTTCTAACCTTCAATTTCTTCATCAAAACAGCTTCCAAACACTTCCAGTAGAATATACTAGTGCCAAATCGCAATCAAAACCATCCAGAAACACCATAACCAAACCTAAAAAAGGCTTGAAACCAAAGGTAATGGACTGAGAGTTACAGAGATCCTTTGGACTTGATTTTTGCTTCCCTGTATTCGCCAGGACCCCATGAAGCTTAATCCATGGTTAATTTGAACCAATTTGTACTGCATCGTATTTTTCCATTTCTGTATTCGTTTGGTTTTTGCTTCGTGTTTGCTTTTGCAGGTCCGATTTCAAGAAACTAAGCACGGATTCGTGATCCTTGCGAAATTTCGAGCAAGATAGACTACCCCCTTGCCTGAATCGACACTGTTTGGATTCTCCGGCGACCGGACCACCGTGAAGGACCGACGAGCTTCACCGGAGAAGATGAAGATCTTCAACCTAAACACAGATTCAACCCTGGCCGTTCGATAGCGCGCGCGCAAATGGACGCTCCAGAATTAGATCGTTTCTTTTAAATCATGCGCGTTGGATCAATCCGTCATCTCAGGTTTTAAAATCTTATCGCGTACCCCTTTCCTTAACCGCATATGATTTGTTTTTTTGTTGACTGCTGTTGTTTTGTTGACTCTGGCGTGGACTGGGCTTTCTGGCCCAGATCTACTATCTGCACCACTCCCTTTACTTTCTGCACCCCCTCAGCTTAAATTAATTTTAATTGATTTTCAGCTTATTTTCAAAAGCACTTAAGTGGCTAATAGCTTATTTAAGCTATTTTAGTCACTTTGCTATGCTTAAATTTTGCTCTCCATTTTTGAGTTCTTTATTTTAGCTTTTTAGCTTATTGTTTGGCTTTTTAGCTTATTTAATCACTTTTTAGCTTATTTTCATAAGCACTTATTTGGTGCTTAAGCTGTTTAGCTTCTTGGACCATTTGGTTATGCTTAAATCATGTGTGATTCCTGTTTGTCTCATTTGAGCATTTATTTTTGCTTTTAAGTTGTTCTTTAGCTTTTTAGCTTATTTAATCACTTTTTAGCTTATTTTCATAAGCACTTATTTGGTGCTTAAGCTGTTTAGCTTCTTGGACCATTTGGTTATGCTTAAATCATGTGTGATCCCTGTTTGTCTCATTTGAGCATTTATTTTTGCTTTTAAGTTATTCTTTAGCTTTTTAGCTTATTTAATCATTTTTTAGCTTATTTTCATAAGCGCTTATTTGGTGTTTGAGCTTTTTATCTTACTGGACTATTTTGCTTTGCTCATATCATGTTTGATTTCAGATTATGTTCATGCTTTCCTTAGCTTGTTGTTTAATCACTTTTCTAGCTTTTTAGCTTATTTACTTAAGTGCTTAATTATGATTAATTGCTTATTCTTATTTCTTATGCTTGTCTTCAGCTCTTTAGCTTCATTTCAATTCATTCTAACTCATCTCATTTACCTTGATTTAATTTAGCATGTTTATGTTATTTAATTCATTGTACGTTACTTTAGCTTATGCATTTTTATTTAATTATGCATCATCAATTCTCATTCATTCTTGATTCATTCATGCATATTAAACTATATCATGTTGATTCATGCATTTTCATTTGAATACTTGCATTCATTCACATTTAATTGTCGCATTGTTATTATATCAATTGTCATTGTTATTTAATTTTGCTATTTTTATATCCTTGGACTTTGTTTTCATAATAAACTTAATCAAACTCTTTGCAATAATTAATGGGTGAAAAAGGGAGAATCTGGCATCTGCTTCTTTCTTCCCGAGTTGTCTTGGTAGCCGGTCATCTGACTAGTTCATTCAAGCAGCTCTCATTCTAAAACCAGTGTTAAAAACAACCAACATCCGTCTTTCTTTCAGACACTTTTTCTTCAATAACTTAACCAAAGATTTTCATAATAATGAATGAAAAAGGGAGAATCTGGCATCTGCTTCTTTCTTCCCCGGGTTGTCTCGGTAGCCGGTCATCTGACTAGTTCACTCGAGCTGCTCTCATTCCAAAAACAAGCGTTAAAACTTAACCTCACACACTTAAACTTCTTTTTCAAGAAAACATGGATATACGCTTTATCCATTCCTCTGACACATACACAGCTTAAGCCTCTGATTAGAGCATACAAGCATTGTTGTATCAGCGGAATGCGAAATAAGCAACATCCATTATTCAACTCTTTTTTTCAAGGGGTACACGTTTTATCTACTCCTCTGACACACACACAGCTTAAGCCTCTGATTAGAGCATACAAGCGTCGTTGTGTCAGCGGAATACGAAATAAGCGTTATCCACTAAAATCAACCAACCACACAAACATTTTTTACCAGAACTACGTGAGTTTTGAGTTTCCCATTGCACCGGGGAATACGTAGGAGCGGGCTCCTACAACCGTCAAACTCAACTAATAAAAACCCTTATTTTCTTTTAATTTATTTTGGAAACGAAGTAGAGATTAGATAAGATAAAAAGCAATTTAATTCAAACCTACGCAAACAAACCCCAAACCACCTAAACGGTTCCCATCGAGTACGATGGATGCGAGGGGTGCTAACACCTTCCTCTCGCATAACCAACTCCCGAACCTAAACCAAGGTTTTAGCGATATTTCCCTTTCCCCCTACGGGATAAATAAACGTCGATGGCGACTTCATTGTATGAAAAATGGAAGTGATTTTCCAGCCCGCTACACCTTGCTTGGATATGCTCGAGGTGTTACATCTTTCAATGATCTCATGACCGTTAACGGAACTAAATACAACAATTACAAGGATGTTTGCTTTGCATTAGGCTTGATGGATGATGACCGGGAGTTTATCCAAGCAATTAAAGAAGCCAGTTTCTGGGGAAGTGGATTCTATCTTCGTAATTTATTTGCAGCTCTCCTACTCTCTGATCAATTGCATCAACCAGGGACTGTGTGGAACAATACCTGGGAGGAATTAAGCGATGATATTCAGCGAAAGCAACGACGCATACACTGTGTACCCGGTAAATTATTTTTTTGCCTGTTTTTCATTCCATTTTGATTAGAGTAGAAGTTGTTTACAGTCTCAATTTTTGCAGACCTGGTCTTAACTCCTGAACAGCTTCAAAACTATGCTTTGGCTGAAATCGAGACAGTGTTGCAATGTGGTGGCAAAAGCTTGAAGGATTATACCGGCATGCCTCAAGCAGATGTTGGCTTATTGCGTGATGTGGGAAATAGAATGATATATGATGAACTAAATTACGATAGGTTGTCGTTATCCAGAGAACACAATACATTGATGTCCACTATGACTCTTGAGCAAAAAAAAATCTATGACACAATTATGGCAAGAATTAACAACAGGAGCCCAGGTTTCTTCTTTTTGTATGGCTACAGCGGTACTGGGAAAACATATATTTGGAGGGCATTGTCCGCTGCATTACGGTCAAAAAGAGAGATTGTTCTCACAGTTGCATCAAGTGGCATTGCTGCTTTGCTGATTCCTGGCGGAAGAACAGCCCATTCACGTTTCTCCATTCCTATCAATATTGATGAATATTCAACCTGTGAGATAGGCCCTAAAGACCCATCAGCAGAGCTAATACGGCGTGCAAAACTCATTATATGGGATGAGGCACCAATGATGCACAGACACTGCTTCGAGGCTGTTGATCGTACTTTCAAAGATATAATGAAAGATAAGAGTTATCCGTTTGGCGGAAAGGTTGTTGTGCTCGGTGGTGATTTTCGGCAAATACTTCCTGTTATACCTAAAGGAACAAGACATGAGATTGTGAAAGCAACTATTAATTCTTCTCCTTTGTGGAGTCAGTGTGAAGTACTTACATTAACAACTAACATGAGATTGCTGTCAGGATGCACATGTGCTGATCTAGAGGAAAGACGGCGTTTTTCTGAATGGATTTTGGGCATCGGAGAAGGGAGCATTGGAGATGCGGATGATGATTATATCAAAGTGCAAATGCCCCATGATTTATTAATTCCATCTACTGGTGATCCAATGACAGATATAGTCAAAACCACCTATCCAGATTTGTTACATAACATGCACGACCATTCATTCTTCTGCAATCGAGCAATCTTGGCACCTAAGAATGCAATTGTCGATTCAGTCAATGAATACATTATGGACCGTATCCCAGGTGAAGAGAAAACCTACCTTAGCTATGACTCTCCATGCACTTCTGAGACAGGCATCGACAGTCCAGATGATGTGCACACGCCTGAATTTCTAAACACCATTGTTTCATCTGGACTTCCTAACCACAGATTACGATTGAAAATCGGTTCCCCAGTAATGTTGATGAGAAACATGATTCAGACTTCCGGATTGTGCAACGGTACAAGGTTGATAGTTACAAGGCTAGGAACTTATGTGGTTGAAGCAAGGATAATATCTGGCAGTAATATTGGTGATAAAGTCTTTATTCCAAGATTGTCATTAGTTCCTTCAGACAAAAGATTGCCTTTCAAATTTCAATGCCGACAATTTCCACTTAGTGTCTCTTATGCTATGACAATAAACAAAAGCCAAGGCCAATCCATTGCCCATGTTGGACTATATCTTCCTCAATCTGTCTTCTCCCATGGGCAACTGTATGTTGCACTGTCTAGAGTTACCTCGAAGGAAGGTTTACGGATATTGATTACGGATAGTGATGACAAAAATACAGATGAAACAGACAATGTAGTTTATAAAGAAGTATTTCGCAATCTTGTGTAATTTATATTATACTCAATATTATGATCAGTTAACTCGGTGTGTATTAATTTATTTATTAACAACATTGCACTTCCTATTTCAATACTAAATTAGAATCATGCATCCATTTAACTCTTAGGATCAAATACAACTACACACAGTTATTCCTTAATAAACTGACATTTACAAAGCCAACAAATAACAATCAATTAATGGCCTCCCCCATAGACCAATAAAAATACATGCAAATTATCACTACAGTTAAAAGAATAGAATAACAACTGTCCACCCTCTTGCACTATTCCCATTCCATTTAATGAATTGTTCTCTTATCTCTAAATAAAATCTACCTTCTGTTCACACCACTATTCTCCAAATTATCATGATGTCTACTGCTCGGAGCATAATGAATTTTGTTGCTCAAGCTGCTGATGATTACGATATCACAACCAACACGGACACTCTATCTAATTTAACAGGTGAAGTCCTTGATCTTTTAATAATTTTTGCTCTTTTGGCTGATCTATGCATTTCATAATTTTTCTTACATATATCCTCAGTATGTGTTACTAACCAACATTGCTTCAACTTTTCTTGCAAAACTCCAAATATAAAATTCATGCAACTTGATCTGTGAGCTATTGATTTGCAAATTTTCTATTAGTCATCATCTGTTGTTTATTTATTTCATTTGTATAGAAATACATCCCACTGTCCAATCTTACTGTGCGTTAGATTTGTTGTTTTCTTACATATATCATCAGTATGTGTTACTAATCAAGATTGTTTCAACTATGCTTGCAAAACTCCAAATATAAAATGCATGCAGTTTTATCTTTGAGCTCTTGATTTGCAAAATTTATTTCATTTGTATAGAAATACATCCCACTGTTCAATCTTACTATGCGTTAGATTTGTTGTTTTCTTACATATATCATCAGTATGTGTTACTAATCAAGATTGTTTCAACTATGCTTGCAAAACTCCAAATATAAAATGCATGCAGTTTTATCTTTGAGCTCTTGATTTGCAAATTTTCTATTACTCATTATCTGTTGTTTATTTATTTCATTGGTATAGAAATACATCCCACTGTCCAATCTTACTCCATCATGACAAAAACCTGCTTTGTCGAATTTGATCCAATGAATGTAAGCTACAAGCATCCTTGACAGTACTTTTACACAATTGATATTTCCAAATATGTGCCTAAAACTAATCAGTTCAAATATATTATAGCCCAAAGCAAAGTTGCCAGCATGCTTGGCAAGGGATATTGGTCCATACCTCAGCAACTATGTCATACTAGAGGATCCAAACAAAAATCAAATCGAAATCTCTGTTGAAAAAAGGAATTCAAAGATATATTTCGCTCACGGCTGGACCCGTTTAAGGCACTTCTACCGCCTTAATCCAGGGGCTTGGATCACTCTTCTATACATGAATCCTGCTCTTTTCAAGATAAAAGTTTGGAGAATAACTGGAGCTGAGGTAACATATCCTAAAATAGATCCCCCACAGAAACTACTGTTGCCTAAACAACACAATAAATGTTTCCCAAGCAGACCAGTAACTTACTTTGTATCTCCATCAAGGTTTATCCATACACTTGAAAAAACTCTGGATCCCTCCGATGTGGGATCAGGCATCCTGGTGAGTACTTTCTCCCATACTATATATATTCCACATCTACTTCTAACTATTAACTACTTCATATCACACCTAATCTATTGCCAAACTCACATACAGAAACTCTATTGGGATGGATTTTGCAAGCTCGCCCTGCCCAACGAAAATACTAATCTCACAATAGTTGACTGGCTAGGATATTCCTGGGACTGTCTTCTTGAAATCGAAGGACCTTCGCCTAAAACCTGCAACATTTCTGGCCAATGGCGCAATATGTGCAGAGCACGTAGGTTATCCGAAGGCGTCACTCTCAAATTTGGTGTCACAGAACATTCAAACAATAGTGTGGTACATCTAAAGATATCTCCTTTCATAGGCCTCCGAAGCACTTTAATTGCACCCACAAACTCGGAGACACATAAGGCTTTCTACCAAGCTGAATATTACTTTATGTTATAGACATCAGCTTTTAAGCTTGCTATCAACTTTTAGTCTTTGATGCTTTACTATGAGTCCAATAATCTTATCATGTTTATTTGCCATTTCTATCAACTTTTAGACTTTGATGCTTCACTATGAGTTCAATAATCTTATCATGTCTATTTGCCATCATTATCTGTATAAACTTTTATCAACAGCAACGACCATGCCTGGTCACAACCATAATTGGCCTCTCAGACCCGTGCAACGCACGGGCAGCACACTAGTTAAGCTTCAAAATTTGTGCATATTAAACCCACCTCCACAATATGGTTAGCCTAATTTAATACTAGCCGCCAAACGGAACGTGCCCATATGTATGATAGATATTTTTTTTTTGTGATCGATATTCTCTATTGTGCAAATATAAATAACTACTTAATCTCCTTTTTTATTGGACTTAGTTAATTGATAACTACTTAACATCCTTTTTTGTTGTGGCTAGTTATTAAGAAAAAAAAATTTACTATAAAAAAACTGAAAACCTACTTTTATGTGGAAGTTGTGCTTAGTTATTAAGAAGAAAAAAAATATTATTTACTAAAAAAAAACTGAAAATCTATTTTTATGTGAAAGTTATTTTTTAAGGGTAAAATAGGAATAATGAAAAAACCATCCAAAAATTTGTATCCTCTTTATATATAGTAATAGATATATACCTTTAAATTGTGGTTAATGACATTTAAAATTGCAGTTAATTGTGTTTAAGGAATGATCAATGAGTTGTTTCACATTGTCATATTCATTAATCACGATTAACCACATATTGGAATTTTATAAACAATTTGTTGATGCAAAGATTTTCTCTTACAAAATAACATATTCATAAAATAATTTGTAGACAAATAAATATGATAAAAATTTATCAGTGTCAAGATTCTCGATTATAACACCATTGTGTTCCGTTGACATGAATTCCCACGAATGTGTTGTGTAACTTTCTTCCTCTGTTTAATTAACAACACAACCTTTGGATGCTCTGTATGTCAACAGCTTCTTTCTCTTCAAGGATTGCAGCAAAGCCATTGATATTCCTTGTGTAAGAATATATCATTGCCTCTTTTACTTTCTCATGACTGCAAGACGTACAAATAAATATAAATATTCATTACATAGTCACTTGGTTCATAATTCACTTCGGTATGTGGTATATATTCAGATACACGGTACGTAACCTCAAAAGAATCTGGTACGTAGGAGATATACATAGTTGGTACACTATTTCGGTTCGTGGTATGTTCTAATATATTATTCGATAAACTATGAATTATAAAACTTATTTAGTTAAAACAAAAACAAATAATAAGATGGAAAATATTAACTTCATAGAAGTGAGTTTGTAAAACAAATTAGTTTAACGACTCGGTCTATTGATTTTTATTTGATATTTAAGTTCGTCGTTATATTAACATAAAAATTTATATATTGTATTTTTGTTTCTATTTTTTTATTCTTAATCTTTTAATGTAGACATAATTTTTATTTTTATTTTATAAAACTTGGTGCACCTCTTTAGATGTTTTTTGTATAATTCTTAACATAAAAGTATATGATTTCCTCAAATTCATGAGTTTCTCAAAATTTGTTATATACATAAAATATGAATTGTATGTTAAGAACTATACAAAAAGCACCTAAAAAAAATCATCTAAGTTTATCTATCTTTTTTTTTATATAAGATGGCCTAAGCTTTTCCTTTTTCCCACTGCATATTCTTTTATTAGGTTTTTTTAGTTCTATAACTTTCTTTTTATTATAGACTAGCCGTCAAACGGGCACGTTTGTATGATCGGTATTCTCTATTTGCAAATATAAATAACTACTTTTTTTTAACAACAATATAAATAACTACTTAATCTCTTTTTTTATTGGACTTAATTAATTGATAATTACTTAACCTTCTTTTTTGTTGTAGCTAGTTATTATGAAGAATTTTATTTTTTTTACTATAACAAAACTGAAAACCTACTTTTATGTGA
Source organism: Trifolium repens (assembly GCA_030408175.1). Classification (NCBI taxonomy): domain Eukaryota; kingdom Viridiplantae; phylum Streptophyta; class Magnoliopsida; order Fabales; family Fabaceae; genus Trifolium; species Trifolium repens. Next base: position 41,997,837 of record CP125850.1, on the reverse strand, counting down.
AAGTTGTGCTTTGTTATTAAGGAATAATAATGAAAAAGTCATCCCAAAAATTTATGTCCTTTTATATATAGTTAAACCGTAGTTACTTTTTTTTATAGTTTTTTTTAAGGGTAAAATAGGAATAATGAAAAAGTCATCCTAAAAATTTGTATTATTTTTATATATAGTAATAGATAACTTGTTATACATTAGTTTGAATTATTATTTTTTGATGCCCCATTTTTTTTCAACCGTTCCCAATCACATTCACTTTTTTATTTGTTTATTTTTTTTAATAAAGATTCACTTTAGTTTAAAATTTGAACCGATTTAGTTCCCTTCCCTTTTTATTTCTTTTTAAAAGAAAAACCGCATAGTACTGCTACTCCTAATTTTATAAACCACAATATAACTACTTTTAAAATTTTGTAAAAAAAATAAAATAAAATTAAACTACTCCTAATTTCCTTTTATGTTGTAGTATACATACCTTCCTACATAGGATTGAAGAAATTCATGATGAGTTTCTGTAACTCGATCGAAATCAGCTTGTGTAACTCCTTCACCGTGCTCATGTGATCCCAAATACACTATGTAAGACTTTTTCTTTTTTGACAAAACAATAAAAAAAGTTAGTTGTTTCAATATTGCACAAAGCAAAAAAGATGTAAACATAATGGTTTATATGTTTTTTGAGTGCGAAAACAGATGATTCGGATAAAGAAGAAGACAAAAGAATGATGAAAGATAAAACTGAATATTTTGAAGACCATATTCTACTATTGATAATGAGTAACAAAAGCTCACAAAAAACTATACTCTATGAACAAAGAAATGTGAGTGAATGTATATATAGAGTGTGAGTAAAAGAGAAAAATAACGTTAATCTTTATTGTCGACTCTAATTATGGAAAAAGTAAACGAGTTCTTCATTCAAAAACTGTTTTATTTAGGAATTATATGAAAATTACGATGAAATCAATAACTATGAATGTGTCTGTCAATTGTTTTTCGTTTGCATCAACGAATGCGATGACAACTATATTTTTTATTTTTTTTATGATGGCAACTATATGTTACTGCTAATTTTATTTTATAGTATATGCTACTACTATTTTTTCTTTTACTCCCTCCGTTTCTTTTTAATTGTCTTTTTAGAATGATAACATCAAATTAAGGAAGTTTATTTTTGCACATGATCTTCCTATTATACCCTCGTTTTAATCTCCAATAATTTCCTATTTTTTTGGCCACACTTTCTCTTTCCAATAAATTTAATATATTATATAAAAAAAAAAAACAAAAATTTAATATGTTATGTACCAACAAAAAAAAAATTTAAAAAAAAGATTTAGCTTTCCAAATATATAGCATTAATTGGTTTTATGGAAAAAGATAAGAGCAATTAACAAATGGTATAATTGACAAATCATACCCATAAAATACAAAAAGGACAATTAAATAGAAACGCTAAATAGGATAATAAAAGACAATTAAAAAAAACGGAGGGAGTATAAATTAAGAGCATCTAGCATTGAGGATTGAATAGACATTCCAACTGAGTTGGCACACCTAAACACTCTCATCGTATACCTATATCTCATATTAATATAAATAAAAATAGAAAAAAAAAATACATAGAGGGGACTAGACCTTACTGCAAAGTAAACAAAATAAAGTAGTACAAAGTAATCATCCCTACATAGGGAATTCACAAACAACTCGAGCTTCCGGTTTACCAAACTCTTCCCATTTCATAGGGACCAGTGAGATGTGTCACCCATAGAACGAGTGTTATATGATTGTACAACACTTCGAGCCAATTATTTTATCTTCTTCTTTTGACTTTTAGAAATATGTTACTACTAATTAACACAATCTTTATTATTAAAAAAATTAACACTATACTTAATTCCGTATAATGCTATTTATAACAAATAAAGTCATAAAATAATAATAATAATTATTATTATTATTATATTTTTACGGTTTTATTATTATTATTATTATTATTATTATTATTATTATTTTGTCACAATGCATTTAAGAAGAAGAAGCAAAATGTTAATTTTCCTGTATGTAATATGAAGCACGGACACTCCTCAGATTAGGTGTGTTTGCGTCGGACACCGACATTTATGATTACATTGAATTGTGTCATTTTCTCAAATTATTATCGATTTCGACGTGACAGTGTCCGTGTTGTGTCTGATGTCGTTGTCCATGCTTTATAGTGTATTTCTATTTCTTTCTAGGATTACCAATGCTTAGGTTAACTCAAAGATGCAATTCAAACCGATTAAATTGATTTAGCTTTTTCATGTTCGGATATAAATTTCGTTAACTTTCTATTTTTATTTTGTTTTTAAAAATTAACATATAAAATAAGTTTTTTTGTTACATGTAGTCTATAAAATAATTTTGCTATAAAAAAATAGTTTAGAATTTTTTTTATGAACTATTTTTTAAAAAATAGTTTTTAAATTTTATAAACTATTTGTTTTTTGAAGAATATAAACTCTTTTTTTAATCAATGTTTATTAAAAAATATTTAATACATTTTTTGAAAACATATGTTTTTATTTTATAAATATTTTTTAATTTTAAAACATACTTTAAATTTTAAAAACATCTTTTATTTATTTTTTAAAAAAATTAAAACTTTTAAATGCCATATAATCAATTTTAGTCAAAAAAGTCAACAGGTTTAGGGAATGCAAAAGGGGATAAACTTGGGAGGCCAAAATTGCACAATTGAAACTTGGGGGTTAAAATCAAACAATTGTGAGATTTTACGGGGTTAAAATTGCACAATTGAAACTTAAGGGACCAAAATCGCACAATTGTGAAACTTAAGGTGTCAAAATTGCATTTAAGCCTTTAAAATATTTTATAAATTGTTTGGGCTGAAGTTATTATACATAAGGATAATTAATCCTTATGAACGGTGCATAAGTGAATAACTGTTGGAGTAATTGAGAGAATGAGAGAAAAGGAATTGAATCGAAAGAAAGAATAGAGAAAAAGATAAGTTGTTATTCATCCACTAGGGGCAAAGGTAATTATATACAAGTGGAGGCTTGCTTCACTACCAAGCGATTGTAACTAACTACCTAAGACAAAACAAAAATCTATAACTGACTAACTAACTAACTGAATCTGCAGTGTTCAGAACCTGCATGTTCAGAACCTGCGTGATCAGAGTCTGAGAGGTCAGACTCTGAATGTTCAGAACCTGAGAACATAAGCTTCTTAGCTTCTGAACCTCTTGACTCGTTAGAGCTTCTGAACCTAAAGCTCAGCTTCTTAGCACTTGAGAACTTGGATTACAAACATCACACCTCCTAATTCATGTTCTCCAACGATCTCATTCCTATTAGTTTTTTTAAAGCATCAAACCTAGCCTTAGCCACAGGTTTAGTTAGAATATCTGCAAGTTGGATCTCAGTGTTGCAATATTCCAACTCAACCTTCTCCTTGTTCATTTGATCTCTCAAAAAGTGAAACCTTCTTTCAATGTGCTTGCTCCTGCCATGACTCACAGGATTGTTAGCCAAGTCAATTGCTGACTTGTTATCCACAAGCACCTTCATCTTTGTTACTTCAACTGCCTTAAGTTCTGAAAGTAACATCTCAATCCAATTTGCCTGACAAGCTGCAAATGAAGCTGCAACATACTCAGCTTCACATGATGATAATGCAACGATTTCTTGTTTCTTAGAACACCAAGAAATTGGTGCATTGCCAATCATGAACAAATAACCTGCAGTGCTCTTTCTGTCATCTTGATCTCATCCCCAATCTGAATCTGAGTAGCCATAAGCCTCTAACTTCTTACTACTGTTCCTATGGTTTGGAATCAAAATGCCATGATCATTAGTACCTTTTACATATCTGAGCACTCTCTTTGCAGCAGTCAAGTGACACATCCTTGATTGATCCATGAATCTGCTTAATAGACCAACACTATGACATATGTCAATTCTAGTGTTGCACAAGTACCTCAATGAACCAATTATCTGCTTGTACAAGGTTGAATCAACCAATTCATCATCTGTATTCTTGCTCAGCTTCAAACCAGTCTCCATAGGAGTAATTGCTGGGTTGCAATTGCTCATATGAAACCTCTTCAATATGTCAGCAACATACTTCTTCTGATGCAAGAAACAGCCTCTGCTTGTCTTTGCAAACTCCATGCCAAGAAAATATGATAGCTCACCTAAGTCAGTCATTTCAAACTCCTTCATAATGTCTGTTTTGAACTTCTCTAACACAGCTTTGTTTGATCCAGTAATCAACAAGTCATCAACATACAGACATAGTATTATCATTTCTTCATGATTTGAACCCTTCACATATACACCATGTTCTGTTGTGCATCTAGTGAATTTTAAATCAATTAGGAAGCTATCAATTCTCTTATTCCAAGCTCTTGGAGCTTGTTTCAAGCCATAGAGGGCTTTCTTTAGTTTGAACACTTTGTTCTCTTGACCTTTAATCTCAAAACCTGGTGGCTGCTTTACATAAACTTCTTCATCTAGAGGTCCATTTAGGAAGGCAGATTTCACATTTAGCTGATGCATAGACCAATTCTTGTAAGTGGCTATTGCAACAACTAATCTAATAGTCTTTATCCTGGCCACAGGTGCAAACACTTCATTAAAGTCAAGTCCTTGCTTCTGAAAAATCCTTTTGCCACTAATCTTGCTTTTTACTTAGCAATTTCACCATTGGGTTTCATCTTCAACTTGAAGACCCATTTCACATCAATTGGCCTCTTGTTGACTGTTTTGTGCATTAACTCCCAAGTGTTGTTTTTCTCAATAGACTTTAACTCTTCTTTCATGGCTGCTTTCCATTTAGAGTCATTTAGAGCTTGTTCTAATGTAACTGGCTCCAATTCAGCTATCATAGCTTCATTGATCAGTTCACCATCTTTTGTTATTGCTTGATCTGGAAATACATCATACTCATTCAACCAAACTGACTGCACTCTATCTCTTGTAGATCTTCTCAAAGGTTGATTAGGTTGATCATTGGGAATATGAGCGTGATTACCAGCTGTATCATCTTCTGGTTGATCAGCTTCTGGTTGATCATCCTCTGGTTGATCATCTATTTCCTCAAGCACAAGCTTTCTATTGAGCAATGAACTGGTGTTCTCAGCACTAGTACTTTCAATCCAGTCCCAACCCTTTGATTCATTAAACTTTATGTCTCTGCTTATCACAACTTTATTCTCTTTTGGAGCATAAAGCTTGTAAGCACCAGTGGGGTGGTATCCCAATAGAATCATCTGCTGACTTCTATCATCAAGCTTTCTTCTCACTTGATCAGGAACATGTCTAAAACAAAGTGAGCCAAAGATTCTGAAATGACTTACACTTGGTTTGAGACCTGTCCAAGCTTCATAAGGAGTTTTGTTCTTCAGCTTCTTGGTTGGACTTCTATCGATGATATGTACTGCTGTTGAGGTTGCTTCTCCCCAGAATTTATGAGGCATGTTCTTTCCCTTTAGCATGCTTCTGGCCATGTTCATTATCCTCCTGTTCTTCCTTTCAGCAACACCATTGTGTTGAGGAGTGTAAGGAGCAGTAACTTCATGCACTATACCTTCTTCTTCACAGAATTTTGCAAATTCTAGTGAAGTGTATTCACCACCTCCATCTGTTCTCAATTTCTTAACACTACAGCCACTTTGCTTTTCAACTAGTGTCTTAAATTTCTTGAACTTAGTGAATACCTCACTCTTCTTCTCAATAAGATAGAGCCACACATGTCTGGTATAGTCATCTATGAAAGTTAAGAAATAGCGGTTACCTCAAATGGACTTTACTTCAAAAGGTCCACAAACATCTGAGTACACCATTTCTAACTTCTGAGTTGATCTCATGGGCAATTCATTCTTGAATGAATTTCTGGTCTGCTTGGCTGCACAACACTCTTCACACATTGTACTAGGTGTTCTTATCAGAGGCAAGCCATGTACCATCTCTTTTGACTTCAACAAGATCAAACTTTTAAAGTTCAAGTGCCCAAATTTATGATGCCACATCCAATCTCCTTTAAAGTTTGTAATTGAAGCGAGGCAGTGATGATCAATTACATTGATTTCAATTTTGAAAGTCCTATTGTTCGACAGTGGATCTTTCAAAATTA